>JALAZF010000131.1:7770000-10170000 GCA_022829125.1 Lathyrus tuberosus | reverse complement strand
TGAAGATTCAGTTTTAAATAACAAATCAGGTCGGATATTACAGGAGGTCCAAGCCCAATTCAGATGGCTTTATAATGCGCATCATTCCTAAAGAAAAAGTAACGAAGAAAAAGTGCTAAAGACTAAGTGTCGTTGTGTCTTCGTGTTTGTAAACCATTTGAGTGTGAATTGGTATTGTTGTTTTGAGTTGTTCTTGATCAAAGCTGTGAAGCAGAGTCAAGTAGTGTTATTCAAAGTGTGTGATCTTTGAATTATATCACTGAAGTGATTTAGGGATTGAGTAGTGTTCTCATACCTAAGTGGTCTCTTAGGTAGAAGGTTCATTAAGTAGAGTTTAAGTTTAGGAGATGTCAACTGGGTTGTTGAGTCTGTAAATTAATTCTACAAGTAGTGAAATTCATCCCTGGCTTGGTAGCCCCCAGACGTAGGTAGTTAAACCGAACTGGGTGAACAACTCATTGTGTTGATTTATTGTTGTTTTATATTGTCCATAGCAGAGTGTGTTGTTGTGACATTAAGTGTGACATCACATATCTGGTACCAGAATTTCAATTGGTATCAGAGCAGGCATCCTGTCTGTCTCTGGGTGAGATCTAGGGAAGTTACTTTCTGGTGTAAAGATGGACAAAGAAGTTGGAGGATTTGTCAACAGACCCCCTATTTTGGATGGCTCGAATTATGATTATTGGAAGCCAAGGATGATCACCTTTTTGAAATCCTTGGACAGCAGGGCTTGGAAGGCTATCATTAAAGAATGGAAAGCACCTGTTGTGCTTGAAAAAGATGGTGATGGGAAAGATAAAGAGGGCACCTCAAAGCCGAAGCCTGAAGAAGAATGGACCAAGGAAGAAGATGAGCTTGCCCTTGGTAATTCCAAAGCCTTAAATGCAATTTTCAATGGAGTGGATAAGAACATATTCAGGTTGATCAATACCTGTGAAGTTGCTAAGGAAGCTTGGGATATTTTGAAGGCTACACATGAAGGAACATCTAGAGTTAAGATGTCAAGACTTCAGCTTCTAACATCGAAGTTTGAAAGTCTGAAGATGAAGGAAGATGAGACTATCCATGACTTCCACATGAGTATTCTTGAGCTGTCCAATGCATCCAGTGCTCTTGGAGAAAAGATGTCAGAAGAAAAGCTTGTAAGGAAAATCCTTAGGTCCCTTCCTAAGAGGTATAAGATGAAGGTGACTGCAATTGAAGAAGCTCAAGACATCAGCAAAATGATGGTTGATGAGCTTATTGGATCTCTTCAAACATTTGAGCTAGGGTTAAGTGAAGAAGAACCTGAGAAGAAGTCCAAGAGTATAGCTTTGGTTTCCAATTATGAAGAAGCCAAGAAAGGGAAAGAGGATGATTCTCAGGAGGAGCTTTCTCAGGCTATTGCTTTGCTGGGAAAACAGTTCAACAAAGTTATGAAGAGGATAAACAGGAGTTATAATCCCACTGTCAAGAACATTACCTCTGACATCAATAGATCAGGAGAACAATGGAAGAAGTCTAAAGATGAAGAAAAATCCAGTAATGACAAAGGGATACAATGCTTTGAGTGTGAAGGGTATGGACATGTCAAGAAGGAATGTCCTACTTTTCTAAAGAAGCAGAAAGGGTTATCAGCTTCTTGGTCTGACAGTGAGAGTGAATCTGAAGAGAATTTAGCTAAACTTGTGAGAGCTATGATTGGGGCTTATGAGTCAGATGATGAGTCTTGTGATGATGAGGTTTCTTACGATGAACTTGCTGTCACTTATAAAGATCTTTTCATGATAAGTGAACAAGTGTGTCTTGAAGGAGAAGAGCTGAAGAAAACCATAGTACAGTTAAAAGCTGAAAAGATTGACCTTGAAGCTGAAGTCAGTATACTTAACTTTAAGCTGGACTCTATGACCAAAACTATCAGAATGTTGAACAATGGTACTAATGCGTTAGACAACATTCTTAGTATTGGGTAGATGGCTGGAGACAAATGTGGTTTGGGATTCACTAGTGATGCAGGTTCTATCACCCCTAAACCAGTGATGTTAAACCAGATGTTAAAACATCATGACAGAACTCCATCTAAGAAGAAATACAGACGCTGGAGGTGTCACCATTGTGGATGTTTTGGACACAGTAAGGCTTATTGTTATAAGCTACATGGGTATCCACAGAAGGCTCATCAGGTTGTTCCCAAACATAACTGTTATAAAGGAAGGCAGGTTTACAAGCCTAAGAAGCAATGGGTCCCTAAAGTTGAGGTTACCAGCTTGATAGATCACATTTCTTTAAGGGTTTCTACCAAAGATGATTGGTACTTTGACAGTGGGTGTTCAAGGCACATGATTGGAGTAAAGAATCTGTTGGTAGATGTGAAGCTTTATTCTTCAGGCTATGTTACATTTGGGGATGGGGTCAAAGGAGAGATCAAGGGGATTGGTAAACTAAACTGTGCTGGTGCTCCCAGACTGGAGGATGTCCTTCTTGTTAAAGGACTGACTGCAAACTTAATTAGCATTAGTCAACTTTGTGATCAAGGATTCAAAGTAGACTTTACCCAGTCTGAATGCATTGTCAAAGATGATAAAGGAGAAGTCATTATGAAGGGAGCCAAGTCTAAGGACAATTGTTATCTTTGGGTGCCACAAGAATCAAATTCTTCCACTTGTGTTTTTGCTAAAGAAGATGATGTCAAAATCTGGCATCAGAAGTTGGGACATCTTCACTTGAAGGGAATGAAGAGAATCATCTCCTCAGAAGCAGTTAGAGGAATTCCCAAACTTAATATTGAGGAAGGAAAAGTGTGTGGAGACTGTAAAAAAGGGAAGCATACAAAGATGTCTCATCCGAAGCTTCAACATGACACCACCTCCAAGGTCTTGGAACTACTTCATATGGACTTGATGGGACCTATGCAGGTTGAAAGTCTGAGTGGAAAGAAATATGCGTATGTGGTTGTGGATGACTATTCAAGGTACACCTGAGTGAGCTTCATCAAAGACAAATCAGAGGTGTTTGATGTTTTTAAAGATCTTTGTCAAAGACTCCAAAGAGAGAAGGAGAGTAAAGTTATCAGGATAAGGAGTGGCCATGGAAGAGAGTTTGAGAATAGCAAGTTTGAAGAATTTTGCTCTGCTGAAGGTATAAGTCATGAGTTTTCATCTCCTATTACTCCTCAGCAAAATGGAGTAGTTGAGAGGAAAAACAGAACTATCCAAGAGTCTGCTAGAGCTATGATCCACGCCAAGAAACTTCCCTATCATTTCTGGGCTGAAGCCATGAATACTGCCTTCTACATTCACAACAGGCTTACCCTGAGAAGAGGCACTTCATCCACTATGTATGAACTATGGAAGGGAAGAAAACCTAATGTTAAATACTTTCATGTTTTTGGAAGTAGATGTTATATTATGGCTGATAGAGAACAGAGAAGAAAATTGGATTCCAAAAGTGATGAAGGAATATTTTTGGGATACTCTACTAACAGCAGAGCATATAGGGTTTTCAACTCTAGAACCAAGGTGATGATGGAGTCAATCAATGTGGTGATTGATGACAATGGCAAGCAGGAAGATGATGATGTCCTAGATGATGTTGGAACATTAGTTGGTGAAGTTGCACCAGAAGCTGAAGATAGAAGTCCAACTCCTAGTGTTGCTGCTGCTGAGCCTGAAACTGAGCAACCTCATAAGGATCCCTCCATCAGAGTGGAGAAGGACCACCCAAAGGAACTCATTATAGGTGATCCAAACTCTGGAGTGAGGACTAGGTCAAGAGATGTTATAGCAAGTTCATGTTTTGTCTCCAAAATTGAGCCAAAGAATGTCAAGGAAGCATTGACTGATGAGTTTTGCATAAATGCAATGCATGAAGAGCTGGAGCAATTCAAGAGAAATGAAGTATGGGAGCTTGTACCTAGGCCTGATGGAGTTAATGTGATTGGCACCAAGTGGATCTACAAGAATAAATCTGATGAACAAGGAGTGGTCACCCGAAACAAGGCCAGATTAGTTGCTCAGGGATACACTCAGGTTGAAGGAACTGATTATGATGAAACCTTTGCTCCTGTGGCAAGACTGGAATCTATCAGATTGCTCTTAGGTGTGGCTTGCAATTTCAAATTCAAGCTTTTTCAGATGGATGTTAAAAGTGCCTTCTTGAATGGTTACTTAAATGAATAGGTGTATGTTGATCAACCAAAAGGATTTATTGATCCAACATTTCCTGACCATGTGTACAAACTAAGGAAAGCTCTATATGGTTTGAAGCAAGCACCAAGAGCTTGGTATGAAAGACTTACTGAATTCCTGGTTGTGAATGGCTACAGAAAAGGAGGGATTGACAAGACTTTGTTTGTTAAAGAGGAAGAAGGAAAACTGATGATAGCTCAAATCTATGTTGATGACATAGTATTTGGTGGGATGTCAGATGCAATGGTGAAACATTTTGTGGAACAGATGCAGTCTGAATTTGAAATGAGTCTTGTTGGTGAGCTGAACTATTTTCTTGGTCTACAAGTTAGACAAATGGAGGACTCCATATTCATTTCTCAGAGAAAGTATGCAAAGAACATAGTGAAGAAGTTTGGTCTCGAGAATGCTAATCACAAGAGGACTCCTGCTCCTACTCATCTAAAATTATCCAAGGATGAACATGGTGTCAGTGTGGATCAAAGTTTATATAGAAGCATGATTGGGAGTCTATTGTATCTCACAGCTAGTAGACCTGCCATTGCTTTTGCTGTTGGAGTTTGTGCCAGATACCAATCTGAGCCTAAGGTTAGTCACTTGAATAAAGTAAAGAGGATCTTGAAATATGTAAATGGCACTAGTGACTATGGGATGCTGTATAGTCATGGATCTGGAACTGAGTTAAGGGGATATTGTGATGCTGACTGGGCTGTGAGTGCTGATGATAGGAAAAACACTTCAGGAGGTTGTTTCTTCTTAGGGAATAATCTGATATCATGGTTTAGTAAGAAGCAGAACTGTGTGTCTCTCTCTACTGCTGAGGCTGAGTACACAGCAGCAGGGAGTAGTTGCTCTCAACTTGTTTGTATGAAGCAAATGTTGGCTGAATACAAGGTCAAGCAAGATGTCATGACATTGTACTGTGATAATTTGAGTGCAATCAACATCTCTAAGAACCCTATTCAGCATAGCAGGACAAAGCATATTGATATAAGGCATCATTTTATAAGAGAGTTGGTTAAAGACAAAGTTGTTGTCTTAGAACATGTAGCTATAGATAAGAAATTAGCTTATATTTTCACTAAAGCCTTAGATGCAAACCAATTTGAAAGTTTAAGAAGTAAATTGGTAATTTGCATTTATGAAGATTAAGTGTGCTGAAGAGTGTATTGTGCAGTTGTGTACTTTATTGAAAATTGATTCAACTGCTGAAGGCATACAAGATTGGAGTTCATCAAAAGTTACAAACAAAGAGTCTACAGATTGTCCAATTGTGGCTAAAAAGGGGGAGAGTTAGCCTAGGTGTGTAGAGTGTACCCTATATCTGGTGTGGTGCAGATGTTGAGGGGGAGTGTGCATGTTGAACAGTTGGTTATGCCGGTTCTGGTTTTGAGGGGGAGTTTGCTCTTTGTTGATGGGAGCTGTTTGTTGGTCTCTTTGTTGATGGGAGCTGTTTGTTGGTTGTTGTTAAATTTTTTATCCGCTGCTGAAGTCTCTGATGGTGCAGAGAGTGTTTTAGCTAAAATTAGCCAAAGGGGGAGATTGTTGGTTCTTGGATTGGCTAGAATTTTGGTAAAACAAAGTTGTTCAATGTTGAAGTCACATGGGTGATGTCTTAACATTGAGTATTAACATTGGTTTTTGTTAAGGATTTAACTTGTTGAAGTTTTGAAGTCTGATGTCACATGCGATGTCATGACATCAGGTCTGCAGAAGATTAATAACATCAGGTTTAGTGATGTTGTTAGGGTTTGCGTTTTTGCTGAATATTGGGAGAGCTGTTAGTCTCATTGGATGCGGATATCTTGGGATAGATATTCTCTGTTGCATAGAGATTTGATGCAGATTTGTAGGGACGTTTAAAGGCTGAAGATTTAAGAAGATTTTGAGAGAGAAAATCTATTTTGAAGATTCAGTTTTAAATAACAAATCAGGTCAGATATTGCAGGAGGTCCAAGCCTAATTCAGATGGCTTTATAATGCGCATCATTCCTGAAGAAAAAGTAACGAAGAAAAAGAGATAAAGACTGAGTGTCGTTGTGTCTTCTTGTTTGTAAACCATTCGAGTGTGAATTGGTATTGTTGTTTTGAATTGTTCTTGATCAAAGCTGTGAAGCAGAATCAAGTAGTGTTATTCAAAGTGTGTGATCTTTGAATTATATCACTGAAGTGATTTAGGGCTTGAGTAGTGTTCTCATACCTAAGTGGTCTCTTAGGTAGAAGGTTCATTAAGTAGAGTTTAAGTTTAGGAGATGTCAACTGGGTTGTTGAGTCTGTAAATTAATTCTACAAGTAGTGAAATTCATCCCTGGCTTGGTAGCCCCCAGACGTAGGTAGTTAAACCGAACTGGGTGAACAGCTCATTGTGTTGATTTATTGTTGTTTTATATTGGCCATAGCAGAGTGTGTTGTTGTGACATTAAGTGTGACATCACATATCTGGTACCAGAATTTCAAAATATAAGCTTAGGATGATGGTTGTGTAGTAGAGACTTGCGAGGAGTCTTCCTCATGAGGACGATATGAAAACCCCGCTTAGAGTAGATTCTCTTGGAAATGTTATAATTTTGATGAACCTTCATCACAACAATAATGTTTTCAGGCCTGGATCGTTGACTCTAAGGACCTTTAACCCGTTCTATCCATGATGGTTATGTAGTGTTAACCTGCGAGACCTATGGGCTCGTTGGGTTAATACGAAAGCCCTAATCAGATGAGATCCCTTGAACGTATTACTACTTGACAGTAATGAGTTCAATCTCGATATATGACTCTGAGAACCCTATTTTAGAAACCTTGTGTCGATGGATGTGTAGTAGAAGCCTACGAGGTGCTTTCCTCTTAGGAAGCTATGAAAACCTCACCTAGAAGAGATCGTTTCAAGGATATTAGTGTTTGATGAACCTTTGTCATGGCAATAATGTCTTTGATAGGGATCCATGACTCTAGGCACCTACTTGTTTAGAGCCTACCCATGGGGTTCCTTTGATCGGTGATATCGGCACCTACCCGTTTTAGAGCCTACCCTTGGGGTTCCCTTAATCTGATACTGGTTATTTACCCGTTGTTATGACCAACATCATAACTTGACTAATCCTGTGATCCTGGATCTTGCATTTTAACATTACATCCACCCATATCATTTCATCTCGCATATGCATCAACTGTGCATCCTGCATTCCAAAACTAAAAACTCATTTCATTTCATCTTCATTTGTCTCCAGTAAATCAAGATGATTCCCCGACACCATTATGCTACTCGAGCCAATACTAGATGAATGATGGATTAGATTCGAGAAGAACAAGCTGCTTTCATAGAAGAGATAGACTCTATCAAAAGCAAGATCAATCAGATTTTTGAGCCAAAAACTACTCTAGCCAAAAGAGAAGATGAACTTCGCAACACCACTGCTACCGCAAGGAACAATGCCCCCGTGCATAGATCTACCTCATTTCCTTTAGTTCCCGTTCCAAATCCTTTGATCTGGGGCATGTCTCCAGACTACACTCCAGCAATTGAAGGAGTTATTGCCCAACCAATTCCTACACCTGGGGTTACTGTTAGAGCTATCCCACAAGCTCAACCTATTATTATTCAAATTCCTATTCCCCGTGCTGTAGAGAAGGAACAAGATGAGTATGACGTGGAAAATTATCATGAGGCTATTCCCATTATCAATCCTCATGATGCTCAAGATTCTGAATTCATCAAGATGTGTTGTGCTTTAGCTGAAAAACCCCGAGTCATGGAAGGGCATAACCCAACCTCTCTGAATGCCATGGAGATATGTCTAGTGCTAGATGTTATGATCCCCTCTAAGTTCAAGGTGCTAGAATTTGAAAAATATAAGGGCCTCAGCTGTCCTAACATTCATCTAAAGATGTATTGTCGAAAGATGGTTACCTATGTCAGGGATGACAAGTTAATGATCCATTGCTTCCAAGACAGTCTGTCTGGAGCGTCGCTAGAATGGTACATGTAACTGGAACGCATTAGTGTTCGTACTTGGGCTGAGTTGGCTGAAGATTTTGTTAAGCAATACAAATACAACACTGACCTAGCTCCAAACCATACTCAACTCCATAGTATTGCTTAAAAGGACAACGAATCCTTTAAAGAGTATGCACAACGTTGGAGGGAGTTAGCTACAAGAGTGCATCCACCGCTGGTCGACCGTCAATTGATTGATATTTTCATGGGTACCTTGCAAGGGCAATACTATAAAAAGCTGATCAACAATGTGTCTTCGGGATTCTTAGACATGGTGATTGTTGGTGAAATAATTGAAGAAAGCTTGAAAAGCGGAAAGATTCAAGGAGGTTCTAGTAGCCAGGATGGAATTAAGAAGCCTATCAACGGGTATAAGAAAAAAGAGTGTGAAACAAATTATGTCTCTTCTCATGGGGGGGGGGAACACATCAGTGGGAGCCTACTACAATACCCTACTTACAGTACCTATATGATGCAGTTGCGCAATATGCTCAGGTGCCTTATTAGTAAACTGCTCGGACTCCAATTCCTACTCAGATACCAAGTTGTTGTCATTGTACCAATTCCACACTAGCATCCGGGTTGCCAACAATAACAACCATATCGGCAACACCAGAATCAACAATAACACGCTCCACAATAGCGTCAGCCTAACCAAAAAAGGGTGAGGAGGTAAGAGAGACACTTTGATCCTTTGCCTATACCATATGGCCAAATCCTCCTTTATCTTCTAAAGGATAAATCAGTTACCTTGAGAGATCTAGTACCTCCAACTGTTATCCCTCCAGGATATGATGCCAACGCTCACTGTGAGTATCATAAGGGTGCCCCGAGGCACACAATTGAGAATTTCAAAGCTTTCAAGCACACGGTTCAATACTTAATTGACTCGAAGGAGCTCACCTTCACATCAAACAATCCAAATGTTGCAACAAACCCCATGCCACTACATGTTAGACGTCAGTGAGTGCTATTGAAGGGGTTATCAGAGACAAGCAGAATGGTCTCCAACTTTGAAGAATCTAAGTGGTAAGTCAATCAGGAAGAGTTCTAGCCCTCGAATAAAGGCAGTCAGTATGCCATGTTTCCATTTTTTCATTCTTGTATTTTGTTCTTGTTTATCTAAGTACTGTTTGCTTTAAACATTGTTATTTGTATTTGGTTTTATTAATGATATGATTATGCATGTTTTGAATTAATCTTTTCGTATTCACTCAACTTTTTTCATATTATCACAAAAATACACAAAAAAATATTCCCCCACTTCACTTTCTTTATCAAACTGTTGTTTTAGCAAAGATTGGAGGGAGCATGATGAAAACGAAATACCCATAACTGTTGTGGTATGCTTTCGGATAAGATCTTGCTGATGATGTACATGAATTTTTTCAAACCCCCAAACACTGGAGAGATAAGGAGTTAGTCCCTAGTTAACCACTTCGAGCCTAGAAGTAGGAGTTTCATTTGGATCTACAAACCCTTATGCTTAACCTGGGGCAGATTATTGTTTAGTTAATCTCATTACGCATTCGAATTACAAGATGAAAAAGTCAGGGATTAAAAATAAATCAAAATCAAAGAGGTCGTGTAAATCCTCAGCAATAAACAGAATAAGATTTAGTGATGACCATATCCAAAATCAAAATGGTTACTGACATCCAAAAAAACAAAATAAGGTGACTGCCATTTCATGAGAATCTTGAATCATCACTTTCACTCTTACACCGTCAAATCCCTTTTGAAAGACTAGTGTATGTAGAATTAACTAAACTTAGGATTGGAGATCATCACGAAGAAGGGATGGGTACAAATCAAATTTTGAGCCTTATATCCTTTGTTTCAAGAACCGTGAACCATACTACAGTAAGGTTGCGTAAACTGACTCTTAGAGATTTGCTAATCCTCTATTTTGTTGTTATATTCTCGATGTATCTTTTATACACTGGCTTAATCAGCACTGTGTTTAGACTAATGGTCCATTCGCCAGACACTTCCACGTCATTCCAATAAATGAATTTTTCAAAACTTGCATAAATGTGCATTAAGATTACCATTTTTGAATGAACAATTTTAACTACAAATCAGTACTTGACAAAGAGGAACTGGAACTTTCGCTGGTATTGACCTGAAACAAGACTCATACCATATCGAGACAATGGGACAAATCATGTCATGATAACTCTCAAAATTCCCCAACAGAATTCCTTTAAGAACCCAACAAATTGGGGCAGAACAAGTTGCAAGGGGAAGGTTCTCTCGGTGCTCTCAAGTGGGACAAGCAGACCTTGCCAGACACTAACAACCATTTATGACAAAGCAAAAATGCGATCTTCAGGCGTTGATTATGTCACTACGCTCATTTCAAGCCACCCTGATCCTCATGCATAAGAGTTATGGTTCTCTCAAGAACGAACACAACTTGTCAACAAGTGATCAAACTTGGAAATCCAGAGCATCCGGTTCCATTCTCCGATCGTAGAATCATCAGAGATCGAGTGTCAAGGAGTCATCCCCGACCTATCCAATCACCTATTTGCATTCAAACATGCATCATGAGTCATATGCATCATAAGTATCATTGCATACATGATCCAAAATTTATATACATCCCCAGTATTTGCATCCCTACATACATCTCAGTGCATTAGCATTTTCATCTAATTTCCATCCAATATGGAGTACCCTTTACAAAATCAAACATACGTACATGCATATGTCAGGATCCTAGATCAATCACGAGATTCCAGGCCGATCCTCAGCTAAGCCAATGGGCTTTTCCCATGAAGTTGTACTCTTCAACCTTTTGTCGATGCAGTGGTTATATTTCGACCTTTCATTGGTGTTTCTCCAAGAAGAGTTCTTACAAGACATTGTTCAATGGGCGTTCCCCATGGAGTTGTTATCTTCAACCTTTTATTGATGAAATCGCTATCTTCAAATCAGTCAGTGGTATTTCTCTGAATGATTCCTACCTTACTTATTGGGCGTTCCCCAAAGAGTTGATTCCTTTCAACCTTTTGTTGATAAGGATGGTTTTCCTTGATGAATTCTTCAACCTTTTGTTGATCTCCCCAAGCCAGTCTTACTGCCATCCTTTTGGTGATAACAAGGTTTGTGGTTTTGATTTCACCTTCATCCTTTTGGTGATAGTGATCATTAAAGTATGTGCTTGTTATCATCCTTTTGGCGATACCAAGTTTTGTTCGACCTTACTTTCATCCTTTTGGTGAGGGCGGTCATGGATATCACGTGCTCACTATCATCCTTTTGGTGATAGCAAACTTTGCTGTTTGGTCGTTGCATTCATCCTTTTGGTGATAGTGATCATTGAAGTGTGGGTTTGTTATCATCCTTTTGGTGATACCAAATGTTGTTGACCTTACTTTCATCCTTCTTGGTGAGGGAGGTTATTTAAAGTATGTGCTTACTATCATCCTTTTGGTGATAGCAAATTGTGTTATTACCTTCATTCTTTTGATGTCAGTGATCTTTAAATTTGGGAATTTACTATCATCCTTTTGGTGATAGCGAATTGTGTTATTACCTTCATCCTTTTGGTGTCGGTGATATTTAAATTTGGGAATTTACTACCATCCTTTTGGTGATAGCGAACTGTGTTATTACCTTCATCTTTTTGACGTCGGTGATCTTTAAAGTTGGGAATTTACTATCATCCTTTTGGTAATAGTAAATTATGTTATTACCTTCATCTTTTCGGTGTCGGTGATCTTTAAATTTGGGAATTTACTATCACCCTTTTGGTGATAGAGAATTGTGTTATTACCTTCATCCTTTTGATGTCGGTGATCTTTAAAGTTGGGAGTTTACTATCATCCTTTTGGTGTTAGCGAATTGTATTATTACCTTCATCCTTTCAGTGTCGGTGATCTTTAAATTTGGGAATTTACTATAATCCTTTTGGTGATAGAGAATTGTGTCATCATCTTCATCCTTTAGATGTCAGTGATCTTTAATGTTGGGAATTTACTATCATCCTTTTGGTGATAGCGAATTTTGTCATTACCTTCATCCTTTTGATGTCGGTGATCTTTAGAGTTGGGAATTTACTATCATCCTTTTGGTGATAATGAATTGTGTCATCACCTTTATCCTTTCGGTGCCGGTAATCTTTAAATATTGGGAGCTTACTATCATCCTTTTGGTGATAGCGAGTTGTGTGTTCACTATCATCCTTTTGGTGATAGATCTGTCATCCTTTTGATGTCGGAGATCTTTGTATGTACTTACTATCATCCTTTTGTTGATAGCGAGTTGTGTGAATTCATTGTCATCCTTTTGGTGATAGAACCGTCATTCTTTTGGTGTCGACAATCTTTACAGTTATGATCTCACAATTGTCCTTTTGTCAATGATGATCCTTGCAAATTTATGGCCTTACTCTCATCCTTTTGGTGCTAGCAGGAGTCATTTGTGATCTAATCATCATCCTTGTGGTGATGGCGTTCTTTTTCATTCTGATTTAACCTTCATCCTTTTGATGTTGGTGATCTTTGAAGACGATCGAGTTAACTATCATCCTTTTGGTGATAGAAAGCTTTGTGTATTGATCTAACTGTTATTCTTTTGGTAATAGCAAGTTTCAATGTGATAACTATCATCCTTTTGGTGGTAGCGATCTTTGTCATTTTGAATTATTCATCATCCTTTTGTTGATAACTGTTATCCTTTTGGTAAATAACAATCTGTGAGTCGTGGGTCTTACTATCATCCTTTTGGTGATGTTGTCTTCGGTCTTGATGCCTAATCATCATCTTTTTGGTGATGACAGTCGTTAAGGTTTAATTTAACCATCATCCCTTTGGTGTTGGAAATTTTTTAAGGCATTGTGAGCTTACTATCATCCTTTTGGTGATAACCAACTTTGTTAATCTTATTGATATCCTTTCGGTGTCAGCGGTCTTTGCAGTTTTTGATTTACCATCATCCTTTTTATGTCGATAAATTCTATCATTGTCAGTGTCCATTCGAGGGTCGACCTTGATCTGCTTTGTTTTAAAACTCATCACACTTTCTTTCTTAGACAAAATTCGGGGTTTTTTAGTATTTAATTATCTTCCACCACGAATGTATGAAGATCGTTGCATTCATACCTTCTAGTTCAAGTTAATTAAATATGAGCATCTGTCATACCTCAATTTTGTCTGGACACATTACTAATATATGGGTTTTAATCATACTTTATTTCGAATAAAAAAGATAATCCATTTGGTGGTGAAGTGAGAATTCAAGGATATTCAAGCATAAGGTCCTGGGTTCGATTCTCAACTTTCCCTTTTTTAGCACAATTTTCTCTTTTTACCTTTAATTCTATTTTTTACAAAAAAAAAATTAAAAAAAAATTGCATTTTTATTTTATTATTATTATTATTATTATTATTATTAGGGTTAATAGACATTTACCCCCCTATAATATAGACGAGTTTTGATTTACCCCCCCTTTAAAAAAATAATTTTAGATTACCCTCCTGAAATTTTGGGGTACCCCCTAAGCGTGTAAAAACCAGGGGGGTAAATAAATTTTTTTTACAGGGGGTAATTTTTCTACCTGGTGGGCAAAAGACTTAGAATTTTAAAATTTCTTGGGGGTAATCCAAAATTATTTTTTTAAAGGGGGGTAAATCAAAACTCGCCTATATTGCAGGGGGGTAAAGGTCTATTAACCCTTATTATTATTATTATTATTATTATTATAATATTAGATTTTATTTTAGTTTGTCATTAGTTATGATTATTGTTATTGTCAACACTTTCCAAAACATTCACATGACAAGATCACCAAACTTTCCAAAACATTCACATGACAAGATCATCAAACTATCCAAGACAACTTCATGACAAGATCAACCAAAATTGAAAGGGGATTAAAACTTGGTGGACAAAGTTCATAATGTTAGTAAATGGTTTTGTTGAATTCCATTTGTGGCATAACCTTGAGGCTATCGTTTTTGTTTTTTTTTTTCTCTTTACTTTTTGTTGTTTGTGTCCCTGCTTTCATATGATTGCCATAGCTATGTATTTGTTCTTTTGATATGTATTACTTTTGGTTTTTCACAGTATTCATATGATTATGCTTTCGATTTATGAGTTATGTTGGTTATTGAGATGTATAATATATATATATATATATATATATATATATATATATATATATATATATATATATATATACTTGTTTTATTGCTAATATTGTGGTGACATTTTACTTTTAGTTTTATATTAATTTTGTGGAAATGCAAATTCACTGTGGATAGTATGTGTGTGTCGTGTCAACCTTTCTGTTTTTTTTTTTCAAATATTTTGAGTTGATATAAAGAAAACTTTGTTTGTAGCTGTTATTTTACTTTGTTCTCATTGTATTGCAATCTTGGATTTGAAATTTAATTTAACTTCCAAAAACCTCCTGGACGCATAGATTATTGCTCGGCTGTTTGTAGAGTTATTCTCACATGAATCCACTCTAAGTTAATTCAAAGCTAAATTTGGTTGCTTTCAATTTCGGTGGGTTTTCAATCTCGTGGATCAATCTTGGGCCTTCATACAAGGAGCACCTTTTATTCACTTGTTTGATGGATTTGTTTTAATCGCCTTATCATATCCCTATCTGACAAATGCACCCCCATTCCCATGAAGTGTAAGATAATTTTATCGCCTTCCTTTTATTTTTGTTTAAGTCTTGCCACCACTGCAAACAATTTAAACCCCCGCTTTCTTGATTCATATATGAATCCCTACCCCAACTTGTAAGTCGATTGCCTTTTGCATCGTCATCAACCATGTAAACCCTTGATCCAACGTCAAGTGGTTTACTTCTTTAACTCTTGTAAGTCGATTGTCTTTTGCATCAGTATCACATAAATTCAAACCTCAATCAACATTGAGTATTTTCCTTAAATAATTCAAGATACATAATCATTTTCTAAACACTATTTTATTAAAAATAAAGGGAGAGGTTTTGAGTCTTCAAAATTTCTCCTCAATTGTTTGGCTGCGAGAAATCCTTCTCGTGTTCAAACAACTATTTCCTTAAAATACCTAATCATATTTTAACACTATATCACTAAAGATGAAACAGGGGGTGTGGAGTCTTTCATTCCTTTCTTTCAATTGTTTGGGTACAAGATATTTTTCTCGTGTTAAGACAATTGACATCTATAAAACTCACTAACAAACCGTAGTGCCGAACTACGATTGCTCTGACTTTCCAATTGCACGAGGGACCCAATCCTTGGCGAGCACCCTAATAAAAAAACAAACCATTTTCCCCTAACAAAGTAACCATAGCTAGAATCTTCCACAAACCCTTTTATTATTCAAAGAAAACAAATAGAATGAGTCAATATTCAATCACAAATTAGACTAAGAGGTTCCCGTTAAGTACAACGGACGTGGGGGGGGGGGGGTGCTAATATCTTCCCCTTGCGTAACCGACTCTTGAACCCAGATATGGTTGCGATGACCATTTTCCTTTCCTTAAAAGGTTTTCTCGATATTTCCCTATTCCTTAATCAAAATGAATTAAAGTTTGGTGGTGACTCTGTTCGAACAATTTTTTCCGCGTCCATCGCGAGGATCATATTTTTTGAGGTACGACAGTAATGCAACAACAAGCTTCTTCATATGCCCATTCCAAAACATTTATGGGACAGTCTGAGTCAAATCCAAAAGGGAATTTGAATGTTGTTAAGTTACAAAATGGCAAACAATAAGAGGATGATAACAAAACTGAAAGAGTGACCCAACCTAACCTACCAGTGATATTGCAGGAGAAGAACTAGAAAAAATCAATGTTGCTCTTCCTCCCAACAAACCACTAATTCAATTTCCGCGGAGATTTTCTAAGGCAAAAATCGAGGAATATTTCAAGAAGCTTGTAGAATTGTTGAAAAATTACATATCAATATTTCATTCACAGAGGCTCTATCTCGAATGTCTTTTTATGCTAAATTTCTTATGAAAATTCTATCCCATAAACACAAACTAGAGGATAATGAAAATGTTGTGCTAATCAAAGAATGTAACCCCATTATCCAAAATAAATTGCCTCCGAAGCTAAAGGACCCAAGGAGTATTTCAATTCCATACGTTATAGGAACAATGAGTTTCGATAGAGCTTTATGTTATTTAATGGAAAGTGTGAGCTTGATGCCCCTATCGATATGTATGAAACTCGATCTCAGTGAGATGAAGTCCACTAATATATCTTTAATATTATAGGACATGTATATAAAATACCTGGTAGGAATATTGGAAGACGTGTCAATAATAATTGGCCAACTTTTCATACTCACTTATGGAGATAGAGGAACACGCTTAAATTCCTATTCTTTTTAGTAGACATTTCTTAACCATAGTTAGAGCTATAATAGATGTGAAAAGAGGAAAGCATATCTTTGAGGTATGATATGAGAAAAATGAATTTATTCTTTCAAAATTAATGAAAAATCCATCATTTATGGGGATGGAAATGTCCAGGATTTGGACAAGGTAATATAGTATGCATCCAGATACCCGTGTTTTGAAGAACTCCTCGTACCCGAGTCCATACCCATATGAACACCAATGTTTCTACATGTACCAGTACCCTATGGATACCTAAGTAGTCATACTTCTACCCGTTACCCACATTTTTAGTAAAAATAATTTGTTCAATTATAAAATATCATACCATTTTAAGTTTTTAACAACATTAAAGAAAACAAGGATTTTACTGTTGAACTACGAAATAAACAAGCAATTATATTAAAATGTGTAATAGTTTAATAGTCATATATTTTTTCTTTAAATTGATAGACATGCATTTTTATACAATAATATAAATGATAATATATAAAAATAAGTATTGTACGGGTATGGGGAAGAGTGGGTACTAAGGTTCCCGTACTTGTTCCCATATCCACTTATTTTAGTGGGTAATTACTTGTGTTCATGCCCTTAATCATTTGTAGATTCTTGTTGTCAAGTCAATGTGATCGAAGAACGTGTTAAAGAGTATCCATCTAACCACGTCTTGTTGATGGGTTAGAGGCGTGTCTGATTGGTAACGCAAACCATGAGAACGAAGAAGCTGAAGCATATAGAAAATTATTGGATAAAATCCCACTTCTAAAGACCAAATCATCAAAGTACTTATGACACAGAGTTCAACATCTATATAACAAGAAATTCCAAAAGTATAGCTTAAATTGTTACCTCAAAGCCTTGTATATGAATTTTTAGATGAGGATTCAAATCATCCTGTCACTATAAATGCAAAATTAGGAAAAAAATGAAACCAAAAAACTACTTGTTGTTCTGAAAAGGCACCCTAAAGCCATTGGGTACGCCATTGAAGATTTAAAAGGAATAACTCCATCTATCTGCATGCAGAAGATTTTGTTAGAAGAAGACTATAAGCCCTCACGAGAGCACCATTGGATGTTTAACCCCCCAACATGATATGAGTAATGAAAAAGGAGGTGTTGAAACTCCTTGACGCCAGGGTAATTTATCCAATTTCTGAAAAGAAATGGATTAGCCCTGTATAAGTAGTACCAAAGAAAATGGGGGGTAATTATAAGAAATGACAAGGATGAATTAGTAGTAACTAGAATGGTAACAGGCTGGAGAATATGTATTGATTATCAAAAATTGAATAAAGCCACTTGGAAAGATCATTTTCCAATTCAGTTCATCAATCAAATGTTGGAGCGTTTAGAAAAGCATTCACTTTTTTGTTACTTGGACGAATATTTGGGATTTTTCAAGATCTCAATTCATCCTAGCAACCAATAAAAAATAATGTTTATGTTCCACTATGGCACATATGTTTATAGGCAAATTCCCTTCGGGTTGTGCAATGCACCTGCGATGTTCTAGCGTTGTATGATGTCAATCATTTCTAATTTTATAGAATATATAATGGATTTTTTTATGGATAAATTTGTGTTCTATGGATCAATTTTTTATGAATGTCTTTTTAATCTAGAAAAATTACTCGAGAGATGCATAAAATTCAATTTAGTCTTGAACTAGGAAAAATGTCAGTTCACGGTCAAGGAAGACTAGTACTTTGGCATCTAGTGTCCAATAAGGGAATAAAGGTATGCAACGAAAAAATGGGGGTAATAGAAAAATTAACACCTCCTACCTTTATTAAAGATGTTAGAAGCTTTCTTAGAATTGTGGGATTTTATCGCTGGTTTACTAGAGGTTTTTTTAAATGTTTAAAATGTTAACAAGATTTCTTATGAAGGATGTTGAGTTTATATTTGATGCAACCTCAGTATTGGAGTATCCCTTTTAAAATCATGTGTGACGCCAACGACTTTGTTGTCGACATTATATTATGATAAATGAAGGATAAGAAAATTGATGTGTATATATTATGCGAGCAGAGCTATGGATGAGACATAAATTAATTACTGAAACACATAAAAGGAGTTCTTGCCTATGATGTTCACCATTAATAAATTTCGTTCTTACCTGGTACGATAAAAAGTTATAGTATATCCAAACCATGCAGCGATTAAGTATCTCCTAAACAAAAAATATGATAAACCTTGAATTATCCAATGGATCCTCCTTCTTCAAGAATTCAATTTAGAAATTTGGGATAAAAAGGGAGCCAAAAATACAGTTGCATATCATTTACAAAGACTAATTAACACGAAAAAGGAAAAATTACCATTAGAAGACTCTTTTCCATGCAACTAATTATTTGCACTAATCCAAAAGGAAACATCTTGGTATGCTAATTTCACTAATTACCTAGGAGCCGGAGTGATTCCCCTGAACATGAATCATCAACAAAAGAGTATATTCTTCTCGCATCTGAAGCATTATTTCTGAGATGAATATATGCTCTATCTGATGGAATTTTTAGAATGTGTATTCCTGAGGAAGAAATGGAAATTGTAATGACTCGCTTCCATGCTTTTGCCTATGTAATTCATTCAAGCGCATCAAAAACTACTGCAAAAATACTTCATCTTAGCCTATATTGGCCAAGCCTCTTTAAGGATGTATATTCATTTGTCAATAACTGTGAACAATATTAACACACTAGTAATATCTTGAAAAGGAATGAGATGCCATTAAATAATATTTCGTAAGTATATATTTTTAATGTGTGGGGTGTTGATTTCATGTGGGCATTTCCCTCGTCGATGGGGAACCAGTTAATACTTGTGGTGGTTGACTATGCAATTAAAAGGATAGAGGAAATTGATTCTTCTACTAACGACGCCCAAGTTGTTATTAAGCTATTTAAAAAGATGATTTTCATGCATTTTGCATATTGGTGATCAGTGATGAAGGTTATCACTTCATCGCGGGTGTAGCGCGTGATTTTTGCCAGTGACGCGACCACCTTATCGTGGAATTTGGGTTTTCTCCTCAACGAAGAGGAGGGGGTGCTACTTTCTGATTTCTTATTTATCCCGTGAAGCTGGAAGGGAAAGGGAAGCTATCTAAAACTAACCTTGCACGCGAATGTTTAACTGAACATACACTTAAAGAGATTGGGGGGTCCGGGGTCAGGTTATACAATGGAGAGTTGTCAATTGCCCATCGTATATGTGGTTATCCACAGGTTGTTAGCTTTAGGCTTCGCTTTGTACTTGATGGTGTTTATCCATTAATATGTTGGGAAAGCTTCTTGGGAAATATGAGAGAGTGAGTGAGTTTTTGTTGATATTCGGGTTTTTCCGATGTTTTTGGTAAGGTGCTGGACCTAGAGTTTTTAATTAGTATGCTCGCTAAGATTTTGCAATCTTATGCCTATGTATTCCCGTTTAAAAGAAACAGGGAAATCAAAGCAATCTTAGTTCCTCCTATTCTAAGGGAGGAAAAAGATATTTGATGTCTTGTTCAAAGCCCAAGATTGAAGCCAAAAGGTTGAGTATTTGTGTCTTGTTCAAAGCCCAAGATTGAAGCTAAAAGGTTTGACTGAGAGAGAACTTGTCATCTCTAAAGGGAGACATTTGGTATGTTTATCACAAATGTTGGGAGACTATTTATAAAGGAGGATTACTTTAACTTGGATATGTGAATCCAGCAATGCCATAATTTCCTTTATAGGGGGTTTTGTCCTGGAGGAGAAAACTTTAACTCAGTGTTGAGCAATGCCATTTTTCCTTAGGAATTTTTCATACTAAGAGAGGGACAGTGGCGTGGATGTAAATAATCCTGAGGCTTGTCGCTTACAGCAATTAGATGAAAGAAAGGGTTTACCAGGATAAAAGATGGACGACAACTTGGATATTTGAATCAACAAGTGTGCCACTTACAACAGCTATCTGGGATTAGGGTTTGTTTTGGATGTCTGTTTTGATAAGTGATAAACAGAGAAATGACTTTCTACGGAGGGATTTTGATTTCCTCTGAGGGGATGTTGATTTTTGAGTGCCTTGATCAAAGCCCAAGGTTGAAGCTAAGAGGTTGATTAACTCCTCTGGGGAAGTCCTTATACAAAGCCTAAGAGGAGGCTAGAAAAAGACTGACTCAACAAGAGAGTGTTTATCTGTCTTGTACAACGCCCAAGATTGAGGCTAAAAGAGACTGACTCTTTTGGGGATATCATTATACAACGCCTAAGAAGAGGCTAAAAGTTTGATTTTTTTGGGGAAAATGTTATATCTGTCTTGTACAAAGCCCAAGATTGAGGCTAAAAGGGTATTTTGACTCCGTCGGGGAGGGTTTGTATGTGTCTTGTACAAAGCCCAAGATTGAGGCTGAAAAGAAGACTGACTCTGTGGGAAAGAAATCTTTATCTGTCTTGTACAAAGCCCAAGATTGAGGCTAAAAAGTGAGACTGACTCGACTGAGGATATTTTAAGTGTCTTGTACAAAGCCAAAGATTGAGGCTGAAATGAGTTTGACTCTGCGGGAGAGTATTATCTGTCTTGTACAAAGCCTAAGATTGAGGTTGAAATAAGTTTGACTCAGCTTTGGAAATTTATTTCTCAAAGCCTAAAGGAATTGACTCTGCTGGGGAAGAAATTTGTCCAGAGCTTAAGAGAAGGTTATGAAGATTTATGTCTTTTACAAAGCCCAATATTGAGGCTAAAAAGGGTTTGACTCAACAAGAGAGTGCTTTTATCTGTCCTGTACGAGGCCCAGGATTGTGGCTGAACAAGCTGGAGAAATCATTATACCAAACCTAAAAGGAGGCTGACTTCTGCTAGGGGAAATCCTTATACCGAGCCTAAAAGGAGGCTGGAAAAGATTGACACAACAAGAGAATGTTTTTATCTGTCCTGTACAAAGCCCAGGATTGAGGCTAAAAGGGTCGACTCAACGAGAGAGTGATTGACTCAACAAGAGAGTGTTTTTATCTGTCCTGTACAAAGCCCATGATTGAGGCTAAAAGGGTCGACTCAACGAGAGTGTGATTGACTCAACAAGAGAGTCTGAAAAAGGTGATTAACTCAACAAGAGAGTCTAAAAAGGTTAGCTCCGCTGGGGAGAATCATTGTACAAAGCCCAAGAGGAGGCTAGCTATGCTGATGAAAGATCATTATACAAAGCTTAAGAGGAGGCTATCTTCTACTGGGAATTATTGAGATCCCGAGGCAGGTCTAAATGGGGAATCAACTCTTGCTGAGGGTTACAACAGAGTTGAGGTATCAGATACCTTGAGGTTCTGATAGTGTTATACTGATGATAAACTAACCCTAGCTGGGGAATTTTTAGGATGAAACTGGGTTTTAGAACCCATGGGTTTTAACTCTAGTGGAGATTGATCCATAATAACTGGGGTTTCTCCTATGTTTGAAGGGAACTTGAGAATGCCTTTGAAATCTGAGAGGGGATTAGACTGTCCAAGTCTACTGGTATGGAAGAGTTTATCTTTGTATGATGCCCCAGAGGAGGCAGGTCTTTTTAAGGGATGAGAATCAACCCTAAATTGGTCTGAGATTTGACACTGGAAAGACTGCTCTAGCAAAGGATGACTAAGTTCTGTCTTATACCTTTAAGAGGTCTTCAGGGTCCTTGTATTAAGCCCAAGAGAAGGCATGAGAACTTCTAAGAAGCCGGCAGGTCCTTGTACAAAGCCCAAGAGGAGGCAGGGATGCTTTTAGGAAGCCTGCGGGTCCAAACTTAAGAAAAGTTCAAGAAAAGTTTCACCGAGAATAATCTTTTCTTTAGTGAACAGTTCTATGGTTTGAAGAAATTCAAGAGAAGTTTCACCGGGAATTAATCCTCTCTAGGGAAACTGAATTTCTTTGACAAATTCTAATAGTGTCAGTCTGAGAAAAGGTTCACCGAGAATACTACCTTTCTCTTTGTTCCATATTATTTAAGCCCAAGAGAAGGCAAGACTGTATTTGGAAATCCTATGGGGATCTAGTTTTGACTGTATTTAAAGAGTGACCAGCTGGCTTTACCTAGTTCTAGACCTAGTTGCCGGGGGAAACTCTAAATAGATATACTAGTATATATACAATTAATATATGACAAGTTTGAAAGGATATGAAAGAAGGACTTACAGGGGAGCAGCTTCCCACAATACAGTTATATATAGGAAAGCAAATAAATGAAAGCTGATAAAAACTTACAGGTGAGCAAGCTTCCATGCTATATTGTTAGTTGTTCAAAGAAATTAAAGAAAGTTTTGATAACAACTGTATATTTGAACCTAAATCAAAGGGGTAGGTATTTTTTGAAAAGATTGTTGGGGCTTATACTCAAGGAGAGGCCCAAGGTTTAACAGTGATCGCCCCGTTATTTTGAAGATCGTATCGGGACTTATACAATGACTGAGGCCCAAAAAGGTTTATTTACAAAAGGGTTGGGTATTACACTCTTTCAAGAGGCCCAAAAGTGTTTTTTAAGAAAAGGAATGAGACTTATAGCTCAAGGAGAGGCCCAGGTGATTTGATTTTGAACTGGAGATCGCGCCGATATTTTTGCAAATACAGTGGGACTTATACAATGTGTGAGGCCCAAAATGGTTTTGGTTAAAAAGGGATTGGGTCTTACACTCTATTAGAGGACCAAAAGTGTTTGAAAATTTAAAATCGAGAGAAAACCCTAATTTTAAATAAAATGTTATTTTTCAAAGGTAGTTTAAATAATAAATGATAAAATATCAATTATATTTAAAAACAAGTTGTACACTTTGGAAAATATCTTGAAAAATCATGTTTAGTCATATGAAAGTTTAAAATTCAATTGATTTTGAAAGATCAAAGTGGGAATTTCATTTAAAAATGTTTAAAAACAAATAAAATGAAAATAATTACAAAAATTCTAACTATATTAAATAAATAATATAAATTGGATTTTTTTGAAAAATAAAATATTTATACATTTTAGTGAATTTTGTGAAAAAGAATCAATTCAAAAACATAAATAATCAGAGAGAAATTAATTTTTGAATCAATTAACAAAAATATCAAAATATTCAAATATTTGAAAATTTAAAAAAAGGGCGCCAAGAACACTAAGTTCTTGCCCGCGTGGACTGTTTCTGCAGATTTGCGTTTTCTCACTTTTTCCATGATTTCTCAATGGTTTTGCACGATTCAAGAACCAATCTTGTTCGTTTTTTAACAAGGATCACAACCATATAGATTAATTGCATTTATATTAAGTATTGAGTTAGGAATTAGAAGAAAACCTCAAGAACCCTAATTTCAGCATGAACACAATGAAATTCCATACATGATTGATTCATGGCAATTGATTGAGGGTTATCACTCCATACATGATTATGAACATGTGGCAAAAATATTGTGCAATAAAATATGCATGCATCATGGAGTTTGAAGAGTTCATGCTAACCTCTTGCTGCTGGTGATCGAGTTTGGTGATGGAGGTGTTACAGCTAGGTTCCAATGATCTGGATAGCTTCCTTAGGTGCTAAGGAGTGTGTTTGAATGCTTGGAGTGGATCAAATTGAACTGGAACTGGTTGTGGTACCTCAACTGCAAATCTGTCAAGAACTCGAGCAATTGGCTGGTGATTTTGAGAATATGATGTTCCATATGTGATTTTATGTTATGGATCACTCACATATGATGTTTATGAGGTGTGTGTGTGTGATTGGTTTGGTTGGAATTGCTCTCAGATTCAAAACCCGATAGTGACTTGAGTTAGAAGGCAAAATTGGAGTGAAATGGAGATTTTGAGGAAAGCATCAGTTTGGGTGCTTTGGTGTACTCAAACTGATCACAATTGAGGTCTATTTATAGTGTGTCAAGTTTGTTTTGCAAGCAATAGATTGTGGCAACTACAGCAGGCTTTTGTCCAATGTGGATCAAATGGAATCTCAAGTCTCCTCTAGCCATTGACTTGAGATTAAAGCACAGGCCTATGGTTCTCTATTGTATAAGCTTATTTTGAATCAATTGGTTGATCATGGACTGATACATGCCAACTCTATGCATCCACTGAATGCCTCAAAACAAAATTGGAGTCTTGAGGCATCTTTAGCTTTTAGGGGTGCCACACCTATATGTAGCTCCAAAGACTTGAGAGGCTGATGGATCAGTGCTTGTTCCTCCTTGGTCTCCCCTCGAGGTGTGCAGATGGATAACCATGTTTGTTTTTGCACAATTTGATTAATTCGAGCCCTAATAAACAAATCTGCCTTGCAAAATAGTTTGCAACAAGGCATGTTGCATCTGTCATAACCTCTATCTCGGGTGGAGTTTGATGGAGTTCTTGGACATTTTGGAAAGTTGATATATTCTATTTCAACATGATGTCCAACTTTGGTTTTGAATCAGCTTGAATTACAATGAAAAATGCCTCTACATTTTGGAAAAAATAAGGCAGATTCTGACTTAGTGAAAATTTCACTTAGTATTGGAAAAATGTCATTTTCATGTTTTTAGCCACTTTGATCATTCCATAACTAAAAATCCATGAAGAATTGGAATGAGATGTAGTTAACACTTTTGAAGTATGTAATTATAGCTACAAATCCAGCTTTGGACCATCCAAAATGGTTGCTTGGATCTCAAGTTAAGGTCCTTGGAAGTTGGTACCCTAGCCACTTTGTTCCATAACTTAGAAAAATTCTAAGTTTTTTATGGTTACCCCTTTTACAAGTTAACTCACTTTCTTTGATTTTCTTGATGAATGATGATTCAAATCACATATTAACATTGTTTTAGGGTTAAGGAACTTGTTTGACCAAAAATCCAAAAAGTCAAACTTGGATTTTTGTACAGTTGACTTTTTCATCAGATGAAATTTTGACTTTGTGATTCTTTTGTGATATTAATCCTTGGGCTCAATTAAACTTCATGGATGGCCTCCAAGGGTATTTAGGAATGTCTTGGACCCCTCCCCAAGGTTTGGGATCAAGGGTAGGTCAACAGTCAAGGGTAGGGTTGACTTTTTTATCAGAAACTCTAATTTGTGATCAGATGGTCTTGAGTTCTTGTGGCTTATGATTTGAGCTCTTTGAGTTAATCAAATATTGTAATCATGCCAATAAGATGTATTTGAGGTCTTTGAAGTCCATTTTAAAGCTTCAAGCCATGCCTCACTTCACAAGTTAACTCAAAGGGTTGAATTAGGTCAAAACCCTAATTCCTGATTTTTTGATAGATGGACCTTCAAGGTGATTTTTCCATTGTGGGTGGGCTCTTGAGATTATTTTAAGCTTATAGGGCCATACATTGAGGCATTGGCTCTTGTCCAGATGACAATTTTCACCCGGGAGGCCTCAATCGACCAAAACCCTAATCTGGTGACACAGGAAATCTTGAGGCTTGATTCACTCGGAATGCTGCAACCTTGTGCTTGATTCTTGATGTGGAGTCCTCTTGATCCTTTGTGAGTGTTTGAGAGATTAGACAAGTTGAAGATCATGTCATTTCTTGATTGATCCTTGTCTAAATGCTCTAAGAGGGCTCAAAAACCCTAATCTTTGATCGTAGTGATTGCTCAACCATCTTTGAGGAGATTGATGAGGCATGATGGTTCATCCATATTGTGATGATGATTTGCACAATGATGGGAAATCCTGGTGGTCAAATTTTGGAGTATGACAGCGGGATAGTTCTAAAATCTATTTAAGAAGTTTGGATTGAAGCATAGAGTTGCAACTCCTTATCATCTACAAACCATTGGAAAACTGGAAGTGTCCAATAGATAAATAAAGAATATCTTAGAAAAGTCAGTCTCTTTCTCTAGAAAGTATTGGGCTCTAAAGCTATACTATGTAATATGGGCCTATGGAACAACTTATATAACCTCCATTGGAATGATTATGCTCAGATTAATATATAGAAAATTATTCCATTTACCAATCAAGATTGAGAAAAAAGCTTTATGGGGAAATAAAAGCCCTTAATCTTGAATTCAATGTCGTTAAAGAGACGAGAAGCTTGTAGCTCAACAAATTGGAAGAGCTAGGACTAGAGGCTTATGAGAATGATAGGCTTTATATGGAACAAACCAAGAGGTGGCATGACAAACACTTCCTGAGAAGAGAGTTCAAAGAAGGGAAAACTCATATTATTATTCAACTCCAAGTTGAAACTCTTTCTAGGAAACCTCCTCTCTCGATGGTCGGGCCAATCAAGGTAAGAAATGTAACACCTTATGGTATAGTGAAAATTTTGAGCGAGTCCACCAGATCATTTAAGGTAAATAGGAAGAGGCTTAAGCACTATATGATAGGTGATGAGGTGGAAACATGGGTGTGTTTCATTTTAAAGGCACCCTCTTAATGATTGACAATGACATGGTAAAGCTAATGACCTTAAACAAGCATTGTGTGGGAGGAAACCCACTAATTTTTAATCTTGACGTTTTTCGTTTGTCTATGTTTTTTTGAATTTTTATAGGTTAATATGGAACTCATCAAATTTGGAGGAGAGAATGATGTATTAAGGGCAAAAACAAAGGAAGCTCGTTGAAAAAATTTGGGTCCAAACATAAAGATAAGGTTAAAGCACAAAATACAACAAAAACACCCAAAACAACTCCTCTCCATACATAAGATAACCTGCATACATTATGGCCTGGTCGTAATGGCCAATATGGTCGTAATGTGGCAGGGCCTCTCCAACCATAAAAATACTGGGAGCATTACAGTGTGGTCGTAATGGCCATTACGCTTGCAATGCACCCATATCCCCTAATTACATTTTTTTTTTGCAAGCATTAAGCATGTCAATAGTAAGTGCACGCCCCAAAATCCTTAACCTTCCCACTCTTTGAGCGGTGGATCCCAAACTCCCTCCACCACTAAAATCCAATCTCATTTACCCTTTTTACTACGATAATTAAATTTTTTTCCACCATTTCCACATCAAAACTTCTCTCTACACTCAAACCTCTTCAAAAACTTTCCATCTTCTCTCTAAAAAACCTTGTTCTTCCATCTACCTTTATCAACATAAAATCTCCATAACCAAAAGTTTACTTCCATTCAAACCCACCCATGTCTTCTCCCAACCTTCTCTCTACCAACACCTTACCCTCGAAAACTAAAAATCCATAAACTCCATACATACACTTTCACCAAGTTTTCTAATGGCACCCAAAGGAGATGATAAAAGGAAAGTTCCTTCAATTTCAACAATAAATCAAACTTCTGTGGTGAGGAGAAAAAAAGGAAGTGGCATGATCTCGAACCTGTACAAAATAAAGTTCACCTCACTAGAGCAAAATGAGAGGTATGACATTCTCACCAAATGAAGAATTATTCTAAAAAGATACATTGATAAAAACCCTATTACTACTCTAGCATTAAAGATGAGGTTGAAAGGTTGTTTTGGAATATAGGTTTGAGTTATTTTAAATCGCTAAAATTTCTAACTTATACGCAAGTAACCCTAGTGTTTTCGAGTACTCTAGAGGTGAACATTAGAAGAATTATGGATAATATTCATGGTACTATTTCCTTTCGTATTTTTAATAATAATTTTAGCTTAAGCCTGCAAGAACTTGTTGAAAATTTTCAACTGCATACTAAAGGGAATACAGCTGTCACTAGAAAGTTTAACTTTAGTAGCTTCTATGGAATAGTTTTGGGGAGATTTATGATTCTTCTTGGTCTAAAACCATTTTATAGAGCCTTCCTGCCATCAGAATGTACTTTACTGCACATTTACGGATTTTATTTTCCTCCACTTCATCCTATAGTAACTCGTTTGATTGTAGATAGCATATTTTAGGCATCATCCCTCTAGATGAATGGGAGACTTCGATGGTGTTGGTCTCTTATGCCTCGATACCTGGAATGGTGAGTGTCTCTTGAGTTACTTTACGGTTGTACCCTGTTCATTTTGAGTCGATGAGTTTATATACTTACGCTCCTTGGGAGCATGCGCTATTTCAAAAGTTTTGAAATGATCATACAAACCATGTACCTTCTTTAAATACTTGATGAGTTAGGCTCATTCTTTTGATATTCCCTAATGACTTATTTTACTACCACCTAGGAGTTACTCTTGGATTTTGAGTTGATGTGCCTACCTCCAGGGTGAGGGTCATACTGGAAATGAGAGATTCATACGCGGTCACATTATAGCTAGTTTTGAACTCAAATTTTTGTGATTGCTCAATCAACATATTGTCTGGTCCTTCTAGCACTATTATTGTGTCGCTTCGCTTCATGTTAGAGGCGTCATCCACTAACAACTTTCATGTGGGAAGAGTTTCCTCGCCAATTGGTGAACTCAATTCTACTAGAAAATCTGCCAGTATGTGTGATTTGATGCTTCCTCTAGGCATCTATTGGATGTCATACTCAGACAACTCGATAACCCAAGATACTAGGGTTTCTTAAAGACCTGGAAAATGGGATAGTTTGTCTTCACCATTACTCAATGTCGTTGGAAATAAGGTTTAAGCTTCCTTGCAGTCATCGCCACTACCAAGGGGAGCCTTTCAATCTTCTGATATCGAGCCTCACCACCATTGAACACCTTTCTTACGAAACAAAAAGGTCACTCCACTTTGGTTGTTTCCTGAATAAGTACTAAGCTAATTGTCTAGTCAGTAATAGATAAATATAGATATAAGGGTGAACCTACTATTAGACGCGTTAAAATGGGCAGAGATGCTAGGAACACCTTTATGTTTAAGAATGCCTCTTTGTATTTGCTCATCCATTTGAACCTCTCAATTTTCTTCAGTATAGAAAATAAGTGGAAAACCTTATCATATGCATAGGAAATAAAATGATATGGGGCGGCTAGGCACTCTATTAGTTTTTGGACCTCTTTCACATTTAAGGGGCTTCTCATATCACTTGTCGGGGTTCGCTTATATGCCTTTCTTTGTCATCATAAAACCAATAAATTTTCCTTTCAAACAAGCATTTGGCAGGATTTAAGCTCATGTTGTGCTTTCTGACTGACTCTAGGACATCTTGTAAATTTGTCGCATCTTCCCTTATAAAGTCTTCACCGTCATATCATTAATATATACCTCTAGGTTGTGCATTATTTTTTTCTATAACATCACATTCATGAGTCTCTGATAGGTAGCGTCCATGTTTTTAAGCATAAAGGGTGTGACATTGTAATAGTAGTTACAATGATTGGATATGAATGCCATCTTGAGAGAATCCACGAAATCCATCTTAATCTGGTTACATCCAAAGTAGGAACCCATGAAGCTAAGTGTTTTGTAGCCCGAAGACACGTCGATCATATGACCTATATTAGGTCGAAGGTACATATCCTTTAGGCATAAAACGTTGAGGTTGTTGGACATGTGATTTCACACGCAAGAGATGGGTGAATTGTGTGTTTCAAAAAAACTTGAATTTGAAAAACTTTTAGGATTAAAATCAGAATTTGAAAACATTTTAGAAGAGTTTTAGAGTTCTACAGTGGAAAAATAAAATTCAAAAAGTAAAGTACAGAAAATATAACATAGGGAAGAGAGAAGACACCAAGAGTCATACAGGTTTAGTTAAAAATGACTTAATCATGTCCCCAAAATTTGATCTTAAGAGTATCTAGGGGTGGAAATAGGCTGGGCCGAGCTAGGCTTTGCCAAGCCTAAGCCTGGCCTGCCAAAAAACTGAAGCCTAAGCCTAGTCTGTAGCCTGTTAAAGGCTTAATTTTATTCCTAAGTCTGGCCTTTTTTAAGGTCTGGTTAGCCTGTTAGCCTACATAAAATCCTATTATTTTAGACACATGTAAGCAAGCAATTAAAATAATGTTTAAATAGACTAACAAACTTTAAAAAAACCAATGAGACTAAAAGCTTGTTTGCATTGACTTATTTTAACTTACCTATTAGAATAAGTTTTGTGAGACTATTTGTTTAAGATAACTTATGAAAATAACTTATAACATTGTTCATAAGGTGTTTTTATCTTATTTTCATATGTTCTCCAAGATAACCAGTTTTTGTTTATGTATTTTCATTCAAAGCACAAAACATAACATAATGATAATAATAAAATTATTCATATATACTTAAATAGGTCGGCCTGTTAGGCTTAAAAGGCTTTTTTCATGGTCTGAGCGTAGCGAACGATTTTGGACGCGGTTCTTAAGCGCTGTCGCTCTTTGGGGTTTACTACAGGTCGATTCATTTTTTATCCTATTGTGAGTTGACTAAGGAAGGGAAATAGATGTCTCCAATTAACCCTGCTTGCATACTGAGTTTAAACAGCAGTCTGTTAGGTTACGGATGCTATATGGTAATGGGGCCTTTCTTTCTTCTTACTTTATTAAGGTGGAAAACTTGGACTATTCATGGGGAATTTGTCAGATTGGGTGGAGATAGGGAACTTTAGGTTTTTGGATTAGTGTGCTCGCTAAGATTTTTCTTTCAATCTTATGCCTACGTATTCCCGTTTACCGAAACAGGGAAATCAGAGCGATCGTAGTTCCTCCTATTCTATGGGAGAAAATGGGTGTTTTGGTGTCTTGTTTGAAGCCCAAGACGTGAAGCGAAAGGTGATCTATATCTTGTTCAAAGCCCAAGATGTGAAGCTGAAGGTGGTTTGTATCTTGTTTAAAGCCCAAGATGTGAAGCTGAAGGGTCTATTTGTATCTTGTTCGAAGCCCAAGATGAGAAGCTAAAAGGTGTTGTCTTTAGAGAGAATTTGTCATCTTTAAAGTGGGTCTGTTTGTCACAACTGTTTATAAAGGAGAATTACTTTAACTGGGATATGTGAATTCGGAAATGCCATAATTTCCTTTATAGGGGGTTCCAATTTGAAGGAGAAGACTTTAACTCAGTGCAGAGCAATGCTATTTTTCCTTAGGAATTTTTCATGCTAAAAGAGGGACAGTGGCATGGATGTAAATAATCCAGAGGCTTGCCGCTTACAGCGATTAGATGAAGGGGAAGGAGTTGTTGATGTTTGTGTACTGTGAACGAGGCGCAGTTTGATGCTAAAAGGTTGATTGGCTCAACCTGGGTTTTCTTATACAAAACCTAAGAGGAGGCTATTGGCCCAACAATAGGGAGTTTTTGTGTGTCTCATACGAAGCCCGAGAGAGAGAGAGACTAAAAGGGTTGACTCAACAAGAGAATCTTTTATACTCAACAAGATAGTGTTTTTGTATCTCGTACGAAGCCCGAGATGGAGGCTAAAGATGGTGACTCACCAAGAGAATTTTTTATACTCAACAAGAGAGTGATTTTGTATCTCGTACGAAGCCCGAGATGGAGGTTAAAAGGTGATTGACTCAACAAGAGAGTCTTTTATACTCAACAAGAGAGTGATTTTGTATCTCGTACGAAGCCCGAGATGGAGGTTAAAAGGGAGATTGGCTCAACAAGAGAGCCTTTTATACTCAACAAGAGAGTGTTTTGGTATCTCGTACGAAGCCTGAGATGGAGGCTAAAAGGTTTGACTCGACAAGAGAGTCTTTGTATCTCGTACGAAGCTCGAGATGGAGGCTAAAAGGGTACTGTTTGAGTTGAGTGACAGGTCTAGTATGTTGGTTTAACGAGAAAATCAGTTCTTATATGAGTAACACTGTACTCATGGATTTGATTTGAGAATCGGGATTGTTTCCTGTTCTTTAAGGAAACAGGGAATCCAAAGGGTATTTGAGACTGTCCAAGTCTGCGGGTGTCTTCCTATTTTTGAAAGGGACTTGAGAATGTCTTTGAGACTCAAGGAAATTAGACTGTCCATGTCTAGAGTTTTATCTTTTGTACTATGCTTAAAGAAACAGTTGTAGTACGTTCACAGTAGAAAGATCTAGACTCTTTGAAAGACTGTTCTATTAAGATGACTAATTTCTGTTCCTATACCTCTAGGAGGTCGTCAGGACAATTTGTATGAAGCCCAAGAGGAGGCTGGAAACTTTTAAGAAGCCGAGGGACAATTTATACGAAGCCCAAGAGGAGGCTATCATTCCCGGAGGAAGAAATCATTTATACGAAGCCTAATAGGAGGTTGTGAATACTTCTAAGAAGCTGACGGGTCCTTGTACAACGCCCAAGAGGAGGCGGGGATGCATTTAAGAAGCTTGTGGGTCCGCAAACCCCGAGAAGTTCAAGACAGGCTATTCACAAAGAATAGATCAAGCCAGGAAATTTTGAGAATTTGGAAGAAACTCAAGGGATGCAATTCACGGAGAAGAGATCATCTCTGGGGAGTAGAGTTTCTTGACAATTCCTAAGGAGGACAGCAGAAGAGAAGATTGTATCTGGTGCTCCTATGGGGGATCTAGTATTGTCTATTTCTAAGAATGATCAAAACGGATTTACCTAGTGCTAGACGTAGTTGCCGGGGAAACTCTAAATATCTATAATATTATTACACAGTCGATATGAGTTTATGAAAGAAGACTTACAGCGAAACAGCCCCACAATACAGTTATATGTATATGAAAGCGGTAAATGAAAGCATATAAACACTTACTCGGTTATAGAGCTTCCATGCTGTTTGGTTAGTTGTTCAACAAAGAAAGATTGAAAACAACAGTATATTTCAAAATCAAAGGAGAAAGTGCTTTGAAAGGAAAGATTGGGGCTTACAGCTCAAGGAGAGGCCCAGGGTTTTAGTAGTGATTGCATTGTGATATGAGTTTGTACAGTGGGACTTATACAAGTGACTGAGGCCCAAAAAGTTTTTTATACAAGGGGAATGGGTCTTACACTCTCTCAAGAGGCCCAAAAAAATGATTTAGAGAAAAGAAGCGGGTCTTACTACTCGAGGGTAGGCCCTGATGATTTTGTTTAAAAATGGCGATCGCGCCGAGGTTTTAGAATGTACAGAGGGACTTATACAATAAGTGAGGCCCCAAAATGGGTTATGTAAAAAAAGGGTTGGGACTTACACTCTATTAGAGCCCCAAGTGAGTTTTAAGAAAAGAAATAGGTCTTACTACTCGAGGGTATGCCCAATGGTTAATTTTGAAAAGGGCGACGATCGCGCCGAGGTTTTGGAAACACCGTGGGACTTATACAAGTGATTGAGGCCTAAAATTTTGGTATTTAAAAAGGAATTGGGTCTTACACTCTATTAGAGGCCCAAAGGTTTAAAAATGAAAAGAAATGGGACTTATAGCTTAAGGAGAAGCCCAATGGTATTTTTTGTTAAAAGACGACGATCGCGCCGAACTTTGTAAATGTACAAAGGGACCTATACAATATCTGAGGCCCAAAATATTTTATTTACAAAAGGGATGGGACTTACACTCTATTAGAGGCCCAAAGTGTATTTTAGGAAAAGAAATGGGGCTTACAACACGAGGGGAGACCCAGATGATTTTCAGTTTGAAAATGGCGATCGCGTCGAGATTTTGAACGTATCAGGACTTATACAATAACTGAGGCCCAAAATATTTTTGTACAAAAAGGGTTGGGTCTTACACTCTATTAGAGGCCCAAGGTTTTTGAAAAAAGATTTGTTAGGGTGAAAATCAAAGAAACCCCAATTTCATTTTTTAAAGGCATTTTTCAAAGAAAAATCAAGAAAAAAATGATAAAAATATCAAATAAAATCATTAATCATGTTATAAACAATGATTAAGGTTTATGAAAAAGTATTTTATCCACATGAATATTTAAAATCATTTTGGTTTTAAAAATCAAGAAAAAGAAATCATTTTAAAAGCATTTAAAACAATATTTATAAATATATTAAAAATAATCTAAAAATAATATTTTTTTTGTGATTTTTTGTGGATTAAAATATTATAGGGTATGAATTGGAAAATGATGATTTTTGCTATGTAAAAGAATTGGTTGAGTTTTGAAAATAAAATAAGAAAAAGAGGAAAGATGTCACAATATCATCTTCGACATCTCTTATGGGGCAAAAAACCAGTACTGAAACTTTAGTTTTTAACACCTTTTTTATCAAATTTCAAACACTCATAACTCTCTCAATTTTTAACGGAATTAAAATCCAAAAGTACCTATCTTGACCGATTTTTCGCAAGGAATCCAATGGTATTACTCATGCACAATGAAACTTAATGTACAGAACACACAAATTAAAAAAAAAACTGGACCGTTAATTTCGACGTCGTTTCACGCCAAATTTCTAACACGCGTAACTCCCTCGATTTTTAACGGAATTAAGATCCGGAAGAGCCTATCTTGACCGATTGTTCGCAAGGAATCCAATGGTACCGTACATACACACCGAAACTCAACGTACAAAACACGCGAATCGAAAAACCAGAACTGCACGTTAGTTTTTGACGTCGTTTGGCGCCAAACTTCCGATGCGCGTAACTCTCTCAATTTTTATCGGAATCAAAATCCGTAAAAACCTATCTTGACCTATTTTTCGCAAGGAATCTAATGGTATCACTTATACACACTGAAACTCAACGTACAGAACGCACGACGCAAAAAACCTGAACTGGACTGTGATTTTAAAACAACCAAAACTCCACATATAAACATGTTAAAGTGCAAACAATAGGAGGATCACATCATACACATTAAGGACTACATTTTTTATTCAAGAATTGTTCAATATGATGCATGTATGTGGACAACAAAGGAAAGCATGATTCAAAGAATTCAAGTTGTGAATTTTACCTTTTTTTTGGAGATTTTGTGCAACCTACCAAGTGCTTTGTTCCAGAAATGATTTGATGCTTTGGACACCCTCAAATGACCTCTTAGAAGCTTTTAGGATGGTTGGAATCAGCTGGAAACCTCTGGAGCAAGTTTGAGCACTTTCTTGCAAAATACGCAAAAGTGGCCAAAATGCCAACTCTCTCAAATGGTGTTCCAGATGTGTGGCACCATTTGGGACAGTTCAAGGATGATATTTGGAGTGTGTTTGAGGTTTTATCTGGTTTGGAAAATGACTGAATCAAGACATGGCTTGAAAAATGCAAAAAAGTCCAATTTTGAGGTTTTGAGAGGTGACTTTGTGATGTTGGTGTTATAGGTCACTTGTGAGAGTTTGGATCACCTACATATGATGTTTATGAGGTGTTAGGATCATGAGCTGTGATGGAAATGCTCTCTAACTCAAAAACTCAGAATTTCCTTACTAAAGAAGGCATTTTGGAGTGAAAGAGAGAATTTGAGGAAAGCATATGTTTGATGGCTTTGGTGTTCTCAAACTGAGCACAAATGAGCTCTATTTTTAGTAGAGCATGTTTTTTTTTACAGCAATAGTGAATGGTGGCTGCAGCAGAGATTTGGCAAATGTTGGCCAATGAAAATCCAAGTCTCCTCTAGCCATTGACTAGAGGTTAGAACACATGCCTTTGGTTCCCTAGTTGTTGGATGAATCTTGACTAAATTTAGTTGGAGGAAGCTCAGTTCATGCCACCTCTAAGCATCCATTAAATGCTCCAAACCAAAATTTGAGTCTTGTCTCTCTTTTAGGGATTTCTAAGTTTTGGCATGCTAGTTTTGGTTCCTTGGACTTGGGAGGCTCATGGATCAGATCATCCCCCTTAAATTTGATCCTTAGATGTGTCCAAAATGATGACATGGCTTGAAAATTCGTGTGGTACAAGAAATATGCAAATATGCCCTGAAAAATTCAGCTGCAGCAAGCCTTTTTGTAAAATCCATAACTCCCTGCTCGAGTATGCTACATGGACATTCTAGGACTTTCTGGAAAGCTGAGATGACGTACTTCAACTTTGACGTTTGGCCCTAGACCTAGTTTAACTTGGATCATGGAGAAAAATAGCCTTGAAGTTGGGACTTCATGCTGAAATTACAAGGCAGATTTTGGCTAAGTGCTGAAAAATGTCAATTTTAGGTTTTTAGCCATTTTGATCCAACCATAACTCAAATCCATGATGAATTGGGATGAGGTGTAGTTGACAGTTTTATAGAGGGCCATGAGGGCTACAAATCGACCTTTGGATGGGGAAAAATGGCTTTGTGGTTTAGGAGTTATGATCCTCCAAAGTTGGTACCCTTGCCACTTTATTTCATAACTTAGAAAATTTTCTAAGTTTTTATGGTTACCCCTTTTTCAAGTTATCCCACTTTTCTTGATTTTTCTTGATGAATGATGATTCCAATCACACATTAACATCATTTTAGGGTTAAAAAACCATTTTTATGAAAAATCTCAAAAAGTCAAAGTTTGACTTTTGTGCACAGTTGACTTTTTATCAGATGAATTCCAAACTGTGCGATCCTTTATGAAATCAAGTCCTTGACCTAAATCAAACTTGATGGACATGTTCCATAGGTGTTATAGGGTGTATTGAATCGTGTCCCAAGGTTTGGGAGCATGCCTGGGTCAAAAGTCAAAGGTACAATTGACTTTTTCCCGCGAAACCCTAACTGTGGTTCAGATGAAATTGAAACTTGTTACTCAAGCTTCTTTGATTAATTCATTGTTGCAAATGGATCAATGTGGTGTGTTAGGGATCCTCAAATCCTCTCTTGAGGCCTTGGCTCGTGTTTTGTCCCAAAAGTCAACTTAGGGGTGAATTAGGTCAAGAAACCCTAATTCCAGATTTCTGGTAAATGCACCCCCTGAGGCTAAATTGACTTGATGATGGGGTTTATGATGTTCCATGGAGCTTATTAGGATATGCTTTGAAGCATTGGCTCATGCCCAGAGGAAAATTTCCATCTGGAGGCCCTAGTCGACCAAACCCTAATTTGGTGACACTAGCGATCCTGAGGCTTGATCCACCTTAGAAGGGAGCAGCCTTGTGCTTAATCCTTGAAGTGGGAGTCCTCTTGATCTATTGTGGATATTTGAGAGGCTAAACAAGTTAAAGATCATGTCATTTCTTGATTGATCCTTTGTCCAAGAGCTCTAAGAGGGTTTGAAACCCTAGTTCTGATTGTAGTGAATGCTCACCCATCTTTTGGGAGACTAATGAGGTACAAAGGTACATCCATATTGTATTGATGATTTGCACCATGATGGGAAATCTTAGTGGTCAAAATTTGGGGTATGACACTGAGGCCTAGCCTTTTTAACTAAATAGGCTTATAAAAAATCTTAGGCCTTTTCTATTTAAAAAAAATATTTGGTCTCGCCTGAGCCTGTGAAGGCTAGGCCGTAAGCCCCTGTTATCGGCCTGGCCTATTTCCACCCCTAAGAGTATCCAATAAACTTAAGAGTTTTTAGTAGTTTAAACTCGCAACCCCTTGTACAAGGAAAAATGAAGTTTGTGGCTAACTTTTAACTAAACATCAAAAAAGGAGAGAAACGGTGAGTCTTCCTTCCAAAAGATGGATATAAGCGGTTAGTATCTTTTCCATAAGAAACTTTGAATGGTTAGTCTTTAAGCTTAAAACAAAGATTTTATCACGAGATTATTTTGAACCTTGATAGATTTTAACATCGGGCTGAGCTTTTAAATTGAAACTTAATTTTATACTGGACTAACCAAAAACCTATGAGATTTTACCACCTGGATGATCTCGAACCAAAACAAGCTTTTAACATCGGGCTTAGTTTTAAACGAAACTTGGTTATATACCAGGCTAACCAAGAACCTATAATATTTTAACAACGTGTTGATCTCAAACTTAAACGGAGACTTAATCACACAATCCCTAAACCAAAGCTTTTCACGGGTTTAACTTCAAACCCCAAACAAACAATCCCTAAATGGATGAAATATTCAACCAAGGTAAAACCAACCTCCCTTGGTGAACTTACAAGTCTACCCTTCCAGAAGTCCAACTCTCTCACTTGCAAATCAACTTTCTCGAAAGCTCTATAGCTAAACTTTTAGGGAGAGAAAGTAGACAAAAAGAATTTTAGAGACAGAGTGAGAAGTGAGAAATGAAAAATGTTTATGGATGTTGAAAAATGTGGGAAGGAACCTCTATTTATATTCTAGATGTTGACACAAAAAAATAAAATTTGTATGACCAATAATGATGTCGAGATTCATTGTGTGTGTGTGTGTGTGTGAGTGTTTGTTTTTGTGTGTGTGTGTGTGTGTGTGTGTGTGTGTTTGTGTGTGTGTGTGTATGTGTGTGTGTGTGTGTGTGTGTGTGTTTATCCATATTACTTTATGAAAACACCTTTATGCTTTCATAATATATATTCACTGAAACGTATCGAGACAGGCTTTCATATACTTTAAGACTTGTCAAATGCTCCATTCTTGTAAACACTTGTGCTTGAGATGAGGCTTGAGTTATATTCCATTTGGTTTCCATCATCAGATAGTCAAGTACATAAAACCCTAATGATCTAGTTTCATCTTTAATCGTTCTTTAGTTATCATCAAATACTCGTTCTCATTATCAGAGGCATGTTCATTTTTAATAGTTATCATGATCAAAAGTATGTTCCATAACCTGCAAATCAATGTTCCATAAAAGTCATCGAATTCGCCGCACATGCACCATTTGTTTGATGTTTTCTTTACCAAGACCATGTTGGCTAGCCATGATGGGTATTTTACCTCTATTATGAAGTCGGCACCTATCAGATTCTGCACTTCCTCATCAATAGTTGCCTCTTTTTCCTCGCAAACCTTGCATTTCCTTTAAGATACCAGTTTGACAGTGGGGTCGATGGCGAGAAGATGGAACACCTCTCTAGTATCTATGACTAGCATATCTCAAAGTTCCTAGACGAACAAGTCAATGTTCCTCGTAAGCATGGATACCAACTCTTCTTTTTTCAGATTCAGTCCAACTTGGTGACTAGGTGGTTTAGAGGGCCAATCTGGACCTCTTGCAAGTATCCTGTTTAGGTAAACCTTTCATTCTAAACCTCCAGCCTAGGGTTCCATCTTATTGTATCAGTGTCACGTATGTCTGGATAAGGGGCGGTGCCTAGGGTGACAGGTTCTCTCTTATTCCCATACTATTTTGATAGCATTAATGGGTGATCTCCTAGTTCCCCCTAACTATGTTGATCTTTCCATCAAGTAATGGGTATTTGAGGCTTAGATGGAGGGTGTAAAGGAGCACCCCTAATAAGTTAAGAGAGTATCTCCCAATGATGATGTTGTAAAGTGACAAAGCATCTACCACGAGATACCTTACTTCAATTATGCTGACATTCTCCTCTGAGCTAAACGTTATTTTAAGCGCCATGCGGCCCTTTACTTATAAAAGTTTTCATGAAAGGTCAATCAAATAACCTTGGAAAGCTCCAATGATGGTTGGGTTGAGTTGGATCCTCTGGAAGGCACTCTAGAATAAGACGTCCATAGAGCTACCGGGGTTTATCAATACTTGTTTCACATCCCAATTATCATACTAAATTGTGATGACCATGGGGGTCATTGTTATAAGGAAGAACACTTAGATCGTCTTCCTTCAAGAAATTGATTTTGGATTCCCTTCCCTTCCCTTCCTATGGATTCTGGAAGTGTTAGCAGGTATGATGTTTGCTGCAAAAACCTGACGTATTATTTTCTCTTGGAGAACTAAATACTCATCCACCTGTGAAGCCTTCGACCATGGTGTCGACAATGTTGTTGGATCTTTGCTTAAGCATCCTCATGAGAGGTTTCTGAAAGTTATGGTGAGTAACAATGAGTGTGGTCCATGTAAGTTTTACCGGGCCCCATGGTGGGTGCCAATTGTACTTGATAAAAAGTACAATACGTGACAACACCTATTAATTAAGGGAGATCAATAGGTTTTAAGGTATTTTGTAGTGATGAGATCTATCTCACACAAGGGGTGAAAAGATATGTGTATGATGTTTTTTGTGTGAGAAATCAAAATGGTCCTCAACTCTATCGTTGATGTATTTATAGCAGTTTTGAGCCTGGATCCTAGGTCATTTGGGAATAACAACTACTATTAAGAAGATGTGGTAGTGGACGTTTTACCCACCACTATTTCCGAGAAAGTGGCCAAATGAAATATTCTTTATTATTAATGAATGGGGGTATGCCATTCCTCCACTCTTCCATATCAGACGACCATTCTCAGAGGGAGGTGGAATGATCTATGGAACGGGCGACATATATAGTAAACGAGAGCCCGAACTAGAAAATGGGTGACCAAAGAGGCGTTATGAACCTAACTCATGTCCCTAGTCTCCGCCTGACCCCTTACTAATCCCTCTTATAGGATATACCAATACAAAGAACATAATTATGTTTAAAAAGGAAAGTCGGTAGATGTGGAGGTTTATTGTCAAGTCCATGGCGAAATTTTTATCTTTGAGAAAAACTTTAGTCAAGTGTTTCTATAAGAAGCTTTAGACTAAACGAGTACTGGATGATTTAGACTTAGGATAAAAGGACAATGTATTTTTAGTGAGTACCCCGTACATGCATATCTTCAAAGTTTTTCTAGAAAGTTGCTTTGTCCCAATTTTTTCTATATGAGCTAAATTGATCGAGGACAAGCAATGATTCAAGTATTGAGGAATTTGATAAGCAGTGTTTCTATTGGTTTAAATTATTTAATTTCATTGTTATTTCTAGTATTTTTATTCCATTTTTATTCAGTTTACTTATATTTTCATTCCATTCATGTTCAATTTACTTATATTTTAATGTTTTTTTTTTTGTGTTTCAGGTGTTTCGGAGATGTGATGCAAGGTCATGATATAGTGAATATGAGCAAGATTGCGAGAAGATTGCATAAGGGAGCAAAACACATAGCAAAAACTAGAGGACATTACGGTATGGCCATAATGGCCCCAGGCATCCCCTTCTAATTTTTTCCTCCATTGTGTTTTACTAAGGGCATTATGGTTTTGTTGTAATAGTTGTATGGTCGCGACGACCCCAAAACAACTTATGATTCTGTTTTCTGATAGTTTTTTCTGTCTTCTCCCCTTCCTAGTTGATTTTTTGCATGATTAAGGCTCCTTATTGTAATAGGAGGTATGGTCAATTTTATCTATTTGTTTCTACAAAGTACAAAATCTCTCAATTGATAGAAAATAATAAGCTACATGAGCGAGTGTAGAATGGAAATCCTAGAACTAAATCTTATTTTATAAATTGTTCAAAACAACCCAACCATTGTCTTAGATAATTAACAAAAGTAAAAAATTCGGTAATATAAAATAGGTCCTCAACGGTGCGATATTTTTCTATACTACTCTAATAGAACCATTCGTTTACAGTCTATCATAGATCAGGAATATGAAACACATCTTTCAATTTATAGAATGAAGATCAATGCCTCCATAATCATCAACTTAAGAATGAGAACCATCTATAACAATAATATACGTAATGCCAAAAGGAAAAATATTTTTCAAAAAATATTAAGAAATGATGCGCTCCGATGACACTAACGTGCCCGTCGAATAAAGACTACACGTATACAGTTGTTCGCGTAATTTTAAATAAGGTTGTCGAACCCACAGGGAAGGGATAATCAAACTAATGCAATCTATAGTTGCAGTGTAAAGCTAAGGCTAAGGATTAACAGAATTTAAACGGAAAGGAAAAATTGCTAATTATAGAGGTTTTAGGAAATAACAATAAAATCGAATCCGGAATATGGATTCCGCGTACCTAAGGAACTTGTAGAAGTCATGTGCTAATTACGACTGAACTTCGTTCCATAGAAAGTAATAACTTAAAGACTCTGTCTCACACTCTCACGCTATCGACAAGAACCACACCTAACAACCACGGGATTTTGCTCTCGCTCACCCATTTTAATTGAAAAGCGTATTTTGGAAGTAAATGAAATGCTAAATGATGCCTAAAGCACTCTCGCTGTTTTTAGGATCGATGCCTAGTTTCTACTATCGGTTCATTTCTCACATTCCTCTTCTTTCACTCTTTTTCGACTTTTCTCCCGATTCTACAACAGATGAAGTTGTCAACTGCAAAACACACAAAACATAGTCAAATTCAAATAAAACCCAAATAAAAATGGACGAAACATATGCGTAATGAGCCTAGAAGTACGATACGATTTCTCGCTATCAAACTCCCCCACACTAAGACTTTTGCTTCTCCTCAAGCAAACTCCCAACACAAATAAAAACAGTAATTGCAATATCCAAAACGAAAGCACGACACGACTTTAAAACGGAACACAATTAATAGGTTAATGCCAAAAGATAGGTACTAGACTTTGACAACGAGGATACCGTAATGTCACATCTCTGCACTTGCAGACAAAAACTCCCCCCTATGAGATACTAATCCAAATCATACCATTATAACTCGACCTATATTCCTCTGTTTCCTTTTCCCTCTTTTTCATTCCCGCGCGATCACATTAAGCCTGTTATCCCCGCACTCGCATGGTAAGTGAACCAGTTACTGTTTATGATCTCGATATTCAACTTTTGCACTTTTTCTTCTTTTCTTTTTCTTTTCTTTTTGAATTTCAAAAATCCAATCCGTTGGGCTAAATGGCCGAGTGAGGGCCACCTAAGTTAGAAGGAAACGAATTCTTTCATTCGCTTTTCTACAAAACAGCTTAATTTAAATTGTTATTATTTTTCGAGATCACCACATATTTACATCGGTTCATTACTTAGCGTGTGTTTTGGGATGGTGCTGACCGCTAACATAAACTACTCAAGAGACTACTACACAAACTCGGAAATCAAGGTCTCGGCATAATGGTTATTTAGATCGGTGCCACATACTTAGGGAGTCTAGGGTGATAAAACGGTACCTACGACATCAATACTTTCCCAAGTCTAATAAACAAAGCCTAAAGGTGAAAAGTGTCATGCTATTGAATCAGATGAAAAAATTTCGTTGGGGCCGCTTTTTATCAATCTTAGGGGAAATATCTAACAAAAGAAAAAGGTAACATACAACAGGACTCAATTAACGCATAAAAGACTCAACATAAATAAACTAACTAGAAAAGCATAAAAAGTAACATGAAAATAACGAAAAACTAAAAACAAAGCAGTAAAGCTCCTCCCCACACTTGAACCAAACATTGTCCCCAATGTTTTAGTGCAAGGTGAAAAAGGAGTGGAAAAATCTGCGGAAATCAATGGTGGCGGCCTCGGCCATGAAGACGTCCAAATCCTCTGCCAAGGGCAGGGTTAGGAACATACTGCAGTAGCTCTCTTAAAGTGGTAACCTCCACCCTAATGCCCTCCATCTGCTCAGTCAGATCTAACATATCATGCTCTATGCGCTCGGAAAAGTCAACGTGCTACTAGTTGGCAAGATCCACGGCAACTCATAGGTCCTCCTGCTGACGCTGCTAGCTCTGGAGTAATAAATCACGCTCCACCTCCCGGTTGTTCCGAAACTGCAGTTCGGACAAAATATCATCTAGACTGCTCCGGATGGCGGCATAATCGTACTCCTCCCGAGGCTGGTATATACCTGAAAATTGGTCAAAAAAGGTGGGTGCAGTGTGTGCTCGGTGACTTGGCCCTGGGATGTCAACATTGGCACAGGGGCCAGTCTGAGGTGCAAATCCCATGGTCACGGCATAGGCCCTATTAACAACTTCATCCTCTAATTTTGGGGCCTCTATCAAATAACCAATTTGTGCTAATGCGCACATTAATGCACGTCGCACAAGGTAAATCAATACTCCTCACCTCTCTATTCCTAATCATTAGCCTATACTTGCCGCTCAACAAATTCTTGATAAGGCGCATGTTGCGGCAATAGTCTAAATCAACAAAAGGAATGGCTAATCCCTCGAGGGTAGCCAACTCATCACGCAGTCCTAGAGCAAAAGCAATGGAGGTAATCACTCCTCCGGCACAAGTGTAACCACTGGACCTACCGGAGGCATAACCAAGGTGAGCTAACAAGAAAGGGGTAGGATTAACCTTAGTCTTTGATAAAGCACATTAAATGAAAAATAAGTCCTTGGAGTTCACATTTCCAATGTTCTCCCTACCAAAAATCGTGTATGCCAGAACTCGGTGAAAATACCTAATCGCGGGGTTGTGAATGGAAGTGGCTTTTAGGTCTTCCCATGAGGTAGTGGTCTTTCCAATGATTTGGCGCCAGAAGCCTAAAGCATTGGCTTCCCACTCGCTTTCAAGTGGTGCCTGACAAGTGTAATCTTCGCCACTCAGAAATTGAAAAATCTCACATATCCTCTCTTGTGACAGCGAATAGTCTCTATTAAACATCCTAAAGTTTACGGTGCCAAAGGTACGGGATGGTTCATGCAAATATTGAAAAGAACTTAAAAACTCATACGTTAACCTAATATAAGTGGGGCGTGGATTAGAGAAAAAGTTAGAAAAACCTACATTAGTCAGCATCCAGTTGATGCCGTCAAACAACCGTAGTGCACGAACAGTGTCGATATAAGCGTATCGCGTGGCTTCGACAGTCCTTTAGCAAAGCTTGTGAAAAATAGCCCGCTGACGCTCACCAAGGATACCTGCGGGAAATTCGATTCCCATATAGTCAATGTCACGAGCAACACTAGGAGGTATTCTGAATATTTTTGAAAAGGGTTAAGAGATTCTGGAAATAAAAACAGTGAGCAAGCGAGTTTGAGAGTGTAGTGATGATGATGTAGAATGAGTTTTTGAGGTTTATATAGAAGAAGAAAAGGTATATGGATGGTTGGGAGTTAAGGTAATGATTAATTGGGAGTTATTTGGGTGGTTATAGAGAAGTATGGGAATTTGAAAGAAGTTTAGGTTGGAAACCGCGCAATTTCAGTAACAGAACACTTGCAAAAAAACTGCTCGTTCCTATAGCGTACGGTTTTTGTCGGTGACGCGACCACCTTACTGCGAAATTGTATTTGGGTGCTACTTTCTGATTTCTGTATTTATCCTATGAAGCTTGTTAAGGAAGGGGAAGATATCTTAAACTAACCCTGCACGCAAATATTTTCTTTAACAAATGCTAAGAGATCGGGGAACGGGGTCTTGTTATACAAAGGGAAGCTATTAACACCCAGTGTATCTATGGTAATCCATAGGAACCTTCTTTTGCATGTATTTCTGTTAACTTGAAATTCTTTCTTGTGTTTAACTGCTGTGGATTGGGAAAGTTTCTCCTTTGGGAGAATTGAGAGAATGTTTTTGTGGTCTTCGAGTTTTCTGTTGTTTTTGGGAAGGTACTTGACCTAAAGTTTTTTATTTATGTGTTCGTTAAGATTTCGCAATCTTATGCCTGCATATTCCCGTAAAGAGATTTGGGAAATCAGAGCAATCATAGTTCCTCCTATTCTATGGGAAGAAAAATATTTGGTGTCTTGTTCAAAACCCAAGATTGAAGCTATTTGAATATTTGTGTCTTGTTTAAAGCCCAAGATTGAAGCTAAAAAGGTGACTGAGAGAGAATTTGTCATCTCTAAAGGGAGATATCTAACCTATTCATCACAAATGTTGAGAAAATGGTTATAAGGGAAATTACTCTAACTGGGATATATGGAATCCAGCAATGCCATAATTTCCTTTATAAGAGGAATGTCATGAAGGAAGAAAGCTTTAATTCAGTGTAGAGCAATGCCACTTTTTCCTTATGAATCTTTCATGCTAAGAGAAGGACACTGGCTTGGATGTATAGAATCCAGAGGCTTACCACTTATAGCTGTTAGATGAAAGATGAATTTTAGCCAGGATAAGGGAAAGACTCCAACTTGGATTTTGAATCAACAAGTGTGCCACTTACAGTAATTATCTGGAAAGGTTTTGATTGTTTGTTTTGATATGTGATGTATAGAGGAAATATCCTCCTGCAGAGAGGACTTCTGGTCTCATATAAGGGGATGTTGTTTTTCGTATGCCTTGATCAAAGCCCAAGGTTGAAGCTAAAGGAAACTTACTCCACTGGGGAGGGTTTTATTTGTCTTGTACAAAGCCCAAGATTAAGGCTGACTGAGGGAGTTCTTATATGAAGCCTAAGAGGAGGTTGTCTCTTACTGAGGATTTATTGAAATCCAGGAGCAGGTCCAAATTGTATTGGGGAACCCAAAGGGTTTACTCTTGCTGAGAATCAGGGAAGAGTTAGAGTATCAGATGCCATGAGGCTCTGATTCTGTTAGGGATTTGTTGATGGTAAATTGACCTTGGCTGGGTGATTTTTAAGGTGAAAGTCAATCCCTGTTGAGTGTCAGGGGAGTCTAAAGATGAGTTTGAAAACCTATGAGGTCTTCAATTCTGCTGGAGACTAGTGTATTGGTAAAATGATCAGGGTTTTTCCTGTGCTTTTAGGGAACTTGAGGGTCTCTGTGTGAGATCCAAGAGGAGATGATACTTTCCAAGTCATACTTGAATGAAGCCCTAAAGGAGGCTGAGACTGTTTAAGTCTCTCAAGAAGTGGTGGGCTCTGGTGTAGAGATGGGTCTTTGTATGATGCCCAAGAGGAGGTTGTTGGTTTAAGGGATGAAGATCAACCCTAGAATGGTATGATGTTCTGGAATTTTGACTCTCCTGGGGATTGAACTAGCAAAGATGACTAATTTCTATCCTATGCCTTTAGGAAGCCTTTGGGTCCTTGTACTAAGCCCAATAGGAGGCAGGGGAACTTCTAAGAAGCCTATTGGTCCTTGTACTAAGCCCAAGAGGAGGCTAGGGATACTTTTAGGAAGCCTGTGGGTCCAAGTCTAAGAAAAGTTCAAGAAAGGTTTCACCGGGAATTAATCCTTTCTTTGTTGAACAGTTCTAAGGTTTGAAGAAATTCAAAAGAGGTTTCACTGGGAATTAATCCTCTCTGGGGAAATAAATTTCTTGTATACATATATATTTCTAAGTTTTGACAGTCTTGAGAAAAGTTTCACCGGGAATAATGTCTTTCTCTGTTCCATATTAAATAAGCCCAAGAGGAGGCAGACTGTATAGGGAATTTCCTATAAGGGAACTAGTTTTGACTAAGTTAGAAAGTAACCTCTGGTTTGACCTAAGTGTAGGCCTAACTGCTAGGGAAATTATAAACAAATATGCATAAGAATATATACAAATAAGTGAATTAATAAATATATAAATATGCATTGAATTAAAAAGATGTTGGGACTTACACTCTGAGAGGAGGCCCAAGTGTATTGTGATTGATTGTATGATTTTAACTGTAAGATTAGGGTTTTAAGAAATTGAAGAAGTTTGAATTTGAATCAAAAGAAATTTGTTTGAAAGAAAAGAATGTTTGAGGCTTATAACTCAAAGAGAGCCCCAAGTGGTTTAAGAGCAGTTTCACCGGGAATAATGCTCATCTTAGTACTAGTTTAAAACAGACAGATGATTTTGAAAACAGAGGTATGGGGATTACAACTTAAGGAGAGGCCCATGAAAGTTGTTTATTGTGTAAAACCAAGTTTACGTACAAAAGATTGGGGATTATACTCAAGGAGAGGACCATATGACTTATTTGAAAACATTGATCGCACTGCGATACCTAAAGACGTTGTGAGACTTATACTACAGCAGAGGACTAAAATTGTTTTTTGTATAAAGAGGAGTTGGGTCTTACACTCTAATAGAGGCCCCAAAGTGTTTGTGAAGATAGAATAATGGGCTAATACTCAAGGAGAGGCCCAGATGATTTTTTAAAAGGGCGACGATCGCATCGTGGTTTTGAAAACCACAGAGAGACTTATACAATGACTGAGGCCCAAATAATTATTTACACAAAGGGATGGGTCATACACTCTAGAAAGAGGCCCAAAAGGTTATTTTTATACAAGAGTTGGGGCTTATAGGCTCAAGGAGATGCCCAGATGAAAAACAACGATCGCACCGTTTATTTTGAAAATCGTAGCGGGACTTATACAATGACTGAAGCCCAAAATTGTGTATTTACAAAGGGGATGGGTCTTACACTCTACAAAGAGGCCCAAAAGTGTTTCAAATGAAGTTTGAAAAATCAAAATTTAAGAAAACCCTAATTTTGATTAAAAAAACAATTTTTCAAAGAAACTTAAATAGAAAATGATATAAAATATCAAATATATTTAAAAAAAGTTGTAAATTTTTAAAATGTTTTGAAAAATCATGTTATGTTTTTATGAAAGTGTGAAATTCATTTGAATTTAAAAAATCAAGATGAAAATTTCATTTAAAATGTTTAAAAACAATTAAAATGAAATTCTTTACAAAATTTTAAACTATATTAAATAAATAATATAAATTTGATTTTTCTGTAGAATAAAATATTTTAACATTTTTGTGAATTTTATAAAAAAATAATCAATAAAAAATGATTAAAATTGAGAGAGAAATTAATTTTTGAAATCAATTAAGAAAAATAACAAAAATTCAAAAATTAAAAAAATTTGAATATGGCGCCAACGGTCACTTTCTTCTTCCTCGTGCCCGCGCCATGGCTGATTTGCAAAATCTCACTTTTCTCTCTGATTACTCAATGGTTTTAACTTTAGTATACATCAATCTCACTCGTTTTTGAACAAGGATTCCAATGGTACCAATTAATTGCATTTATATTAAGTGTGGAGTGGGAAATCAAGTGATGAACACATGAACCCTAATTTCTGCAACAACACTATGAAATCCTATACACGATAGCTACAAAGCAATTGATTGAGGGGAAACACTCTACATAAGTGCAGAAACATATTTGTAACTTGAAAACACATTTATAATTCATGGATCATAGAGTTTGAGAGTTCAGGCTTACCTCTTGCAAGAAGAAATTGAATTGTGTGTTGGAGGTGTTACAAATGTTGTTTGATGACTTGGACAACTTCAATGGACCTTATGTAAGGTGTTTGGAAGCTTGGAATGGATTGAAAGCAACTGGATCTTGTTGTGGCACCTCAACTGCAGCTTTGAAAAAAAGCTTGAGCAAATGGATATTGACTTAGTAATTCTGGTCTTCCAGGTATGTTTTGAGGTTATGGATCACTTATATATGACATATATGAGGTGTTAGGATGGTTGGTTTTGATGGAATTTCTCTCTTTTTGAAAATTCGAATGTTACTTGAAAGAGAAGCAAATTCTCGTTTTTGAGAGTGATTTGAAGGAAAACATGTGTTGTTATGCTTTGGTGTACTCAAACTGATCAGAAAGAACCCCTATTTATAGTAGATCAAGTTTGTTTTGGGAGCAATAGTGATTGGGGGCTGGATCACTCCATTATCCATTGGAATTTGTCATGTAGCCAAAGTCTCCTCTAGCCATTGACTTGAGTCAATCTTGCAGGCCTATGGCCTTCTGATGCTTGGATTCATCTTGACTCATTTGCAATGTTGTGGAATGATACATGTCAGCTCTATGCATCCATTCAATGCCTCATGACAAAGTTGGAGTTTTTGGAAATGAACTTTGAATGTCACATGCCTAAGTGATAGGATTTTTGACTTGGTGGCCTTGAGATCAGATTCTTCATCATTCATGTTGATTTTAGACAAAAATGCAATGATGCAAGTGTCCAAAATTGGCTCAAGAAATCGTGGGAACCAAGTTGGTGAAAACACAAAACAGATTCTGTCCAAAATTTCACTAAGTGTTGAAAAAGTGTCCATTTTCCATTTTTTGTGATTTTGTTCAATCCATGACTCAAATTCCATGAGGATTTGGAATATGTTGTAGTTGATGATCTTGAAGTATATAATTGGAGCTTTCATTTGAGCTTTGTATGGAAGAAAAAGGTTACTTGGATCACAAGTTATGGTCTTGCAAAGTTGGGTAGAAACCACTTTTTTTCATGACTTAGTGAAAATTCAAGTTTCTTAAGGTTGCCCCTTTTGCAAGCAACCCCACTTTTCTTGATTTTTCTTGATGGATGATGATCCAAACTATAATTTAACATTGTTTTTGACTTACAGAAGCCATGTTTGTCAAGAAATCCAAAAAGTCAAACTTGATTTTTGGGCACAGTTGACTTTTTGTCAGATGAATTTTAAACTTTGTGATCCTCTATAAAATAAAGTTCTTGACCTAATTCAAACTAATGGATGGATTCCATAGGTGTTTTAGAGTTTCTTGAATCACTTCCCAAGGTTTGAGATCATGTATTGGTCAAAAGTCAAAGGTATGGTTGACTTTTTCTCAGAAACCCTAGTTTGGGGTCTAGATGAATTTGAATCTTCATATTGCTCATGAACCAAGTTCTTTGTGTCCATTTGAACTTGTATGAGGATTAATATAAGATACTTGAGGTCTTCAAAACATTTCTTGAGGGCTTGGCTCATGCATTTCTCCAAAAGTCAACTTAGGGGTGAATTAGGTCAAGAAACCCTAATTCCTGATTTTTTATTAATGCATCCCCTGAGGCTATTTTGAACTTGTGATTGGGTCCATGAGATCCCTTTGAGCTTCTTGGATCATGTTTTGAAGTACTAGCCCATGCCCAGATGAAAATTTCTCTCTGGAGGCAATGGTCGACCAAAACCTAATTTGGTGACACTGACGATCTCGAAGCTTGATCAACTTGAGATGTTGCATTTTCATGCTTGATTATTGATGTGGGAGACCTCTTGATCCTTCATGGATGTTTGAGAGGCTTGACAAGTTTAGGATCATGTCCATTCTTGATTGATCTTTTGTCTGAGTACTCTGAGAGGGCTCAAAACCCTAATTTTTGATTGAAGTGAATGTTCAGCAATCTTTGAAAGGATTTATGAGGTATGAAGGTACATCCATATTGTGGTGATGATTTGCACAATGATGGGAAATCTTGTGGTCAAAATTTGGGGTATGACAGATGCCCATATTTAAATTTCTTGGACCTGAAGGTATGATTGGAGAAGATGTTCGGACATTCAACGTAAAAGAGGATTAAATATCGGAATACCCGAAAGTTTGATTGTGGTTATGAATGTGTAGCGGTTTGCTCGATCCTGGACTTCAGCCTCGATCTTGGTTTTCAGCCACGGAACTGGTCTTAATTTCTTTTGGAAATAAACTTCCCCTCGATCCTGGTCTTCTTCCATGGAACTGGTCTTAGTTTCTTCTTGACATAAACTTCCCCTCGATCCTGGTCTTCTGCCATGGAACTGGTCTCAATTTCTTCTTGTCGAGTTCTTTCAAGGAACAAGCTTCTCTCCGAGTTTTACTAGGGAGGCGCCATTTGATGGAAAAATATTTGATGTCAGACTTGCTGGGGAGAACCATTTGTCTGAACTGCAGAGGTGTTCAAACTTCTCTGTGGGATATGTCATTTGTCGACCTACTGGGGAAAACAAGTCTCTTGAGAGATTTCTTTTTGCTTGGTGATGTTACATCATACTTCCCTTCGAGACCTTTTTCGGAGAAATTCCATGTGATGTAATCCAATTTTTAGGTGTTGATGACTTCATTGAAAGCAACAAAAAAATTTCAAGGAGAAACTGCCATATTGCCAAGAGTCTTTTGGTGGAGAGGCTTTCTCTGGGGATTTTCTTTAATCTGGGAAAGAAAAATATCATCTTCATTGGTGAAGAGTAATGTTCCAATGGTTCATATCCGAATGTCTTCTTTCCTTTTAGAGGTTCAAGTTATCAAAGAGGTTGAGGACCGATTTCAATCCAGGAATACACTAGAGAGAGATTGTTTAGACGGTATTTCCTGATAAGGAAAGAACTTAAACCGGGATTTTGTCCTATCTGACGTAGAAAGGAAGACTGACGACTCTATTGAAGAGAGGGTGTTCATCACTTGGGGATAAGTATGAACAAAGTGATATTAATGCAACATGAATATAAATATGAATCAATTATGTATGATGTATGTATGTTTATGCTGATAATACAGACACGACATACAGACAGGTGAGGAACACAACCTGATACTCGGCCACTCTGGGAGATGGGGGGTATCACTGGAGATTTTGAAAGTAGTATTTTTGCTTAGGAATAGGGATTCCTGCATTCGTTCTGGTTTCCGGAGGTGCAAACCTGCTAGGGATAGAAATCCGTTCTTGCTCTTCAAGGGTAGATTCTTTTGGGGAGAAAAGCCAACCATTGGTTCTCAGATGTAAGAACTCTACCGGGGATGTCAAACAGGACATTCTGTCTCAAGAAGTTGATCATTCATTCAGGGTGTACCAGTCAAAAGGAGTACTTTGATTCTGCATTTTGAGGTTTGATCACTACCGAAGAAGCCGTCGATCTTCATTTTTGCGCTTAGTAATCAAAAGTAAATTGTCATCTTTATTTTAAAAGAAAAAGTAAAACTTGAGCTTTTCATTTTGAAAACAAAAGAAAAATTCATTTTTGTTTCAAGAATCGTTGATCATATTAAAATGTCTCTTCGCAAAGCAGAATAAATGAGAATCGCAAATAAAAGGAACACAGACTCAAATTTTATTGATAGAATGGTAATCAGCCAAAAGTGTGATCCCATGGAGCATTACAAAGTTAGAAAATGGTAATTTAAAGGAAAAAGGGCTACATTGAAACATAACAACCGATATCCTTCCACCAACTTTCAATTCTGGACATTCTGAGCTTCTGTCGAAGGTGACCTTGACAGAAGTTTTCATGACGGATGATGTTACTTCCGAGGAGCCAATCTTGTCGGACGCAATTACTTTCCATGAATTCCTAATTTTTGCCTAGATTGCCATTTCAGGTTTTTAATATATCGGGATGATCATTGTTTATGTCTCTAATTTTTTCCTGGACCGCCCTTTCGGATTTTCAATCCACCGAGACGTTTTTTTTACTTAGGAGAAGTATTTCATGACTACATCAACATTTGTGGGGTAGGTAAACTCCTCTCCATCCATGGCTGCGAGTCTCAAGGTGCCACCTGAGAAGGCTTTCTTAACAACATAGGGGCCATCAATTCGGGGTCCATTTTCCCCTGAAATCTGTGAGAAATGATTGTATCTTCTTGAGCACGAGGTCTTCTTCCCTGAAGACACAGGGTCGGGCCTTTTTATCAAAGGCCTTCTTCATTCTTTGCTGATATAACTGACCATGGCATAAAGCCGTCATGCTCTTTTCTTCTATTAGGTTCAGTATATCGTGCCTGCTTTGACACCATTCAGCTTCTGTTAGCTTGGCTTCCATTAAGACTCTTATTGATGGTATCTCTAATTCTATGGGGAGCACTGCTTCCATGCCATACACTAGAGAGAAAGGGGTTACCCCTGTTGAAGTGAAAACGGATATGCGATAACCGTGAAGATCGAAGGGCAGCATCTCATGCCAATCTTTGTAGGTTACAACCATCTTCTGAATGATTTTCTTGATATTCTTGTTAGCCACTTCTACCGCTCCATTCATTTTAGGTCGGTAAGGAGATGAGTTATGGTATTCGATCTTGAACTCGGCACATAACTCTTTCATCATCTTGTTGTTCAAGTTAGATCCATTATTAGTAATGATCTGGCTTGGAACACCATGACGGCATATGAGATTGTTCTTGATAAATCGTACCACCACTTGTCGGGTTACATTGGTGTATGATACTGCTTAGACCCATTTGGTGAAGTAATCAATGGCTACCAGGATGAACCGATGTCTGTTCGAAGCTTTGGGTTTAATCATGCCAATCATGTCGATTCCCTATATAGAAAAAGGCCATGAAGAAGAAATAACTTTGAGATGTGTTGGTGGTACATGGATTTTATCAGCGTATATCTGACACTTGTGGCATTTCCTCATGTACTTATAGAAATCAGATTCCATTGTCCGCCAATAATAGCCCGCTCTCAGAATTTTTATTGCCATTGTGTGTCCATTGGCATGAGTGTCAAAGGATCCTTCGTGAATCTCTTTCATCAGCTTGTTTGCTTCGTGTCTGTTTATGCATCTGAGCAAACCATGTCGAAGTTTCTCTTGTAGAGTATATCATTGTTTTGGAAGAAGTTGCCAGCCAGTCTTCTGAGAGTCTTCCTATCTTTTCTTAATGCCCTAGGCGGGTATTCCTGTCTTTGAAGGAAGCATTTGATATCGTGATACCAGAGTTTATCGTCTATAACTACTTCAATCGCGAAGATGTAAGCGGGCCTTTCAAGGCGCATTATGTCAATCTTGGGTACGTCGTTCCATCGACTCACGCTAATCATGGAGGATAGAGTAGCCAATGCATCAGCCATGTGATTTTCTTCACGAGGGATATGATGAAACTCGATTTTGTTGAAGAATAGTATCAACCTTCTCGGATAGTCTTTGTAAGGAATCAATCCTGATTGATATGTTTTCCACTCTCCTTTGATTTGATTTATAACCAGGGCTGAGTCTCCATACACATCAAAATTATTTATCCTTAGGTCAATAGCTTCTTCAAGACCCATGACACAAGCTTCATATTCGGCCTCATTGTTTGTGCATTTGAATGTCAAGCTGGCTGTGAAAAGGATATGGGTACCCTGAGGTGTTATAATGATTGCCCCAATTCCGTTTCCATAAGCATTAACGACCCCGTCGAATATTAGTCCCCATTGGGAACCTGGTTCTGGCCCTTTGCTTGGTAGCGGTTCGTCGCAATCTTTCATTTTCAAGTACATGATATCTTTGTTTGGGAAGTCAAATTTGACTGATTCCTGATCGTCAATCGGTTGATGAGCTAAATGACTGCCTAAAATACTTCCTTTAACAGCTTTCTGAGCATGATACTCAATGTCATATTCCGATAACAACATTTGCCAACGGGCAATCCTTCCTGTGAGAGCAGGCTTTTCAAAGACGTACTTGATTGGATCCATTTCGGAGATTAACCAAGTAGTGTGACAAATCATGTACTGGAAAAGATGTTTGGCTGCCCAAGCCAGAGCGCAACAAGTTTTCTCGAGCATAGTGTATTGAGTTTCATCGTCCGTGAACTTCTTGCTTACGTAGTAAATGGTAGACTCATTTCTCTTTGTTTCATATTGTTTGCCAAGCACACAACCCATGGAGTCTTCCAAGACTGTTAAGTAGATCATCAGTGGTCTTCCTTCTATTGGAGAAGACAAAATCGGGGGATTCAGCAGATATTCTTTGATGCTGTCGAAAGCCTTTTGGCAATCTTCTATCCATACACAACTTTGATTTTTTTTCTGAGTAGTTTGAAGATCAGCGCGCATGTCGTAGTCATAAGGGATATGAATCTCAAGATGTAATTCAGTCGTCCTAAAAATCTTCTTACTTGTTTTTCACTCTTTGGTGAAGGCATTTCTTGAATGGCCTTAACTTTGTTGGGATCAACCTCATTTCCTTTCTGGTTGACGATGAATCCTAAGAGTTTTCTTGAGCGAACACTGAACGTGCACTTATTGGGATTCAAGCAGAGTTTGTATTTTCTCATACGCTCGAATAGTTTTGATAAGTGTTCAACGTGTTCTTCTTCTGTTTTAGATTTGGCAATCATGTCATCGACGTACACTTCAATTTCTTTGTGAATCATGTCGTGAAACAAAGTTGTCATGGCCCTTTGATAGGTTTCCCCTGCGTTCTTTAGACCGAACGACATTACCTTGTAACAAAAAGTGCCCCATGGGGTGATGAATGAAGTTTTCTCTATATCTTCTGGCGCATTGATTATAGCCCGAGAATCTATCCATGAAGGAGAAAAGGTTGAATTTTGTTATGCTGTCTACGAGCATGTCTATGTGTGGTTGGGGGAAGTCATCCTTTGGACTTGCTTTGTTCAAATCCTTGTAGTCCACACACATTCTGACTTTTTCGTCCTTTTTCAGAACTGGCCTATGTTAGCTAACCATTGAGGATATTCTGAGGTGGCGAGGAAACCTGAGTCGATCTGCTTCTACACTTCCTCCTTAATTTTGATGGCCTTATCAGGGTGAGTCCTTCTCAGTCTTTGTATTTACTGGAGGACATTCTGTTTTCAGCGGTAAGTGATGTTCCACGATGCTGGTATCCAACCCTGGCATGTCCTTATAGGACCAAGCAAATACATCTGGAAATTCTTTGAGAAGTTTTATCAAGCCTTCTCTGACAGTTGGACTGAGCAGTGCTTCAATCTTTACTTCTTTCTTCTCTTCTTCTGAACCCAAGTTAACCGTTTCCAACGGTTCTTTGTGAGGCTCAATGGACCTTTCCTCTTGTCTGAGTAGTCGGGAGATCTCTTCTAGAATTTCTTCGTCCTCTTCTTCTTCAGCTTCAAATATCGGGAATTCAAAGTCGGGAGAAGGCATTGGATCGTATGTTTCAATGGGGTTTAAAACAAGCAATCCGTACAACGTGATGATTCCTTTTTAGAAAAGATAGAGAGAATGCAAAAGCGTGTGCAATGTATTTTTTCTGAAAAACGCTTGTTTTTATCTTGGGTTGTTTTTATTTTTAGGATTACCATTTTCTGAAAAAACAAAAAGTGAAAACAACAATAAATGCGGGAATTCAGAATGACATTATTTATTCATGATTTGTCGATTCTTGAAACACGACCCTATAAAACAAAACTCTACCGCTTTGGGCGAAGCGGAGAGGGACATTTACAGAAAAGTAAGCCCTATAAAACATCCATTTCACCCGGGCAAGGTGAAAGGTTAAAACAAAGATGTGGCAATTACTTCGACTTATGAACGACTTTCGGGACATCGACCGCAACCCAATGGCGACAAACTCCTCTATGGATCACAAAGTCTGGTACTTTCGTTCTTGGTTTGTCTTTAGAAATGACACTGATTTCTGGCAGAGTATAATCATTGGAGTCTTCTTCCCATGCAGAGTTATCATAAGAGGACTCTTCTGTCGCATCTTTCATAGTATTTTCACTCTCAAGAGGATCTCCCCATCCAGTTGGGTGGATGTCCTCGTATCTGATGTGAGAGCTTTCAAGAGCAGTGTATTTGACTAGAAAATTGTACTTGCAGCTTGGCTGCCCCAAAGTATCCTAGGTTTCTGTGGGAATAGATGAGTCATCTTTCTCAATGACGTTGACTTCAGGAAATTCGTAGTTAATGAATTCTTGTCTGACAATCTTTGCAAATTCATCACCATGGTGTTGGACATTCTCAGAATGTTCTGAGTAAGGATTCCATGACTGTGGGAACATGGGTATTATTTTCGAGATTACTCAGTTGATAGGCATTGTCCGGCTGACTCTTTTGCCCTGAGTCTTCCGTGTATGGCTTCCAGATAGGCAAGTCATCCAGGGGATTATAGTAATCGTTGTCAAAGTTGTCCTTCATCAGATTGTCTACCTCTAATGAGTTGGGTGGAGTACGGCATCCTTCAGGATCACAATCTCCGTAGATAATTCTGACGTCTGATCTTGGTATATATCATGGGCTCTGCTTTAGAGAGCAGAATGGCATGTACGTTTCTCCCTGAGATATATAACCTTCATTGTTGAGATAGGACTTCCATTCTTCGTTTGTATCAGAAGATTTGTTCCCATCGATGGTGTGGACTTCTTTAGATACTGGGTGGAGGAAGCCTCCACTGTGGAAGAAATCCTGAATGGAACGAAAACTTTCATTCTTCTTCGTAGTCTGGGTATATGTCGGTGAAAAACCAAGACCTTTTCTTGTCTTGTTATCAGCAGTAATTACAATCTGTCCCCATCCTTTTATGTCATTATTCCCCATTACTTTGAGAGCGTCCTTGTATGAGGAAATCGACGTCCCTCTTTCTTGGTGTTTCTCATTGCTCACCGAGAGTGCTTGAAATTGAGTTCCAATAACCTCCTCTCGTTCTACGTAGGAGAATGATGATAAGTTGCTCACAATTAAAGCTTGCTCTATGCATACCGTGACTAATTTTTCGTTCTTGACGAACTTCAGCTTCTGGTGAAGTGTCGAAGTGACTGCCCCGGCTTCGTGTATCCAAGGTCTTCCTAATAAATAGTTGTATGCTGCTCGGATGTCCATGACCTGGAAAGTGACTTGGAAAGTGTGAGGACCAATGGTTATGGGAAGATCAACTTTGCCAATAACTATTTTTCTAGATCCTTCAAAGGCTTTGACGATGACCTCACTGCCTCTCATGGGAGTATCTTGAAAAGATAGTCATACCAAAGTTGACATTGGCATGACGTTTAAGGATGAACCTGTGTCTACCAGTACGCTGGCTAAAGCATCGTCCTGACAATTGACTGTGATATTGAGTGCCATGTTATGGTTCTTGCCTTCCTCTGGAAGTTCTTCATCACTGAATCCCAAGTTGTTGCAGGAAGTAATGTTGGAGATGATGATGTCAAATGGCCCTACTGTCACATCTTGTTCTACAAAGGCTTGTTCTAAAACCTTCTGTAGAGCTTCTCTGTGAGCTCCTGAACTAAGTAGGAGAGATATTACAGAAATTCGAGATAGAGTTTGAAACAATTGATCCACAATGTTGTACTCGCTTTTCTGAATGAGCTTCAGCATTTCATTGTTGTTCTTCACAGGTTCCACATTGACTTGTTGGCTAGGAACTTCGACTTGAGGTTCCTTTTCTTTAGTAGGCTCTCCAACTCCTCTGTTGAAGATTCGACCGCTCCGGGTAACTCGACTGATGTCGGCAATGTTTACAAATGAGGGTAATGGAGTTTCTTTTCCATTTTCTATGGTCGTTGCACCGTACTTGTATGGGATAGCCTTTTCTGACTTGTACGGTATTGGAACTGGCAGGTAGATAACCACAGGGGCTTTTTGGCCCTTTTGACCGTCATAAGCCACCTCAATCAGCTCTAAGTTTGGAAATTTTCTATTGCCAAGAGAGTCTTTTGACTCATTGAGCAGAGGAATTATAGCGTAAACATCCTTGGTTATTCCATGATTGGAGATTATGACAGTGTTTTTGTTTTGAACAGGGAGGTAATCTTGTATCATGTTGATTAATTCAGAATTCAAGCATGGTTGAATCTCCTTTTGGTCTAACTAATACTGGAGGGGTGCTCGCATGAGATAGTATCCCTGGTTATTTTCTGAGCATATTCCACAGCGTTCATAATTGTGAGGTGGTACCCGACCATATCTGCTTTGTATGCAGTGCATCTTTACTAGATCTGTTTCTAATGAACGGACATCACAACTTTAGTGTCTACCAGGATTCCCATCAGTCATGCTAACTTGTTATGTGTCTTCATCCAGGTAAATCGGAAGCCATCAGTGGTCCAACAGATGTTGAAGAATCCTTTGTACAAGCGCACATCCTTGGTCGTTTTCGTAGCATTCTTTACAGTCTTGATAATCGTGCGAGGCCAGAAAACCAAGTTTGACCTGTTTGGCATGTAAATCCACTAGACTGGTATTAATTAAGCGGATGTCAAAGATCTGAACCATTTAACCTGATGATTATTTCTTTCATGGTAGTATTGGATCCATCTAAGATCCATTTTACGTTGGAGGGCCTCTTATACAAAAGAGCATCCCTGATTGTCTTTTGAACAAATCGGGCAAGCACCGTAATCGTGTCGTGGCAAATCGTAATACTGACTTTGTCTAGAGTGTAATGCCACTGGATTAACGTTCATTGCATGGAAGTCATGGTTCTAAATAATATTGGGATGTGCATGGGCCATGTTTACTTCACGAATCCTGTGATCCTGAATCCAACCCAGATCCATTTGTTCTTGTAGAGCTGCTTGTACTATAGCACACCCTTGATTATCCTTGGAGCAGATATCACACTGATGATAGTTGTGAGATGGCACATGGCCATACCCGCTCTGTCTGCAATGCATCTTTACCAGGTTGATTCCTAATAAGCATATATTGTGAATTTGATAACTGCTGCCAGGTTCTCCTTCTATCAAATTCACTGTAGTCTTTTCATGTTGCGGTAACGGATTCGTCTAGACATTTGGATTGGTATCTTTAAAAGATAAAACCCCGTTCTTGATGAGCTTCTTTACATCAGACTTGAAGCTGAGACAATTCTCAATATTATGTCCTGATCCTCCTTGATGGTAAGGGCAAGTTTGATCTGCTTTGAACCAAAAAGGTGGATTTTCTGGTATTGTAAGAGGAGTCCTGGTTTGAACGTACCCCTTGGCCAATAGAAGTGGAAATAATTTTGCGTACAACATTGGTATAGGGTTGAACCCTGATGGTCGTGTAGTGCGATTGTTATTATTGTACTACAGGCGAGCCTGCTGAAGAGGCTGTTGCTGCCTTTGCTGATATTGTTGTTGAATTGGTTGGCTCGAAGAAACTTGAGGTTGATATGTCGGAGCTAGCGCTGGGTTGATAGCGGGAGTTAATGCTGTTACCGATTGATACCTTCACCTTTGCTTTCCCAGAGAGATATTACTGATATCTTTCTCTTTCTTCTTTTGGAAAGCACTACCGTATCTTTTAGTATTGCTAGATGGCTCTGCATCTTTGACCAATCGTCCTTCTCGGACTGCTTCTTCAAGGTGTACTCCCATGTTCACCATTTTAGTGAAGTCACTGGGTGCACTAGCGACCATTCGATCGTAATAAAATGAGCTCAATGTTTTCAAGAAGATCTTTGTCATTTCCTTTTCCTCGAGAGAAAGACGGATCTGGGGAACGATTTCACGCCATCTTTGAGCATATTCCTTGATGGTTTCTATATCCTTTTGTGACATTGCTCTGAGTTGGTCCCTATCTGGTGCCATGTCCAAGTTGTATTGATACTGCTGAACGAAGGCTGCCCCAAGATCTCTAAAAGTACTGATCTTGGTGCGGTTTAAACCCATGTATCACTTGAGTGTGGCACCGGTTAAACTATCTTGGAAGTAATGGATTAGTACCTGTTGATTTTCTGTCTGGGCAGACATTTTCCGAGCGCACATCACCAAATGACTTTGAGGGCAAGAGTTTCCTTTGTATTTTTCAAAGTCAGGCACCTTGAACTTGTGCGGTATCTTTACATTAGGGACCAAACAGAGGTCAGCGGCGTCTTTACCGAACAAGTCTTGACCGCGAATGGCATGTAGTTCCTTCTGCATTTCCAAGAATTATTCCTAGAATTCATTCATCCTTTCGTATACTTCTTCGTTTCTGCCAGAAGTAGCTTGTAGAATGTGTTCCTCCAGGATAGTCTGTACCACTGGTTATGGTATAGTCATTACGACGGTAACTCTTGGCGCTTCAGTGACCTGAAGTTTGTAACCTTCAGGAACTTCTGTTGTAATCCTTGTATTTTCATTTACCTGAAGTTTGTAACCTTCAGGTCTGGCGGTTCCTGCTACGACTTTAGGGTCTTCACTGACCGGTGGGATGTATCCTTCAGGTATAAAGTTGAGAGGCATCCCCCAGGGAAAAAATTTAGGCATGTTATACTGAGGATGACTTCCAGGTGTCTCAAAAGCTGGTGTGGATGTAATCTCCGAGATCACAGTCCTTTGATGTTGTTATTCCTGGGCTGCTTCAAAGGATTGCATGGTGTTGTGGAGTTTCTCCAAACTCTCCTTTAGAGCGTTGATTTCTTCTCTCAGCTCTCTGTTCTCTTCCTCAAGATCATCCATTTTCTTTTGTCGATTGGCTCGAGTATTGTACGAATTAGACAGTTTGACTCTAGAGTGCAACACATGTGTGAGACTCAAATACAAAGATGTGTTATGTAAGAATGATGAATGATATGCAGAGAATGTTATATATCTTTTATTTTTGTTTTCAAAAGAACTTTTAATAATTATATTGCAAATATCACACAGCGGGGGGAGACCCTTTTATTGAACTTGAAAGATTGCGGTATTTTACAAGGAAAAGTACAATATTTTACAAAGTGCGAGAAAGAAAATTAGGCCTATGGATCATGAGTTCTCTCTGAGGAGAGCTCAGATGCTGGTTCCTGAACTTTTCTTTTTTTGATCGGGCTCCTTTAGCCGTTGTCGGGTCGACGATCCTTTGCCAAGTGAAAGGAGTAAGCAAATTTCTTCGTTCCTCCTGACTTTCTATAGCATACTGCTCTAATATCTCAATTAGGCCATCATTTTCCTTTAGCAGTTCCTGAATCTTGGTACATTCCAAATTAAGAATCTGGTACTTGTTCTTCCAAGAATTCTTCTCGCGTTGGACTTTGTTAAGAGCGACCTGAAGTTTTTCTCCATCAGACATGAAATAAAGCACAAATTCCTTTAAGGGAAAAACTTCTTGGCGAGGGTAAGGCATCCTCAGTTTGATGGCTCTAGTTTGTACCCAGTGGAGGTAAGGCTCTGCAGAGATGCAGTTTGGCCTCCCAAGGGACTCTCTCCCTTTCTTGTGAATATGTTGCCAGGCATGCACTATTTCTTTCTTTAGTGCCCAGTCATTTTCTCTTTTCTTGAAGAAAAGACCTTTCAGATGAGCATTATGTGGGATATTCTTCATCGGGTATCCAAGTTGATGGCGAGCTAAAATTGGATGATAGTTGATCCCTCCCTTAGTACCAATGAGGGGTACATTGGGGAAATTTCCACATTTTTTGATGATTTTTATTTTGTCATAGATCCGATTGTACCAATCTATGTCAGAATTGGTAAGAGGCATAATCTTCTACGACCATCGCAGACTACTCTTGTGATCCCAAAAAGCAGCAGACTTGGGTAAGTGGGAAATAAACCATTTGTGAGTAATGGTACACAGCATGTGATCATCCCTCCACTGTACAAATTCGTTAAGTGTACAGAATAATAAGCATCCGCAAGCAAGGTTGGGACCGGGTTTCCAATTAGGAATATTTTAACAACATTGGTGTCGACGAAGTTGTCAATGTTGGGAAAGAGGAATATCCCATATATGAGCGGAACAAAAACATCTTCGAAAGAGGTTACATTTCCTATACTGGCAAAGTATAGGGCTTTCTCCATCAGGAATTTAGCTGGTAAACCATGGATTCCTGCCTTGGCGGTCATGTGAGTCTTGACTTCTGACTCATCCAAAGAGATTGCTCTTTCAATGGCTTGATCCTTGGGAATTTCTTCCAGTCCAGAAAATGGATCTTGATCAGTGATAGGTAAATCAATTAGGTGGGAGTACTCTTCCAGTGTTGGTGTAAGCTGGTAATCTGGAAAAGTGAAGCAGTGGTAAACCAGATCGTAGAACTGAACCAGTGTAGATAAGATTCCTTCAACCATGTTGACTTTCAAAAGAGACAACAGTCCTTCGTGCTTAGCTCTGAAAGCTTCGGGATTAGTAATCACCCTTCCCAATTTCCTTAGGTCTTCTAGTTTTGGAACCTTGAAGGTGTACTTGTGCGTTTTTCTTCTTCCGAAATCCATAACGCAACCTCTGATATTTGCAATTATTATTTCAGTTCTTTTAGAAAAAATATTTTTTCTTGTTTTAAAAAGGTTTTTTAATGAATGCATGGATGCATGAATGCAGCAAACAAAAACATTTGAAAGCATGGGTTTAGGGGTTCATCGTCACGAGCATGGAGCCATAGATCTACTTAATCCTAAGGTGTGTACTAATAGGTCAATTTTTGTACCTGTAGAATAGGTTCTAACAGAGGTTCCCAAAATCATTGACCCCTCTTAGGGATATTAATAGCAAGCCGATAGACTCAAGAGAGCTGTAATATCCTAAGACAAATCTCCTTTGAGTGTAGTATCGCGTATCAACTATTCCCGATAGTCACCGCACTACCTAATGGTTTAATGGTTATGTGTCTACTAATCCTCAGCTTCAAGGGTAACCCAATGGGAAAAAATAATGCTTTCACGACATGCTCGTTCAACATTAGTAATTCCACGCGGGCACCTCCACTGATTCGGTGGACTCTTAAGTCAGCTTGGTCGGGATTCACTCCGTATAAGCCTCCCCGAATATGCCACCGTTTATCTTAATGTTCTCTCGGACTCACCACATGCGTATTAATCGCATTCCCAGATAACAATAATTTAAACACGGGTATCAAATAATATGACAACATTGGATATAGATATATATATATATATATATATATATATATATATATATATATATATATATATATACACACACACACACATAATGAGAAAGAAATTAAATAAACAGAAAAAATAAATTCAAAACAAGGCATAGACCTCTTAGGAACTCTAATCCTAATCTCCCCAGCAGAGTCGCCATTTTTCTATAGCGTGCGGTTTTTGTCGGTGACGCGACCACCTTACCGCGGAATTGTATTTGGGTGCTACTTTCTGATTTCTGTATTTATCCTATGAAGCAGGTTAAGAAAGGGGAAGATATCTTAAACTAACCCTGCACGCAAATGTTTTTTTTAACAAATGCTAAGAGATCGGGGAACGGGGTCTGGTTATACAAAGGGAAGCTATTAACACCCAGTGTATCTATGGTAATCCAAAGGAACCTTCTTTTGCATGTATTTCTGTTAACTTGAAATGATTTCTTGTGTTTATCTGTTGTGGATTGGGAAAGTTTCTCCTTTGGGAGAATTGAGAGAATGTTTTTGTGGTTTTCAGGTTTTCTGTTATTTTTGGGAAGGTATTGGACCTAAAGTTTTTTATTTGTGTGCTCGCTAAGATTTCACAATCTTATGCCTACGTATTCCCGTAAAGAGATTTGGGAAATTAGAGCAATCATAGTTCCTCCTATTCTATGGGAGGAAAAATATTTGGTGTCTTATTCAAAGCCCAAGATTGAAGCTATTTGAATATTTGTGTCTTGTTTAAAGCCCAAAATTGAACCTAAAGGGGTGACTGAGAGAGAATTTGTCATCTCTAAAGGGAGATATCTCACCTATTCATCACAAATGTTGAGAAATTGGTTATTAGGGAAATTACTTTAACTGGGATATATGGAATCCATCATTGTCGTAATTTCCTTTATAAGAGGGATGCCATGAAGGAAGAAAGATTTAACTCAGTGTAGAGCAATGCCACTTTTTCCTTATGCATCTTTCATTCTAAGAGAAGGACATTCGCTTGGATGTATGGAATCCAGAGGCTTGCCACTTATAGCTGTTTGATGAAAGATGAATTTTAGCCAGGATAAGGGAAGGATTCCAGCTTAGATTTTGAATCAACAAGTGTGCCACTTACAACAATTATCTGGAAAGGTTTTGATTGTTTGTTTTGATATGTGATGTATAGAGGAAATATCCTCCCGCAGAGAGGACTTTTGGTCTCATCTAAGGGGGATGGTGTTTTTTGTATGCCTTGATCAAAGCCCAAGGTTGAAGCTAAAGGAAACTGACTCCACTGGGGAGGGTTTTATTTGTCTTGTACAAAGCCCAAGATTGAGGCTGACTGAGGGAGTTCTTATATGAACCCTAAGAGGAGGCTATCTCTTGCTGAGGATTTATTAAAATCCAGGAGCATGTCCAAAATGTATTGGGGAATCCAAAGGGTTTACTCTTCCGGAGAATCAGGAAAGAGTTGGAGTATCAGATGCCATGAGGCTCTGATTCTATTAGGGATTTGTTGATGGTAAATTGACCCTGGCTGGGGGATTTTTAAGGTGAAAGTTAATCTTTGTTGGGTGTCAGAGGAGTTTAAAGATGAGTTTGAAAACCTATGAGGTCTTCAATTCTGCTTGAGACTAGTGTATTGGTAAAATGATCAGGGTTTTTCCTGTGCTTTTAGGGAACTTGAGGGTCTCTGTGTGAGATCAAAGAGGAGATGAGACTTTCCAAATCATACTTGAATAAAGCCCTAAAGGAGGCTGAGACTGTCCAAGTCTCTCAAGAAGTGGTGGGCTCTGGTGTAGAGTGGAGACTTTGTATGATGCCCAAGAGGAGGCTGTTGGTTTAAGGGATGAAGATCAACCCTAGAATGGTCTGATGTTCTAGAATTTTGACTCTCCTGTGGATTGAACTAGCAAAGATGACTAATTTCTAACATATGCCTTTAGGAAGCCTTTGGGTCCTTGTACTAAGCCCAAGAGGAGGCTGGGGAACTTCTAAGAAGCCTGTTGGTCCTTGTACTAATCCCAAGAGGAGGTTGGGATACTTCTAGGAAGCCTGTGGCTCCAAGCCTAAGAAAAGTTCAAGAAAGATTTCACCGAGAATTAATCCTTTCTTTGTTGAACAGTTCTAAGGTTTGAAGAAATTCAAAATAGATTTCACCGGGAATTAATCCTCTCTGGGGAAATAAATTTCTTGTATACATATATATTTCTAAGTTTTGACAGTCTTGAGAAAAGTTTCACCGGGAATAATGCCTTTCTCTGTTCCATATTAAATAAGCCCAAGAGGAGGCAGACTGTATAGGGAATTTCCTATGAGGGGACTAGTTTTGACTAAGTTAGAAAGTAACTTCTGGTTTGACCTAAGTGTAGGCCTAACTGTTGGGGAAATTATAAACAAATATGCACAAGAATATATACAAATAAGTGAATTGAAAAATATATAAATATGCATTGAATTAAAAAAATGTTGGGACTTACACTATGAGAGGAGTCCCAAGTGTATTGTGATTGATTGTATGATCTTAACTGTATGATTAGGGTTTTAAGAAATTGAAGAAATTTTTGAGAAAACTTTGAATTTGAATTTGAATTAAAATAAATTTATTTGAAAGAAAAGAATGTTTGGGGCTTATAACTCAAAGAGAGGCCCAAGTGGTCTAAGAGCAGTTTCACCGAGAATAATGTTCCTCTTAGTACCAGTATAACACTGACAGATGATTTTGAAAACAGAGGTATGGGGCTTACAACTCAAGGAGAAGCCCGTGAAAGTTGTTTATTGTGTAAAAACAAGTTTATGTACAAAAGATTGGGGCTTATACTCAAGGAGAGACCCATATGACTTGTTCGAAAATATTGATCGCACTGCGATACCGAAAGACATTGTGGGACTTATACTACAGCAGAGGCCCAAAATTGTTTTTTGTACAAAGAGGGGTTGGGTCTTACTCTAATAGAGGCCCAAAAGTGTTTATGAAGAAAGAATAATGGGGCTTATACTCAAGGAGAGACCCAGATGATTTTTGAAAAGGGCGACGATCGCGTCGTGGTTTTGAAAACCACAGAGGGACTTATACAATGATTGAGGCCCAAATAATTATTTACACAAAGGGATGGGTCTTACACTCTACAAAGAGGCTCAAAAGGTTATTTTTATACAAGAGTTGGGGCTTATAGCTCAAAGATATGCCGAGATGAAAAACAACGATCGCACCATTTATTTTGAAAATCGTATCGGGACTTATACAATGACTGAAGCCCAAAATTGTGTATTTACAAAGGGGATGGGTCTTACACTCTACAAAGAGGCCCAAAAGTGTTTCAAATGAAGTTTGAAAAATCAAAATTTAAGAAAACCCTAATTTTGATTAAAAAAACAATTTTTCAAAGAAAATTAAATAGAAAATGATATAAAATATCAAATATATTTAAAAACAAGTTGTAAATTTTGAAAAATGTTTTGAAAAATCATGTTATGTTTATATGGAAGTGTGAAATTCATTTGAATTTAAAAAATCAAGATGAAAATTTCATTTAAAATGTTTAAAAATAATTAAAATGAAATTCTTTACAAAAATTCAAACTATATTAAATAAATAATATAAATTTGATTTTTTTTGTAGAATGAAACATTTTAACATTTTTGTGAACTTTTATAAAAAGAATCAATCAGAAATGATTAAAATTGAGAGAAAAATTAATTTTTGAAATCAATTAAGAAAAATAACAATTCAAAAAATTCAAATAATTTGAATATGGCGCCAACGGTCACTTTCTTCTTCCTCGTGCCCGCGTCAGGGATGATTTGCAAAACCTCACTTTTCTCTCTGATTACTCAATGGTTTTGACTTTTGTAAACATCAATCTCACTCGTTTTTGAACAAGGATTCCAATGGTACCAATTAATTGCATTTATATTAAGTGTGGAGTGGGAAATCAAGTTATGAACACATGAACCCTAATTTCTGTAACAACACTATGAAATCCTATACACGATAGCTACAAAGCAATTTATTGAGGGGAAACACTCTACATAAGTGCAGAAACATGTTTGTAACTTGAAAATACATTTATGATGCATGGCTCATAGAGTTTGAGAGTTCAGGCTTACCTCTTGCAAGAAGAAATTGAATTGTGTATTGGAGGTGTTACAAATGTTGTTTGATGACTTGGACAACTTCAATGGACCTTATGTAAGGTGTTTGGAAGCTTGGGATGGATTAAAAGCAACTGGATCATGTTGGGGATCCTCAACCGCAGCTTTGACAAAAAGCTTGAGCAAATGGATAGTGACTAAGTGATTCTGGTGTTCCAGATATGTTTTGAGGTTATGGATCACTTATATATGACATATGTGAGGTGTTAGGATGGTTGGTTTTGATGGAATTGCTCTCTTTTTTAAAATTCAAATGTTACTTGAAAGAGAAGCAAATTCTGGTTTTTGAGAGTGATTTGGAGGAAAACATGTGTTGTTATGCTTTGGTGTACTCAAACTGATCAGAAAGAACCCCTATTTATAGTAGATCAAGTTTGTTTTGGGAGCAATAGTGATTGGGGGCTGGATCACTCCATTATCCATTGGAATTTGTCATGTATCCAAAGTCTCCTCTAGCCATTGACTTGAGTCAATCTTGCAGGCCTATGGTCTTCTGATGCTTGGATTCATCTTGACTCATTAGCAATGTTGTGGACTGATACATGCCAGCTCTATGCATCCATTCAATGCCTCATGACAAAGTTGGAATTTTTGGAAATGAACTTTGAATGTCACATGCCTAAGTGATAGGATTTTTGACTTGGTGGCCTTGTGATCAGATTCTTCATCATTCATGTTGATTTTGGACATAAATGCAATGATGCAAGTGTCCAAAATTGGCTCAAGAAATCGTGGGAACCAAGTCATGTACCAATGTTATTGTGTAGGCAGGGTGAAAAATGTCATTTTTAGAGGCTTATAACTCCTTGCTCAAGTTGAATCATGGGAGGCTCTAGTAGTTTTTGGAAAGCCCTTATAACATACTTCAACTTTGATGTTTAACTTTGGTCTTGAATCATCTTGGATCATAATGAAAAATGGCCTCAAAGTTGGTGAAAACACAAAACAGATTCTGTCCAAAATTTCACTAAGTGTTGAAAAAGTGTCCATTTTCCATTTTTTGGGATTTTGATCAATCCATAACTCAAATTCCATGAGGATTTGAAATATGTTGTAGTTGGCAATCTTGAGTTATGTAATGAGAGCTTTCATTTGAGCTTTGGATGGAAGAAAAAGGTTACTTGGATCACAAGTTATGGCCTTGCAAAGTTGGGTAGAAATCACTTTTTTTTCATGACTTAGTGAAAATTCAAGTTTCTTAAGGTTGCCCCTTTTGCAAGTAATCCCACTTTTCATGATTTTTCTTGATGGATGATGATCCAAACTATGAGTTAACATTGTTTTTAACTTAGAGAAGCCATGTTTGTCAAGAAATCCAAAAAGTCAAACTTGATTTTTGGGCACAATTTACTTTTTGTCAGATGAATTTCAAACTTTGTGATCCTCTATAAAGTAAAGTTCTTGACCTAATTCAAACCTAATGGATGGATTCCATAGGTGTTTTAGAGTGTCTTGAATCACTTCCCAAGGTTTGAGGTCATGTCTTAGTCAAAAGTCAAAGGTATGGTTGACTTTTTCTCAAAAACCCTAGTTTGGGGTCCAGATGAATTTGAATCTTCATATTGCTCATGAACCAAGTTCTTTGTGTCCATTTGAACTTGTAGAGTATTAATATAAGATACTTGAGGTCTTAAAAACATTTCTTGAAGGGCTTAGCTCATGCATTGCTCCAAAAGTCAATTTCGGGGTGAATTAACTCAAGAAACCCTAATTCCTGATTTTTGATGAATGCATCCCCTGAGGTTATTTTGAACTTGTGATTGGGTCCATGAGGTCCCTTTGAGCTTATTGGATCATGTTTTGAAGTATTAGCCCATGCCCAGATGAAAATTTCTCTCTGGAGGCAATGGTCGACCAAAACCTAATTTGGTGACACTGATGATCTCGAGGCTTTATCAACTTGAGATGTTGCAATTTTCATGCTTGTTTCTTGATGTGGGAGACCTCTTGATCCTTCATGGATGTTTGAGAGGCTTGACAAGTTTAGGATTATGTCCATTCTTGATTGATCCTTTGTCTGAGTACTCTGAGAGGGCTCAAAACCCTAATTCTTGATTGTAGTGAATGTTCAACAATCTTTTGAGAGGATTGATGAGGTATGAAGGTACATCCATATTGTGGTGATGATTTGCACAATGATGGGAAATCTTGTGGTCAAAATTTGGGGTATGACAGTTTCGTCTCCATGGCGAACGCCATTAAGCACATGGCGAATGCCATGTGTTTAAATTTTGAATTTTTAAAATTATAAACTGATGGCGAACGCCTTTAAGCAAAAATGCGCAATTTTCAAGTTTTAAGGTTCAGAATCAGAATTTTTTGGTTTTTAATATTTTAAACAAGTATAATACAGAGGACTAATTGCAGAAATAAAATTTTGAGATTAAAATTGCAGAAATGTAAAAACAAGCATGAAATATATGAACCAATATAAATGAAATAAATGAAAATCACATTAATTCAATACCCAGAACAACATGTCTTCGCTGATGAATCGACGATATAGTAAGTAAAAATTACAACGGAATAAAATACAATAATAACCAAAATAAACTAAAACATAAAAACAACTAAACTCCATCGGTAAATGCCATAAATCATCTACTAAAGTGCCTACACGAACTCCAAAGATATGAGAAGTTACATCATGTCTTGACATTGTAGAGCACCAATGGCAGAAACATAATCTACACGAACTCCAAACATATGAGAAGTTGCATTAGGGGGATTGGCGTCAGGTACTTCATATGGTTGAGGGCTATAAGGTGGTATAGGTGATTCACTCTGCTCCTCAAGGTCATACAACTAGTTGTTCCTATTATGCACATTTTCCCTCTCGTGGTTAGGCAAGGTAAAGTTGTGGACCACTTTGTTATCAATTAGGAATTCAAATTCGGATGGTCCTAAGTTAGCCAACATACCACGGTTAAAATAAAAATTCAGTGCGTGGGACAGATGCCTCCATAGGCACAGATACAGTTAAGTTGGTAACAAAAACCTATGGCTTCAGCAATCATGGTAACTAAACATCCAGTGAGGATAGCACCATCGGTCTCATGTGCAATACGGTTGAAATTTTCCAACATAAAGGAAGCGGCATTCACAGGCCTTCCCTATGAAGCACAGTACATAATAAACAGTTCATCCGTAGAAACAGAGTTGATGTTCTCTTCCTTACAGAATAGGGTGTGTGCCAGAATCTTATGGAAATACCTAAAAGTCGGGTTTTGAATGTTCTCTGAGAACATGGTGTGAGGTTTGGGATGGTAGTTACCGGTAATGGTTCCCCAGAAGTAGTTAAGGTCGAGGTCAGTGAAGGCATCATCAGGTGTCAGGGAATGGGCATCAGGTCCATTAAGGAATCCTAATAGGTTGGCCATTTCTTGATGGGTAAAGCGGTGTTTTGTCTCAAACAACCTGAATATGGCTAATCCTCGGCAAAAACCAAGACCTCGGTTTGGGTTATAATAAAGTGAGCTAAGAAACTCTAGGATAAGCATACGGTAAGGGTTATATCTCTTCCTTACACCAAAGTTTACCCAATCAATTTGGCTGAGCAAGTACATAACATTGTCCCTCAGTCCTAGGGTGGTCAAAGTAAGTCCATCTGGGTATATAAGTAGTGCCAATTCCCTCTGAACCAGGATATCGAATCGGCATCTCTGAGCATCGTCCTTAAACACAATCTCCACATCAGCATTGGGCTCCATACTTTAAGTCAACAATGGCTATCCTAAGGTAAGCTAGCCTGAAAGTAGACAAAGATTACATTATCAATGAATTGTACCGTGAAGGTGTAAAAAAAAATAAAAATGAAAATAGTAATACTCATGATAGTAATAATAATAGTAGTAATAATAATAGTAGCAAACAAACACAAAAACAAACAATAAAGATAAAAGATAATAAAAATAAAAAGTAAAGTCTAAAAGTCGTGGGTTCATCCCAATAATAGTGTTTGAGGTCATGGAATAATTTCTTCTTTTGTTGGTAGGATAAATCTGGTGGAAGTACCTCAGCTGCTGGTAGTTGATAAAGTCAGCATACCATGGCAGTGTGGTCTTTGAGCATATTGATTCCACAACTTCATTTGTTTCCACATCATGATAAATTAAAGAGCATTCACTCGTTTCGCTTTCATTTTCTAACTGGGCTACAAGTCTATCATATGGAAAATCGTCATTGAATGGGACTCGCTCAGGTTTTTTATCCTCGATTCTAGAAAGATGATCTGCTACTACATTTTTGGTTTAGCATCCTTTTTATTCAACAGGTACCTAATTGCGGCGTGATCGGTATAGACAACTATTTTCGCTCCCACCAAGTAAGAACGGAATTTATCTAAAGCGAACACAACAGCTAGGAGTTCTTTTTCTGTGGTAGCGTAGTTCATCTGCGCACTGTCCAAGGTTCTACTTGCGTAATATATAGCATGAAGCTTTTTGTCTTTTCTTTGTCCTAAGACTGCACCAACAGCATAATCACTAGCGTCGCACATTATTTCGAATGGTTTACTCTAATCGGGCGGTTGTATAATAGGTGCAGTTATAAGAGCGTTTTTCAGAAGTTCGAACGCTTTCAAGCAGTCCTCGTCAAATATAAATTCATCGTCTTTCATTAATAAGCCTGTTAGTGGTTTGGTTATCTTAGAGAAATCTTCAATGAATCGTCGGTAGAAACCGGCGTGTCCTAGAAAACTTCGATTTTTTCTAACAGTTTTCGGAGGTTGAAGATTCTCTATAATTTCAATTTTTTCTTTATCAACTTCAATTCCTCAGTTGGATACTACATGTCCAAGCACAATTCCTTCTCGGGCCATGAAATGGCATTTTTCCCAATTCAGCACTAGGTTGACTTTAACGCAACGTTCGAGTACCGTTTCTAGGTTCGAAAGACATCCTTCAAAACTTTCTCCACAGATAGAGAAGTCATCCATAAATACTTCCATTATATTGTCTATAAAGTCGGCAAAGATTGCCATCATGCATCTCTGAAAGGTTGCGGGTGCATTACACAGTCCGAACGACATTCGTCTATAGGAAAACGTACCATAAGGCAGGTAAATGTAGTTTTTTCTTGATCGTCGGGATGGAGAAAAATCCTGAGTATCCGTCTAAATAGCAAAAAGTGAGAATGTTTAGCCATTCGCTCAAGCATTTGATCTATAAAGGGTAAAGGAAAATGATCCTTGCGAGTGGCTTTGTTTAGCTTTCTATAGTCTATGCACATTCTCCATTCAGTTTGAGTTCGTTTTGTAATGGATTCGCTTTTTTCGTTACTAACAACCATAACACCTCCCTTCTTTGGCACGACGTGCATAGGACTAACCCAATTACTATCAGATATCGGGTATATGATTCCTGCTTCTAGTAGCTTTCTACCTCCTTTTTTACTACATCGCTTAAGATAGGATTTATCCTTCTCTGATGCTCTCTAGAGGTCATACAATCTTCTTCAAGCATAATGCGATGCATGCATATAGAAGGACTTATTCCTTTCAGGTCCGAAATGCTATACCTCAGTGCTCCAGGATACTTTCTTAGAACATGTAGAAGTTTTTCGGTCTCTATCTGTCCCAAGTCGGCGTTAACTATCACTGGTTATTCCAGTTCGCTGTCTAGGAACTCATACCATAGGTTTTTGTGTAGTGTCTTAAGTTCTACAGAAGGTTTCTTTGGGCATGATATTGGATTGGGTGTTAGTGCTAGGCATTCCCTCAGGCTGTCATCTACGTATGCCTCACGCCAATTATCATCTTTGAGTATAGGAGGTGCTGGAATCTTTAGTATTTCTGTATACTTAGACGGTTCCATCTCCATTTCTTTTACGCATTCGTCGATGACGTCGAGAAAACAACATGAATCATCTATAGCGGGAGCTTTCAAGAATTGGGCTAGAATAAATTCGACCTTTTCTTCACCAACTTCAAAAGTTAGCTTTCCTTTCTTAACATCAATGATAGCTCCGACTGTAGCTAAAAAGGGTCTTCCTAAAATAATAGGAATGTTGGAATCCTCTTTTATATCCATTACCACAAAATCAGTAGGAATGTAGAATTGTCATATACGAACAGGCACGTTCTCTAGCATACCTATAGGAAATTTAACAGAACAGTCCGCTAGTTGTAGAGACATTTTCGTTGGTCGCAACTCTTCTAAATCGAGCTTCTTACAGATGGATAATGGCATTAGACTAACACCGGCTCCTAAATTGCATAGAACATTGTCTATGACATACTTTCCAATCACACAGGGTATCGAGAAACTACCTGGGTCTTTCAGTTTAGGAGACCTGTTATTTTGAATGATAGCGCTACACTCAGCAGTGAGTATAACTGATTCATTATCCTCGAGCTTCTTCTTGTTGGACATGATCTCTTTAAGGAATTTGGCATATGAAGGCATTTGTGTTATGGCTTCTGTAAAAGGTATAGTAATATTGAGTTGTTTCAGAAGATCCATAAACTTTTTGAATTGTCCTTCATTTTTAGGCTTAGCGACCCTTTGAGGATAAGGTATTGGTGGTTTGTATGGTGGTGGAGGCACATAAGGTGTTTCTTTCTCTACAGCCTCTTCACTTTTGTCTTCCTTTTTGTCATTTTTCGGTTCTATTACCTTTTCGGTCCCTTTACCAGGATTTTGATACATGGCAGGATTTTGGAGTCTGGGATCCACCGGTCCATCTAGTTCAGTTCCGCTTCGCAGCGTGATAGCTTTAGCATGTCCTTTCGGGTTTGGTTGTGGTTGTCCAGGAAATGTTCCTGTCAGGGCTGCTACTGTTGCTTGTTGTTGGGCTACTTGAGAGATTTGAGTTTCTAACATTTTGTTATGGGTAGCCATGGTGTCAAGCTTAGTTGCCATCTGCTTTAACGATTCACTTGTGTGCACATTTTGGTTGGCAAACTATTTGTTTTGTTGAGTCTGGGTTGCGATGAAATTTTCTAATAATACCTCAATGTTTCTTTCTTGGTGCTTGAGGGGCAGCGGCTGCTCCCTTCTGATATCCTTGAGGAATGGCAGAGCTTGAGTTGCAGAAAATAAAGCGTTATTGTTCTTGTAGGAAATATTTGGATGATTCCTCCAGCCAGGATTGTAGATGTTTGAGTATGGGTTTCCTTGGGCGTAATTCACTTGGTCGGTAGAAATACCGGCTAATAAATGACATTCAGCGTTACTATGCCCAGGGGTTCTGCACAATTCACAACTTGGCGTCACAGCGGCCACGGTGGCTGCTAGAGCTTTAGTCAAACTTTCGATCTTTTGAGTAAGCGCATCCACTTTAGCACTGACACGGTCCAAACTGTTAACTTTGTACATTCCGTTCTTCGTAGCAGACTATTCTGTTGGAGTTCTCTCACCTCCCCATTGGAAGTGGTTTTGAGCCATATTTTCAATGAGTTGATAAGCGTCTTCATATGGTTTGTCCATCAGAGTGCTGCCAGCTGCAGTGTTTAGATTCAACTTTGTGTTGTAAAGAAGACCATTATAGAAAGTATGGATTATCAACCATTATTCAAGTCCATGGTGCGGGCATAACCTTAGCATGTCCTTGTATCTTTCCCAAGCAACGAAAAAGAGATTCATTGTCTTTTTGCCTAAATCCATTAATTTGGGCTCTTAGCATAGCGGTTTTGCTCGGCGGAAAATATCGGGCTAAAAAGACTTTCTTCAACTCGTCCCACGTAGTGATGGAGTTGGATGGTAGAGACTAGAGCCAAGCTCTAGCTCTATCTCTTAAAGAGAAAGGAAAAAGATGTAGTCGTATGGCTTCATTACTAACACCATTTTCTTTTACGGTATCAGCATATTGCACAAAAATAGATAAATGAAGGTTCGGGTCATCCATGGAACTTCCAGAAAATTGGTTCTGTTGAACGACTTGTAACAGCGAAGGTTTCAGCTCAAAATCGTTTCGATTAATGGCAGGGGAAGCAATGCTGTTATGCGGTTCATCTTGCGATGAGACAGCGTAATCCTTAAGAGGACGGTTTTATGGGTTCTCAACCATGGGTATTTTTAATTATGGGTAAGGAATTTCAGGTTCAGGAAGATTATACTTAATTCAGAATTCGTTAATTCGGCGTCTTAAATTAATAAAACGTTTGATATCGTCAATCGGTTGCTCAAGCTTGTCGCCTCTAGAGCGAGTGTTTGGCATACAATCGAAGAATTAGAGAAAAAGGAAAAATATTGGTGCCTTAGCCTATACTGTACAACAATGGAATCACAATATTGACTAAATCAGTCTTCCTAGGCAACGGCGCCAAAAAACTTGATGCGCTCCGATGGCCCTAACGTGCATGTCGAATAAAGACTGCAAGTATACAGTTGTTCGCGTAGTTTTAAATAAGGTTGTTGAACCCACGGGGAAGGAATAATCAAACTAATGCAATATATAGTTGCAGTGTAAAGCTAAGGCTAAGGATTAACGAAATTTAAATGGAAAGGAAAAATTACTAATTATAGAGGTTTTAGGAAATAACATTAAAATCGAGTCCGGAATATCGATTCCGTGTACCTAAGGGACTCGTAGAAGTCAGGTGCCAATTAGTACTGAACTTCGTTCCGTAGAAAGTACTAACTTAAAGGCTCTGTCTCACACTCTCACGCTATCGACAAGAACCACACATAACAACCACAGGATTTTGCTCTCGCTCGCCCGTTTTAATTGAAAAGTGTATTTTGGAAGTTAATGACATCCTAAATGATGCTTAAAGCGCTCTCGCTATTTTTAGGATCGACGCCTAGTTTCTACTATCAGTTCATTCCTCACACTCTCGCGCTATCGGTCCGAACTTAGTATATTCCTCACTCTCGTGTTGGAATAATAAGGCATGAAAAATAGAAACAAAGACCAAAACTAGCATACATTCAAATAATTACGCACCAACATTTTCTACGGAGTCCCGTTGATAACGACGGTCCTCACACGCCGAACTCAAATAAATTTAGCAAAACACGGTATTTTTAATTTTAAACATATTAATGGTGATTGACATTAAAAGAAACATTACATACAAACAAAGCAAATTCAAATGCAAAGTAAAAGTAAAAATAACCTGTAAAATAAAAGTGCGGAAATTTTATTGCAAAGAAATGCCGGCAGGCTTGTTCGAATCCAAAAGTATAGCAACAAAAATTAAATTACAAAGAAATTGTGAAAATTCCTCGATGTTAGTAATTGCCGCTTTGAAGGTAAATATATGCCTAAAAAGTCTAAACGGAATTCGACAGTGCTTCCGCGTCAAAAATCGGGTGTCTGGAATATGACTAGAGGGTCCTATATATAGAAAAATACTCGGAAAGTAACTGCCAGGTTGTGCTCCTTGAATGGAGGGAAAATTGGAGTGGAATAACTGCCCAAGACAGTTGCAGAATTTGAATTCTGCAACTGCGCTATCATGGCGAGCGCCACCAGGTCATGGCAAATGCCATGGTCCTGGTCTTTTTAATTACGTGGCAAACTAGGCTATGGCGAACGCCATATCAGTAAAATAGCAGAGTTTCTTCTTTCTTGCTGGATTTTCCTCTTCTTTCACTCTTTTTTGACTTTTCTCCCGATTCCACAACAGATGAAGCTGTTAACTGCAAAACACACAAAACATAGTCAAATGCAAATAAAAATCGAATAAAAACGGACGAAACATATGCGTAATGAGCCTAAAAGTATGATACGATTTCTTGTTATCGAGAAACAAATGTCATGTGATGAGTTACAACAGAATCAAGGATCCAGGAATTCTTGAAGGTAGTATTGCCATAATTAAAAACAAAAATGACAATATATCTATTTTTAACCATATTGATTGATACCTGCAAAAGTGTCTTCTCAACATAACAAGAACGTAACAAAGGAAGAAAATATTTGGATGAATAATACCAGGCTAAACAATGTCGTCAAAATGTATAGTACTTTCAGGATGAACACTATCTCCGTGTGAATAGTGAGTGCGGATGAATAACACTCTTGGGATGAATAATCCTGATGTTTTAATAATGTCATTGGAATGAACAGTTCCTTAAGAGTGAACAATGAGCGTGGATGAGATGTGCCTTTGATTTTCAAACATCCCACAATTAAGACGAAAAGAGGAAGGCTGTGGTATTGTCTGAAACGGAGTCAGAAACTTCCTATGTGAAAGATAGCATAGGTAGTGTTAGAGAAGAGGAGGGTGATAGCGATTGGTCATCTGAAGAGGTAGGAGATGACGGGACATTCGAGGTACCGCAGAGTGCAAATTTGGGGGAACGTGTTGACGTAAACTTGGGGTCTAATATATTAAATGCAATCACAAAGGAGAAGACAAAAGTTACCTTTTCTGGGAAAGGTGAACGTCTCGAGGATAGGGTGGATACAGTGGCCCCTACAAGGTCGAAGGAGCTTGTCGCCACTCTATTGGTTGTTGACAATGTTTCTGCTGTCAACGGTTTGACGGGGCCCGAAATTACTACCAAGAAACACGTGTGAGATAGTATTGTGCTGAAAGACAATACTGTTTCCTTTGATGGTTTGTTAAAAGCCCAAATAGAGCGTAGGCCCATTACTGGGAAGGATGGGCAAGGGGTTCTGACCCAACCGTGTGGAAGTAAGTTTACCCAATCTCCTTCGGGTAAACTGGGAGCAAAACAAGGGTTTCGGGAAGCCCCAATTTTCAATCAGTGTTCTTATTTGCCGAGTTCGCCGAAGGAAGATTGTTCTAATTTAAGTAGAGTTTGTAGGCGTATAGTGGCAAAGACGTCCAAAGCCAAGCTCCCTTTTACCAGGGGAAAGAAGAAAGCTGAGGATTTCGCTCCGTCTGAAGATGTGGCTTCTCGTTATTTCTCTGTCACGGACTCGGAAGTGGCAAAGGGTAACACAAGGTTTTGGGCTGAAGTAGAATAAAGGGTATCGAAGAAGGTATGTGACATTATTAATTCATTAGGCATCAATATTAAAGAGGAGAAGGATAAACTAATTGAAGTAATCAAAGGTCTTGAGGTCAGAGACAAAGCAGGTAAAGTCTTGAGGGAGTCTGAAATAAAAGGTGGAAAATGAATATTCTATTGTTTAATATCATAGGGTGTGGTAATATTGTGAAAAGGAAGAGGCTTGCAGGGGTTCTTCGTGAGGGCAACATGGATTTCTGCTTTATCCAAGAATCTAAGTTGGTTTCTATGGATGATCGTATGGCTACATCGTTGTGGGGTGATCCTCTTGTCGAATGGTCTGCAGTGAATGCGGTTGGTGCTGCTGGGGGAATTGCAATTCTGTGGAACAAGGAGAAATTCAATGTCATTCTGAGTTGTAAGGGAGAAGGTTATTTAGGTGTTCTGATTGATTGGAAGGGCAAGGACATTCTTCTTATCAATGTCTATTCCTCGTGTTTTTTAGCTGGTAAAAGGAAACTCTGGCATGATTTGGTGGCTCTGAGAAGGAAATTTGGTTGTGTTGGTCTCGTTCTCGGTGGAGACTTCAACACGATTTCTCATTACAATGAAAGGAGAGGCGAGATTCAAGGTAGACGAAGTAAGGAGATTAAGGAGTTTAACAACTTTATCGGTGATATAGACTGCGTAGACGTCCCGTGCCTAGGAGGGACTTTTACCTGGTTTAATAGCTCTGGCTCAGCAAAGAGTATATTGGATAGATTTTTAATCTCTCCTAACCTGGTGGAGGAGTGGGGGATAGTGGGTCAATACGTTGGTAAGAGGGACGTATCCGATCATTATCCGATATGGTTGAGACCTAATTGTATGGACTGGGGGCCAAAGCCTTTTGTCTTCAACAACTACTGGCTGGAGCATCAGGATTTTCTTGCTTTTGTGGATAAGGAGTGGAGATCGTTTGAAGTCAGACGCAGAGGCGATTTCGTTCTTAAATCAAAGCTGGGTCTTTTGAAAAAAAGTCTTAGAAGGTGGAATAGGGATACCTTTGGGTGGATAGACCTCAACATTGACCAGGCGGTTAATAAACTGAACGAACTTGATGTGCAGGCGGGTTCAACTGGTTTGGCAGGGGGTGATGAATCGGTAGATCAAAGAAGGGCTGCTAGTGGAAAAGTGTGGAGTAATCTTAACTTGAAGGAAAGGATGTTAAGGCTCAAGGCCAGAGCTTTATGGTTGAAAGATGGAGATGGCAACTCGAGTTTCTTCCATAACGTTATGAGGGGTAGACGGCGAAGGAACGAGTTATCAATTATTAAATCTGGAAGTGAAGTGTTTGAAAAGGTTGATGAGATAAAAAATGAGGTAGCTAATTACTTTGAGAAGAACTTTGCTGAAGACTGTCTTGGGCGCTCGAATATTCAGAACTTGGACTTTAAGGTGTTGTCGGAGAAGGATAAAAGGTTAATTAAAGAAGAGTTTACTGACGAAGAGATTAGAGCCGCTGTGTGGTCTTGTGAAGGTAATAAAAGTCCGGGTCCTAACGGTTTCAGTTTCACCTATTTTCAGAAATGTTGGGTTACGGTTAAGGATGACGTTATCAAATTCGTTAGAGGATTCTTTACTAACCCCACCCTGTCTAAGGCTGCAACTGCCTCATTCATTACTTTGGTCCCTAAGGTAAAGCACCCTCAGTCCCTTGTCAATTATCGTCCCATATGTTTAGTAAGCTATTTCCAAAAAATTATGTCTAAAATTTTGGCTTGTCGCCTTAAGAAAGTTGTTGGGTCTATAGCGTCAGCCGAACAATCTGCGTTTGCCCCTGGTAGGTGTATCTTCGACGGGGTGGTAGTGGCAAATGAATGCTTGGATTTAGCCAAGAGGTCTAAACGAGACTGTATGGTCATGAAGATTGACTTCGAGAGAGCTTACGATTGCGTCTCTTGGGATTTTCTTCGTTTCATTATTAACAAAATGAATTTTGGGAGGAGATGGATGGAGTGGATGGAGTCTTTGGTATGTAGTGGGTCGATGTCAATCTTGTTAATGGGAGTGCAACAAGAGATTTTAAAGTTGGGAAGGGCCTTCGGCAAGGGGACCCTTTATCCCCTTTTCTGTTTGTGTTGGTGATGGAAGTTCTAACCCAAATTCTTAACAAGGCAGTTAGTTTGGGGTTATATTCGGGTTTCAAAGTTTCCGAGGAGTTGGTTTTTAACATGGTTAAGTTCGCCGACGACACGTTGTTAATAGGTAAAGCGAAGTGGGAGAATTTATGGAGTATCAAGGCGGTTCTCAGAGGTTTTGAGCTAATTTCGGGTTTGAAGGTTAACTTTTTTAAGAGTAGAATTGGTGGTGTGAATGTCAGCCAGGATTTTCTACTTGCAGCAGCAGATTTTTTGAACTGTGAGTTATGCACCCTGCCCTTTAAATTCCTTGTTATCTACATTGGTCATAGCCCGCGTAAAAGGTTGATTTGGAGGGATGTTTTGGACTCGGTGGGCAAGAGACTCGCAACGTGGAAGGGAAGACAGTTATCTATTGGGGGGAGGGTTGTTCTTATTAACAATGTTCTCAACTCTCTCCCTCTGTATTCTTTGTCGTTTTATAAAGCTCCTAAAGGTATTATCAAGGCTATCGAGAGAATGATGAGCAATTTTCTGTGGGGCGGGTCTAAAGAGAGAAGAGTTGTCCATTGGATTGACTGGAAGACGGTGTGTTCCTCTAAGGAGAACGGTGGCCTGGGAGTCAAGGATCTTGAAAGTTTCAATAGATCTCTTTTGATGAAATGGAAATGGAGATGCTTGAAGGAAAAGAAAGTTATTTGGTATGATTTGCTGAAGTTCAGGTATGCAAAAGACGGTTTATCGTTAGCTGTAACTGGTAATACTGAATTCAAGCAGTTCAAGTCTCACTCAATTTGGTGGAGGGACATTAAGCAGGTTAGTATGTCTAAAGACCCTCCTAGTGATCTCTTTGTGGACAATCTGATTTGTACTATAGGAGATGGTAGAGACCTCTCTTTCTAGAAGTGTAAATGGGCGTTTAACGCTTCTTTTCAATCCTTATTCCCTAATCTGTACTTGCACTCGAAACATCCTAATGGGTCGGTTTTTTCTTCGGGTTACTGGAGGGAGGGGTTGTGGAAGTGGGATTTGGCTTTTAATCCATTTGGCCCTGATACTGTGACGGAACGGGAGGAATCAGATTTGTTGTATACATTACAAGCTTTAACCTCAAAACTGGAGGGCGAGGATGTTGTGATTTGGGACGCATCTGATACGGAAGAATTTTCAGTTGCTGATTGTTATAGGAAGCTTTCATTGTTGAATGCAGGGAACGGGAATAGAGCGATGGCAGTGTCTGCTGAGTTTTTAGAAGCCTGTAAAGTAGTTTGGAAGATGAACATACAATCTAAAATGCAGGTTTTTCTTTGGAGACTGGTTAGAGACCGTGTTGCTACGAAGGAGCAGCTAGAGAAAAGGAATATTATCTCAGACTGAGTGTTGTCTTTTTGTTCCCAGTGTGACTCGTGTGTGGAAACGAGTTACCATCTGTTTTGCTCTTGTGTTTTTGCAGCAGAGGTTTGGGGCTGCATAGAGTTGTGGTCTGGAGTGGTATTCAATCATCAGGATTCTTGCCTATCCTCCTTCGCGTCAACTCTCTGTCCAGCGGATAAGTATTATGGTGGAGGGTTCGGGTCAATCATATGGTCTTTCACTGTGTGGTGTATTTGGTCTAGCAGGAATAGCAAAGTTTTCGTGAATAACTCTGTTTCTGTTATCGATACTGTCACTTCTATTAAGTTCCTGTCATGGAAGCTGTTATTTTCTAGGTCAGGTAGTCAATGTTGCAGCTTTTATGAATGGCACAGTGCCCCTTTAGCTTGCTTTAAGCGGACGTTGCATTCCCGCTAGTTGTAATCGGGATTGTTGCACCCCTTGTGCTGCTTTTATCTATTTCATTGCCTATTAAAAAAAAAGACGAAAACAAATTAAACTACAATGACGCATACTAGTGTTTAAACAGAAGCTAGAGCCCCAAAATCGAGAGCTCTGGTACCATGTGGAAAAGTATTTTAATATATTTTAAATTTGTAATTTTTAATAGAAGAATAAACCAGCTTAAATAGATATAAATCTAAATCTAATAGACTCTCTTAATATGTCTCATACTAATAAAATAAAATAACTATAAATATTACTATTTATAGTATAAAATTCACAAGAATGTAAAGAAAAAATGGTTGTTTGGAAAATATTTGTCCATAGATGAATTTTGGGTAAATGGAAGAGAGGAGGTGGAGAAAGAAAATGTGTAAGGAAAAATACAGAGGTTCTCTATTTTTTTCCAACTCATTTTGACATTTAAATAAATGTGATGGTGTATAAAAGTGGCCCATCAATAAATCATTTATTTGATTGCTCATATTGCATGCTACGTATAAAAAGAAATATAATATTATTTTAAGAAAATAATAAATTGCAGAAATATTATATTTTATAATTGAAGATTAAACTGATGAATATGTTATTGAAGTGTATTTCAAGTCTAGAGAAAATTACTCCCGCTTTCTCTCTTTCTCTTATATGTGTGTGCGTGTATAGTTGTGACAAGTGGTATCTATAACATCAAGCTCTTGGTTTTCTAAGTGTTCAACTTTATTGTCCATTATACTTGTTCAAAAAGTGAGCTTGACATATTCTTTAGAGAATTTTAGAAACAATTTTAGTGGGAAAGTCTATGTTCTTAACAACAAGAGTTGGGATTGATTGAGCAAGAAAATGAAGGTGGTAGGTATTTGGGTTCCAAGCTGTGATTAAAAGAGTGCAAAGTTTTTTTGCAAAAGATTTCCAATTATGCATCTTATGTTTAGATTAATGCCCATAAATAATCGAAGAAGAATTTCAAGGCAATTTTCTTTATTCTTCAATGTGTTGATACTGTCAATTTCTAAAGAATTGAGAGAGTTGTTTCATTGAAAGAGGCATGGGACATTATTGAGAAAGGTCTTTTTGGTAATGAAAAATTCATTACTGTCCAAACTACGATCTAAAAGAACTCACGCAAATACACATCTTTAGAAATGGACTCCAACAATAACCAAAGTTGTTACAAGATGCTATTATAAGGCATTCTCTTATGTCCAAAAGTCCAAAAGGTGCAACACAAATCATTGAAAAAATAACACTCAATGATCATCAAGGATAACACAAGAGAAACCTTTCCTAGAGAAATAATGGTATCAAGGAACTAAATACGAGTGATGATATTCTTGCTCAGAATAAGTTGTTGATTCTGACGATGGATGAACTAACCAAACAATTGTCAAAACTACCACAACATCTAAAAGAAATGCATTAAGTACCACAACAAAAGCATATTCCATTTTGCGAACTCTCCAGCGAAGACCATCCAACCAAAATTTTCCCTTACTGATAAAGGACTATATAATCAATCAAATGCCTAGGCAATATCAGAACAACAAATTCTCACAGAGCAACAATTTTAATTAAGGATGGAGATTCAAAGTTGGTCCGTCCAACCTTTTCAGTATTACTTACAAGTATAACACCCTAAGAACCCCAAGTGCATTTTATAACATAATTAAAGTATATTTTCTGCCAAAGGGTGTCACACATTCTCAGCATAAACATTTGTCATCACTTATCATATCACAACAGAATTTAAAACATTTAATAACATCTCTTCATGATCTCAAAAATAGAATTTTCTTTAATCGAAATAAAACAATTAGTTCAATAACAACTCAACAATAAGCGGAATAAAATAAACAACAACCTCATTTGAGTGTTACACTATCAGAGAGACATCAAGTACTAGGTAATACGCGGAAAGTGATAAACAAAGAAGGCACGAGCCATATTCCACACGATAGAATATAAGGTTCCTCAGTCTCTACATGAGTATCTGCAAACATAGGCGTAAAGCCACTACAACAAGCATACAAGGGTGAGAGTACAGTTTAAAATATGATAAAGGTGCAAAGTACAACAAGGATAGATAACACATAAGTATTCTCAACATCAGAAAACTTAATCACGCAACACTCAATCACGCAATACAATTTATATATGCAATTCACTAGTCGGCTCTACTACAATACATGTGGTACCAAGTTTTAGAAGTTCAGAGTTATGTTACTGAGGCCATCCACTAATTAGGTTACATCTCTAAATGAGACTACACGTCCAGATCACAACACTTGATCAGACACATCATGATCACAACACTAGATCACGACTCACCTATTTCTAATATACATGATGCATAACATACATATGCACGAAGGTATCACCACCACTCCCAACTTCATAACTCGTAACTAGTTACAACATTAAATTAGTTACAACACTAAACCAATAGCGTCAACATCATTTATTGATAATATAAGGCCATCACAAATTATAGGTTTCTTCTCTGAACCAAAACCATAAATTAAACAACTTAATAATTCCAATCATAAGGCTACATCGGTTATAATTTCAAATTGAATATGCAAACATATCAATCATTAGAACACAATCATAAAAATTGATCCCTTTCTAAATAATCATTAATCATACACATACAATTAAACTCTTAAGACATTACCAAAGGATAACACTATGTTTTAGCTTTCCAATGCTTCGAACAACACCTCAAACAAAGTCATGAAACTCAAGTTATGGCAAAAACAACAAGGGAACCAATAAAATGTTGCTGGTGTACCAATCGATTGGTTTGAGCTTGTTGTCAGATATATTTTCACTCGGTTTGGTGAACCAATAGCTTGTTTCAAGGGAACCAATTGATTGTTGTCTGAAATTTTTCCAAAAATTTCATTGTTCACTCGTCTTCTTCGTCCTCTATCCACTCCAAACCCTACCCAATCATGTTCTAACATGGATAAACATTTTACATGATTAATTTATCATCAAAACAAGATTGTATGATAGAATTTACACATCACCATTTTTTCTCATTAAACTCACACGACTCCTCATTATCTCACCATTTTTTCTATAATTGTTCATCACCAAACTCACCATTAACACAACACACCAACCATTAACGTCAAGGTCATAATTAATCAAACAAAACTCATATATTCGACAAAATAAATTCAGTAATAACAACACATAACGAAATTAAAACAATTATACCATAGGTTAGAGAGTTTTGCTCATCCATCTCCAACCTCAAGCTCCATCTATGTATAAAGGACCACTTTGAGTCATACCGCTAACATCCACTATATTCTCAACTGGACTAGCTTATTCAGCTATCACTTTCTTATCATCTTGTACCATAGTGGCACCATACCTCCAAGGAACAATTTTATTGAATTCATAAGGAAATGGACTAGGCAAACAAATTATCAAGGGATCAACAGGGTTACCCTTACCCTGATAAGTGATTTCAACAACCTCAGGCACATCAAATTGAGAAACAATAACATCTACCTCATCATCTCTATGTTTTGCACTGATTTGCATAATACCACGGTCCATCAAACCTTGGATATCTTTCTTCACCAAGACACATCCTTCTGGCTCCTGTTTACACAATTGACAATCAGAATGCTTACTCTTGGACAAACCAGCTTGACACAACTTGGCATGCACACCAGCCAAAGGAGTCTTCACCATATTAACATCAGAAATAAAAAATTCACTTGAACCCATATCTACCATGTTGACAGAGGGTCTACCATGCTCTAGCAAAGGATTAAGTTGCACATTCAGCCCGGATTCTCGAAACTTCAACAAACCATTCTTAACAAATCTCTGAACTTCAGATTTCAAAGAAAAATAGTTCTTCAGATCATGCCCATGTGCTCCTTGATGAAAGGCACAATGAACTTCTGGCTTGTACCACCAAGGAAGTGGATTCAGAACAGCGGAAGGATCTTTATTCTGAATCAACCCCTTATGCAACAAAACTGGATACAATTCTGAATAACTCATAGGAATGGGATCAAACTGAGGCCTCCTACGAGCTTGCTGATTACTATTAGGTTGCTGATTTTGTTGCAGCAGATAAGTCTGAGCAGTAGGCGTCGGACTAATTGCTGGAGTAAATGTAGCAATGTGAGACTATTGATAATATTGTCGAGAATGGATATGATTACCACCATTTCTGGGTGTTCTTTGCCTTCCGACTTGAGAAATGGCATTAGTATCTCCTTTATTTTTCTAAAAACGGTTGCCATACTACTTCGTTGAACTAGATGAACCGGCTTCTTTGGTCAATCGGCCCTCTCGGGCAGCTTCTTCCAATCTAACCCTCATACCCACCATTTCAGTGAAGTCGCTTGGAGCACTAGCAACCATTCTCTCATAATAAAACAAACTCAGAGTCTTGAGGAACATCTTAGTCATCTCTTTCTCTTCCATTAGAGGAGTAATTTGAGCAGTAACCTCTCGCCACCTCTTGGCATACTCTTTGAACGATTCTTTGTCCTTCTGTGACATAGCACGCAACTGGTCACAATCAGGAGCTATATCTAAATTGTACTTGTGTTGACGTATAAACTCTTCTACAAGATCATTGAATGAACTGACATAGGCACTATCAAATCCAATATACCATTTCAAGGCTGCACCAGTCAAACTATCTTAAAAGTAGTGAATCAGAAACTTATCATTGTCAGTATGGGTAGCCATTTTCCAGAAGTACATGGTCAAATGGCTTTGTGGACAGAAGTTTCCCTTATACTTCTCAAATTCAGGCACTTTAAACTTCACGCAACCTTAACATTGGAAACTAGACACAAATCACAAACGTTCTTTCCAAACAAATCCTTACCCTTCATTGCTTTCAGCTCTTTCTGCATCTCTTGAAACTGATCTTGGAACTCATCCATCCTTTCATACACATCTGGATTCCCGCTCGGAGCAGTGTGAAAAACAGGGTCATCCATTTGTGGCACGACATGCACAAGTGGAGAAGCAGTAATCGTCACAGGTTAAACAGGAGGAATTTGACTCACTACATGAGTCTCAGTAGCAGTAACATAATTCTCTGGCACAAATGGGGAGGCATACCCCAAGGAAACCCAACAGGAATTTGATTAGGATGCAAGGGTCCATCAAGCACAATCAGAGTAGTTGCAATCTCTAAAATAACTGGCACTTGAGGTTGAGAAACAAGTGAAGGCTGATTCTGGGAAGCCACCAGAGATTCTAACAAAGCGGTCATTCGATCCATTCTAGTTCTCAAAGAATTCACTTCTTCGCAGAGTTCTCGTTGCTCTTGTTCAATAGTTTCCATCTTTCTTCTTGATCAATCTTCCATTTCTTTCCATAGTGCTCAAGCAAATCATCCTTTTGGCAAATTGTAGCGTGTGATTTTTGTCGGTGACGCGACCACCTTATCTCCATGGGTTTCTCCTCACCGTAATGGTAGGAGTGGGGTGCTACTTTCTGATTTCTTATTTATCCTATGAAGCTGGAAAGGAAAGGGAATCTATCTAAAACTAACATTCACTACTACGAAAAACCCATTTAACAACGGTTGGGAATGACATATAATGACACGGGCGAGGGCGTTGTTATATAGATTGTCATTGTATATATGATACTTACAACCACAGCCTAGTAGACGTTGTAATAAATTGGAAAGAGCGCTAACTATCACAACGGATTTTACAATACACCATTGTAATAAAAATAATTGTCCTCGGTTCGATTCCTAGCAGCGCAGTTTTGATATTTATTTTTTCCTGGACAGCGCGCCAGATATTATAACGGTTATGAAATATAACCGTCGTTAAAGTTTCTACAAAATTAACAAATATGATCCTGCTTTTATAATTAATCCCATTTTTTATTCCCATTATTGTTCTCCATATCACAGCACAGCAGAAAAATACAATTCACATTTTGTGATAAAGTTTTCATAATAATATTAATCGTATCATATTCATAATATCACATATACCACATTACAGTTTATCAGAACAAACAACCTACATAAATAAAATATCACATATATCATATTACAGTTTACACACATTACATAACTTCACATAATTGTAACTTGGTGTTTTGGTATCTTGTCTCTTGGTGTCTTGTCTCTTGGCCTGGTGTCTGGACTCAAAATACCTATGATTTCAAATAATTATACTTGTTAGTAAAAATACTTCTAAACTATAACATACAATTAATATATTATGAATAAATAATAAATTACGTACTTGTTAATTTTCCCATATGCCTTCTTCATGATCGAGTCGTATAGCATGCACGGCATCTCCATCAACTTCATCATATGAGGTAGGAACTTGTGTTGTGTAAGAAGGTGTGGATGGAATATCAAGACTTTCATCACTAAGAGGAATGTATTTTCCTTGGAAAATGATTGACCATTTCCCCGATATGTCCGATGGATCAGTAACATAGAAAACTTATTTTGCTTGAGAAGCCATGATGAATGGTTCTGTATTAAAAGATGCCTTGCCAAGGTCGACCCGGGTGAATCCTAAGTCATCAATTTCTACACCATTACTATTATTGGGAACCCACTTGCATTTAAATAAAGCCACCTTGAAAATAACATAATCAATCTCCCAAATCTCATCAATGACACCATAAAACACGGTAGTTGCCAATACCGGATTCTTATCTTTCGAACTAAAGAAATACATTGATTCGGCTTCAACCAGAACCCCGCTATTTTGCATTGTACTATGATCATCTTTTGATTTTGTATAAAAGGTATAATGACCAATGTCGTATGCACTCCAGGTAATGACACAAAATTTTGGCTCGTACGACAACCATTTAAGTATCTCGGATGCACTACGATCATTAGATACACTTTTATTAAACCAATCCATGAATCTATTATTATGCTCTATCAACAACAACTTGTCACTCATTCGGGGATATTTTTTCTTCAAAAGTCTTTTGTGAGTATCTATGAAAGGTTGAACCTCATCTATATTATTTAATATATAGAAATGTGATTGAATAACTACATCCTGAGCCATTGACCTAACATTTAGACCTTGAATACCTCTTCCGTCTGTGTCAGCATGGCGAGACTTTGGAATTCCTATAGAATCTGTATCCGACAAATAGTTTGTACAAAACTCAATAGCTTCTTCTGTGATGTACCTTTCAACAGTCGAAGCTTCTGGTCAGTGATGATTCTTCGTATATCCTTTAAAGATCTTCATATATCGCTCTATTGGATACATCCACCTTAAATAAACTGGACCACAAATTCTTATTTCTCTTACGAGATGAACAAGTAAGTAAACCATAATGTCAAAAAATGATGGCGGAAAATACATCTCCAATTGACACAAGATTATGGCAGCCTCATCTTCTAATTCATCCAATTTTTTGAAATCAATAACTTTATTACATATGACATTGAAGAATAAACACAATCTCGTTATAGTTACTCTCACATTTTTTTGGAAGGATCCCACAGATAGCCACTAGTAGAAGTTGTTGCATCAATACATGACAATCATGAGATTTTAAACCAATTAACTTGAGATCTTTCATTGATACAAGTTTCTTGGTGTTTGATGAGTAACCTTACGAAACTTTAATACCTTGCAAACACTCACAGAACATCTTCTTTTCCTTTTTAGATAAAGTGTGACATGCTGGAGGTAGATAAGTTCTTTTTCCTTTCTCTATTGGAGCCAATTGTTTTCGTATACCCATCTTCTCCATATGAAGACAGGAAGTCTTACTATCTTTAGTCTTGCTCGGAATGTTTAGAAGTGTGCCAATCAAACTATCACACACAATTTTCTCCACGTGCATCACATCAAGACAATGTCTAACATCAAGACTTGACCAATATGGAAGATCAAAGAAGATGGACCTCTTTTTCCATATATTTATCGCAACTGACCCTTTTTCTTTTCCTCTCTTCCCACCTTTTTCTTTTTCTCTCTTCCCACCTTTTTCTTTTTTTCTCTTCCCAAAGACAACATTAATGTGTTCCTGCCGTTGATAAACTTCATCCCCGGTTAAAGGTTTAGGAGCCTCACCAAACTCTTGCTCTCCATTAAAAGCCTTTCGCAATCTACGATAAGGATGACCCCGTTTTAGAAATTTTCGATGCCCAAGGTAAACGGTCTTTTTTCCAAACTCAAGTTGGTGATAAAAAGTATCATCTTCACATATAGGACATGCTTTATGTCCTTTGACACTGTATCCAGTCAAGTTACCGTAAGCCGGAAAGTCGTTAATTGTGCAAAATAACGTTGCACGCATATTAAACTTTTCCCCAGAATATGCATCATCAACTTCAACGCCTTCATCCCACAAGAGTCGTAAATCATCAGTTAATGGACTTAGATAAACATCTATGTCATTACCAGGTTGTCGTGGTCCAGAAATCATCATACTTAGCAGTATATACTTGCGCTTCATGCATAACCAAGGAGATAGGTTGTAAATAGTGAGAAGAATAGACCACGAAGTATGATTAGTGCTCAGATTACCAAAGGGGTTCATTCCATCGGTGGCAAGCCCAAGCCTAAGGTTTCTTGGCTCGACTCCAAAATCTGGAAACAACGAATCAATTTTCTTCCATTGCAACGAATCAGCTACATGGCGAATGTTTCCATCACGAATCCTTTCATCTGCATGCCATCTAAGATTCTTTGCGTCATTTGAATTAGCAAAAAGTCTATTTAATCTTGAAACTATTGGCAAGTACCATAACACTCTAGCCGGAGGATGCTTCCTACTCTCATTGTCATAGTGATCATTGTCATCACCATTGTTAGCCTTCAGCTTGTAACGCGACACACCATATTTCGGACATTGAAACAAGTCTTCATACTCTTTCTGGTATAATATGCAATCATTAGGGCAAGCATGTATCTTGATATACTCTAGACCCAGTGGACACAATATCTTCTTGGCCTCATAGCAACGATCCGGCAATTTGTTATCTTCTGGTAACATTTGTTGTAGCAATTCAAGTAATTCCGTGAAACTTTTATCTGACCATCCATTTTTTTCCTTCAGATTAATCAACTTTAACACCGCCGACAATCGTGTGAAGTCTGTGCATCCCTTATATAAAGGGGTGTCTTTATCACTACATAAATTATCATAAATATGAGCATTCATAAAAGAAGATTCCCCAATATCACAGAACATATCCTCTAGTTGATCTTCCATATATTCATCTTCCTCCACTCTTTGACTTTGTGACGCCCGACTTTCCTTATTGTCCACCTCACCATGCCACATCCATATTATATAATTTTGACATATACCATCACAACAAAGGTGATTGTGTATTTCTTTCTTTGTACCCTTTTTGATATTCGTGCAAACAACACAAGGACAATAAAAGATACCATTATCGCCGGGAAGATGGTTATCAGCGTATTCAAGGAATTCACTAACTTCGTTCTCATAAATCGGACCTAATCTATTAGCTTTCATCCAACTACGATCCATTACAACTTCTGAAATTTATACATGTATAATAATGTGAATGACACACCAAAATCTAATCCAAAAACTCAAGCATATGCATATACAATATGAACAAAGAAAAATCAATGAAGATGTACTCTCATACTAAACGTAAAGCTTATGAAACATCTCATTCTGACTTGAGCATATACAATATGAACAAAGAAAAAAGGAATGAAGATATTGAAGAATACCGTACTTCAAAGTTGTAATCAAATGAACATAAGGAATGAAGATGTTGAAGAGTACCGTACGTCGAATCTGAAGAATCAAATGAACGAAGACGGTCAATATTTGAGCATAAACCAAGAAAAAAGGAATGAAGATGTTGAAGAGTACCTTACTTCGAAGCTGAATAAGCAAATGAATGAAGACGGTCAATATTTGAGCATAAACCAAGAAAAAAGGAATGAAGATGTTGAAGAGTACCTTACTTCGAAGCTGAAGAAGCAAATGAATGAAGACGGTCAATATTTGAGCTCCAAATGAATGGATACGAAGAGGGTAAAGGTTAGGGCGTCTCTGGCTCACTTGTTCGATTAGGGCGTCTTATGAAAGAAATACTGAATAAGTTTTGTTTTAATTTATCAGTAAAGTTTTTAATCCCGGTTGAAGAAACAAACCGCAGTGGAATCTTAAGTGACACACGCTAAATGTATCCTAAAAAATTGAAAAAATGTGTTGGAGGGAATCGAAGCTTGTTATGCTTCATTTATTACTACGGTTGTTCATCTTAACCGTTGTAAAATCATTTACAAATTATTTTTTAAATAATGGACTTAAGTGACACACGCTAAATGTACTCTAAAAAATGGAAAAAATGTAGTTGTAGGGAATCGAAGCTTGCTACATTTTATTTATTACTACGGTGGTTTAAGTCAACCGTCATTAAATGACTGTTTATACCCCAGCTTTTGCCTGGCGCAAAATTTTTAACCTATTGCAACAGCGTAAAAGGATGCGTTGTAAGCCTGGTGTTGTTGTTTTAGCGTTTTGTAGTAGTGCTTGCACGCAAATGTTTAACTGAATAAATGCTTAAGAGATTCGGGGAGTCCGGGGTCAGGTTATACAATGGGGAGTTGTCAATTACCCATCCTATATGTGGTTATCCACAGGTCGTTAGCAATTATCCTTACTACTTTCTACTTACTGGTGTTTTTCTGTTGTGGGTTTGGGAAAGTTTCCCCTTTGGAAGGTTTTTGAGAGAGAGTTTTTGTTGATTTCGGGTTTTCCGATGTTTTTGATGAGTGAAGGTACTGGACCTAAAGTTTTTGATTTGTATGAAGGTACTGGACCTAAAGTTTTTGATTGGTGTGCTCGCTAATATTTCGCAATCTTATGCCTACGTATTCCCGTTAAAGAAAACAGGGAAATCAGAGCAATCGTAGTTCCTCCTATTCTATGGGAGGAAAAGATGATGTTTTGGTGTCTTGTTCAAAGCCCAAGATTAAAGCTAAAAAGGTATTTGTTGTAACGACCCAGTTTTGTGTGAGTTTTATTTAATTGAGTCGTTTGATTATTTTATTATTATTTTATTTTCTTTTCGACTTTTATCTGAAAATATGTTATTTTTCGATGTTGTGATATTTTATCGGGTTTTGGGATCGTTTGCGAGATATTTGAGTGTGGGGGTATTTTAGTCATTTTATGATATTTTTTATTAAGTAAGAAAATAGAAAATAGAAGAGAGAAAAATAGAAATAAAGAAAGGGAGAAGAAAGAAAAAGGAGAGAAAAGAGAAGAAGAAGAGAAAAGTGAGAAAAACTTGGAAAATCAAAGAAATCAACTCCTAGAATCGGTTTAATCGGGTAAGGTTGCGAAACTCAATTATTGTATGATTGTGTATGATTATGTATGTGTATTTGTGATGTTTGTTGGATTGAAATGAAAATATTTGGTAAAACCCATTTTTGGTAAAATTGATCTGAAATTGATTAAATGTGTTGAAAATTATGTTTTTAGTGTTCATTATTGTTGATACATGATAGATACATGTTGTTATGCATTGTATTGGTAATTTTTCTGGGTGTAGGTGAAAATTGGAGGATTTTTGGTTGGAAAACGCAGAACTTTGTTCTGCAGAATTTTTCTGGTTTTTCCAGGTCATACGCGTATGGGGCATGTTCATACGCGTATGGACCTTGACAATACGCGTATGGTGGGCGAGCCATGGGCCAATACGCGTATGGAATGTTATTTTGCTCGGCCATCTGCCCGTTTGCGTACGATACGCGTAGTATTTCAGGGCAATACGCGTACGAGCTTGGGCATTACGCGTACGGCCATTTGCACGTGAACTTTGGGAAAAATGAGTCTCTGCTCATACGCGTATGGCACAGGGCAATTGCAAAATGGGACTTTTTAAAATATCGTTTTTCGTTTTCTTTCGTAACTTGAGTTCCGTTCATCCGATTTTTACGTTCTTGGTATCGTTGTGTAGCTATTGAGCTGTACTTTTTCATTATGATGATTGTGAAATTGTTAGCCGATTTAATTATGTCAGAAAATTAGGAATAGTGTCGGTTGTCGACTTTTGTCGTTATACTTGTACGTAATTGATGTGTATCGTGCAAGGTGTTGTTGTATGATGTAAATGTATGTGTTTAGATGGGGTTGTGATGATTTGTGGTCGTATGGAAACTAAATGCATTATTTTGGGCATAAGTTCAAAGTGTGATTTTGTCGATGTAAATGAATGTATTTATGGGTGCATATTAAATGTCATGGGTCATTGTATGCCAAGCATCATGATATGCATTGTTGAGACGTCCTGAGTGACGATTTGGATTCCAGAGGGAATTCGCTATAACGTCGTGTGCCTTATACAAAGAGGTGTGAGCGATGATTATAGACGATCGTGTGCCCATGTGGGGTGTGAACGATCGGGTCGTGTGCCTTATACAAAGAGGTGTGAGCAATCCATAAACGTCGTGTGCCTTATACAAAGAGGTGTGAGCGACGGGGAACATCGTATGCCCGACGGGGAGTTATAGTGATATAACGAGCGATGATTCCAGCAGAGTTCCTGAGTGAACTAGTGATGAGGAACAATGGAAGTCGGTACCGCATGTGCATATGCATAGAGTCGTTGTGTCGGTCTCTTGCATTTGCATAAATCATTAATGGTTGTTTATGTGCAGATTTGTGGATAAATTTATATATGGATATGTGTTGGTGATGGAAATATGTATTATGCCTTGTAATGCCTTGTGTTTGAATTATGGCGTGAGTTGTGGTGAGAATCGTATATTTGTGTATTTTTGTGTTATATATATAATTGTATGCAATTATATTATGGTTATTTTTCTCACCCTTCTGCTGTTTTATAATGCTCTATGAGGCATTGCAGATTAGAGTTGCTGGAGGTATTTTTGTGAAGCTTTCCGTCTTGATTCTTTTGTCGGTCGGCTCTGATATGTGACACCGGGTAGTTAGGGAGGCCGTTTGTGATATTTGTATATTATGTATATGTATATCTTTTGGCTTGTGCATGTATAACCTGATGTATGACAAACTTCTCATGATATATATATATATATATATATATATATATATATATATATATATGTTATTCAGTTTTAGATTTTCCGCTTTTATTCTAAATTCTGAAATGTGGGTGTAAGGAACTGAGTTCCTCTGTTGATTGCTACCCCACTGTTGCATATCTTGATGAGCAGGTGTTGTATGTTTTGTTTCAATTTGATGTGACCCCTCGGTCTATGCCATGATAATTTAAATATACTCTGACGAAATTTTGAGTTTTCTTTTACTGCTTTAATTAATTGGGGGTATAGATTGGGGGTGTTACATTAAGTGGTATCAGAGCCAGTTTGTGTCAGTCCGTGTCAGTTTGTGTCAGTCCTTGTTGGTCGTTGTGGTTGGATGAGTTGTTTGTTTAACCATAGTTTCTGTTATTGGAAATGAACAGAATATGGCTGGTAGGAATGATGCTGCTTTGGCTGCGGCTATGCAAGCTATGGCTCGTGCTGTGCAGGGTGCACCTCATGCTGCAGGTAATGATGAGTTCAGGAAGAACAAACCGCCTGTCTTCAAAGGAAGATATGATCCGGATGGTGCACAGATATGGCTGAAAGAGATTGAAAGGATTTTCCGGGTGATGGATTGTGAAGAAGATCAGAAGGTGAGACTGGGTACTCACATGTTATTGGAAGAAGCTGATGACTGGTGGGTTAGTACTCGTCGTGTGTTGGAAGCTACGGAGGAGGAAATTACTTGGGCTGTGTTTAGTACGGAGTTTCTGAGAAGGTATTTTCCTGAGGATGTGAGAGGAAAGAAGGAAATTGAGTTTCTGGATCTAAAACAAGGTAACATGTCTATTGTTGATTATACTGCTAAGTTTGTGGAACTTGTGCAGTTTTATCCTCATTATGCTGAAGCGGCTGCTGAATTTTCTAAGTGTGTGAAGTTTGAGAATGGCTTACGTCCTGAGATAAAGCAGGCGGTTGGTTATCAGAGGATTCGTTTTCTGATTTGGTAGATTGTTGTAGGATTTATGAAGAGGACAGTAAGGCTCGTTCTACTCACTATAAGAGTGTGAGCGAGAGGAAAGGGAAACAACAGTTCCGTGGTGGTCCGTATGTGACACCAGCTGATAAAGGTAAACAGAGAGGGAATTTTGAGAAAAGGTCAGGTGGAGGAGGAATGTCTATTCCTATGAGATGTTATAGGTGTGGTGAAGTGGGGCATCGTCAGTTTGAGTGCAGGAAAGATTTTAGGAAGTGTTCTAACTGTGGAGGTATAGGACACATTGCAACTGATTGTAAGAAGAACGTGGTGAAGTACTTTAATTGTGGTGAGCTGGGACATGTTAGTATAAAGTGTATGAAACCGAAGCAACCTCCAGCTAGTGGGAAAGTGTTTGCATTATCGGGAACTCAGACTTCCAGTGCAGATCGTCTGATCAGAGGTACTTGTTTTATTAATAGTACTCCTTTGATTGCTATTATTGATACTGGAGCGATTCATTCGTTTATTTCGTCTGAGTGCGCGAAGCGTTTGAGTCTTGTGTTGTCTTTGATGGGTGGTGAGATGGTTATTGATACTCCAGCAATGGGGTCAGTAACTACTTCTTTGTTTTGTCTAAGATGTCCTTTAACCATTTATGGTAAAGACTTTGAGATGGATTTGGTGTGTTTGCCGTTGGAGGGATTAGATGTGGTCCTGGGTATGAATTGGTTGCAATTCAATCGAGTTCATATTGACTGTTATCATAAGTTGGTAAGGTTTCCTTCTCTTGAGGAAGACGAAGACTCGAGTTTCTTATCTACCAAAGAGTTGAAGAAACTTTTGGCGGAGGAAGCTCAGTTGTTTGGTTTGTTTGCATCTTTGACTGTGGATAGTCAAGTTTCACTTGATGTGTTTCCTGTTGTGTGTGAATTTCAGGAAGTGTTTCCTGAGGATATTTCAGACTTGCCGCCAGAGAGAGAGGTGGAGTTTTCTATAGACCTAGTTCCTGGTACTAGACCTGTTTCTATGGCACCTTATCGTATGTCGGCATCTGAGTTGGTGGAGTTAAAGAAACAGTTGAATGAGTTGTTGGAAAAGAGGTTCATGAGACCAAGTGTTTCTCCTTGGGGTGCTCCAGTTTTATTGGTGAGAAAGAAGGATGGAAGTATGCGATTATGTATTGATTATCGCCAGTTGAACAAGGTGACGATCAAGAATAAGTATCCGCTTCCAAGAATTGATGATCTGATGGATCAGTTAGTTGGTGTGTGTGTGTGTTCAGTAAGATTGACTTGAGGTCGGGGTATCATCAGATAAGGGTGAAGGAGGAAGACATTCAGAAGACGGCTTTTAGGACACGATACGGTCATTATGAATATTCTGTGATGCCGTTCGGGGTTTCTAATGCGCCAGGTGTGTTTATGGAATACATGAATCGTATTTTTCATGAGCATCTGGATCGTTTTGTGGTGGTGTTTATTGATGATATCTTAATTTATTCTAAGTCTCGGGAGGAGCATGCAGAACATTTGTGTATTGTTTTGCAGGTTTTGGAGGAAAGGAAGCTTTTTGCCAAATTGTCAGAGTGTGAATTCTGGTTTTCGGAAGTAAGTTTTCTTGGACACGTAATTTCAGGTAATGGTATTGTTGTGGATCCATCTAAAGTAGAAGCAGTTCTACAATGGGAGGCTCCGAGATCCGTTACTGAAATTCGAAGCTTTTTGGGCTTGGCTGGTTATTATCGCAGGTTCATTGAAGGTTTTTCGAAGCTAGCACTTCCTTTAACCCAGTTGACTTGTAAAGGGCAAGCGTTCATTTGGGATATTCGGTGCGAGGAAAGTTTTAATGAGCTGAAGAGAAGATTGACGACAGCTCCGATTTTGATTTTGCCGAATCCTAATGAACCATTTGTGGTTTATTGTGATGCTTCTTTGATTGGCCTAGGTGGTGTTCTGATGCAAGTGTTGCGGTGAGAATTGGATACCATAGTTATTAATGAACTAGGATCACATTTCTTTAAATGTTCACCACCGTCTTTGATTTATCCAAAGGAAAGGTTCAAAAGCGAAAAAAAACCTAAAGATCTAAGGTTCGGGGGTTGGTTACGCCTAGGGAAGGTATTAGCATCCTAAACGTCCGTAGTACTCTACGGGAACCTCTCGTTAGTATTATGTTATCTCTCATTTGCTTGCTAAGGGTGCTATGCTAAAGGTTGAACCCTAGGGGTTAGTATCTAAGTATACTCGATAAGGTATCGCACCTTACGCCTACGTATCCTCGGGTGTAGAATCAGAGTACGCGTAGTTCTGCAAAGAGGAACTTCTTGACGGGGTCAAGGTTCCAAGGGGAAGTAAAGTCTTGGGCAAGACCTTACATAGAGTGCGGCGACTCTAAAGTTGTAGGTTGGTTTAAGAGGGGTAGGATTGTAAATGTTCGCGGCGGAGCATTTACTTGGAGTGCGGCGACTCCGATCCTAAGGCTAAGGTTCTAAGTGTCTACGGCGAGACGTGGAGTGCGGCGACTCCGAATCCTAAGGCCAAGGGTTCTAAAGTGTTAGTCCTATGACGGTTTAGTCAATATTAAAGTGAACCTTCCTTTGGAATGTCGAGGGAACCAACTAACTTTGATTATTTGTGCATACTAGCAAAGTGTGAGCTAGCAAAAGTGTATTGTGACCGAAAAGGTTGAATGCGACACCCGAAGGTAGTCGACTTATATGGGTAGAAAACGGGCTCGACGTTGGATCGAGAGTTTTTATTAGTATTTTTGAAAAGGTTTGAACAATATAATGATGCATATAAGTAGATAGAGGTGAACATACAAGCATACTAAATAAACACACAAACGTGCACTCACGCGCGAGGGATCTAACGGGTTGATTATGGTGGTACGAATTATTAAGAAAATAGTTTTGATTTGGTATCATCATTGGGAGAATTATTTCACTTAATTTTCTAAAAAAAAGGGTTTATTTTATTTTGAGGATTCTTTTAAATTGAAGAGTTAAAGGTCTCCTGAATTAAATTAAAATATTTAATTTAGTCTTAAGTTTTATTAAAAGAAAAGTGATTAAGAGTTTTACTTAAAATAAAAGCTTTATTTTAGTGTTTTAATTATAAAAGATTAACTAAGGAAAAGGTTTTCAAAATTAATCATAAATTATCGGAAAGTTAAGTTAGATTTTATAAAAAAGTATTTTTGATGGTTTTAATTATGAAAAAAAAGTTTTGATTAATAAAAAGAAAAAGGATGAGAGGTTGAAAGGATCAAACGGGGGGACTCTCACGACATTTCTCTTTTCTCTCTCGCATGCGTTCCTCTCTTTCTCTCTAAACGAAACCTTAGGGTTTCAAGAACCCTAGCGGCGGCGGCGGCAACCTCTCGTCCTTTCTCCCTCCGATTAGCAATACAAACAGCACGATAACCCCACCCCCATAATCCCGGCCCCCATTCTCATTATATTTTTCAGATTACATTTACAAATAGCTTTGAAAAAAAAAATGGCAAGGGAGCGGAGCTTCGCGGCGGCAGCGATTGGTTCGATCAGGGAAGAAACCTTCTTTCTTTACCTTTTTCCTTCGCGAACTTGGTTTGAGTTGTTGCTTTGCTTCTTCTGCTTCGAATGTTGGCGATGATGCTCACCTCCGGTGTTCTGAGCCTGGGTCGGTGGGTTTGGAAATGGTTTTGGTGATTGTTGGTTTGGGGTTTTTTGTGATTTTCCTCTCGAGTTTTTCTGATCTTTTCGTATATGGTTCTCTCCCTGATTTTTTTTCCTTTTTTTTGATGGAAATAGGTCCCTTTTATAGGCCTGGCCAATGATGAGGATTTTGGAAGGTTTTTAATGTTGGTATTAATTTCCCTTACTGATTGATTTTGTGATTTGATTAGGTCCCAATGTGGAAAGCTGAAATAATTGCATTGGTGATATGATCTGATACTGGTTCGAACGGTTTGGGGAAATCTGATGTTTTGGTCTGATACGATTTTATTGCCTTGGTGATTTGGGAAATCTGAAATATTTGAAATGCTGATGCAAGTTAATTGCTTTGATGATGTGAACGGTTTAGGAAACTTGATTGCTCCAAATTGGGAAAAAGTTGCTGCTGGTGATATCCTTGAGATATTGCCCTCAACTTGAGTTAATTCCGATTCAAACACTCTGAGGCCAAATTGATTTTACGATCCTTGTTAGTGATGACTCAAGGAAACAAAATCCTGTCTGAAATAAACAATTAACTTTATTATGTAATTGAGATTTTTGAACCCAAATCAATGCCCCCTTTGAATGTGTAGTAAATTTTTGGAGTGGCTTAGAGGATTTCTACTTAGTTTTGCTTGACTGTTAATATTAGGTTTCACTTGCGCAGGTTTCTCTGATATGGTGGGTATCGGGTCTTAACAATCATTCATGTACTGTCGTCTTCTAGCAATTGGAACAGGTTCAAAACTCGAAGTCATCCAATTCAAACTGAATAACTCCATTCATCTTCGATTTCAGCTTTTAGTCTTGATTTGAGGCCTCTGTGTTCGAGCTGCCAATCTTGGTATTGTTTCTCTTCTATCCACCTCTTTTTTTTTGCTCAAGGTTTGCTATTCGTTCTCTAATAATAATTCTTAGGACTTGGTCAATGCTACAGCTTTCGGAAATTCGGGGTCACATGTAATAGCTTGATTATAGATTCAATTGTTATACTTCAGGATTTGGAGTTTATGCCTTTTGCTGCCTCTTGCACTGTTATATTTAAACATATCCGTTCTTCACATTTCCAGCAGGTTCCATGGTGGTAAAACAACGATCTGCAGCTGAAACTCTTGCTTTGGAGTTAAAGCTGAAATTACAGCCGACTCCTCTTCCCTATATTTGTTTGGAGCCAAGAATGGGCATTAGGCTTGAATGTGTTTATACTTGTGTTGATGGCTGCATCTCTTTTATTATTCTCCTTGTGAAAATGTAATTTGATGAACTTTGAAATAGACCTGAACTTGAATTTATTCTTGATAATACTTTTGAACTCCACTAGAAATCTTTGGTTCTCAAATCAAGCTTTGCGTCTTAACCCTTAAAGTTTGTTCTTCTTCATGAATATTTGTGGTCTTTGTACTTTAGTGTTCATCAAACACTCTTGATAATCCGTCTTGAAATCATTGCAGGTCCGAAGCTGTCGCTACCGTCTTTTCAACAACAGCATGGTCAGAGTAAGAACTAATCAGAAGACTGGCTTGCTGAAGAATTTGAAGGACGCTGCTGATGCCACATGTCTTCTAAAACCTCATCTCTGTAAACGAAACTCACAGGTTTAGTCCTCCACTTGGAATACCTTTGATGAATGTGTTCTCTGAATTTTTAGTTTCAGGATTGGTCGGAGTGTTAAATCTTGGACCCAAATCGTAATAACTTGGCTAGGTGAATAACCTTTGAACGCTTTTGACTTTTGTGTTAGGAATTCTTCCACTTCTCATCATTGACGAAAGAAGTGACTTTGAACAACATTGTCGTGTATTGTTGGTATCTCTCTATCATTTGAATGAGGTTCTAAAGGCCTTTGGTTGATGAAGCCTGAGGTTTATGGTGTTTGATAATGCAAGTGGAGCAACAGGTCAAATGGTTTTTAGAAGTTTGCTTTGGCTGAAGCTTGCGTATGAACATGGTTCCATGCGGTTTGGTTTTGCGTTCTGTATTGCTTTCCTTCTGTCGGTTTTTCTTTTTAACGCGAGACTTGTGTCTTTTGACCTGTTTTTGTGATTGTTTGGACAGGTTATTGATGAGCCTTTACTGTAATGACGGCGTCATGTGCGAGACGATATTACATCCTTGGCGTATGGACAACTTCCAAGACCAAGGACAAGAGGAACCACTGTGCTGATCCCTATCTCATACAACGGTTTTGCACGCCTGCGAATTTGGTTGGAGCAGCTTTTCATAGAGCATCCCACAATACATGATGTGTGTCACGTGAACTGGTATCCTGAGGCTTCTAGAAGTCGAAATGATATCACGGCAATGAGCAAAGTTATCCTCAACGCCACAACATGGATAGCATTTGGTGTTCCTGGACTTGAGATTTGTATTTCATAAGCTGTGAAATTTAAACGTTGTAATATGGATCTTGTATACTGAATCTTTGAATTGCATTATACTTGTAGGAATGGAATTCTTCTAAATCTTATGAATCCAACTTTGTGTAATATTAATATCTGAATTTTGAACTTTAAAAAATCAACGTGGACTTTGGAAACACCTTCCTACAGCTCGATAAATCAAACGCAACCTGAAATCAGATTTAAATTCCAAGCAAGGCACGAATTAGCTCGAACACTTCTCAAAGGTATCATGGGACGTGGCCTTAAAATCGACTTTAAGTAACTCTTTTGCTAAGAAGTCCACTTAAATGCGCCATTTTAACTGAACTTGACATCTTTAAATCCATTTTTCATTCACGAATGGTTTCTACTAGAATCAGACTCTATAGAATCTCTGAAGAAGACAAATCTTGGAATACAATAGGGGAAACCTTAACCATATGATCTTATCCTCTTTGAGAAGACCTCGGAGAAATCTTGAGGAAAGAATGTCCTTGTGTTGACCGAGGGACCATAAGAATAAGGGTATATCCTTTTATCTTTATAGGAGTTTAACACATTTGTAAGGGCCAGAATCACAGTGAGCACACGCACAGCCTTCATGGTCCTTGAACCTTCTACAGCAGCACCCACAGTTCACAAATGAAACAAACAGGCAAAAGTCTATATAAAAAGGTTAGCTATGCACGAATGATTGACCTAATGTGATATGCAGACGAATCAGTGAATCTGAGGGAAAAATTTGGGGTACAACAGTTGCCCCTATTTAAATATCTTCACCGGATGACAGGGCGATGAATATCGTCATTAGGTCATGGTGAAAGATATTTAAATACAGATAACCGAAAATTTTGCCTTTAGATGCACTGATCATGCAATGCTATGGACAGAACTAGACCTAATGCTGACATGCCTTGAACTCTAGCATGATGAAAATGATGGGATGATAAAATGCAAGATGCAGACAAACACAAACAAACACAGAGCGACAAACGACCACCCCGAGCAACGAACTCACTGGGGACGACCAGACGCACAGGGGAAACGAAAACAGCAACTGGGGAAAAGAAAGTGACGACCCAGTAGGTTCAAGCATGACCAATGATATCTAAGATACAAAAAGATAAGAAGGGATCCACACGGCGGTAAGATCACGTAAACAAAAGGTTCAAAAGGAAATAACACCCAAAGCCTAGAGATTCCTTAAAATGAAGAGATCAAACGGGATCTTCCAGAACCATCGAAGAAAAGAATAGGGTTATAAAAACTCTCCTGTATGCCAAGTAAATGGACTTCGCAGGGAGGATGCCCTGTGACTTATCGTTGCACGGGACTTACACACCACTAAGAAAAACAACATGGAGCTCGGCGGCTCGAAACAAAAAAAACACAACAAGGAGCGCGGCGGCTCGAAACAAAAAAAGCATGGAGCTCGGCGGCTCGAAACCAAAACAGAAAAACCAGGAGCGCGGCGGCTCGAAACCAAAAAAGAAAAACAAGGAGCGTGGCGGCTCGAAACAGAAAAGCAAAACCAGGAGCGCGGCGGCTCGACACAAAAAAGGAAAAACAAGGAGCGCGGCGGCTCGACGCCAAAAGGAAAGACAAGGAGCGCGGCGGCTCGACACCAAAAAGAAAAACAAAGAGCACGGCGGCTCGACGCCAAAAAGAAAAACAAGAAGCATGGCGGCTCGACGCCAAAAGGAAAACAAGGAGCGCGGCGGCTCGACGCCAAAAAAGAAAAACAAGGAGCGCGGCGGCTCGACACCAAAATGAAAACAAGGAGCACGACGGCTCGACGCCAAAAGAAAAACAAGGAGCACGGCGGCTCGACGCCAAAAAGAAAACAAGGAGCGCGGCGGCTCGACGCCAAAAAGAAAAACAAGGAGCACGGCGGCTCGACGCCAAAAGAAAAACAAGGAGCACGGCGGCTCGACGCCAAAAAGAAAAACAAGGAGCACGGTGGCTCGACACAAAAAGGAAAAACAAGGAGCACAGCGACTCGAAACCCGAAAGAAAAACAAGGAGCACGGCGGCTCGACGCCAAAAAGAAAAACAAGGAGCACGACGGCTCGACGCCAAAAAGAAAAACAAGGAGCACGGCGGCTCGACGCCAAAAGGAAAACAAGGAGCACGGCGGCTCGACGCCAAAAAGAAAAACAAGGAGCACGGTGGCTCGACACAAAAAGGAAAAACAAGGAGCACGGCGACTCGAAACCCGAAAGAAAAACAAGGAGCACGGCGGCTCGACGCCAAAAAGAAAAACAAGGAGCACGACGGCTCGACGCCAAAAAGAAAAACAAGGAGCACGGCGGCTCGACGCCAAAAGGAAAACAAGGAGCGCGGCGGCTCGACGCCAAAAAAGAAAAACAAGGAGCGCGGCGGCTCGACACCAAAATGAAAACAAGGAGCACGGCGGCTCGACGCCAAAAGAAAAACAAGGAGCACGGCGGCTCGACGCCAAAAGAAAAACAAGGAGCACGGCGGCTCGACGCCAAAAATAAAAACAAGGAGCACGGCGGCTCGACGCCAAAAAGAAAAACAAGGAGCACGGCGGCTCGACGCCAGAAAGAAAACAAGGAGCACGGCGGCTCGACACCAAAAAGAAAAACCAGGAGCGCGGCGGCTCAACACAGAAAAGCAAAGCAAGGTGACGCAAAATTAAAATGTAAAGCACAACGACTCAAAATGTACACAGCAAGGTGCACGCTTGAACTTTGCTAGGCGCCTGGAAGGCAAGTTGTCAAAGACCAAAGTTCAATCTAGGATCAAACTAGAATGAAACGGTCAAACAAGACCTGTCATTGAGAAATGAACTCATGCGACGATTTTATCTTATCCAAGCAAGGAAAAGATAGCTGAAATAACCATCATCCACGAGGGTTGAGCTCTGTGGGAGACTTAGGAATAGATAGCACTTTCTGCCTAAGGCCGACGACCTACTTGGATAGATCAGACAAACCCAACTGGCGCAAACACAAACAAATATCGAGATAAAGCAACAAGAAGCAGACGAAAGAACACACACACGGAGGCGGATGCAAACGGATGCCATGCGATGCTTATGCTCATGCTGACAAAACAGGCGAAGAAAGCAAGAGGTGAAAGCAAACAATGAGGAAGCCCGTCCATCCTCTGCACGAAAGGTACGTCTGTCAAGCTTGTATAGGAATCCAAAGATGGAACTCAATAGTTGAACTTCAAGGTCCAAACTTCTCTGGGGAAAACAATCCACTTGGGGATATAGTATCGTGGCTTCACCTAGAGGATCGCCAAGATGAATCTGATGATCCGGATGAGAAAAGATCCACTGGGCACGGATCAAACTTGTATTCATAGAGACTTTGATGGGGATAAATATCCACTGTAACTGAAGCAAGCCGAAGTGATGGTAGATGCCATAGATGAGGCGTCACGGGGATAAAATATATATCCACCGCTTCGTTGGGGAAGCTTGATACTAATATTGTAGTCGTAGATGCCAGGGTCTAATCTTCAGTGGGGATGAAATAAACATCCACTGCCGAGGAAAATTGAAATCCAAGAAAAACACTACGGAGTGAAATAAACACTCGCTTCAACAGGGGAAATTGAGATCGAGGAGATTCACTGGGGATCCTTAGGTCAACCAGATGCTGAAATTTTGCACTGATCCTATCATAATTGCTTGAAATAATGATTCATTGGGGAATCGTCATGACTTCCTAGAGTCGGTCCTTGCTGGGGAATAATCATACCGTTGAAATTCTTCGGGAATTTTAAGTGAAGAGATTCTATGGACTCAGTATAGTTCTGACTTGCATGGTAGTCGCCATTTTCAAGTATGAATTGTTGGAAAAATCTTCGATTCTCGAGTGCTCCCATACTGCATGGTCTACGAAAATAAATCATCTCAAAAGGATTTTACAGAAGACTTGGCATCCCAACGGTTCCAATGTCTTCTAACTCTTGAGAGATTGGTAGAATCTCGACGTAACCGGCTCAGATTTCCGGTATTCTGTGTACTGAGTCTTCGGTCGTGCCTTCTCAGGGTTATTCTATTTGCAACAACTGAGGAATAACTTGCCCCAGTTCACCATGATCTTCAGACAGCATGCCCCAGACTGATATTTTGAAATGACTATCTTCGGCAGAATTCCATATCTCAGAAGTTGAACTTCTCATAGCCGTTTGCGAGCTTCTATGCCATCAAGCAGTATTTACATGCGAAAAATGTAAATTCCGAAATTGCTAACACAACATCATGTTTGTTTTGAAGTTTATTGGAAAAGGCATATCGCAAACTTGTGACCGCATCACTGGTTAGGATATGACGTAATTCCTTTTTCTATAATGCCAATACGAATTTTTTTTAGTGTAACTCATAGGAGTCAGGAAACATTACCTCATCGAATATGCTCTCGAAATAAACCCTACTTCAATGAGGTCTTTTGAGGGTTTTATAGTGGTTGTAAATCATGGTTGAAGAAACAAAGGATATGTGGCTCAAATTTTATTTAGTGTCCACCCCCTTCTTCGGTATACCTGCTCTTTTTTTGAAAAATTACCCTGCCCCTGGTACAACATGAGGGTTCTTTGAAAAAAATTTTTATTAGAGAAGAAAACTACTACTCCAAGGCTCAAAAAGGGGTTAACGAAGGTTTATCTCCGGTATTTGGGATTTTGAAACAATGCCTTATATCCTTAGCAGGGTTTCGTTCGAAAGCATACAACAAGAGATGTTATGTTTTATTTCATCATCCTCCATTCAATATTGGCGTTATAAAAATAGTAAACAGTTTTTTAAAAAAATGAGCGAAGCGAATGGATTTCTTCAAAACAAACATTCAATCACATTAACGTTCGAAATAACAAGTCCTTACATGAAAACATGCTTTAATAATCAAAGAAAGAAAACAAATGCAAGTAAAATAAACAACTTGAATGATCTTGGGAAAGCCTTCTCTTGTTCTCCATGCCCAATCAGCGCAACGGAATTCCGTTGACAACTGGACTTCCTCCCTTGAAGATCAGCACTTCTTTATCAATCATCTCTTGAACTTTTTCCTGGAAGGCCTTGCACTCTTTTGTCGAATGCCCCAGTGCCCCACCGTGAAATTCACAATTGACACTTAGATTGTCTTTAGAAAAGAGGGACTTCGTAGGCTTAGCTTTTATAGGTTTCATTACCGAATTTCGGGAGAAATACTTCCACAACTGACTGTAGGTCAAAAGGATTGGTTCAAATTCTTTCGAAGCATGACTCTGCTGTATTACTTGACGAGATTGTGGTTGATAAGTCAGATTTCCTTGAGAAACATCTTCACTTCCATTCTTAGCAATTTCTTCCGCAGCCGGGACTAATGAACCTGCATGATTGGATGGAGGAGTATGAATCTGAACGCTTTGAGGCGTGAAGGAGATCATCTGGGAGTCGAGTAGGGTCTGAACCTTACTCGGTAGCACTTTACAGTCGTCGGTTGAATGCCCCGGTGCCCCAGCATGGTAGTCACATCGGGCGTTAACGTCAAAACCTGGTGGATATGGAAAAGGCACTGGCTTCAATTCCTTTGGCACTATAAGTCCACCTTTGATTAAATTCGGCAAGAGTTGACCATATGACAATGGTAGCGGAGTGTAATGCTTCTGTTTCTTTGGTCTTTGTCCAGCCTGTTGGCGCGACCTACGGTGGTATGACTGCTGATTCAGATGACGTTTTGGACTAACCCACCCTTGGTTGCGACTTTGATCCTGATTCAAAGTTGCTTGAGTAGCAGGAGTAATATCAGTACGAGCTTTCTTAATGTCTGGTTGAGAGTCACCAAAAGACAGAATCTTCTGATTCATTAACTTCTTCACGACATCCTTAAAAGCATAACAATTTTCTATATCATGGCCAGGCGCCCCTTCGTGAAACAGGCAATGAGCATTGGAATCATACTTAGGTGGAAGTGGATTAGGAGGCGGACCCAAGGCTCTGGTAGTAATCAAACCTTGTCGCACCAAGGAGGGGTACAGCTCAGTATAAGTTATCGGAAGAGAGGAAGCTAGAGGTTTATGTGGTCTTCTGTTAGGAGCATCTGGATAGGGCGCTGGATCCCTCTGTTGTTGACGATTAGGAGTAGTGAGTACTCGTTGATGATTCTGCGGAGTTTGCACTGGCTGACAAACAGGAGCCGGTGGATAAACAAAAAGTTGATAGACGGGTACCTGTTGCATAGGCTGATATGCGAGATCTTGTTGATACTGAGAGGGCCTCTGGCTAGAATGATAATATTGCTCCTTATGTTGTTTAACTTGGCTACGAGACCCTTTATAATTTCCTTGCAAAATAGTCTTAGCAGTTTGTTCTTTAAGGCCAGGAATCTCAGAAGTGGGCATTCGTGCGTTCCTAGGAGTCGCTGTTCCTTGAAGCGGGGTCTGGGAAGCAGTCTGGTTGGCTACCAAGGTTTCAACCAAAGTAGAAAGCCTTTCAAAACCACTCTTCAGAGTAGTTATTTCCTTGTGGAGTTCCTGATTTTCTTGCTCTGGGTTATTCATCTTCCTTCCTGAATAGTGACCTGGCAGCTCGTCTCGGAACAGAGGATTCGGGGTGACGAAACTGAAGAGAGACAACAGGACATAAGAAAAAGGACGAAACATGCATATGCAGATGACATGAAATGCGAATGAAATGCGACTATCAAGGAACTAAAATCGTATTGCGTTCATTGTAGATATTGCAGATAAAACATTTTATTAAAATTTCAAGAGCTGGTACACCTCCAGAGTTTTATTACATAGGTAAACATGAAGGAACTAGGAGCCTAATCCGCTGGATGATGCTCCTTGTCTTCCATGGAGTTCTTCCATCAGCATGTCGATATGGTCCTGCATCCTTGCTTTGTCTAGAGTCAGCTTCTCTATTTCAGCCTTCAACTTCGAAACTTCATCTGATTGGACCACGGGAAGCTTGGGACGGGGATAAGGCATCCTCAAGGTTAGAGCCCTTTCACGTGCCCATGCTAGACATTCTTCGGTAACTGAGCAATCAGGATTTGTTGTCGCTGTCATCCCTTGTCGATTGATGCAACGCCAAGCAAACACAATTCTAGTCTTCAATCCAAGATTCTCTCCTTGATAGAGGAAAATTCTGGTCAGGTTTTTTGGATCGGGTACTTCTTCCATGGGGTGCCCCAGTTGACGACGGGCGAGTACAGGGCTATAGCTGACACATCCCTTTGTACCAAGAAGAGGTACATTGGGAAAATCTCCACAGCTATGAATCATAGGGATTCCTCCATACATCGGGTCATGCCAAACAATATCTGAGTGAGTAAGAGCCATGAGCTTCACAGGCCATTCTGAACCATCCTTTACGTCCCAAAAATCAGTAGACCTCGGTAGGTGCGAAATAAACCACCTATAGAGGATAGCAGTGCAACAGGTAATTCGACCTTCTCCCTTCAGAGCCTTCGAGTGGATAGAATGGTAGGCATCAGCTAACAACGTCGGCACTGGATTTTTGAGCATAAAAATCTTTATGGCATGGACGTCAACAAAATCTTCAACATTCGGAAACAAGAATAAACCGTAGGCCAGCAACGCGAAGATGTGCTCGAACGCTCCAGTGTTCCTTACACTAGCAAAATGGCGAGCTTTCTCGAACAAGAATTGGGCAGGTAAACCATCAATTCCTCCTCTGAACGTTATATGAGTTTGGATCTCCAACAGCTTTATGTGGGTCGCTCTTGCGATGTCTTCCTGGCTGGGCCTTCCTTCTCCACCGGAGAATGGAGGTGAGTCTTTGACAGGAATACCCATAAGGGCGGAGTATTCCTCCAATGTAGGCATCAACTGGAAATCTTGGAAGATGAAGCAATGGTAGATCAAGCTGTAAAGTTGAACCAACGTTTCCAATAAACCAGCGGCTACTCGAGTCTGCAACAACGGGAGGATATTTCCATACTTCTCAGCGAACGCCGCAGGATCCTTGATCTGATCTCCTAGTTCCCTTAGTTGTTCAACATCCGAAACTTCAAAGGTGTACGGCACAACTCCCTTCTTTCTGTAATCCATCGTACAATGCCTGCAATACAAGATTTAAAGTTCCTTGATAGAGAGAGAAATGCGAGATGCAACTGCTATGCAACAAGATTCATGGAAACTCAGCTATTTATAATCATCATGGAATATTAAAAGGCTCGTTTTAAGAATCATAAAAAAGTCGGTTACAATTATTAGTACTGGAATACTAAAGATTGGTTTATTACAAAATTAATTATATAACGCGTCTGTACGCTTTACAACAGTCATAACGTAATAGCTAAATAAAAGCTAATAATGATGGACCTAAGGAGACTCTTCCAACGGTCTTCTTGAACTCCTTGACTTCTTTCTTCCATCTGAGCTTCTTCTAGACTAAGCTTGTCGACGAAATGTTGACTGATGACTTAGAATTAGATAAGACGTCTTCTTGAGCTTTCCATTTCTTGCAATAAGTAATTTTTTTCAATAACCTCCTTTTAGCTAGCTTGAATACTAACCGAAGTTGAGAAATGGATATTTGTCTTGAGCTACTAACTCCATCAGTTAAGAACAGTCTTCAAGTTTAGGTACTAATTGATAATCAGGAATAATGATAGGCCATGATAGCTTCCCATATCTTGATTTGAACCTTTCTTTATTTGTCAGCAAAATCTCTAGTCTCCTTAGATCGTCCAGGTTATGACTTTTGTAAAGGTACTTCAACGTTTTTTTTTCTCTTAAAAATTGTTTTAGAGTCTATGATATCCTTATGATGTTTATAAACAAGACTAAGTTCCATGAATCTTTATGATATGATGCTTATGAATGCAGGGATGCAAACACACAAAGCACAAAGCACAGATAAGCAGACAAGATCAAACAGACAAGCAAAAGTCCTAGGTTTGAGAGGTCACAGCGTGGAGCCAAGGGTCTACCCTCCCATAAGGTATGTACTATAGTTTCAAATGTACCTGCCGAACGGGTTCTAGAAGTTCCCAGAGTCTACAATCCATCTTTCGGATATTATCGATTTCCCAGATCACTTGGTAGTCAACAATATTCTCAAGAGAATCTCGTCCGAGTGTAGTATCGCGTAGCGACTATTGCAGAAATAGACTCCCGCATAATCCCCGCACTACATCCTAATAGGCCAAGTTGGGTTAAAGGTAACTACGGTCCCCAGTCTCGATGGCCTTTAGTTCGAAATAATAGCGTCTTCACGAATTGACTCGTTGGACAAAATTAAATTCGAGAGGGCCTAGACCGAGTGGTGAAGTCTCAATTCAACTTTTTCAGGAATCGACTCCCTCAAAGTATCCTTGAATTCTCACCGTTCCTATCATGATTTCACTCTAGTCCGGGTGTAGGACTTTGTCTCACCACACAAGCAACCCAGCACAACAAATAATAAGCAAATAAAGAAAGATAACATAAGAAAAACAAGATAGGGGAAACCCTCGACAAGTCCCCAGTGAAGTCGCCATTTCTGTTGCGGTGAGAATTGGATACCATAGTTATTAATGAACTAGGATCACATTTCTTTAAATGTTCACCACCGTCTTTGATTTATCCAAAGGAAAGGTTCAAAAGCGAAAAAAACCTAAAGATCTAAGGTTCGGGGGTTGGTTACGCCTAGGGAAGGTATTAGCATCCTAAACGTCCGTAGTACTCTACGGGAACCTCTCGTTAGTATTATGTTATCTCTCATTTTCTTGCTAAGGGTGCTATGCTAAAGGTTGAACCCTAGGGGTTAGTATCTAAGTATACTCGATAAGGTATCGCACCTTACGCCTACGTATCCTCGGGTGTAGAATCAGAGTACGCGTAGTTCTGCAAAGAGGAACTTCTTGACGGGGTCAAGGTTCCAAGGGGAAGTAAAGTCTTGGGCAAGACCTTACATAGAGTGCGGCGACTCTAAAGTTGTAGGTTGGTTTAAGAGGGGTAGGATTGTAAATGTTCGCGGCGGAGCATTTACTTGGAGTGCGGCGACTCCGATCCTAAGGCTAAGGTTCTAAGTGTCTACGGCGAGACGTGGAGTGCGGCGACTCCGAATCCTAAGGCCAAGGGTTCTAAAGTGTTAGTCCTATGACGGTTTAGTCAATATTAAAGTGAACCTTCCTTTGGAATGTCGAGGGAACCAACTAACTTTGATTATTTGTGCATACTAGCAAAGTGTGAGCTAGCAAAAGTGTATTGTGACCGAAAAGGTTGAATGCGACACCCGAAGGTAGTCGACTTATATGGGTAGAAAACGGGCTCGACGTTGGATCGAGAGTTTTTATTAGTATTTTTGAAAAGGTTTGAACAATATAATGATGCATATAAGTAGATAGAGGTGAACATACAAGCATACTAAATAAACACACAAACGTGCACTCACGCGCGAGGGATCTAACGGGTTGATTATGGGGGTACGAATTATTAAGAAAATAGTTTTGATTTGGTATCATCATTGGGAGAATTATTTCACTTAATTTTCTAAAAAAAAGGGTTTATTTTATTTTGAGGATTCTTTTAAATTGAAGAGTTAAAGGTCTCCTGAATTAAATTAAAATATTTAATTTAGTCTTAAGTTTTATTAAAAGAAAAGTGATTAAGAGTTTTACTTAAAATAAAAGCTTTATTTTAGTGTTTTAATTATAAAAGATTAACTAAGGAAAATGTTTTCAAAATTAATCATAAATTATCGGAAAGTTAAGTTAGATTTTATAAAAAAGTATTTTTGATGGTTTTAATTATGAAAAAAAAGTTTTGATTAATAAAAAGAAAAAGGGTGAGAGGTTGAAAGGATCAAACGGGGGGACTCTCACGACATTTCTCTTTTCTCTCTCTCATGCGTTCCTCTCTTTCTCTCTAAACGAAACCTTAGGGTTTCAAGAACCCTAGCGGCGGCGGCGGCAACCTCTCGTCCTTTCTCCCTCCGATTAGCAATACAAACAGCACGATAACCCCACCCCCATAATCCCGGCCCCCATTCTCATTATATTTTTCAGATTACATTTACAAATAGCTTTGAAAAAAAAATGGCAAGGGAGCGGAGCTTCGCGGCGGCAGCGATTGGTTCGATCAGGGAAGAAACCTTCTTTCTTTACCTTTTTCCTTCGCGAACTTGGTTTGAGTTGTTGCTTTGCTTCTTCTGCTTCGAATGTTGGCGATGATGCTCACCTCCGGTGTTCTGAGCCTGGGTCGGTGGGTTTGGAAATGGTTTTGGTGATTGTTGGTTTGGGGTTTTTTGTGATTTTCCTCTCGAGTTTTTCTGATCTTTTCGTATATGGTTCTCTCCCTGATTTTTTTTCCTTTTTTTCTGATGGAAATAGGTCCCTTTTATAGGCCTGGCCAATGATGAGGATTTTGGAAGGTTTTTAATGTTGGTATTAATTTCCCTTACTGATTGATTTTGTGATTTGATTAGGTCCCAATGTGGAAAGCTGAAATAATTGCATTGGTGATATGATCTGATACTGGTTCGAACGGTTTGGGGAAATCTGATGTTTTGGTCTGATACGATTTTATTGCCTTGGTGATTTGGGAAATCTGAAATATTTGAAATGCTGATGCAAGTTAATTGCTTTGATGATGTGAACGGTTTAGGAAACTTGATTGCTCCAAATTGGGAAAAAGTTGCTGCTGGTGATATCCTTGAGATATTGCCCTCAACTTGAGTTAATTCCGATTCAAACACTCTGAGGCCAAATTGATTTTACGATCCTTGTTAGTGATGACTCAAGGAAACAAAATCCTGTCTGAAATAAACAATTAACTTTATTATGTAATTGAGATTTTTGAACCCAAATCAATGCCCCCTTTGAATGTGTAGTAAATTTTTGGAGTGGCTTAGAGGATTTCTACTTAGTTTTGCTTGACTGTTAATATTAGGTTTCACTTGCGCAGGTTTCTCTGATATGGTGGGTATCGGGTCTTAACAACCATTCATGTACTGTCGTCTTCTAGCAATTGGAACAGGTTCAAAACTCGAAGTCATCCAATTCAAACTGAATAACTCCATTCATCTTCGATTTCAGCTTTTAGTCTTGATTTGAGGCCTCTGTGTTCGAGCTGCCAATCTTGGTATTTTTTCTCTTCTATCCACCTCTTTTTTTTTGCTCAAGGTTTGCTATTCGTTCTCTAATAATAATTCTTAGGACTTGGTCAATGCTACAGCTTTCGGAAATTCGGGGTCACATGTAATAGCTTGATTATAGATTCAATTGTTATACTTCAGGATTTGGAGTTTATGCCTTTTGCTGCCTCTTGCACTGTTATATTTAAACATATCCGTTCTTCACATTTCCAGCAGGTTCCATGGTGGTAAAACAACGATCTGCAGCTGAAACTCTTGCTTTGGAGTTAAAGCTGAAATTACAGCCGACTCCTCTTCCCTGTATTTGTTTGGAGCCAAGAATGGGCATTAGGCTTGAATGTGTTTATACTTGTGTTGATGGCTGCATCTCTTTTATTATTCTCCTTGTGAAAATGTAATTTGATGAACTTTGAAATAGACCTGAACTTGAATTTATTCTTGATAATACTTTTGAACTCCACTAGAAATCTTTGGTTCTCAAATCAAGCTTTGCGTCTTAACCCTTAAAGTTTGTTCTTCTTCATGAATATTTGTGGTCTTTGTACTTTAGTGTTCATCAAACACTCTTGATAATCCGTCTTGAAATCATTGCAGGTCCGAAGCTGTCGCTACCGTCTTTTCAACAACAGCATGGTCAGAGTAAGAACTAATCAGAAGACTGGCTTGCTGAAGAATTTGAAGGACGCTGCTGATGCCACATGTCTTCTAAAACCTCATCTCTGTAAACGAAACTCACAGGTTTAGTCCTCCACTTGGAATACCTTTGATGAATGTGTTCTCTGAATTTTTAGTTTCAGGATTGGTCGGAGTGTTAAATCTTGGACCCAAATCGTAATAACTTGGCTAGGTGAATAACCTTTGAACGCTTTTGACTTTTGTGTTAGGAATTCTTCCACTTCTCATCATTGACGAAAGAAGTGACTTTGAACAACATTGTCGTGTATTGTTGGTATCTCTCTATCATTTGAATGAGGTTCTAAAGGCCTTTGGTTGATGAAGCCTGAGGTTTATGGTGTTTGATAATGCAAGTGGAGCAACAGGTCAAATGGTTTTTAGAAGTTTGCTTTGGCTGAAGCTTGCGTATGAACATGGTTCCATGCGGTTTGGTTTTGCGTTCTGTATTGCTTTCCTTCTGTCGGTTTTTCTTTTTAACGCGAGACTTGTGTCTTTTGACCTATTTTTGTGATTGTTTGGACAGGTTATTGATGAGCCTTTACTTTAATGACGGCGTCATGTGCGAGACGATATTACATCCTTGGCGTATGGACAACTTCCAAGACCAAGGACAAGAGGAACCACTGTGCTTATCCCTATCTCATACAACGGTTTTGCACGCCTGCGAATTTGGTTGGAGCAGCTTTTCATAGAGCATCCCACAATACATGATGTGTGTCACGTGAACTGGTATCCTGAGGCTTCTAGAAGTCGAAATGATATCACGGCAATGAGCAAAGTTATCCTCAACGCCACAACATGGATAGCATTTGGTGTTCCCGGACTTGAGATTTGTATTTCATAAGCTGTGAAATTTAAACGTTGTAATATGGATCTTGTATACTGAATCTTTGAATTGCATTATACTTGTAGGAATGGAATTCTTCTAAATCTTATGAATCCAACTTTGTGTAATATTAATATCTGAATTTTGAACTTTAAAAAATCAACGTGGACTTTGGAAAAACCTTCCTACAGCTCGATAAATCAAACGCGACCTGAAATCAGATTTAAATTCCAAGCAAGGCACGAATTAGCTCGAACACTTCTCAAAGGTATCATGGGACGTGGCCTTAAAATCGACTTTAAGTAACTCTTTTGCTAAGAAGTCCACTTAAATGCGCCATTTTAACTGAACTTGACATCTTTAAATCCATTTTTCATTCACGAATGGTTTCTACTAGAATCAGACTCTATAGAATCTCTGAAGAAGACAAATCTTGGAATACAATAGGGGAAACCTTAACCATATGATCTTATCCTCTTTGAGAAGACCTCGGAGAAATCTTGAGGAAAGAATGTCCTTGTGTTGACCGAGGGACCATAAGAATAAGGGTATATCCTTTTATCTTTATAGGAGTTTAACACATTTGTAAGGGCCAGAATCACAGTGAGCACACGCACAGCCTTCATGGTCCTTGAACCTTCTACAGCAGCACCCACAGTTCACAAATGAAACAAACAGGCAAAAGTCTATATAAAAAGGTTAGCTATGCACGAATGATTGACCTAATGTGATATGCAGACGAATCAGTGAATCTGAGGGAAAAATTTGGGGTACAACAGCAAGGACGTAAAGTGGTGGCTTATGCTTCGAGGCAGTTAAGAGTTCATGAGAAAAATTATCCTACTCATGATCTTGAGTTAGCGGCTGTGGTTTTTGTGTTGAAGATTTGGAGACATTATCTCTACGGTGCGAGGTTTGAAGTCTTTAGTGATCATAAAAGTTTGAAATATTTGCTTGATCAAAAAGAGCTAAATATGAGGCAAGTAGATGGTTGGAATTCTTAAAAGATTACGACTTTGGCTTGAATTACCATCCTGGTAAAGCTAATGTGGTAGCTGATGCATTGAGTCGGAAATCGTTACATATGTCCGCATTAATGGTTAAGGAGTGGGAACTTTTGGAATCGTTTAGACATTTGAGTTTGGTTTGTGAAGTGATGTCGGATAGCGTTAGGCTTGGTATGTTAACGATTACTAATGATTTTCTGATGACTGTTAGTGAGAAACAAAAGTTGGATGTGAAATTTGTGGATTTGATGTTGTTGGGAGGAAAAGATGCGAATAGTGATTTTCAAGTGGATATTAATGGTGTTTTGAGATTCCGAGGTAGGATTTGTATTCCGGACGATGCGGAGTTGAAAAAGATGATTTTGGAAGAAGGGCACCTGAGTAATCTGAGTATACATCTGGGAGCGAATAAGATGTATCAGGATTTGAAGAATATTTTCTGGTGGTCTGGATTGAAAAGAGATATGGCTCAGTTTGTTTATGCATGTTTGACTTGTCAGAAATCGAAGGTGGAACATCTGAGGCCTAGTGGTTTGTTGCAACCGTTGGATATTCCAGAATGGAAATAGGATAGTATTTCCATGGATTTTGTAACAGGGTTACCGAGTACTCAGCGTGGGCATAATGCTATTTGGGTGATTGTTGATAGGCTGACTAAATCGGCTCATTTTATTCCGATTGATATCAGTTTTACTTTGGAGCGGTTAGCTGAGATTTACATTAGTGTGATTGTGAAGTTGCATGGGGTTCCATTGAGTATTGTTTCTGATCGAGATTCTAGGTTTACCTCGAGATTTTGGGAAAGTTTACAAAAGGCTTTGGGTTCTAAATTGAGATTGAGTTCGGCTTATCATCCGCAGACGGATGGTCAGACGGAGAGGACGATTCAGTCGTTGGAAGATTTGTTGAGGGCTTGTGTTTTGGAACAAGGTGGTGCGTGGGACAGTTATCTTGCAATGATTGAGTTTACGTATAATAACAGTTTCCATTCTAGTATTGGAATGGCACAGTTTAAAGCATTGTATGGACGAAGGTGTCAAACACCGTTGTGTTGGCACGAATTTGGTGAGAGAACGGTGGTTGGACCCGAGTTGGTGCAACAGACGACGGAGAAAGTGAAGTTTATTCGGGAGAAAATGAAGGCTTCTCAGAGTAGACAAAAGAGTTATCATGATCGAAGACAGAAGGATCTTGAGTTTCAAGAGGGCGATCACATATTTTTGAGGGTTACGCCGGTGACGGGTGTGGGTCGTGCATTTAAATCGAAGAAGCTTACTTCTCGGTTTATTGGTCCTTACCAGATATCCGCGAGAGTGGGTGTCGTGGCTTATAGGGTGGCGTTGCCGCCGAATCTGTCAAATTTGCACGATTTGTTTCATGTTTCACAGCTTCGGAAGTATGTTCCAGATCCGTCGCATGTGATTCCGATGGATGAGGTCGAGGTAAGGGAGAACCTTACGGTCGAGGCATTACCGGTTGAGATTTTGGATCGCGAGGTGAAGCGGTTAAGGGGCAAGGATATTGCACTTGTGAAAGTGGCGTGGGGAGGCGCTGCTGAGGGCAATTTGACTTGGGAGTTGGAGAGTCGGATGCGGGAGTCGTACCCAGAGTTGTTCATCTCAGGTATATTTTCGAGGACGAAAATTTCTAAGTGGGGGAGAGTTGTAACGACCCAGTTTTGTGTGAGTTTTATTTAATCGAGTCGTTTGATTATTTTATTATTATTTTATTTTCTTTTCGACTTTTATCTGAAAATATGTTATTTTTCGATGTCGTGATATTTTATCGGGTTTTGGGATCGTTTGCGAGATATTTGAGTGTGGGGGTATTTTAGTCATTTTATGATATTTTTTATTAAGTAAGAAAATAGAAAATAGAAGAGAGAAAAATAGAAAGAAAGAAAGGGAGAAGAAAGAAAAAGGAGAGAAAAGAGAAGAAGAAGAGAAAAGTGGGAAAAACTTGGAAAATCAAAGAAATCAACTCCTAGAATCGGTTTAATCGGGTAAGGGTGCGAAACTCAATTATTGTATGATTGTGTATGATTATGTATGTGTATTTGTGATGTTTGTTGGATTGAAATGAAAATATTTGGTAAAACCCATTTTTGGTAAAATTGATTAGAAATTGATTAAATATGTTGGAAATTATGTTTTTAGTGTTCATTATTGTTGATACATGATAGATACATGTTGCTATGCATTGTATTGGTAATTTTTATGGATGTAGGTGAAAATTGGAGGATTTTTGGTTGGAAAACGCAGAACTTTGTTCTGCAGAATTTTTCTGGTTTTTCTAGGTCATACGCATATGGGGCATGTTCATACGCATATGGACCTTGGCAATACGCGTATGGTGGGCGAGCCATGGGCCAATACGCGTATGGAATGTTATTTTGCTCGGCCATCTGCCCGTTTGCGTACGATACGCGTAGTATTTCAGGGCAATACGCGTACGAGCTTGGGCATTACGCGTACGGACATTTGCATGTGAACTTTGGGAAAAATGAGTCTCTGCTCATACGCGTATGGCACAGGGCAATACGCGTATGGACAGGACAATTGCAAAATCGGACTTTTTAAAATATCGTTTTTCGTTTTCTTTTGTAACTTGAGTTCCGTTTATCCGATTTTTCCGTTCTTGGTATCGTTGTGTAGCTATTGAGCTGTACTTTCTCATTATGATGATTGTGAAATTGTTAGCCGATTTAATTATGTCAGAAAATTAGGAATAGTGTCGATTGTCGAGTTTTGTCATTATAGTTGTACGTAATTGATGTGTATCGTGCAAGGTGCTGTTGTATGATGTAAATGTATGTGTTTAGATGGGGTTGTGATGATTTGTGGTCGTATGGAAACTAAATGCATTGTTTTGGGCATTAGTGCAAAGTGTGATTTTGTCGATGTAAATGAATGTATTTATGTGTGCATATTAAATGTCATGGGTCATTGTATGCCAAGCATCATGATATGCATTGTTGAGACGTCCTGAGTGACGGTTTGGATTCCAGAGGGAATTCGCTATAACGTCGTGTGCCTTATACAAAGAGGTGTGAGCGATGATTATAGACGATCGTGTGCCCATGTGGGGTGTGAGCGATCGGGTCGTGTGCCTTATACAAAGAGGTGTGAGCAATCCATAAACGTCGTGTGCCTTATACAAAGAGGTGTGAGCGACGGGGAACATCGTATGCCCGACGGGGAGTTATAGTGATATAACGAGCGATGATTCCAGCAGAGTTCCTGAGTGAACTAGTGATGAGGAACAATGGAAGTCGGTACCACATGTGCATATGCATAGAGTCGTTGTGTCGGTCTCTTGCATTTGCATAAATCATTAATGGTTGTTTATGTGCGAATTTGTGGATAAATTGATATATGGATATGTGTTGGTGATGGAAATATGTATTATGCCTTGTAATGCCTTGTGTTTGAATTATGGCGTGAGTTGTGGTGAGAATCGTATATTTGTGTATTTTTGTGTTATATATATAATTGTATGCAATTATATTATGGTTGTTTTTCTCACCCTTCTGCTGTTTTATAATGCTCTATGAGGCATTGCAGATTAGAGTTGCTGGAGGTATTTTTGTGAAGCTTTGCGTCTTCATTCTTTTGTCGGTCGGCTCTGATATGTGACACCGGGTAGTTAAGGAGGCCGTTTGTGATATTTGTATATTATGTATATGTATATCTTTTGGCTTGTGCATGTATAACCTGATGTATGACAAACTTCTCATGATATATATATATATATATGTTATTCAGTTTCAGATTTTCCGCTTTTATTCTAAATTCTGAAATGTGGGTGTAAGGAACTGAGTTCCTCTATTGATTGCTACCCCACTGTTGCATATCTTGATGAGCAGGTGTTGTATATTTTGTTTCAATTTGATGTGACCCCTCGGTCTATGCCATGATAATTTAAATATACTCTGACGAAATTTTGAGTTTTCTTTTACTGCTTTAATTAATCAGGGGTATAGATTGGGGGTGTTACATTAAGTGGTATCAGAGCCAGTTTGTGTCAGTCCGTGTCAGTTTGTGTCAGTCCTTGTTGGTCGTTGTGGTTGGATGAGTTGTTTGTTTAACCATAGTTTCTGTTATTGGAAATGAACAGAATATGGCTGGTAGGAATGATGCTGCTTTGGCTGCGGCTATGCAAGCTATGGCTCGTGCTGTGCAGGGTGCACCTCATGCTGCAGGTAATGATGAGTTCAGGAAAAACAAACCGCCTGTCCTCAAAGGAAGATATGATCCGGATGGTGCACAGATATGGCTGAAAGAGATTGAAAGGATTTTCCAGGTGATGGATTGTGAAGAAGATCAGAAGGTGAGACTGGGTACTCACATGTTATTGGAAGAAGCTGATGACTGGTGGGTTAGTACTCGTCGTGTGTTGGAAGCTGCGGAGGAGGAAATTACTTGGGTTGTGTTTAGTACGGAGTTTCTGAGAAGGCATTTTCCTGAGGATGTGAGAGGAAAGAAGGAAATTGAGTTTCTGGATCTAAAACAAGGTAACATGTCTGTTGTTGATTATACTGCTAAGTTTGTGGAACTTGTGCAGTTTTATCCTCATTATGCTGAAGCGACTGTTGAATTTTCTAAGTGTGTGAAGTTTGAGAATGGCTTGCGTCTTGAGATAAAGCAGGCGGTTGGTTATCAGAGGATTCGGAGGTTTTCTGATTTGGTAGATTGTTGTAGGATTTATGAAGAGGACAGTAAGGCTCGTTCTACTCACTATAAGAGTGTGAGCGAGAGGAAAGGGAAACAACAGTTCTGTGGTGGTCCGTATGTGACACCAGCTGATAAAGGTAAACAGAGAGGGAATTTTGAGAAAAGGTCAGGTGGAGGAGGAATGTCTGGTCCTATGAGATGTTATAGGTGTGGTGAAGTGGGGCATCGTCAGTTTGAATGCAGGAAAGATTTTAGGAAGTGTTCTAACTGTGGAGGTATAGGACACATTGCAACTGATTGTAAGAAGAACGTGGTGAAGTGCTTTAATTGTGGTGAGCTGGGACATGTTAGTACAAAGTGTCTGAAACCGAAGCAAGCTCCAGCTAGTGGGAAAGTGTTTGCATTATCGGGAACTCAGACTTCCAGTGCAGATCGTCTAATCAGAGGTACTTGTTTTATTAATAGTACTCCTTTGATTGCTATTATTGATACTGGAGCGACTCATTCGTTTATTTCGTCTGAGTGCGCGAAGCGTTTGAGTCTTGTGTTGTCTTTGATGGGTGGTGAGATGGTTATTGATACTCCAGCAATGGGGTCAGTAACTACTTCTTTGGTTTGTCTAAGATGTCCTTTGACCATTTATGGTAAAGACTTTGAGATGGATTTGGTGTATTTGCCGTTGGAGGGATTAGATGTGGTCCTGGGTATGAATTGGTTGCAATTCAATCGAGTTCATATTGACTGTTATCATAAGTTGGTAAGGTTTCCTTCTCTTGAGGAAGACGAAGACTCGAGTTTCTTATCTACCAAAGAGTTGAAGAAACTTTTGGCGGAGGAAGCTCAGTTGTTTGGTTTGTTTGCATCTTTGACTGTGGATAGTCAAGTTTCACTTGATGTGTTTGCTGTTGTGTGTGAATTTCCGGAAGTGTTTCCTGAGGATATTTCAGACTTGCCGCCAGAGAGAGAGGTGGAGTTTTCTATAGACCTAGTTCCTGGTACTAGATCTGTTTCTATGGTACCTTATCGTATGTCGGCATCTGAGTTGGTGGAGTTAAAGAAACAGTTGAATGAGTTGTTGGAAAAGAGGTTCGTGAGACCAAGTGTTTCTCCTTGGGGTGCTCCAGTTTTATTGGTGAGAAAGAAGGATGGAAGTATGCGATTATGTATTGATTATCGCCAGTTGAACAAGGTGACGATCAAGAATAAGTATCCGCTTTCAAGAATTGATGATCTGATGGATCAGTTAGTTGGTGTGTGTGTGTGTTCAGTAAGATTGACTTGAGGTCGGGGTATCATCAGATAAGGGTGAAGGAGGAAGACATTCAGAAGACGGCTTTTAGGACACGATACGGTCATTATGAATATTCTGTGATGCCGTTCGGGGTTTCTAATGCGCCAGGTGTGTTTATGGAATACATGAATCGTATTTTTCATGAGCATCTGGATCGTTTTGTGGTGGTGTTTATTGATGATATCTTAATTTATTCTAAGTCTCGGGAGGAGCATGCAGAACATTTGTGTATTGTTTTGCAGGTTTTGAAGGAAAGGAAGCTTTTTGCCAAATTGTCAAAGTGTGAATTCTGGTTTTCGGAAGTAAGTTTTCTTGGACACGTAATTTCAGGTAATGGTATTGTTGTGGATCCATCTAAAGTAGAAGCAGTTCTACAATGGGAGGCTCCGAGATCCGTTACTGAAATTCGAAGCGTTTTGGGCTTGGCTGGTTATTATCGCAGGTTCATTAAAGGTTTTTCGAAGCTAGCACTTCCTTTGACCCAGTTGACTTGTAAAGGGCAAGCGTTCATTTGGGATATTCGGTGCGAGGAAAGTTTTAATGAGCTGAAGAGAAGATTGACGACAGCTCCGATTTTGATTTTGCCGAATCCTAATGAACCATTTGTGGTTTATTGTGATGCTTCTTTGATTGGCCTAGGTGGTGTTCTGATGCAAGGACGTAAAGTGGTGGCTTATGCTTCGAGGCAGTTAAGAGTTCATGAGAAAAATTATCCTACTCATGATCTTGAGTTAGCGGCTGTGGTTTTTGTGTTGAAGATTTGGAGACATTATCTCTACGGTGCGAGGTTTGAAGTCTTTAGTGATCATAAAAGTTTGAAATATTTGTTTGATCAAAAAGAGCTAAATATGAGGCAAGTAGATGGTTGGAATTCTTAAAAGATTACGACATTGGCTTGAATTACCATCCTGGTAAAGCTAATGTGGTAGCTGATGCATTGAGTCGGAAATCGTTACATATGTCCGCATTAATGGTTAAGGAGTGGGAACTTTTGGAATCGTTTAGAGATTTGAGTTTGGTTTGTGAAGTGATGTCGGATAGCGTTAGGCTTGGTATGTTAACGATTACTAATGATTTTCTGATGACTGTTAGTGAGAAACAAAAGTTGGATGTGAAATTTGTGGATTTGATGTTGTTAGGAGGAAAAGATGCGAATAGTGATTTTCAAGTGGATATTAATGGTGTTTTGAGATTCCGAGGTAGGATTTGTATTCCGGACGATGCGGAGTTGAAAAAGATGATTTTGGAAGAAGGGCACCGGAGTAATCTGAGTATACATCCGGGAGCGAATAAGATGTATCAGGATTTGAAGAAGATTTTCTGGTGGTCTGGATTGAAAAGAGATATGGCTCAGTTTGTTTATGCATGTTTGACTTGTCAGAAATCGAAGGTGGAATATCTGAGGCCTAGTGGTTTGTTGCAACCGTTGGATATTCCGGAATGGAAATGGGATAGTATTTCCATGGATTTTGTAACAGGGTTACCGAGTACTCAGCGTGGGCATAATGCTATTTGGGTGATTGTTGATAGGCTGACTAAATCGGCTCATTTTATTCCGATTGATATCAGTTTTACTTTGGAGCGGTTAGCTGAGATTTACATCAGTGTGATTGTGAAGTTACATGGGGTTCCATTGAGTATTGTTTCTGATCGAGATTCTAGGTTTACCTCGAGATTTTGGGAAAGTTTACAGAAGGCTTTGGGTTCTAAATTGAGATTGAGTTCGGCTTATCATCCGCAGACGGATGGTCAGACGGAGAGGACGATTCAGTCGTTGGAAGATTTGTTGAGGGCTTGTGTTTTGGAACAAGGTGGTGCGTGGGACAGTTATCTTGCAATGATTGAGTTTACGTATAATAACAGTTTCCATTCTAGTATTGGAAGGGCACCGTTTGAAGCATTGTATGGACGAAGGTGTCGAACACCGTTGTGTTGGCACGAATCTGGTGAGAGAACGGTGGTTGGACCCGGGTTGGTGCAACAGACGACGGAGAAAGTGAAGTTTATTCGGGAGAAAATGAAGGCTTCTCATAGTAGACAAAAGAGTTATCATGATCGGAGACGAAAGGATCTTGAGTTTCAAGAGGGCGATCACGTATTTTTGAGGGTTACGCCGGTGACGGGTGTGGGTCGTGCATTGAAATCGAAGAAGCTTACTTCTCGGTTTATTGGTCCTTACCAGATATCCGCGAGAGTGGGTGTCGTGGCTTATAGGGTGGCGTTGCCGCCGAATCTGTCAAATTTGCAGGATTTGTTTCATGTTTCACAGCTTCGGAAGTATGTTCCAGATCCGTCGCATGTGATTCCGATGGATGAGGTCAAGGTAAGGGAGAACCTTACGGTCGAGGCATTACCGGTTGAGATTTTGGATCGCGAGGTGAAGCGATTAAGGGGCAAGGATATTGCACTTGTGAAAGTGGCGTGGGGAGGCGCTGCTGAGGGCAATTTGACTTGGGAGTTGGAGAGTCGGATGCGGGAGTCATACCCAGAGTTGTTCATCTCAGGTATATTTTCGAGGACGAAAATTTCTAAGTGGGGGAGAGTTGTAACGACCCAGTTTTGTGTGAGTTTTATTTAATCGAGTCGTTTGATTATTTTATTATTATTTTATTTTCTTTTCGACTTTTATCTAAAAATATGTTATTTTTCGATGTCGTGATATTTTATCGGGTTTTGGGATCGTTTGCGAGATATTTGAGTGTGGGGGTATTTTAGTCATTTTATGATATTTTTGATTAAGTAAGAAAATAGAAAATAGAAGAGAGAAAAATAGAAAGAAAGAAAGGGAGAAGAAAGAAAAAGGAGAGAAAAGAGAAGAAGAAGAGAAAAGTGGGAAAAACTTGGAAAATCAAAGAAATCAACTCCTAGAATCGGTTTAATCGGGTAAGGGTGCGAAACTCAATTATTGTATGATTGTGTATGATTATGTATGTGTATTTGTGATGTTTGTTGGATTGAAATGAAAATATTTGGTAAAACCCATTTTTGGTAAAATTGATTAGAAATTGATTAAATATGTTGGAAATTATGTTTTTAGTGTTCATTATTGTTGATACATGATAGATACATGTTGCTATGCATTGTATTGGTAATTTTTATGGATGTAGGTGAAAATTGGAGGATTTTTGGTTGGAAAACGCAGAACTTTGTTCTGCAGAATTTTTCTGGTTTTTCTAGGTCATACGCATATGGGGCATGTTCATACGCGTATGGACCTTGGCAATACGCGTATGGTGGGCGAGCCATGGGCCAATACGCATATGGAATGTTATTTTGCTCGGCCATCTGCCCGTTTGCGTACGATACGCGTAGCATTTCAGGGCAATACGCGTACGAGCTTGGGCATTACGCGTACGGACATTTGCATGTGAACTTTGGGAAAAATGAGTCTCTGCTCATACGCGTATGGCACAGGGCAATACGCGTATGGACAGGACAATTGCAAAATCGGACTTTTTAAAATATCGTTTTTCGTTTTCTTTTGTAACTTGAGTTCCGTTTATCCGATTTTTACGTTCTTGGTATCGTTGTGTAGCTATTGAGCTGTACTTTCTCATTATGATGATTGTGAAATTGTTAGCCGTATTAATTATGTCAGAAAATTAGGAATAGTGTCGATTGTCGACTTTTGTCGTTATACTTGTACGTAATTGATGTGTATCGTGCAAGGTGCTGTTGTATGATGTAAATGTATGTGTTTAGATGGGGTTGTGATGATTTGTGGTCGTATGGAAACTAAATGCATTGTTTTGGGCATAAGTGCAAAGTGTGATTTTGTCGATGTAAATGAATGTATTTATGTGTGCATATTAAATGTCATGGGTCATTGTATGCCAAGCATCATGATATGCATTGTTGAGACGTCCTGAGTGACGGTTTGGATTCCAGAGGGAATTCGCTATAACGTCGTGTGCCTTATACAAAGAGGTGTGAGCGATAATTATAGACGATCGTGTGCCCATGTGGGGTGTGAACGATCGGGTCGTGTGCCTTATACAAAGAGGTGTGAGCAATCCATAAACGTCGTGTGCCTTATACAAAGAGGTGTGAGCGACGGGGAACATCGTATGCCCGACGGGGAGTTATATATAACGAGCGATGATTCCAGCAGAGTTCCTGAGTGAACTAGTGATGAGGAACAATGGAAGTCGGTACCGCATGTGCATATGCATAGAGTCGTTGTGTCGGTCTCTTGCATTTGCATAAATCATTAATGGTTGTTTATGTGCAGATTTGTGGATAAATTGATATATGGATATGTGTTGGTGATGGAAATATGTATTATGCCTTGTAATGCCTTGTGTTTGAATTATGGCGTGAGTTGTGGTGAGAATCGTATATTTGTGTATTTTTGTGTTATATATATAATTGTATGCAATTATATTATGGTTGTTTTTCTCACCCTTCTGCTGTTTTATAATGCTCTATGAGACATTGCAGATTAGAGTTGCTGGAGGTATTTTTGTGAAGCTTTGCGTCTTCATTCTTTTGTCGGTCGGCTCTGATATGTGACACCGGGTAGTTAGGGAGGCCATTTGTGATATTTGTATATTATGTATATGTATATCTTTTGGCTTGTGCATGTATAACCTGATGTATGACAAACTTCTCATGATATATATATATATATATATATATATATATATATATGTTATTCAGTTTTAGATTTTCCGCTTTTATTCTAAATTTTGAAATGTGGGTGTAAGGAACTGAGTTCCTCTGTTGATTGCTTCCCCACTGTTGCATATCTTGATGAGCAGGTGTTGTATGTTTTGTTTCAATTTGATGTGACCCCTCGGTCTATGCCATGATAATTTAAATATACTCTGACGAAATTTTGAGTTTTCTTTTACTGCTTTAATTAATTGGGAGTATAGATTGGGGGTGTTACATTTGTGTCTTGTTCAAAGCCCAAGATTGAAGCTAAAGGGTTTGACTGAGAGAGAATTTGTCATCTCTAAAGGGAGATATCTCATCTATTTATCACAACTATTGGGTGACTGATTATAAAGGAGGATTACTTTAACTGGGATATAAGAATCCAACAATGCCATAATTTCCTTCATAGCGGATTTGTCCTTAAGGAGAAAACTTTAACTCAGTGTTGAGCAATTCCATTTTTCTTTAGGAGTCATTCATGCTAAGAGAGGGACAGTGGCGTGGATGTAAATAATCCAGAGGCTTGCCACTTATAGCAATTAGATGAAAGAGGAGTTTTACTAGGATAAGAGATGGACTACGGCTTGGATTTTTTGAATCAACAAGTGTGCCACTTACAGTGGTTATTTGGAATTAGGGTTTGTTTTGAATATGTGATATACAGAGAAATGTCTTCCTACATAGAGGTTTTGATTTCCTCTGAGGGAATGGTGGTTTTTGTGTGCCTTGATTAAAGCCCAAGGTTGAAGCTAAGAGATTGATTGACTCCACTGGGGAAGTCATTATACAAAGCCTCAGAGGAGGCTGGAAAAGACTGACTCAACAAGAGAGTGTTTATCTGTCTTGTACAAAGCCCAAGATTGAGGCTAAAAGAGAATTGACTCTTTTGGGGATATCATTATACAAAGCCAAGGAGGAGGCTAAAAGTTTACTTTTTCGGGAAATATTTTGTCTGTCTTGTACAAAGCCCAAGATTGTGGCTAAAAGAAAATTGACTCTGCTGGAGAGTATGATTTGTCTTGTACAAAGCCCAAGATTGAGGCTAAAAAGAGGATTGACTCTGCTTAGGGAGATTTTATATGTGTCTTGTACAAAGCCCAAGATTGAGGCTGAAAGATATTTGACTGACTCAGCTGAAGATATTTATGGGTGTCTTGTATAAAGCCCAAGATTGAGCCTGAAAGAGACCGACTCAACAAGAGAGTGTTTTTAGGGGATTGACTCAACAAGAGAGTGTTTTTATCTGTCTTGTACAAAGCCCAAGATTGAGGCTGACTTTTGCTGATGAAATGAAGGATCATTATACAAAGCCTAAGAAGAGGCTAAAAATGATTGACTCAATAAGAGAGTGAAGAAAGATCTTTATACAAAGCCTGAGAGGAGGCTAAAATTGATTAAACTCAACAAGAGAGTGAAGAAATATCTTTATACAAAGCCTAAGAGGAGGTTATCTTCTGCTGAGGATTATTGAGATCCAGAGACAGGTCCGTTGGGGAATCAACTCTTGCTGAGGGTTTACAGAAGAGTTGAAATATCAGATGCCTTGAGGTTCTGATAAAGGTTTATTGATAGTGATTTGACCCTAGCTGGGGAAATTTGGAAGAGAGTTTGAGTTTTAGAACCTATGGGGGTTTTAACTCTACTGGAAATTGATTAAATAACCAGGGTTTCTCCTGTGTTTTTAGGGAACTTGAGAATGTCTTTGAGATCCAAGAGGAGATTAGACTGTCCGAGTCTACTAGTGTAGAAGAGTTTATCTTTGTATGATGCCCAAGAGGAGGCAGGTTTTTTAAGGGATGAGTGTCAACCCTAAAATTGGTCTGAGATTTTGACTCTTCGGAAAGACTGCTCTAACAAAGGATGACTAAGTTCTGTCTTATACCTTTAAGAGGTCTAAAGGGTCCTTGTACTAAGCCCAAGAGAAGGCATGAGAACTTCTAAGAAGCCGGGGGGTCCTTGTACAAAGCCCAAGAGGAGGCGGGGATGCTTTTAGGAAGCTTGTGGTCCAAACTTAAGAAGAGTTCAAGAAAAGTTTCACCGGAAATAATCTTTTCTTTAATGAACAGTTCTAGGGTTTGAAGAAATTCAAGAGAGGTTTCACCGGGAATTAATCCTCTCTGGGGAAAGAACTTCTTTGACAATTTTCTATTAGTGACAGTCTGAGAAAAGTTTCACCGAGAATAATGCCTTCCTCTTTGTTCCATATTATATAAGCCCAAGAGGAGGCAAGACTGTATCTGGAAATTCCTATGGGGAACTAGTTTTGACTGTGTTGAAAGAGTGACCACTGGTTTGATCTAGTCCTAGACCTAATTGTTGGGGAAAACTCTAAGCAGATATATATAAGCATATATATACAGATGAAATATATATACAAGTATGTAAAAGAGGGTAGGAGGACTTACAGGTGGGCAAGCTTCCAGCACAAACAAATATATATATATATATATATGCAAGTATGTAAAAGAAAGTTGTTTAAAACTTACAGGCGATCAAGCTTCCATTGTAACAGCTGTATGGTTAGTTGTTCAAGAAATTAAAGAAATTTTTTATAACAACTATGGATTGGAACCTAAATCAAAAGGGAAAGTTGTTTTGAAACGATTGGGGCTTATACTCAAGGAGAGGCCCAGATGAAAACCAGTAATCGTACCGTTGATCTGAAAATTATATCGGGACTTATACAACGACTGAGGCCCAAAAAGGTTTTCTGTATAAAGGGATGGGTCTTACAACTCAAGGAAAGGCCCAAAGTGTTTGAAAAAGAAAAGAAATGAGACTTACAACACAAGGGTAGGCCCAGTTTATTTTTGTTTTGAAATGGCGATCGCGCCAAGATTTTTGAAATCACAGTGGGACTTATACAATGACTGAGGCCCAAAAAAAGTTTTTTTATTTACAAGGGATGGGTCTTACACTCTATTAGTGGCCCAAAGTGTTTTGAAAGAGATTTGTGAGGGTGAAAATAATCAAAACCCTATTTTGATTTTAAAATGTATTTTAATTGAATAAAAATTCAATTAAAATGATCAAAATTATCAAATATGTGTGAAAATCAAGTTGTGATCTTGGATTAATGTTTGAAAAATCATGTTTCATTCATAGAATGATTTGAAAATTATTTGAATTTGCAAAATCAAGAGAAAGAAATATTTGTAAATGTTTAAAAACAAATAAAACATAATGCTTTACAAAAATACCAAATATATGAAATAAATAATATTTTGTGAAATTTTTGTAGAATAAAATATTTTAACATTTTTGGGAATTTAAAAAAAAAACCAATAAAAAATAATTAAAATTGAGAGAGAAATTAATTTTGGAATTAATTAACAAAAACCATGAAAAATGTGAAAAATAGCAAAATATGGCAAAATGGAAAAATGGTCTGGGTGGGTGTTGAGCCAACGACCTACCAAACAAACACACATGCACGCTACCACTAGGGTGGTGATACATCCGTGTATCAAAACCACCCCATGTGTATATGATGGTGCCTTGTTTTTAGGACTGGCCAAGGCGCCATGGCCTGACCCTTGCCCAAGGCAAGGCCTGATTTTAGGCCTCTTGCGTGAAGGCTCTAACTTTCTCATTTCTCCATGGATTGGGACAAAATTTAGGTGTATACTGCCTAGAATTACATGAGGAATCCAGTGGTGCCCTTGGAATTTTCAGAAAATGTCTCCATTTTAAAATCCGATAGTGATTTCAAAATAGGCCTAGATTTGCATGTTCTATGCTATCTCATCATACAGGCAGTAATAGCATGGTAAATTGGTTCAAACACAACATATATGATATGTATGAGAGGTCCATGATTAATGGACCTCAAAGCAATGCATGATTTAAAGAGTTCAAGTTGTGATGCACTTACCTCTTGAAGCTTCTTGTGATATGTGTCAAGTTTCTTGTGCCAGAAGTAATTTAATGCTTTGACCACTCTTGATTGATCCCTTAGAAGTTTTTAAGATGATCAAAACCAGCTGGAATCCTCAGGAACAAGAATTTGCTCTTTCTTGCAAAAGGGGCAAAAGTGACCAAGATAGTAACTATCTCAAATGGTGTTCCAGATGAGGGAAACCAATTAGGACAGTTTGAGGATGATATTTGGAGTGTGTTTGAGGTCTGGTTTGGTTTTGGAAGTGACTGAATCAAGACATGGCTTGAAAAATGCAGAAAATTCAAATTTTGAGGTTTTGGAGATTGACTTTCTGATTTTGGTATTTCAAATTAAAGGTGAGTGTTTGAACAGCTTATATATGACATATTGGATGTGTTTGGATCATGAGTTGTGGTGGAATTGCTCTCTAACTCAAAAACTCGGAGATGACTTGCAAAAGAAGGCATTTTGGCCTAAAGAGAGAGATTTTGAGGAAAGCATCAGTTGTAATGCTTTTGTGTACTCAAACTTATCACAAATGAGCTCTATTTATAGTGCAACAAGTTTGTTTTGCAAGCAATAGTGAATGGCAGCTGATACAGGCCTTTGGCCAATGTTGATCTAAGGGAATTTTTAGTCTCCTCTAGCCATTGACTTGAGGTTAGGCGCAGGCCTATGGTTCTTTGATTCAGTGTTGATTCTTGACTCATTCAGTTAGGAATGTGTCAGTCCATGCCACCTTGATGCATCCATTAAATGCTTGGAAACAAAATTGGAGTCTTTTGCACTTTTTACCCTTTTTAGGTTTGTTATGGCTATGTGTAGATTCTTGGACTTGGGAGGCTTGGGAATCAGATCATTCCCCTTGGATTTTTTCCTCTGATGTGTCCAAATAGATGACAAGGCTTGGAGTTATCTAATTTGGCCAAATCGAGAAAATGCACAAAATCTGCCTTGTACAAAGGCCCCCCACATTGATCGCATCCGTAACCTAACAGACCGCTGTTTAAACTCAGTATGCAAGTAGGGTTAATTGGAGACATCTATTTCCCTTCCTTATTCAGCTCACAATAGGATAAAAAATGAATCGACCTGTAGTTAAAACTCAACCGCAGAGAGCGACCAGCGCTTAAGAACCGCGTCCAAAATCGCTCGCTACAATGACTTGCAAAAGAATGCATTTTGGCCTAAAGAGAGAGACTTTGAGGAAAGCATCGGTTGTAGTGCTTTGGTGTACTCAAACTAAGCACAAATGAGCTCTATTTATAGTAGAGTAACTTTTTTTTTGCAAGCAATAGTGAATGGCAACTGGTACAGGCCGTTGGCCAATGTTAATCCAAGGGAATCTTTAGTATCCTATAGCCATTGACTTGAGGTTAGGGCACAGGCCTATGGTCCTTTGATTCAGAGCTGAATCTTGACTCATTCAGTTAGGAATGTCTCAGTCCATGCCACCTTGATGCATCCATTGAATGCTTTGAAACAAAATTGGAGTCTTGAAGCTTTTTAGCCTTTTTAGGGCACTCATGGCTACATGTAGTTCCTTGGACTTGGGAGGCTTGTGGATCAGATCTTTTCACTTGGATGTTATCCTCTGATGTGTCCAAATGGATGGCAAGGCTTGGAGTTGTCCAAATTAGCTAACTCGAGCAAATGCACAAAATCTGCCTTGTGAAAATCAGTTCATGATGCCATGTTCCAAGGGTTGTATCTCCCTACTCAAATTGAATTTGGAGATGATTTGGTACTTGTTGGAAAACCCTCATGGCATACTTCAACTTTGATGTTCACCAATGGACCTGGTTTAACTTGGATCAAGGTGAAAAATGTCCCTACATTTTGGAAAAAGTAAAGCAGATTCTGACTTTTTGAAAATTTCACTAAGTGTTGGAAAAAGTGTCATTTTCATGTTTTTGTGATTTTGATCAATCCATAACTCAAAATCCATGAGGATTTGGAATCTCTTATAGTTGACACTTTTAAATTATGTCAGATGGACTTTCATTTGAGCTTTGAATGGGAGAAAAAGGCCTTGTGGTTTAGGAGTTATGACCTTGCAAAGTTGTTACAAAATCATTTTTGTTCCATAACTTAGAAAAATTTTGGTTTCTCATGGTTGCCCCTTTTGCAAGAAACCTCACTTTTCTTGATTTTTCTTAATGAATGATAATCAATACCATACATTAACATTACATTTAACTTAGGGGAACCATATTTGTGAAAATTTTCAAAAAGTCAAACTTGATTTTGTGCACAGTTGACTTTTTGTCAGATGAAATCCAAACTGTGTGATCCTTTGTTAAATCAAGTCCTTGACCTAAATAAAACCTAATGAATGGATTTCATAGGTGTTATAGAGTATATTGAATCATGTCCCAAGCTTTGGGTGCATGTCTTGGTCAAAAGTCAAAGATACAGTTGACTTTTTCTTCAAAACCCTAATTGTGGTCCAGATGAAATTGAAACTTGTGAATCAAGCTTCTTGGGTCAATCCATTGTTGTAAATGGATCAATATGGTGTATTTGAGGCCCTCAAATCTTGTCTTGAGGTCTTGGCCTATGCTTTGCCTCAAAAATCAACTTATGGGTGAATTAGGTCAAGAAACCCTAATTCCTGATTTTTTTATGAATGCATCCCTTGAGGCTAAATTGACTTGATGATTGGGTCCATGAGGTCCCTTGGAGTACATTGGGTTATGCTTTGAAGCATTGGCTCATACCCAGATGAAAATTTTCATCTGGAGGCCTTGGTCGACCAAAACCCTAATTTGGTGACACTGGCGATCTTGAGGCTTGATCCACTTGGAATGTTGCAACCTTGAGCTTGATTCTTGAGGTGGGAGTCCTCTTGATCTCTTATGGGTGTTTGAGAGGTTAGACAAATTGAAGATCATGTCATTTCTTGATTGATCCTTTGTCTAAGTGCTCTGAGAGGGCTTGAAACCCTAATTCTTGATTATGGTGAATGTTTAACCATCTTTGAGGAGATTGATGAGGCATGATGGTACATCCATATTGTGGTAATGATCTTCAAAATGATGGGAAATCTTGGTGGTCAAAATTTGGGGTATGACAGATGCCCCTATTTAATCTTCTTGGACCCAAAGGTGTGAATGGCGAAGGTATTCGAACATTCAGGGTGCAAGAGGATTAAATATCAGAATACCCAAAATTTTGACGGTGATTATGAATGACAGTTTTCTCATTCATCTTCTTTTGCTAAGCAATGATACTTAGAAAAGGGTAAAACTTCCCCTCGATCTTGGTCTTCAGCCACGGAACTGGTCTTAGTTTTCTTTTTAATAAACTTCCCCTCGATCCTAGTTTTTAGCTGTGGAACTAGTCTCAGTTTTTGAAATAAACTTCCCCTCGATCCTAGTCTTCAGCCAAGGAACTGGTCTCAGTTTCTTCATAAAATTCCCCTTAATCCTGGTCTTCAGCCAGGGAACTGGTCTTAGTTTCTTCTTGTCGATTTCCTTCCTTGACAAGGGACACTATGTGTAGCGGTTTTCATCAAACTTCTCGCCGAGTTTTACTGGGGAGATGCCATTTGATGGAAAAAAGTTTTGATGTCAGACTTGCTGGGGAAACCCATTCGTCTGATCTGTAGAGGTGCGCAAACTTCTCTGTGGGAGATGCTATTTGTTGACTCTACTGGGAAAAATGAGTCTCTTGAAAGACTGCTTTCTGCTTGGGGATACTACATCATACTTTTCTTCGAGATCTTCTAGAAGGAATTCCATTTGATGCAATCCAATTTGGAGGTGCTGATGACTTTATTAACATTGACTTTCTTGGGAGAAAAACCAATGTGTTGCTGAGAGTCTTCGGTTGAGAGGCATTCTCTAGGGATTTTCCTTAATCCGGGAAAGCGAAAATATCATCTTCAATGGTGAAGAATGACGTTTGTCAAATGTCTTCTTGCCTTTTAGAGGTTCAAGTTATCAAAGCGGTCGAGGACTGTCTCCAATCCAGAAATAAACTGGGGAGAGAGGTTGTTTAGACAAAACATTTCCTGGCTAGGAAATAACTGACAACTCAATTGATAAGAGGACTTTTATCACTTGGGAAATGAGCATGACAAGAGCGATAGTAATGCAATATGAATATGAATATGAATCAATAATGCATGATGTATGTATGTTTATGCTGATAAAACTGACGCGACATACAGACTAGTGGATGATCACGACTGGATACTCGGCCACTGTGGGGGATGAAAAGTATCATTGGTTCAAAAATAGCAATCCTGCCTTGCTTAGGAAAGACGGTCCATGTGGGGAGAAAGAATTGTTCAATCGGTCTTAAGAGATACGAACTCTGCCAGAAATGTCAGATGGAATATTGCATCTGAAACTGTTGATCCTTCATTCAGGTGCACTGGTTTAGAAGGAGTACTTTTATTATGCACTTTGAGGTTCAATCACCTCCGGAGAAGCTATCGATGTTCTTTTTTATGTTCAAAGTCAAAAGGAATTTCCATCTTTATTTTAAAATCAGAAAAATTTTGACAAGTAAAATTCATTTTTGTTTTATTTCAAGAATCGTTGGTCATGTTAAAAATGTCATTCTGTAAAGCTAAAACAAATTAAAATTGCAAACAAAAGCACTAGGGCCCAAATTTTATTGATAGGATGGAAATCAACCAAGCGCGTGATCCCGTAGAGTATTTACAAAGTTTTAGAAAATGGTACTTTAAGGGAAAAGGGCTACATTGAAACATAACAACCGTTATCCTTCTACTAACTTTGAATTCTGGACATCCTGAGCTTCTGTCGAAGATGACCTTGACTGGAAGTTTTTTGATGAATAGTGTTACCGCTGGGGATTTCACCTTGTTGGACATAGTTACTTGCCATGAATCCCTAACTTTTGCATGGATTGTACTTTGAGATTTCCAATCCATTGGGATGATTTTTGCTTATGTCTCTAATTTTTTGCCCGGACCGTCCTTTCGGGTTTTTAATCCACCGAGATTTTTTTTTATTTAGGCGAAGTATTTCTTGACTACATCAACATTTGTGGGGTAGGCAAATTCCTCTGCATCCATGGTTGCGAGTCTCAAGGCGCCGCCTGAGAAGGCTTTCTTGACTACATAGGGGCCATCATAGTTCGGAGTCCATTTGCCCCGAGAATCAGTGAGGAATGATTGTATCTTTTTTAGCACAAGGTCTCCTTTCTTGAAGACACGGGGTCGAACCTTTTTGTCGAATGCCTTCTTCATTCTTTGCTGATACAATTGACTGTGGTATAAAGTCGTTATTCACTTTTCTTCAATCAGATTCAATTCATCGTGTCGACCTTGACACCATTCAGCCTCTGTTAGCTTAGTTTCCATCAATACCCGGCTTGATGGGATCTCTACTTCTATGGGGAGCACTGCTTCCATGCCATATACTAGAGAGAAAGGGGTTGCCCCTGCTGAAGTGTGGACAGATGTGCGATAACCGTGAAGAGCAAAGGGCAGCATCTCGTGCCAGTCTTTGTAGGTTATAACCATCTTCTGAACAATCTTCTTGATGTTCTTGTTAGCCGCTTCTACCGCTCCATTCATCTTAGGCCGGCAGGGAGACGAGTTATGGTGTTCAATCTTGAACTCATCACACAACTCTTTCATCATCTTATTATTCAAGTTGGATCCATTATCAGTAATGATCTGGCTCGGAACACCATAACGGCAAACGAGATTGTTTTTTATAAAATGGACTACCACTTGTCGGGTTACATTGGTGTATGATACTGCTTTGACCCATTTGGTGAAGTAGTCAATGGCTACTAGGATGAACCGATGTCTGTTTGAAGCCTTGGGTTCAATCATACCAATCATGTCGATTCCCCATATAGAAAAAGGCCATGGAGAAGAAAGAACTTTGAGATGCATTGGCGGTACATGGATTCTGTCTGAGTATATCTGATACTTGTGACATCTCCTCATGTACTGGTAGTAGTCGGATTCCATTGTCAACCAGTAGTATCTTGCTCTCAGAATTTTTCTCGCCATTGTGTGTCCATTGGCATGAGTGCCAAAGGATCCTTCGTGAATCTCTTTTATTAGCATGGTTGCTTCTGGTCTGTCTACGTATCGGAGCAAGACCATGTCGAAGTTTCTCTTATAGAGTGTATCACCACTCAGGAAGAAGTTGCCTGCCAGTCTTCTGACGGTTTTCTTGTCTTTTCTTGATGCCCCAGTTGGGTACTCTTGTTTCTGAAGGAAGCATTTGATATCGTGATACCAAGGTTTGTCATCTATGACTGCTCCAATCGTGAAGATGTAAGCGGGCCTTTCAAGGCGCATTATGTTTATCTTAGGTACGTCGTTCCATTGACCTACACTAATCATGGAAGAGAGAGTGGCTAGTGCATCAGCCATGTGATTTTCTTCACGAGGGATATGACGAAAATTGATTCTGTTGAAGAATGGTAACAACCTTCTTGCGTAATCTTTGTAAGGAATCAGTCCTGATTGGTATGTGTTCCACTCTCCTTTGATCTGATTGATAACCAGGGCTAAGTCTCCATACACATCCAAGTTCTTTATCCTTAAGTTAATTGCTTCTTCGAGACCCACGATACAAGCTTCGTATTCGGCCTCGTTGTTTATGCATTTGAACGTTAATCTGGTAGTGAAAGGAATATGGGTACCCTGAGGTGTTAAAATGATTCACCCAATTCCGTTTCCATAATTGTTGACAGCTCTGTCAAAGATTAGTCCCCATTGGGAACCTGGTTCTGGCCCTTCACTGGATAGCGGTTCATTGCAATCTTTCATTTTCAAGTACATGACATCTTCATATGGGAAGTCAAATCTGACTGATTCTTGATCGTCAATCGGTTGATGAGCCAAATGATCGGCTAAAATACTTCCTTTGACAGCTTTCTGAGCATGGTACTCGATGTCGTATTCTGATAACAACATCTTCTAACGGGCAATCCTTCCCGTGAGAGCGGGTTTTTTAAAGACGTACTTGATCGGATCCATTTCGGAGATAAACCAAGTAGTGTGGAAAATCATGTATTGGCAAAGACGTTTAGCTGCCCAAGCCAGAGCACAACAAGTTTTCTCAAGCATAGTGTACCGAGCTTCACAATTGGTAAATTTCTTGCTCAAATAGTAGATGGCTGACTCTTTTCTTTTTGTTTCGTCTTGTTGGCCAAGTACACAACCCATAGAGTCTTCCAAGACTGTTAGGTAGATGATTAGCGGTCTTCCCTCCACTGGAGGTGACAGGATTGGTGGATTCAACAAATACTCTTTGATTTTGTCGAAAGCCTTTTGGCAGTCTTCTCTCCATACGCAGCTTTGATTCTTTCTGAGTAGTTTGAAGATCGGCGCGCATGTCACGGTCCTGAGGAATATGAATCTGGAAATGTAATTCAGATGCCCCTAAAATCCTCGGACTTGTTTCTCAGTCTTCGGTGAAGGCATTTCTTGAATGTCCTTGACCTTGTCAAGATCAACCTTAATTCCTTTCTGGCTGACGATGAACCCTAAAAGTTTCCCTGAGCAGACACCGAACGTGCATTTGTTGGGATTCAAGCAGAGTTTGTACTTTCTCAGACGCTCGAAAACTTTGACAGGTGGATCACATGCTCTTCTTCTATTTTAGATTTGGCAATCATATCATCGACATACACTTCGATTTCTTTGTGCATCATGTCATGAAACAGAGTAGTCATGGCCTTTTGATAGGTTGCCCCGGCGTTCTTTAAACAGAACAACATTACCTTGTAACAAAAGATGTCCCATAGGGTGATGAATGAAGTTTCCTCCATGTCTTTCGGCGCAATTTTGATTTGATTATAGCCCGAGAATCCATCCATAAAGGAGAAAACTTTGAACTTTACAGTACTGTCTACCAGCATGTCTATGTGCGGTAAAGGGAAGTCATCCTTTGGACTTGCTTTGTTCAGATCCCTGTAGTCTATGCACATTCTGACTTTTCCGTCCTTTTTCAGAACTGGCACTATGTTAGCTAGCCATTGAGGGTATTCTGAGGTGGCAAGGAAACCTGCGTCAATCTGTTTCTGCACTTCCTCCTTGATTTTGATAGCCATGTCCGGGTGAGTTCTTCTCAGCCTTTGTTTCACCGGCGGACATTCTGATCTTAACGGTATATGATGTTCCATGATGCTGGTATCTAACCCTGGCATGTCCTGATAGGACCAAGCAAATACATCGGGAAACTCTTTGAGAAGTTTTATCAAGCCTTTTTTGACAGTTGGACTGAGCAGTACCGCAATCTTGACTTCTTTCCTCTCTTCTTCTGAACCCAAGTTGACCGTTTCCAACAGCTCTTTGTGAGGTTCAATGGACCTTTCCTCTTGTCTGAGTAATCGGGAGATCTCCTCTGCAATTTCTGCGTCTTCTTCTTCTTCAACTTCAAATACCGGGAATTCAAAGTTGGGATAAGGCATTGGATCGTATGTTTCAACGGGGTTTAAAACAAGCAATCTGCATGACGTGATGATTTTTTTTTGGAAGAGATAGAGAGAAATCCAAGAGTGTGTGCAGTTTATTTTCTGAAAAATGCTTGTTATTGTTTATTTTGAGTTGTTTTTAGGATTACCATTTTCAGAAAAAACGAAAAGTGAAAACAGCAATAAATGCGGAAATTACAGGACGACGTTTATTTATTTATGATTTGTCGATTCTTGAAACTACAACCCTATAAAACAAAACTTTGTCGCTTTGGACGAAGCGAAGAGGGACATTTACAGAAAGTGAGCCCTGTAAAAACATTTGTTTCACCTGGGCAGGGTGAAAGGTTAAAACAAAGATGGCAATTACTTAGACTTATGGACGACTTTCGGGACATCGACAGCAACCCATTGGCGGCGAACTCCTCGGTGAATCACAAATTCCGGTACCTTCTTTTTTGGATTGTCCTCATAAATGACGCTGATTTTTGGCAGAGCAGGATCGTTGGAGTCTTCCTCCCAGGCAGAGTTATTGTAAACGAACTCTTCTGTTGTATCTTGCACAGTGTTTTCACTCTCAGGCGGATCTCCCCATCCAGTTGGCTGAATGTCTTCGAGCCTGATACGAGAGCTTTCCGGAGTGGTGTACTTGACCAAGAATTCGTACTTGCCACTCGGCTGTCCTAAGGTGTCCCATATTTCTGCGGGACTGGAGGAGCCATCTTTCTCGATGACGTTGACCTCAGGAAAAGCATAGTTAATGAACTCTTGCCCTGCAATCCTTGCAGATTCATCATTGTACTGGATATCTTCATAATGTCCTGAGTAATGATCCCATGACTCGGTGGGGACGCATGTATTCTTTTCAATGATGCTCAGCTGATAAGCATCGTTTGGCTAACTCTTTTGCCCCAAGTCTTCTGGGTACGGCTGCCAGATAGGCAATTCATCCAGTGGATCTTAATATTCATAGTCGAAGTTGTCTTTCATCGGAGTGTCCTCCTCTAATGAGTTGGGCGGAGCACGGCATCCTTCCGGATCACAATCTCCGTACATCATCTTGACATATGATCTTGGTATATATCTCGTACTCTGCGTGGGAAAGCAAAATGGCGTATGCGTTTCTCCCTGAGACATATAACCGTCCTTGTTGAGATAGGACTTCCACTCTTCATCTGTATCGAAGGAGTCACCTTCATTGATGGTGTGTACTTCTTGAGACACTGGGTGAAGGAAACCTCCACTGGGGAAGAAGTCCTGAATGGGATGAAAACTTTCATCTTTCTTGGCAGTCTGAGTACAGGCTGAAGAAAAACCAAGACATTTCTTTGTCTTGTTATCAGTAGGAATTACGAGTTGTCCCCATCCCTTTACGTCGTTACTTTTGATCACTTCGAGAGCATCTTTGTATGAGGAAATCGATGTCCCTCTTTCTGATCGATTCTCATTTCTTACCGAGAGTGCTTGAAACTGAGTTCCAACAACCTTTTCTGGTTCTACACAGGAAAATGATGATAAGTTGCTCACGATTAAGGCCTGATCTCCGCATACTGTGACTAGCTTGTCGTTTTTGACGAACTTCAGCTTCTGGTGAAGTGTCGAAGTGACTACCCCAGCCTCGTGTATCCAATGTCTTCCTAATAAACAGTTGTATGCTGCCCGGATGTCCATGACCTAGAAAGTGACTTGGAAAGTGTGAGGACCGATGGTTATGGGAAGATCAACTTTGCCGATAACTATTTTTCAGGATCCGTCAAAGGCTTTGATGATGACCTCCCTGCCTCTCATTGGGGCTCCTTGAAATGATAGTTGTATCAGAGTTAATTTTGGCATAAAATTCAGAGCTGATCCTGTATCTACCAGTACGCTGGCTAGAGAATCGTCCTTCTGTATCTACCAGTACCCTGTGAGCTTCGGAACTGAGCAAGAGAGATAGCACATAGATTCTCGAAGGAGTTTGCAACAGTTGGTCTACAATGTTGTACTCGCTCTTCTGGATGAGCTTCAGCATCTCATCGTTATTCTTCCCAGTTCTGGATTACTGGATTGATCGACTGGTTGATTGGGAACTTCTGTTTGAGGTTCCTTTTCCTTGGTGGGTTCTCCAACTCCTCTGTTGAAGATCCAGCCGCTCCGTGTTACTCGACTGATGTCTGCAATGTTTAGACAGAGGGTAATGGAGTTTCCTTTCCATTTTTTATTATTGTTGCATTGTACTTGTAAGGGATAGCTTTATCGAATTTGTACGGTATTGGTCCTGGCAGATAGATAACCACATGAGCCTTTTGATTTTTCTGACCATCGTAGGCAACCTCAATTGGTTCGAGGTTGAGAATCTTTCTACTATCAAGAGGAACTCTTAATTCATGGAGTAGAGGGATTATAGCACATACGTCTTTGGCCATCTCCTGATTAGAGATTAAGACAACGTCTTTGCTTTGATCAGGGAGATAGTTGAGTATCCCGTTGGTCAATCCAGAACTTGAACATGGTCGGATCTCTTTGTGGTCCAACTGATTTTGAAGAGCCGCTCGCACAAGGTAGCATCCTTGGTTATTTTCTGAGCAAACCCTACAGCGCTCATAATTATGTGGTGGAACCCGGCCACGTCCGCTTTGTATGCAGTGCAACTTCACTAGATATATTTCCATCGAGTGGACATCCTGACTTTGATATCTATCAGGATTCTCGTCAATCATACTGATCTATTGTGTAGCTTCATCCAAGTAGATTGGAAGCCACCAGTGGTCCAACAAGTGTTGAAGTGTTTTTTGGACAAGTGCACATCCTTGATCGTTCTTACGACACTCTTTACAATCTTGATAATCATGTGAAGCCAGAAAGCCAAGCCTGACCTGCTTAGCGTGTAATTCTACCAGACTGGTATTCATCAAGCGAATATTAAAGACCTGAATCATATTGACTTGATGGTTATTTCTCTCCTGATAGTCCTGAATCCATCCAAGATCCATCTGACGCTGGATAGACTCTTGTACAAAAGAGCATACCTGATTGCTTATTGAGTAGATCGGACAAGCATTGTAATCGTGTTGTGGCAGATTATGGTATTGACTTTGCCTTGAGTTCATTGCCACCAAGTTGACGTTCATCGTCAGAATGCTGTGGTTCTGGACAATGTTGGGATTTGCGTGAGCTATATTGACCTTACGGATTCGATGATCTTGAATCCATCCGAGATTCATTTGTTCTTGTAGAGTTGATTGCACTATGGAACATCCTTGATTATTCTTTGAGCAGATATCACACTGGTGATAATTGTGAGGCGGTACATGACCGTACCCGCTCTGTCTGCAATGCATCCTGACCAGATTGGTTCCTAATAGGAGTACATCGTGAATTTGATAATTGCGGCTAAATTCTTCCTCTATCAAATTTATGGCAGTCTTCTCATGTTGAGGTGTAACACCTCAAAATTTACCCCCTTGTTTCTAACTCTTTTTGGCTTATGCTTCATTTCATTTGCATCGTCATTTCTGCATTTGCATAGTTCTTTTGAGCATGGGATCGAGGTATCTTTCAGCAGCTCATGGCGTCATCAGTTCCAGTATCATTTCCAACAATGTTCAGAGCCAAGAAGATAGCTTTCAAAGTCTTTTTGAGCATTTATTTTGCTCATTAGACATTTTGACAATCAGAAGCTCTGGCAGTCATTTTTTTTATCAGCGATTCAGCACCAGACGATTATTTTCAGCAGTATTCGGAGCACAAAACGGAATTCACATCATATTTCAAGTGTGTTTCAGTGTTACTCAGTAGCAATGCCAAGTTTTGGGGTTCAGGGGCTTAATGGTTTCAAAACAACTGTCAGAAGTCCCTTTTTCAAGTTTCCCTCCAAAAGGCGCCAAAATTCAAAATTTGCACTGTGTAACCGGTTACAGCATATCTGATAATCGGTTACCCTTTGGTTTTCTGCGCATTTCTTCAATTTTTGAACTGAGTAACCGGTTAGCAGATATGCTGTAACCGGTTACTCTGGGCAAAATTTGAAAATTTTAGTTTGCATCATTTGTGATCATGTGCTTGGCATGTGCACGTGTGGGAAGGATCTAGAATTGATATTTTCATCATTTTCCACCCAAAATTCAAATTCCCTCCAACATTTTCCACTCTAATTCCTCATTTCCTTTCCTAATCCACTCTTCACCCCAATTTCCACCCACTAAACCTCACTCCAAACCACATTTGAATTCCTAACCTAGCTTCTATTTAAATCAATTCATTCCAAACCTCACAGACTTTTGATCCATTTTCTGAATTTTCTACACATTTCACTCCAATTTTCTCTCAACTTCTCTCTCATTCCAAAACCCTCACTCAAAGTTCCACCATCAAAGTTCAACAAATTTTGCATTGAAATTTGGGTATCTTGGAACTAAACCTTCATCCATTCACTAATTCTTGAAGGAATTCTGATTTTGCTACTGTTTTGCTTTTGGATCTAAGTTCTTGGAAGTGATTTTGGAGAAGCTTGAAGCAAGTTCATCACATTGCATTTATTTTGCATTTTCTCTTGAAGATTGCATTGGATCTCTGAATTTCTTGCTTAGATCCATCAATTGCGGCTTATCAACATTCACCAAAGCAATTCTCAGCTTTGTAGGTTGGTGAATTTTAGATCTACTTTTCATTTTAGCTTATTTTGCTTGTTCATGATGTAGATCTTGAATTTGTTGTGTTTGATCCTATGGATTGTGGATTTGATTGTTGTTGTTGGTTGATTGATGTGTGTTTACTGGTTTTGAGATGTAATTCTCGTGCATATTGAGATGCCCTAACATGCAGGTGATTGGAGAAGTGATAAGTTGCTGAAAAGTGATTCTGAACACTTATTTTTCAATTCTGCTGCTGTGTAACCGGTTACAGCATATCTGCTAACCGGTTACCCTGTTGTTTTCTGCGTAATTTTTGCAATTTTGAACTGTGTAACCGGTTAGCAGTTATGCTGGAACCGGTTACCACTGAAACAGAACTTGATTTTCTTGCATTTTCTTGGTTGTTTGAGATCCTTTTCATGTCTAAACTTTATGGATTGATATGATGATGATTTATGGAGCATTCTTGAGCTGTTGTACCTCACACTATTGCATGAACACAATTTTCCGATACGCGATTCTTGGACTTGTATTGTTAAATGTTCATGTTTGCATGGATGTTTTCTTAATGTGGCGAACACTTTGCACACACTCCTTGAGCATGTTAATTGTGAATTATTGCTGGTGTTGCTGGAGTTGTTGTGATGTATATGTGTGCTTGCATCTAACCTCATGAAATGCATATTTGATTGGACTTGTTTGAAATTCTGGCACAGATATCAGATGTCCTACACAGATGTTGAGACACGGATATCCAACATAATGAACAAGATAACAATAATAATAACAGTGCAGAAAGTAAAGAACACAGTGATATATTTACCCAGTTCGGATCAACAATCCTACTCTGGGGGCTACCAAGCCAGGGACGAAATCAATATACGATAGTATCAATTCACAGATCATACAGCAACCACACCCGGTTACAATCTGCTCACTTAATCACTACCCTTCTTATGACTTCTACCTAAGACTCACCTAGGTATGAGGCCCTCCTCAAATCCCTCTTCAATCACACACCGTGACTGGTTCCTTTCAACACAAGTAACAACATGAAAGACACACTTTCAAAAACACACAATTCTCAATACTTCAAAGCTTATGAGAATTGACACACAAGAAACTCAATGCTTAAAAGCTTATGAGTAACTGACAGAACTTACAACAAAAAACCAGTCCTTATACTGTTATTAGAATGATACCAGTTAGGCACATAATTCACAATCAAAAACCCTAACAAAACACACGTAAGTTCCACACATAAACTAGGTTTACACCAGTCAATATATAGCATTAAATCTGGACTGGGTTGGGCTTTAAAACGCAGCAGAGAGACTGCACACAATTCTGCAAAATAAACTCCAAGAAAATAGGTCTTCAATCTAAAGTTTCCTAATATGTCTCCATATTTAGAAAGTAGTGTAAAACCGAAAACCAACACAAAATCTCAACTCAATTACTTTGGTCGCCACATAGGATAACTAAATATTCACAGAATATTCAGTAACAAATAACAACAAACACAATCTTCCTTTTAAGCCAATAACAGACGCGATGTCCTATGAGCCAGGATGGGACATCTTTATCCGACATGTTGAATGCAGTAAGTTAGAACATCTTGTTTCAACATCTTGCTGCTAGAATAGTTTTAGCAAAATAAATGCCAACCACATAATAAAAGAAATAACAATCTCCCCCTTTGGCTTATTTTGGCTAAAACTACACAACACACAATCTTGCAAAGATAAATCAAGCAAAACAAAAATATCAGAGACAGCAGCGAAAAACACAGCATAGCAGCAAAAAAACTCCCCTTCAACTGCAGAAACACAATCAACACAAAAAAAACTGCCCCTCAACTGCAGCAACACAACAGCACAACAACATTCTCCCCCTCAACTGCAGCACCAACACAAGCACACCACAAGCACACTACTCCCCCTTTTTAGCCATAAATATGACAAAGGCAAGTAGAACAGTTCTAAACAAAAGCATCATATAGAAAAAGATAATGTTCAGAAGGAGAGACAGAGATATAGTTATCCTAGGCCTTCAGTTATTACAGCAACAAAATAAGCAAAAAAAAGAAACAAAGAGTTATTCTGCAGTACCATCATCATCTTCATCTGATCCAGATTCCGCAATTTCTTCACCTTCTCCATCAGTCTCAGCATTAATATCACCACTCCCAGATACAGAGTCATCTGAACCCTGTGCACTCTCTCTATCAGATCCACCAGAGGCATCACCTTCAGCAGTTTCCTTGTTATCTTGGTCTTTACCAACTGTTCCAGCTGAAACATTCTTTTTATCCATGAAAGTTTTAATTAACTGTTCAAGTTTGAACTTCCTAGCAGTGTCTTTTCTGATGGAATCTTCCAGTTCCTTGCACGTCTCTTGCAGCTGTGCAATAACTTCATCATCAAAGGTAGCATGGCTAGAAGTTTGAGAGGATGTCCCAACAATGTCTGAAACATGTGCCCCACCAAGTAACTTGTAGTGTAGGGACATGTGAGGTTTTCTTTTGAGTACACTGTCACTGCTTAACAAAAGGTTAGGAAACTGATCTAAGATAACACCACAGATCAGGGAGGGAAAGCAAATAGGCATCTTGACAGCAGTTAAACTTGTTTGTTTCAAGATTTGTTCAAAGATGTATGTCCCAAAATCAAAAGGGACCTTTTTACCAATAGCATAAATGAACCTACCAAGTATGGAGGAAATAGTAGATGTATGATTGGTAGGTACCCAATTCACAACAGCAATCCTATGGAGAATAGCATATTTAACACTCAGTTTTCTAGAGGACAACTTTTCTTCATTTGGCCAGTGTTTAATACAACCACCTGTAATCTCCTTACACACTTCATTGTCTGTGACCTCTAACTCAGGTTGAGGTTCTTCACACCTACCCAGAAAGTTATTGATTACTCCAGGAGAAAAAGTGACAACTTTTCCTCTCACAAACACTTTTCTGAAGTTGTTACTTCTGTTATCATCACAATCTTCAGGAATATTCACAACAAATTCCTTGACTAATTTCTCATAGCAGGGTCCTATCTTGGACACAGTTTTCATCAACCCATCAGCTGCAATAAGATCCATGATTTCCTTGTATTTATTGAAATCCTTAGCCAGCTCTCTCTCCAAGATAATCCTCCTTTGATCCACAACTCTCCATCTATCTGTATTCCTCATAGACCCATCAGCATAGGTCTTTTTGCATGTAGAGTTTTTCACACCAATGATATCTTGAACATCTGTTGCAGCCTCATCTTCAGACTCACTATGAGCAGTGACTTTTCTCTTCTTTGTTGGAACAATAACCTTACTCCATTGTTTAGGAGGCCCAGCTCGAACTTTTCCCTTGGTATTATCCACACCTCCAGACTTTGAACCTTCCATCATAACAGTTTTATCTCTTCTTCTCTTAATTCTCCTTAACATCCCTGCAATTGGTTCCTCATCAGAAGTGCGATCATCAACATTAATAACTACATCAGCTTTCTTTTTACTCCTTCTTTCGTGACCCACATGAATAGGTACACCATCATCAGTCCTATCTGTAGGGCTGCCATTTGGATTGGCATTTCCTGTCAAGGATGTTGGAACATCAGACACAACATCTGTATCAACTCCACTCAAAACCATTGCAACAAACTTCCTAAGTTCCTTATCTTTTCTGATTACATCAACATCAGTAGGATTCTTGTTTATACCACATGATTCAGTAGCGTTCTTTTTTTCAATCAAACCAGACTTAGACCTTTTTTCAGACAAATTTTTTCTAGGGCTTATTTGGTCTACATATAGACTAGTCATCGAGTGAACTTTCTTCCTAGAGGAAAAAGGTTTAGACTTCTTACCAGAAATATTGTCATCCATTGAAGGAGAAACTTGTCGTTTTCCTTTAGGATCAGCAGGGGCTACGTTCAAAGGAGCAATATCAAGCACAAGATCTGAGAGGTTGATCATTCGAAGTGGTTCATCATCTCCAGCATTGATCAGAGGAGATCCTGAGTTATCAGAAGAGCCATGCATGGATTCTGATGCATGATGTTGAGACATTTTCGATTGATCACAAAGCACAATATTGAGGGTGGTAAGAGAAAACCCTAAAGCCCGTAACCTTTAGAGAGAAAAGGCAGGAGAAATTTTTGTAAAATATGTTTGATGTAGGTAGAGTGTTTTTGCCCGCCTATTTATATTTTTGAGAAGTGGGCCCAGAGAAGCGCGGCAGTCACAAACTTTGAACACCCGATTCGCCTCAAATATGCATCCATCAAACTTCCCTTTTAAATTTTCCGCGCTGACATACTTACTAAGTTTAATCTTATTATCACAGTTCACCATGCTAACATTTTGAGTTGCTTTAAAATTGATCAGCACCTGTCTTAACTCAGGATTCTTTCCAATAGCTTTCTTAGTTTCCAAGCATATTGCAGTGCTTTCAGACCTCCACAAATAACAATTATCTGATGCTATCTCGCCTCTCATGACAACCTTACCCTTCTCATTTGTTATCAGACATTCAAAATTGGTAAAGTTAACCCTGAGACCCTGATCACATAGTTGACTTATGCTTATCAAGTTTGCATCTAAGCCTTCAACCAGTAATACCTCCTCCAGGTTGGGTTGTCCTGTACAGTCCAATTTTCCAACACCCATTACTCTCCCTTTTGATCCATTTCCAAAGGTCACATAGTTAATAGAGTGAGACTTAACATCTGACAAACATCTCTTGACACCAGTCATGTGCCTAGAACAGCCACTATCAAAGTACCACTTTTCCTTTGTAGAGACTCTGAAAGACTTATGAGCTATGTGTTCTTCCACTCTTGGGAGTCCACACCTTCTTTGCTCCAACCCAATCCTGTTCCCTACTAGACTGTAACCCAGTTTTGGGGTAGCCATATAATCTGTAGCAGAAGGGTTTTATATGGCCAAACCTTCCACAATAGTGACATCTCCATCTTTGATTCTTTCTTCTTGTGAAATTCTTCTGATGTCTGTGAGGATGTTGCAACATGTTATTTGGCGTCTTCAATTCTTTCTTAGATTAAGCACGTGTTACTTCAGGCCATTTTCCTTTGTCTATCTCACTTGAACTTTCAAACCCAAGACCACTAACATTTCCAACATCTCTCTCTGATTTAAGAATCTCATCAAGCACATCAGAGCTACTATTGAGCATTCTGACAGTCTTGATCACATTGTCCAATTTTGAATTCAGTACAACCACTTCACTTTTCAGATCAGAGATAATAGATAAATGCTCTACCTTTTTAGCTTTTAGATGAGCAATAACTCTCTTTTGTTCTTCTCTCTGCTGACATACTTCTTCACTTTTAATGCATAAATTCTTATAGGAAGCAGCCAGCTCTTCAAAAGTAATTTCTTCACTGACTGACTCTTCATTAGACTCACACACACCTGTTAATGTTGTAACCAGCTTTCCAGACTTCTCATCAGTTTCATTTTCAGAGTCATCTTCTGACCATGAAACTAATAACCCCTTCTTTTGCCTCTTGAGATAAGTGGGACATTCAGATTTTATGTGCCCAAAACCTTCACACTCATGACACTGAGCTCCTTTCCCTTGGTTGAAATTATCTTCAGTTCTGGAATTTCTCCCAGCATTCTGGTTTTTGCTGATGTCGAATGACTTGTCCCTAACATTTGATCTTGACTTCCAATCCATCCTTTTGAACACTTTGTTGAATTGTTTGCCAAGTAACACCAAGTCTTTTGAAAGGCCTTCATCTCTGTCCAGATTACTTTCATCTTCTAAGTCACCTGCCTTTGACATAAAAGCTATACTCTTCTTCTTTTCAGACTTTTCACTGATCCCCAATTCAAATGTTTAAAGTGATCCCACAAGTTCATCCACTTTCATCTTATCTATGTCCTGAGCTTCCTCTATAGCAGTCACTTTCATGTCAAATCTCTTAGGTAGAGATCTGAGGATTTTTCTGACCAGTTTGCTATCAGATATCTTTTCACCTAGGGCACTTGAAGCATTAGCTATCTCAATAATGTTCATGTGAAAATCATGAATGCTCACATCTTCCTTCATCTTCAAATTCTCAAACTTGGTAGTGAGAAGATGAAGTTTTGACATCTTCACCTTTGAAGTTCCTTCATGAGCAACCTTCAAGACCTGCCAAGCCTCTTTTGCAATGGTGCAATGTTCAATCAACCTGAAAATATTTTTGTTAACACCATTATACAAGGCATTCATGGCTTTGGAATTTCCCAAAGATCCTTTGTAGTCTGCATCATCCCAGTCTTCCTCTTCCTTCACCACATCAGTAGGATTACCTTCTCCATCTCTAACCTTTGGGGGTTCCCATCCTTTGATAATAGCTTTCCATGCTTGATCATCCATGGATTTGATGAATGCTATCATCCTTGGTTTCCAATAGTCATAGTTGGAACCATCAAGCAGAGGTGGTTTGTTCAAAAATCCTCCATCCTTGTCCATTGCACCAGAAAGTACCTTCCCTGAATCTCACCCAGAAACAAACTAGGGTGCAAGCTCTTGATGCCAATTGAAATTCTGGCACAGATATCAGATGTCCTACACAGATGTTGAGACACGGATATCCAGCATAATGAACAAGATAACAATAATAATAACAGTGCAGAAAGTAAAGAACACAGTGATATGTTTACCCAGTTCGGATCAACAATCCTACTCTAGGGGCTACCAAGCCAGGGATGAAATCAATATACGATAGTATCAATTCACAGATCATACAGCAACCACACCCGATTACAATCTGCTCACTTAATCACTACCCTTCCTATGACTTCTACCTAAGACTCACCTAGGTATGAGGCCCTCCTCAAATCCCTCTTCAATCACACACCGTGACTGGTTCCTTTCAACACAAGTAACAAAACGAAAGACACACTTTCAAAAACACACAATTCTCAATACTTCAAAGCTTATGAGAATTGACACACAAGAAACTCAATGCTTAAAAGCTTATGAGTAACTGACAGAACTTACAACACAAAACCAGTCCTTATACTGTTATTAGAATGATACCAGTTAGGCTCACAATTCACAATCAAAAACCCTAACAAAATACACGTAAGTTCCACACATAAACTAGGTTTACACAAGTCAATATATAGCATTAAATCTGGACTGGGTTGGGCTTCAAAACGCAGCAGAGTGACTGCACACAATTCTGCAAAATAAATTCCAAGAAAATAGGTCTTCAATCTAAAGTTTCCTAATATGTCTCCATATTTAGAAAGTAGTGTAAAATCGAAAACCAACACAAAATCTCAACTCAATTACTTTGGTCGCCACATAGGATAACTAAATATTCACAGAATATTCAGTAACAAATAACAACAAACACAATCTTCCTTTTAAGCCAATAACAGACGCGATGTCCTATGAGCCAGGATGGGACATCTTTATCCGACATGTTGAATGCAGTAAGTTAGAACATCTTGTTTCAACATCTTGCTGCTAGAATAGTTTTAGCAAAATAAATGCCAACCACATAATCAAAGAAATAACATTGTTCATGTTCTAAATGTTGTGTATTCTTTCATGATGTGGTGTATTCTTCCATGATGTTTTCAAGCATTGCTTACTATGGTGTGTGGTGTGATTGTGATCATGATTGATCAAAAAGTGTATGATGTTTGATGTTTGCTCATTATGTCATGATTGAATCATCTTCAAATGTATTGCATGCTGCCTTGTTTCTACTGCTGTCTATGTGCATATGTGTTGTTGTATGTGTTGCTGCTTTCTACACCCATTTATGTGTTGAATATGAGCTGTTGAATGCTTTTTGGTGTGTTTACTGGATTTTACTGCTGTGCAGGTGTGGAAGCGCTGTTGTAGCCGCTGTTTATTTTTTTTCTTTTCCACTCCTTCTCCTCCCTTGAATCTCAAGACTTGTTTAAGTCTTGGATTTACTCCCTTAGGGCTACCTAGTCCAACTTAATTTTCGATTAAGCTTGGAGTAGGATTAGCATTAGGCTTCCCTTTGCATGCTAACTTAGGTAGATGTTTCCCCTTTCAAACTCAACTATAGGGCCACCTTTGCATGACAACATTAGGAACAATTAGCTTCCCTTTAGTGTTTCTCTTCCCTTGAGTCTTCTCTTCTCATCTCATAATACTTCTAAAACACTTAATAAAGTTAACGTGTATTACGCATGAGCCTCGCATGTGGGAAGTGAGGAATGAGGGGTTTCCTCTCATTTTTCTAGAGTGTTAAGTGGACGTTCCATTTTGGAACGATTTGCTAAGCATTCGTTCCTACATCATAGACTTCGGTACAATGCAAGTTACGAACTAACTTCAATCCACTTCTGTCTGAAAAACACAAAAACAAACTCAAACCTTTTTCATCCTTCGGGATCATTAAGTCCAAATCATTTTCAGAAAAGGGCACGTTACTTCCGTCTCGTCGCAAACAGGCATCGACCCTAACTGCCGGACGCGAATCTAACGTCGCTCATAAAAAACACTAACCGACCTCGTTAGGTCGAACTACGACTGCTCTGATTTGCTCTTTCTCGTCTGATTGAGGATACGTAGGAACAAGACGGCGATGTCTTGGCGAGCAACCTCCCCCCTTAGTTCGCGTCCGAACTACGTTGACTCTGACTTTCCCATTGCACGAGGGAATACGTAGGCATAGGACGAGCGATGTCTTATCGAGTCACTTCTTTTTCTTTTCTTCTTCGTTTCTTCATTCCTTTCCGTTCCCGTTCCTTCTCGTTTCCAGTAGTAGTGGAGCTCCAGCTGACGACACCCTTTGATCGAGACAACAAGCGTGGATCCCATCGAGTACGATGGACATGTGGGGTGCTAACACCTTCCCCTCGCGTAACCGACTCCCTTACCCATTTCTCTTGGTCGCGAGACCATGCTTTTCCTTCCCTTCAGGTTTACGCAGTGTTACCTTTCCCTCTCTTGGGATAAATACACATTGCTGGCGACTCTGTTTCCGCGCCACTTTCGCGTTTGTACTTGGATGAAAATCCTCGGGAGCGATTCAGATTAGTATCTTTGAAAGATAAGACCCCATTCCTGACAACCTTCTGCACATCAGATTTGAAGCTGAGACAGCTCTCAATGTTGTGCCCCAGTCCTCCTTGATGATAAGGGCAAGTTTGATCCGCTTTGAACCAAAAAGGCAGATTTTCCAGTACCGTAAAAGGAGACCTGGTTTGGACATTCCCCTTGACCAGTAGTAGCAGAACCAGTTCTGCATACAACATCGGTATAGGGTCGAACCCTGATGGTCGTGTCGTACGATTGTTGTTGTTGTACTGAGGACGAGCCTGCTGAAGAGGTTGTTGTGTCCTTTGCTGATACTGTTGTTGATTTGGTTGGCTCTGAGCAACCTAAGGTTGATAAGTTGGAGCTGGCGCAGGGTTGATAGCGGGAGTTACTGCTGCTACTGGTTGATATCTTTGCCTTTGCTTTCCGAGAGAGATATTACCAATATCTTGCTCTTTTTTCTTTTGGAAAGCACTACCGTATCTTTGAGTACTGCTTGATGGCTCTGCATCTTTGACTAGACGTCCTTCTCGGACTGCTTCCTCAAGGCGTACTTCCATGTTCACCATTTCAGTGAAATAGCTGGGCGCACTAGCGACCATTCGGTCCTAATAGAATGAGCTTAAGGTTTTCAGAAAGATCTTTATCATCTCTTTTTCCTCTACAGGGGGAGAGATCTGGGCAGAAATTTCACGCCATACCTGAGCATATTCCTTAAAAGTTTCCTTGTCTTTCTGCGACATTGCTCTGAGTTGATCTCTATCTGGTGCCAGTCCAGGTTATACTTATACTGCTGAAGGAAGGCAGCGCCGAGATCTCTGAAAGTGTTGATCTTGGTGCGGTTTAAACCCATGTACCACTTGAGTGCGGCACCGGTTAAACTGTCTTGGAAATAATGGATCAGTAGTTATTGATTCTCTGTCTGAGTTGACATCTTTTGAGCGTACATCACCAAATGACTTTGAGGGCAAGAGTTGCCCTTGTATTTTTCAAAGTCAGGCACCTTGAATTTGTGCGGTATTTTCACGTTAGGGACGAGACAAAGGTCTGCGGCGTCCTTTCTGAATAAATCTTGACCGCGAATGGCATGCAGTTCCTTCTGCATTTCCAAGAATTGCTCCTGGAACTCATTCATTCTTTCGTACATGTCTTCGTTTCCACTAGAAATTACGTGTGGGATCTGTCCTTTCGGGACAGTGTGTACCACTGGTTATGGTATAGTCATTATGGCGGTGACTCTTGATGCTTATATGCCCCGAAGTTTGTAACCTTCAGGTGTTGCTGTCATAACTCTTGTTCTTCGCTTTCCTGAAGTTTGTAACCTTCAGGCCGCTACAGTTTCTGGGTCTTCAGTGACCGGTGGGATGTATCCCTCAGGGACAAAGTTGATAGTCATGCCCCAGGGGCGATCTTTAGGCATATTGTATCGAGAATCATATGTCTCCACTATGGGCGTAGATGTGATTTCTGAAATCACAGTCCTTTGTTGTTGCCTCAGATCGTCCTTTAGAGCGTCGACTTCTTCTCTCAGGTCTCTGTTCTCTTCCTCGAGATCGTCCATTTTCTTTTGTCGATTGGCCCGAGTATTGTATAAGTGAGACAGTTTGACTCTAGAATCGTGACACATACGTGAGACTCGAAGATAAGAAAAATGCGTTATGTGAGAATGATGAATGCAATGATATATTTTTTTGTTTTTTACTTTAATAAAAAAGAAACTTCAATAAATAGATTGTAAATATCATACAGTAAAGGGTGGAGACCCTGTTTTATTGAATTTGAAATATTGCGAAAATGGAAAATATAGTATTTTACAAAGTGCTGGAAAAAGGAAATGTCTAAGCTTATGGATCTTGAGTCCTCTCTGAAGAGAACTCAGATACTGGTTCTGGTATTTTCCTTTTCTTTGACAGGGGCTCTTTAGCCGTTGTCGGGTTGTCAGTCCTTTGCCAAGTGAAATGAGCGAGTAGATTTCTTTGGTCTTCTTGATTTTCTACAACATGCTACTCTAGTATCTTAATCAGAGCATCCTTTTCCTTTAACAGTTGCTGAATCTTAGTACACTCCACATTGAGAATTCGGTACTTGTTTTTCCAAGAGTTTTTCTCCCATTGAACTTTGTTGAGAGCGACCTGGAGTTTTTCCGTATCAGTCATAAAATAAAGGACAGATTCCTTTAACGGAAGAACTTCTTGACGAGGGTAAGGCATCCTCAGCTTGAGGGCTCTAGTTTGTACCCAGTGGAGATAGGGTTCCACGGAGATATAGTCTGGTCTTCCTAGAGACTCTCTTCCTTTCTTGTGAACATGTTGCCAGGCATGCACTATTTCCTTCTTTAGTGCTCTGTCATTTTCTCTTTCCTTGAAGAAAAGACCTTCCAGATGAACATTATGCGAGATATTCTTCATCGGGTATCCGAGTTAACGGCGAACTAAAATTGGATGATAGTTGATTCCTCCTTTAGTTCCTATGAGGGGTACATTGGGGAAATTTATGCATCGTCGGTAAGAGACATGATTCTCTTTGACCAACGTAGGGTACTCTTACGGTCCCAAAAAGCAGCAGACTTGGATAAATGGGAAGTGAACCATTTGTAAGGCAGGGGTACACAACATGTGACCATTCCTCCGCTGTACAAATTCCTTAAGTGTATAGAATGATAAGCATTTGTGAGCAAGGTTGGTACATGGTTTCCAATCAGAAATATCTTAATAGTGTTAGTATCGACGAAGTTATCGATGTTGGGAAAAAGAAACAACCCGTATGTGAGCAGAACAAAGATATCTTCGAAAGCAATTATGTTTCCTACACTGGCAAAGTATAGGGCTTTCTCCTTCAGGAATTTAGTTGGTAAACCCTTTATTCCTTCCTTAGTGGTCATGTGAGTCCTGACTTCTGACTCGTCTAAATAGATTGCTCTTGCAATGGTTTGTTCTTTTGGAATTTCTTCCAGTCCAGAAAAGGGGGTTTGATTAGTGATAAGTAGATCAGTCAGGTGAGAGTACTCCTCCAGTGTTGGAGCAAGTTGATAATCCGGGAATGTGAAACAGTGATAAACCGGATCGTAAAACTGAATTAACGTAGACCTTCAACTACATGGACCCTTAACAGAGACAACAGCCCTTCGTGCTTAGCTCTGAAAGCATCAGGGTTGGTAATCATCCTTGCCAGCCTTCTTAAATCCTCTAGTTTCAGAGCCTTGAAGGTGTACTTGTGCGTCTTTCTTCTACCGAAATCCATAACGCAATCTTTCTGATATTTGCAATTATTGTTTTAGTTTATTTTGAAAAAGAAGAGAGGAGAAAAGAGAAGAAATTTTCTTTGTTTAAGAGTTTTTTAAATGAATGCATGAATGCAGCACACAAAAACATTGAAAAAAACATGGGTTCAAGGGTTCAACGTCACGAGCATGGGGTCATGGCTCTACTCATCCCCAAAGGTTGTATTCTGGTCAATTTTTGTACCTATAGAATGGGTTAAAGGTTCCCAAAATCATTGACCCCCTAGGGATATCAACAGCAAGTTAGTTCACCCGAGCGAGCTGTAGCATCCTAGGGTAATCTCATTTGAGAGTAGCATCGCGAATCAACTATTCCCGATAGTTACCGCACTACCAAATGGCCACATGGTTAATGTCTACTAAATCCTCAGGGTCACAGGTGCCGCACTGGGATAGCATCTATTTTCACGACGTTAGTCGTTCAACATAGTATCCACACGGGCCCTCGCCTGATTTGATGGTCTACCAGGATCGCTTATTTGGAAATCACTCCCTGTAAGTCCACTCGTCTATGTCATCACTTATCTTAGGGTTCTCTCAAACTTTCCACATGCGTATCAATCGCATTCCCATTGACACAAAAATAAACACGGATATCAAGTAGGAAACGCAATATATATAATATAGTATGTAGAAAATTTCTAACAACCTAGACCTCTTAGGAATTCTAATCCTATTCCTAGACAGATAAAATGACTCCCCAGCAGAGTCGTCATTTTACTGTAGCATGCGATTTTTGTCGGTGACGCGACCACCTTATCGCCATGGGTTTCTCCTCACCGCAATGGTAGGAGTGGGGTGCTACTTTCTTATTTCTTATTTATCCTATTAAGCTGGAAAGGAAAGGGAAGCTATCTAAAACTAACCTTGCATGCAAATGTTTAACTGAATAAATGCTTAAGAGATTCGGGGAGTCCGGGGTCAGGTTATACAATGGGGAGTTGTCAATTACCCATCCTATATGTGGTTATCCACAGGTCGTAATCAATTATCCTTACTGCTTTCTACTTACTGGTGTTTGTTTGTTGTGGGTTTGGGAAAGTTTCCCCTTTGGGAGGTTTTTGAGAGAGAGTTTTTGTTGATTTCGGGTTTTCCGATGTTTTTGATGAGTGAAGGTACTGGACCTAAAGTTTTTGATTGGTATGAAGGTATTGGACCTAAATTTTTTGATTGGTGTGCTCGCTATGATTTTGCAATCTTATGCCAATGTATTCCCGTTAAAGAAAACAGGGAAATCAGAGCAATCATAGTTCCTCCTATTCCATGGGAGGAAAAGATGATGTTTTGGTGTCTTGTTCAAAGCCCAAGATTGAAGCTAAAGGGTTTGACTGAGAGAGAATTTGTCATCTCTAAAGGGAGATATCTCATCTGTTTATCATAACTGTTGGGTGACTGATTATAACGGAGGATTACTTTAACTGGGATATAAGAATCCAGCAATGACATAATTTCCTTTATAGGGGATTTGTCCTGAAGGAGAAAACTTTAACTCAGTGTTGAGCAATGCCATTTTTCCTTAGGAGTCTTTTATGCTAAGAGAGTGACAATGGCGTGGATGTAAATAATCCATAGGCTTGACACTTACAGCAATTAGATGAAAAAGGGGCTTTACCAGGATAAGAGATGGACTACGGCTTGGATTTTTTGAATCAACAAGTGTGACACTTACAGTGGTTATCTGGAATTAGGGTTTGTTTTGAATATGTGATATACAGAGAAATGTCTTCCTACAGAGAGGTTTTGATTTCCTCTGAGGGGATGGTGTTTTTTGTGTGCCTTGATTAAAGGCCAAGGTTGAAGCTAAGAGATTGATTGACTCCACTGGGAAAGTCATTATACAAAGCCTCAGAGGAGGCTGGAAAAGACTGAATCAATAAGAGAGTGTCTATCTGTCTTGTACAAAGCCCAAGATTGAGGCTGAAAGAGAATTGACTCTTTTGGGGATTTCATTATACAAAGCCTAAGAGGAGGCTAAAAGTTGACTTTTCCGGGGAAATATTTTGTCTGTCTTGTACAAAGCCCAAGATTGAGGCTGAAAAGGGAAACTGACTCTACTGGTGAGAGGTTTTATCTGTCTTGTACAAATCCCAAGATTGTGGCTAAAAGAAGATTGACTATGCTGGAGAGTATAATTTGTCTTGTACAAAGCCCAAGATTGAGGCTAAAAAGAGGATGGACTCTGCTTAGGGAGATTTTTTTATGTGTCTTGTACAAAGCGCAAGATTGAGGCTGAAAGATATTTGACTGACTCAGCTGAAGATATTTATGGGTGTCTTGTACAAAGCCCAAGATTGAGACTGAAAGAGACCGACTCAACAAGAGAGTGTTTTTAGGGGATTGACTCAACAAGAGAGTGTTTTTATCTGTCTTGTACAAAGCCCAAGATTGAGGCTGACTTTTGCTGACGAAAAGAAGGATCATTATACAAATCCTAAGAGGAGGCTAACAATGATTGACTCAACAAGAGAGTGAAGAAAGATCTTTATACAAAGCCTAAGAGGAGGCTAAAAGTGATTAAACTCAACAAGAGAGTGAAGAAAGATCTTTATACAAAGCCTAAGAGAAGGCTATCTTCTGCTGAGGATTATTGAGATCCAAAGACAGGTCCTAGTTGGGGAATCAACTCTTGCTGAGGGTTTACAGAAGAGTTGAAACATCAGATTCCTTGAGGTTCTGATAAAGTTTTATTTATAGTGATTTGACCCTAGATGGGGGAAATTTGGAAGAGTGTTTGAGTTTTAGAACCTATGGGGGTTTTAACTCTACTGGAGATTGATTAAATGACCAGGATTTCTCCTGTGTTTGTAGGGAACTTGAGAATGTCTTTGAGATCCAAAAGGAGATTAGACTCTCCGAGTCTACTGGTATGGAAGAGTTTATCTTTGATTGATGCCCAAGAGGAGGCATGTGTTTAAGGGATGAGTGTCAACCCTAAAATTGGTCTGAGATTTTGACTCTTCAGAAAGACTGCTCTAATAAAGGATGACTAAGTTCTGTCCTATACCTTTAAGAGGTCTTCAGGGTCCTTGTACTAAGCCCAAGAGAAGGCATGAGAACTTCTAAGAAGTCGGGGGTCCTGGTACAAATCCCAAGAGGAGGAGGGGATGCTTTTAGGAAGCCTGTGGGTCCAAACTTAAGAAGAGTTCAAGAAAAGTTTCACCGGGAATAATCTTTTCTTTAATGAACAGTTCTAGGGTTTGAAGAAATTCAAGAGAGGTTTCACCGGGAATTAATCCTCTCTAGGGGAAAGAACTTCTTTGACAATTTTTTATTAGTGACAGTCTGAGAAAAGTTTCACCGGGAATAATGTCTTTCTCTTTGTTCCATATTGTATAAGCACAAGAGGAGGCAAGACTGTATCTGGAAATTCCTTTGGGGAACTAGTTTTGACTGTGTTGAAAGATTGACCGCTGGTTTGATCTAGTCCAAGACCTAATTGCCTGAAAAACTCTAAGCAGATATATATAAGCATATATATACAGATGAAATATATATACAAGTATGTAAAAGAGGGTAGGAGGACTTACAGGTGAGCAAGCTTCCAGCACAAACAAATATATATATATGTGCAAGTATGTAAAAGAAAGTTGTTTAAAACTTACAGGCGAGCAAGCTTCCATTGTAACAGTTGTATGGTTAGTTGTTCAAGAAATTAAAGAAAGTTTTGATAACAACTATGGTTTTGAGCCTAAATCAAAAAGGAAAGTTGTTTTGAAAATATTGGGGCTTATACTCAAGGAGAGGCCCAGATGAAAAACAGTAATCGTACCGTTGATCTGAAAATTGTATCGGGACTTATACAACGACTGAGGCCCAAAAAGGTTTTCTGTACAAAGGGATGGGTCTTATAACTCAAGGAGAGGCCGAAAGTGTTTGAAAAAGAAAAGAAATGGGATTTACAACACAAGGGTAAGCCCAGTTGATTTTTGTTTTGAAATGGCGATCGCGCCGAGATTTTTGAAAACACAGTGGCACTTATACAATGATTGAGGCCCCAAAAAGGTTTTTTATTTACATGGGATGGGTCTTACACTCTATTAGAGGCCCAAAGTGTTTTGAAAAAGATTTGTGAGGGTGAAAATAATCAAAACCCTAATTTGATTTTAAAATGTATTTTAATTGAATAAAAATTCAATTAAAATGATCAAAATTATCAAACATGTGTGAAAATCAAATTGTGATCTTGGATTAATGTTTTAAAAATCATGTTTCATTCATAGAATGATTTGAAAATTATTTGAATTTGCAAAATCGAGAGAAAAATATTTTTAAATGTTTAAAAACAAATAAAACATAATTCTTTACAAAAATACCAAATATATGAAATAAATGATATTTTTTGAAATTTTTATAGAATTAAATATTTTAACATTTTTTGGAATTTTCAAAAAAAGAACCAATAAAAAATAATTAAAATTGAGAGAGAAATTAATTTTGGAATTAATTAACTAAAACCATGAAAAATGTGAAAAATGGCAAAATATGGCAAAATGGAAAAATGGTCTGGGTGGGTGTTGAACCCACGACCTGCCAAACAAACACACATGCGCGCTACCACTGGGGTGGTGATACATCCGTGTATCAAAACCACCCCATGTGTATATGAGGGTGCCTTGTTTTTAGGTCTGGCCATGGCCTGGTCCTTGCCCAAGGCAAGGCCTGATTTTAGGCCTCTTGCGTGAAGGCTCTAACTTTCTCATTTCTCCATGGATTGGGACAAAATTTAGGTGTATCCTGCCTAGAATTTTATGAGGAATCCAATGGTGTCCTTGGAATTTTCAGAAAATGTCTCCATTTTAAAATCCGATAGTGATTTCAAAATAGGCCTAGATTTGCATGTTCTATGCTATCTCATCATACAGGCAGTAATAGCATGGTAAATTTGTTCAAACACAACATATATGATATGTATGAGAGGTCCATGATCAATGGACCTCAAAACAATGCATGATTTAAAGAGTTCAAGTTGTGATGCACTTACCTCTTGAAGCTTCTTGTGCTATCTGTCAAGCTCCTTATGCCAGAAGTAATTCAATGCTTTGAACACTCTTAATTGATCCGTTAGAAGCTTTTAGGATGATCAAAACCAGCTGGAATCCTCAGGAACAAGAATTGGCTCTTTCTTGCAAAAGGGGCAAAAGTGACCAAGATAGTAACTCTCTTAAATGGTGTTCTAGATGAGGGAAACCAATTGGGACAGTTTGAGGATGATATTTGGAGTGTGTTTGAGACCTGGTTTGGTTTTGGAAGTGACGGAATCAAGACATGGCTTGAAAAATGCAGAAAAATCAAATTTTGAGGTTTTGGAGGTTGACTTTCTGATTTTGGTGTTTTGGATCAAAGGTGAGTGTTTGAACAACTTAGATATGACATATTGGATGTGTTTGGATCATGAGTTGTGGTGGAATTGCTCTCTAACTCAAAAACTCAGAAATGACTTGCAAAAGAAGGCATTTTGGCCTAAAGAGAGAGATTTTGAGGAAAGCATCAGTTGTAGTGCTTCGGTGTACTCAAACTGATCATAAATGAGCTCTATTTATAGTAGAGCAAGTTTTTTTTGCAAGCAATGGTGAATGGCAGCTGGTACAAGCCTTTGGCTAATGTTGATCCAAGGGAATCTTTAGTCTCTTATAGCCATTGAGTTGAGGTTAGGGCACAGGCCTATGGTCCTTTGATTCAGAGCTGAATCTTGACTCATTCAGTTAGGAATATCTCAGTCCATGCCACATTGATGCATCCATTGAATTCTTGGAAACAAAATTGGAGTCTTGAAGCTTTTTAACCTTTTTAGGGCACTCATGGCTACATGTAGTTCCTTGGAATTTGGAGGCATGTGGATCAGATCTTTTCACTTGGATGTTATCCTATGATGTGTCCAAATGGATGACAAGGCTTGGAGTTGTCCAAATTAGCTAACTCGAGCAAAATGCACAAAATCTGCCTTGTGAAAATCAGTCCATGATACCATGTTCCAAGGGTTGTATCTCCCTACTCAAATTGAATTTGGAGATGATCTGGTACTTGTTGGAAAGCCCTCATGGCATACTTCAACTTTGATGTTCACCAATGGACCTGGTTTAACTTGGATCAAGATGAAAAATGTCCCTACATTTTGGAAAAAGTAAGACAGATTCTGACATTTTGAAAATTTCACTAAGTGTTGGAAAAAGTGTCATTTTCATGTTTTTGTGATTTTGATCAATCCATAAATCAAAATCCATGAGGATTTGGAATCTCTTGTAGTTGACACTTTTAAAGTATGTCAGATGGACTTTCATTTGAGCTTTGTATGGGAGAAAAAGGCCTTGTGGAGTTATGACCTTGCAAAGTTGGTACAAAATCACTTTTGTTCCATAACTTAGAAAAATTTTGGTTTCTCATGGTTGCCCCTTTTGCAGAAACCTCACTTTTCTTGATTTTTCTTAATGAATAATGATCAATACCATACATTAACATTATTTTTTACTTAGGGGAACCATATTTGTGAAAAATTTCAAAAAGTCAAACTTGATTTTGTGAACAATTGAATTTTTGTCAGATGAAATCCAAACTGTGTGATCCTCTATGAAATCAAGTCCTTGACCTAAATCAAACCTAATTAATGGATTTCATAGGTGTTATAGGGTGTATTGAATCATGTCCCAAGGTTTGGGAGCATGTCTTGGTCAAAAGTCAAAGATACAGATGACTTTTTCTTCAAAACCCTAATTGTGGTCCAGATGAAATTGAAACTTGTGAATCAAGCTTCATGGGTCAATCCATTGTTGTAAATGGATCAATATGGTGCATTTGAGGCCTTCAAATCATGTCTTGAGGTCTTGGCCCATGCTTTGCCTCAAAAGTCAACTTAGGGGTGAATTAGGTCAAGAAACCCTAATTCCTTATTTTTTATGAATGCATCCCCTGAGGCTAAATTGACTTGATGATTGGGTCCATGAGGTCCCTTGGAGTATCTTGGGCTGTGCTTTAAATAATTGGCTCATGCCCAGATGAAAATTTTCATCTGGAGGCCTTGGTCTACCAAAACCCTAATTTGGTGACACTAGCGATCTTGAGGCTTGATCCACTTGGAATGTTGCAACCTTGTGCTTGATTCTTGAGGTGGGAGTCCTATTGATCTCTTATGGGTGTTTGAGAGGTTAGATAAGTTGAAGATCGTGTCATTTCTTGATTGATCCTTTGTCTAAGAGCTCTGAGAGGGCTTGAAACCCTAATTCTTGATTATGGTGAATTTTCAACCATCTTTGAGGAGATTTATGAGGCATGATGGTACATCCATATTGTGGTAATGATCTTCACAATGATGGGAAATCTTGGTGGTCAAAGTTTGGGGTATGACACAAATCAAATCATCCTTCTCCTTCAATTGCCTTTGCAAATCATGGCACTTGCTTTCCCAAGTGTCTCTCTCTTGTTTCATCTGAGCTAAAGAGGATTAGAGCTTTTCCATGTCTTCATCTGGAACATGAGTAATAGATAAAAATTTGGGAAACATGGGTTCTTCGGGAGGATAAATAATTTTGACTTGAATAGCTCTTTCTTGGACCCATTGGGTGTAAGGCTCCAAAGCGACACAATTCTTCAATCCTAGCTCATTCTTCCCTTTCCTGTGAATCTTGCATCAGGCGTGGACTATTCTTTCCTTCAACCCATTATTGTCAACCCCTTCTTGAGTGAAGAAAGCTTCCAAGGAAACACTATTTGGCATATCCTTCATAGCATACCCTAGCTGACGGCGAGCTAAAACCAGATTATAGTTAATACCACCTTTTGTACAAAGAAGAGGCACATTAGGGAATTCACCACAACTGTGGATAATCTTCACATCGTCGTAAACTCTAGAATACCAAGTTATATCTACGTTGGTAAGAGACATAATTCTCTGAGACCACCTCAAACACTTCTTGTTATCCTTGAATACACTAGACTGCGGCAAGTGTAAAATAAACCGCTTGTACAGTAAAGGATCATAACATGTGATCATTCCTCCATTCTTCTTTGTCCTAATAAGAATAGAATGGTAAGTATCAACAAGCAAAGTTGGGACAGGATTCCCAATCTGAAAAATACGAATGGCGTTGATGTCCATAAAGTTATTCAATGTTAGGAAACAAGACTAGGCCATAGATGAGTAGAGCAAGAACGGCTTCAAAAGCAACCATACTCCCAGCACTGGTGTCATACCCCAAATTTTGACCACCAATATTTCCCATCATTGTGCAAATCATCATCACAATATGGATGAACCCTCATGCCTCATCAATCTCCTCGAAGATGGTTGAGCATTCACTAAAATCAAAGATTAGGGTTTTGGGCCCTCTCAGAGCACTTAGACACAGGATCAATCAAGAAATGACATGATCTTCAACTTGTCTAGCCTCTCAAACACCTATAAGGGATCAAGAGGACTCCCACATCAAGAATCAAGCACAAGGTTGCAACATTCCAAGTGGATCAAGCCTCAAGATCGCTTGTGTCACCAAATTAGGGTTTTGGTCGCCTGAGACCTCCAGATGAAAATTTTCATTTGGGCATGAGCCAATGTTTTAAAATATAACCCAAGATACTCTAAGGGACCTCACGGACCCAATCATCAAGTCAATTTAACCCCAGGGGATGCATTTACCAAAAATCAGGAATTTGGGTTCCTTGACCTAATTCACCCCTAAACTGACTTTTGGGACAAAGCATAAGCCAAGACCTCAAGACATGATTTGAGGGCCTCCAATATACTACGTTGACCCATTTGCAACAATGGATTGACCCAGGAAGCTTGGTTCACAAGTTTCAATTTCATCAGGACCACAATTAGGGTTTCAGGGAAAAAGTCAACTATGCCTTTGACTTTTGACCAGGACATGCTCCCAAACCTTGGGACATGATTCAATACACCCTATAACACCTACGGAATCCATCCATTAGGTTTTATTTAGGTCAAGGACTTGATTTCATAAAGGATCGCACAGTTTGGATTTCATCCGATAAAAAGTCAACTGTACAAAAATCCAAAGTTTGACTTTTTGGATTTTTGGTCAACCAAGGTTCCTTAACCCTAAAACAATGTTAATATGTGATTTGAATCATCATTCATCAAGAAAAACCAAAGAACATGGCATCATGAACTTGTACCAAAGAAAATGCCTTCTCTAACCCTATAACACTTGCTTTCCTCAAAATCCCTTTCTCTAGGCCAAAATGCCTTCTTTTGCAAGGTACCTCTAAGTTTTTGAGTTAGAGAGCAATTCCATCATAGCTCATGATCCAAACACCTCTAATATGTTGTATCTAAGTTGTTCAAACTCTCACATGTGACCTGTAACACCAAAATCACAAAGTCCACTTCCAAAACCTCAAAATTGGACTTTTTTGCATTTTTCAAGCCATGTCTTGATTCTGTCACTTTTAAAACCAGATAAAACCTCAAACACACTCCAAATATCATCCTTGAACTGTCCTAAATGGTTCCCCTCATCTGGAACACCATTTGAGAGAGTTGCCATATTGGTCACTTTTGCCCCTTTTGCAAGAAAGAGCTCAAACTTGTTCCTGAGGATTCCAGCTGGTTCTAACCATTCTAAAAGCTTCTAAGGGATCAATTGAGAGTGTCCAAAGTATCAAATTACTTCTGGCACAAGGAACTTGGTAGATAGCCTAAAAAGCTCCAAGAGGTAAGTGCATCATCACTTGAACTTTCTAAATTATGCATTGCTTTGAAGTCCACTGATCATAAACATCTCATTCATGTTGTATATGTTGTGTTTGAACCAATTCATCATGTAATTCTTGATGTACCATGAGGTAGCATGGAAAATGCAAATATAGGCCTATTTCAAAACCATTATCGGGTTTTAAAATAGGGACCTCATCTGAAAAAACCATGACCACCATTGGATTCCTTGGGAAATTCTAGGCCAGATGCATATAAATTTTGTCCCAATCCATGGAGAAATGAGAAAGTTAGAGGCTTCACGTAAATGGCCCAAAAGCTGGCCTTGCCTTGCCTTGCCCAGGCCTAAAACAAGGCACCCCTTATATATTTATGGGGTGGTTTTTGTTAGACGATGGCTATGGATCTAGAAGGGGGGGTTGAATATATCCCTTGAGTTTTACACGCAAATGGATTACAAAAAATTGTTTTAAAAAATTGTTTGACGAAAGCAACCACTAGATAGATCGTCTACAACGAATCTTCTACTAAAAGGATCGGATATGCATGAATATATCGGGAATGAGTATGGAAGAGAAAAACTCAGTTTGATTACTACACTTAAAAATGCAGTCAACAGAATTTCACTTGCTTGACGTTTATTCCAATCCAATGAGGTAAAGTGATAAGCAATTTAAGGCAACGTGTTCAAAATTTGCTCTGAAACAAATTATCAAACACCTAGTATACGTAAACACACCAAGTGCAGAATTTCTATGGAGGGTAATGTACAGCTGCTCCAAGATACAATTCAAGGAATTGTATCAATTTAACAAAAACAGTTTATCAACTTACAATTACTCTACGACAGAAATTTCAATAACTTGCAACTTCACAAATTCGAACAAACTGAAATGTAAAGGAGTTAAGGAGAGAGAGAACAAACACGATTTGATTAGGAAGTTCCCCAATCGTCCTTGCTTTGGGTACGTCTGCCCCTAACTCCACAAATGGAATTAAGATATGTATATATATAGTTGTTGCAAATTGTTTGTTACAAGAGAAAACTATGAACATCCAAACCCTCGAACGTCTTCGATCGTTGATGTAGAATTTTCTCTTCCCTTGATTCAAAATGAATCAAGTCCTTCGAATATGGTTGATCCAATTATTGTCCCACGCTACTAAACCGTAAGAATCCACCATTCTTCGGTTACCTTCACTCCATCAATTACGATCTACCAAAAATTCAAACCCAAACCTTTCTTCTACGATCCTCTGATTACAGCTACTAAACCGAACAATTGCTCCAATTTCCGGTTACCTTCGCCCAGCCGAATCCCTGTAGAACGAATAGGTTTGTACAAAAACCCCCAAAATCAATCCGATTCTTGGAGGACAAAACCAACTGGTTTTATTCAAGAAACACCTGCCAAGCTCTCAACCCAGAAGATGAAGATCACACTTCCTAAATTCTGAGTGTTATCACTTCGAACAATGGGCGACACAAACAAAGATGATTATGTGTGATTGTTTGTTTACTCAATAAAGAAGATGAAGATGAAGAGAGAAATGACATATATCTTTCACGTTTCTTGTTGGTAGAATAAAAGGATGACCAAAACTATTTATAGGAAAATAAAATGACCCACAAAAATAATAACAGAAATGACAGAAAAAAATTAAGTGAAAAACACAGAATTTTGAAGTCATGTGTCGACCTACTGACCTGATGCGTCGACGCATAGAAGCAAGTTTTTGTGTTAATTAAGTTGTGCGCTTTCCCACAGGATTTGCTAGGTCAGCGCATGAATTTTGAGGTTAGTGCATGAACTGGAAGGGTCAGCGCATGAACTGCATTTTTTTTGGAAATTCAATTTTCTGAGCATTTTCACTAGACCAAGATCAAAAACACATACTAGACACCACTAAAATGATAATGGACATTTATTTATGGGAGAGACAAGGTCCTATACATCTAGACACATGAACGATAATGGTTAGACGTAATATGCCCGACACGTGAAGTGATACCGCTTAAATTACAATCTAATTTCTTACATGTTTGTTGACATCATTAAAACAAGGTAGATAGAAGAATATCCCTCACATACTCCCCCTTTTTGATGATGCCAACACTTTCTTAGCTGTCATGAGATTTGTAATTGGAGAGTGAGCAACGTGAGCAAAGCTCCCCCTGTCTTTGACACTTGGTAAATAAAATTTCTGCTTGTTTTTATTCTTCTCCCCCTTTGACAACGTCAAAAAGAAGAAAAGAAGGTGGTGAAAATAAAACACTACAATACGTAAAGGATCATCACATATTTGCAACATACAAACATTAACACGCATCCACATATGATACAGCTAATGTAAAAATTAGGAATGGATAAATAAGGAACCAAAAACTTAAAAGCAATACATTCAATCTGGAAGAGTTCAAACAACAGTAAAAAAAACAAACCAAACCACAAAGAATAAATGCAAGCACAAATGAAATATGATGCCCTAAACTCTATGGCCTTCTCCCCCTAAACGGATGACCTCTTCCCCTATAGTGTTGGCTTGGTGGTGGGAGATCCTCTAGTTGTGGGTTGAGATCATTTAACATGTTGTTCAGGTTGCCAAGACTATTTTCCAGGTTTAGGTTTTGTTGAGTCAAGTTGGCATCCATTTGATTGAAACGATTCATAGTGGCGTTGGAAAAATTGTTGAAGTTGGTAATGTGAGAGGAGACTTGATCAGACAGATTGGTGAACCGTTCTTCCTGAGCAGTGTAGCGCGTATCTTACAAAGCTTGAAATTCTTGATGTTGAAGAGTCAATTCGTTCAACCTAGCAAGAATTTCTTCAGAAGCCTGCGGATTATGCTGAGACGGTGGAGTTTGAGGAGCAGAGTTATCAGGTTGCTGCCATTCAGAGTCCTCACCATAGGTTGGAGGAACATAGGTGTTTCCAAAAACAGTCCAGCAATTTTGTTGCCACTGCCCCCAGCCCTGATTTTCAGAAGGTTCTTTAGGTTGATTGCCCATCCAAGCCTCATTGTTCTCTTCCTGCATAATCACATCTTCATCATCAACATCTTGATTAGCATTTTCTGGAGCATCCTCATCATCATCTTCTTCAAGGTGAACAGGTGCATCAGGTTCAGGATGGGTAGAACGAGGTCGATAAGTAAACTTGTTCTCTCGTGAATCCCAAAAGTAACCCATCATGGTAAGGGTTTTGGCAAGAAATTGTTGTTCAGCTGTAATATGAATATGACAAATGTTTGGAACAGGAATGTCAAAGTGATTCAAAATGTTTGCAACAACAGATGCATAACCAAGTGCCAGAAATTTGCTGAAGCTGCGAGTAACGAACATCTTATAAGCAAAATAATAAGGCCAGTTAATCTTGATCCAATTCTTTAGAATATGGATGAGATGAACCTCTGCCTGCTCAACTCTTGAGTACCCTCCTTTCTTAGGCCTCAAGATGCGAGCAACAATCCATTGAAGAATTCGGTCTTTAAATTTCAAGTGGCCGATAGTGACATTTTTCAGAAATACTCCACTTGCTACAATATCATCTGGATATGGTTCCCGTAACATCGAATTCAGAGCAGTTTTGAACTCATAGTTCTCAACAAAAACTTTATCCGTGGCCTTTGGGAGAGTGTCTTTAGTGTCCAAGACAAACAGTGTAGACCATACATCATTGGTCTATTCAAATTGTGCATTATTTATAGAAAATTTAAATTCAGCCCCATGAAATTTACCCTTGATCCCACAGTAGAACAACCGAGTCAAATCTTCACTATACTTATCATCACATTCTAGAAATTCACCAAGATTTTGAAAATTCACAAGTTCAGAAATCTCAAGAATGTGAAAACCTGGACCCATCAGAGGATAAAATCCATGTTGTCTTATAACCGCACGGTTACAGAATAGTTGCTCAAAAGGAATAGCTAGTCTTTCGGAAATTAAAAACTTAAAGGTTACCCGTTGTGAAAATGATGCTCTGGTTGGTGCTGGTTGTGAAGATGAACCTCTTGTTCCCCTTCTACTTGGATTTCTTCTTGAAGCCATGGTTGAAAAAGAGTTGAAAGGAGATGATGACACTTGATTTTCGCAGAAAGTGAAGAGGAGATATGTGCAGCCCTTAGAAACCCTTGTAGTAGAAATATAGAGAATTTTCTCTTGGTGGGTTTTTTATTTTTAGGGTTTTTGATGATGATTTAGTGGAGAATAATGGTTATTGATGAGGTTTAATGGATGAAGATAAGGAGAGATTGACCACAAAATCTAATGAGATGCCATGCAATAAACATACATCAATGTGCAATGAAAATATGTAGTGAAAATAGGCAACACTAGGTCGGCGCACGCGTCCCAGTAAAGAAGGAAGTCTGAATGTTTGGTTTATGCGTCGACCTATGGATCTGTGAGTCGTTGCATGATTCATAAATTTTCCTAAAAAATTGAACATTTGGTTATGCGATTTCCCGAAAATTTATCCTAGGTCAGCGCATAAGTCATGCGTCGACGCATGCACATACAAACATGAGCCAGAAATGAAATTTTTGCAATTTAAGTTCCAAAAGATAAATAAACAAGCACATATATTGACCAAAACATCCACATGAACGATAAGTGCTCAAAATGCAATAAACATCAAGATTAGAGTAATTAATATGGCACAAACATGATAAACATCTATAAATCTGAACGATATTACCTTGATCATCATGACGATAAGAGCCCTCACATATAGCTAAATATCTCTTTGCATTGTTAGTTAAAAGAATAAACAAGCATGCATATATGTGAAGATCACTACCTTAAGAGGTTATTAAGCACGATCCGAGATATCGAGAATGCCAAGTTCCCTACGGATGTGAAAGAAAGGCTCTGTAGCTAATGGTTTCGTAAAAATATCAGCAAGTTGATTTTTAGTGTCAACGTGCTCAAAAATCACATCACCTTTCTCTACATGATCCCTAAGAAAATGATGGGGTATTTTGATATGCTTGGTGCGTGAATGCAATACGGGGTTCTTAGTTAGGTTAATCGCACTAGTGTTATCGCACAAAATTGGAATATGCTCAAGTTTTAAATTGAAATCAAGCGATTGTTGTTTAAGCCATAAGACTTGAGTATAACAACTACCGACGGCAACGTATTCCGCCTCGGTTGTTGACAAAGCAATGGAAACCTGTTTCTTGCTATGCCAACTTACCAAGGAATTTGCGAAAAGGTGACATGTACCACTAGTACTTTTCCTATCCACCTTGCACCCGGCAAAGTCGGAATCGGAGTAGCCAACTAAGGAACAAGCACTACCTTTGGAATACCACAGCCCATACTTTGGAGTACCAGACAGGTATCGAAGTATGCGCTTAACAACCTTTAAGTGGGATTCCTTGGGATGTGCCTGATACCTTGCACACATGCATACACTAAACATTATATCGGGACGTGATGCGGTAAGATAAAGAAGAGGTCCTATCATACCTCGATACTTCTTTACCTCAACATCCTTACCCTTTTCGTCACGATCAAGATTAGCACTTGTAGGCATAGGAGTGTCTATTGCTTTGTAGTTTAGCATATCAAAACGTTTTAGTAACTCAAGACAATATTTCGTTTGACTCACGAATATGCCCTCTTCAAGTTGTTTGATTTGCAATCTGAGGAAATAGTTGAGCTCCCCCATCATGCTCATTTCAAACTCCCCCTTCATCAAACTAGAAAACTCATTGACCAAGGTCATGTTAGTAGACCCAAATATAATATCGTCAACATAAATTTGTACCAAAATTAAGTGTTTTCCTTGACGTTTAATAAAGAGGGTTGTGTTAACCTTTCCTCTTGAATACCCTTGATCAAGTAGAAATTTGCTTAGACGTTCATACCAAGCCCTAGGGGCTTGTTTAAGTCCGTACAAAGCACATTTAAGTTTATAGACATGATCAGGATATTCATGAGATTCAAAACCCGGAGGTTGGGCAACATCCATTTATATATCCATTAAGGAATGCACTTTTAACATCCATTTGGAATAATTTGAAATTTTTAGTGCAAGCATAAGCAAGTAAAAGGTGTATAGCCTCGAGTCGGGCAACCGACGCATAAGTTTCCTCATAGTCGATTCCTTCCTCTTGGTTATAGCCTTGCACTACAAGTCGCGCTTTGTTACGTGTTATTACTCCATTTTCATCAAGCTTATTCCTAAACACCCATCGGGTGCCGATTACTCGATGATCTCGCGGAGGGGGGACAAGGTCCCAAACCTCATTTCTCCTGAATTGGTTTAGTTCATCTTGCATTGACAAAAACCAATGCTCATCGAGTAACGCCTCCTTAGCGTTTTTAGGTTTAACTTGGGAGACAAAAGCAGAGTAATAGCAAAAATTATTAAGTTTAGAGCGAGTGGTTACTCCCTTAGAGATATCACCGAGAATGTTGTCAATTGGATGGTCTTTTGAAGACTTCCAAGCTAGAGGAAGTTCATCTTTATCAGCATGATGATCATCCTCACTTTTCACTGGTTGGTGATCCTTTTCCTCCTTAATATGCACTGCTTCAGGCTGATCAGTTCTCTTATCAGTGTCCTTGAGTATGTCTTCAGTAGGTACACCTGCACCATGAAAAGAACTACCTTCTCCGACATTTCTCGGATAAGACTCATCAAAGGTAACATGAACTGACTCTTCAACTACACGTAACCTTTTATTATAAATTCTATACGCTTTACTTGACTGAGAGTATCCAAGAAAAATACCCTCGTCGGCCTTGGCATCAAACCTACCAAGAATCTCTTTCCCATTATTTAACACAAAACATTTGCTGCCAAATACATGAAGGTGAGAGATATTTGGCTTACGCCCTTTTAAAAGCTCATACGGTGTCTTGTTTAGAATAGGCCGGATGAGCACCCTATTCAAAACGTAACAAGCCGTACTTATGGCGTCGGCCCAAAAGTATTTTGGTAATCCACTATCATTGATCATAGTCCTTCCAAGTTCTTCCAAAAATCTATTTTTACGTTCCACTACCCCATTTTGTTAAGGGGTGCTTGGTGCGGAAAAATTATGATCAATTCCGTTGGAATCACAAAATGCTTCAAACAAATGATTTTCAAACTCACCCCCATGGTCACTTCTAATTGACCCAATGTTTGTGTTTAACTTGTTCTGAGATAACTTAGCAAATCGTTCAAAGGCCAAAAAGGTATCACTCTTATTTGCTAAGAAAATTGTCTAGAAAAATCATCGACTATAACAAACCCATAATAGTTACCACCTAGACTTTTAACCCTAGATGGTCCAAAGAGGTCCATATGGAGGAGCTCAAGGGGTCTCATAGTTGAAACGATGTTTTTAGATTTAAATGAGATCCTTGTTTGCTTCCCCATTTGACACACATCACAAAGGTGATCCTTTGTGAATTTAATTTTGGGCAAACCGATGACTAAGTCTTTAGAGACAATTTTGTTAAGCAACTCAAAGTTGATGTGAGCCAACCGTCTATGCCACAACCATGAATCTTCATTCATAGCGACTAGACACTTGTCTCCATTCAACGATACCTCATTTAAGTCTAGCATATAGACGTTGTTCACCCTCAAGCCCTTAAACACATTATTTTTGTCGATATCTTCAACTATGCAACAATCCTTTGAAAAAGATACTTTATAATTCTTGTCACATAGTTGACTAATGCTTAAAAGGTTGTGTCTAAGGCCTTCCACAAGTAGCACATCAGAGATAGTAGTAGATGAGGGGTTACCTACACTACCTTTGCCGAGAATCTGTCCCTTATTGTTGTCTCCATAGGTGACAAATCCCTTTTTCTTTGCCACAAAGTCGATGAAAAGAGATATGTCTCTGGTCATATGTCTCGAGCAGCCACTATCCAGAACCCATCTTCTTTCGGTGCTCTCAAGACTTTGTACCTACAAAAATAATCAAGGGAGAGTAGGTACCCAATTCTCATTGGGTCCTTCAAGGTGAGTGAAACCAAGACAGCCCTTGGGTAACCATTGATAAATGCCTTTTGGAACAAGAAATCTTCTAAAACGACATTTTGCAATAATATGACCAGGCTTGCAATAATATAAGCAATCACGGTTCATTTGGAACTTACCTTTGCTATCACTATCTCGAATCACATACGTATACTTTTGATACAGATTATTCATACTTTCTCGATAATGTGATCGATCAATAGCAAACATAATTTTAGGCTTAAGAGCCTTGTCTAACTTGGCTTTGAGGGTTCTCACCTCTTCTTGCCAAATATGACAAGTATCACAGCCCCAAAATTTGAACCATGGAGACTTATTCTCATCAATCTTAGTTTTTGATACATCCACCATGGAGTTTTTAAGATCCTCCAATTTCCTTCCGGAATCGGTAACCTTTTTCTCCAAGTATCTAAAAATCTTTTTGTTTGAGGCTAAGCGTTGAAAAGCTTCCTTAGCCTCATGGTGCAATGTATCATAAGCTCTTACTAATTCAGCATGAGACATATTATGAGAATTTTCATATTTAGAGTGCTTTACCTCCTTTTTCTTACTTCGTTGAGCCATAAGACATAGGTTTACGGATTCGCTTTCGTCACTTGAGTTGTCCCTTTTTTCGGACTCACTATCGCTTTCCCAAGCGATGTAAGCTCGTCTTGACTTATTTGACTTCTTATTTTGACGACCCTTGTCTTTGTCTTTATCCTTCTTAAGAAATGGGCAGTCCGGATTATAGTGTCCGGATTTCCCACAATTGAAGCAAGATCTTTTGGCTTTGCTACTCTTGTTTCCTTCGTTTCTAGATTGCTTCCTAAACTTGACTAGATTCTTATTCGAGTGTTGGATCTCGTTTTTCCGTACATACCTATTGTATCTCTTCACAAATAGTCCCATGTCTTCACCGGATTCATCATCTTCGTCGTTGTTGGTTTCACTATCACTAAGCTCTTGGTGTGTGAACTTAGAACAAGAAGCCTTATACTTCTTTTCCGTATCTTTTGTCTTCTCCTTCTTTATGCTCTTTTCATGCTTTTCCAAGCCAATGAGCACTTGCTCATGCTCATCGAGTTTACCAAAAAGTGTTGTGAGGTCTAATGTAGCAAGATCATTGGCCTCCTTGATAGCAGTGACCTTCGGTTGCCATTCCCTGTTAAGACACCTCAGAATTTTGTTAGTAGAAACCTCATTTGGAATTGGTTTACCAAGAACATGCAATTTGTTGATAATATGAGTAAATCATTTTTGCATATCCGCAATGGTTTCCCCTTGCTTCATGTAAAACAAATCAAACTCTTGCGTTAGTGTATTAATACGAGTCATCTTAACATCATTAGTGCCTTCGTGGGCTACTTGTAAAGCATCCCACATGGCTTTGGCCGTCTCACAATGGGAGACTCGATAATACTCGTCAACTCCCAAGGAGGAGATGATCATATTACGAGCCTTCCAATCATAGTTGTACTTTTTCTTATCCTCCTCAGTCCATTGGTCTTCGAGTTTAGGAACGACAACGCCTTCCGCGTTAGTCATAGTAATTTGCATGGGACCGTTTAAGATAACGTTCCAAACCTTCCGATCTATGGAATTAATATGGACGCGCATACAATCCTTCCAGTAGCTGTAATTTTCGCCTGTAAAAACTGGAGCTCTATTATAAGCCCCTTTAGGTTTGTTCGCCATGATCCAAGAAGTTTTACCGAAGCACCAGAATTAACCGGAGCTCGTGATACCACTTGTTAGACGATGGCTATGGATCTAAAAGGGGGGCTTGAATAAATCCCTTGAGTTTTACACGCAAATGGATTACAAAAATTTTTTTAAAAAAATTGTTTGATGGAAGCAACCACTGGATAGATCGTCTACAACGAACCTTCTACTAAAAGGATCAGATATGCACGAATATATCGGGAATGAGTATGGAAGAGAAAAACTCAGTTTGATTACTACACTTAAAAACGCAGTCAACAGAATTTCACTTGCTTGACGTTTATTCCAATCCAATGAGGTAAAGTGATAAGCAACTTAAGGCAACGTGTTCGAAATTTGCTCTGAAACAAATTATCAAACACCTAGTGTGCGTAAACACACCAAGTGCAGAATTTCTATGGAGGGTAATGTACAACTGCTCCAAGATACAATTCAAGGAATTGTATCAATTTAACAAAAACAGTTTATTAGCTTACAATTACTCTACGACAGAAATTTCAATAACTTACAACTTCACAAATTCGAACAAACTGAAATGTAAAGGAGTTAAGGAGAGAGAGAACAGACACGATTTGATTAGGCAGTTTCCCAATCGTCCTCACTTTGGGTACGTCTGCCCCCAACTCTACAAATGTAATTGAGATATGTATATATATAGTAGTTGCAAATTGTTTGTTACAAGAGAAAACTATGAACATCCAAACCCTCGAACGTCTTCGATCATTGATGCAGAATTTTCTCTTCCCTAGATTCAAGACGAATCAATTCCTTCGAATATGACCATTTTGGGCCTCAGTCGTTGTATAAGTCTCTATGTGATCTTCAAAACAATGGTGCGATCACTGTTAAACCTTGGGCCTCTCTTTGAGTATAAGCCCCAACAATCTTTTCAAAAACAACTTCTCTTTTGATTTAGGTTCAAATATACAGTTGTTATCAAAACTTTCTTTAATTTTTTTGAACAACTAACAATACAGCATGGAAGCTTGCTCACCTGTAAGTTTTTAACAGCTTTCATTTACTTGCTTTCCTATATATAATTGTATTGTGGGAAGCTGCTCCTCTGTAAGTCCTTCTTTCATACCCTTTTAAATACTTGTCATATATCAACTGTATATATACTAGTATAGTTATTTAGAGTTTTCCCCGGCAACTAGGTCTAGACCTAGGTAAAGCCAGTTGGTCACTCTTTAAATACAGTCAAAACTAGATCCCCATAGGACTTCCAGATACAGTCTTGCCTTCTCTTGGGCTTAAACAATATGGAATAAAGAGAAAGGCAGTATTCTCGGTGAACCTTTTCTCAGATTGTCACTATTAGAACTTGTCAAAGAAATTCAGTTTCCCCAGAGAGGATTAATTCTCGGTGAAACCTCTCTTGAATTTCTTCAAACCCTAGAACTGTTCATTAAAGAAAATATTATTCTCGGTGAAACTTTTCTTGAACTCTTCTTAAGTTTGGACCCACATGCTTCCTAAAAGCATCCCCGCCTCCTCTTGGGCTTTGTACAAGGACCCGCCGGCTTCTTAGAAGTTCTCATGCCTTCTCTTGGGCTTAATACAAGGACCCTGAAGACCTCTTAAAGGTATAGGACAGAACTTAGTCATCCTTTGCTAAAGCAGTCTTTCTAGTGTCAAAACATCCAACCATTTTAGGGTTGATACTCATCCCTTAAAACACTCGCCTCTTCTTGGGCATCATACAAAAGATAAAACTCTTCCACACCAATAGACTTGGACAGTCTAACCTTGAGTCTCAAAGGCATTCTCAAGCTCCCTACAAACATAGGAAGAAACCCCGGTCATTTTGGATCAATCTCCAGTAGAGTTAAAACCCAGTCTCTCTCCTAAAAATCCCCCAGCCAGGGTCAGTTTATCATCAGTATAACACTATCCCAAATCAGAACCTCAAGGCATATGATACCTCAACTCTTTTGTAACCCTCAGCAAGAGTTGATTCACTATTTGGACCTGCCTCGGGATCTCAATAATTCCCAGCAGAAGATAGCCTCCTCTTAGGCTTTGTATAATGATCTTTCCTCAGCAAAGATAGCCTTCTCTTGGACTTTGTACAATGATTCTTCCCAGCGGAGCTAATCTTTTCAGACTCTCTTGTTGAGTTAAAACTTTCAAGACTCTCTTGTTGAGTCAATAACCTTTTCAGACTCTCTTGTTGAGTCAAAACCTTTTTCAGACTCTCTTGTTGAGTCAATCACCTTTTTCAAACTCTCTTGTTGAGTCAATCACTCTCTTGTTGAGTCAACCTTTTTAGCCTCAATCTCAAGCTTTGTACGAGACACATAAAAACACTCTCTTGTTGAGTCAATCTTTGCCAACCTCCTTTTAGGATGGATATAAATATTTCCCCTAGCAGAAGCTAGCCTCCTCTTAGGCTTTGTATAATGATTTCTCCAGCTTGTTCAGCCATAATCCTGGGCTTCGTACAGGACAGATAAAAGCACTCTCTTGTTGAGTCAAACCCTTTTAGCCTCAATCTTGGGCTTTGTACAAGACATAAATCTTCATAACTTTCTCTTAAGCTTGGGACAAATATATTCCCCAACGGAGTCAAATCCTCCCAGCCTTCCTTTAGGCTATGAGAAATAATATCCTAAGAAGAGTAAATCCTCTTTTCAGCCTCAATCTTGGGCTTTGTACAAGACAGATAATAATCTCCCGTATAGTCAAATTCATTTCAGCCTCTACCTTGGGCTTTGTACGAGATACCTAAAATATCCTTAACCGAGTTAGTAAAGTCTCCGTTTAGCCTCAATCTTGGGCTTTATACAAGACAGATAAAGATTTCTTTCCCACAGAGTCAGTTCCTTTTAGCCTCAATCTTGGGCTTTGTACAAGACAGATTGAACATTTTCCCCGGAAAAGTCAAACTTTTAGCCTTCTCTTAGGCTTTGTATAATGACATCCCCAAAGAGTCAGTCTCTTTTAGCCTCAATCTTGGGCGTTGTACAAGACAGATAAACATTCTCTCGTTGAGTCAGTCATCCCTAGCCTCCTCTTAGGCTTTGTATAAGGACTTCCCAGTGGAGTCAATCAACCTCTTAGCTTCAACATTGGGCTTTGATCAAGGCACACAAAAATCAACATCCCCTTAGAGGAAATCAAAATCCCTCTGTAGGAAGACATTTCTCTCTTTATCACTTATCCAAACAGACATTCAAAACAAACCCGAATCCCCAATAACTGCTGTAAGTGGCACACTTATTAATTCAAATATCCAAGCTGTCGTCCATCTCTTATCCTGGTAAATCATTTCTTTCATCTAATTGCTGTAAGCGGCAAGCCTCTGGATTATTTACATCCACGCTACTGTCCCTCTCTTAGCATGAAAAATTCCTAAGGAAAAATGGCATTGCTCTACACTGAGTTAAAGTTTTCTCCTTCAGGACAAATCCCATATTAAGGAAATTATGGCATTGCCGGATTCACATATCCCAGTTAAAGTAATTTTCCTTTGTAAACAGTCACCCAACGGTTGTGATAAACAGACGAGATGTCTCCCATTAGAGATGACAAATTCTCTCTCAGTCAAACCTTTTAGCTTCAATCTTGGGCTTTGAACAAGACATAAATAAACATTTTAGCTTCAATCTTGGGCTTTGAACAAGACACCAAAATATCTTTTTCCTCCCTTAGAATAGGAGGAACTACGATTGCTCTGATTTCCCTGTTTCGTTTAAACGGGAATACGTAGGCATAAGATTGCAAAATCTTAGCAAGCATACTAATCAAAAACTCTAGGTTCAGCACCTTCATATAAATCAAAACTTAGGTCCCGTACCTTACCAAAAACATTGGGAAAAACCCGAACATCAACAAAAACTCACTCTCTCTCTCATACTTTCCCAAGAAACTTTCCCAACCCATTAACGGATAAACACGATCAATTACAAAGTAAAACCTAAAGCTAACATCCTGTTGATAACCACATATAGGATAGGTAATTGACAAATCCCCATTGTATAACCTGACCCTGGACCCCCCAATCTCTTTAAGCGTTTGTTCAATTAAACATTCGCGTGCAAGGTTAGTTTTAGATAGCTTCCCTTTCCCTTCCAGCTTCACGGGATAAATAAGAAATCAGAAAGTAGCGCCCCTCCTCTTCATTGAGGAGAAAACCCAAATTCCGCGATAAGGTGGTCGCGTCACCGACAAAAATCGCGCGCTACAACTGGCAAGACTAGCAGTTTTCCCTATCAAGAACTTGGTAGGTAAACCCAGAATACCTCCCTTAGTCACAAGATGAGCTTCAATCTCTCTTTTCCTCAAATACATAGATTCTGCAATAACATAAGATTTGGGAATCTCCTCTAGACCACTGAATGGTATCTGATCTGACACGGGCAAACCAATGAGATAAGAATACTCCTCTAAAGTGGGTGCAAGCTGATAATCTAGAAAAGTGAAACACCTATACGTTGAATCGTAAAATTGGACCAGGGTATTCAGAACTTCGTCTTCAGGATCAGTGTTCAGCACAAACAAAAGTGTACCATAATGATCTTTGAAATCCGAAGGACAAGCAACCAGAGATCCTAGCCTTCTCAGCTCTGCCAAATCAGGACACTTGAAATGGAACTGATGAGTTTTTCTCCTTCCAGAATCCATACTCAGATCACCTACAATGTTTGCAACAGAGTTTCTAAGATCCTTGAAAACCAGAAGAAAGGGATGCTCACGAATGCATGAATGCAACAATCACAAACATGGGGGGGGTCAAAGGTTCGACGTTAAAAACATGGAGCTAGGTGGACAGGGTAACGATCATCCCATAGGGTGTGTTCTATTGTTTTGGATATCATGGTCAGTCACCAGGTTCTAAAAAGTTCCTAGAGTCATAAATCCATCTTTTAGATATTACTAATTTAACGACTTGCTCGTAGATCAATAATATTCTCAAGAGAACCTCGTCTGAGTGTAGTATTGTGTATCAACCATTCCAAGTCTACACCGGGTAGGTCATCACACTATGTCCTAAAGGCCAAGATGGGTTAAAAGGTTTTAAAGGTCTCTCAGAATCATGGACTCCCGGGTCGGAAAAAGTAACCCTATTATGACTACTCACATGACATCAGTAATTCCAAAGGGGTCTCATCTGAGCGTGGTTCACATGTCAACCTAATAAGGTCTTTCACCACATAGGTATCCATGACTATACCACAATCCTAACTTAAGTGCACTCAGTTCGGGTAGAGGATTATCCTCACCATACAGAAGATCACCAAGCACCCAAACAAAAACAACAAATAACAAGCAAAAGTAAAGCAATAGACAAACAAGCTAGGCTTAACCCACTTGGGATGTTGTCTCCAGCAGAGTCGCCAGCTGTCACGGCGAGAAATATTTAGATTAAGCTATTGATTAACTTAATTCAAAAAAGCAAGAGTCGCCGCCGAACTTTATTGTTTCCAAAGGGAATGGTAAAAGATCGAACAAAACCCACAAAAAGCTAAAAATCTAAAAAGATAGATCTAGATACAGGGGTTGGTTATACAAGGGGAAGGTTAACACCTCTCACATCTGTTGTACTCAACGGGAACCACTTGCTTATCTGTTGCTAAAAAAAGGTTATTGTTGTTTGTTGATTGATTTTAAGTGAAAAGATATTTGGCATATTCGAGTGGAAAACCTCACTTACTACCCATAAGTATGAGGAAATGAGCATTTCCATCATCTTGATATGGAGAACCTTTACTTGGATTTCATCAACAAGTACATCTCAACATTCAAGTGGAAACTGTCATTCAATTCTCAACATCTTGTAGAAGTATAATGGTTTGCATCACTACAAGAATTAAACCAATAATAGGCTCTTAAAAGAAAAAGGTGCGCAAAGGCACAAAAAGAGTTTGATGATGTTAGTGTTTTTTAGAATTTGGAAATGTGTTTGAATATACTTAAGTGTCTTAGCATTTTTTGAGAAAATATTTTCTAGATCACTTGACAAAGTCAAGGTTTATTAAGAAAGAGGTGAAGTTTGAAACAAGAAGATTTTGAAATAGGAAGAAGATTTTAAAATTTTATGAATGGGAGGAGATGAAGAGACTATCCTAAAGCATAAAATAAATGGTCTCATTGTCAGGTAGCCCAAGAGAAAACCTTTGTGTGTGCAAGTGAACTCACCAGGACAAGCAAGCATTTGACAAGAGTCAAAACCAGTATTCCATTCCCTTTGAATTTAAGCCAACAGATAAGCAACTGAGCAAATGAACACAAGATCATCCAAACAAATAAAGTCACAGAGAAACAGATAAAGCATCCAAGCTTGATTCAAGGCCACATGTATCAAAGGAACTTAAGGTCTCAGGCAAGTCAATGTATCAGATGAACTTCCAAGTTTTAGACAAGAATACTCCAAGCATGGGAAACCCTAATTCTAAGTCCATAAGTCCAAAACTCCACAATGAACAGGATAGTAACCATAGTCCAAGATTAAAAGTTTTTTTTTTATAGTTTTGAATCATTTTGTCATGTTTTTGTGTCTTTTAACAAGGTGAAGAAAAAAGATCAAAGAAGAAAGAAAATAAGACATGAAATAAATGCGGAATGATAAAGAGCGAAAATTAAAGGACAAGAATTAAATTGTGAAAATGTAAAGGAAATAAGGTAAATGTTATAAGTTAGGAGTTAAGTGTTAGTAGTTATCAATCAAGTGATTGATTTATCGATTCGGAACCAATTTAGCGCTATGTTAAGCAATCATAGCACAATATATTAGGAAGATCATACTATGGGAGGCCGGTCAATAAAAATGTATGTACCATACATGTTAGAGAAATGACACAAAGTCATTATCCTAAAACATGTAGCACAAGTCAAAACAAAAGAAGAAAGAAGATAGAGAAGAAGAGATTGAAAAGCAAACTCAAGTCTTCACAAAGGATTGTTTATCGCTAAGTCCAATAGTCCAAAAAATGAAACACTAAGGGATGAACCTATCATTAGTCCAAAGTGTCAAAAATGATCAAATGATCATTTAATTAACATGTTTGAAATGATGAAAGTTCAAGTCAACCAAAGGCCATCTATATAATAATTGGAAGAGATGAAGGTTATTAACCAAGTAACTTCTTAAGTCAAACAAAAGTCAACAAAATTCCAAATTAAAATGGAATTTAAAACAATTTTAAATGATTTTAAATGGAAAATAAAGAGAAAATAAAATGGAAAATACCAAAGAGGTACCAATCATCAAACAAATGTCCCAAAAAAATTAAGAAAAATCACAAATACTATAAATATCATGATCTCAAAAGTTAGACTAAAAAGAGTTTAAAAATGATGGAGAAATAATTTTTTAAAGCATTTTAAATGAAAATAAAAGCTAAAATAAGTAATAAATGCTAAAATGATTTTTTAAAATGTGAAGAATAAAAGAATCAAAAAGAAAATATTATTTATGATTTATGAAAAAAAATGGGTGAAAAAAGAAGTCATGAACTATTTTTTATGATTTTTTTAAATAAAATGGAAATAAAAAAATTAAAATGAAATTAAAAGGAGCGAAAAACAAGAGCCATCAGATCTGACTACTAAAGCCAAGTCAACTGTCACATGGTCATGATTTGAATTCAAAACACGCTCACTAATGGATCACAGCACCAGATCACAACGGACAAAACATTTGAAAAAATTGTGTGTCAACACGCTATTGGTTGAAATTCAAACTCTGGAGACAAAACGTGTGAACCAGACTTCATCTTCAACCTCCATTCAATTTCTGCAAAATCATGAACTCTGTGTTTTAAGCTAAAACCTCACATGTTTCAGCATCAACATCCATCATCGTCCATGTCTCTTTGCTTCAGAGCAATTGATTGGCTCTGAGCAAATATAATTTGCTCAAGAACATGAAGAACCATAGTTCTTCAAAGTAAAATTAAATGATGGATATGTAATATAAATTCAAGGTGGTAGAGGGCTTTCAATTAGTGAAGCTACGGGTAACTAGTTTGAAGTGTAATTTTACAGTTATCTACCTTTTCAGTTGAAGCTCGAAGGTTCAACAATGGTGAAAATGGAAGTCAGGTTTCAACAAGCTTCAAGGTAAAGTAATGGTTCAAACAGCTTCAGAGGATGCCGATGAGTGATTTTGGGCAAAGAAATGAATAGAAACAAGCTTGATTTTGAAAAATAAAGATCTGGTTTGAGAGGTTTCGGGCTTAAGTGTGGCAGAGATTCCTTGGCTTTCAAAGCTTGCAAATGAAGGGGAAATGATCCTCTATTTATAGGAAATGAAATGGGAAGCTCACACATGTGAAATAGAGTGAAATTCGTGTGAATTAGGGTTAAGGTTTTGCAATTTTCAATCCGTGTGAGATGAGGTGTGAAATCTGTGAAAATGAACCAAAACTAAGTCGTTTCAAGCTCATTTGCATGCGTTTTAGTGATTCAAATAAGTTGCACATGTGCTGGTGGTCCCAAATTGAAGTTGGCATGGAATGTGTGACCTGAAACTTGAATCAAGAGCAGAGTCCATGGAGTCATGTTCATAGCTAGGCCAAATGCAATCCACTCGTGCATTTCTTGATTTTTCTTGAGCCAAATGATCCTTTCATGGAGGAGAACACAATGCAAAAAGAACCTACTCAAAAGGATGCTTGAGGTGAAAATTGCATGAGTTGAAAGTTGAGGTCGTGGCACTGGAAAATTGGTTAGACATTAGGTCAAACATGTCATGAACCTTGTTTTGTGCATAAAATGCAGCTTGAGCAACTTTAAAATTTGAGGGACTTAGAGCTTGAATTGATGTTTAACCTTTGAAGCTAAGTTCTAGAGGACATCAAAAGGGACATTTGGCTCAAAGAAACACCCATAAAAGTTGAAAATTGAGTAAGTTATGATGTTTGGACCAAAGGCATGCCATACTTGATATTAGGTCAACCAAACTTGCACCAACTTGAATCTTTTTTTAATTTTCTTGCATCCAAAGGCTCAATGATGATCACTTGAACACAAAAGGTTGGAAACTTGATTGTCCTTTGAATAACCGTGGTGGTTACCTTGAGGAATTTGAAAGAAAGGGCATGGAAATAAACACATGAACCCTAACTTGAATCAACTTGAAAATGTGCACCAACTTGAACTTCCCTTGTCCAAATGATGTTGAATGAAGCTTGACATGAATGTGACCTAAGATTATAGGTCATACCTTGAATAACAAGCTTGTGAGAACCATTAGTTGACCACATTTTGCCTTAATGAAGCAAAACCCTAATTGAACCAGCACACATGATCTTCTTGATTTAAAGCCCTACCTTGCAAAACAAGAAAAGGAAACAAAACATATTTCTATATTTTTGAATAGGGTTAGTGAACATAAATAAATAAAAGAAAAAAGAACCAAACATAAGTGCTTGGTGACCTCCTACACAAGGGCAAAACCCTAGAGATGAGAGCTAATAGGATCCATGTTTGTGACTGCAATGAGATGCAAATGAATATGATAGGTGGAATTTTAGGGGTTAAAATTAGGGTATGACACTCACATCGACAACCTAGCCTCGACCACTGACATAAAATCCGACCACTCGTCTAGAAAGGAATCTCGCTGGCAGAAAGAAGACGTTTCCAGGGGGATGTACGGTTGGTACGAAAAGTACACACCTTTGAATACTTATCGGGATAAGATTTACCAAGAATGCGCTAACACTGAGTTCTAGAAGGAAGGAATCTGACCTCTTTTCCCCACTAGAGAATATGCCCACACATATAAATCAAAGCACTACCATTTCCATCGAGGACACAACCATAAAACAAACGATTGCATCCGAACTAAAATTCTGAAGTCGGCCCCAACAATAAAAAAAAATAGAAGCCAACATGGCCAAACTCATGTATATCCCTACTATTATCGGCGGAGCACCCCTGACAAATCTCCTTTCCAAAGGGACGGTCAAAAGGAAGATTGTTGAGATGATGATCATCTATAAAAAGTAAGGTGGCTCCTTATCCAAGATCCTTGACCGGCAGATGTTAGGGTTCTGGGACTCTGAGAAGGTTGGGTAGTTTCTAATGAATTGTTTTCCCTAGTAATCACAGCCACCATAGGATAGTTCGATGTCTCTTAGACTTTGATCAAAGGAGGAAGTTTGTGTGATATCTATCCTCTATTCATCGCTTTTTGAAAAATGGGCCTAGACAGAGGAAGCCTAATATCATACAACGACTTAGATATACAAGCATTTAACGAGACGGGCACTCGTCCATGGGGATATGTGGAGCTGATGGTATCTATAGGAGAAGAAAGAGACCTCTGATCAATCAACACTTAGTTTCTGGTCATCCCATGCAGAAGCCTCTACAAATGTATTATGGGTAGGCCTTTTATGGAAATGTTGGATGCCGCGCCCTCACCCGTGCACTTGAAGCTCAAATACCACAACCTTCATGGAGAACCAGTTGTTTTGCCAGTCGACCTCGAGGGGACCAAAAAGATACATCATGCACTCCAAAAGGACTGAGGAGAAGGTATAGCTATGGAAATTAACATGGCCTCCCTCACCTATCAACTTCAAAGAATGAAGTTGATAAGAGTGCAGACATGGAAATAAGAGGCAGAAAACCCGCTCAGTTATGATTTATTTTTCATACGTCCACACATATGTGTGTGTGTGTGTAAACTACTACGTAGCATATACAGATAACTATTCGTTGTAAATGAAACTACACAAAGTCTAAAACATTTGTTCCTTTATTGTTATATACAGTAATGATGAAACCAGTACAACTGACACAATTAAGGTCCGGATAAAAGAAATTCTGGGATGCTGTCAAAGACGCTTTGCACGTCCGACTATAACAACCGATACCCCGCACCACCGAGCACGCTCAAAGAAATTTAGGAGTGTTATCGGAGATGCTTTGCACATCCGACTACATCAATCAATACCCCAAAGCGTCGAGGACACTTAAAGTTCTCTGGGGAGCTGTCGGAGACGCTTTATACGTTTGACTACAATAACCAATTCCCTCAAGGGTGTTGTCGAAGATGATTTCCACATTTGATTACAACAATTAATTCCCTCTAGTCAAAGATTATACGCATCTTTGCGTATCTGGCGCACCCCCTTCGAATCCATCCAATCCAAGTGACTTGGATGGTGGAGCCCGAAACGGGAATCCTCTATCCAATTCAAGTGACGTCCACCTCGATCCGAGTTTTACCTTATGGGCAGGAACGGGGATCCTCTAGCCTTGGTCGAGGAATGATACTTTGTGACGTGGAGTGCAGTTTAAAGCATAGTCGCATCTAATCGGTCTAATGCCATGATCTGACACACAGCTAGGGATGGCAACGGGTCGGGTGCGGGTTTCACACTACCCAAACCCGCACCCGAAATCACCACCCGAACCCGAACCCAAACCCAAAAGCTATTCGGGTGGCAAAATAACACCCACGCCCACACCCGTTGGGTTCGGGTTTTTCCACCCACACCCGAACCCGTAGCAAAAACACAAAAATACAACAACAACATTGAAATTATTTGAAATTATATATATATATATATATATATATATATATATATAGGGTGTGGTTTCGGGTTTCGGGCGCGGGTTTCACACTACCCAAACCCGCACCCGAACCCAGTCAACTAGGGTTTTCACCCGTTGACTCGGGTTCGGGTGCGGGTGGGCCACACGGGTTTGGTTCTGCCTGCCATCCCTACACACAGCTATATCAATCTGGGGCAACATCTTACCAATAAAGCACATGTATCTCATTACCACACGTTCGCAAATAAAGAAGCCAAACATGTCCTTGCAAAGTACTCAATGTTATTTATGCTTTAAGAAATACATTATTTTACGCCCTTCGTGGTAGGAAAAATTTATGAAATGTAGGGATAAAATCAAACACTAACACTCATCCGACTTGCAAACAGCATGAAGGAGACGATTGGAAGTAATGCAACATTGACGATAAAATAAAATTAGTGTACCCTATACATATAATAAAACGAACATCGCTAAAACACCAAAAAGAATAGTTACATTCAAATATTGTTCCATGTATTAACGTTTTGCATGCAAAGCACAAAAAAAGGGGTGGAATACATGGGCCTACTTAAGAATAGAGATGACCCTTCCATCCCAGAGTATCTGACCTAGTCGGATATGCTCCCTCGAAATAACTAATGGATGACAAAAATACTCCACCTGTTGCAGCGCATTCTCAAAAGACTTTGTGACCACCCCAAGGCTCATAGAAGTATATTATTTCAATTTTTGAGTCAGAGAAGATTTTGACTACGTAGAAACTCCAACTCCTTTTGGGCAGAATCAAGAGCCTCGGTCTTCTTCTCCGTCATCCTCGCAAAATGCATCACCTGGCCACCAACAATGCCAGGGAAGGGGAACGAAGCCAGAGCTTTGCTTATCTCTTTCAAAGAGCTGGAAACCTTATAGAGCTCTCTTAAGACATATCTCGTTGAAGAATCAAGATGTTAACACTCATATCCAACCGACACTTCTTGTCAAATGCCAGGTTTGTCCAAAGATCTTTTCAGCGGATGGACCTGCCTAGAGTCAGAGCGAAAAAAGCTCGCTTAGCAAATCACGTCGGGCTGTTCAGCTCTTCCCCTAGAGCCTTCCCAGAAATATTGGCAAAGAACATCCAATCATCATCAAAGACTAAGTCCTGGTGCTCACAAGAAGGATCGAGACCAGTCCCTGGATCCATTTGCAAACCTAGAAGGGCAGGAAAAAGAGAAACATTTTGATGGGATTCTGGAGGAAGCGGGGAATCTACTACTGTACCAAGTGGTTGTATCCTCTGCTTTAAGATCTGAACCCTCACTTCCTCCTTTATCACATATATGTGGAAACACGATTGTTATCTAGACAAGCACCACAAAGGGGGGCAAACCAACACCAAAAGAATGAAAGAAGTTTCAAACTAACCAAAGCCAATTTGAAGATCCTGGCGTGAGCGGGCCCCTATCAACAATGAAACATCAATCAAACGCTTCAAACATTTTCTATCAACTTCAGCCGAGGGGCTCCACCCCTAAGATAACCTAAGTTGTTGACAATGCCTACTAGCTTTTTCTTTTTGCACGAGTCTTCATCAGAAAAATCTCCATATTTATAAACATGGGTGTCATTCTCCATGAGGAAACGCTTCATCGACCAACAATGGGGAAACAACGACTTACACTTACCCCCTAATCTTGGCTTGGCTCCACAAACGGTCGTATGAGCTAGGGGATAAATAAGATTAACCAGAAAGAACCGGTCAGCAAATGACGATAACTCTGGAAATTCTTCAAAGACTCGTATCTTCGGCACCAAGGAAACTAACTCTTGTTCTCTTGGTTGGGCCAAGGTACCACGATGATAGTAGAAAATGTGGAAAAACAAGGTGATGGAAGGCGTCCCCTTCATATATTCACACAAGTATTGGTAAGCCCTCACATACTCCAAACTTGATGGGTGGAGTTGTGAAGGAGCTACCAACAAGTGATTAAAAACCTCAACCTCAAAAGCAATAAAGGGTAAGCATACACCCAGGGTTGAAAATAAATATTCGTAAAGAGGGATGATGCAATTTCCATAATCGCTACATATTCTATCGTCCTCACTAGGGGTTGTGAAACTTCAATGCGATGGTTCCCCCACTTCAAGAAAAGCTATATCCAACTCCAACCCTCATCCTTCGCCCGACTCTAACCCCAACCCTCCTCATCCACCTTCAATTATGTCTTTGTCACCTCCTCCGTCAAGTCTAGCAGAGTTGTCGACGAGTAGTACGTCGGGATCAGCGCTAGTAAGTTCAGGTCTTGTACTTGGTATTTTTTAGTCCAAGCTTGCCGAAACTCCAAATATCAAAACAAGACAGATGTTCTTCTCTGATATGGAAGCGTTTCTCGATTTTGTTTACTCAAACAACTTTTCAAACACTAATTGCAACCCTATAAATGATATCGTAGTTCCAATTCAAACCAAACCAACTCCGACACCGATAATAAATCATCATAACTTAGAAGCTTGCTTCAACATCTATTTTTGCAAATCGAACCATCATTAATTTAAAAATATTGTTCAAATTAAGTATTGGAGTGTGCGATATAGGATGGGACAGTGCATTTATCAGAAAAACAAAATAATAATAATTTAATAATATTAATTTATTTTTTTGTTTAAAGAAAAATCTCAACTAGTAAGGATTAGGCTTTTCCATCTTAAACACCACCTTAATTAGTGTAGAGATTATAAATTTAAAAAATTCAAGTCTTGAGCAAATTACTAGTTTTTTACCCCAATAACCATGTCTTGACCCAATATTATTTAAATTAGTCATGTTTCCATCATAAATCTCATTATACTCAACTTTCAAACAAAAATAATTCACACATGAAAGGTGATAGGATTATGGAATTAGTTTTTAAGCCATTTAAGTATGTAAGTTAGAAAAAATATTTTATCTTAATTGGGCTTTAATTAGTTATTTGGGCCTTTTTAGTTTATTACCCAATAGAGGTATTATATATTGTAGTCTCATAGAGACATTTGAAATCAATGAATGAAATCAAATTTATCTTTTATCTCTATTTTCTTAGTTTGCTTTTAGATTTATAGTTGTTTTCATACTTTGTTAGGGTTCTTGAATTAGCATCCTAACAATTGGTGCTTTCATCCATGTACTCAAATCCTCCTATGGATTATCATCAATGGAGCATTCCTCCTACTTATCCCACAAACCCCTCTTTTACATCTCCAATCACTTCCTCATTTCCATCTTTTCCATGGGAAATCTTTTCACCTTATTACACCAATCCATATGTTACAACTCCATCACCATGCTTATATTTTAATCATGGATATACACCCCATTTACCTAACTCATATTCATCCTATTCAACATCTCATTATTCATACTACTACAACAATTGTCATATACAACAACAACCAACGAACACCTCCTCCATAATTTGTCATAAATATCAAAACCATTCTAGTAATATAATAGATTTTGAGAAACATTTGCAAGTGGTTCATCTCTGTTTTAAGAAAACATCTCAACAAAAAACTTTCAAAAGCTTTCTCATTAAAAAAAATGAAAATCGTTAACTTTAGTTTAGTTTCTCTCACCTCGTTAAGCTGCCCCCCCCCCCCCCCTCTCTCTCTCTCTCTTGTTCCTTTAGCCATGATGGCAAACAAAGATCTTCGTAATGGAGTTGCTGACTCTAATGGTGAAAGCTCAAGGAGCAAGTTGTCAAGACCCAATTTTGAGGCTAACAAAGGTTACCCAGATGAGAAAGATTTTGTTTTTTTTGAAGGATTCTGAGATGGGTGGTTGTAACAATAAAAGCGGTGTTGGTAGTAACTCAGGTATGCAAGAACTAACCCTAAGCTATCTTTGTGGAAGTAAAAATTTGAGTCTTGTTGATAAAGATATTCATGGTAATGGTGATAGTGAGAGGTTTCTGAATTTTTTTTAAAAAAATAAGTCGGAATGGTAAAGAGGTTATGGTTTCTGAGAATTCAAACCAAGATGGGAAATGGGTTGAGAGACATTTTCTAAGTTTGAGTGAAATTAGAGAGGATTCTTCAAAGAGATTTGTTGAAGGAGAATATGTTAAAAGAGAAAGAGAGAGTGTTAGGGATAAGAAAACAAAGCTTGAGACACTGAATCTCTCTCTTGCTTTACCTGACGTGTCTCTTTCTCTTACTGCTTCGAACGCCTTACATGTTAATGGTGATCAGCAACAACAACTGGTTAGGACCAAACCTTGTAGGCCTTCAACTACAGTTAATACTTATTCAACTGATTATACATCACCTTCTTTGTCTTACTCTTATTCGCACCCATTTTCACATAATCCAAGTTGCTCTCTAACGCGGAATTCGACGGAAAATTTTGAGTTTTCGATGAGCAAAGATGATCATATTTGGAACTGTCGTGAAGGGACTAAGGTTCTGTTCATAGCAGGTTTAAACCGATAGGTGATGGTGTTGTTGGTTTGTCGAATCATGGAGGTGGAACCGGTATCAGTTCATTCATGCAACAAGGGAATAATAGTCAGTATCAAACTACTAGTTTGGAGAATCCTGGAATCAAAAAAATTGGACAGAACACTGAAGCTATTTGGAACTCTGTTTCCGATTTGATCAGGTTCGGCAATGTCATTAAGCTTCGCTCTTTCTACCTTTTAACCTCTGCTCTTGAAGGCCTAGAAAATATTAATGCCAAATCTGAAGGCATTATGACTGATGAGCTAAGAATTGTTTTGGAGACTAGATTACCCAAAGTAAAAGAAGGTAAGAAGCCAAAGTTCTCCTTAGGTGTAGCTGAATCTAAGATTGGTTCACATGTACAAAAAGCTACTAAAATTCCATGCCAAACTAATGAGTTTGTGAATGAACTTATTCGTGGTGTCGGACTTCATTTTGATAAGTTTGTCGGTGATCTCAAGCCAGGAGATTTGGAAAAGGTACAACTTGGTCTCTGCCACAGTTACAGCAGAGCAAAAGTGAAGTTCAATGTTAATCGGATTGACAATATGGTCATCCAAGCAATATTCCTCCTCGATACACTTGATAAAGATATCAATTCATTTGCCATGAGAGTCAAAGAATGGTATTCATGGCATTTTTCTGAACTAGTGAAGATTGTAAATGATAATTATCTATATTGCAAAGTAGCCAATATGTGTGTTAAGTGTTTGCGCTTGGAAGTCGATATCACCGAAGGGTTACTCAAGTGTCTCGTGCTTGTTCATTGCCCTGACTGCGCAAGTTATTTGCAGCCACCAAGAACTTGGGTCAAACTCCAATTAGAATCAAAGGAGCTCTTGACATTATGCTTGAAAAAGTTGCAGAATAATATGAATATCAACAAAACAAAGTTGGAATATCATGGCACGATTCTGGAACAATCATATCTTGTTAAGTATGTTCGACGGGATCACATGTGTGAATCTTGTTCGAAGGTTACGGAGAATCCTTATCAATGGGTTACTGTTGTGCAACTCAGACAACATGTCTCTCATCGGCGGACTTTCTTTTATTTGGAGCAGCTGATTTTGAAGCACGGTGCTGCTACTTGTGTTGTCCGAATCAAACAGATGGATCATGGTGTTGATTTCTATTTCACCAGTCGGAGTCATGGTAACAAGTTTGTTGAATTTATAGGAAAAGTATCTCCAATACGGAGCCGTAGCGATAAGCGCCTTGTTTCTCATGATGTGAAGCGTATTTATAATTATAAATACACATTCTCTGTTGAAATCAGTCCAATTTGTGGCAAGGATTTGATTTGTTTGCCTCCTGTAGCCGCGGGAACCTTAGGAAATATAGGTCCTATTATGATTAGCACTAAGGTTACTAACAGCATTGCGTTGCTTCATCAACATACCCTGAAATTCGGTTTCTTAGACGCAGATCAGTATTGGAGAACATCCTGTAAGTCCTTACTTCCTAGCAGACAGTTAGTCAAGTATATAGATGCTTTGAAGTGCATCTATAAAGATGATTGTTGGAAATTTGTACATATTTCAAAGTCTTTCTACAAGCAGTGGGATCCAGGAAATTTATGCAGCAATAAAGTTTTACTACCTTGAGGACAAGATTGTTTTTTGAAGGGGTTGGTAATGATAGAATTATGAAATTAGTTTTTAAGCAATTTAAGTATTTAAGTTAGAAAAAATATTTTATCTTAGTTGGGCTTTAATTAGTTATTTGAGCCTTTTTAGTTTATTACCCATTAGAGATATTATATATTGTAGTCTCATAGAGACATTTGAAATCAATAAATGAAAATCAAATTTATCTTTTATCTCTATTTTCTTAGTTTGCTTTTAGATTTATAGTTGTTTTCATACTTTGTTAGAGTTCTTGAATTAGCATCCTAACAAAAGGGGGTCGTTAATAGGATTGCAATCCTCTTTAAAATTTGTGAAGGGACGTCAATAGTATTGAGTCCCCTTTAAAATTTGTGAGGGGGTGTCAATAGAATTACAACATATTATACTCTGTTTTATTTAAACTATATTCATTTTCATCCAAACCACATATTAATTAAAGTTAAATTTGATCATAATAATTGATTAGAAAATTTAATAATTATGTTTTACTCTTAATAATAACTAATAGTAATACTAATAACTATTTTACATTTATTTTATGTGAAATTTGAATCACATTCTTTAAATTATAATTTTATAAAATAAACTAGGGTTAATACACATTTTGGACCCTGCCATTTGAGGCGAATTCAAAAAAAGACCCTGTAAAAAAAACATAGATTCCGTCCCTGCCATTTGAAGATTCTTTCATTTTAGACCCTAACGCTGCTGCCATTTGAAAATTGTTTCATTTTGGACCCTGACGCTGCTTTATTGGCTTTTTTATTTAATTTTTATTCTTTTAATGTGACGTGGCTGCTTTGTTGGCTTTTTATATATTTTATCTTTTTATTTTAATTACACGCGTGACTTATTTATTATTATTTTATTGTTGTGGTTTAGATTGTTAAATTTCAAAAATTAAAAATTTTGCTTCCAAGGAGTGTTGAACTCATGTCCTTTTGCTTGCATGAAAGTCCCTTTACCACTATGCCACTATGTTTTTATTGTTTATGTTTTTGTATCATATATATATAATATAAACTAAACTAAATTAAATTTAGATGCATGTTAAAATATTTATGATTTGTTTATTTATTTAATATTTAATATTTAATATAAACTAATCTAAAATTTATTTAATTACAGCATTTCAAACGTTTTAATAAACTATATTTTATTTTAATATTTTATTTATAAATGAATATTAATGTTTTAATAAATTAAACTAAATTAATATTAATATAAACTAAATTAAACTAAACTATTTTTTTTTAATTTTTTAACTAAATTAATATTAATAAAAAACTAAATTAAACTAAACCCAAATTAATATTAACATTTGAACTAAATTAATATCAATATAAACTAAATTAAACTAAACTATTTTTTTGATGAAATAACTATTTAATTTACGTATATATTTTTATTTTTAATTTACATATATATTTAATGTTAAGATAATTATTTAATTTTAATTTACGTATATATTTTTATTTTCAATTTATTATTAATTACTAATATTAAAACTACTATTTCAATTAAAAATATTTTAATTTTCAGTTTATTATTAATTACTAAAATTAATGTATTTTGATGAAATAAAATGAAATAACTATTTAATTTACGTATATATTTTTATTTTCAATTTATGTATATATGTTTAATATTAATATAAACTAAATTAAACTAAACTATTTTTTTAATGTTTTAACTAAATTAATATTAATAAAAAACTAACCTAAATTAATATTAACATTTTAACTAAATTATAATAAACTAATTATATATTTTTATTTTCAATTTACGTATATATGTTTAATATTAATATAAACTAAATTAAACTAACCTATTTTTTTTAATGTTTTAACTAAATTAATATTAATAAAAAACTAACCTAAATTAATATTAACATTTTAACTAACTTATAAATTAATATTTTTATTTTCAGTTTATTATTAATCACTAATATTAAAAACTGCTATTTTAATTAAAAATATTTTTATTTTCAGTTTATTATTAATTTCTAATATTAAAAATGACTATTTGAATTAAAATTAATATTTTAATTAAATTATTAACATTAATATTAATATAAGGATGATAAAATTAATATTTTAGTTAACATTAATTATGTATAATATAAATACTTTAATATAAGTATGTTAAAATAAATATTTTAATAACTATAAGTATTTGATACATATTATAAGTTAAATTAAAATAAGTATTTGATGTATATTATAAGTAAGTTAAAAATTAAATTAAATAGTAACCTGAAAGTAAACTAAAAGCATTTGATGCAAATATATATATAGAAGAAACAACTAATCTAGTGGTAAAGGGACTTTCATGCAAGCAAAAGGACATGAACCACAGGGTTCTTTTTCGAATTCGTCCCAAATGACAGGGTCTAAAATGTGTATTAACCCAATAAACTATTACCACTGAACAAACATCTTTTAAACATAAAAAGCTTAATAATTATACATTTTCTGTATAGAAAAAATACATAAGCGGCCAATTATATCACAATTATCATTATTGTATCATGTCATATTATTGTTTACTTAATTATTAAAATTTCAGCATGAATATCTATCTACTCCTATTCAGCTTTGGCCATGGAAGCATCATTTTCTGTAAAAAGGGCTATGAAAGTTAGGTAGAGTCGATAATGGAGCTTGAGTTTTACTACATATAGATTGCTTGAGATTCTATAAAACTTCGGCACTCAAATCATGTCAACAGAAGTTGTCACTATTAATTGAATCAGGAAGCTACACATTTTATTGGGAAAGATGTTCTCAGCAGGAATCTAGCCTTAACAGTGTCACAAGCGATTATACTCATCAATTACTACCTCCGTTCTTTTTTAAGTGTCACTTTTTAATTTTTTACACATACCAAAAAAATTAATCAACATTATTACTTTTTATACAATAATTATCTTTTTACCTATAATACCCCTACTTATTTATTACATTTATTTTATTTTTTCTCTTTCTTCAATAAATATATAGGGGTAATTTTGATAAAAGTGCAATCAATACTTCTTTAAACTTAGCAAGTGACAGTTAAAAAAAAACAAAAAATAATTCTAAAAGTGACACTTAAAAAGAAACGGAGGGAGTAGCTTAATTAAATAAGTCAATTCAAAGTAGACCCAAGTCAGGTCCTACTTAAAAGAGAGGCCTGTTTTATTTCCCCAAATTAAGACCTCAGCCAAGTCTTGGTCCCTCTAACTTGATACTATTTGTAAGGGTTTGACTTCACTTGAAACCCTATTTAAAGTCCATTTTGATATTGATTGAGACCATCAAATAGAAAATAAGTCTACATCTAATTAGGTTATATGCCTAATTCTATCAAAAATAAAGTTATAGGCACAACAACACCTAAGTTTTTATGTAGGCCAACTTCAACTTGTATACAATTTTAAAAAATATATCTTAACAAAAATCCATTTAGCAAAATAGTCAAAATCAGTATAAAGATTATGAAGTGCAATCAGCCATGTAACCATTCCACCTCAAAACTGAAGTAAATATTTACTTGTATTGATGAAAGCATCATAATGGATACTTCATCAATTTTGCAGGAAATACTCACAATTTCACATTGCGCAAACTATCAAGTGCAACAAATCTCAACCCAAAAACCAGCCAAAATAGGAATTCAAATCTAATGGAAGAAAGGGGCAGCTGGAAACATAGGTTCGATATTAAAAGATCGTACAGCTTAACACTCATATCAAACACAAGTTTAACCCAAAATAACCGGATGCAGTATATCAGACGACATCAAAATCTTATCACAAATATCATCAAAATGTACAGAAATTAAATCATTCCACTACAGCTCAACCATGTTCAAAGTATTTCAGAAACACACAGCAAATACTGGAATAAAATGTACACAAAAATCCATCACGCTACGTTGGGAAAAGAGACAGGTAGTTAAAATATTTAGTACCATTAGTGTGTCATCCTTGTCGCCATCACCATTGCATTGTTCCATTTTATGGAGGGAAGTGGAAATTGTGAGCACGAAGCAGTACATGAAGAGCTCTAATTCTCTTCTAGTAACGCTACTACTGTTGCCTTAAGTAAGATTTAACATCTCATTATGCATAAACTTGTTCCATCAAATATTTCCTTATTAAACAGCAATCTGAACATATTCTAATTGTTATTCTACAGCAACTAAATTAATACTGACACTACAAACACTAAGCAAAATTTTCCACCAGTTGTAACATGGTCAAAACCAAGCGGCAAGGAAATGCAGACATTCTCACCCTTCAGGGCCCTATCTCTCAAGTCTCGAGTCAGTATGGATGAAAGAAAGTAAAATATAATGAACATTGAGGTTGAAATCTAAATAACAGATGAAAAGGAAAGGACCAAATTTTCACTATCATTAAGTCAATTACACATATCTAGTCAGAAACAAAAAATCAGGGCTGGTATACAAACAACGCTTTCATGTAATATCAAGATGTAATGCTGAAAATTTGGACCGCACCAGCAAAATGGAAGGTCCCTTCTGCAACATTGAAGCATGTTTCTTGATACAAGACTAAGCACAGAATTTTGCAGCATAAATCCTATGGGAAAATGCTAAGCATATTCTGACATGAATCTAGCAAATCCATTTATGTATGCCTACGTTTTTTTCATGTCTTTCCCATTATTCTGGGGATTAAGCTCATCGTTATCAAAATATTCTTCAAAATACTCTTCCTCACTATCCTCCTCATGATCATCATAATACTCTTCATCCTCATCATCCGTGCCATTTTGAAGAAATGAATCATCATTCGATTGCTGACCTCTTAAGCTTTCTTGAATTCGATCACATATGGCAGTTCCCTGACATACCCATGCAGAGACAACCAACAGAGAATAAAGTTTAAAACTAAATATTAATTTTCTTGCATAATAAAAGTTACATTATATTTTTCTGCATAAATTAGCTTACCATCTTATGGCAGCCTTCTTCAAACATTTCTAAAAATCCAGCAACCATACGATCAGCATTTTCCACCCACTCATTCCTATGCATACCAGCATTCTTTGCAACAGTTTGGATCTAGATGAACAACAAAGATGTGTACATCCATCAAAATTTCAATCCACTGCAGGCAATTTTAAAATATATTATAATTGCGAGAAAATGTTCACAGCCATGACTGCTGCACAAATATTTGATATCCTTAGATTATGACAATCTACTTTCTCAACAAGAATCTCGGCGATTCACTGCTGTTTCATACTCAAACCTTGCCTTCATCTATACAGCCATACAAAGTTAAAACTATGGCTGCTGTATATAGTAGTACCATGCATCTTACTCCCTCTCACCAAGATCTACATTTAGCAAAGTGAGTGTCTCCACTTCTGTAGTTAGTTGGTGAGTACTTGGGACATTTAACCAATCTTTTATTTCCCCAAAAAATTGTACAACTTATGTGTTGAGAACAAAAAAAGGATCATTTAAATTGTTCAGCGTTAACTGTTTCTTAAACAGCAATTGCATGCAAAATATACAAATGTAAGTTTGATGACAAGAAAAGCGACACAGAACCTAAGAGTGAAAGAGAACCAGAGTGCTAGCGATCATCACTTTTACTTCTCTGCTGCGACTAGAAAAACTATTTCATGAAACTTTCTTCACTTCACAACCATTTCCCTTGCCCCATCCCCAAATGCATGCATGGTGCACCCTCCAACTTAGTTAAATGATATGGCGTATAATAAATTATAAACCTTTTACACCAACCTTTTCTTGCTGTTCTTTTACTTTCTCTTGCAAAGTTTTCAGTCTTCTATTCACGCGCAATCGCTTTTCCTGTTCATATTAAATACCAACACAGTAGAACATGAGCTCCTCCCCAAATGGTAGACAAGATTAAGGGCAATATAAGAGTGAACATTTTACTCAATAAAATATCATATAACAAGATATCGAGATATAAACCAAAATCACACCTTAACATAGCTCACACCAAGATCTTTTCTTGAGTACCCTCGATCCAAGTTACGCAGCACATACTGGTTATAGTCTTTGACAATCCTCATTATTATATCTGATGTAGATATACCTTCAGTCCGTTGTGTTTCCTTAAATCTTCCAACTGCCTTAACCTGCATAGAATCATATGGCACATTATATATGTAGCAGAAAAAAGTCCCAATGAAATTTAAAAGAAAATTAAAGAAAAAAGATAATGAAAAATTACTCATTCTTACAAATTCATAAACATCATTTGCAGCACCACTGGTATCAGCATATCTGTCAACATTTGATTGACAACCCAAGTCATTAGTTATATAATGCATTCAAATGCTTAAACAACAGGTCAGTAACAATACAACAACAATTAAGCCTTATCCCTAATAAATGTGGTCGGCTACATTGATCAACTTTTGCCATAATATTCTATATCGTATATAGGACCATGTTTCTATCTAAATCGTAAATCTCAAGATCTTTCTTAATAACTTCTCTTATAGTCTTCTAGGTCTTCCTCTTCCTCTAGTTGTTTGACTTCTCTCCATCTGATCTATTCTCCTTACCACAAAATCTACAGATCTTCACTCCACATGCTCAAACCACCTAAGTTTATTTTCCATCATCTTCTCTACTATAGGTGCTACCCAACACTCTTTAATATTTTCATTTCTAATCCTATGTCTAGTCTTACCACACATCCAACATCCTCATCTCTGGTACATTTATTTTATTCTCGTGTTAATTATTAACCGCCCAACATTATGTCCAGTACAACATCACAGGCTTACCAAAGTCCGATAAAATTTTCCCTTCAGCTTGACCGTTACATTTGCATCATATAAAACTCCTGAAATCCTCCTCCATTTCAACCACTCAACTTGAATTTGATGATTTACATCCCCTTCTATTTCCCGTGATGATTACGGACTCGAACCGTACCAAAGAACTAAGAGTTAGAGAGCTGCAACAGAAAATGGATCTTCTTATGTAAATTCTCATATGATTTTGTGATGTAAGATGGTGTCTATTATAAATTATTCCATCCACAGACATTAAATAAATCTTCTCATATTATATCAAAACAATTCTTTTGCACATCAATACGATAACATTCAATGAAAATCAACTGTTTTACCAGATCACTCAACTCTTGTACTCATGTTAGTGCCTAATTTAAGTTTAAATTACTATTTAAAAACAAAAATACTATTTAAAAACAAATTTAAATAGTATAATTCTGAAATTAATAAATAAAACTAATGTAAATTACTATTTTAAAACAAAAATACAAATAAATATACCAAAAAAAAAAAACCAAAAGGAATCTTACGGAAGAGAGTCATGAGCTACAAAATCAATATTGTTTTTGTCAAGAAACTCCTGATTGATAACCCAAGGTGCATCCGGGATCACTTCATCCACCCATCTGCTCACCATGAAAAAACGATTACACATAAATTTCCCTCTCTCACGCTACACTTTACTTAGGGTTACGCTAACAAAAAATGCAAATTCAAAAAAACGCTATAATACCATACTTGCAGTGGCGGAGAGATTCATAACGTTCATCTTCAGTCATGACGGTTTTGCCTTTATATTTATGTGTAACTGCATCGCTGCAGCATCCAACCAGAAGGTACGTGTTCGGAAACCTACAATTACATAATGAAATTAGCATATTAATCGGGAATTGATAAATGAAGTGGAGAAAAAAAGGAGCGTACGATTTTTTGGCTTGTTCAAGGGAACGAGCGTGGCCGAAGTGGAAGAGATCGTAGATGCCATCGGCGTAGACGCGAACGGGGCGGTCTTCGGGCGGAGGAAGATGGGGGATGGGGGATGATGATGTCATTTTCCGTCTCGATCGAAGTTTTTGTTCTCTGATTTCTTTCTCTTTTTTAATTTACTAACGCTCACTTGCGATTCCGCGTTAATTCCGCTTTTTCTTTGTTTTTTGTTTTATTTTAAATTTTGCCGCATCTTTTGTTTTATTTTTTTTGGCCTTAAATTAAATACAAGTTCCTTTCAGAAAAAGTGACAGATACAAGTTGCCACCCAGGAAGTTACGTGTATTACATTCCTCCATTTGGCAGTGGTGTGTACAGTGCATGACGTGTGAATTGTGTGTGTTTTTTTTAATCAAGAATGCTAAATTGACACTATATTTTAACACTACACCGTATAAAATATAGTGTTTTAATTTTTTAAAATATTTTATTGGGCCTTTGAAATACGTGAAAGTACATAATTGTTTACAACACTTATAAAATGTGTTACGGTGTAGAATACGGATGTAAGTTTTGGTGTCATCATATCATTGCTCTTTTTTAATATAGTAGCGTAAATAACAATGTTAGTTTTATAGGATTCTACCTGTCACCCCCCAATCGTATCTAGCACTCCTACACAACTAGTTAAAAAACTTAATTGATCCTAAAAAAACATTCTCACATTTCAAAAAAACCGGTAACTACACGGATTTTTTAAAATTACAGGTAATACTGGGAATTACGTTGACCCTACCGGAGATTTTAATTTAACAAGTAATATTTTCCGGTTTTTTTAAAATAACCGGTGAATATTACCGATAATTTCATAAATCCCGGTATTTTCTTACCGAGAATTTCTAAATTATCGGTAATATTCACCGGTTATTTCAAAAAACCGGTACTTTTGATTTTTTTGTTTTTCCGGGAATTTCAAATTCCCAGTAGTTATGAAATATTTGTTTTATTTTTTATTTTTATTTTTTTTTTGCAGTGAAAACCAGAGGCCGTGATGGTAGCATCGCTGGGAGGGCGCTTGATTTGGCAGGAGGTGGTAGGGGTAGGGCTACAGCTGCTCCTGATGCTGAGTTTGCGCATGTACGGGCTGGACAGGTGGTCCCAACCGGTTCACACCGGAAGCGTATGGCCGAGCAGCGGGGGCGTTTCCAGGCACCTCGCGCCGTTAGGCGACGTGGAGGTCTTTCTTCAGTGCAAGCCATAGATGCGGACGTCCCTGTTATTCAGCCGGAGGAGACTATTGTTGGAGATGTTCCGGTGGAGACTGCTGCTAGGGATGTGGTAGAGGAGACTGATGTTAGAGTGGCAGCTGAGGGTGAGGGTGAGGGTGAGGAGGCGGGTGATGCTGAGGGTACTCAAGAGGCTGCTGGTACAGGAAAGGCTGCTGGTACAGGAGAGGCTGCTGGTACAGGAGGGGTTGAGGAGACCATTGAGACCGATGTCACGGTCCCTTCGACCGAGCCATCGGTACACACTGAGACAGGATTCCCTGGTGGGTCCATAGATACGTCTGTGCTTACAGAGTACATTGAGCATGTAGCATTACGATTATGGCAGGGCCAGGTATATGGTTTTTACGTTTAATTTTAACTTTTGTTTATTTATACATAAATTGTTTATGTATTTACAAAGTTGTATAATGGTTGGTGTCACAGGTACGACCTGTACTGAGGGTCTAGTCACACGGAGGAAAGATGAAGAAATTCCTGAGTATTCCCTTCCCTGCTGATGTGAAGAAGATCGTGGAGGAGTTTGACCTGCTGCATTTTGGGAACTGCTCCCTGACCATGTTGGACGCAGAGCTGCTGAGTGCCTTCGTCGAGAGGAGGCACAAGGAGACGTCATCATTTCATCTCCCATTCGGAGAGATGACTGTGACTTTAAATGATGTCGCCTCCTTGTTTCATCTCCCTATCGGTGGTAGATTCTGGACGGCTCCTATCATGAGTGTGTCCCAGGCACATGCGATGGTTGTTCGCGATCTGTGTTTGTCTGAGGCAGTGGTTGCACAGGAGTTCGCCGATACACGAGGTGCTCACTTACGCATGTGGTGGCTCCGGGATAAGTATGGCAAGCTTGTTGCTGCTGGTAGGTATCAGGCTGCCGCTAGGGCGTACATGCTGCATGTAGTAGCATGTACTCTCTTTGCGGACAAGTCTGGTACATATGTGGATGCTCGCTATCTATGCCTCTTCAGCGATCTCGAGACGCACAACTGGGCTTGGGGTTGTGCAGCTCTGACTAAGTTATATCATGCGCTCTGGGAGGTGACCCGGTTTGAGACGAGGCAGCTTGCTGGGTATCTTAGTTTGTTACAGGTATATCTTAATTCATGTTCTTACTTGTCGTTCTATTTTTTTTTAATAATACTATTTCTAATTTATTGTTTATTGTGATCTCAGTGTTGGATCTATGAGCATTTCCCTAGGATATGCGATAGGAGGATCCAGCCATATACTTCGACCGAGCCACGGGCGAAGAGGTGGAGGGCGAGGCAGAAACACCCAGGAGGCATAGTTGAGTACAGGAGGAGACTGGATGAGCTGACCGTAGAGGATGTCATATGGATACCCTACGATGATCATAGAGCAGTCTGTGAGTTCGAGGAGTCGTCATTATACTCCGACTATATGAGGTGGGAGACTTTGGTTGCCAGGCACCTGCCAGAGAGATGTTTGCGCCAATATGGGTACATTCAGACGCAACCACCAGCGGTTCCCGATACACCCTCTGAAGGTATTGATCAGTGGTTTCAAACGCACTTCCTCAGTTTCGGTCGTGCCATCATAGCTCGATCTGCACATGTTCAGTATCCCTCGCAGTGTGAGGATGGCTACTTGGAGTGGTATCTCACCGTATCACATCCACGCATCACTCCACCGCCGGCTGAGGATGCACCTTCTGGGGATGTACCTTCTGGTGGCCAGGAGCTTGTTGTTGACGCACCTCCTCCTCCTCCTCCAGCACATCACCCTGATGACACACAACGCTTTCAGATGATAACAGTGGTGGCTAATGAGCTCATGGGCTTGGTAGACCCTGATGGCAGTATTTCTGCTGGATTAGCTAGGATTGCACACTTAGCCCGTGGGGGGCCTATTTAGTATTATTTGTATTTTCTAGATTATATGTATATTTTTGTATTATATGTATATTATGGCAGAACAATATATTATTATTATACCTTCATTTAAACTCTTACATTGCAGTGATCTTGATTAAACAACTTAAACAAATAAAAACCTAACATTACAACATAATTAATCAATATTAAAAACCTAAACACTACCAGATGCTTCAGGGCGTTTCAGCATCTCCATTATTTCATCAACTGATCTTGACAGCTGCACATCTAACTCCATCGGACCCCTTGTTAGCCTACGGCGAAATGATCTTCGCATTTTGATGACGTCTTCATCGTTCTTCAGCTCAATCAGGTTGTATTTCACACTACCATCCCCTCAATCCTCCCGAAACTCGATCTTCAACACCTTTCTATTATCACCATCAGACAACAATTCCTTCAACTTCGAAGTCAGCCGGCAAAGGAGGTTGTGTCATCGGGAAGCATGAATTCGACAGGTCGAGAAGCTCTCTTGAAGTAAACTTCTGCCTTAATAAAAAATGCTGGAATAGCCATTTTTTCAGATTTGTTTAACCACAAGACCTAACCCCTATTTATACAAACGTGCATCAATTCCGGGCCACACAAACTGTCGGTGCAATAACAGCCATACAAAACTGTCGACAAAATCTCGACTTTAAAAAAAAACCCTAAAATTATACCTACCGGGAATTTCAATGGATGTGAAATTCCCGGTACCAAACTGCACTTTTCAGCAATAACCAGATTTTTTAATACATACCGAGAATTTGAAATTACCGGTATACCGGTAATTTCAAATGAACTATGATCAGTCACCATTTGTGCTAGGTATTTCACTATTTAACTGTAAATAAATCAGGTAAACTGTGTGATTTTAAGCGTTTTTAGTTAGAATTAGGATTATTTTAATAATATGCAGTGTGTCATTACTTATGAGTTTCTTGAGGATATTTTACACTTTTGGTATGTTAGCAGGTCAAAAACAGGTTTGGAAGCTCAGAGGATTACGCATCAGATGCGGAACTGAGCCGGAGCGAGAAAACAGAAGAAAAAGCCAAAAAGTGGAGGATCTGTTGCCCATACGCGTAACACTCTAGCTGTTATGCGTATGGCCCCTAGCTTACGCGTATCATACGCATTCCAGCAGAGGGATGATTTTTGAGAGGAAAAACAGGCCTTCTGCCAATACGCGTAAGGGCTTGGCCTTACACGTATCAGGTTGCTTGCTGGCAGGCCCTTCTGCTCATACGCGTAGGAGAATGAGCTGCGTACCAGGTCATTACGCGTAACATGTTGGTTAATACGCGTAATAAGCCCAAAAATTTCAGAAAGCCCAAATTTCACCTATTTATTTCCAGAGCGCGATATTACCAGGGTTGGAGGATTTTTTAAAGAAAACACACGATTTGAAGGCTGGAAGCGCAGAGATTTGTCAAGGTTTCATATGTTCAAGTGTTTTTCTGACAATTGAAGATAGATTCCTCACGAAATTCTGTAATGACAACAATTCTTATTTTTGTTTTATTTATGATTATGAGAAGCTAAACCCCTCATTGCTAAGGGGTGACTTTGATTCCGAATGTAACGTATTCTGATTTATTCAATGCATTGATTATTTTTATTCATTAAAATTTGGTTTGTTCTTATTACCGTTCTTCATGCTTTATCCGTCGGACTAACGGATTCTGACCTTTAAAAATGTTTTGGCTGGAGAACAATTTGTTTATTGATCTGGATAAGAACTTTGGATAATAAATATTACCTAGGACTAGGAGTGTTTTATCCGAAACGGAAATTCTTGATATTTGAATGCTTGGGTATGAACATGATTATCTATGGACATAGTAATTAGGTTACATAACCAAAGATCTTTTCACTGAGGACTCATGATTAGATGCCCTAGAGAACCAGAAATTAATTGTTTTGGATTATTGTTATTGCATTGGTAAATCACTATTGTTACAGGAAGTTTCATTCACCGAACCCTAGCAATTTTCTCATATCTGTTCTCTGTTCAACTGTTTACTCGCTTTCTTTAATTGCATTTTTAGTTAAAAAATTATCAAAATACCAAGACTTTTTGTTTAATTGAAATCATCTTTGAACTCTGTATCGTCAAGCAGTCCTTGAGATCGACATTTGGGATCGTCCCTTTATTACTACAATAGGCACAATAGTACACTTGCTATTTTCCTATCAAGTTTTTGGCGTCGTTGTCGGGGACTGCCAGAGATTATAGAGTTTAACGATTTTTTAATTAGAATTTTGTTGCTCTGCAACCAAAATTTTATTTTCTGTTTAATTTTATTTTTCTTTTTATTGTTACTAATCTCTGTCTAATCTGTGAATGCGAGGTAAGGCCTCAGCTGATTTTCATTTTGACGCAGAACCAGAGAGAACTTTGCACGCTAGGCTCAGACAAGCTAAAAGTGAAAAACTGGCAACATCTGACACAGAACTAGTGATTGAAGGACATGTCTCGGCTCATTCTGAAGATACTGATTCAGAAACAGATTCACATCCAAACACTGTTAACATGGCTGCAGATCCACCTCCAGTGGAAAGACTCTTGGGTGACTATGGCAGAGAGAATAATCCAGCAGTGCGGTTGACAATAGTTAACTAACCAGTCAATGCTGTCCACTTCCAGTTGCACCCGTCAACTATCCATCAGTTGGAAAGTAAGCCTTTTGCAAGAAAGATCAATGAAGATGAAAACAAGCACCTACAGAGGTTCCTGACTATGACTACATCATTGAAAATTGAGGGGCATTCTAAAGAGGCAAAGAGGCTGGTTATGTTTCCATTCACCTTATCTGAGGACGCTGAAGAGTGGTTTTATTCCTTACCTGCAGGAAGTATTACTACTTGGCAACAGATGGAAAATGCCTTCTTGAATGAGTACTTTCCCGCTTCTGTGTATATCCGTAAGAGGTATGACATCCTAAATTTTAAACAGAAGGACGGAGAGTCACTTGGAGATGCGTAAAAAAGGTTCAAGAGGTGTTTAGTTGCATGTCCTACACATAATTTGGATGCAACTGAACAAACGCAAAATTTTGTAAATGGGCTGAAGATGAAAACTAAGCAACTCATTGATATAGCTGCTGGTGGCTCATCTAACTTTTCAACAACCACTGGTATCAAAAAGATCATCGAAGCTATTGCTGCAAATGAGCATTTGGAATTATATGACCGTACTGTGAGTCAACCTGAAGGAAAAATTGACTTAAAACTGGCAAATCAGGTACTGAAGATGGAAGATCAGATTGCAGCTGAAGTGGAAAGAAGATTGAAAGCTATGAATTTAGGTACCCAGACTGTAGCTCAAGTTCAACCGATTCAGACAGTGATTTGTGAAATCTGTGGTGGACCACACTTTGCCATGCATTGTGTTGCCACTGCGGAACAAGTGCAGGCTATTAATTACCTGAGGCAGAATAATCCATATTGAAATACATATAATCCGGGGTGGAAAAATCATCCTAATTTCTCCTGGAAAGATCAGCAGGGTAATGTTCAGAAGCAGGGACCTCCACAGCAATAACCACCTTACTAGCAACAGTATCAACCGCAACAGCAACCCTATCAGCAACAGGTACCAAAGAAAGCAGATTGGGAGATTTCTATAGAAAAGATGGCTGCTCAGAGTGTTCAATTTCAGGAAGAAACCAGAAATAATCAGAGGAACACCAATGCATCCATTAAAAATTTGGAAGTTCAATTGGGTTAGATAGCACAACATATAACAAGTTCTAAAGCACCAGGTGCCTTACCTAGTGCAACTGTGACAAATCCGAGAGAACACAATAATGTAAGTGCGGTAACAACAAGAAGAGGAAAATCTGTTGAAGAACCTGAAAAGAAGGATGAAGAGGAAGATCAATTGCTTGAAATGGACCTTGAAATCCTAGAAAACAATACACCATCTGAGGAAAAAGTGGTACTACAGCCGGTGGTGCAGGAAAAGCCCACTAAACCAAAACCCATCATTAAGCTCCCATTCCCACAAAGAAACAAAAAGAAGAAGCAAGATGAGAAAAATTTCCAGAAGTTCGTAGAGATGTTCAGGAAATTAGAAATCAACATTCCATTTTCTGAGGCACTCGAGCAGATGCCTATCTATGCCAAATTCATGAAAGACATCATCTCCAAGAAGCACACCACTGACACTGACCCTGTTATACTAACTGAAACTTGTAGTGCTATTTTGCAGGGTATGAAGATTCCAGTGAAGAAGCCAGATAGAGGCTCAGTTACTATTCCGTGCACCATTGGAGATAGGTCCTATAAAAGGGAACTGATTGATTTAGGGGCTAGTGTGAGCCTTATGCCGTTGTCTATTTACAAGAAGCTAGGAATTGGAAGTGTTTAAGATAACAGAATGACACTCTAATTTGCAGATCATTCAGTTAAGAGACCATTTGGGGTAGTTGAAGATGTTCTGGTCAAAGTTGATAAATTTGTATTTCCTGTTGATTTTGTGATTTTGGAAATGCCAGAAGATGAGGAGATACCTCTGATTCTGGGAAGACCTTTCTTGGAAACAGGTAGATGTATGATAGACGTGGAGGGAGGTACCATAACCCTCAAAGTCTATGATGAAGAGCTAGGAATTGATGTTCAGAATACTGTGAAGTATAAAGAGGATATAGGTACAAACCACTTAGTGGAAGTGATTGATCAGATAGTGACCAGCACCATTCAAAGCAACTTCCCTGAATCACCTTTGGAAAGAGTTCTGAGTTTATCAGCAAAAGAGATTGAGGACAATGATGATGAGAAAGAAAAAGAAGTTCTTGCTATGCTTGATGCACAACCACCTTGGTTGAAATCCAGACCACACCGGTGGGAGGATCTGAGAGCTTCACCAGAAACAAAGACTAAAAAGGGAAGTGAAACAGGTACAAGTTCTGAATTAAAACACTTACCTATGAATCTTAAATATGTATTTCTGGAATCTGGAACAAGATGTCCTGCTATTATTAGTTCTGAGCTGAATGAAAAAGATGAAGAAAAGTTTATACAGGTCCTTAAGAAACAGAAGAGTGCTATTGGGTGGACTATTGGGGATTTGAAAGGAATTAGTCCCACAGTATGCATGCATAAGATACTGATGGAGGATAATCAGAAACCAGTAGTACAACCCCAGAGGAGGTTAAATCCAGTGATGAAAGAAGTGGTAAGAAAAGAGGTTGTAAAGTTGTTAGATGCAAGATTGATTTATCCCATTTTTTATAGTTCTTGGGTGAGTCCTGTGCATGTGGTACCAAAGAAAGGAGGAACCACAGTGGTTGTAAATGAAAAGAATGAACTGATTCCAACTCGCACAGTAACAGGTTGGCGAGTATGTATTGATTACAGTAGACTCAACACTGCAACAAGGAAGGATCATTTTCCCCTTCCTTTTATTGATAAGATGTTAGAGAGACTTGCAGGTCACGAGTACTATTGTTTTCTGGATGGATACTCGGGGTACAATCAGATTGTTGTAGCCCTAGAAGATCAGGAGAATACCGCATTTACATGCCCTTATGGTATTTTTTCCTACAGACGGATGCCATTTGGGTTATGCAATGCCCCGGCGACTTTCCAGAGGTGTATGACATCTATATTCGTCGATATGCTTGAAAAGCATATGGAGGTGTTTATGGATGACTTTTCTATTTTTGGTTCTTCTTTTGATCATTGTTTAGCTAACTTGTCTCTTGTCTTACAAAGATGCCAGGAAACTAACCTTATTCTCAACTGGGAGAAATGTCATTTTATGGTGTAGGAAGGTACCGTGCTAGGACACAAAATTTCCCGCAAAGGAATTGAAGTGGACAGAGCAAAAGTCATGGTGATAGCTAACCTCCCACCTCCGGTGAATGAAAAGGGGATAAGGAGTTTTGTGGGTCATGCAGGTTTTTATCGCAGGTTTATCAGAGACTTCTCAAAAGTTGCCAAACCATTGACTGATTTGCTTGTCAAAGACAAGCCGTTTAATTTTGATAACAATTGTATGGTAGCTTTTGAGACGCTGAAGAGTAAGTTGATCACTGCTCCTGTTGTAATTGCCCCCGATTGGTCTTTACCTTTCGAAATTATATGTGATGCAAGTGACATTGTTGTAGGGGCTGTCCTCGGACAAAGAAAGGACAAATTGTTGCATGTGATTTATTATGCGAGTCGTGTCCTTAACCCGGCCCAAATGAATTATGCAACTACCGAAAAGGAGTTGTTGGTCGTGGTTTATGATTTTGACAAGTTCAGGTCATATTTGCTTGGTTCTAAAGTTATTGTGTATAATGATCATGCTGCTTTAAAGTATTTGTTTGCTAAACAGGAATCAAAGCCAAGGTTGTTGAGATGGATACTCCTCCTCCAGGAGTTTGATTTAGAGATCAATGATAAAAAGGGGTGTGAGAATACGGTTGTTGACCACTTGTCTCGTATGTCCCCAATAAAAGAAACTGAAGAGGAGCACCCCATTCAAGATACATTTGCTGATGAGAGAATACTTGTTGTTACTGGTGTACCATGGTTTGCTGACTATGCGAACTATGTGGTAGGTGGGGTTATACCTGATGACTTTAATTCTCACCAAAAGAAAAATTTTCTTTATGATTGCAGGTTATATCTAAGGGACGACCCATTCCTATACAAAAAGGGGGTGGACGGTTTGATCAGAAGATGTGTTCCCGAATGTGAGCAGACAGATATTCTGAAAGCGTGTCATAATTCGGAGTATGGAGGACATTTTAGTGGAGATAGAACAGCAGCAAAAGTTCTCCAGTCTGGTTTGTATTGGCCCACTTTGTTCAAGGATGCTCATTATTTAGTCCGAGAATGTGATAGGTGCCAACGAACAGGTAATATCACGAGGCGGAATCAGATGCCTCAAAATTCCATGTTATAGGTTGAACTATTTGATGTTTGGGGTATTGATTTTATGGGACCGTTTCCACCATCATTTGGAAAGAATTACATATTGGTGGTGGTTGATTATGTGTCAAAGTGGGTAGAAGTTGTAGCATTACCCACAAATGATGCAAAAGAGGTGGTAAATTTCTTGAGGCATAACATCTTCTCTAGGTTTGGGGTACCGCGTGCTTTAATTAGTGACGAAGGTACGCACTTTATGAATAAACTGATGGAGAATTTGTTGAAGAAGTACAATGTGAAGCATAAGATAGCCACACCGTATCACCCCCAGACGAGTGGACAGGTTGAAGTTTCTAACAGGTAAATAAAGCAGATTCTCGAAAAGACTATTAGTGCTTCTTGAAAGGATTGGTCTGTGAAGTTAGATGATGCACTGTGGGCATACCGGACAGCTTTCAAAACACCAATAGGTATGTCTCCCTATCAACTTGTGTATGGTAAGGCTTGTCATTTACTGCTCGAACTCGAGCACAAAGCTTTTTTAGCCTCCAAATTCCTTAACTGTGATCTTCTGAAAGTTGGTGAATCCTGAACGCTTCAACTTCATGAGTTTGAGGAGTTTAGGAATCAAGCTTATGAGAATGCCAAAATTTATAAAGAAAACACGAAAAAATGGCATGATCGAAAGATCCCGAAGAAGGAATTATGGGAGGGATAGTTGGTATTGTTGTTTAATTCCAGGTTGAAGTTGTTCCCTAGTAAGCTGAAGTCAAGATGGTCTGGTCCGTTCGTCATTCAGAAGGTGTTCCCTCATGGAGCAATAGAACTAAAGAATGAGAAAAATGGCGATACCTTCAAGGTTAATGGTCAGAGGTTAAAACATTATTATCAGGGCCAAGGAGGACCAGTAGAAGAGGTTAAACTCATCTGAGCATGAGGTAACCCGTCGAGCCATGCGACGTTAAACGAAACGCTGCTTGGGAGGCAACCCAAGGGAGTTTATGTTTTATTTTAATTATTGTCCGAGTATTTTTAATTTAATTGTGAATTTTTGGGTACTTTTCTCATGTCTTTTGAGTCAAATTTCATCAAGGGAAGGCCTCGGAAAATTGTGGACTTAGAAAAACATTGAAAAGAAAAAATTTTTGAGAAAAAATCACATGTCCACTGCCAATACGCGTATGGATTGAGTGTTACGCGTATTGGTGTGAGAAACAAGGGACCCCTGGTGAAACGCGTAGCATACGCGTATTGGATCCTTACGTGATCTAGTTACGTGTAATGAACCTTAATACGCGTAAGGCCTCAATCTGATACGCGTATCATCCTTCAATACGTGATCTGTTACGCAAAAGTGCAGTTTACACTTAGGTTTCTTGCGTATCATACGCGTAACAGGTTCCCTTACGCGTATCACATGCGTATGATACGCGTATTTCGTTTAGGTTAGGTTTATATTTCTTTTCCGTACTGTTGTGCCATTTTTCTGCTTTTCCATTACGTGAATCCTGCGTATTACTCTGTCGATTTTTTTTCTCAGACTCACAGGTTTCTATCATGTCTCAATCACCAGAAGAGGTTCAAATTTTTTGCACATCTCAACATGAAGCCAGATATGAGCAAATTAAGACACGCAATATAGTTGAAGAAAAGCAATGGGTGTATCAAGGTGATACGTTTCCAGAAGTGACTCTGCACTGTTGCAAAGGAAGTAATGTGGGAGTTCTATGCAAATGCTCAAAGAATTAATTCTGATGAAGAGGATCCAACTGAGAATAAAGAGTATGTTTCGTGGGTTAGGGGCAAAGCAGTGAAGTTTGATTGGAAAACGATCAACAGTGTGCTCAAGTGCAAATTCTTTAACTCTGTCTGTCTTTTTGCTGAGTGGAAATGTTCTGATAAGAACAGGTGGCCCTACGACGACATAAGAAGTTTGATTACAAGACCAGGTCGTGATTGGGTTCCATCGTCCAGGGTTGCTCCGGCTAAGATCATGGTTGTAGACTTAGCGCCAATCTCAAAAGTTATGGCCTACTATATTCATCACAACCTCAGCACAAATAGGGGCGGTTCAGAGCTGATCACTGAGCGTGCTTTACTTCTCTTTCAGTTTCTTAAGCTGAAGCAAGTGAATATTGGACAAATTATTGCTAATGATATGGATGATATTGCTCAATCGTCGAAGAAATCGTTAGGGCATGCGACGGTTATTCACCTTCTGTGCAAGAAGGCTGGTGTGACCGATCTGAAGGAAACGATGATGTTGAGACCAGCAGCCCCACTGAACGCCTATTGGATGAAGGACCGGACGGTTACTGATGATCAGCCGCGACCTCTGAGGAGAGCACATGACCATGAGGCCAGTGGCAGTGGTGAACAGAGGTCTGAGACACATACTGTCCCACCACCTCCTGCCTTTGATGAGAACTCCTTAGACCACCGTCTGAGGATGTCCACCTTTTGCACGCTGCAAGAGTTCAGCTATCTGTATGGACTTCCGGGTAGACATCTGACACATCAGACTGATTTGTGGGAGGCTACCCAGCATTTTAGAGACCGATACAGCAGTGAGCCGCCCGCACCTCATCATGGGCAGTTCACATTTCCTGGGTGGATGCATCCTGTTCAGATTGGAGGTTTAATGCCTCAGCCTACTCAGCCACCGCGCCAGCCGACTCAGCCTCCTCAGCATCAGACACCGCATCAGCAGAGTCCTTACAGACCTCAGTTCCAGACCCCGCCTAGAAATCTGGATGGCATGACACCACTTACGAGAGCGATGAATGATCCCTCATATGACCCGTTCGGTGTGGTTGACTTCGATACACCGATGCAGGGTGACACATGAGAGCAGGATTGAGTTTTTGTTTTATTTCTATTTTTAGTTTATTTTGTTATTATTTGTACTTTCTTTGATTTCCCGTTCAGTGTGTAACATCCCAAATTTCGTAAGAATATTTATTTAATTTATTTAAATATTATATTCGTGGTTTTCTGTGAATTTTTGGTGGTTGGTGTCGATGTCGGTATTTTTGGTGAAGTTTTGGTTATTTTAATTAAATAATAGTATGTAATATGGATATATTAGTATTATTATTAATTTAAAATAATATTAGAGGAATTAAGAGTAAGATGGACATTGGAGACAATTAGTGAGGGTATTATGGAGAAAGCCCATATTTGAGGCCCAAGAGTTAAATTAACCAAAAAGGAGGAATTGAGCAGAATTAAGATTCATTTGTGGAGATCGTGAAAATAAGGAGAAAGTGCAGAGCTCTGAGGAAAAAGGGAGAAGGCGAGGATTTTCGTGAAGGTTTCCAAAGGCTCAAGAGAGAACTCATCGGATCGACAATCTAAGGTATGGGGAGTAATTACCTTTCATTGTTTTCATTATAGGATTCGATGTAATTGGAGTGGTTGTGATGTGTTTGAGGGTTTATGGGTTTTGAGGTAAACTGATGACTTTAAGGGCATTTTTGTGAATCAATCAATAAACGTTGAATTGAACCGGTAAGGTAGACCTTGGGGCTGATTTCCCCGTCGTTGTTGTAGTTTTAACCTTGTGGTGAAGGGATTTATGGAGTATATATGAAGCTTGAGAGTTTTGAAGGTTTAGGGAAATTAAGGTTTCCCGTAGTGTCCTGGATCGACCTAACAGATGTAGGTTTTAGGCCTTTAAATTCAATGATGTGTTAGGACGGTTGTAGGGATGATTTTGGGTCGTTTGGGGTTGTAATTGCAGGAACTTTGGTGGTTGTGGAGGCTACTGATGCGTAGCAGCGAATTGCTGTAATCGCAGGTTCGCTAGGCGAACCATTGCTTCGCTAGGCGAATGTTCGCCAAGGCTCGCTAAGCGAGCAGCATAGCGAATGCGCGATAATATGAGTGTGAGTACAGAGGTGATTCTGGAGTAGGAGGAGTGATTCGCTGGAAGCCTCGCTAGGCGAAGGGAACAACGAGTAGGTTCGCTAAGCGAACGAACCAGCGAGTATGACAGATGGTTGTGTTTCTGGTGTTGAGGGTGGTGTCTGTGAGGTTCCCTGGCCGCTTCGCTAGGCGAACCCCGGAGCGAACGTCTGCCGTTTATGAATTTTTGTGTTGTGCTGCTGTGCTGTTGTGATGTTTCGATGCTGTGATTTTTATGATGATTTTTCATGATGTTACTGATGATTATATGATGATGTTTTGGTGATTATTTGACGAATATGTGATGACATGACGTATATGAGAATTGATGAATGATGATGCACATTTGATGTTTAATTGATGATGATGATTAATGATGTTGTGTATTATCGCGGTGAAAATTGGATACCATAGTTATTAATGAACTAGGATCACATTTTTAATGTCACCATCGGTCTTTGATTTTATCCAAGGGAAGGGAGAAAAACCGAATTCCCACAATGCAATGCAAATGCACTTAAGATTCTAAGTTCGGGGGTTGGTTATACCTAGGGAAGGTGTTAGCATCCTAGATATCTGTAGTACTCTACAGGAACCTCTTGATTAATTATGTTATCTATTATTTTGCTTTGCTAAGGATTAAGGGTGGGTGATTGATTTTTATTAGTCCTAAGGGTGCTCGACAAGATATCGCATCTTGTGCCTACATATCCTGTCAGGAGGGAATCAGAGCACTTGTAGTTCCTTATTATTAAGGGCACTAAATGTTTAAAGGTTTAGGAGAGGAAGATGAGTCATCATCTTAAGAAAACCGCCACAATTCTTTGAAAACGTTTGTATTTGTGGGGTATGGGATTGTATGTCCCTTCTTTGAGATGATTAACATCTAATTCTCTTGTGTGGAGAATTAGGTAGGCTAAAGTTTGATTTGAAAAATCAAAATTGAAGGGGGACTAACCTAGGAAGTCTATCCTAGAGTTGTCTAATTGACTTAAGGGCGGCGATTATGAATGCAAATGATATGCACCATGCACAATAACATGGTTATCATGCATGGGATTTTCCCTTGGATATTAATGCGATTAAATTATTATTATTTAGGCGAGGGTGCTAGCAAAGTGATGCTAGACTTGTGTCTTGTGATCGGTAGGTCGAATGCGATGCCCTAAGGCGATCGACTTATATAGGTAGAAAATGGGCTCGACGTTGGATCGAGAAATTTTTATATTTTTGAAAGGGTTTAGACATGAACATAAATTAAGTAAAGAACATACAAGCAAGCAAACGAAGGTCTACACATGAGCGTTCACGAACCTAGGACTAAGCGAGAGGTTTCTAATTAGAGGACGATTTAAGAAAAAGAGTTTTGATTTTAGGGGAAATTAGAAAAGGTTACTTATTATTTTGAGAATTTGTTAAAGATTAACTTTAAAAGAAAGAAAAAGTTTGAAGGTTTCTTATTAAAAAAGTCTTAATGTTATTAAAAGAGTTTTCATTATTATTTAAAAAAGATTTAGTATTTTAATAAAAGTTTATTACTGAAAAAAAGGTTTTACTAATTTAAAAGGGTTTTAACGAAAAGTTTTTTTTTTTAATTCATAGTTATATTTAGAAAGAGATTGATATTTTAAAAGAAAAAGAAGTTATATTCTTAAAAAAAAGGTATTTAAAAAAAACTCCAAATGTTATTATTTTAAGAAGTAGTTACAAATAGATTTCCATTTATTTAGAAAAAAAAAGAAATTAAGGTTAAATTAATTTAAAAAACCAGATTTAAATTAACGGAGGGATCCTACGCGTAAGGACGAGGGCGTACGGTGGTGTTGATAAGAGTGTGTGCATGTGATTCGCAGGAGGCAATAAACCCAGACAGGGAAAAGAAAACCCTAACCTCACCTTCTCTCGCTCAGAACACTCTCTCTCTCGCAACTCTCCGCCGCTCGCCTCACTCTCTCATCTCTCGATCTCTTTCCGTTTCTCTCGATCGATCAAACAAAACCTAACTACCCTTAATCCCACAAAAACCCAACCCCAATCCATTAAATATTATCAGATTACAAGTACAAATCGATTAAAGCAAAGAATGATAAAGAAAGGTGCCGGAACGATTCGAACAATTCCTCGCCCAGGTGCGTTCTCTGATGTATTAATTGTGATGGTTGGGAATCTTTGCGTCTTGTGATATGTGTATGTATTGATGAATGGATCTTTGTAATTTCTCTTCTCTGCAGATGCGTGTGTGTTTGTGTTTTTTTGGTACGTATAACTCTGATGAATTATTTTCTGGTATGTGTGGATGATGTTTGTTTTCAATTTTTCTCTGTTGTATAGATGATGATGGTATGTGTTGGGTAGGATGAGGAATGTTGTGTAAGGTTTTTTTTTGTTTTGAATTCCTGGTTGTTTTGATGAGGGAATGAATGTTTAGTGTAAGAATTTGATGCTTGGCCGTACGAGACGTGTTTTGAGGTTTGGTCGTGTGAAGGTTTTCTTCTCCTCTCTACTGTCAAGTTCCTACCCTTTATAGGCCTTCAACATTGATACTGCTCAATGAATTTTTCCATTCTTAGCAAAACATGCCCTTAATTTCTTTCCGCTTATGATTTGGACATGCTTAAACTTGTTAGGAAAGTTTTCAAAAAAAAAAGTCTGCTGAAGGTTATTCTAGTTTAAGAAGGTTATTGAATTGTGTCTGAGAACCGTTTGGGAATGTTTTTGAATATTGTCTGAACATTATTGATGGCTGTTTTGATGGTTGTAATTTCTAAAATCATAAAATTCCATTCCCAGCACATGACATTAACTCCCTGTTATTTTCTCTTTTGGAAAGGTTTGATGCCGCTAATCCCATTCCTTACTTTTTCACGCCAAAGTAGTCGCCCACTCTGTTATCCAGCTTCCCCTCCTAAATGCGTGTTCTTTTCAGCGGTGGTTTCAACAGAGAGACATCAAGAGTACCACCTCCAAGATCGAAAGCCAAGACATTCTTTTCACTGACGCTGGTTGTTACGACATTACGGCCAGCAATAATCATAGAGGGTTGTGAATTCGAACATAACCTTCTCCCTATTAGCATCGAAGACGGCATTGGTTGAGTTAGAAATAGCTTGATTCAATATCTTTCATACTTGTGCCAGGTGAACTCTTGTAGCGTATTAATAGATTTACAACCTCTTCCTTTTTCAGGTGCAGAGCTTATAACATGTCTCTCTTGGATTCTGTCTTATGCAGGTTTGAGAAACGTTAGCTAAGAGTATATTCTTGTGTTTGGCATTTCTATACCATTGTCATTGGGAATCGTTGTTGTGATGGCAGGTGCTGCCATGGCTTGCTCGTTTCCTGCTGTTAGTGATGAAGTACCAAAAGGCGTTTTGGGAAAGCCAACATACTGCTTCTACATGATGTTCATGATTATCGGGTGTTCTTGAACCTTTTAGGCTTTGCATCACTTGAAACCTCTCTCTTCTGCCTTATGATATTGTCATTGATTTATTTTGTGGATGTGACAGAGAATTCAATTTCAGATCATAGGATTAGTGAATCCATTCTGAGTCACCTTGCGAACAATGGTGGAACCGACTAGACCCTTGGCAGATTTGTCATGAAGTTAGTGCATTATTGGCTAGCGGTTCGTGGACATGGTAGAAGTTAAGTGGTGGTGCATCAAGTCTTCTTATATAATTGCTGTCGATAACCGTCATCATTAGTGGCTCAGCTACCACTCTTCCTCTTCGACTTACCGGTATACTTTTCCTCTTTTCTTTTTCTGTATGTGGTTTATTATCCATGAAGCTAATATGAACAATCTTAGGTGAGAAACATGTTTACTTGTGAATACTCGCCATTTTCTTAAGTTTCTAAACATCAGCCGGTTGGAGAGTTTATGAGTGCTGCTGCTTGTAATGTTTGACCATGTTTCTGAATTTTCCACGAGTACATGATTTTTGTCATGAAAATGATTCCTTTCCAATTTGATTGCAGGTTTTGGTATTTTGTAAGTGGAATATTCCTTCTGTGAGCTTTGGCTTGCTCTGTGGGTTGCGACATCATTGTATTGGATCTTAGCAGGTAAGATGAAAGCTTGCTATGGTTTATCTTTCCATAGTTTATGTAGGATTACGTTGTAATGTATGGAAATGATTTTGAAAACTTTCAAAAGGCTTCTATGACCTTGTTATGGAAGGAACATGATTTATGATTCAGCTTTAGGAGTATTTGTTCCTTGTTTCTGTAACAAGTTTGTGGTTGAGAGCTCATTGTTATCATTCTACGAGCCAGTGCTAGATATATCTGATTTGGAGATTGGGCTAGGTACACTTTAGAATATAACATCCTTGTTTATGCAATTAGTCGAGTTTGGCTCCATGAAACTAATCCTCTCGTGCATGATGATGGGATGGTGAAAGTTAGCAATATCATAGTAGTTATCAAGGTTTAACGAGCCCTTGACAACGCCCTATCGTGCCAATGGGTGTCGTAAGGACCACATCCTTGTCGTCCAACATTGCAGTTGTAATTGATCACGAAAGCGTTTTAACCCCAAATATTCATCTGCTGTGGTGATACTAATGCAAAGTTTTTTTGATGCAGGTTGCTTGGTTTTCGAGTAGATGATAAGTGGTACCAGGGTGATGAATTGATGAACGAACAAAGGATCATTTTGTTCTTTTCTTTTTTTACTGTAAGTTGCTTATGATTGTTTTGAGCCTGAGATTAAAGGATGGTTTCAATGGTTGCAGCATTCACATTCTCTTGGTATTCTCCAATGGATTCCATTTCTGCTAGTCTTCTCAGCGCATGGATTGGCGTTCTAAGGTCGCCGACGTTTTACATGCTCTTTGGTTCCGGGTTAATGATATTGTCGTAAATGTTTCAGTTTGTCACGTACTTCTTCACATTCTGTGCCTTTTTGGAAATGCAGGGGACCGAAACACATGGGGTGTACGGCTTAGGATATGGCAGCAAGATTTCCCGATTGAGCATGAACACAGTTTAGGTGCAGGTTGTTAGTATCCCTTCAGAACGCGTGGAAATAATTTCTTCTGATCGACGACATCGTAATTAGGACTAGATTTCTTCCAAATTAGTACTTGTGATACCTCTGCTGACAAGGGGACAGCGCTTGCTACAATTCATGCCTGATAACTCTAAAAAAAATAAAAAAAATGCAGTGTTGAGTTTTGAATTTGCCATGTAATCCAAAATGGTAATCATGAGTTTGGTCACTTGTATAACTTGTAATTTGAAGAATTTGAGCCAACTGTTATATTCTTGTATCTTGTATGAGTAATACTTATATTGACTTAGAAAAACGTAACATGGATGGTAGGAATAATGTCTTTCTTTTACGAAATGGCTTTCCACTTAATCATGCACTTGCCATTATTTGAACGTGACTCGCTAGCATAGCCAAACATGTTGAATACGACTTGAATGAAACAAAGTGAATTACTTAATGACCAATCATCCAACATGGGACGATCCACTTCATGACCTGTGTTAAGTCCTTGTACAACCTATCATTTAGTCGCGTCATCAGAGCCAACATGGAAGGAAGGAATCCTCGCTTGCACCAAACTCTAACGTGCTTTGTTTTAACCTCGGGGCAAGCCTTTGCTTGGATTGTGCAATTGATCACATAATGGATTTAGGCCTAATATACTCATGGCCACCAACATGGAACACAACTCAGACTTATCTTGGAATATGGCCCAAAGTGGATCTTGAGGAGTTGGATGAACTTGGATCTTGGAGTGGCATGCATTGAAACTTTGCTTTGAACTTAGAATTTGAGTGTTAGAAAAAAGGCTCCTTGGCTTGAAATGAGTTTGTAATGAAAGTATCTCAATACGTGAGACTTGGATGCGCAAAGATCTCTCCGGTAATACTTGCAGTGGCCTATATATCATGAGAATGGGCACGTCCTTCTTTATTTCCACGGGGATTCATACACACGTCTTAGGCGAATGATTATGTCGCGGCTATTTAGCCATGAGAATGAGGACACGCCTCCCTTCTATCTCTTCTTGAAATTGCCAAACCTACACAAATTGGTTAGTGATAAAAACAAAACACACACAGACCTAAAGATGCTATGCAAAGAAGCAAGGGATCTTAGGGTCAAAAATTAGGGTGCGACATGTATCATACATTCATATGCATAATCTGCGACGACGCTTCATTCCCATTGTGTGGATATGAAGTAATTATTGTAAGTTCTTGTGATTGGCTGAAATTTTGGTAAAACAAGGTTAATGTCATGGTTGATGTTTCAACATGAGCTTCTAACATTACTGTTATGTTTAGTTAACACTCTGGTTTGTGAAAATTGTTGAAGAGTTAAAATGTTGAAGAGTGATGTCACATGCGATGTCTTGGCATCACTATACCAGAACATTAAAACATCAGGTTGTGATGTTTTAGGGCTGCACGTGGTAATAAGATATTCTACTGAAGAGAATCAGAGATTGCAGGCGAAAATCACGGGGTAGATATATTCTCTTGCAATCAGTTATGAAGAAGATTAGTTTGTTGCTAATTTAATGCGAAAAGATATGAAGAATAATTTAGTTAATTATGAAGAGCTGATTGAAGATTTAATTGAAGATCTATTTTGTAGCAGAATCTTTGGCAGATTTGTAGCAGAAGATTTGTTGTGACTTGAAGGCCCAAATCCAGTGGGAAAAAGTTATAAATAGAATGCTTGTAATCTAGAATTGACACGGGTCCAAGATGTAGATCATTAGGGCTTTGTCTAAGTGAACCACTCGGATTGTGAAATGGTCACTGTGTTATAACTCAGAAACCATTAGGTAATGAGTATTGTATTATTCTCGGAGGAATCTTTGAAGCAACTCCAAGGTGTGTCATGGAAGTGTGTCTTCTATGTTTATGTGTTTGTAAAGTTGTTGGTAATCAGGCTGTTGATGCAGTGGCGGAGTTGTTGACTGCTAGACATCATTGCGATGATTGGGAGTGAGATGGAGTCTCTTACCTAGGGAGGACTTAGGTAGAAGGGTCATTGGGTAGTGATTGAATTAGGTAGATTGTCAACTGGTCTGTTGAGTCTGTAATTTGATACTACTAATAGTGGACTTCCTTCCTGGCTTGGTATACCCCTAGATGTAGGTTGTTGAACCGAACTGGGTGAACAATCCTTGTGTGCAATTCTCTGCTTTTATGTTGTCTTACATTGCAGAGTGTGTTGTTGTAACATCACACATAACATCACAGGTTTTTAGTGTCTTGTTCATACAGTAGATATTGATGTTGTGACATCGCACTTAACATCACATGTCTGTACCAGAATTTCAATTGGTATCAGAGCAGGCATCCTGTTTGTTTCTGGATGAGATATTGGGAAGATACTTTCTGGTTCATGAGCAAGGAAGATAGTTTTGCTGAGTTATTGACTTGGTCAGTTCATATAGGTGTTTGTATGATCTCTTGAAGTGAAGGATGGACTTTTCATGATAAAGTATTGTTGGCACGTGGTGTGCAAGGATTTTTGAGTAGTGCCTGAAGGTTGTTGAGGAGTGGTTATGTGTTCCGCTGCATGGTATCTATTGTAACCCTGGTTGGTTCTTGTATCTCTGATGGTGAGATTCTAGGAAGGTATGCTCTTGGAAAGACATTAGGGTTTGGTCTCCTCAGCAAGATAGTCTATGATGTTGCAGTTTGCATGAGGATTATCTCTTATCTGTCTTTTGGGAAAGAAGTGATCAAAAGGTGAATGTATCTTAGTAAAGATTGTATGACATGGAAGTTTCAGAAGAATATATTGAAGACCAATATGTCCAGAACATTGATTCCTTCTTTAACAATGAAAGAAGAGGGTGGAGACAAAGCAAAAGAGTATCACTGTCAAATCTTTCATGCGGGAGTGAAGATCTTGATAAGTTATCTCTTAAGCTTAGTTGTGGTGACCCAATTAGAAGGATCTTCCTGGTTATGGTGTTAAATGGCATTCTGGTATATATGAAGATGAATTCTTTTGTGAAGATACATGAACTGGAAGAAGAAAAAAGCTGAGCTTTATATATCAATTCTTATGTCTCGACATTGCGCTACACATTAGCAGCTTATGGTAAATGCTAAGTCAAAGACCTATCAGATTGTAGCTGGTTTGAAGGATCACTGAAGCTGTGAAGTTGAACATTTTATGAGATGGTGTCATAGCTTCTCAGCTGGAGCTAGTTGAAGAAAAGGTAGTAATCCTGATAGCAGAAGAGAAGAAGTTGATCCTTGTTTGAGCTAAAACTCTCTGAGGACCATATTATAGGGTAAATGCATCCAAGACTTTGTGTGCAGTAGCAGTGTTTATCAGCCTGTGGTCAATTGGTGTCTGCATTAGTTGGAATGAACTCTTCCAGTTTTGTGGCTCGAAAGTAGCAGTTTATCTCTGCAGAAGGATGACAGTTATTACTCTTTGGTTAGACAGGAGGTGTGAACCTAATGCGTATAAGAAGAAGCTTTTGGAAGAGTGTGTTATACAAGTTACTGCAGTTTGGTTGGTCCTATCTTGGAAGTTGATCAGATGCTGATATGCTCTCGTGTGTCCCCTACAAGAGATATGTGTGGTGTAATATGATTAGGAGATGTAATGTCAGAACTGATGTTGAAACATCACTTCAGTTCTTTGCTCAGGGTAGAGTAAAAGATCAAGACACTGACCTTACCAGGAAGGGTTTTATGGTATGAGTGGTTGTCATGATGGGCTGATAGCAGATGGCGGTTATGAGTTGATAATGGTGTGCTTTCAACTAATGACAAAATACATTGACGTGAGACTTTGTATATGTCTGATGTAAAAGTGCAGGACTGCATAAGTGTTGAGAATTTACTTTTCTCTATGTGGTTGTATATTTCTCTTTGTGGTGTGTAACGACCTGAATTATGTTGTTCAAGATGGAAGACTATGAAGACATCATAGTCTTGATGGTTGGATCAGTTTATTTCTGGTCTAGGTGCTTTAGAGCATGGGTTTTGTTGTGGGAAAGTCGAGGATATGTGGATGTTATCTCTGGCTTTCTACTGACGGCTCTACTAAGGGAAGTGGCATTCTTTGGTATAGCTATGGGGTAGTCTTGAACTACTTATTTTCTGAAGATTCAGATGTGATAGGTTTGAAGTCTTTGGATTTTCTGAGCAGGATGGAGGTTGTCTACTCAAACTTGGTTGTTGAATCAAGTCTATGAGAGCATGGAAATCTGTTTCTGCAAAGGGAGGAGGTTCTTTTGAGTGGCAGAAGGAAGAGCTGAATTCAACAGTTGGATGTCATAATGTTCTGACATCTAGCTTAACATCAGGAGTCTCAGCTGGTGATGTGGCACATCAGCTATTGAGAGGGTGATCTACAGGAATGAACAATAGGATGCTTCAAAAAGATCATTCTCATGGCAGTTTACGGGAGCTGCAGGAAGGAGAAGATGTTACATGACCATGGCTTAGGGAGTCTAAGTGTGTTTGCTTTTGAGCAAGTGGAACATGTGACTTGAAGATCAAGTTTCCTTGGTGGATCAAGATATCTTTGTGAGAATTCTGACAAACGTGAAAAAGGTCCAAATGTGGCATTTGGTTGTTTTCATATGAGGATTCATGAATGAGGTGATCAAACTGTGGCATTTGGTTGATCTCAGAAGTGGATTCGAAGAATCAAGATAATCAGAGCGTGGCAGCTGGTTATTATTGAGGATTGTCTTGGAACAAGTTACTCTTAGGCAGAAGGGTGATGAGTTGAAGACTCAAGGAGATTATTCTTCTGGAAGGTGGATGGGAGTTTAATTTTCTAGTTCCTTGGATTACTATGCAATAGTAAGTCCAGTTGGTGGAGCATCATGGTGATGATATCTTGGAGTGTGGCAGATGTTCTAACTTGTGTTGGAACATTATCTGGTTGGAGATCCTTGGTGAATGATGTTTGTGCTATGGTTCAGAAGCGTAATGCCTACATTATGCCTAAGGAGCGTCTACATAGTCATACGGGAGAATGATGAAGTAGAAGGTCTGCCTTGGATGGAGAATGTTGAGAAGACTGAAGTAGATCAGGCTTTGATTGATTGGAAGTCTGAAGATGTAGAGTATGATAGGGACAATGGTACCAATATGCAAGTGTGCTCAAATGTTCATCTTCATCTAGAGCAGTGGTTAACCATGACAGGGGGAGTACTTGTCTATGGATTCTGCAGCAAAGGTACATAGATTGTGAAGATTGGTTGAATCTTATGACGATGTAATGTCAGATAACATGTTATGACATTAGGCTGTTGGTTGGCATGGGACGTTATGTCTAGTCATGTGATTCATGTGTGCACATGCTTCTGAGAAGAAGTTTGAAGACAAGTTTATTGGTTTGGAACGTATAATTTTCTGTGGAAGTCTTTGAGTGATAATGTTGTGAGCAAGCAGACATTGTGTGATAAGATGTCAGAACATGGTACAGAACATGTTTTTCCTTGAGCCAAACAAGGATTTATTTTGGACGGTGGTGTGAGGATAAGGTGAAACACGAGGCTTCGACTATGCATGGAACTGTTGTGGCATAATTTATGGTAAGAATCAGTTAGAGGCAATAAAGGCGGTCAAGACTATTTTGGATGGTAGACATTGAATTTGGATGGAGTTTTTAGTTCCTAAAATAGCGGTTCTATGACCAAGAACTTTGACTATTCAAAGCTCGTTAATTCCAAAGTAACTGGTAAGCTATTTATAGGGGTTATTCTGTTCTCCTTCAACCAGTGAGTGTTCTTGTAAGTCTTATGGCGTTTATTCATTTTTGGGTGAGCACTACTTGGGTATGGTTCTGTGAGGGATTTCTTTGCCAATTTGTGGCTAAAAATGGGGAGAAAGGAAAGGGTCTTGCTAAATGGTTTACGCAGATGTTATGTCTGGAGTCTGCAGTTCCAGATGTGGTTCAGAGATGTCAAAGAGGATGTTCTATCCTTAAGTTGGTGTTGAGTCTTTGTGACTTGTGTCCTGAGTTATGAACATAGTTGTGACTTGTGTTCTGAGTTACCTGGGTTGGCAGAATGGCACTTCTTAAGTTTCATCTTATGCTACAGATTAAACCCAGTGTCTGATCAATGAAGATGTGCAGAATAATCATATGCCACCATTGGTCTTTTTTGTATAGACAAACATTTCTTTTCTGAAGGAGTCTTCTACATTTGTTCTGGGTCTGTCCTGGAAGGAAAAAGAAAAGTGTTGTGTTGAGGGGGGTGTCAGATATCTTCTTCCTCATGTGCACCAAATGACTTCAGGACTTTCTTCTTATTAGTTCCTGATGTGCTTCTTGAAGTTGCTGTGCTATGGTGACGTTATGTCCAACATGATGTTCTAACATCATTAGCCAAGCAGATGATTCTCCATGGTTGCTGTACACAGTAGCTACTGATGGTTACTGTTAGAATCAGATGATTTCTAACAGTAGTGTAAGGTTGTAATAACTGACGTAATTAGAGCTGTAATGTTTATATATGTGTTTTAGCCAAAATTAGCCAAAGGGGGAGATTGTAAGTTCTTGTGATTGGCTGAAATTTTGGTAAAACAAGGTTAATGTCATGGTTGATGTTTCAACATGAGCTTCTAACATTACTGTTATGTTAAGTTAACACTCTGGTTTGTGAAAATTGTTGAAGAGTTAAAATGATGAAGAGTGATGTCACATGCGATGTCTTGACATCACTATACCAGAACATTAAAACATCAGGTTGTGATGTTTTAGGGCTGCACATGGTAATAAGATATTCTACTAAAGAGAATCAGAGATTGCAGGCGAAAATCATGGGGTAGATATATTATGTTGCAATCAGTTATGAAGAAGATTAGTTTGTTGCTAATTTAATGCAAAAAGATATGAAGAATAATTTAGTTAATTATGAAGAGCTGATTGAAGATTTAATTGAAGATCTATTTTGTAGCAGAATCTTTGGCAGATTTGTAGCAGAAGATTTGCTGTGACTTGAAGGCCCAAATCCAGTGGGAAAAAGTTATAAATAGAATGCTTGTAATCTAGAATTGACACGGGTCCAAGATGTAGATCATTAGGGCTTTGTCTAAGTGAACCACTCGGGTTGTGAGATGGTCACTGTGTTATAACTCAGAAACCTGTAGGTAATGAGTATTGTATTGTTCTTGGAGGAATCTTTGAAGCAACTCCAAGGTGTGTCATGGAAGTGTGTCTTCTATGTTTATGTGTTTGTAAAGTTGTTGGTAATCAGGTTGTTGATGCAGTGGCAGAGTTGTTGACTGCTAGACATCATTGCGATGATTGGGAGTGAGTGGAGTCTCTTACCTAGGGAGGACTTAGGTAGAAGGGTCATTGGGTAGTGATTGAATTAGGTAGATTGTCAACTGGTCTATTGAGTCTGTAATTTGATACTACTAATAGTGGACTTCCTTCCTGGCTTGGTATGCCCCCAGATGTAGGTTGTTGAACCGAACTGGGTGAACAATCCTTGTGTGCAATTCTGTGCTTTTCTGTTGTCTTACATTGCAGAGTGTGTTGTTGTAACATCACACATAACATCACAGGTTTTTAGTGTCTTGTTCATACAGCAGATATTGATGTTGTGACATCGCACTTAACATCACATGTCTGTACCAGAATTTCAATTATGACGTGCTCCGGTTCCGATTGCGAGATCGATTCTATTGACGGGGATCTTTAGAGGGTTGATGGCTTAGTGTCCATCTATTATGACGATTGGTACCACATACATGAGTCTTGTTGTGCATTTGCATTTAATTGGCATTGTTGTGTTTTATGATGTTGTTTGTGATTTCGATGTTTCCTTGTGATGACCCTGAAGATGTTGTATATGAAGATAATGCCATTTTATGTATATCTTGTTTTATAATGATTATTATGAATTGTGATTACTCACCCTGCCTGTTTGAATGTTGCCTTCACGTGGGTAATGTGCAGGTGATCAGGATTAGCTGTGGATGCTTCGAGGACCTTGAAGTTTATTTGCTTTTGGTCGATTTAGAGGGTCTTGCTCTGATAGTGTAACATCGGGTTGGGGTCCTTTGAGTTGAACTGTGTTTTTTCCTTATTTTGTTGTCATTTGATGATATGGTTTTATATGTTGAAAACCTTTTTGGATTATTACGATGTTTGTTGAAAACCTTTTAATTGAGAATTTTGAGTTCCGCTGCCATGTGAAGGCTTTTGAGTTATTTTGAGGAAATCCCTTGTTTACAGGGCAAGTGTATTATTTTGATTTAAATGAGAAATATGCACCCTTTGAGGGAACTTTTATGCTTTACTCTGATATTTGAGTTGTTTCTGCTGCAACAATTGTGGGGGTAGAAAAGGGTGTTACATTAGTGGTATCAGAGCAGGTCGGTCCGTCCGGCCAGGTTTTTACGTGATGTCTGTCCCTGTCAGTCGACGAGTGTGTGTGCATTGTCGATGTTTTAGTTCTTCTAACCTTGTTGGTGGTGTGCAGGACGGCTGGAAGAAATGATTGTGCGATTGCTGATGCGTTGGAATCGGTTGATAACGTGGTGGCGCAGCTGAATCCAAATGGTGGAGCTCCTGATGAGTTTCTTGCTTTGGGGAAGTTTCAAAGGAACAATCCACCGACTTTTGTGGGTACACATGATCAAGCAAGTGCACATAAGTGGCTGAAGGCGATCGAGAAGATCTTCCGAGTGATGGGGTGTTCTGATGAGCAACAGGTTCAGTCCGGAACGCATATGCTGGAAGAAGAAGCCGAGGACTGGTGGGATAACACCCGTCAGAGACTTGCAGATGTTGGCACTATGATAACTTGGGTTGTATTTAAGCAGGAGTTTCTGCGGAAGTATTTTCCAGAGGATGCTCGTGGCAAGAAGGAAGTGGAATTCCTTGAGCTGAAGCAAGGAGATATGACTGTGGCAGAGTATGCTGCGAAGTTTGAGAAGCTAGTGAAGTTCTGTCCGCACTACAATCGTGTTGATGCTGAGATGTCTAAGTGTCTCAAATTCGAGAATGGGCTGAGACCAGAGATTAAGCAGGGTATTGGGTATCAGCAGGTCCGCAGGTATGCTGAGTTGGTTGACAAGAGCAGGATCTACGATGAGGATAGCCGAGCTCGATCTGTTCACTATAAGCAATTGATTGAGAAGAAAGGGCAGTATAGGGGTAAGCCTTATACGACTTCAGCTGACAAAGGGAATCAGAAGGCTTTAGATGGGAAAAAGTCAAGTGGGGGAGCAGCTCCCTCTTCTGGAAAGTGTCATAAGTGTGGCGAGCAAGGTCACCGTGCTAATGTGTGCACCAATAATGTGGTGAGGTGCTACAGATGTGGTAAGAAGGGGCATAGAGCTACTGACTGCAAAGATGAAGGTCCAACCTGTTTCAATTGTGGTGAGAAAGGTCACATCAGTACTTAATGCCAGAAGTCGAAGAAGACTGCTACTACTGCCCAGACTAGCGGTCGTGTGTTTGCTTTGAGTGGTGCAAAGACGCCAGAGAAGGACAACCTGATTCGAGGTACTTGTTTTATTAATAATATCGAATTGGTTGCTATTATTGATACTGGTGCTACTCATTCTTTTATCTCGCTTGAATGTGCTAATAGATTGGGTTTGAAGTTATCTGATATGAATGGTAATATGGTAATAGAAACTCCAGCTAATGGTTATGTTACTACTACCTTTGTGTGTTTGAGATGTCCTGTGACGATTTTTGAGAAGAGCTTTGTGATGGATTTGGTGTGCCTACCCTTGTACCAAATTGACGTGATCTTTGGAATGAACTGGTTGGAGTTCAACCATGTTCATATCAATTATTATAACAAGACTGTAGAGTTTCCTGAGATTGATGATAGTGGGGAGTTGATGTTCTTCTCTGCTAAGCAAGTAGACGAACTTGTGGAAGATGAAGCTTTGGTGTTTACAATGTTTGCATCGTTGCAAATTAATCGTGAAGCTGCGAGTGTGGAGTTGCCGGTTGTCTGTGAATTTCCAGATGTGTTTCCAGATGACATCAGTGATTTGCCTCCAGAGCGTGAAGTAGAGTTTGCAGTGGACTTAATACAAGGTACGAGTCCAGTGTCGATGGCTCCTTATCGGATGTCAGCTTCTGAGTTAAGTAAACTGAAGAAATAACTGGAAGAATTGCTTGAGAAGAGGTTTGTTCGACCAAGTGTTTCTCCGTGGGGTGCTCCTGTGTTGCTAGTGAAGAAGAAAGATGGAAGTATGAGGTTGTGCGTTGATTATCAGCAGTTGAATAAAGTGACGATCAATAATAAGTATCCACTTCCGAGAGTCGACGATTTGATGGATCAGCTAGTAGGTGCTTGTGTGTTTAGCAAGATTGATTTGAGGTCTGGTTATCATCAGATTCGAGTGAAGCCTGATGATATTCCGAAGACGGCTTTCAGAATGAGATATGGACACTATGAATACACTGTGATGCCGTTTGGTGTATCCAATGCACCTGGTATGTTCATGGAGTATATGAATCGGATTTTCCATGAGTATTTGGATAAGTTTGTGGTGGTGTTTATCAATGATATCTTGATATATTCTAGATCTGAAGAAGAACATGTCGAGCATTTGAGGACTGTGTTGCAAGTGTTGAAAGAGAAGAAGTTGTATGCAAAGTTGTCGAAGTGTGAGTTTTGGTTGAAGGAAGTGAGTTTCCTTGGCCATGTGATTTCAAGTGGTGGTGTTGTTGTTGATCCTTCTAAGATTGATGTCGTGTTACAGTGGGAGACTCTGAAGTCTGCTACTGAGATACGAAGTTTTCTGGGATTAGCGGGTTACTACCGTAAGTTTATTGAAGGCTTTTCTAAGTTGGCATTACCTTTAACTCAGTTGACTCGAAAGGGTCAGACTTTTGTGTGGGATGTAGCTTGTGAAGAGAGTTTTGTGGAATTGAAGAAGAAATTGACTACTGCTCCAGTGTTGATTTTGCCTAATCCGAGTGAATCTTTTGTTGTGTATTGTGACGCGTCGAAGATGGGTCTTGGTGGAGTATTGATGCAGAATGGACAAGTGGTTTCCTATGCTTCGAGACAATTGCGAGTTCATGAGAGGAATTATCCTACACATGACTTAGAGTTGGCCACGGTGGTGTTTGTGTTGAAGATTTGGAGACATTATCTATTTGGCTCTAAATTTGAAGTGTTCAGTGATCATAAAAGTCTGAAGTACTTATTTAATCAGAAGGAATTGAATATGAGGCAGAGAAGGTGGTTAGAGCTGTTGAAGGATTTTGATTTTGATTTGAGTTATCATCTGGGCAAAGCAAATGTAGTGGCTGATGTGTTGAGCAGAAAGTCATTGCATATGTCGATGCTTATGGTGAAAGAATTGGAGTTGATTGAGCAATTCAGAGATTTGAGTTTGGTATGTGAAGTGACTCCTGACAGTGTGAAGTTGGGAATGTTGAAGTTGACTAGTGGTATTCTGGAAGAGATCAGAGTGGGACAGCAATCTGATTTAAAGTTGGTTAACCAATTAACTTTGATTAACCAAGGTAACGGAGGTGACTTCCAGATTGACGAGAATGGTGTGATGATGTTCAGAGATAGGGTGTGTGTCCCAGATGTCCCAGATATTAAGAAGAGCATTCTTGACGAAAGACTTCGAAGTAGGTTGAGTATTCATCCCGGTGCTACGAAGATGTACCAAGATTTGAAAAAGTTGTTTTGGTGGCCAAGTATGAAGAAAGATGTTGCAGAGTTTGTTTATGCGTGTTTGACTTGTCAGAAGTCGAAGGTTGAGCATCAGAAGCCTTTGGGTATGATGCAGCCGTTGAGGATTTCAGAATCGAAATGGGATAGAATTTCCATGGATTTTGTGGTGGGATTGCCGAAGATTGCTAAGGGAAATGATTCAATTTGGGTGATCGTGGATAGATTAACTAAGTCGGCTCATTTCTTGCTGATGAAGATTAATCATTCTATGCAGAAGCTAGCCAAGATGTACATTGGGGAGATTATGAAGTTGCATGGGGTACCTTCGAGTATTGTGTCGGATAGAGATCTGAGGTTTACATCGAGGTTCTGGAAGAGTTTGCAAGATGCTTTGGGTACTAAGTTGAGGATGAGTTCTGCATATCATCCGCAGACGGACGGTCGGACAGAAAAGACTATCCAATCTTTAGAGGATTTGTTGAGGGCTTGTGTGTTGGATCATGGAGGATCGTGGGATGGCCATTTATCGTTGATTGAGTTCACGTACAATAATAGTTTTCATGCTAGTATTGGGATGGCGCCCTATGAAGCTTTGTATGGGAGAAGGTGTAGGACTCCATTGTGTTGGTATGAATCGGGCAAGAGTGCTGTACTCGGACCTGAAATTGTGTAAGAGACGACTGAGAAGATTAAGAAGATCCAGGAGAGGATGAAAGCTTCGCAGAGTCGTCATAAGAGCTACCATGATAAGAGGAGGAAAGCACTTGAATTCCAAGAGGGAGATCACGTGTTTTTGAGAGTGACGCCAGTGACTGGTGTGGGTCGAGCTTTAAAGTCTAGGAAGCTCACTCCACGTTTTGTTGGTCCATATCAGATATCGTAGAGGATAGGAGAGGTAGCCTATCGAATTTCTTTACCGCCGTCACTTGCAAATTTGCATGACGTGTTCCATGTGTCTCAGTTGAGGAAGTACATTCTGGATCCGTCGCATATGATCCAGATGAATGATGTATAAGTGAGGGATAATCTGACCGTGGAAGCATTGCCTGTGCGTGTCGATGGTCGGGAGATGAAGCAATTGCGGGTTAAAGACATAACTTTGGTGAAGGTGCTGTGGGGTGGACCAGCTGGCAAAAGTTGGACTTGGGAACGTGAAGATCAGATGAGGGAGTCGTATTCGACTCTATTTCCTTGAGGTAATTTTCGGGGGCGAAAATTCTTTAAGTGGGGGAGAGTTGTAACATCCCAAATTTCGTAAGAATATTTATTTAGTTTATTTAAATATTATATTCGTGGTTTTCTGTGAATTTTTGGTGGTTGGTGTCGATGTCGGTATTTTTGGTGAAGTTTTGGTTATTTTAATTAAATAATAGTATGTAATATGGATATATTAGTATTATTATTAATTTAAAATAATATTAGAGGAATTAAGGGTAAGATGGACATTGGAGAGAATTAGTGAGGGTATTATGGAGAAAGCCCATATTTGAGGCCCAAGAGTTAAATTAACCAAAAAGGAGGAATTGAGCAGAATTAAGATTCATTTGTGGAGATCGTGAAAATAAGGAGAAAGTGCAGGGCTCTGAGGAAAAAGGGAGAAGGCGAGGATTTTCGTGAAGGTTTCCAAAGGCTCAAGAGAGAACTCATCGGATCGACAATCTATGGTATGGGGAGTAATTACCTTTCACTGTTTTCATTATAGGATTCGATGTAATTGGAGTGGTTGTGATGTGTTTGAGGGTTTATGGGTTTTAAGGTAAACTGATGATTTTAAGGGTATTTTTGTGAATCAATCAATAAACGTTGAATTGAACCGGTAAGGTAGACCTTGGGGCTGATTTCCCCGTCGTTGTTGTAGTTTTAACCTTGTGGTGAAGGGATTTATGGAGTTTATATGAAGCTTGAGAGTTTTGAAGGTTTAGGGAAATTAAGGTTTCCCGTAGTGTCCTGGATCGACCTAACAGACGTAGGTTTTAGGCCTTTAAATTCGGTGATGTGTTAGGATGGTTGTAGGGATGATTTTGGGTCGTTTGGGGCTGTAATCGCAGGAACTTTGGTGGTTGTGGAGCTACTGATGCGTAGCAGCGAATTGCAGTAATCGCAGGTTCGCTAGGCGAACCATTACTTCGCTAGGCGAATGTTCGCCAAGGCTCGCTAAGCGAGCAGCGCAGCGAATGCGCGATAATATGAGTGTGAGTACAAAGGTGATTCTGGAATAGGAGGAGTGATTCGCTGGAAGCCTCGCTAGGCAAAGGGAACAACGAGTAGGTTAGCTAAGCGAACGAACCAGCGAGTATGACAGATGGTTGTGTTTCTGGTGTTGAGGGTGGTGTCTGTGAGGTTCGCTGGCCACTTTGCTAGGCGAACCCTAGAGCGAACGTCTGCCATTTGTGAATTTTTGTTTGTGCTGTTGTGCTGTTGTGATGTTTCGATGCTGTGATTTTTATGATGATTTTTCTTGATGTTACTGATGATTATATGATGATGTTTTGGTGATTATTTGACGAATATGTGATGACATGACGTATATGAGAATTGATGAATGATGATGCATATTTGATGTTTAATTGATGATAATGATTAATGATGTTGTGTATCATACATTCATATGTATACTCTGCGACGATGCTTCATTCCCATTGTGTGGATATGAAGTAATTATGACGTGCTCCAGTTTCGATTGCGGGATCAATCCTATTGACGGGGATCTTTGGAGGGTTGATGGCCTAGTGTCCATCTATTATGATGATTGGTACCACATGCACGAGTCTTGTTATGCATTTGCATTTAATTGGCATTGCTGTGTTTTATGATGTTGTTCGTGATTTCGATGTTTCCTTGTGATGACCCTGAAGATGTTGTATATGAAGATAATGCCATTTTATGTATATCTTGTTTTATAATGATTATTATGAATTGTGATTGCTCACCCTGCCTGTTTGAATGTTGCCTCCATATGGGTAACGTGCAGGTGATCAGGTTTAGCTGTGGATGCTTCGAGGACCTTGAAGTTTATTTGCTTTTGGTCGATTTAGAGGGTCTTGCTCTGATAGTGTAACATCGGGTTGGGGTCCTTTGAGTCGAACTATGTTTTTTCCTTATTTTGTTGTCATTTGATGATATGGTTTTATATGTTGAAAACCTTTTTGGATTATTACGATGTTTGTTGAAAACCTTTTAATTGAGAATTTTGAGTTCCGCTGCCATGTGAAGGCTTTTGAGTTATTTTGAGGAAATCCCTTGTTTACAGGGCAAGTGTATTATTTTGATTTAAATGAGAAATGTGCACCCTTTGAGGGAACTTTTATGTTTTACTCTGATATTTGAGTTGTTTCTGCTGCAACAATTGTGGGGGTAGAAAAGGGTGTTACACAGTGTACGCTTAATTTCCCTTATGTATTTGTTTTTATTTTATTATGAGTGTAATTGCCCGTTTCTGGGTTTTTGAAACATCTGAATTCATTTGGGAATTTTACACAGTTTCTTGGTTCTTATTTATTTTAGATATGTGATTGTTCCTGGCTTAAGTGGATGTCCTGATTACTTCCACCAATGACTTGATTGTCCTCTCAATTAGCCACCTTGACTGTTGATACTGCTGTATATGATCGGACGCACTGGTTAGATAAAACATCAGAACCAGGAGCAAATGAACCTTGAACAAAGAGATATTACAGAACCTGTCAGTTTCACCCGTCCTGGTGAGATCAGAAAAGGCCAAACACTTATCATCAAGAGAGAGACATCAGGTATGACTTTATCTATCATAGTTTGCGTACATGATTTTTGAATATTGACTGTATGAATGCACACACTGAGGCAAGTTTTTTTTTCTTATCACCTAGAGCCTTTCAAGCCATCCCATTATTATTATTATTATCCTTTGTTTAGCCCATTTGAGCCTTTATCCCTTTGCTTGATAATTACCTGTTATTATTAACCCCTGGCCTTATTATTATTATCCTACCTTGTTTAGAGTATGTTTGATTATTTTTGGATCTGTGTTAAATTTTAAGTTTGGGGTTGTTGTTGGAATAGCAACCTTTAAGTTTGGGGTAGCGATGTCGTGCACTTAAAAGTGGTGAGTGTACAGAGCAAGCATAAAAAAGAAAAAAAGAAAAGGTGAATGAAAACATTCAACTTGAAAAAAAACAGAGATAAGGATGATTTTACATACTCTGAACGAAAAACCCATTGTTTTCCTTTTTATATCCTACCTTAACCCAAGCCCCGTTACAACCCCAAGACCTCAAAAAGTGTGTGTATTTTGCATGTTGATAGGTTTAGAGAATTTATTCAAACTGCTGATATGATATTGCTTACTGTGATTTGAGCGTAATAACACTTTAACCCCGAGAGACTTCGTAAGAGTGTGATATAAGCTGATAGGTGAAGTAGTGTTTCCGAGGAAAAGGTTTCTGGCTCGCTGGTTATGAGGAAAAATCAGAAAACCCAAGGCAACATCGAAGGCTCCAATGCGAAAGATTTCAGCAGTATTGTGGTAAGAACTGTTTTTACAGTAAGTTTGGGGTGATGTGATCTATGTTTCTAAAGTGTTACTTGAGGACAAGCAACAAGCTAAGTTTGGGGTTGTGATCAGTCACCATTTGTGCTAGGTATTTCACTATTTAACTGTAAATAAATCAGGTAAACTGTGTGATTTTAAGCGTTTTTAGTTAGAATTAGGATTATTTTAATAATATGCAGTGTATCATTACTTATGAGTTTCTTGAGGATATTTTACACTTTTGGTATGTTAGCAGGTCAAAAACAGGTTTGGAAGCTCAGAGGATTAAGCATCAGATGCAGAACTGAGCTGAAGCGAGAAAACAGAAGAAAAATCCAAAAAGTGGAGTATTTGTTGCCCATACGCGTAACGCTCTAGCTGTTACGCGTATGGCCCCTAGCTTACACGTATCATACGTATTCCAGCAGAGGGATGGTTTTTGAGAGGAAAAACAGGCCTTCTGCTAATACGCGTAAGGGCTTGGCCTTACGCGTATCAGGTTGCTTGCTGGCAGGCCCTTCTGCTCATACGCGTAGGAGAATGAGCTGCGTACCAGGTCATTACGCGTAACATGTTGGTCAATACGCGTAATGAGCCCATAAATTTCAGAAAGCCCAAATTTCACCTATTTATTGCCAGAGCGCGATTTTACCAGGGTTGGAGGATTTTTGAAAGAAACACACGATTTGAAGGCTGGAAGCGCAGAGATTTGTCAAGGTTTCATATGTTCAAGTGTTTTTCTGGAAATTGAAGATAGATTCCTCACGAAATTCTGTAATGACAACAATTCTTATTTTTGTTTTATTTATGATTATGAGTAGCTAAACCCCCAATTGCTAGGGGGTGACTCTGATTCCGAATGTAACGTATTCTGATTTATTCAATGCATTGACTATTTTTATTCATTAAAAATTGGTTTGTTCTTATTACCGTTCTTCATGCTTTATCCGTCGGACTAACGGATTCTGGCCTTTAAAAATGTTTTGGCTGGACAACAATTTGTTTATTGATCTGGATAAGAACTTTGGATAATAAATATTACCTAGGACTAGGAGTGTTTTATCCGAACCGGAAATTCTTGATATTTGAATGCTTGGGTATGAACATGATTATCTATGGACATAGTAATTAGGTTACATAACCAAAGATCTTTTCACTGAGGACTCATGATTAGATGCCCTAGAGAACCGGAAATCAATTGTTTTGGATTACTGTTATTGCATTGGTAAATCACTATTGTTACAGGAAGTTTCATTCACCGAACCCTAGCAATTTACTCATATATGTTCTCTGTTCAACTGTTTACTCATTTTCTTTAATTGCATTTTTAGTTAAAAAATTATCAAAATACCAAGACTTTTTGTTTAATTGAAATCATCTTTGAACTCTGTATCGTTAAGCAGTCCTTGAGATCGACATTTAGGATCGTCCCTTTATTACTACAATAGGCACAATAGTACACTTGCTATTTTCCTATCAAACTACCGGGAATTTTGATCCATACCGGAAATTTTTTTATAACTTCCGGGAATTTGTTCCGAATATTGCTTGTAAAATACTAAGGGACATTTTTGCCATTGTTAAAATATGGGGGGGGGGGGGGGGTGTGCCAGGTACGATTGGGGGGGTGGCAGGTAGATTTCTCCAATCTGTACTATAAAAATAATACAGTATAAATTATTTTGAACCATGAAAGACTCGGAAATACGGAAATTAATAAGTTCAGAATTTGTCATCGTACCTGTTCGCTGTTGATTTTGGCGAACAATCTCTGGTTTACCAATCTCTTATAAAACTGGGTTACTTGCAGGACCAACCACACAAATCCTGGGATACATATGCAAATTTATCTAACTCTTAGGATAATGGTGTTTTGATGGTTTGTTTTGTTATATCTTTTATGTATGAATGGTTTGGTTAAATAACAACTTCTGGCGAAAAGATAAATTGAATGAAATTAAAAACTTGCGTAAAGTAAATGACAAAGGATAAATGACTGGGAAAAGTAAAGGCAATTATAAAAGACTTTGAATTTCTATAAACTTAAAAAGATGGTGTTTCACACGTACATTTCCAGATAATAAACTCTTTTCTCTCGCATGGGTACTTTGAGTATTTACAGGAATTTAGTACAAGTTTTCACACACTAAAATTCAACAACAACTATCCTATTTATATACAAATACAATAACTGCCTAATAACGGAAAAATTCTAAATCTTTGACACTTGGCCTTCTGCATGTCTTCTTTTCTTCTAAAGCTTCCACGCGTCTTCTGCCAAACGTTATAACTCTTGAATTTGAATTTTCCCTTTGTGTCGAAACGTTGCGCCTCTTCACCTTGTCGAATTGTCGAAAAGTAATAAATGTCCCTTAAACCTTGTCTGACGAAAACTTCCTTATGTTTCTGTCAAAATGTCGAAACTCTGTTCTTGTCGAAGTGTCGAAAACTTCTTCTGAATACCTTCATTTCTTTCTTCTTCATCTGTAGTCATTTTCTTTAGTTAAAGAACATCATTTTACCTACCAAGACATGGTGTCGAAAATATATGTCTACAAATTGCCCCCCAAAAAATGCGTTTTCGACAAAGGGAGAAAAACATTTTTTGCCAGTGCCTTTCGACGCCATGGACTATTCGACTAGAGGCTGTTCATATGATTTAGACATTTAGAAATGTCAGAACCATCATTGCGCTTTTCCCAAGACGTCATTTCAGCCCACGTTTTTGAGCTCTCATCATTCCTACTCTACTCCTATCACATCGTGGGTCAAACCCTAACTGCCACCGTCAGCATTACCCACTTCGCACTCACCACGTGTCCCATAACCTTCCCACTACTTTTCCATTTCCACTTTCAGAATACCAACCGTTTCTTTTTCACACCTTATATATATATATATAAGCTGAGAATTTCATTTTTCCCCCTTTTACGTTATTTCTTCAAACTTCATCTTCCTCATTTTCTTTCCAAGAATTCTTTCAAAACCTCATCTTCCTTATTTCCTTTTCCATTTTCTCTGTAACCAGCAATGGCTTCCTCCACTTCTCAAAAGATCACCGGCAAAGACTCTCGGAAGTCCAACAGTCTAGCACCGATGGAGAGGATTCTTGGTCCCAAAGTGGCGGGGAATCACGAGTACATTCCAGAACCTCCTAATGAAGAAGAAAAGTGCTCTATTTACCAATCTCAGATACTTATTCCCGTTTTAATTTCTAGAAAATCTCATGCAATTTTAGGACCGCTACCAGACTTAACGCTAGACCCAGTTAAGGTGCGAGAATTTTTTCCCACCTACCATCTCTACAAACCCATAGCGAATGGTGTTAGGCCTAGGACGGAGAAGGAGAAGATTATAGATGAAAAATCCAAAATAGATGGCCAAGGGACTCCTTCTGACGAAGTAATAAACCTAGAATACATGAACAATTTTAGGATTTTTAGGTCCTGTCCTCTGTCGAAGGATCCCTCTGACTATTTGGCATGGTTGGAAAAGATAGAAAGGGTTAAGAGCAATGATTGGAAAACCATGGGCATTTACGATCTTATTCAATTGTCGAAAGTAGGGCCAGGATATTGCCCTTCCATGCTTTTGGCCTCTCTCTATTTCTGGGATAGTATATACAATAATTTCCATATTCCCTGTGGGATGATCACTCCTACGCTTTTCGACATAGCTGCTATCACTGGATTAAGCCCCCTAGAAGTTGACTATGACCCCAACTTGCTTGCTGACGATTCAATAGGTTTCGACACCAATAAACCCACCTTCACAGCCTATATTGCCAATTACCATGACAAGGAAACCAAGGAAGTTTCTGACCAAGAACATGTAGCCTTCCTGGCCCTTTGGCTGTCGAGGTGCGTTTTCTGCTCCAGATCTCTCCAGGTGGCGAAGCGCTATATCACCATAGCGAATCAGCTTCATGCTGGGCACAAGCTATGTCTTAGCGAAATGATCCTGGCGAATCTATATGAATCCCTTGGCGAAGGAGTCACCACTTTAAAGAACATTAAGGAAAAGAAGACTTTGCTGCTATCAGGGCCTTTTTGGCTTTTACAATTATGGCTCAATGCCACTTTCGAAGCTTCTCTTCCCAATAAATCCACTGTGGACCCAACCGTTCTAGGGGACAAACGCGTCGAAGGTCTCCGTTTGGCGCAGCTGACACCTCATGACGAAGGTCTGAGTCTTCAACAAACCTTTACTAGCTATGTCATGATGTTTGCGAAACGTTATAGTTTTACACCCAACATGGCTCCTTTTGCTGAAAGGAAAGTTGGACCCTCATGGTTCACCAGAAAGCTTCCCCTAGAATCAAAATCGCTGGAAGACGAATTCCTCAACGTCTGGGAATCCTTCCTTACTCCAAGACTTTTAGTATCCAAACTTGGCCCTTCAAAACTCAAAGTTTCCCTTGTTAACTATCAACCCAACTTGGTTTCTCGACAATTTGGGTTGATACAGATAGTACCAAAGCCTCTTTTCTCCAGGAAAGGCTCTTTGATTCATTACAACATGACCCATACTGAAGACGAATGCTCTGAGTTGTTAGCGACGTATTCTAACCTGGTCGAAATCTAACCAGTGGTCTTTCGACCTAACTTCCTCTGCACTCAAGAGTTTGATGAATGGTGGAGGGCTTACTATGAGTCTCAAATGTTCAATGTGGATTCTTTTACCACTCAACTGACTAAATCCTTCGCTCTTGTGCAGGACAGGACCAAGAAAGGTACTTCTCGACACATCAAAGAAATCCAAGCTTTCCAGAAATACTTTGAAACTGCCTACAAGCCTGATGATCTTAGTCGAACCATACGCGAAGCAGCAATTACTTTGAAACAAAAGTTTACAGAAAAACTTGATGAGTTAAAACTACCCTCGTATGTTCGACCAGAACAACGTTATGAGGTAGCTTTTAAACTTTATCGCCCAAAATTTCCCCCTCTACCATCTGCTGCATTTGGCGTGGCTTTTAGCCCTCCATTCCCAGATTGGTTCATTTGTGGGGAGCATCTAAAAGTTCTTCGCCAGGACAACCAAAAACGTGCCAAGCGAGTGGTTCCGACTAAGTACACCCTGGACAATTTCAAAGGTCACCTTCATATTGGCCTAGAACACGTTCGCGTGGAAACCCCTATATATGAAGGTGTGGAAAACGGGAAGCAGTTCAATCTCACTTTTTATTTATTCGAATATATGTTTTTACGCTTGACTCTTTCCCTTTTCTTCTTTTCTAGCTATTAAGATTCCAATCAAGAAACCTGCCACAATCGAAGCAACAACCACAGGAGAAGTAGAGCCTCAGAAAGATACTGCCAAGACACCTTTGGCGAAGGTATCACTTTACTTTCTTTTTCTCTATAGTCCAAGTGTTTCATTTTCTTAAACTAACTAATGAAATTTTCTTTGATCCACAGGGCAGTCGAAGACCCCCACCAACGCCAAAGAAAAGAAAAACAAAAGCAGTCAAAGCTGATGAAATTGATGATGGTGATGAGTCACCAGATCAGGTAAAACCCACCAAAAAGAAGAAAAAGGCAACCAAACCTCTCCCACAGAAACCTCCTACTCCCAAAGTTTTAGAGAAAATTCTATCAAAGGAACCAGGTGAGGAAAACACTCCTGCTCCAGCGGAAAGTGAAAGTTCTAGCCTGAAGACCAAAATTCCAAAGGTATGATTTTCTTTTCCTTTCGACGCTAACAAGCTGTTTTACTTGTATTCGCTTCTTTGACCTATTTATCCTTCAGGTACCTGTCGATATTCATGGACACCCTATGATCCAAGTTCTTCCCAAGACCAGCAGTGATCCTACTTATAACCCAGCCAGCGCCTCCAAATCCTCTCCTAAGAATTCAGCGAAGGAATCAGCCACCGAAGTAGATCAACCCGTTGCCATTTCTATACGAATTCCAAAAGTAGTGGAAGAAGAGACTGGTCCTGATACTGAAGACTTCGTCGAAACTGATGGGGATACCGTGATGCCTACTGCAGCTGCTGCCACTAGAAATGAAGCTGAAGATCAATCTCCCCCCCATTCAGAATTTGCTGACGAAGAGAAAGATGAGGAGGCTGCAAGTGATGCCGAAGAAGAAGAAGAAAAAGAACATGAAAGGCCACCAACTCCTGCTGCTGATATTGACGAAAAGACAGAAAATGTCGAAGAAAATCTTGGTAAAACAACTAAAGCTGCTTCGACCGGGACGACTTCGACCCAGTTCTCTCATGAGGAGCTAGAAAGTATGAAGGTGCAGAGGCCTTTTGAGTACCTAAAGACCATGCTCAGTTCCCGCTACAACTTTGCTGATACTACCATCAATAGTTCAACCACCTCAGGAACTACTTCTGATGCCAAATCAATGGACGAATCGCTGGCAAACATTTGACAGAAGGTCCTTGATGTTGACTTATTTCAACTTCTGGAGAATGACTCCTCTGCTCAATTCGACTTGAAGAAAATCCTAAAGAAAGTCAACGTCCTAGAGGCTCCTCCTGAAGTCACTGATGTGGTGATGAACCTTACTACCTTGATAGATCTTGTGGCAACTGACTTTAATCGACTTCGAGAGTACTCCAAGAAGCTTGAAAACAAAACAGAGACCCAACTTGCTGAGTGGGAAGCTGCGTCGACTTCGTCCAACAAGGTAACTGAAATGGAGCAAGTGTCTGAGCAAAATAAGCGGGAAGCAGCTTTGTGTGGCGAAAACATTCTAAAATGGAAAAAACAAATTGCTGTCCTCCAAGGCAAAATTTCACAGGCGGAAAAACGTCAAGCAGAACTGCAGAAGAATGACCAGGAAGAAATCCGCAAAGAGCTAGAAGTTGGTGTGCACCATGTCGACAGGGCCCGTAAGCTTGGCGAGGAGATTGAGGAGATTTCTAAAAACAAGACACTTTGTGAGCGACGCCTTCAAATCCAGAAGTCGAAATTTGAGAAGCTAAAAGCATCTTTTCCCGTTTGAATACTTGTAATTTTTTTTGTTTAGCTTTTAAATCCCTTTTTGTAATGACAATGGATCTGTATTATCTGGCGAGAAGATTTTTTAATCTGCCATATTGCTTTTCTTTTTACAATTATTCGACTGCTATTTTAATTTCTTGCAATGTTGGCTTATATTTTTTCAAATACTTGCCATTTATCTTCAGTATTCTTTTATCTTTATCTATCTCTTCGACCTCATATGCGCCATTTGAAAAAACTTTTAAAATTTGGAAAGGTCCTTCCCACTTAGGAGACCATTTTCCCATTAATCTATCTTTTCGATCCATAGGAAGAATTACTTTCCAAACAAGATCCCCCACTGAAAGGGTCTTAAATTTCACTTTCTTATTGTAAAACTTTTCGACTCTTTCTTTTTGTCGCTTTATCAGATCTAACGCACGCAATCTCTCTTCATCCAAATCAACTAGTTCATCCATCATCATGCTCCAATACATTTCTGATGGAATTTCATGATGCCTTTGAACTCGTATTGACTGTAAATAAATTTCGACTGGTAGCACTGCATCATGTCCATAAGTCAATTTGAATGGAGTAGAATTTGTCGCTTCTTTAGGAGACGTTCGACAAGCCCATAAAATTTGATCCAAAGTCTTATGCCAGTTTCTATGTTTTCTACCCACGTGCTTTTTGATCAAATTTATCACAACCTTATTTGCTGCTTCGACTTGTCCATTTGCCTGGGCATAATAAGGTGTCGAAGTTAAGAGTTTAAAACCTGCGTCTTTTGCAAACATTTGCATGTTTTTCCCAGTAAACACAGATCCCTGATCAGTAGTTATTGTTTCGGGTATCCCAAATCTGTAAATTATATGTTTCTGGATAAACTCTATAACTGTCTCTTGATCCACATTTACCAGTGGTATAGCTTCAATCCACTTAGTAAAATAATCTATTCCAACTAAAATGTACTTCTGCCCTTTTGAAGAAACTGGTCGAATTTCACCAATTAAATCCAAAGCCCAACCTCTGAATGGCCAAGGTTTTATAATTGAATGCAACTCACTTGCAGGGACATGTGGTATACCTGCATGCACTTGGCATTCCTGACAACCTTTTGCAAATTCGACACAATCTTTCAACATTGTTGGCCAGTACATTCCTTGTCGAAATAATAACCATTTCATTTTGTGGCCTGCTTGGTGTGCGCCACATGCACCACTGTGCACGTTCGACAAAGCTATGTAAGCTTCATCTTCGCCCAAACATTTCAGCAAGACTCCTTCTGCAGTCTTTTTAAATAATTCATTTCCAAAAAGTACATAACTTAAAGCTCTGTACTTTACTTTTCTTTCGACTTTCTGATTTGGGTCTTGTAGATAATCCTTGATAGGTTTTCTCCAATCTTCAATTTTTGAATCATCTACATTGAAAATTTCAAAATTTTCCTCATCCCCATAACCTAATTTTATTGTCTCCAAATCTGAAGGAGCTAATTTGGTGGATACGAATCTTCCCCTTACTTTAATAGCTTTCTCCAAGTTTTCTTTCGACACTTTGTAGCCTGACGCAAGTTGAGCCAGATCATTTGCTTCTTGATTCTCCAATCTAGGAATGTGTCTAATGGCCACCTTGTTGAATTTTTTGAGAAGTTTGTTAGCTATTACGAAGTACATAATCAGATTCTCTTTGACACATTTATATTCTCTTGTGAATTGTTTTATCACCAACTCAGAGTCACCCATTATTTCGACTCTTGTTGCCCCCAATTCCAACAATATTTCAAGTCCGGCAATCAAAGCTTCATATTCTGCTTCATTATTTGAACATAAGCCTTCGACTTCGTACTTGAATTTTGTTGGAATTTTGTCAGGAGAAATAATTAGTATTCCAACACCAGTTCCATTCTTATGACTGGAACCGTCGAAATATAACTTCCATGGCTCTAATTCGACATATTCTACTTCATTTTCATTTATTGAGTGGTCAGCTATGAAATCAGCAACCACTTGTCCCTTAACAGCCTTTAAAGGCAAATATTTTAAGGAATATTCTGTCAATGCCAAAGCCCATTTCCCAATTCGACTATGTAAAAGGGATTTAGATAACATATACTTTATTACGTTGCAATGAGAAGAAACATATACATCAACAGGTTTTATATAGTGCTTTAACTTTGTACAAGAGAAATATACACATAAACATAATTTTTCTATCACACTATATCTAGTTTCAGCATCATTTAGGACTCTGCTGAGATAATAGATGGCCCTTTCGACGCCATTTTCATCTTCTTGACACATCATGCTTCCCAAAGTTTTGTCTGATGCTGAAATGTATAACCTCATACTTCTTTTTCTACAAGGAGACATCAAAACTGGAGGACTAGCCAGATACTCTTTGATCTTGTCGAAGGCATCTTGTTGTTCTTTCCCCCATGTGAAATCTTCCTTCTTTAGTCGAAGTAGAGGTGAAAAGGCTTGTGTCTTCCCACTAAGGTTGGAAATGAACCTTCTGAGAAAGTTGATTTTCCCTAGTAGAGACTGCAATCCCTTCTTTGTCGATGGCGCTTTCGCTTCCATTATGGCTTTGGCTTTGTTTTCATTTATTTCGATCTCTTTCTTGTGGGCCACAAAACCTAAGAAATCACCCGCCTGCACACCAAAAGCACATTTAAGGGGATTCATTTTTAAACCAAACTTTCTCATCCTTTCAAAGGACTGTCGAAGATGGTCTATATGACTTGTTCCTGAAACGGACTTAACCACAATATCATCAATGTATATTTGCATAAAAGTGTCAATAAAGTCATGAAAAATTGAATTCATAGCTCTTTGATAAGTTGCACCAGCATTTTTTAAACCAAAGGGCATTACTACCCATTCATAGGTTCCTATTGCTCTAGGGCAACAAAAAGCTGTTTTAGGAACATCTTCTTCAGCAATAAAAATTTGATTATAGCCAGAGTATCCATCAAGCATACTCAAATACTCATGGCCTGCTGCAGAATCTATGAGCATTTCTGCCACTGGCATAGGATATTCATCCTTAGGGGTAGCTGAATTTAAATCTCTAAAATCAATGCATACCCTCAGCTTGCCATTTTTCTTAATTACAGGAACTATATTTGCAATCCATTCGACATACCTGGTGGTGCGGATGAATATGCATTTTAGAAGTCTTTCGACCTCCTCTTTTATTTTCGACAAGATTTCTGGTGCGAAGCGTCTGGGAGTCTGCTTTACTGGCTTCTTTCCCTCCAGTATTGGCAGCTTCAATTCGACCAAACTCCTGTCTAATCCTGGCATATTGTCGTAATCCCATGCAAAACAGTCTTTGTACTCATTTAGCAATTGGACTATTTCGACTTTGAACTGAGGATCCATCTTGGCGCTGATGTAAGTTGGCCTTCTTTCTGCCCCCAGTCCTAAATTAATTTCTTCTAATGGATCCTGTGCCACCATCTTCATGTTAGTCGATGCTGGATCCTTTTTGAACCCCAAGGGTTCGTCATCATAGATGGCGTCAAGCTTCTGATTCTGCCATTCGCCAATCTGATTGTTTTCATAACCTTTTTCAATATCCCTTTAGGGACATTGCTCTTCAAAATCTTCTTTGTTGGCTTCGACAGCCATGTATTTTACTTCGGCCTCTAGGGCCGCTTTGAGTTTATTTTCGGCTATATAAGCCGTAATTCTTTCGATTGCTGAGGCTTCACTCATCATAGTCATCAAATTCACTTCCCCAACCGGTTGGCTCAGTATGAGAAGTTCCCCATACGTGACTTGGTTCGCCAATTACTTCTTTGTCCCATTGAAAACCATGTGTTGGGTGAAGGTACATGGAACAATAGGCGTTGTCAGTTGCCTTCAAGTCGAATTCTGCTGGGTTGCAGGGGGGTATGTGAGCTAAATTCTTGTCGAAACTTCGACTATTCACATTGTTTACTTCAGTCATAAAATAGCTTTGATCTGCTTCAATATTTTCAACAATCCCGTCTGGCCTCCAGATGGCTATTCGTTGGTGCATGGATGATGGTACAGCTCATATCCCATGAATCCACTCTCTTCCAAGCAGCAAGTTATAATTCGCCCTTGAAGCTATCACTATAAACATTGTTGGTCTTGTTATGGTTCCAACAGTTAGGTTCACCTGGATTACTCCCATGGTACTTCCTACTTTTCCCTCATAATTTGACAACACCATGTTGTGGGGCTTTGTGTCTGAGTCATCTTTTCCATTCTTTTTTATCATGAAATGGGGCATTAAATTCACAGCAGCTCCACCATCTACTAATATCTTGTTGACACCAACGTTCTCCACTTTTCCTTTTATGAACAAAGGCTTCAAGTGTGCCTTCATTGCATCATCTGGTCTCTCAAAGAAAGCGTTTTGCTCTTCGACACAGCCATTGTTCATTATATAATAACACACAGGCCTTAGCCCCATGCTGTCGTCTTCAACATCATCTTCTTCGTCTTCGATCTCCATCACTCTATCATAGTCTCTAGGCAGCACTGAAACCACATTGCATGTGACATCGAAAGATGCTTCTGAGTCTGACCTAAAATCATCAGTCACTTCATCGTCTTCTGGCACCTTGTTGTTAGGCTTCGACATCTCCACCATGTTGCTTGGTTTGTCCTATTGAGAGGGCTCATTTTTGGGAACAGACTCTTCTTTGTTCATTATCTGCATGTTCTTGCTTGACTCAGATTTATTTTCATCAACAGTGTTTTCTTCGATTTTGTTCTTTTCTGCTGCCTCCTTTTCTGCTCTTTTCTGTCTTTGGAACCTTCTCCACTGAGACCTTGACATGGGATTCTTTCCTTTATAGTTCTCTGATGGGTATGGTCTTGGTTTCTGTTTTTCGACCTCCATTTTTCCTTCCATGGAGGAACCTCTCTGTATTTCAAAATTCTTCCATCTTTTCTGCCCTTGAGCATCTCTGGTTGGTTGAACCCACTTATCATCCCCAGCTTTGACGGATGGCTTGTAAGTTCTATGACGTCCTTCACCAAACCTTTGGTTGTGATGCTCACTCCTTCTTGGACCAAACCTTCCATTTCTGGCTGCTGGGATTGCCCCCCGGTTTCCTCTTCTTTTGGCTTTCTCCACCCCCTCCAGATTGCTTGCTGCTTTCTTGTCGAACACCGCACTACAACGTGGGCACAACATGACTTCAGCCTTCTTACTCTGGCACCTTTGGATGAATTCGACTAAGTTCTCCTCCTCCTTAGGGTAAGCCAACTTCTGATACTCTTCTCGACGGCGTTCTTCGTCAGTTTCTGTTTGTTTCTCCTGAGAAATTTCCACCATGTTGATATCCACATTCTGGTCATCAGTGATACTTAATTTATTCATTCTTTCAATAAGTCTTGCCTCCTCTTGAGCATTCCCTTTCGCCTGGTCGAAGCTTCCCCCTGAGGGGAGGTCCCTGGAGATGAGTTTACAGCATTGCTCGACTGAGTTTCCTTTAGGGTCTTCCATTGTTCTACGCAAAATCCCATAAGGAGCGGGCTTCACAAGGCCTTCAGCAGCCTCTGCCTTGATTCTGGCAACGTTCTTATTGACTGGTTCCATAGTGTTGATCTTGTCAGCAACTCTCATTGTCTCCATTTTGTCATGATTAAGGCCTTCAGTAGCCTCCTCTTTGATGATAGGGGCATTATCATTTGCTCCTTCATCAGTATCCTCAAAGAAATCTCCCCATCCAGTTGGCTGGATTTTGTTGATGTCAATACGAGAACTTGGGGGTGCAGAGTATTTTACGAGATAGTCGAATTTTCCACTGGGCTCCCCTAAAGTATCCCAAATTACTCCATCTTCAGCAATTTTGTTGTTTTTCTCTTCGTCGAAACCTTCAGTAATTCCAACTGCGTTCAGGTTGTTGAAACCTTCAGTAGTTCCAACTGCGTTCTGGTTGTTGAAACCTTCAGTAGTTTCCTCCTTCTTCTGACTGTCGAAGACTTCAGTATCTCCAACTTTGTTCTTACTGTCGAAACCTTCAGTAGTCTCAACTTTGCTGATATAATCATTCAACTTTCCTACATCAAGATTTTCAATAATCTTGATCAACACTGGCTGGTCTACAAAGTCCTTGGATACTTTTTCCACCTCAGGCTTGTTTAGGAGATCATCAGCAACCTCCACCATGTTGATATTATTCTCGAAGCCCTCAGCAGCTTCCACCATTTCAAAACTACAATCAGAGGCTACTTCGACTTCCACCATATTCACAGTGGAAGGTTCAGCATAATTGGCTTCGACCACCTGCATGGGGTTTGAGTCAATCCTCATCTGTTGTTTTGATTTGTCTCCAAACTTCAGTCTTCCATCACGGATTGCATTCTGAACAAGATCCCTGAAAAGGAAACATTGAGAAGTTTTATGACCCAAAAAGTTATGGTATTTGCAAAAACCTCTCTTTTTCTGTTGGTCCACAGGAGGCTCTTTAGTGCCTGCTGGTTTTATTAATTGACCATCTTTGACTAATAAGTCAAAAATTTCGTCACACTTGGTGACGTCGAACATATAAGTTCTTTTAGGAAACCTATCATTCTTTTCAGGTTCGACTGGATTTTTCCCATTCGACGGAGTTAGTACTTTACAGGCGTATGGTGGGCCTGACTTTAGTTCTGCCAGATCAATTTCTTGTTCGTCGAACAAAATTAGTTCATTTTCGTCACTATCATCATCCTGGCATACTCCTACATAGGCCACTCTTTCCTTTTTATTTTTATTTGATCTAAATTTCTCAGCTTTTAGCCTTTCAATTTGTCTTACCCTATCTGCTAATTGTGCCATATCTCTCAAATATTGAGTGTCTAATTTCTTTCTTATAGAATAATCTAGACCCCCTGCAGCCATTTCGACTAACTCTTGTTCTGGCACTTGTGTGAAACATCTTGCCTTAAGCAACCTGAACCTATTTAGGTAATCATCTATAGGCTCTGAAAATTTCCTCTTAACACTGGCTAATTCCTTCAAACTTATCTTAGTCTGACCCATATAAAATTGTTCATGGAACAATCTTTCTAATTGGGTCCATGTGAATATAGAGTTCGCAGGCAAGGATGTAAACCAGGTAAACGCATTTTTTGTCAAAGAACTTGGGAAGTATTTCATTTTCAAATTTTCATTATTGGCTATTTCTCCTGCTTCGATCAAATAACGCGCTATATGTTCTATGGTGGATTCGCTAGTGTCCCCTGAAAATTTGGTAAATTTGGGGACTTTCCACCTTGGGGGTAATTCCTGTTGTAGAACATATTCAGATAATGGGGAAGCATAACTAGGCCTTTGTAATCCTACATTTACCCCATTTTGCGCCATTATCCTTTCGACCATGGCTGCTAAATTGTTTTCGGCAGGCAGGTTATTATATCGTATTCGCTGTTGCAACACATCATCAGCATCTTGGCCTCTCTGGACTACTACCCTCCTAGGTTCTTGTTGAACGGGGATTTCGACACGAGGCTGTTCGACCACTGCCTCTTGGTTTCTAGGGTTTGCCTGAGGATTCTCTAAAGGCCTTTGATTTATTGTGGGTTCCTCTTTGACATTCACTACTGGGTTTTGAATTACTTGTTCTCTTTGTCGCATTTGAGGAACACCAAAAAAGTCAGCAATACGTGCCATTTGCGCAGCCAACAATTGGTTGGTTTGGGTAGTGTTTTGTTTTAAAGGATTAAACACTGCTCCCATTTGTTGTGTCAACATTTGGACCATATCATGATTACTTTCGTCCATTTGTTGTCGAATTACTTGCGCAGAATTATTTGTAATTGCTGGCATTTGGAAATTTGGTAGGGGTTGGTTCAATCTACTCATATTTCCACCATATCCCGACCCTTGTAGTGGTGAAGACACGTGGACCATGGCATCAGAATATAAGGATGGTGCATTTTGCAAGTTTGCCATCACTGAAGTTGGCATTCCATATGGTTGTTCTCTACCAAACATAGGCATGGAAATTTTTTTCTGAAATGGCATATAATTATGTCCTCCAGGAGGAGGCGTCCCCATGGGCATTGAATGTCCCATTGTGGAAGAACTAGGCATATTTTGGGAGAGTGAAACCGCTGGTATAGATCCTGTTGATGAAGGCATAGCCTCTTCTAGAACAAGGTTTGAATCCACATTTCCCACTGTTGAAGGGATAGGGTTGGAAACTGGAACGGTTTCATTTGGATTTGGATTATTTGGCTGATTTGCCATTCTTCTTACTCTTGTTCTTTTAGGTCTTTCTACGTCGGTTACGGCTAATTTACCGCTTCTCAAAATCATACAACGAAGTAGAAACTATCTGGCTAAGAGTTATTCTATAAAAAAAAATCTAAAATTTTTGCACTGGTCCCACCAGGTGTGCCAATTTGTTCGCTGTTGATTTTGGCGAACAATCTCTGGTTTACCAATCTCTTATAAAACTGGGTTACTTGCAGGACCAACCACACAAATCCTGGGATACATGTGCAAATTTATCTAACTCTTAGGATAATGGTGTTTTGATGGTTTGTTTTGTTATATCTTTTATGTATGAATGGTTTGGTTAAATAACAACTTCTAGCGAAAAGATAAATTGAATGAAATTAAAAACTTGCGTAAAGTAAATGACAAAGGATAAATGACTGGGAAAAGTAAAGGCAATTATAAAAGACTTTGAATTTCTATAAACTTAAAAAGATGGTGTTTCACACGTACATTTCCAGATAATAAACTATTTTCTCTCGCATGGGTACTTTGAGTATTTACAGGAATTTAGTACAAGTTTTCACACACTAAAATTCTACAACAACTATCCTATTTATATACAAATACAATAACTGCCTAATAACGGAAAAATTCTAAATCTTTGACACTTGGCCTTCTGCATGTCTTCTTTTCTTCTAAAGCTTCCACGCGTCTTCTGCCAAACGTTATAACTCTTGAATTTGAATTTTCCCTTTGTGTCGAAACGTTGCGCCTCTTCACCTTGTCGAATTGTCGAAAAGTAATAAATGTCCCTTAAACCTTGTCTGACGAAAACTTCCTTATGTTTCTGTCGAAATGTCGAAACTCTGTTCTTGTCGAAGTGTCGAAAACTTCTTCTGAATACCTTCATTTCTTTCTTCTTCATCTGTAGTCATTTTCTTTAGTTAAAGAACATCATTTTACCTACCAAGACATGGTGTCGAAAATATATGTCTACAAATTGTCCCCCAAAAAATGCGTTTTCGACTAAGGGAGAAAAACATTTTTTGCCAGTGCCTTTCGACGCCATGGACAATTCGACTAGAGGCTGTTCATATGATTTAGACATTTAGAAATGTCAGAACCATCATTGCGCTTTTCCCAAGACGTCATTTCAACCCACGTTTTTGAGCTCTCATCATTCCTACTCTACTCCTATCACATCGTGGGTCAAACCCTAACTGCCACCGTCAGCGTTACCCACTTCGCACTCACCACGTGTCCCATAACCTTCCCACTACTTTTCCATTTCCACTTTCAGAATACCAACCGTTTCTTTTTCACACCTTATATATATAAGCTGAGAATTTCATTTTTCCCCCTTTTACGTTATTTCTTCAAACTTCATCTTCCTCATTTTCTTTCCAAGAATTCTTTCAAAACCTCATCTTCCTTATTTCCTTTTCCATTTTCTCTGTAACCAGCAATGGCTTCCTCCACTTCTCAAAAGATCACCGACAAAGACTCTCGGAAGTCCAACAGTCTAGCACCGATGGAGAGGATTCTTGGTCCCAAAGTGGTGGGGAATCACGAGTACATTCCAGAACCTCCTAATGAAGAAGAAAAGCGCTCCATTTACCAATCTCAGGTACTTATTCCCGTTTTAATTTCTGGAAAATCTCATGCAATTTTAGGACCGCTACCAAACTTAACGCTAGACCCAGTTAAGGTGCGAGAATTTTTTCCCATCTACCATCTCTACAAACCCATAGCGAATGGTGTTAGGCCTAGGACGGAGAAGGAGAAGATTATAGATGAAAAATCCAAAATAGATGGCCAAGGGACTCCTTCTAACGAAGTAATAAACCTAGAATACATGAACAATTTTAGGATTTTTAGGTCCTGTCCTCTGTCGAAGGATCCCTCTGACTATTTGGCATGGTTGGAAAAGATAGAAAGGGTTAAGAGCAATGATTGGAAAACCATGGGCATTTACGATCTTATTCAATTGTCGAAAGTAGGGCCAGGATATTGCCCTTCCATGCTTTTGGCCTCTCTCTATTTCTGGGATAGTACCTACAACAATTTCCATATTCCCTGTGGGATGATCACTCCTACGCTTTTCGACATAGTTGCTATCACTGGATTAAGCCCCCTAGGAGTTGACTATGACCCCAACTTGCTTGCTGACGATTCAATAGGTTTTAACACCAATAAAACCACCTTCACAGCCTATATTGCCAATTACCATGACAAGGAAACCAAGGAAGTTTCTGACCAAGAACATGTAGCCTTCCTGGCCCTTTGGCTGTCGAGGTGCATTTTCTGCTCCAGATCTCTCCAGGTGGCGAAGCGCTATATCACCATAGCGAATCAGCTTCATGCTGGGCACAAGCTATGTCTTAGCGAGATGATCCTGGCGAATCTATATGAATCCCTTGGCGAAGGAGTCACCACTTTAAAGAACATCAAGGAAAAGAAGACTTTGCTGCTATCAGGGCCTTTTTGGCTTTTACAATTATGGCTCAATGCCACTTTCGAAGCTTCTCTTCCTAACAAATCCACTGTGGACCCAACCGTTTTAGGGGATAAACGCGTCGAAGGTCTCCGTTTGGCGCAGCTGACACCTTATGACGAAGGCCTGAGTCTTCAACAAACCTTTACTAGCTATGTCATGATGTTTGCGAAACGTTATAGTTTTACACCCAACATGGCTCCTTTTGCTGAAAGGAAAGTTGGACCCTCATGATTCACCAGAAAGCTTCCCCTAGAATCGAAATCGCTAGAAGACGAATTCCTCAACGTCTGGGAATCCTTCCTTACTCCAAGACTTTTAGTATCCAAACTTGGCCCTTCAAAACTCAAAGTTTCCCTTGTTAACTATCAACCCAACTTGGTTTCTCGATAATTTGGGTTGATACAGATAGTACAAAAGCCTCTTTTCTCCAGGAAAGGCTCTCTGATTCATTACAACATGACCCATACTGAAGACGAATGCTTTGAGTTGTTAGCGACGTATTCTAACCTGGTCGAAATCTAACCAGTGGTCTTTTGACCTAACTTCCTCTGCACTCAAGAGTTTGATGAATGGTGGAGGGCTTACTATGAGTCTCAAATGTTCAACATGGATTCTTTTACCACTCAACTGACTAAATCCTTCGCTCTTGTACAGGACAGGACCAAGAAAGGTACTTCTCGACACATCAAAGAAATCCAAGCTTTCCAGAAATACTTTGAAACTGCCCACAGGCCTGATGATCTTAGTCGAACCATACACGAAGCAGCAGTTACTTTGAAACAAAAGTTTACAGAAAAACTTGATGAGTTAAAACTACCCTCGTATGTTCGACCAGAACAACGTTATGAGGTAGCTTTTAAACTTTATCGCCCAAAATTTCCCCCTCTACCATCTGCTGCATTTGGCGTGACTTTTAGCCCTCCATTCCCAGATTGGTTCATTTGTGGGGAGCATCTAAAAGTTCTTCGCCAGGACAACCAAAAACGTGCCAAGCGAGTGGTTCCGACTAAGTACACCCTGGACAATTTCAAAGGTCACCTTCATATTGGCCTAGAACACGTTCGCGTGGAAACCCCTATATATGAAGGTGTGGAAAACGGGAAGCAGTTCAATCTCACTTTTTATTTATTCGAATATATGTTTTTACGCTTGACTCTTTCCCTTTTCTTCTTTTCTAGCTATTAAGATTCCAATCAAGAAACCTGCCACAGTCGAAGCAACAACCACAGGAGAAGTAGAGCCTCAGAAAGATACTGCCAAGACACCTTTGGCGAAGGTATCACTTTACTTTCTTTTTCTCTATAGTCCAAGTGTTTCATTTTCTTGAACTAACTAATGAAATTTTCTTTGATCCACAGGGCAGTCGAAGACCCCCACCAACGCCAAAGAAAAGAAAAGCCAAAGCAGTCAAAGCTGATGAAATTGATGATGGTGATGAGTCACCAGATCTGGTAAAACCCACCAAAAAGAAGAAAAAGGCAACCAAACCTCTCCTACAGAAACCTCCTACTCCCAAAGTTTTAGAGAAAATTCTATCAAAGGAACCAGGTGAGGAAAACACTCCTGCTCCAGCGGAAAGTGAAAGTTCTAGCCTGAAGACCAAAATTCCAAAGGTATGATTTTCTTTTCCTTTCAATGCTAACAAGCTGTTTTACTTGTATTCTCTTCTTTGACCTATTTATCCTTCAGGTACCTGTCGATATTCATGGACACCCTATGATCCAAGTTCTTCCCAAGACCAGCAGTGATCCTACTTATAACCCAGCCAGCGCCTCCAAATCCTCTCCTAAGAATTCAGCGAAGGAATCAGCCACCGAAGTAGATCAACCCGTTGCCATTTCTATACGAATTCCAAAAGTAGTGGAAGAAGAGACTGGTCTTGATACTGAAGACTTCGTCGAAACTGATGGGGATACCGTGATGCCTACTGCAGCTGCTGCCACTAGAAATGAAGCTGAAGATCAATCTCCCCCCATTCAGAATTTGCTGACGAAGAGAAAGATGAGGAGGCTGCAAGTGATGCCGAAGAAGAAGAAGAAAAAGAACATGAAAGGCCACCAACTCCTGCTGCTGATATTGACGAAAAGACAGAAAACGTCGAAGAAAATCTTGGTAAAACAACTAAAGCTGCTTCGACCGGGACGACTTCGACCCAGTTCTCTCATGAGGAGCTAGAAAGTATGAAGGTGCAAAGGCCTTTTGAGTACCTAAAGACCATGCTCAGTTCCCGCTACAACTTTGCTGATACTACCATCAATAGTTTAACCACCTCAGGAACTACTTCTGATGCCAAATCAATGGACGAATCGCTGGCAAACATTCGACAGAAGGTCCTTGATGTTGACTTATTTCAACTTCTGGAGAATGACTCCTCTGCTCAATTCGACTTGAAGAAAATCCTAAAGAAAGTCAACGTCCTAGAGGCTCCTCCTGAAGTCACTGATGTGGTGCTGGACCTTACTACCTTGATAGATCTTGTGGCAACTGACTTTAATCGACTTCGAGAGTACTCCAAGAAGCTTGAAAACAAAACAAAGACCCAACTTGCTGAGTGGGAAGCTGCGTCGACTTCGTCCAACAAGGTAACTGAAATGGAGCAAGTGTCTGAGCAAACTAAGCGGGAAGCAGCTTTGTGTGGCGAAAACATTCTAAAATGGAAAAAACAAATTGCTGTCCTCCAAGGCAAAATTTCACAGGCGGAAAAATGTCAAGCAGAACTGCAGAAGAATGACCAGGAAGAAATCCGCAAAGAGCTAGAAGTTGGTGTGCACCATGTCGACAGGGCCCGTAAGCTTGGCGAGGAGATTGAGGAGATTTCTAAAAACAAGACACTTTGTGAGCGACGCCTTCAAATCCAGAAGTCGAAATTTGAGAAGCTAAAAGCATCTTTTCCCGTTTGAATACTTGTAATTTTTTTTTGTTTGGCTTTTAAAGCCCTTTTTGGAATGACAATGGATCTGTATTATCTGGCGAGAAGATTTTTTAATCCGCCATATTGCTTTTCTTTTTACAATTATTCGACTGCTATTTTAATTTCTTGCAATGTTGGCTTATATTTTTTCAAATACTTGCCATTTATCTTCAGTATTCTTTTATCTTTATCTATCTCTTCGACCTCATATGCGCCATTTGAAAAAACTTTTAAAATTTGGAAAGGTCCTTCCCACTTAGGAGACCATTTTCCCATTAATCTATCTTTTCGATCCATAGGAAGAATTACTTTCCAAACAAGATCCCCCACTGAAAGGGTCTTAAATTTCACTTTCTTATTGTAAAACTTTTCGACTCTTTCTTTTTGTCGCTTTATCAGATCTAACGCACACAATCTCTCTTCATCCAAATCAACTAGTTCATCCATCATCATGCTCCAATACATTTCTGATGGAATTTCATGATGCCTTTGAACTCGTATTGACTGTAAATAAATTTCGACTGGTAGCAGTGCATCATGTCCATAAGTCAATTTGAATGGAGTAGAATTTGTCGCTTCTTTAGGAGACTTTCGACAAGCCCATAAAATTTGATCCAAAGTCTTATGCCAGTTTCTAGGTTTTCTACCCACGTGTTTTTTGATCAAATTTATCACAACCTTATTTGCTGCTTCGACTTGTCCATTTGCCTGGGCATAATAAGGTGTCGAAGTTAAGAGTTTGAAACCTGCGTCTTTTGCAAACATTTGCATGTTTTTCCCAGTAAACACAGATCCCTGATCAGTAGTTATTGTTTCTGGTATCCCAAATCTGTAAATTATATGTTTCTGGATAAACTCTATAACTGTCTCTTGATCCACATTTACCAGTGGTATAGCTTCAATCCACTTAGTAAAATAATCTATTCCAACTAAAATGTACTTCTGCCCTTTTGAAGAAACTGGTCGAATTTCACCAATTAAATCCAAAGCCCAACCTCTGAATGGCCAAGGTTTTATAATTGAATGCAACTCACTTGCAGGGACATGTGGTATACCTGCATGCACTTGGCATTCCTGACAACCTTTTGCAAATTCGACACAATCTTTCAACATTGCTGGCCAGTACATTCCTTGTCGAAATAATAACCATTTCATTTTGTGGCCTGCTTGGTGTACGCCACATGCACCACTGTGCATGTTCGACAAAGCTATGTAAGCTTTATCTTCGCCCAAACATTTCAGCAAGACTCCTTCTGCAGTCTTTTTAAATAATTCATTTCCAAAAAGTACATAACTTAAAGCTCTGTACTTTACTTTTCTTTCGACTTTCTGATTTGGGTCTTGTAGATAATCCTTGATAGGTTTTCTCCAATCTTCAATTTTTGAATCATCTACATTGAAAATTTCAAAATTTTCCTCATCCCCATAACCTAATTTTATTATCTCCAAATCTGAAGGAGCTAATTTGGTGGATACGACTCTTCCCCTTACTTCAATAGCTTTCTCCAAGTTTTCTTTCGACACTTTGTAGCCTGACGCAAGTTGAGCCAGATCATTTGCTTCTTGATTCTCCAATCTAGGAATGTGTCTAATGGCCACCTTGTCAATTTTTTTGAGAATCCTGTTAGCTATTACGAAGTACATAATCAGATTCTCTTTGACACTTTATATTCTCTTGTCAATTGTTTTATCACCAACTCAGAGTCACCCATTATTTCGACTCTTGTTGCCCCAAATTCCAACAATATTTCAAGTCCGGCAATCAAAGCTTCATATTCTGCTTCATTATTTGAACATAAGCCTTCGACTTCGTACTTGAATTTTGTTGGAATTTTGTCAGGAGAAATAATTAGTATTCCAACACCAGTTCCATTCTTATGACTGGAACCGTCGAAATATAACTTCCATGGCTCTAATTCGACATATTCTACTTCATTTTCATTTATTGAGTGGTCAGCTATGAAATCAGCAACCACTTGTCCCTTAACAGCCTTTAAAGGAAAATATTTTAAGGAATATCCTGTCAATGCCAAAGCCCATTTCCCAATTCGACTATGTAAAAGGGATTTAGATAACATATACTTTATTACGTTGAAATGATAAGAAACATATACATCAACATGTTTTATATAGTGCTTTAACTTTGTACAAGAGAAATATACACACAAACATAATTTTTCTATCACACTATATCTAGTTTCAGCATCATTTAGGACTCTGCTGAGATAATAGATGGCCCTTTCGACGCCATTTTCATCTTCTTGACACATCATGCTTCCCAAAGTTTTGTCTGATGCTGAAATGTATAACCTCATACTTCTTTTTCTACAAGGAGACATCAAAACTGGAGGACTAGCCAGATACTCTTTGATCTTGTCGAAGGCATCTTGTTGTTCTTTCCCCCATGTGAAATCTTCCTTCTTTAGTCGAAGTAGAGGTGAAAAGGCTTGTGTCTTCCCACTAAGGTTGGAAATGAACCTTCTGAGAAAGTTGATTTTCCCTAGTAGAGAGTGCAATCCCTTCTTTGTCGATGGCGCTTTCGCTTCCATTATGGCTTTGGCTTTGTTTTCATTTATTTCGATCCCTTTCTTGTGGGCCACAAAACCTAAGAAATCACCCGCCTGCACACCAAAAGCACATTTAAGGGGATTCATTTTTAAACCAAACTTTCTCATCCTTTCAAAGGACTGTCGAAGATGGTCTATATGACTTGTTCCTGAAACGGACTTAACCACAATATCATCAATGTATATTTGCATAAAAGTGTCAATAAAGTCATGAAAAATTGAATTCATAGCTCTTTGATAAGTTGCACCAGCATTTTTTAAACCAAAGGGCATTACTACCCATTCATAGGTTCCTATTGCTCTAGGGCAACAAAAAGCTGTTTTAGGAACATCTTCTTCAGCAATAAAAATTTGATTATAGCCAGAGTATCCATCAAGCATACTCAAATACTCATGGCCTGCTGCAGAATCTATGAGCATTTCTGCCACTGGCATAGGATATTCATCCTTAGGGGTAGCTGAATTTAAATCTCTAAAATCAATGCATACCCTCAGCTTGCCATTTTTCTTAATTACAGGAACTATATTTGCAATCCATTCGACATACCTGGTGGTGCGGATGAATCTGCATTTTAGAAGTCTTTCGACCTCCTCTTTTATTTTCGACAAGATTTCTGGTGCGAAGCGTCTGGGAGTCTGCTTTACTGGCTTCTTTCCCTCCATTATTGGCAGCTTCAATTCGACCAAACTCCTGTCTAATCCTGGCATATCGTCGTAATCCCATGCAAAACAGTCTTTGTACTCATTTAGCAATTGGGCTATTTTGACTTTGAACTGAGGATCCATCTTGGCGCTGATGTAAGTTGGCCTTCTTTCTGCCCCCAGCCCTAAATTAATTTCTTCTAATGGATCCTGTGCCACCATCTTCATGTTAGTCGATGCTGGATCCTTTTCGAACCCCAAGGGTTCATCATCATAGATGGCGTCAAGCTTCTGATTCTGCCATTCGCCAGTCTGATTGTTTTCATAACCTTTTTCAATATCCCTTTGGGGACATTGCTCTTCAAAATCTTCTTTGTTGGCTTCGACAGCCATGTATTTTACTTCGGCCTCTAGGGCCGCTTTGAGTTTATTTTCGGCTATATAAGCCATAATTCTTTCGATCGCTGAGGCTTCACTCATCATAGTCATCAAATTCACTTCCCCAACCGGTTGGCTCAGTATGAGAAGTTCCCCATACGTGACTTGGTTCGCCAATTACTTCTTTGTCCCATTGAAAACCATGTGTTGGGTGAAGGTACATGGAACAATAGGCATTGTCAGTTGCCTTCAAGTTGAATTCTGATGGGTTGCAGGGGGGTATGTGAGCCAAATTCTTGTCGAAACTTCAACTATTCACATTGTTTACTTCAGTCATAATATAGCTTTGATCTGCTTCAATATTCTCAACAATCCCGTCTGGCCTCCAGATGGCTATTCGTTGGTGCATGGATGATGGTACAGCTCCTATCCCATGAATCCACTCTCTTCCAAGCAGCAAGTTATAATTCGCCCTTGAAGCTATCACTATAAACATTGTTGGTCTTGTTATCGTTCCAACAGTTAGGTTCACCTGGATTACTCCCATGGTACTTCCTACTTTTCCCTCATAATTTGACAACACCATGTTGTGGGGCTTTGTGTCTGAGTCATATTTTCCCATCTTTTTTATCATGAAATGGGGCATTAAATTCACAGCAGCTCCACCATCTACTAATATCTTGTTGACACCAACGTTCTCCACTTTTCCTTTTATGAACAAAGGCTTCAAGCGTGCCTTCATTGCATCATCTGGTCTCTCAAAGAAAGCATTTTGCTCTTCCACACAGCCATTGTTCATTATATAATAACACACAGGCCTTAGCCCCATGCTGTCGTCTTCAACATCATCTTCTTCGTCTTCGATCTCCATCACTCTATCATAGTCTCTAGGCAGAACTGAAACCACATTGCATGTGACATCGAAAGATGCTTCTGAGTCTGACCTAAAATCATCAGTCACTTCATCGTCTTCTGGCACCTTGTTGTTAGGCTTCGACATCTCCACCATGTTGCTTGGTTTGTCCTTTTGAGAGGGCTCGTTTTTGGGAATAGACTCTTCTTTGTTCATTATCTGCATGTTCTTGCTTGACTCAGATTTATTTTCATCAACAGTGTTTTCTTTGATTTTGTTCTTTTCTGCTGCCTCCTTTTCTGCTCTTTTCTGTCTTTGGAACCTTCTCCACTGAGACCTTGACATGGGATTCTTTCCTTTGTAGTTCTCTGATGGGTATGGTCTTGGTTTCTGTTTTTCGACCTCCCTTTTTCCTTCCATGGAGGAACCTCTCTGTATTTCAAAATTCTTCCATCTTTTTTGCCCTTGAGCATCTCTGGTTGGTTGAACCCACTTATCATCCTCAGCTTTGACGGATGGCTTGTAAGTTCTATGACGTCCTTCACCAAACCTTTGGTTGTGATGCTCACTCCTTCTTGGATCGAACCTTCCATTTTTGGCTGCTGGGATTGCCCCCCAGTTTCCTCTTCTTTTGGCTTTCTCCACCCCCTCCAGATTGCTTGCTGCTTTCTTGTCGAACACTGCACTACAACGTGGGCACAACATGACTTCAACCTTCTTACTCTGGCACCTTTGGATGAATTCGACTAAGTTCTCCTCCTCCTTAGGGTAAGCCAACTTCTGATACTCTTCTCGACGGCGTTCTTCATCAGTTTCTGTTTGTTTCTTCTGAGAAATTTCCACCATGTTGATATCCACATTCTGGTCATCAGTGATACTTAATTTATTCATTCTTTCAATAAGTCTTGCCTCCTCTTCAGTATTCCCTTTCGCCTGGTCGAAGCTTCCCCCTGAGGGTAGGTCCCTGGAGATGAGTTTGCAGCATTGCTCGACTGAGTTTCCTTTAGGGTCTTCCATTGTTCTACGCAAAATCCCATAAGGAGCGGTCTTCACAAGGCCTTCAGCAGCCTCTGCCTTGATTCTGGCAACGTTCTTATTGACTGGTTCCATAGTGTTGATCTTGTCAGCAACTCTCATTGTCTCTATTTTGTCATGATTAAGGCCTTCAGTAGCCTCCTCTTTAATGATAAGGGCATTATCATTTGCCCCTTCATCAGTATCCTCAAAGAAATCTCCCCATTCAGTTGGCTGGATTTTGTTGATGTCAATACGAGAACTTGGGGGTGCAGAGTATTTTACGAGATAGTCGAATTTTCCACTGGGCTCCCCTAAAGTATCCCAAATTACTCCATCTTCAGCAATTTTGTTGTTTTTCTCTTCGTCGAAACCTTCAGTAATTCCAACTGTGTTTTGGTTGTTGAAACCTTCAGTAGTTCCAACTGCGTTCTGGTTGTTGAAACCTTCAGTAGTTTCCTCCTTCTTCTGACTGTCGAAGACTTCAGTATCTCCAACTTTGTTCTTACTGTCGAAACCTTCAGTAGTCTCAACTTTGCTGATATAATCATTCAACTTTCCTACATCAAGATTTTCAGTAATCTTGATCAACACTGGCTGGTCTACAAAGTCCTTGGATACTTTTTCCACCTCAGGCTTGTCTAGGAGATCATCAGTAACCTCCACCATGTTGATATTATTGTCGAAGCCCTCAGCAGCTTCTACCATTTCAAAACTACAATCAGAGGCTACTTCGACTTCCACCATATTCACAGTGGAAGGTTCAGCATAATTGGCTTCGACCACCTGCATGGGGTTTGAGTCAATCCTCATCTGTTGTTTTGATTTGTCTCCAAACTTCAGTCTTCCATCACAGATTGCATTCTGAACAAGATCCCTGAAAAGGAAACATTGAGAAGTTTTATGACCCAAAAAGTTATGGTATTTGCAAAAACCTCTCTTTTTCTGTTGGTCCACAGGAGGCTCTTTAGTGCCTGTTGGTTTTATTAATTGACCATCTTTGACTAATAAGTCGAAAATTTCGTCACACTTGGTGACGTCGAACGTATAAGTTCTTTTAGGAAACCTATCATTCTTTTCAGGTTCGACTGGATTTTTCCCATTCGACGGAGTTAGTACTTTACAGGCGTATGGTGGGCCTGACTTTAGTTCTGCCAGATCAATTTCTTGTTCGTCGAACAAAATTAGTTCATTTTCGTCACTATCATCATCCTGGCATACTCCTACATAGGCCACTCTTTCCTTTTTATTTTTATTTGATCTAAATTTCTCAGCTTTTAGCCTTTCAATTTGTCTTACCCTATCTGCTAATTGTGCCATATCTCTCAAATATTGAGTGTCTAATTTCTTTCTTATAGAATAATCTAGACCCCCTGCAGCCATTTCGACTAACTCTTATTCTGGCACTTGTGTGAAACATCTTGCCTTAAGCAACCTGAACCTATTTAGGTAATCATCTATAGGCTCTGAAAATTTCCTCTTAACACTGGCTAATTCCTTCAAACTTATCTTAGTCTGACCCATATAAAATTGTTCATGGAACAATCTTTCTAATTGGGTCCATGTGAATATAGAGTTCGCAGGCAAGGATGTAAACCAGGTAAACGCATTTTTTGCCAAAGAACTTCGGAAGTATTTCATTTTCAAATTTTCATTATTGGCTATTTCTCCTGCTTCGATCAAATAACGCGCTATATGTTCTATGGTGGATTCGCTAGTGTCCCCTGAAAATTTGGTAAATTTGGGGACTTTCCACCTTGGGGGTAATTCCTGTTGTAGAACATATTCAGATAATGGGGAAGCATAACTAGGCCTTTGTAATCCTACATTTACCCCATTTTGCACCATTATCCTTTCGACCATGGCTGCTAAATTGTTTTCGGCAGGCAGGTTATTATATCGTATTCGCTGTTGCAACACATCATCAGCATCTTGGCCTCTCTGGACTACTACCCTCCTAGGTTCTTGTTGAACGGGGATTTCGACACGAGGCTGTTCGACCACTGCCTCTTGGTTTCTAGGGTTTGCCTGAGGATTCTCTAAAGGCCTTTGATTTATTGTGGGTTCCTCTTTGACATTCACTACTGGGTTTTGAATTACTTGTTCTCTTTGTCGCATTTGAGGAACACCAAAAAAGTCAGCAATACGTGCCATTTGCGCAACCAACAATTGGTTGGTTTGGGTAGTGTTTTGTATTAAAGGATTAAACACTGCTCCCATTTGTTGTGTCAACATTTGGACCATATCATGATTACTTTCGTCCATTTGTTGTCGAATTACTTGCGCATAATTATTTGTAATTGCTGGCATTTGGAAATTTGGTAGGGGTTGGTTCAATCTACTCATATTTCCACCATATCCCGACCCTTGTAGTGGTGAAGACACGTGGACCATGGCATCAGAATATAAGGATGGTGCATTTTGCAAGTTTGCCATCACTGAAGTTGGCATTCCATATGGTTGTTCTCTACCAAACATAGGCATGGAAAAATTTGTCTGAAATGGCCTATAATTATGTCCTCCAGGAGGAGGCGTCCCCATGGGCATTGAATGTCCCATTGTGGAAGAACTAGGCATATTTTGGGAGAGCGAAACCGCTGGTATAGATCTTGTTGATGAAGGCATAGCCTCTTCTAGAACAGGGTTTGAATCCACATTTCCCCCTGTTGAAGGGATAGGGTTGGAAACTGGAACGGTTTCATTTGGATTTGGATTATTTGGCTGATTTGTCATTCTTCTTACTCTTGTTCTTTTAGGTCTTTCTACGCCGGTTACGGCTAATTTACCGCTTCTCAAAATCATACAACGAAGTAGAAACTATCTGGCTAAGAGTTATTCTGTAAAAAAAATTCTAAAATTTTTGCACTGGTCCCACCAGGTGTGCCAATTTGTTCGCTGTTGATTTTGGCGAACAATCTCTGGTTTACCAATCTCTTATAAAACTGGGTTACTTGCAGGACCAACCACACAAATCCTGGGATACATGTGCAAATTTATCTAACTCTTAGGATAATGGTGTTTTGATGGTTTATTTTGTTATATCTTTTATGTATGAATGATTTGGTTAAATAACAACTTCTAGCGAAAAGATAAATTGACTGAAATTAAAAACTTGCGTAAAGTAAATGACAAAGGATAAATGACTGGGAAAAGTAAAGGCAATTATAAAAGACTTTGAATTTCTATAAACTTAAAAAGATGGTGTTTCACACGTACATTTCCAGATAATAAACTATTTTCTCTCGCATGGGTACTTTGAGTATTTACAGGAATTTAGTACAAATTTTCACACACTAAAATTCTACAACAACTATCCTTTTTATATACAAATACAATAACTGCCTAATAACGGAAAAATTCTAAATCTTTGACACTTGGCCTTCTGCATGTCTTCTTTTCTTCTAAAGCTTCCACGCGTCTTCTGCCAAACGTTATAGCTCTTGAATTTAAATTTTCCCTTTGTGTCGAAACGTTGCGCCTCTTCACCTTGTCGAATTGTCGAAAAGTAATAAATGTCCCTTAAACCTTGTCTGACGAAAACTTCCTTATGTTTCTGTCGAAATGTCGAAACTCTGTTCTTGTCGAAGTGTCGAAAACTTCTTCTGAATACCTTCATTTCTTTCTTCTTCATCTGTAGTCATTTTCTTTAGTTAAAGAACATCATTTTACCTACCAAGACATGGTGTCGAAAATATATGTCTACAGTACCCTTATAATTTAACTTGACATCCTCTAATTTAGGGATGGAAAAAAATCTGTATTCGCGGATATTCGTGTCCGTGGATATGGATATGGATTTAATGATATATATGGCCGGGGATATCCATATTCGTTTATAAATTATAAAAATTATTTAAATATCATTAGTTTATCATACCTTATCTTTTTATCTTTTAAAAAAATTAGTCTTCTTATATATTTATTTTTTTTGAAAATTTTTTTGTAAAAAAATCTCACTTTTCATTTAAAATTTATTAGTCATTTCATATTTAAACTCTTCGATACTTCATGTCTCACTTCATCAATTTCACAGTCCAACCAACTAATATCGTTATTTCTCTATTGAACCAGTGTCTCCCTTCCTACTCCTCTGTCGTCCGATCTTCCATCATAACTCACAATCATAATATCGTTTATTTATTTGGTTAAAAATGAAATGTATGGATATTACGTTTGGATCTAATTATGTTTTGGTGAATAAGAAGAAAATTAATGTGATGAAATTTTATTATTAAATTAAGAGCGAGTAGTCTGGATGTTATGTGATAATAACTTTTTGTGTCTTTAAAACAAGTTAAAAATATTTTTTTCAAAAAAAATATTTTATAAAAAAAATATTATCTATGGATATCTGTAAATATATGTGGATTTTTTACTATTATATTCTTATATCATTCCTCTATTTCTCTCCTCCCTTTCCAAAACTCTAGTCGTTACCTTCTTTCTCTTTCACTGAATCATGAGAGTGCTTAACCTGATAGATCAACAAAAAAAACATATACCAACCATTAGAATAATTTTCAAAATAGTCTTCAACTTGATGTCTTTGGATTTGTTATTCCTGCTTCATGTAGCATCAATTTCATTCTTTTTACATCTTTTTAGATGCATAGTGGTGGCTTCAGGTAGCATCAATTCCATTTCTTTCAGATATGTTTAGATGCATATATGATGGTTGCGATGATAGCTCCAACACTAAACCTCACGCGTTCGGTAAGTCTTACTCTCGGTGAAGTGGAAACTGTTTGCAAATCTCGTTGGGAAAATCCCCTCTCTGTATCGCCGGTAATTTCTCTATCATTAGCAATTCAAATTAAATATATAATTAAATTATTTTGTAACTTAATTTGTTTTGTTTTGTTGAATTTTTCAAGGGAATATGAATGCATTGTTTTGTTTGTTTTGATTTGTTGAATTTTTGGCAGCTGTTTTGTTGAATACGTTGTTTTGTTTTGTTTTCATGCGGAATATGATGTTAGCAGTGTTTGATTTCTATATTGACAATTTTATTGTTGTTCAACTTGGACTCATTTCTTGAATCCAGATTTGCAATAGCAACTATGTATGTGGCCATAGAACCTTTATTGAGAATAGCTAATGATGTGAATAACTAGTGTTAAATAAGAGTTTTTCATGAATTCTTAGATATGAATTATAATCCCGGGTACTATGGTGACACATTCTTGTAACTTATTAATGGTATTGTTTGTAAAATGTACTATTTTAATTGAAATCCCGACATTCATCTTATGCACATTTGTATGTTCATTCCAGTTCTTGTTTTTGGATGGATCTGCACATGTAATGGAGCAGACAAGATTCCATGAAGCTTGTGAAGATTTCAGAATTGATTTTAGAATTTTTTTTGCCAAGGAGTAGGTTTAATTCCAAATATTTCAGAATTGATTTGCCAAGGAGTAGGTTGAAGAAACATCATCATATTTGTAGTTGAAAGGGATCATCATATTTGTAGTTAAAAGGGGTCGAAGAAATTTTGTAAAAAGGGTTGAAGAAATTTACAAGAAATTTATAGGGAATTTTGTAGTCAGGGAGAAATTTATATGAAAGGGGTTATGGGTTTAATGTAATTAGATTTAAGATTATGTTGATATCTAAGATTTTATTAATCTAAAATGCTATGAAATTGTTAATAATGCAATGTAATTGTAGTTTGATTAACTTTCCTGATTTGGTCCCTTAAATAATTATAAGGTTTCAATTTAATCCTTTTGTTGAGTCACTACACAGTTGGCACGTCACGCTGGCAAAAACTAACGTTTTCTCAGCTAAACTAACGGAAGGGACCAACATTGCTAACGGAACTAATATTACAGGACCAAACTGTAACGATTTTTTATTAAGGGACTAAAACGGAACTTAAAATTAACTTATGGGACTCGAGGACTAATTATGCATTTCTTTTGATATTTTACGAAAATGATGCGATTTATTGTATTTTTTAGTCATCTACCAAATATATATAAGTCGTTTATGATTCTTTTACTAGCTATTAAAGATTCGTATCGCGTTTTTATTGTCATTATGACTGAAAAGGATGATAAGCCCATGCCTCAAACATTGTCACCAAAGCTTAAGGATCCAGGTAAGTTCTCTATATCTTGTAGCATTGGTGGACTGGAAATCCCACAGGCCTTATATGATTTAGGCTCGAGTATAAATGTGATTTCACTCGATAAAGTTAAAGAATTGGAATTAGGGGAGATCATACCGACCAATATCACTCTCGCATTAGCTGACACATCTGTTACCCAACCGATTGGTGTCATAAAAGATGTGTTAGTGCATGTCATTGGTCTAACCTTTCCTCCAGATTTTGTAGTTGTAATATCTCATATTCCCTTAAATGCTCAATTGGGTGTTAGTTGAAATCAATTGAGTTCCCACGTACTCTATCTTTTGTTAATTGGAATAATTGAAACTCCTAAGTGCTCTAAATGTTATTGATACAAGGGACCGATAGAGCAACTAGTGAACTCTGAAGATATCAATTATTAATACAATGGACAAACCAATATTATTAAGTGTAAGAGAATTCATTTTGGTAACGTTAATAATTGGTCAATTGGTGTCAGATGACAAAATATCATATGGAGATGTTTTTATACCATTATATATTTATGAAAAAGGAAAGAAGAAAGATAGAAAGAAGAAAAGACAGAAGGAAAGGAAGCAGAAGAGAGTAAGGGGAAAGAGAAGAGGAAGTGTCATACCCTAAATTTTGACCTTAAGACTTCACATCATTGTGCAAATCATCACCACAACATGGATGTAATTTCACACTCACTAATCCTTTCAAAGATTAATTGAGTGTTCACTCTAGCCAAGAATTAGGGTTTTAAGCCCTCTCAGAGCATTCAGGCAAATGATTAATCAAGAATTGACATTATCTTCAACTTATCAAGCCTCTCAATCATTCATGGGGGTGAAGAGATCCTCAACATCAAGAGTTAAGCACAAGATTGCAACATTTCAAGTTGATCGAGCCTTAAGACCATCAGTGTCACCAAATTAGTGTTTTGGTCGACCAAGGCTTCTAAAGGGAAATTCTCATCTGGGCATGAGCCAAGACCTCAATATATGTTTCAAGGACCTCAAATACATCATATTAGTCCATTCATATGATTGGATTGATTCAAAGAACTTGATTCATAAGCAGTGCAAGAATTCAAATCCATCTGAGCCACAAACTAGGGTTTTGATGAAAAGTCAACCATACTTTTGAATTTTGGCCAAGACATGATCTCAAACCTTGGGATATGATTCAAGACACTCAATGTACCATTGATACCCATTCATAAATATAGAATCACCTTGGGACATCCATTCATTGAAAATCAGGAATTAGGGTTTCTCTGCACAAAATTCATCTGAGAACTAAAGTCAAAGTTTGACTTTTTGACCAAAAATGTTCATCATGAACCATTATACAAGAAAACATGATCCATTGTTGCATTTGAACAAGATTTGATCAAGAAATCAAGGTAACTTGTAAAAGGGGCAATGTTGAGAAAGTGAAAATTTCACTAAGTTATGAAAAAAGTGTTTAGGTACCCAACTTCCAAAGGCCATAACTTGTGATCCAAGCAACCATTTTTTTGGATCCAAAGATCAAATGATAGCTCTCATCACACACTACAAAAGTGTAAAACTGATCTATGGTCAAAAAATGCTTGGATTTTAAGTTATGAAGTGATCAAAATCAAGAAAAAGTGAAATGAACTTCAACACTTAGTGAAATTCTGCCTAAGGTAAGATCAGGCAAAACACCAAAATGTGGAGGGATTTTTCACCATGATCCAAGATGAATCAGGTCCAATGGTGAACATCAAAGTTGAAGTACATAATCCCATCTTTCTAAAGAGCCTAAGAGCATGAGATAACTCCACTTGAGCAAAGGGATATGGAGTGATCAATACACCTTGCTGCAAACTGTTTTGGAAAATCAGGTTGGTAATTTACTTGCCATACATTATTTTCTTATCAAGTGTAATAATCAATGTCGCTCACATTCAATGCATAACAGAAGGTATCATAATAAACCTGCAAATTTGGGTCAAAGGGTCAAGAGATATCTCAAATTGGATTAATGGATTTTGTCACATTATGCCTTGAATTTAAAGGCATTTATGTGCAATAGTGCACATTCAACAAAGGTACTCTTTTCAGTCAAGATGCTCACATAAACAACAACAAAAACAACTGAGGAATGTGGAATTGGTCAAAAGTTGGTTATGCTACTTAGAAGAGCTATTGTACCTTGGCATAGAAGTAATGGCATCTTGCCAAAAACATTGAATGAGCTTTTATCCTCCAATCTATCACTATTCAGCCAAGACAAATCCATTCTCCTATAAATAGAACTCGTTTCAGATCATTCAAAAAGACACCAAAACAACACAATACTTGTTTTCCCTTCTTTCTTGCTTTTGCTCCAAGTTTCTAAGTTTTTCAAAAGTGAGTGGAAAGTTCTCTAAACCAGAGCTTATTGGCTCAAACCAATGGTCTAAACACATCACAAGTCATCCATTAAAGGTGTCCAAATCCTCATCTTCAACCTAAACCACCAAAATCAGAAAGTTAACAGTCAAAACCTCATATCTTTGACTTTCTGCATTTTTCAAGCTATGTCTTGATCCAGTCCATTCCAAAGCCAAATAACACTCCAAACACTCTCTAAATAACATCCCTAAGTTGTTCCAACAAGTGTTCCTCAACTGTAACACCATTTGAGGGAGTTGCCATTTTGACCACTTTTGGCTCATTTTGCAAGAAGAGGCCAAACTCTGATCTAGAGGTTTCTCCTTGATTCCAAGCATCCAAGTAGCTTTTATAAGGTGTATTGGAGATGCCCAAAGCATCAAGACACATCCGTAACAACTATCTTGAAAGATCCCAATTTGCTTCAAGAGGTAAGTTTCGTCAAAACTTGAACTTGCCAAAATATTCTTTGCTTTGATGTACATTGATCATAAACATGTCATACATATCATATTTGTTGTGTTTAAACTATAATTGAGCACTATTGTTGGTTGTATAAACATGTAGCATAGAACTTGCAAAATCATGGCCTATTTGAAACCATTATCAGGTTTTAAAATGTAGGCACTTTTAGAAAAATATAAGACCACCATTTGATTCCTCATGAAATTCTAGGTAGGATCCATTTTTATTTCATCCAATTTCATGGAGAAATGAGGGAGATATTATCCTTCTTGCAAAGCTTGAAAACCTTGGGCAAGGACCAGCCATGGCGCCTTGGCTTGGTCTGGCCTCAGGTCCTTTCCACCCTTATTAATTTATGGGTGTGGTTTGATACATGGATGTATCACCACCCCAATGGTTTGTGCCTGTGTGTTAAGTGTGTTTGTGTGTGTAAGGGCGTGAGTTCAACCCCCACCCATGCCATTTTTTGAAACTTCTCCCATTTTTTTTTCTTCATATTTTCACTTTTTTTTTATATTTTTCTATATTATTTTCAAATAATTATTTTTTAAATCAAACTTAATTATTTTTAAATGATTTTTTGCACACATGTCATTCACACATTTTATTAATTTAATCCACACAAAAATTCAAAAAAGATTTATTTTTAATAACTTTTTATTAAGTTGAAATTAATTGTTTTTAAATGATTTAAAAATGGTTTTCTCCTTGATTATTTTTAAACCTATCACATTTTGATCTTCATATGAATAAAACCTAATATTTCAAACATTGTTTTAAGATTACAACATGTTTATCTTAACTTACATATCAATTACATCATGTTTAAAATCATTTGAAAAACACCTTTAATCAAACATTTCAAAACTAGGATTTTCAAAAATCATTAAATCTTGGGCCTCTATTAGAGTGTAAGACCCAACTCTCTTTGTAAATAAACCACTCCATGGGCCTCTGCTATAGTATAAGTCCCATAGCGCTTTTTCCAAATCACGGTGTGATCACTGTTTTCATAACAAACCTTTGGGCCTCTCCTTGAGTATAAGCCCCACCACCATCATTTTTCTTTCCATCAATAAATCTTGGGCCTCTAATAGAGTGTAATCCCATATTTTTGTACATAAATAAATCTTTTTTAGAGCCTCTACTATAGTATAAGTCCCTCCTCTCAGTGTTCAAAATCATTGTTGTTTTAAAAACATCTTGGGCCTTTGCTAGGAGTGTAAGTCTCAACCTTTTTCTTTCAAAATTATCCTCTGTGTTTCAAAACAAGATAAACATCTTGGGCCTCTGCCAGGAGGGTAAGTCCCATCCCTCTTTCAATTTTCAAAAACTTCAATCTTTCAAAAGCTGTCAAATTCAATTTAAACCTAGCATTAAACAATCATATGGGCCTCTATTTAGAGTGTAAGACCCAACACCTTTGCTTTTCTCTCACTTAAGATCAATTCATCTTCAAAAATAAAAAATTTCTTCAATTTCTTCAAATTTCTAATTCAATCTTGAAGAAAACATCTAATCAATCACAATACACTTGGGCCTCTATCCAGAGAATAAAACCCACTACCTTTCTCAATTCAATTCATACTTGTTTATATACTTGTTCATATATCTGTATATATACTTGTACATATATTTTTTAAAGTTTCTCTTAGCATTTACATCATCCTTAGTTTAGACTAGTTTAAACAATAGGATCCTTTCAATCAGTATAACTTAGTTCAAATAACTAGTTCCCCCCTGTACAAAGGAATTTTTCTTCCTAATACAGCCAGCCTCCTCTTAGGCTTTGCTCAATTTATTCAACCATGAAACACTTCAATAAAGAGAGGATTATATCCCGGTGAAACCTCTTCTTTAACCCCTTTAACCCTGGAACACTTCAGCAAAGAAAGGATTATTTCCCGGTGAAACCTTTCTTGCACACTTCCTAGACTTGGAAAGTCTCAATCCCCAGCCTCCTCTTGGGCTTCATACAAGGACCCACAGGCTTCCTAGAAGCATCCCCGACCTCCTCTTATGCTTCATACAAGGACCCACAGGCTTCCTAGAAGCATCCCTAGCCTCCTCTGGGGCTTCATACAATGACCCACAAGCTTCCTAGAAGCATCCCCGACCTCCTCTTGGGCTTCATACGATGACCCACAGGCTTCTTAGAAGCATCCCAGACTCCTCTTGGGCTTCATACAAGGACCCTCAGGATTCTTGAAAGCATAGGATAGATCCTAGCCATCTTTATCAATACACCAGTCCCCAGGAGAGTCAAAACCTCTAAGGCATTTAAACTCATCCTTTAAGTCTCTTATAATCCTCAACAAGGTTTGGTTTTCACTTTAAAATCCCCAGCCAGGGCCAGGTTACCATCAACAAATCCCCAAAAGAATTAAAGCCCTTGTGGCATTTAATAATTCAACTTTTTTCTAATCTCCAGCAAGAGTTAGTTTCCCTTTTGATTCCTCAAAACAGTTTAGACCTTCTCTTGGAACTAAAATCCCTCATCAAAGAGTCAATCTCCACTTAAATTCCCTCAGCCTCCTCTTAGGATTCATATAATGATTTTCCCAACCAGCCTTAATCTTGGGCTTTGTACGAGACAAATATATTACTCCCCCAGTTGAGTCAGTTTTCAACTTTTTTAGCTTCAACCTTGGGCTTTGATCAAGGCACAAAATCTAACATCCCCACAGATGAGACCACGAGTCCTCTCTGTAGGAGGATATTTCCTCTGTACATCACATTTCAAAACAAACAATTAAACCTTTTTTTTCAGATAATTGATGTAAGTGGCGCACTTGTTGATTCAAAATCTAAGCTAGAGTCCCTCCTTTATCATGGCTAAAGTTCTCTTTCATCTAAGTGACGTAAGTGGCAAACCTCTAGATTCTACACATCTAAGTCAATGTCCCTCTCTTAGCATGAAAAGGTTCATAAAGGAAAAAAATGACATTGCTCTATACTGAGTTAAAGCTACTTCCTTCATGACATCTCAAATCTCCTATAAAGGAAGATGTGGCATTGCTGGATTCCACACATCCCAGTTAAAGAAACTTCCCTTATAAATCAATTCTTCATTGTTTGTGATGAATAGGTGAGATGTCTCCCTTTAGAGATGACAAATTTTCTCTCAGTCAAACCTTTAGCTTCAATCTTGGGCTTTGAACAAGACATAAATACTTATTTAGCTTCAATCTTGGGCTTTGAACAAGCCACAAATACTCTTTTAGCTTTAATCTTGGGCTTTGAACAAGACACAGATACTCTTTTAGCTTCAATCTTGGGCTTTGAACAAGACACCAAACATTTTTCCTCCCATAGAATAGGAGGACCTACGAACGCTCTAATTTCCCCAGTGAAATTCTAGCATAGTAGACAACAGATGTCCTAACACATGTCAAGACATTGTTCTGCATAATTATTAAACAAGGAACTGAACAACATACTGATATCTAGAATATTAGTAACTGCAGAAAGACAGATGTTTCGATATCTGTTACAACATGTTAATCAAAACTGAACTGTAAATTGTAGAATGATAAACAACACAGAATATGATAACCTTGTTTGGTGCAAATCACCTACATATGGGGGATACCAATCCAGGAAGAAGAATCCACTATCAGTAGTATAGTTTTATGTAAACAACCTCTGGTTTACAGTAAACACCCACGTTTACCTATCACTACCCAATGAAGACTTTATCTAAGAACTCCATCCTAGATAAGAGAAACTCATCTCACTCCCTAAATCACAACCTGTGATTATCTAACAGTTACAACAATTGTATCATCCTATTGAAAGACACCCCTTTCAATACAAAGTTTAGTCAAGCATCCTTGACTAACAAGTTAACTTGGATTTGCTTAAAAGCTTCATCCAAGAACAATACACGATTCATTACCTATGGGTTTCTGAATCCGTACAAGTACTTATGTCTACCATAACGTATCAAATCGATACAAAAGGAGACTTACAAGAGAAACCTACGACTCTCAAAACCTAAACCCTACTTTACAAAATAGGATTCCTAAGTTTATGTCATTCTCTCTTTCTCTCTCTCTCTCTCTCTCTCTCTCTTCTGCCTAGGTCTTGGTCTTCTTTTATAGCCTCCTACTGCGTTGGGCTTCGGATCTTCTGTTTATTTCTTCCTTGATCCATGTTCTGATTGCTCCTTAAATCTTGTAACAGATTTAAAAACAAAACCTGTTGTGACAGTCATGATGTCGAATCTTCATGCTGTGACATTTCATTCGACATCTCTGGTCTGGGGCATAAATCTTCATGTTGGAACATCTCTTCCAACATTATGTTTTTCCAAAATTTAGTCAAACCATTGGAGCTTTCAATCTCCCTCTTTTGACAAATTTTGGCTAAAACATTCTTCAGCTTGATGGTGCATGCAGTGGAAGGATGGAGAAGATAACCTCTTCATTCCCTTGTGACACCAAATACATACTTGCTTCCTAACTCTGATCACAAAACACAATTCCCAAGATGTTAGAACTACTTGGAATGTTAGAACATCCTTTGAGTTATTGAGACTTTTTTTTTTCAGATCAGTAGCACAGATGCGCATACACCTCTCAGCAATAGGCAAGAAGCCATTCTCCCTCTTTTTAGCCAAAAGTTGGCAAAAATGGTCCATGCAGACCCATACCCAGATTGTGTTTACCCAAACACGGACAAAACCCATTTGCTCTCAACTTAAAAAGATGTTCTAGCATGACCCTCCTTAAATATTGAAGAAGCTACATAGGTAAAGCCATTCCTTTTGAAAGAAACAAAAGACTAATCAATCAGTGCAATAATTGCTGGTCAAGTTAGTTTCGAAAGATTCCACTTTTTCTGACTTGTCCTTGAAACCACTTCTAAATAGTGTCCTGATACCTAACCTGATTTTGTCAGATTTATGGTCCCCACAGAAAGAACTATAGTTATAAATTTCTTCTGTTTATTCTAAATTAATTCCTTAATCCAGAATTAACAGACTTGATCACTACAGAATGCTTCCATTGAACTTTCTTCCAGACAGCAACAGAGACTCCCAAGATACTTGTACCACTTTTGATTCAATCCATTGACACCCAATGACAGAATTAGAATAACCTGATAAGTCGACCTAGAACTTATACCAGTAGAGTAATGTCACGACATCTAGTCTAACGTATCATCCTCACCTGAGGCAATCTATCACAAACTTCTTGAAACCACAAACAATCTTGATATCCAATCTGCACTACTGCAGCAATATATCCATAACAGAAGTCTAATTCCCCCCGTCGTAGATAACCAGTGCTCCTTCGCAAGAAGAACACCCTACATGAATGGAAAACATAAGACGTATCTTTATGTCTTCAAGAGCGCACCCTCTGTTCAACACACTTCCTGAACGCATTCACCTAATGCTTGAACCTCAAGCAATCCATGTACCACACTAGTACATTTAACAGACAGAAGTTCTCCCCTATCTTCCTCAACAGATGCTTTTTCAACAAGAACCACCCAAAATCACTACATATTATCCCATGACAACTTCATGATCATATAGTTAGAGTACCAGGAACGCATCCTTGTACCACAACCAACAAACTCTTGGATTAAGATTAAAACACAATTGATCCCTCTCGTCCAGAAACCATCCATACACCATACGAATTCCTCATGAATTCTCATGTATAGATCTCCATGTTCCCTAAGATACAACCCAATTGAATCTAGAATGCTTCACAATCCTCAAAGAGACATACAGAGCCCCTTAGTTTGCTAGCTCACCCAGATGTTCTTCACACTTGAAGGACATCAAACACATGCTCCAGAAATCCTCAGCTCATTTGCTCCACAAGCACCAAACTTATCCACTTCTCTATAGCATGACTTGTAGCAGAAGAAACCACCTTTCCACAAGTATTCTGACTTCAGCAAGAGCCAGTCTTCTAGATAAACACCCCACAATCCAAGACAGTCTTGAATCTATCATTCTCCCATATGATAAGATAGAATACTTCTGATTCAACTGGTGAATATCAGTTTCCATATTCTGAACACATCAAAATCCAGACCTTCATGTAATCAACCCATGATCCACTTCAGTCTGATACTGTTGGATGCGGTAAAGCAGCAAGCAAAAATTAATTAAGTACCCAGTTTTGTCATCTCCACGAGGATCGGTGCGAGAAAGAATGTCGTTCAATGTTCTATACATTTCTTGGTTTAAAAGATTTAAGGCACCAAAATTAAAGGCATAAAATATAAAGACTGAAAATATAAAGTAAAGACTGAATTATAAACAGAGCCTTGTTAGGATTGGATCTCATCAATTGATAACACATGCTTTCTTTTAATCAAGTAAACATAAATCAATCATTCGTCTAATATCCTCACGTATCACTCACGACATACATATCCTCTTAGTCCTCGCATATTGTGAATGATTTTGTACCGATCAATAATTGCTCTCGCACATTACCAATCAATACAAAGTATTTAAAACCTACATGAATGTTAAGCCTACATCCATTTCTGGCATCTAGACCCAACAGATATTACTATAATATCCATATCAAACTAATGAGTAATTCATATACAAAGCTATGATCAGAATACGTACATATGATTAACCATTTTTACATGCATTCAACTAATTGGCCAAATGTATGTGAATATCGTTCTTCATCACTATTATCACGTATCCTCGCAATACCGCATCGATCCTACTTATGATATTCATGCTACTAATCAACACAATACAATAAAAGATACAATGAATATCAACTCACAAAACCATGTCAAAATTTTACTCATTGATAGATGAAAATCCAAGATCAAGGATTTGAAATAGGTTTTGTCAAGACCCACAAATAAGCAATCAAAGACAATCAACAATAGAGGATCAAAACTAGTTCACAAACATACATTAGATGAAATACATAAGGTATCAAAAGATTACATCCAAACCCCAACAAGAGATCAAAGATCTTACCTTCTCCCTCTTATGGTTTGAGTTTCTCTCTCTAAAATATTCTTGAAATGAAGAGAGATAAAGTTCTGATGTTAAAATTACAAGTTAAAGCTAAAAAATGATGAAAAGTACTTATATAATACATTCAAAATCTGTCATGTTCGCACTGCGAACAAATTATTTGCCCAACGAACACTAAATTAGGCACCTGATGTGCCTCAGGAACAGTTAAACCGCCTCTGCGATTTTGCATAAGTTCGCAATGCGAACTTTTATTCGCAAAGTGACCATTCGCTGGAAAGTTCGCAATGCGAACTTTGGTGCCTTTTCTTACTGCCTCAAGTCTGGGAGTATTCGCAGGCAAGTTCGCAAAGCGAACTTTCTGAAGTTTCTTCATTTTCTTTGGCAACTTGCATCTCTTTTCTTGTGTCTTACTTCTTTGATGACTTAATGCCTTTTTCTGCACAATAACACACAAATTACAAGTATCAAAGGTATTTTCACAATAATTGAAGAATCACACAAGAACATGAATTAAATCTATGAAAACATGAGAATTGAGTTAAAAAGTGCCAAGAAAGATGGTTCAATTTAAGTCAAAATTTTCACTTAACAGATACCGCATTCACATCAGACTTCCAAGATAGTCTTTTACCCATCATTCTCCCATATGACGCGATAAATACCTCTTAGACAAGATGTGAGTGTCAAGTTCCACACACAGAACTTAGAATCCTACTCCAAGGATAACTAACCCAGACGGTGTTCTAAAATCAGTTAGGACATCCTTCACATATCACTGACACCAACCAACATGGTTCTTGATATGCTCCACCACTAGACTTAATATCTACATAGTACTCCAACTGAAGATCTTCAAACAATACTGTGCCACTAGCTTGATCAACAAGAACTCCAGATAATCGAAGAGAGAAATAAACTATCATCCACGAAAAGAAGGTAATCTTCCATAATCAACTTAGAACTTCTATTACAAGCTCCAAGATAGGACTGAACCAGAACCTCTTTAAGTCTTCAACCAACTACCCTTCTGCCCAAGAGTAATTAGTTCCAAGCTCCCTGCTTGAATGTACAATAAAGATCAACCAAATGCCACTGTTTAGTTAATCTTAGCTTTTCTTCAGAGTTTTAGAAAACCTTCTGATCCACCAATGAAACATAATCTTCAAGTCACATAGTTCACTTACTCCATAGCAAGCCATCTTGGATCCGCCAAGCCGTAGATATGTAACATCTTATCCTTCTTGCAGCTCCCGCAAACTACATGAGATACACCTTTTTAAAAAGTTAATTCCATTTATTTATGAGAAGATCAACTTATCTTACGATGATGTGCCACAACATCAACTAAGACCTTGAAGTTTTTGCTTGATGTCATGACATCTGATCAGACATCCAGCTGAGGAATTCAACCCTTTCTTCTGCCACTTAGAATAACCTCCTCCTTATAACAGAACAAGAGTTCCATGTTCTCATAGACTTGATTCAACCACCAAGTTTGAGTAAACAACCTCCATCCTGCTTAAACATATCACAGGTATTTAATTCAAGCTCACACCTTGATGAATATTTGCTTCACAAATCCAAAGAACTCAAACGTGCCAAGTCTGATTCTTCATCACAGCTATACCAAAGGAATGCCACTTTCCTTAAGTAGTTCAATATTCAGAAAGTCAGATATAACTACCACTTATCCTAGACCTCCAAGATGAGCAAGATCACATACTCCTATGTACCTAGATCAGAAATAAACTGATCCAAGTTGTGCCATCACCAACACCATCTTCTGGACAAGTCTCTTGCCAGGACACTTTCCTGATAAGCATCAGATGCTTCTAGTAATAACTGGAACACACCTGCTGCACTCCAATACTCCTATATCAGAAATAAACTGATCCAAGAACTATTCATCAAGATTATGATGTCTTCTTCTTCATCTTCAACATCACCATTGTCTAGACCAGTTTCTTGCCAGGAAACTCTCCAGAGATCAGATGCTTCTGCCACACCAAACTGAAGCAGATTCTTAGGTTAACACCCAAGAGAAATAGATCCAAAAGCGTATGCAGTACCTCTCCCATGATTCTGCACAAACCCAGATGAAGAGATGTTTCAACATCTTGTTGAACATCAGCAATCTTGAACTTCAAATAGAAGAATAATCAATTAAATACTTGTGAATTTCACAAATAGCAATTGATCTTAAATCCTTGTTCAATAACCCTGTTTCACTGTTGAAGCCATACTCCAACAGATTACTCCATGAACACTTATCAAGTATGCAATCTTTGCAAGTATCTTCCTTGACAAACAAAGTGTTGAGATACTAAGGTTTCCACCCTTGACTCAAGTAACTAAGATTCTCTCTGAACGAACCCTATTTACCTCAACCGTTCTGAAATCTCCATTCAGATTGGATTCATCCTTAGGATTAAGAAAGATGAATCCTTCCTTGCACTTTTGGACGGTGAAAAAAAATCACCTTCACTTTCTTCAGCTTTGTGTTTCACAGAAACACCCTCTAGTCAGAAGAGTAACTAGAAGACTCCAGATGCACGACTGAGATGCCTTTATGAGTGGACTTGAGAGAATTCTCAAGTATCTTTGACAACTTCGCCGATCAAAAATTTATCAAATTCCTAGAGCAAGAATTTGATAAACCTAATCTCAATTCACCTTCTCTTCAACTAACTTCAAGATGCACAATGGAACCAAGCTTCCAAGTACCAAGTCACCATAACAGACATCTACCAACAACTCTCTCCATTCCATTGCTCCCGACTTTTGAATGAAAAAATGCAGGTATCTTCAAATATAGAGGCCGACGATTGAGATCTTCCACCATCTGTCTTCAGTAACAACTCCAGAATCCCATAAATACTAGAGTTCTTCCATCAGAAGCATATGCAGCAGAAACACCAAGGAACATCTTCAACATGCCCTAATAAGATGTCAGAACATCTTATAAGATACCCCAACAAGAGAACTAACCACTTCTCCTGCAGTTGTTGTAAAACCTCCTCAGAAAACATGAACAACCATCAAGTTGTTACCTTAGATCCAAAACATCTATGCCATCCATTAATACCCTTGAGTATGTCTGAGTTAATGATCTGATCTCCAAAACTCCTCCTTGTTTAGAGCGCCAGAAAGTATCTCCCAAGATCTCATCCAGAAACAGACAGGATGCCTGCTCTGATACCAATTGAAATTCTGGCATATCAGACAGCAGATGTCCTAACACATGTCAAGACATTGTTCTGCATAATTATTAAACAAGGAGCAGAACAGCAGACTGATATCCAGAATATAAGTAACTGCAGAAAGACAGATGTTTCAACATCTGTTACAACATGTTAATCAAAACTAAACTGTAAATTGCAGAATGATAAAAAACACAGAATATGATAACCCAGTTTGGTGCAAATCACCTACATCTGGGGGATACCAATCCAGGAAGAAGAATCCACTATCAGTAGTATAGTTTTATGTAAACAACCTCTGGTTTACAGTAAACACCCACGTTTACCTATCACTATCCAATGAAGACTTTATCTAAGAACTCCATCCTAGATAAGAGAAACCCATATCACTCCTTAAATCACAACCTGTGATTATCTAACAGTTACAACAACTGTATCATCCTATTAAAAGACACCCCTTTCAATACAAAGTTCAGTCAAGCATCCTTGACTAACAAGTTAACTTGGAGTTTCTTAAAAGCTTCATCCAAGAACAATACATGATTCATTACCTACGAGTTTCTGAATCTGTACAAGTACCTATGTCTACCACAATGTATCAAATCGATACAAAATGAGACTTACAAGAGAAACCTATGACTCTCAAAACCTAAACCCTACTTTACAAAATAGGATTCCTAAGTCTATGTCATTCTCTCTCTCTCTTCTGCCTTGGTCTTGGTCTTCTTTTATAGCCTTCTGCTGCGCTGGGCTTCGGATCTTCTATTTATTTCTTCCTTGATCCATGTTCTGATTGCTCCTTAAATCTTGGAACAGATTTAAAAACAAAACCTGTTGTGACAGTCATGATGTCGAATCTTCATGTTGTGACATTTCATTCGACATCTCTGGTCTGGGGCATAAATCTTCATGTTGGAACATCTCTTTCAACATTATGTTTTTCCAAAATTTAGTCAAACCATTGGAGCTTTCACCCAGATCTCTTTATGGGAATACGTAAGCATAAGATTACGAAATCTTAGCGAGCGCACTAATCAAAAATCTCAGGTCAAGTACCTTCCCAAAAATAATAGAAAACCCTAAAACAACAAAAAAAATATCCTCAAAGGAGAAACTTCCCCAATCAACAACAAATGGATTTAAGCAACCAAGTAATTCAACAGTAAAAACATATGCAAATAAAGGTTTCTATAGATTACTATAGATACTCTGGGTGTTAATAGCTTCCCTTTGTATAACCAACCCCTGATTCTGGATCTCTTCGCATTTGTAAAGGAAAACATTTGTACGCAGAGTTAGTTTAAGATACCTTCCCTTCCTTTTAAGCTTCATAGGATAAATATAGAAATCAGAAAGTAGCACTAAAAGCGGTAGTGGTCGCGTCACAAAAACCGAGCTACAGGAAAATGGCGACTCTGCTGGGGACTTTAATCTTTTTCTAGGAGGGTTAAGCCTTGCATTTCATTTTTTTGCTATTTTATTTGCTTTCTCATTTGATATCATTTACTATTTTCCATCATACTATCTGCTTATCTGACATACTTGTTTAATTTACTGTTATCTGGGAATGTGATTAATACACATGTGGTGAGCCAAAAAGTCCTCAGTGGGCTTGAGATCATATTTTAAGATAGGAGGTGGCAGACTCAAGAAGGCTTATAGGGAGTGAATCTCGATCAAGCTAACTTGAAAGTCCACCAAATCAGTAGAGGTACCCTTTTGGAATTACTGATGTTAAGCGAGCAAGTCGTGAAAACATTACTTTTTCCACTGGGCACTCGTGAAACTGAGGATTAGTAAACACTTAACCTTGGCCATTTCTAGGACGTAGTTTGGTGACTATCGGGAATAGTCGATACGCGATATTACACTGGAATGAGATCCATCTTAGGGATATTACAACTCTCATGAGTCAGTCGGTTTGTTGGTAATATTCTTAAGAGGGGTCAATGATTTTGGGAACCTTGTTAGAACCCGTTCTACAGGTGCAAAAAGAACCCCTAGTACATACCTTTGGGATAGGTAGACCCATGGCCTCATGCTCGTGACGATAAACCCTTAAACCAATGTTTTCATATATTTGTGTTTGCTGCATTCATGCATTCATCAAAAACTTTCAAAAAAAAATATTTTCTAAAAATTTTTCAAAAGAACTAAAAAAAGAGGGTGTTGTAAATATTAGAAACCGTGTTATGGATTTTGGTAGAAGAAAAACTCAGAAGTACACCTTCAAAAGTCCAAAACTTGAAGACCTGAGAAGATTGAGAAGGTTAATTACTAATCCAGAAGCTTTCTGAGCTAAATATGGGGGACTCTTATCCCTTTTAAAGGTCAACATGGTCGAAGGAGTCCTATCTACACTAGTTTAGTTCTATGATCCGGTGTACCATTGCTTCATGTTTCTAGATTATCAGCTCACACCAACATTGGAAGAATACTCTCACTTGATTGATTTACCCATCCCTGATCAGGATCGATTCTCTGGATTGGAAGAAATTCCTAAAGATCAAATCATTGCAAGAGTCACCTCTTTGGAAATATCAGATATCAAAACCCACATGACCACCAAGGGAGGAACGCAAGGTCTACCAGCTAGGTTTCTATTGGAAAAAGCCCTATACTTTGCCAGCATAGGAAACATAGTTGCTTTTGAGGATAACTTTATTCTATTCATCTATGGGTTATTCCTTTTCCCTAACATTGACAATTTCGTCGACATAAACGCTATCAAGATATTCTTAATTGGGAACCCAGTCCCAACTTTGCTCGCAGATGCTTACCACTCAGTACATTTAAGGAACTTGTATAGCGGAGGGATGATTACATGTTGTGTGCCATTACTCTACAAATGGTTTATTTCCCACTTACCCAAATCTGCTGGTTTTTGGGATCTCAAAAGTGGTATGCGATGGTTGCGAAAGATTATGTCCCTTACCCATTATGACATAGATTGGTACAATCGGGTCTATGACGGAATAAAGATCATTGAAAAATGTGGAAGTTTCCCCAATATACCCCTCGTTGGTACCAAGGGAGGGATCAATTATCACCCAGTTTTAGCTCGTCGTCAGCTTGGATACCTGATGAAAAACGTACCTTACAACATTCATTTAGAAGGTCTTTTCTTCAAGGAAGGAGAAAATCACAGAGCACTCAAGGAGGAAATTGTACATGCCTGTCATCATGTTCATAAGAAAGGAAGAGACTCTTTGGGAAAGCCAAACTGCATCTCCGCAGAGCCTTATCTCCAATGGGTACAAACTAGGCCCATCAAGTTAAAAATGCCTTACCCTCGTCAGGAAGTATTTCCCTTAAAAGAATTTATCCTCTATTTCATGAGTAACACAGAGAAACTGCAGGCCGCTTTTAACAAAACTCAACGTGAAAAGAACTCTTATAAAAACAAGTATCAAGAGTTACTGAAAGAGAAAAATGCTCTAATTGAAATACTAGAACAACATGCTGTAGAAAGTCAAGAAGAAAGGAGGATTTTACTCTCTCATTTCACATGGCAAAGGATCATCGACCCGACAACAGTTGAGGAGGCCTGATCAAAGAAGAGAAAAGGGGATCAGCAGCCAACATCTGGACCTTTGCCAGAGATTCCTTAGGATTCGGAGGCCTAGTGTTCCTTCCTGCACTTTGTAAAATAAAGTACTTTTCCCTGTAAGATATTGTAATCCTTTGAATTCAATAAAAAGCTTCCACCGCTGTATGATATTTCCAATACAATTGTTAAATCTTCTTTTGAAACCAAAACAAAAAGATCATTCTCATTCTTTGCATATCATTCATCATTCTTGCATTACACATCTTTGTCATAAAGTCTCACACATGTGTCGCACTTTAGAATCAAACTGTCTCATTCGTACAATACTCGGGCCAATCGGTAAAAGAAAATGGACGATCTTAAGGAGGAAAACAGAGAGCTAAGAGAGGAAGTTAACACTCTGAAGGAAAGTCTGGAAAGACTCAACAACATGATTGAATCCCTAGCAGCCGCTCAGGATCAACCACCTCAAAGGAAAGCGATCTCAAAAATTGTGCCTAAGCCAATGTTTGAGATACCTGTCAGTCTTTCGCAGTACAACATACCTAAAGGTTTTCCCTGGGGAATACCTTTCAATTATATACCTGAGGGATATATCCCACAGGTCACCAAAGACCCGGGAGCCACAGCCGGAACCTCCAGACCTGAAGGTTACAAACTTCAGGTGAACGAAGATGCAAGAGCTACAACAGAGACTCTTGTACCTGAAGGTTACAAACTTCAGGTCACCGAAGCATCAAGAATTACTGTAGTAATGTCTATACCATAACCTGTGATACATACTATCCCAAAGGAACAGACTCTACAGACCACCCCTGGAAAAGATGAAGAAGTATACGAAAGGATGAATGAATTCCAAGAACGGTTCTTGGAAATGCAGAAAGAACTGCATGCCATTCGCGGACAGGACTTGTTTGGAAAAGATGCCGCTGACCTCTGTTTGGTCCCAAACATAAAAATACCACACAAATTTAAGGTGCCTGACTTTGAGAAGTACAAAGGCAACTATTTCCCTCAAAGTCACTTGGCAATGTATGCCTGAAAGATGTCTACCCAAACAGAAAACCAACAGCTACTAATCCACTACTTTCAAGACAGTTTAACCGGTGCCGCGCTCAAATGGTACATGGGATTAAACCGTACCAAGATCAGTACCTTCAGAGATCTTGGGGCAGCCTTTTTTTAGCAGTACAAGTACAATTTGGATATGGCACCCGACAGAGATCAACTCAGAGTTATGTCCCAAAAAGATAAAGAAACCTTCAAGGAGTCCGCTCAAAGATGACGTGAAATCGCCGACCAGATTTGTCCTCCTCTTGAGGAGAAGGAAATAACGAAAAACTTCTTGAAAACATTAAGCTCATTTTATTATGACCGAATGGTCACCAGTGCACCTAGTGATTTTACCGAGATGGTAAACATGGGCGTAGACCTTGAGGAAGTAGTCAGAGAAGGTCGATTGGTTAAGGACTCAGAACCATCCAGTAGTAGCAAGAGATACGGGAGTGCTTTCCAAAAGAAGAAAGAGCAAGATATCAGTAATATCTCGCAGGTTAAGCAAAGGCGAAGGTACCAACCTCGACAGGTAGCAACAGTATCTCCTGTTGTCAATCCAGCGCCGATCCCGGCATATCAACCACCGGTTGCTCAGAGACAGTCAAATCAACAACCGTATCAGCAAAGGCAGCAATAGCCTCTTCAGCAGGCTCGCCCGCAATACAATAACAACAATCGTTTTCCCCGATCGCCAGGATTTGACCCCATACCAATGTTATATGCAGAATTATTCCCACTTTTGCTAGCAAAGGGGCACGTTCAAACCAGGACTCCTCTCACAGTGCTGGACAATCCCCCTTATTGGTTCAAAGCTGATCAATCTTGCCCTTATCATCAAGGAGGACCGGGGCATAGCATTAAGAACTTCCTCAGCTTCAAATATGATGTACAACGACTCGTTAAAAATGGAGTTTTATCTTTCAAAGATATGAATCCAAATGTTTAAACAAAACCATTGATACAACCTGAAAAAGCTTTAGCAAACTTGATAGATGAAGGGCCTGACAACAGTTATCAAATTCATGATGTATGCCTACTAGGAACAAATCTGGTAAAAATGCATTGCAGGCAAAGCGGGTATGACCACGTGTCATCTCACAACTATCACCAATGCGACATTTGTTCCAAGAACTATCAAGGGCGCATCATTGTACAAGCAGCTCTTTAGGAACAGATGGATCTAGGATAGATCCAAGATCACAAGGTTCGTGGAATAAATATGGCCTATGAACATGCAAACATTGTTCAAAATCATGAAATCTGCGCAATGAATATCAATCTAGTAACAATGCACTCAAGATAAAGTCAGTATCACAATCTGCCGCTGCACGACTACAACGCTGGCCCAATTTATTCAAAAGACAACCAAGGATGTTCTTTTATACAAAAATCCCTCCAACGTCAAATGGATCTTGGATGGATCCAAGACTACCATGGAAGGGATAATTACCAAGTCATCATGATTCAAATTTTCGACATTCGTTTAATGAATACCAGCTTGGTAGAATTGCATGCCAAACAAGTCAGACTCGGTTTTATATCCTCGTATAATTATCAGGACTGCAAAGATTACTCCAAAAACAATCAAGGTTGCGCACTTGTACAAAGAACTGTTCAACATCTATTGGACCATTGGTGGCTTCCAGTCTACCAGGATGAAAACACACATCAAGTAAGCATAACCAATGGAAATCCGGATAGACACCAAAACTGTGACATCCGCTTTCTGGAAATAGATTTGGTAAAGATGCATTATATACAGAGTGGGTACGGCCGGGTGCTACCTCACAATAATGAACGCTGTCAAATATGTTCAGTAAATAGCCAAGGGTGCTACATGGTGTGAGCAGCTCTCCAAAATCAAGTAGACCAAGGGGAAACCCAATTGTGCCTAAATTCTCAGTCAATCAATATGGTACATGGTTGCCTCCTTGTCCAGAGTGAGATTCAAGAACTTTTGGACAAAAGAACTGTCACTGTCTTCAATAAAAGAGAGCCTGTTAATTATGGAATTAACAAGGATGTTTTCACCATAATCCCTCTGCTCAATGAGCCAATGCGCTTGGAAATCCCTTTCGACAGTGGAGAAATTTCCAACATTCCCGAGCTGGAACCGATTGAGGCCACTTATGACAGTCGAAAGACCCAAATAACCCCTTGGTCATCTACCTGCCAAGCCCAATGCCATACGAGTCAGAGAAATCTATTCCGTACAAGTACGGTGCAACCATAATAGGAGATGGAAAATAAGTTCCACTGCCATCCATTGTCAACATTGCTGATATCAGTCGAGTCACCCAAAGTGGCCGAATCTTCAACAGAGGAGTTAGAGAACCTGCAAAAGAAAAGGAACCTCAAGCTGAAGTTCCTAATCAACAAATTGGTCAATCCAGCAGCGCAGAGCCTGTGAAAAATAATGATGAAATTTTAAAACTCGTCCAGAGAAGTGAATACAACATTGTAGATCAACTATTAAAAACTCCTCAGATATCTGTGTTGTCTCTCCTGCTCAGTTCAGAAGCTCACAGAGAAGCTCTACAGAAAGTCTTGGAACAGGCCTTTGTAGAACAAGATGTAACAATGGGTCAGTTCGACAACATTATTTCCAACATCACTTCCTACAACAATTTGGGTTTCAGTGATGAAGAACTTTCAGAGGAAGGCAAGAATCATAACGTGGCACTCAATATCATAGTCAATTGCCAGGACGATGCTTTAACGAGTGTGCTCGTAGACACAGGTTCTTCCTTGTACGTCACGCCAAGGTCAACTTTGGTACGATTATCTTTTCAAGGCACCCCCATGAGAGGAAGTGAAATCATAGTCAAAGCTTTTGACGGATCTAGGAAAACAGTTATTGGCAAAGTCGACCTTCCCATAACCATTGGTCCCCACACTTTCCAAGTCACCTTCCAAGTCATGGACATCCGAGCAGCATACAACTGTTTATTGGGACGACCTTGGATACATGAAGCAGGGGCAGTCACTTCGACACTTCACCAAAAGCTGAAGTTTGTCAAGAACGACAAGTTGGTCACAGTATGCGGAGAACATGCTTTAATTGTAAGCAATCTATCATCGTTCTCATATGTAGAGCCAGAAGAGGTCGTTGGAACTAAATTTCAAGCACTCTCTATAAGAAATGAGAATCATCAAGAAAAAGGAACGTCAATTTCCTCATACAAAGACGCTCTCTAAGTAATGAGAAATAGTGACATAAAAGGATGGGGGCAAATTGTGATTCCTGTTGATAATAAGAAAAGAAGAGGTCTCGGTTTCTCTCCAGCACTTACCAAGGCAACAAAAAAGGATGAGGCCACTCGACCTATTCAAGATTTCTTCCACAGTGGAGGCTTCCTCCACCCAATTTCTCAAGAAGTCCACACCATCGAGGAAAATGGTTCTTCTGATACATATGAAGAATGGAAATCCTATTTCAACGATGAAGGTTATATATCCCAGGAAGAAACATACATGCCATTTTGCTTTCCAATGCAAAGTCCCAGATATATACCAAGATCAGACGTCAGGATGATCTACAGAGATTGCGATCCTGAGGGATGTCGTGCTCCACCCAACTCATTGGAAGAAGATACTCTGATGAAAGATAACTTTTATTACAACTCATATGATCCCATGGATGATTTGTCCATTTGGAAACCTTACATGGAAGATTCAGGGCAAAAGAGTCAGCCAGAGAATGCATATCTGCTGAATGACCTTGAGAAAAATCCATATGTTCTCCCAGAGTTGTGGAAACCTTACCAGGAAAATTATGAAGATGTCAAATATCATGTTGATGAAGTTGTAAGAATCGCAGGACAAGAATTTATCAACTTTGCATTTCCTGAGGTCAATGCCATTAAAGAAGACGATTCATCTATCCCCTCAGAAACTTGGGATACTTTAGGGCAGCCAAGCGGCAAATACGACTTTCTAGGGATGTATACTACTCTGGAAAGTTCTCGTATCAGATATGAAGACATCCAGCCAACAGGATGGGGAGATCCTCTTGAAAATGAAAATACTGGTGAAGATACAACAGAAGAGTCCTCTTATGATAACTCTGCATGGGAAGAAGACTCTAGTGATCCAACTCCGCCAAAAATTAGTGTCATTACTAAAGATAATCCTAGAAGAAAAATACCGGACTTTGTGATCCACAGAGGAGTTCGTCACAATTGGGTCGCTGTCGATGTCCTGAATATCGTTCATAAATCAAAGTAATTGCCTCGTCTTTGTTTTGACCTTTCACTTTGCTCGGGTGAAAAGGATGTTTTATATGGCTTGCTTTTCTGTAAATATCCCTCTTTGCTTCACCCAGAGCGAAAGAGTTTTTTTATAGGGTTTGTGTTTCAAGAATCGACAAATCATAAATAAGAATATCATTCTGAATTCCTGCATTTATTGCTATTTTCACTTTTTGCTTTTCCAGAAAATGGTAATCCTAAAAAACAACCCAAAATAAAAATAAGCATTTTTCAAAATACAGTGCACACACTTTTGCATTCTCTATGTCTTTTCTAAAACAGAATCATCACGTTATGCGGATTATTTGTTTTAAACCCCATTGAAACATACAATCCAATGCCTTCTCCCAACTTTGAGTTCTCGGTATTTGAAGCCGAAGAAGAAGGGGACGAAGAAATTCTAGATGAGATCTCTCAATTTCTCAAACAATAGGAGAAATCCATTCAACCTTACAAAGAACCGTTGGAAACGGTCAATTTGGGTTTAGAAGAGGAGAGACAAGAAGTTAAAATTGGAGCACTACTCCATCCAACTGTCAAAGAAGGCTTGATAGAATTGCTCAAAGAATTTTCAGATGTGTTTTCTTGGTCCTACCAAGACATGCCAGGGTTAGATACCAACATCATGGAACATCACTTACCAATAAAGCCAGAATGTCCTCCGGTTAAACAAAAATTGAGAAGGACTCACCCTGATATGGCCACCAAAATTAAGGAAGAAGTGCAGAAACAGACCGACGCAGGCTTCCTTGCCACCTCAGAATATCCTCAATGGTTAGCCAACATAGTGCCAGTTCCCAAGAAAGACGGAAAAGTCAAAATGCGCGTAGGCCACAGGGGTTTAAATAAAGCAAGTTTGAAAGATGATTTCCTCTACCTCATATTGACATGATAGTTGACAACACATCAAAATTCAAAGTCTTCTTCTTCATGGATGGATTTTCAGGCTATAATCAAATCAGAATGGCGCCAGGAGACATGGATAAAACTTCGTTCATCACCCCATGGGGCACCTTTTATTACAAAGTAATGTCGTTCGATCTAAAGAACGTAGGAGCAACTTAACAATGGGCTATGACAACTCTGTTTCACGATATGATGCACAAAGAAATTGAAGTATATGTCAATGACATGATTGCCAAATCTAAAACAGAAGGAGAACTTGTGGAACAACTATCAAAGTTATTCTAGCGTCTGAGAAAATACAAACTCCGCTTGAATCCCAATAAGTGTACATTCGGTGTTCGTTCAGGAAAGCTCTTAGGATTCATCATCAGCCAAAAAGGAATTGAGGTTGATCCCGACAAAGTCAAGGCCATTTAAGAAATGCCTTCTCCAAAGACTGAAAAACAAGTAAGAGGATTTTTGGGACTTCTGAATTACATCTCGAGATTCATATTCCTCATGACCGCGACATGCGCGCCAATTTTTAAACTACTCAGAAAAAACCAAAATCGTATATGAACAGAAGATTGCCAAAAGGCTTTTGATAGCATCAAAGAATATCTCCTAAAACCACCTATTATGTCTCCTACAGTGGAAGGAAGACCACTGATCATCTACTTAACAGTCCTGAAAAATTCCATGGGTTGTGTGCCTGGCCAACAAGACGAAACAAAAAGAAAAGAGTCTGCCATTTATTACTTAAGTAAGAAGTTCACGGACCGTGAAACTCGATACACTATGCTTAAGAAAACTTGTTGCGCTCTAGCTTGGGCAGCTAAACGTCTTCGCCAGTACATGATTTGTCACACTACTTGGTTAATCTCCAAAATGGATCCGATCAAGTACGTCTTTGAAAAGCCTGCTTTAATGGGAAGGATTACCCGTTGGCAGATGCTATTATTAGAATACGACATCGAGTACCATGCTCAGAAAGCCGTCAAAGGAAGTGTTTTAGCCTATCATCTGGCTCATCAACCGATTGACGATCAAGAATTAATCAAATTTGACTTCCCAGACGAAGATGTAATATACCTAAAAATGAAAGATTGCGATGAACCGCTACCAGACGAAGGGCCAGAACCAGGATCCTAATGGGGATTGTTGGTTCTTGGATTGGCTATAATTTTGGTAAAACAAAGCTGTTCAATGTTGATGTCACATGGGTGATGTCTTAACATTGAGTCTTAACATTGGTTTATGTTAAGTGTTTAACTTGTTAAAGTTGTGAAGTCTGATGTCACATGTGATGTTGAGACATCAGGTCTGCAGAAGATTAATAACATCAGGTTTAGTGATGTTGTTAGGGTTTGCATTTTAGCTGGAATCTGAGACAGCTGGTAGAGTAATTGGGGATAGATATTCTCTGTTGCATAGAGATTTGATGCAGATTTGTAGGGAGGTTTAAAGACTGAGATTTAAAAAGATTTTGAGGATAAAATCTGTTTTGAAGATCCAGTTTTAAATAACAAATCAGGTCAGATATTGCATAGGATCCGAAGCCCAATTCAGATGGCTATATAAAGCGCATCAACCAAAGGAAGAAGATATAGAAAGTAGAAAGAAGAGAGAGAGAGCATCGACTGAGTGTCATTCATTGTCCTTGTAAGAGTATTGTGTTAACCATTCAAGTGTGAATTGGTGAGTGTAATCTGTCCTCTCTAGAGCTGTGAAGCAAGAGAGTTTTGTAACTTGATCAAAGCTGTGAAGCAGGATCAAGGTGTTTCTCAAAGTGTTTGATCTTTGAGAGGGTTTAGGGATTGAGTAGTGTTCTCATACCTAAGTGGGCTCTTAGGTAGAAAGTTCATTAGTAGAAATTAAGTTTAGGAGATTGTCAACTAGGTTGTTGAGTCTGTAAATTAATTCTACAAGTAGTGAATTTCATCCCTGGATTGGTAGCCCCCAGATTAAGTTGTTGAACTGAACTGGGTAAACAATTATGTGTGTTGCTGTTATTGTTTGTTATTGTCCATTGCAGAGTGTGTTGTTGTGACATCGCACTTAACATCACACATCTGGTACCAAAATTTCAATTGGTATCAGAGCAGGCATCCTGTCTGTCTCTGGGTGAGATCTAGGGAAGTTACTTTCTGGTGTAAAGATGGACAAAGAAGTTAGAGGATTTGTCAACAGACCCCCTATTTTGGATGGCTCTAATTATGATTATTGGAAGCCAAGGATGATTACCTTTTTGAAATCCTTGGACAACAGGGCTTGGAAGGCTATCATAAAAGAATGGAAAACACCTGTTGTGTTTGAGAAAGATGATGCTGGGAAAGATAAAGAGGGCACCTCAAAGCTGAAACCTGAAGAAGAATGGACCAAGGAAGAAGATGAGCTTGCCCTTGGTAATTCTAAAGCTTTAAATGCTATTTTTAATGGAGTAGATAAGAATATATTCAAGTTGATCAATACCTGTGAAGTTGCTAAGGAAGCTTGGGAAAACTTGAAGACTACACATGAAGGATCATCTAGAGTTAAGATGTCAAGACTTCAGATTCTAACATCAAAGTTTGAAAGTCTGAAGATGAAGGAAGATGAGACTATCCATGACTTCCACATGAGTATCCTTGAGTTGTCCAATGCATCCAGTGCTCTCGGAGAAAAGATGTCAGAAGAAAAGCTTGTAAGGAAAATCCTTAGGTCCCTTCCTAAGAGGTACAAGATGAAGGTGACAACCATTGAAGGAGCACAAGACATCAGCCAGATGAGGGTTGATGAGCTCATTGGATCTCTTCAAACTTTTGAGCTTGGGTTGAATGAGGAAGAACCTGAAAAGAAGCCAAAGAGTATAGCCTTGGTTTCAGATGCTCAAGAAGAGAAAGAGAATAGTGCTAAATCCCAGGAGGATCTATCTCAGGCCATTGTTATGCTGGGAAGGTAGTTCAACAAGGTGTTCAAAAGAATGAACAAGAACTTCAAGCCTAATGCCAAGAACATCGCTTCTGACATCAACAAGTCTAAGGAGAAGGATGAAGAGAAGACTTCTCAAGACAAGGGTGTTCAGTGCTTTGAGTGTGAAGGTTATGGACATGTTAAGAAAGAATGTCCCACATTCCTGAAGAAGCAGAAGAAAGGAGTGACAGTTTCTTGGTCAGACTCTGAAAGTGAAAGTGAAGGAGAGTCAGCCAAACATGTCAAAGCTTTAACTGGAACAGTTGTTTCTGATGGTGACTCAAGTGATGAGAACTGACTTTTGAGGAGTTAGCATCCACTTATCAAGAGCTTTGTCTAAAGAGTGCAGAAATCTGTCAAGAAAGTGAAAAACAGAAGAAACAGATTGTTCAGCTTGAGACTGCTAAAGCTGATTTGGAAAATGAAGTCTTATTAGTCAAAGCTCATCTTGATCATATGACCAAATTTGTTAGGATGCTGAAATGTGGTACAGACACACTGGATAAGATCCTTCAGACAGAAAAGGTTGCTGGAGATAAGTCAGGCATAGGATTTGTGGTTGAGGAAAAAGTATCTGCTGAAGCAAGTACTTCAGGAACCAAGAAAGAGATGTCTCAACCAATGTCTCAACATCACACAAAGAGACAGGATCCTAAACCTAACCAGGTTGCTCATCCACAACCTCAAAATGTTGGGAAGAGGCATGCTCATGGTCCTCATCAAAGGAAGGCACATGTTTCTGGAGCTAGGCAGTATATGCCTCCACAATATCATAAGAGCATGCAGGCTTCTAGGTCCAAACAGAACATGTTCCATCAGATGTCTCAACATCAGGGAAACATGTATGACTATGGATATAATAATGCTGTGCCTTATTATTATGGAAGAAGGAAGCCTCATCGCCATAGAAGATAGCCAAAAGGACACCATCCTTACCATAGAAGACAGTCAAACTATGGGAGAAGAAGACAACATTATGGGTGGCAGCCACAGCAGTATCATCATCAAGGTGGCAGAAGGTTTAACCACTTCAGAGAAGACACAATTAGGTGATTTTACTGTGGCAGATTTGGACACATGCAGTCTTCTTATTTTAAGCTCCATGGTTATCCCAAGTCTAACCCTCAACCCAGACAGAAGGTGAACAGGCCCAGGGTTGTTAAATAGTGGGTTCCTAAAGAAGAGGTTAAGTGTCTATTGGCTCACTTTTCAGATAGACACTCTGCTAAGGATGGTTGGTACTTTGACAGTGGCTGTTCAAAGCACATGACTGGATTCAAAAACCAATTGGTGGATGTCAATTCTTGCGCCTCAATTGATGTTACGTTTGGAAATGGAGAGAAAGGGGTGGTGAAAGGTGTTGGAAATGTGAAGTGTCATGATGGACCTAATCTTGACAATGTGCTACTTGTTAAAGGATTGAGTGCTAATTTAATTAGCATAAGCCAGCTCTATGATGATGGATATAAGGTCAGCTACACCAAAGATGAGTGTGTGGTGACAAATGGGCAGAATGAGGTAGTGATGAAGGGAATAAGATCCAGAGATAATTGCTATCAATGGGTACCTCAACTGGACAGCTTATCTGGTGATGTTAAGGTTGATGTTGTAACATCAGATTGTGACAACAAGAGTGGTCAATTAGGGCTAATTACTTTCAATGTGAATCCTTTTAAATTTTTAAAAGGAAAGTTAATTTGGAGGGAGAAACTCATTGATTGGTCTTTAAGGAATACTCAAAATCAGGCGCCATACCTTAGACCATCATTCCCTTTTGTAGCAATATCACATTTCATCAAAGCTCATATCTCCCGACTGTTCGTCTCCTTCAACAAGAAGAATCATCTGTCTCTGAACCTATACTGCTTCAAGGGAACCATGTCAAAACAAATGTCTTCTCCATCAAAGAAATCTGCTTCTCAAAGCTCTTCGCGGGAAAAAATTAGGGTTTCTTCAGACGAAGGTTCTGCAGCTGATGCTTTGAACATAGAGCCTATTTCCATGATGCTCCCAGAGTCAGCACCTAGGTCATCCACTTCTCAAACTGTTGAAGAAAGGGTAGATGTTGACAAAAGCTTAGGTCAGATTGTTGATAAGATCTTTGAGAAAGGGCTTCCTATAAAGGGTATATCTAGACCACTGAGGCAAATGCATGCTGAACATTCTGAAAGGGAAAAGAGTGACATGCAAAGTGCAGCTACAAATCTTCATAGACTTGCTATGTCTGTTATTGAAGATTCTGAAGTGGGAGTGGAAGAAGATGATGTACATGAGGAAGCTAATGTTAAGGGGGATGTTAGAACATCACCTATTAAAGCTACTCCTGGTGAAGAAAAGAATGAGGATGTGATCAATGTGGTTGATTTATCTAATGATGAGGTCATTGGAAAAGCTGTTCCAAGTATTGCTAAGAGACTGAAGACAAGGAAAGGAAAGACTATTGAATCCTCTCCAAAGAAGTCTTCTGAAGGCAAGACGAAAACTGCTGTTGTTGGTCCTACAAAACCTTGGAGCAAGGTTGCTACATCCTCCAAAAAGAGGAAGATAAGGGAAGATTCGGATTCTGATTTTGATGTTGAGGATAATGCTCATGACATCACACCTGTCAGAAGAACAATTTTGAAGAGAATCTCTGACAAAGCCCCTGAAGTACCAGTTGACAACATTTCCTTTCATTATGCCAGTAGTGCATCAATGTGGAAATTTGTATGTCAGAGAAGACTGGCCCTAGAGAGGGAGCTTGGGAGAGAAGCTTTAGAGATGAAGGATATTATGGAGCTGATTAATGAGGCTGGGTTGGTGAAGACTGTGACCAAATTTCCTAAGTGCTATGAGGGCCTTGTCAAAGAATTTGTTGTCAACATTTCTGGAAATATTGCTGATAAAAAGAGCATTGATTTCATGAAAGTCTATGTGGGAGGAAAGTGCATTAATTTCTCTCCTAGTACTATCAACAAGTATCTGGGAAGAGATGATGAAGAGTATAGTGAACTTGAGATGACTGATAATGAAATATGTAAAGAGATTACAGCTGGTCAGGTAAAGGTTTGGCCATTGAAAGGGAAGTTGAAGGCCAGTAAACTTAGCATCAAGTATGCAATTCTTCACAGAATTGGAGCTGCCAACTGGGTGCCAACAAACCACAAGACAACAATAGCTGTTGGATTGGGTAGGTTTATCTATGCTGTTGGGAAGAAGATCAAGTTTGACTATGGAAGCTACATATTTGAGCAAGTGGTGAAACATGCTGAAACAAATGCTATCAAGCTACCCATAGCATTCCCATCCCTTGTTTGTGGAATCATCTTGGAGCAACATCCTGAAACTTTAACAAGTTCAGATATAGCTTGCAAGAGGGAGTCAGCCTTGTCCTTGCATCCTAAGTTGTTTGCTGGACATCATGTTCAAGACATTGTTGTAACATCAAGTTCTGGTGTTAAAAAGGCCAGTACTAAAGCTGAGTTGATTGAAGAATTAAAGGCAACATGCAAGGATCTTGATGTGGTTATTAGTACTAGCACTGCTAGGAAGTTGAGACTTGAGCAGATGATCAAATCCTTGGAACAAGGTGATGATGATGTTGAAGTACCAGGTTCTGAAGAAGGTGGTCCTAGCACTGATGATGAAGATGGGGCCAGCTCTGATGAAGACTAGTTTCCTTGCTGCTTTTTCCAGATAGTAGTTTAGTTTTTTTTGCTGTTTTTGATTCTGCACTTGATGTGCCTATTATGTAATTTGAATATTGTGCCTGTGTATGCACTATTTATATTTTTTTTGTTCTATGATTTGTCTTGTCTTGCATGCTGACTTTAGATTGACAATGAGAGCTTATTTAGGACTAACTGTAGTGAGTAGGACTTACATGATGAGGTTTGTCCAATTGTGGCTAAAAAGGGGGAGAGTTAGCCAAGAGTTAGTCAAGGTGTTGCAATGCCAAGAAGAAGAATTAGTGAAGTGCAATGCTAAGGAGTGCAGCTAGAGTGATGTTGAAATGCAGATATTGAGGGGGAGAGTTGTTGAACAGTTGCTGGTATGCTAATTCGTGCTTTGAGGGGGAGCTTGCCCAATGATGCTACTAGTTAGTGCTGAAGTATGCAGCATAGTATTGGAGTGAAGTGCAGCATTTTAAAGCTGTTTGAAGAAGTGCTGCTAGGAGGATTATACTAATTTTAAAGATTTTTCCGCTGCTGAAGTCTCTGATGGTGCAGAGATCGTTTTAGCCAAAATTAGCCAAAGGGGGAGATTGTTGGTTCTTGGATTGTCTAGAATTTTGGTAAAACAAAGCTGTTCAATGTTGATGTCACATGGGTGATGTCTTAACATTGAGTCTTAACATTGGTTTATGTTAAGTGTTTAACTTGTTAAAGTTGTGAAGTCTGATGTCACATGCGATGTTGAGACATCAGGTCTGCAGAAGATTAATAACATCAGGTTTAGTGATGTTGTTAGGATTTGCGTTTTAGCTGGAATTTGAGACAACTGGTAGAGTAATTGGATGCAGATATCTTGGGATAGATATTCTCTGTTGCATAGAGATTTGATGCAGATTTGTAGGGAGGTTTAAAGACTGAGATTTAAAAAGATTTTGGGGATAAAATATGTTTTGAAGATCCAGTTTTAAATAACAAATTAGGTCAGATATTGCATAGGATCCGAAGCCCAATTCAGATGGCTATATAAAGCACATCAACCAAAGGAAGAAGATACATAAAGTAGACAGAAGAGAGAAAGCATCGACTGAGTGTCATTCATTGTCTTTGTAAGAGTATTGTGTTAACCATTCAAGTGTGAATTGGTGAGTGTAATCTGTCCTCTCTAGAGCTATGAAGCAAGAGAGTTTTGTAACTTGATCAAAGCTGTGAAGCAGGATCAAGGTGTTTCTCAAAGTGTTTGTCTTTGAGAGGGTTTAGGGATTGAGTAGTGTTCTCATACCTAAGTGGGTTCTTAGGTAGAAAGTTCATTAGTAGAAATTAAGTTTAGGAGATTGTCAGCTAGGTTGTTGAGTCTGTAAATTAATTCTACAAGTAGTGAATTTCATCCCTGGCTTGGTAGCCCCCAGATTAAGTTGTTGAACTGAACTGGGTAAACAATTCTGTGTGTTGCTGTTATTGTTTGTTATTGTCCATTGCAGAGTGTGTTGTTGTGACATCGCACTTAACATCATACATCTGGTACCAGAATTTTAGGGATTAATATTCGACAGAGCTATCAATGCTTATGGAAATGGAATTGGGGAAATCATTGTTACACCTCAGGGTACCCATATTCCTTTCCCCGCCAAATTGACATTCAAGTGTACAAACAATGAGGCTGAATATGAAGCTTGCATCATGGGTCTCAAAGAAGCTATTGACTTAAGGATAAAGAACTTGGATGTGTATGGAGACTCAGCCCTGGTTATAAATCAGATCAAAGAAGAGTGGGACACACATCAACTTGGGTTGATTCCTTACAAAGACTACGCAAGAATGTTGTTACCCTTCTTCAACAAGATTGATTTTCATTACATTCCTCGTGAAGAAAACCACATGGCTGATGCACTAGCTGCCTTATCCTCCATGATTAGTGTGAATAGATGGAACGACGTAGCCAAGATTGATATAATGTGCCTTGATAGGCCCACTTACATATTTGCAATGGAAGTTGTCATCGATGACAAACCCTAGTATCACGATATCAAATGCTTCCTTCAAAGACAGGAATACCGGCCTGGGGTATCCAAAAAAGATAGGAAGAGTCTTAGAATACTAGCTGGCAACTTCTTCCTGAACAATGTTGTTCTATATAAAAGAAACTTTGACATGGTTTTGCTCAGATGCGTGGACAGACACGAAGCAAACATGCTAATGAAAGAGATTCATGAAGGCTCCTTTGGCACTCATGGCAATGGGCATACAATGGCAAGAAAAATTCTGAGAGCAGGATATTATTGGCTGACAATGGAATCTGATTGCTACAAATACATGAGGAAGTGTCACAAGTGTCAGATATACGCCGATAAAATTCATGTACCGCCAATGCATCTCAAAGTTCTTTCTTCTCCGTGGCCTTTTTCTATATGGGGAATTGGCATGATTGGCATTATTGAACCCAGAGCTTCAAATGGACATCGGTTCATCCTGGTAGCCATTGATTACTTTGCCAAATGGGTCGAAGCAGCATAATACGCCAATGTGACCAGACAAGTGGTGGTCCGATTTATCAAGAACAATCTCATCTGCCGTTATGGTGTTCCAAGCTAGATCATTACTGATAATGGATCGAAACTGAACAACAAGATGATGAAAGAATTATGTGTTGAGTTCAAAATTGAACACCATAACTCATCTCTCTACCGGCCTAAAATGAATGGAGAGGTAGAAGTAGCTAACAAAAATATCAAGAAGATCCTTCAAAAGATGGTTGTGACCTACAAAGATTGGCATGAGATTCTACCGTTTACTCTTCACGGTTATCGCACATCCATCTGCACTTCAACAGGGGAAACCCTTTCTCTCTAGTATATGGCATGGAAATAGTGCTCCCCATAGAAGTAGAGATACCATCAATAAGAATCTTGATGGAAGCCAAGCTAACAGAAGTTGAATGGTGTCAAAGCAGATACGATAAACTGAACATAATCGAAGAAAAAAGAATGACGACTTTATGCCATGGTCAGTTATATCAACAAAGGATGAAGAAATTTTGACAAAAAGGTCTGACCTCGGGTATTCAGAGAAGGCGACCTCGTGCTCAAAAAGATCCAATCATTTCTCACTGATTCCAGGGAAAATGGACTCCAAATTACAATGGCCCCTATGTTATTAAGAAAGCCTTTTCAGGCGGTGCCTTGATACTTGCAACCATGGATGGAAAAGAGTTTACCTACCCCATAAATGTTGATGCAGTCAAGAATTACTTCGCCTAAATAAATAAATAAAAACGTCTTGTTGGACTGAAAACCCGAAAGGGCGGTCCAGGCAAAAATTAGAGACAAATAGAAAATAAACATCCCGATAGATTGAAAACCTAAAAAAGGGGAAATCTAGGAAAAAGTTTAGGATTTATGGCAAGTAACTGCATCTGACTAAGATTGGATCATCAGAAGTAACGTCATATGTCAAGAAATCCTTAATCAGAAGTTACCTTCAGCAGAATCTCCAGAATACTCATAATTCAAAGTTAGTAGGAGGATGGTGATCATTATGTTTCAATGTAATCCATTTCCCTTTAAATTACCATTTTCTAAACTTTGTAATGCTCCATGGAATCACGCATTAGGCTGATTACCATTCTATCAATAAAATTTTGAGCCCTTGTGCCCTTTGTTTGCAATTCTCATTTATTCTGCTTTGCAAAATGACATTTTAATATGATCAACATTCTTGAAACCAAAAAAAAAAAAAAAGAATTTACTTTTGTTTTCAAAACGGAAATTTCAAATTTACTTTTGCTTTTAAAATAAAGATGGCAATTTCCTTTTGATTAATGAACACGAGAGGAACATCAACAGCTTCTCCAAAAGCAATCAAACTTCAAAATGCATAATCAAAATATTCCTTGTGATCAGTATATCCCGAGTAGAGGATCAATTACTTTAGATTGATAAGATGGAGTATCCCACCTATCACTCCCAGGAGTCGTATTTTGTTATTGTCAAGAATATGAAAAGTTCAGCAGCAGGAATTTGTTCCCTCAACAAATCAGCGATACTTTTTATCCCCCAGAGTGGTCGAGTATTCAGTTATGCTCATCACCAGTCCGTATGTCATGTCACTTTTGTCAGCATAAGCATTTCATACATACATCATGCATAATTGATTCATATTCATATTCATTTCGCATCTCATATTTCGATCACGTTGGTCACGTTTATCCCCGAGTGATAAATGTCCTCTCTCTGTTAGAGTTGTCAGCCTTAGGAAGAAAAGATATATTCTTTCTAAATCCACACTGAGTTTGATCCTTGTGTAAGATTTTCCTTCAGATTTTCCCTTTCACACTTGGATAGGATAAAATCCCAGTTTAAGTTATTTCATCATCGGGAAATGTCTCGTCTAAACAATCTCTCTCCAGTTTATTCTTGGATTAAATCGGTCTTCGACCACTTTGATAACTTGAACCTCTGAAAGGCAAGAAGACATTTGGTTATAAACCTTTGGAACTCTACTCTTCTCCACTAAAGATGATGTTTTGCTTTCCCTGATTAAGGAAAATTCCCTGCGGAAGCTTCTCAACAAAAAAAACTATTGGCAACATGGACATCACATCCTCCTAGAAATCCCTACCGATCGGAAAACAAAGAAGTATGTTTTTGCCCCATAAATTCCCAATAAGTCGACAAACGACAATCTCTCTCCCGAGAAATTTTTCCTACTTTCAAGGAAGTCATCATCACTTCAAAATTAAATTATATCACAAATAGCATTCCTTGTCAAGAGAAGAACTCGACAAGAAGAAACTGAGATCAGTTCCATGGCTGAAGACCAGGATCGAGGGGAGGTTTATTTCAGAAGAAACCGAGACCAGTTCCATGGCTGAAGACCAGGATCGAGGGGAAGTTTATTTCAAAGGAAACTGAGACCAGTTCCATGGCTGAAGACCAGGATCGAGGGGAGGTTTATTTAAGAAGAAACCGAGACCAGCTCCGTGGCTAAAGACCAGGATCGAGGGGAGGTTTATTTCAAAGGAAACTATGGCCAGTTCCATGGCTGAAGACCAGGATCGAGGGGAGGTTTATTTCAGAAGAAACCGAGACCAGTTCCGTGGCTAAAGACTAGGATTGAGGGGATGTTTATTTCAAAAGAAACCGAGACCAGTTCTGTGGCTGAAGACCATGATCGAGGGGAAGTTTCACCCTTTTCTAAGTGGCATTACTTAGTAAAAGAAGATGGATGAGTAAATTAACTACCATTCAAATCCACAACCAAAATTTCGAGTATTCTGATATTTAATCCTCTTTTACCATGAACGTCTAAATATCTTCGTCATTCACACCTTCAGGTCCAAGAAGATTATATAAGGGCATCTGTCATACCATAAATTTTGACCCTAAGACTTCACATTATTATGCAAATCATCACCACAACATGGATGTACTTTCACACTCACTAATCCTTTCAAAGATTGATTGAGTGTTCACTCTAGCCAAGAATTAGGGTTTTAAGCCCTCTCAGAGCATTCAGGCAAAGGATCAATCAAGAATTGACATGAAATTCAACTTATCAAGCCTCTAAATCATTCATGGGGGTCAAGATATCCTCAACATCAAGAATCAAGCACAAGATTGCAACATTTCAAGTTGATCAAGCCTCAAGACCATCAGTGTCACCAAATTAGGGTTTTGGTCGACCAAGGCTTCCAAAGGGAAATTCTCATCTGGGAACGAGCCAAGACCTCAAGATACGTTTCAAGGACATCAAATACATCATATTAGTCCATTCATATGATTGGATTGATTCAAATAACTTGATTCATAAGCAGTGCAAGAATTCAAATCCTTCTGAGCCACAAACTAGGGTTTTGATGAAAAGTTAACCATACTTTTGAATATTGGCCAAGACATGATCTCAAACCTTGGGATATGATTCAATACACTCACATTTACCCTTGATACCCATTCATAAGTTTAGAATCACCTTGGGACATCCATTCATTGAAAATTAGGAATTATGGTTTCTCTGCACAAAATTCATCTGAGACCAAAACTCAAAGTTTGACTTTTTGACCAAAAATGTTCATCATGAACCATTATTCAAGAAAACATGATCCATTGTTGCATTTGAACAAGATTTGATCAAGAAATCAAGGTAACTTGTAAAAGGGGCAATGTTGAGAAAGTGAAAATTTCACTAAGTTATGAAAAAAAAGTGTTTAGGTACCCAACTTCCAAAGGCCATAACTTGTTATCCAAGCAACCATTTTCTTATCCAAAGCTCAAATGATAGCTCTCATCACATACTACAAAAGTGTAAAACTGATCTATGGTAAAAAAATGCTTGGATTTTAACTTATGAAGTGATCAAAATCAAGAAAAGTGTGAAATGAACTTCAACACTTAGTGAAATTCTGCCTAAGGTAAGATCAGGCAAAACACCAAAATATGGAGGGATTTTTCACCATGATCCAAGATGAATCAGGTCCAATGGTGAACATCAAAGTTGAAGTACATAATCCCAGCTTTCTAAAGAGCCTAAGAGAATGAGATAACTCCACTTGAGCAAAGGGATATGGAGTGATCAATACACCTTGTTGCAAACTGTTTTGCAAAATCAGGTTGGTCATTTACTTACCATACACAATTTTCTTGTCAAGTGTAATGATCAACTCCACTCACATTCAATGCATAACAGAAGGAATCATAAAAAACCTGCAAATTTGAATCAAAGGGTCAAGAGATATCTCAAATTGAATTAATGGATTTTGTAACATTATGCCTTGAATTCAAAGGCATTTATGTGCAATAGTACACATTCAACAAAGGTACTCTTTTTAGACAAGATGCTCACATAAACAACAATAAAAACATCTGAGCAATATGGAACTGGTCAAAAGTTGGCTATGCTACTTAGAAGAGCTATTGTACCTTGGCATGGAAGTAATGACATCTTGCTAAAAACATTGAATGAGCTCTTATCCTCCAAGCTATCACTATTCAGCCAACAAAAATCCATTCTCCTATAAATAGAACTCATTTCAGATCATTCAAAAAGACACTAAAATAACACAATACTTGTTTTCCTTTCTTTATAACACAATACTTGTTTTCCTTTCTTTCTTGCTTTTGCTCCAAGTTTCTAATTTTTTTAAAAGTGAGTGGAAAGTTCTCTAAACCAGAGCTTCTTGGCTCAAACCAATGGTCTAAACACATCACAAATCATCTTTTAGAGGTGTCCAAACCCTCATCTTCATCCCAAACCACCAAAATCAGAAAATCAACTGTCAAAACCTCATATTTTTTACTTTCTGCATTTTTCAAGCCATGTCTTGATCTAGTCTATTTCAAATCCAAATAACACTCTAAACACTCTCTAAATAACATCCCTAAGCTGTTCTAACAACCTGTAACACCATTTGAGGGAGTTGCCATTTTGACCACTTTTGGCTCATTTTGCAAGAAGAGACAAAACTCTGATCTAGAGGTTTCTCCTTGATTCCAAGCATCCAAGTAACTTTTATAAGGTGTATTGCAGGTGTCCAAAGCATCAAGACACATCTATAACAACTATCTTGAAAGATCCTAATTTGCTTCAAGAGGTAAGTTTCCTCAAAACTTGAACTTGCCAAAATATGCTTTGCTTTGATGTACATTGATCATAAACATGTCATACATATCATATTTGTTGTGTTTGAACTATAATTGAGCACTATTGTTGGCTGTATAAATATGTAGCATAGAACTTGCAAAATCATGGCCTATTTGAAACCACTATCGGGTTTTAAAATGTAGGCACTTTTAGAAAAATCTAAGACCACCATTGGATTCCTCGTGAAATTCTAGGTATGATCCATTTTTATTTCATCCAATTTCATGGAGAAATGAGGGAGATATGATCCTTCTTGCAAAGCTTGAAAACCTTGGGCAAGGACCAGCCATGGCGCCTTGGCTTGGTCTGGCCTCAGGTCCTTTCCACCCTCATTAATTTATGGGTGTGGTTTGATACACGGATGTATCACCACCCTAGTGGTTTGTGCCTGCGTGTTAAGTGTGTTTATGTGTGTAAGGGCGTGGGTTCAACCCCCACCCATGCCATTTTTTGAAACTTCTCCCATTTTTTCATATTTTCACTTTTTTTTTACATTTTTCTATATTATTTTCAAATAATTATTTTTTAAATCACACTTAATTATTTTTAAATGATTTTTTGCACACATGTCATTCACACATTTTTTTAATTTGATCCACAAAAAAATTCAAAAAAAGATTTATTTTTAATCACTTTTTATTAAGTTGATATTAATTGTTTTTAAATGATTAAAAAACCCTAAAAATGGTTTTCTCCTTGATTATTTTTAAACCTATCACATTTTGATCTTCATATGAATAAAACCTAATATTTCAAACGTTGTTTTAAAATTACAACATGTTTATCTTAACTTACATATCAATTACATCATGTTTAAAATCATTTGAAAACACCTTTAATCAAACATTTCAAAACTAGGGTTTTCAAAAATCATTAAATCTTGGGCCTCTATTAGAGTGTAAGACCCAACTCAATTTGTAAATAAACCACTCCATGGGCCTCTGCTATAGTATAAGTCCCATAGCACTTTTTCTAAATCACGGTGTGATCACTGTTTTCATAACAAACCCTTGGGCCTCTCCTTGAGTTTAAGCCCCATCACCATCATTTTTATTTCCATCAATAAATCTTAGGCCTCTAATAGAGTGTAAGTCCCATCTTTTTGTACATAAATAAATCTTTTTAAGGGCCTCTACTATGGTATAAGTCCCTTCTCTCAGTGTTCAAAATCACTGTTGTTTTAAAAACATCTTGGGCCTCTGCTAGGAGTGTAAGTCCCAATCTTTTTCTTTCAAAATTATCCTCTGTTTTTCAAAACAAGATAAACATCTTGGGCCTCTGCTAGGAGTGTAAGTTCCATCCCTCTTTTGATTTTCAAAAACTTCAATCTTTCAAAAATTGTCAAATTCAATTTAAACCTATCATCAAACAATCATCTGGGCCTCTATTTAGACTGTAAGACCCAACACCTTGTCTTCTCTCTCACTTAATATCAAGTCATCTTCAAAAATCAAAACTTTCTTCAATTTATTCAAATTTCTAATTCAATCTTGAAGAAAGCATCTAATCAATCACAATACACTTGGGCCTATATCCAGAGAATAAATCCCACCACCTTTCTCACTTCAATTCATACTTGTCTATATACTTGTTCATATATCTGTATATATACTTGTACATATCTTGTTAAAGTTTCTCTTAGCATTTACATCATCCTTATTTTAGACTAGTTCAAACAATAGGATCCTTTCAATCAGTATAACTTAGTTCAAACAACTAGTTCCCCCTGTACAAAGGAATTCTTCTTCCCAATACAGTCAGCCTCCTCTTGGGCTTTGTTCAATTTATTTAACCATGAAACACCTCAATAAAGAGAGGATTATTTCCCGGTGAAACCTCTTCTTTAACCCCTTTAACCCTGGAACAGTTCAGAAAAGAAAAGATTATTTCCTGGTGAAACCTTTCTTGAACTCTTCCTAGACTTGGAAAGTCTCAATCCCCAGCCTCCTCTTGGGCTTCATACAAGGACCCACAGGATTCCTAGAATCATTCTAAGCCTCCTCTTGGGCTTCATACAAGAACCCACAGGCTTCCTAGAAGCATCCATAGCCTCATCTTGGGCTTCATACAAGGACCCACAGGCTTCCTAGAATCATCCCCAGCATCCTATTAGGCTTCATACAAGGACCCACAGGCTTCCTAGAAGTATCCCCAGCCTCCTCTTGGGCTTCATACAAGGACCCTCAAGCTTCCTGAAAGCATAGGATAGATCCTAGCCATCTTTATCAATACACTAGTCCCCAGGAGATTCAAAACCTCTAAGGCATTTAAACTCATCCTTTAAGTCTCTTCTGATCCTCAACAAGGTTTGGTTTTCACTTTAAAATCCACAGTCAGGGCTAGCTTACCATCAACAAATCCCCAAAAGAATCAAAGCCCTTATGGCATTTAATAATTCAACTCTTTTCTAATCTCCAGCAAGAGTTAGTTTCCCTTTTGATTCCTCAAAACAGTTTAGACATTTTCTTGGAACTAAAATCCCTCAGCAAAGAGTCAGTCTCGACTTAAATTTCCTCAGCCTCGTCTTAGGCTTCATATAATAGTTTTCCTAGTCAGCCTCAGTCTTGGGCTTTGTACAAGACATGTATATTACTCCCCCAGTTGAGTCAGTTTTCAACTTTTTTAGATTCAACCTTGGGCTTTGATCAAGGCACAAAATCTAACATCCCCATAGATGAGACCATTAGTCCTCTCTGTAGGAGGATATTTCCTCTATACATCACATTTCAAAACAAAAAATTAAACCATTTTTTCTAGATAATTGATGTAAGTGGCACACTTGTTGATTCAAAATCCAAGCTGGAGTCCCTCCTTTATCATGGCTAAAGTTCTCTTTCATCTAAGTGATGTAAGTGGCAAACCTCTGGATTCTACACATCCAAGTCAATGTCCCTTTCTTAGCATGAAAAGGTTCATAAAGGAAAAGTGGAATTGCTCTATACTGAGTTAAAGCTTCTTCCTTCATGACATCTTAAATCTCCTATAAAGGAAGATGTGGCATTGCTGGATTCCACACATCCCAGTTAAAGCAACTTCCCTTATAAATCAATTCTTCATTGTTTGTGATGAATAGGTGAGATGTCTCCCTTTAGAGATGACAAATTCTCTCTCAGTCAAACCTTTAGCTTCAATCTTGGGCTTTGAACAAGACACAAATACTTATTTAGCTTCAATCTTGGGCTTTGAACAAGCCACAAATACTCTTTTAGCTTTAATCTTGGGCTTTGAACAAGACACAGATACTCTTTTAGCTTCAATCTTGGGCTTTGAACAAGACACAAATACTCTTTTAGCTTCAATCTTGGGCTTTGAACAAGACACCAAACATTTTTCCTCCAATAGAATAGGAGGAACTACGAACGCTCTGATTTTTCCAGATCTCTTTACGAGAATATGTAGGCATAAGATTGCGAAATCTTAGCGAGCGCACTAATAAAAAATCTTAGGTCAAGTACCTTCCTAAAAACAATAGAAAACATTAAAACAACAAAAAATATCTCCTCAAAGGAGAAACTTCCCCAATCAACAGCAAATGGATTTAAGCAACCAAGAAATTCAACAGTAGAAACATATGCAAATAAAGGTTCCTATAGATTACTATAGATACTCTGGGTGTTAATAGCTTCCATTTGTATAACCAACCCCCGATTCCATATCTCTTTGCATTTGTAAAGGAAAAAATTTGCATGCAGGGTTAGTTTAAGATATCTTCCCCTTCCTTTTAAGCTTCATATAAAAATCAGAAAGTAGCACTAAAAGCGGTAGTGGCCGCGTCACAAAAACCGAGCTACAGTAAGTTCACAATCATCATCAACGCCATGGTTTCATCTTCAATTCATCTCATTTTCTCCATCAAGGTGAGTTCCATTAGATATTATAGCTTTTGGAGGGAAAATATGAGAATATGGGTGAGTTAGGTTTTTTGTAAAATTGAATCAAATGTTGTTTTCATGTTGTAATTGATGAATTGCACGGTTAATAATGTTATACCATGTTTAATGGGGTGTTTGGATGTTGTATGATCATGTGGGGCTGAGTTTGGCCATGGATGCCTTCATTATTGCGTTCTGCAGAGCTTTGATCATGTGCGAGCTTACGCGACCCCTAGGCGACCAGTTTTCTGCTATAGTCGCTGTGCGAGCTTGAGCGAACGAAAAGTGAGCACCTCGCTTTGAGTTTACAGGTGACCATGAACCAAATTTAGTTATGTCTGCACCTCTCCTTGAGTGTGTTGTGCGAACTAAAAGCGAGACAGCCTCGCTTTGCAGTCGTTGTGCGACCATGACAGAGTTTAGTTTTCCCGTTCCTTGTTTTCTTCATATCTTTTTAATTGTAACTCGGATTAAGGTGTGGTCGGAAGCATTAGAAAGTATATGGAAATAGGAGATTGGTTGATAGATTGGTTTTGAATTGAAGTGAATGTGGAAAGTGTGGTTCGTGTATCCACCGTAATTCATGAATCGAGAGTCTGATTGACATGAGACTTGAAGAATGGGAAAGATAATCTAAATGGGATATTAAATGGTGATGTGATACCATGAACTAACCAAGGATTCTTGGTAGAGGATAGTGTTGTACCCCAAATTTTACCCTCAGATATTGTGATCATTTGCACATCATTCTAAGTCGGCCATTTTTGCATTTCTAGTTAAACATTTTATTGACCATTAGTCATGCATTTTCTTCTTCTTTGTCATTCATGATTTTTAGTAATTATTGTATTTATTTATATTTAATTCGTTATAAGTATCTTAGATATATTTAGGATTTTTATAGTTTAATTTCAATTTAGGTTTTTATATATAATATATTTAAGTTAGTTTATTTTAATTATAACTTTAATTTTAAACTTAGTCTAATTTTTATTTTAGTTTTTTATTTATTTTAGTTTAGTTTTGATTAACCTTAATTTTAATTTAGTTTTTTATTTAGGTTTATTGGTTTAGCTTAATTTTATCTTAATTTTAATTTTTATTATAATCATATTTTTATTCTCCTTTTGTTTTTTTATGGTAAATTTAAATTAGAGTAACTTAATTAGTTTTAAAGTTTTAATGACAATTCAAAAAGCAAAAATAAAAGGTCCCTTTTACACTTTGACCCAATCGTACCATTTTGCTACCTCCCACACCATGTCACTACACAAAATCTCCAAAGCAATGACAGTACAACAATGACTTTACAAAGCTGCAAAATCTCTGCTGCAAAACAGACCCAAAACCATGTATGAACTTGTTCGACACCAAAACCTGCTTGCTGCATCCAATCTGCCCAAGACCTGCACACAAGCAACAACGACGTTTCAACAACGGCAAGAAATTTGAACAAAGCTTTCAATAAAGAGAGACCTCTTCATCATTTTTTCTGCGGTTAAAAAAACTCTCCGAAAACAAAGACCCTCTCTCTCATTTTAAACTTGAAAAAACAATACTTTCCAAGATCACACAAAACTCGCTATCCCTTATCATTTTCTTCACTTATCTTTCCTTCTCCCTGCTTCAAACCAAACAACCGCACAGCTGCTCGAAGAAAGAATAATTTCAACTCTTCAGTCATCAACGAAGCACTGCTAAGCTATTTTGGTTTCGCCAACTCGGTCGGTATACTCGAATCACTCGCTTGCTTTGTGCGCTGCTGTTGTCTTACTTTTTATTAGTTGGTTTGTTTGCTTTATCATTTTTGTGTGTTAGTTGTGTTGGAGGTTGGGTGTATTTGTTCATGTTTGATCGGTTTACTTGGTTTATAGCATGCTTGTAGTATTTTTTTTTGAACATGTGTAAATCATTAGATTTGTTGTGCCATATTTGTTTGACCTTGTAGCACAGATCCTTGTTTAAACATCATATATGTAGAGCTTACTTTCATGCTGGCTGAGCTGTAGGAATAGTCGATTTCAATTTTCTTTTTTCATTATTTGGATATATACTATACTGTAAGTTTACATGCATTGCTTATTTAAAGTTTCATGTCTTATATTTTTATAAGTTAGAGTTTTACAAGTTTTGTTATTTAAGATTACTTATTTAAAGTTTATCCAAAATTGTTATATATATATACTGACACTTTGATTTGTTTTAGTATAGTTTCAGATTTTTACTCATACTTACGTTTTGCTTTACGTATAGTTTTAGTTATCATATAAATACTTTCATTTTAAATACAAGTACATATAGATTTTAGATTTTAGTTTTTTCATATATAGAATTTATACAAATACTTTGATTTGCTTTGAGTTTAGTATACAATGTGTGCATGAGTTTTCATGTTTTGTTTTGGCTACTGAAGCGTGAGGGTGTGCGTGCTATTTTGTTACTATTATGAAAGCTATATGGAAAATGGGGTGGTGATTTAGATTAAATGAGATTTGTGTTATGTTAGCTTAGTTATATAAAAATAATATACATTGATATGTTAGTGTATGATAGCTTAGTTATAATAATAATAATACTGTCTTGTTTTATACTTTGTTAATTACTGATAGTTAAATTAGTTTTCATTTTATTAACTTAGATTAGTAACTAATTTCTTAGTTATAGATAGTTAGATTAGATTTTAGTTTATTTAACTTTTAATTAGAATTTAATTTATTTAGTTTTTAATTAGAATTTAGGTAATTAGTTTTTTTTAATTTCTAACCTATATTAGTTCTAATTTAGAAATATCTGTTTAAATAGATTTTATTTGATTTTAACTTTATCTTGACTATCCTCATTTTTATTTTAGTTAATTCCTGGTTATCAATTTTTAATTTAATTCCTAGTTAATTCTTTATGCATTTCACTGTATATATGTTGTTGTTCATCATACTCTTGATACTCGAGGTTTCCTCGTTGTTTGCCTGTCATTTATACTACATTCCAAAGGAAAGTCTCTCTATTGACTTCATGTCATAGATAGCTCAAACACCCTGTTAACCTCAAACCATTTCACAAGAGATAACCATTAATCTCTTCTCCCTTTTGACCTGGCATTCCCAAGAGATAGCCATTAATCTCTTCTCCCTTTTGACCTAGCATTCCCAAAGAGATAGCTATTAATCTCTTTCCCTTTAAGACGGTCCAACCTTTCACAATCCTTTCAAGAGATAGCAATTAATCTCTTTCTCCTAACCAATCCATCCTTACAAGCTAAGCTTTCAAGCTTTTCACCCTTTTTACCCCGTTGAGGGGAACTACGATTGCTCTGATTTCCCAAGTTCACCTTGAGAATACGTAGGCATAGGATTGCGAGATCCTAGCGAGCTACCTTTTTTCTTTTTCCATCTTTACCTTTACACCTGATGCCTTCTCGGATTCCACCTTTTCCTTTACACCCTTTTACCCCGTATTGAGGGGAACTACGAATGCTCTGATTCCATTCCCGTCAGGATACGTAGGCACGAGATGCGATGTCTTGGCGAGCATGCTTAGTGTACATATCCCTAGGTCTTCCTTTACTTTAGCATAGATTTCTTAACAAGCAAACATAACCTAACACAAACTTAACAAGAGGTTCCCGTAGAGTACTACGGACGTTTAGGGTGCTAATACCTTCCCTTTGCGTAACCAACCCCCGAACCTTAGATCTCCCCCCTTTAGGTTTTTTAACGATCTTGAACCTTTCCTTTGGATAAATCAAAGTCGGTTGTAAAAGAAATATGATGCAAGTTAATTAATAGCTTGTTATCCGATTTTCACCGCAACAGAAATGGCGACTTCACTGGGGATGCTCCCTAAGAGGGTTAAGCCTATCTTGTTTGTCTTTGTGTTATTTATATGTTTGTTTGCCTGTACACTTGTATATTTTGTATATCTGTATATATATACCTGTTGTGCTTGAGTTTTTTCTGTGTGCAGGGTTGCTACCTTGAGTGGTGAGATAAGTCCTAACCCGGACTTGAGAGCACTTATGATAGGATCGTGGTGTAATCAATAGTCGGTTGTTGGCAGTAGTACCAACAACTTATGGCATATGATGACCACACTCAGATGAGGCCCTTTGGGATTGTTGATGTCTGATGTGAGCAGTCACATTGATATTACTTTTTCAATTGAGTGCCAGGGATTCTGAGGACCGTAGTTACCTTTACCCCACTTGGCCTTTTAGGAGGTAGTGCGGTGACTATGAGGGAGCCAGTCCCGAGTAGTTGTCATGCGATACTACACTCAGACGAGTTTATCTTGAGAATATTATTAACCCGTGTAAGTAGTTACATGGGCCGATAATATCCGAAGGATTTACGTAGACTCTGGGAACCTCTTAGAACCCTGTTCTACAGTTGATAAACCCTAGTACACACCCTTGGTTTGGTTCTTTACCCAGACTCCATGCTGTGATCTCGAACCCTTGACCCTGTTGCATGTGTTTTGTATCCTATTTGCATTATATTGCATATCATTTGCATCTTTGCATGTTTCATTGCATATGTCTGTTTGTCTAGTGGCTCATTTCCAGTGGTCTCTATCTTCCAGTGTCATCTGTGAGTTGTCAAGCTGATTCCTTGACACCGATACAGGACTAGAGCTAACATCAGATGCAGAATGTCAAGAATAACCCTCTGTCAGAGCAAGTGAAGCTTCAGTCGACTTCAGCTCAGCTACTTTCCGAAGACAGGACAACTCATACTTGTAGTTGAATAGTCATTAGACCTTGTTTCTTATTGTTTGCATTTTCCTTTGTTTTGTACTAGTTGTTTGCTTTCAACTATGTTTGTACTTTCAGATTAATGAAATAAGCATTTGCAACTTTTTGATTCAATTCATTTGTTTTTGCTATTTACTTCTTATTGCTTCCTCTTTCATGAAAAATAAAATAAAAAATTCTCTTGTCCACTTTCTTCTGATTATGCAAAGATTGGAGGGAGGATGATGAAAACGTTATACCCATAATTGCTGTCGGTATGCTTTCAAATCAAAACTTTGCTGACGATGTAAGGCATTGTTTCGATCCCCAAACACTGGAGACATAAGGAAGATAACCCCTCTTTAACCCCTTCGAGCCTTGAAGTAGGAGTTTCTTTTCTTTACAAATAATAACCCGCAATCTTAACCTGGGGCAGGCTAGTTCTCAGTTAGCTTGATCGTGCATTCAAATACAAGAATAGCATTCAAGATGCCTTTCAACAAAGTTCACAAATGTTCCTTCGCACACAGCAAGCAAGTGTCGAAGATGTCTTTCAAGTCAAACGCCAATGATGATTCACTGTAATCCTTAAGTCAGGCAGTCACTAAAAAAAAAAAAAAGCCTGCTAAGTCAAAACCTATGAAGGAGACTTAGGCAAAAATTGGGTATCTCGCTGGCTGTAAGTTCAAATGACACAGTTCAGGCGAAGTTAGGGATAACAAAAACCAATCAAGAAGTTACCAAAATCCTCAAAGACAAAACTAGTTGACTGAATGTTGTAAGAAGTAGTGACTGCCATCTCAAGTCCATTGAATTTTGAACCATCGTCATTATTATCATCAGTGCAATTCCTAACTCATGAAATTTGAGTGCATAGTTTGAGTTAACTGAGCATAGGACTGGAGTTCATCACGTAGATTGGGTGGGTCACAAATAAACTTTGAGCCTTTATCCTTTGTTTCTTAAACCATGAACCAGGCCATGTTATAACCCTCAAAAGACCTAATTGAAGCGAGGTTATTTTGAAAGCATACTACAGCAAGGTTGCGTAACCTGACTCCTAAAGATCTTTGCGGATCATTTGTTTTGGCACTACACCTTTTGCTTAAACTTTTCACTTTAGTGTCTTGAACCTTTGTGTTCTGACCGATGACTCATTGTGCTTTGCATCTTTCTGAAAATGATTTAGATTTCAAAAGTTACATGAACTTTGCATTTACCATGTTTGTACAAATACTTTTGTTTGCAAACTAGCTTCTTTTTAAGGAATTGTCAAACATTTGAGAAACTTGGTCGGTGATCCAATCAGGGGCAAGTTCCTTCCATATCCTGTTGAGAATCAGTTCAAGATTTGTGGTTTAATGGCGACTTCTTAGAATTGGTTTATACAGAAGATTTTGCAAGACTCAGGCTGGGGCAAGCTTTCCCAGTGTACAGTAAAACAATCATCTTTCAAGACTCATACTGGGGCAAGCTTCCCCAGTGTATAATAATCAACTTTCAAGACTCAGACTGGGGCAAGCTGTCTAAGAGCACCATGAAATGGTCATTTCCAGAATCAATCAAGCTGAAGCAATGATCAACTCATCTACAATAATCAGCTAGTCTAGGGCAAGTTACTTGAAGAATCCCCGAGTAGCTCTCCATCCTTCCCACAAGGATCATTAATTTGGATACAGTTTACCAGTGTGGTAGATGATGTGTCCAGCGTTAGCATCTCTAGTCCCCAAGCAGAATGACAGTGATCTCTGTGTAGAGGAATCAGCCTTCCAGTCTTGTCTTCTCCACCAGAGAGTCGAGCTGTGTCGTCAGCATCTGCACCTGCATTTGCATTTGATCTTATATCATCTGCATGATTCATATACATATGCATATCATGAGTGTTTCATCCTCATTTACATTTCTTCCGAGGTCGTGCCGTTATCCACATCTTACCTTGTGGTCAAAGTCCAACTTACATGACACCTACCAAACAAATATTGTCGTGTCTATCTGACGTTCTTCCAGATATGACCTTTCTTATCCGATTGTTTTTCCGGATATGTTTGTTCCTCTTTTGTGTCCAATGCCATTCTTGGATGTCATATACATTTGTCTCCTCTGATGTTTTACCAGACCGAGTTTTCTGTTCTGACGTTTTCCCAGAACTCTCTCTTTGCATTATCTGATGTTTTTCCAGATATACCCCTTTGTGATTCTGATGCTTTTCCAGAATGATATTGGTTTTGCCATCTGATGCTTTTCCGGATGTGTTTCTCTTTCTGATGTTTGTTTCAGATTGAGTCTTTTGTTCTGATGTTTTTCCAGAACTTATCTGATGTTTTTCCAGATAATCACTTTGTTTATTCTGACGCTTTTCCAGAATTTCATTATTTTCATCATCTGATGCTTTTCCGGATGTGTTTCTCTTTCTGATGTTTTTTCAGATGGAGTCTTTTGTTCTGATGTTCTTCCAGAACCTATCTGATGTTTTCCTAGATAGCCCTTTGCTTATTCTGATGCTTTTCCAGAATTTCATTGTTTTTACCATCTGATGCTCTTCCGGATGTGTCTCTCATTCTGATGTTTTTTTAGATTGAGTCTTTGTTCTGATGTTTTTCCAGAACTTATCTGATGTTTTTCCTGATAATCACTTTGTTTATTCTGATGCTTTTCCAGAATTTCATTGCTTTTACCATCTGATGCTCTTCCGGATGTGTCTCTCTTTCTGATGTTTTTTTTCAGATCGAGTCCTTGTTCACTTTATCTAAAGCCGTTATTAGATATTGTGATCTATACCTTTCATTCAAAGCCGTTATTGGATGTCCGGTTTCTCTACCATCCGATGCCTATCCGGATGTGTCTCTCATTCTGATGTTTTTTCAGATTGAGTCTTTGTTCTGATGTTTTTCCAGAACTTATCTGATGTTTTTCCAGATAATCACTTTGTTTATTCTGATGCTTTTCCAGAATTTCATTGTTTTTACCATCTGATGCTCTTCCGGATGTGTCTCTCTTTCTGATGTTTTTTTCAGATTGAGTCTTTTGTTCTGATGTTTTTCCAGAACTTATCTGATGTTTTTCCAGATAATCACTTTGTTTATTCTGATGCTTTTCCAGAATTTCATTGCTTTTACCATCTGATGCTCTTCCGGATGTGTCTCTCTTTCTGATGTTTTTTTTTCAGATCGAGTCCTTGTTCACTTTATCTAAAGCCGTTATTAGATATTGTGATCTATACCTTTCATTCAAAGCCGTTATTGGATGTCCGGTTTCTCTACCATCCGATGCCTATCTGGATGTGTCTCTCCTTTTGATGTTTTTTTCAGATCGAGTCCTTGTTCGCTTTATCTAAAGCCGTTATTAGATATTGTGATTTATACCTTTCATTCAAAGCCATTATTGGATGTCTGGTTTCTTTACCTTGTTCACTTTCATCTGAAGCCGTTATCAGATATTGTGACTTGTACCTTCCATTCAAAGCTATTATTGGATGTTTGGTTTCTTTTGCCATCTGATGTGTTTCCGGATGTGCATATCTCTGTCTTTTCTGGCTTTTCTTGAAGATCTCGTTTGAACTCTTCAGTATAAGAAAATCCCAGATGTCTATCATTTCATTTCAAATTGATCCCCAGTGGAGATCGTGTCTTCTTTCGGACTCCATGCCCAGTAAGTGTACTTTCATTTCCCCAGTATCAGCCGGTCTTGCTTGAACCAGTTGTTCTATCACCTTAGATTATTCCCCAGTGTTGTTGTCATCCCCATTGAGTGATTGCTCATTGTGTGGACTTTGGCCCCGTCTGCTTTTGTCTTCGTCTGCATTTTGCACCTACCATTCTATCATTTCAATCATACTAGAAATTCATGGCAAGTTTGCATTTGCATGTCTGTTAGCTGTCCGTAGCATTTGCATTCCATCTAAGGGCAAAATTTTCGGTTTGCTATATTTAAATACCTTTCACCATTTTTCCATCCCTCATGTCATCCGGTGAAGATATTTAAATAGGGGCAACTGTTGTACCCCAAATTTTACCCTCAGATATTGTGATCATTTGCACATCATTCTAAGTCGGCCATTTTTGCATTTCTAGTTAAACATTTTATTGACCATTAGTCATGCATTTTCTTCTTCTTTGTCTTTCATGATTTTTAGTAATTATTGTATTTATTTATATTTAATTCGTTATAAGTATCTTAGATATATTTAGGATTTTTATAGTTTAATTTCAATTTAGGTTTTTTATATATAATATATTTAAGTTAGTTTATTTTAATTATAACTTTAATTTTAAACTTAGTCTAATTTTTATTTTAGTTTTTTATTTATTTTAGTTTAGTTTTGATTAACCTTAATTTTAATTTAGTTTTTTATTTAGGTTTATTGGTTTAGCTTAATTTTATCTTAATTTTAATTTTTATTATAATCATATTTTTATTCTCCTTTTGTTTTTTATGGTTAATTTAAATTAGAGTAACTTAATTAGTTTTAAAGTTTTAATGACAATTCAAAAAGCAAAAATAAAAGGTCCCTTTTACACTTTGACCCAATCGTACCATTTTGCTACCTCCCACACCATGTCACTACACAAAATCTCCAAAGCAATGACAGTACAACAATGACTTTACAAAGCTGCAAAATCTCTGCTGCAAAACAGACCCAAAACCATGTATGAACTTGTTCGACACCAAAACCTGCTTGCTGCATCCAATCTGCCCAAGACCTGCACACAAGCAACAACGACGTTTCAACAACGGCAAGAAATTTGAACAAAGCTTTCAATAAAGAGAGACCTCTTCATCATTTTTTCTGCGGTTAAAAAAACTCTCCGAAAACAAAGACCCTCTCTCTCATTTTAAACTTGAAAAAACAATACTTTCCAAGATCACACAAAACTCGCTATCCCTTATCATTTTCTTCACTTATCTTTTCCTTCTCCCTGCTTCAAACCAAACAACCGCACAGCTGCTCGAAGAAAGAATAATTTCAACTCTTCAGTCATCAACGAAGCACTGCTAAGCTATTTTGGTTTCGCCAACTCGGTCGGTATACTCGAATCACTCGCTTGCTTTGTCCGCTGCTGTTGTCTTACTTTTTATTAGTTGGTTTGTTTGCTTTATCATTTTTGTGTGTTAGTTGTGTTGGAGGCTGGGTGTATTTGTTCATGTTTGATCGGTTTACTTGGTTTATAGCATGCTTGTAGTATTTTTTTTTTGAACATGTGTAAATCATTAGATTTGTTGTGCCATATTTGTTTGACCTTGTAGCACAGATCCTTGTTTAAACATCATATATGTAGAGCTTACTTTCATGCTGGCTGAGCTGTAGGAATAGTCGATTTCAATTTTCTTTTTTCATTATTTGGATATATACTATATTGTAAGTTTACATGCATTGCTTATTTAAAGTTTCATGTCTTATATTTTTATAAGTTAGAGTTTTACAAGTTTTGTTATTTAAGATTACTTATTTAAAGTTTATCCAAAATTGTTATATATATATACTGACACTTTGATTTGTTTTAGTATAGTTTCATATTTTTACACATACTTACGTTTTGCTTTACGTATAGTTTTAGTTATCATATAAATACTTTCATTTTAAATACAAGTACATATAGATTTTAGATTTTAGTTTTATCATATATAGAATTTATACAAATACTTTGATTTGCTTTGAGTTTAGTATACAATGTGTGCATGAGTTTTCATGTTTTGTTTTGGCTACTGAAGCGTGAGGGTGTGCGTGCTATTTTGTTACTATTATGAAAGCTATATGGAAAATGGGGTGGTGATTTAGATTAAATGAGATTTGTGTTATGTTAGCTTAGTTATATAAAAATAATATACATTGATATGTTAGTGTATGATAGCTTAGTTATAATAATAATAATACTGTCTTGTTTTATACTTTGTTAATTACTGATAGTTAAATTAGTTTTCATTTTATTAACTTAGATTAGTAACTAATTTCTTAGTTATAGATAGTTAGATTATATTTTAGTTTATTTAACTTTTAATTAGAATTTAATTTATTTAGTTGTTAATTAGAATTTAGGTAATTAGTTTTTTTTAATTTCTAACCTATATTAGTTCTAATTTAGAAATATCTGTTTAAATAGATTCTATTTGATTTTAACTTTATCTTGACTATCCTCATTTTTATTTTAGTTAATTCCTGGTTATCAATTTTTAATTTAATTCCTAGTTAATTCTTTATGCATTTCACTGTATATATGTTGTTGTTCATCATACTCTTGATACTCGAGGTTTCCTCGTTGTTTGCCTGTCATTTATACTACATTCCAAAGGAAAGTCTCTCTATTGACTTCATGTCATAGATAGCTCAAACACCCTGTTAACCTCAAACCATTTCACAAGAGATAGCCATTAATCTCTTCTCCCTTTTGACCTGGCATTCCCAAGAGATAGCCATTAATCTCTTCTCCCTTTTGACCTGGCATTCCCAAAGAGATAGCTATTAATCTCTTTCCCTTTAAGACGGTCCAACCTTTCACAATCCTTTCAAGAGATAGCAATTAATCTCTTTCTCCTAACCAATCCATCCTTACAAGCTAAGCTTTCAAGCTTTTCACCCTTTTTACCCCGTTGAGGGGAACTACGATTGCTCTGATTTCTCAAGTTCACCTTGAGAATACGTAGGCATAGGATTGCGAGATCCTAGCGAGCTACCTTTTTTCTTTTTCCATCTTTACCTTTACACCCGATGCCTTCTCGGATTCCACCTTTTCCTTTACACCCTTTTACCCCGTATTGAGGGGAACTACGAATGCTCTGATTCCATTCCCATCAGGATACGTAGGCACGAGATGCGATGTCTTGGCGAGCATGCTTAGTGTACATATCCCTAGGTCTTCCTTTACTTTAGCATAGATTTCTTAACAAGCAAACATAACCTAACACAAACTTAACAAGAGGTTCCCGTAGAGTACTACGGACGTTTAGGGTGCTAATACCTTCCCTTTGCGTAACCAACCCCCGAACCTTAGATCTCCCCCCTTTAGGTTTTTAACGATCTTGAACCTTTCCTTTGGATAAATCAAAGTCGGTTGTAAAAGAAATATGATGCAAGTTAATTAATAGCTTGTTATCCGATTTTCACCGCAACAGATAGTAATGATCCATAGGCCATAATGTTGTATGTGAAATACTTGTTTTGATTAGGTGTGACTCATTTGTGTATAACTACTTGAATATGCCTAAGAATTGTTATGCATGCTATATATATATATATATATATATATATATATATATATATATATATATATATATTGGTTGGATGTTTGTTGTGTGATAACATGCTTAAAACACTAAAGATGATTGAGGAAACCTAGGATATAACTAGGTAAATGAATTAGAAAGATAATTGGGTTATGGAATTGACTTAGATGGCGATGGTTGAACACAAGGGTGTCTTGGTATGTACCGTGGACAAGTAGTCGCTAGAACGTAGTTTAGTTATAAACTAATATGTTTTGTATGGAACCTGCAGAATAACATGTGATGGGTTGATAAGATCACCTGGTAATTGATGAATAAATGTAACTATGTTAAGCGTATTCCACCCAGTGGAGGTCTGGACTCCGTGGAAAATATCTATTAGATGATGAGATCTATATAATGGAAGTCTAGTATCCATTGATCACATCTGGTGGAAAGGGTTTGGTGTATTCCTTTAGTGGAGGTCTGGTATCCGTTGACCATATCGGATGGCGAGTTTAGTCCATGCAGTGGAGGTTTGGTGTCCATTGACCATATCTAATTAGGGGAGTGTGTTCTATGCAGTGGAAGTCTAGATTCCATGGACAATATCTGATAGTGGATTCCATGTAGTGGATGTCTAGTATTTATGGACCATATCTGGTAGATAGTTAGTCGGTGTAGTGAAGGTCTGGTTTTTCCATTGACCATATCTGACGGATGATTATTTATATCTTTGTGATCAATTTGGGCTAATCACCCTTGCGTTACAGTTTGTATTTTCCACGAATAATGATTATTTGAGTTTATGAACTCAATAGACAAGTTTCCATACATTGCAAGCCTTGTGAACTCAAGTCTTATTCCCTTTCCCCCTTGACTTGAGTTAGTATTTAATGAGAACCCTGTAGAGCTGAGAAAACCCATGAGATAGGGGAACTCACTGAGATTTTTATCTCACCCCAATATTGTTGCTATTTTTCAGGTATTGTTTGCAGTTTTAGTATGTTAGAGGAGTTGTGCATTGATGTTTCGAGGGAAACTTGTATTGGGATTTTTCCATTGCGTATTGTGTATAATGAAGTATATTGTACCTAGATCTTATATTTTTGTTTTGGCACTTTCCGTATCTTGTACCATGTGTTTTCCTTTATGTTTTGTAAAATGGTCAAGTATGTAAATTATGTCAATAGACACTTATGATTGGGTCAGTACCAAATAATAACCCTTGTATGATACTATTCTAGATATATATTATATGGGGTGTTACAGTAGTTTTGTACATGAGAGGAAGGTCTGAAGGCTTGGTTATTCTCGGACGACCATTCTTGGCAACCGAGAAAGCAAAGATTGATGTATAAACTGGTGAACTTAAATTGAAATTCAATAAACAGAAAGTTGTTTTTAAAGTATATGATTGGACACCCTATGTTGATGATTTGGATACTTGTTATCATCTGGAGGCAAAAGGTAACAAGGTAGCCACAGGACAAAGAAGAAATGAAGTGACCAGCGTAAGGGTTTCCATTGCGCCTAACGTGCCTTAGGCATGAACCGTCAAGCTAATGACGTTAAAAATCCCTGGATGAGAGACAACCCATCAATTTTTAATCAGCTTTTTGTTTTGCAAAACTTTTATTTTGTTTCAAAAACCAACCACAAGAGGAATTAGCTACCAAAGAAGAATCTGGTGGAGAAAATCTCATGTTCTTAATACACTTACGTGTGGTTATTTTTTTTCTTCAAATTTACGAGTTTAGATTTTGCATTGAACACATGATCCAAGAAAAGAACAAAAATAATAACTTAATCATAATGAAAGCAACCAAGGACTTGAAGGCAATGAAAGATAAAAGAATCGACCTACTTGTACTCAACCTGCAGATACCTCATCTGGTAAGGTTTGAGCCTAAATATTTCCATTGTACACTTTTTCTTTCTTAAAGTGTATCCATGCATTGTTCTTTTATCTGGTTTGATTTATTTCTGATTAAGTTATCATGATTGATCAATACACACTAAGGCATTTTTTTCTATATAACTCCAGGCCTTTGTAAAACATCCTTTAGTAGTAGGACCACCCTTTTCTAAACACTTTGAGCCTAAGCCTTTCTTTCGGTGACGTAGCCTTAAACTCTAAGACATATTACTTGAAATATCCTTTTGATTCAACCCTCTCTTTGGAGTTAGGCAGAAGTTTAGTTCTTCAAGTGTATGAAAAAGATTAAGTTTGGGGTTGCTCTTGGACGTGAGCAACATTTTAAGTTTGGGGTGGGGGTACTAGAAAATTTGATCCAAAATTTAAAAAAAATTTTGAAAAAAAAAAGAAGTGGAAAAAAGCACTTCTTCAAAAAAATGATGAATAAATGACAAAAAGAAAAGAAAAAGAAGAATGACATTGACAGAGGGATCACAAATCTCTAGTACCAACAAAAAGATACGGTGAATGAGGGAGAACTAGGAACCTAACTCCAAAGGTTTAACCCTACCTTCCTAAAAATATCCTACCATAACATAAACCAAGTTACAACCGAAAAAGTCGTATAAATATGTGAGTTGAGATTTCTATGATTGACTTTATTAGAACATAATCAAGCTAAGTTTAATTGATTTTGCATGTTGATTGAGTGTTAACCCTATCAATTGAGTGAGTTAAGTAAGCCGAGAGATAGGTTGAGTACTAGTCATGGTTGAAGACGTTTTTCGAAATTGCTGAATGGAAATTGGAAGCCGGAATAATGGTCAGGTAACTAAAAATATATGGTGATGTTCAATTTTTATTGTGCAACTTGTTGTCTGTTGAAATGTGCAATTGCAAGTGAGTTGCTTGAGGACAAGCAACAGTTCAAGTTTGGGGTTGTGATGACAGTCCGTCATTACATATAATCAGTCGAAGAATTGGGGGAAAACGATCAAAAGAGAAGCTAAAATGATGAAGAAAGACACAAGGAAGAATGAGACTTAATAGAAATTCTGGTGAAAATGGGTGAAAAACACGCAACTACTGGAATAATCACGCGCAACATCGTGTGTTATCGCGCGCGATAGGAAAGCAAAGGGTTCATCGCGCGCGCGATGCTTCCATAATACGCGCAATGAAGGTTTTTTCTGGGATTTTTCTAACGTGTTATGACTCGTTCTGACAGCTTAAAAAGGGGGTTTTATGCACTTTTACAAGGGTTACGAAATTTGGCACTGAGAGCACAATTTTACAGCATTAGAGGGTGATTTTGAGAGCATTGGAAGCATTGGAATCCATTGGAGGCCAATCCTTCAAGGGATTTCACATGGTATTCATCTTTATTCAATTGGTATTGTAATTTTCACTATGTGTAGCTAAATTCTCCTAGGTTAAGTTGTGTTGTGATGGACTTTATTCAATCTTGTTGGCATTATATGGCAGTTTGACTTTGTATGAATTCTTTGAATTATAATTTTTTTCAGTTGTTTCTTATGCTTAATGCTTATTATTTAAGATACTCTGTTAATTTGCTGTTAGATGCATAGGAATTTCTGACCTGTAGCCAATGTATTGGACCTATGACAACTGTTATACTTAAGTCGGTTGAATAGGGATAGGAAACCTCGAGTAGTGGCATAGGGAATTAACAGTCTGTACATCGCCTAGCACTACTTACGCTGACGGACTAGGGATAGAAAGCTCTGAGTAGTTTTTAGTGAGTTATTTCATAAGGGACTGACTATAACGGTTTTGTTAAATCACCGTAAAATTATAAGGATAAGATTAATTCATACAAGGCATCGTACATCAACAAGAAGGGATAATGGGATTCTAAAGCACAATCTGACCGATTTCGTAACATAATTTTCTTGTTTATTACTTTTTGCACTGAAAACTTGCAAAACTCCGTTTTTACTGTTTTTCTTTAATATTGTACAAATTATTGTTCTGCTCGAACACAGTCCTTGTGAGTTTGATCTTTTTATTACTGTGATATTATTGGTACACTTGTCAACAAGTCATCAGTCTACATTAACAAACTCTCTTTATATATATATATATATATATATATATATATATATATATATATATATATATATATATATATATATATGTTCAAACACAAAATTGAAATATGGTAGAACCAAATAGAAACCATAAACTTAAACCACAATGCAAAATTAAGTTAAAGGCCTCATGCAGAGGTATATCTTTAATCATATCAAAATGTAACATCTCAATTAAATAAACATGTTACAGTGAAAATTCATGTTTCAATCATACTTGAATTTCAATCTTAAAAATCACAAATCGACAACATATTAATATTCACTCTTATTATCTAGTATTCCTTCAATCTAAATCAAATTCCAATTCTTGCACTTTTCATGTTGTGTCGTAAAGTAGAAATTCATTTTAGTCTCGCATCAAATATTAAGAAGAAAAAAATTAGTGTTAGTAAGTATAAATATAAAAAGTTATTTTGAGTTTTCTTCATCACGATATCTTTATCTCAATGAGACTTTGATAATTGTATGTAATATTTCAAGAATTAGACAAAAAAAAATTTTCGCTTGTAGAGAGAGAAGGTCTCCCTTCTCTCTAGAGTTTTCTATGTGGGAGCTAATGGGAGAGCCTGGAGGTAAATGGGAGAGAGTCCAGAAGAAGACATTTAGACACTTGCAAAGAGAAAAATGGGATTGCCATCCATGGGGCAGAGTTATGGAGGATAGAGGGAAGGATTTACTTTCCGTTTTTTTCTCTGAATTCCCTTACTATATCAAGGCAAGGGATATTTTTCAGCTCTTTGGAAAATATGGGAAAATTTCTGAGGTGGTGATCCCACCTAAACGTAACAAGTTTGGGAGAAGGTTTGGATTCGCAAGATTTGTGGAGGTTGAAGATGGGAGGATTTTGGCGGTAAAACTAGATAATATTGTCTTAGATAACGTGAAGATCCATGCAAATTTACCTAGGTTTTCAAGAGGGAGCAGAAACAAGGTTGAAGAACTTAAGAATAAAAGCAAGGGTGTAGAAGAAGGAAGTGGAAGAGCCAAAGGAAAAGCAGACATCAGGGAAGGTGGAATGTCCAAGGTTATCAATGAGGCATTTAGATTATATGCTGAGGATCTGGTGGAAGAGGTTAGGAATAGAAGTCCGGCCTTCAAGAGGAGGGAACAGGTGCATCTCAACTACTCGGTGGATGAAAACGATCTTTTAAGATTGAGAAAAGCGTATATAGGAGTTGTGAATTCTCCTGGAATGGCTTACAACATCCAAACTTGCTTTGAAATGGAAGGTTATTTCTCCATTAAAGTGACCCCTATAGGGGCTAATCTTTGTCTTTTGGAGGAGGTTGAAGAAGGCGAAATCAGGGATTTGATAAGGGAAGGTGAACTGTGGTGGAAACAATGGTTCTCCGAAATTAGAATTTGGCAAGAAGAAGATATTGACCCAGAGAGAGTGTCTTGGCTACATTGTTATGGGATCCCATGTCATGCATGGAATCTGAAGTTTTTCGAGCTCTTAGCTAGAACTGTGGGAACATATTTATGTGTGGAGGAAGATACGTTGAAAGGAAGGAATATGGACATTGCTCGTATTATGGTTTGGAGATAAGATCTCTGGTATAAAGATGATTGAAGACTCTTATGGTCCGTTACGCATTTTTGGTCCTGAAAGTAGAAGGAAAGTTATCTCTGAGTCTATCTCTACTGATTCAGTGACGAATTGGAATGCTTATGGGGAGGAAGATGAGGGAAACACCATGGATGGGAGTAAGAAAGACTGGATAGATGTGGATGAAGAAGAGCTTCGTACGAAGTCTCCTGGTTTGTCAGAAGGCAACTCAGAATAGGGGGATTTGGAAAAAGGTGATTCTATGCAAACTTTAGCGGTGGAATCGAGGTTACCTTTGAGTGAAACAAACCTGACGCTTCCACTTTTCGATATGACTATTGAGGAGGCTAAGAAGAATAGGGTGGTTGACGGGACTTTTGCTGAGTCTCAGGAAAAGGATAGGTATGAGAAGCAGAAAAAGGATTCAGAAGGGTTGGATAGAGACACGTTGAGGAGCTTGGCAGTAGGCGGGCAGATTGTCCCATCAAAGAAATTAAAATTTAAAAAGTTGTTAGATGTTTGTGGGCCGAAAAGAAAAAGGAGAAAAAAGAAGGCCTCAAGGAGTCTAGGCCCAATACCTGTTGTTAGTAATCAGGAAACAGAAGATACAATTGAAGATTTTTTAGCTAATGAGACTGGGGCCCATTGTAGTAAGGTGGTCCCTCAACCTTGCATTTTCGACAAAGGTCTTGTGTGCTCTTTGGAGTCGGGCAACTTTTCTGCTGGAGAAATTCTCTGTTGTGAGCCGCTTTCTGACTCGGTGTTAGAGTTGGGAATATTAGATTTTGGGAGCAATTGGAGTCAAATGTTGGAGGAAAAATTTGGAAAGGTGCCTTGGAGTTAGGTGTTGTTGTGGAGGATGGATCTACTGAATTTATTAAGAGGATTGACTGGCTGGAAGCATCGGATCGAGCCAATCTTTGTGGTATGAAGGAGAACCTCAGTCTTTTACAATGATAATTGGCTCACTTAATATAAGAGGAGGGGAAATGTTTCTAAGAGAAGAAGAATCAACAAGGTAATTGTATCAGGTAATGCTGATATCTTTTTTATTCAAGAGTCAAAATTAAAGGTAGTAGATAGTAAAGTCATAAAGAGTTTGTGGAATGATTCTGGAATTGGGTGGTCGTATAGTAGTTCTCAAGGTTTCTCTGGGGGCCTTATAACCATGTGGAAGGAGCATTGTGTTGAACCTATTATGTCTTTCCATGGAAAGGGATACCTTGGTATCAAAGTGAAGTGGAATTCTAATTTGTTCTATTTGTGAATATTTACTCTGCTTGTGATTCCTCTTCGAAAAGGATCTTGTGGAGAAATTTGATAAACTTGAAGAAAAACTTTGTTGATGGCAATTGGATTATGGCTAGTGATTTTAATGCCATATCTAAAACGTCTGAAAGGAAGAGCAGAAGTCTAACCATTAGAAACCTGGAAATTAGGGATTTCAAACAATTCATTCAGGAAATCGACTTGGTAGATCCGCCGGTGATTGGTAAAAGGTTTTCGTGGTTTAGTGGTGATGGTCTTTCCCTGAGCAGGATTGATAGATTCTTGATTGATAAAGCTATAGAAGGAAAATGGGGTTCCCTTAGTCAAACTATTGAAAATAGGGAGGTTTCAGACCACTGTGTTATTTGGTTACAGATCAAAGCTACGGACTGGGGTTGTAAGCCTTTCAAATCCTTTGATTCTTGGTTTGACCACCCTGATTTTTTTGAGTTTGTGAGTAAAGTGTGGAAGGAGACAAAAATTAAAGGTAGAAGCGACTTTGTTCTAAAGGAGAAGCTAAAAATTTTGAAAGGCAAAGTTAAAGAGTGGAGTAGAAAGGTGTTTGGGTGGTATGAATTTAAAGCGGAAGAAGGGTTGGAAGAAGTAAATAGCCTTGATGAAAAGTTGATAGGCTGTGAGGTTTCTGAGGTGGAAAATCTGGTGGCGGCTAGAACAAAGGTGTATGGTCAGGCTTGGCTTAATCTTCACATCAAGGACAACTTGTTGTATCAAAAAGCTAGAAACAGGTGGTTGAGGCAGGGAGACGGAAACACTAGATTCTTCCATAATTGCATCAAGGCAAGGCAGAAGAAGAATTTTTTAGGGGCTGTGTCTACAGAGCATGGTTTGGAAGAATCGGTTGATGGAATTAAAGAAGAAGTGTGGTGTTTCTTCAAGGCTAAATATGCTGAAGAAGCTCAACATCGTCCTTGTTTGTCTGAAGGTTTTTTTAAGAGGTTATCGAAAGAGGAAGCCGATTCATTAGAAGTACCTTTTGGTTAAGACGAGATAAAACAGGTTGTGTGGAACTGTGACAGTTCTAAAAGTACAGGCCCGGATGGTTTCAATTTTTACTTCTTCAAAAAATGTTGGGGATTCATGAAGGAAGACTTAGTTCTGTTCTTGAACGACTTTCAGAGGAGACCTTTCCTGCCTAAAGCGTTCTGTTATGCTTTTATAACCCTGATCCCTAAGGTTGATATCCCTCTGAATTTAAGTGAGTTCAGACCTATTTGCTTGGTTGGTGGGGTTTACAAAATCCTAGCAAAGGTTTTGGCTAATAGGCTCAAGAAAGTCATTAGAAGATTGGTGGACCCAAGTCAAACTACTTTCGTGCCGGGTCGGCAAATGTTGGAAGGAGTGGTTATAGCAAATGAGATTGTGGATATGGGTACTAGAACCTCTAAAGAGTGTATGCTTTTTAAGGTTGATTTCGAGAAGGCCTATGATTGTGTGAACTGGAGTTATCTTAGGAATGTTTTTTAGGCTATGAGATTTGGCTCGAAGTGGCGTAGTTGGATGGAAGCCTGTCTTTTCAAGTGTTTCCTTTCGATCCTTATCAATGGAAGTCCTTCTAAGGATTTCAAGGTTGAAAGGGGTCTCCTCCAAGGAGACCCTCTGTCTCCATTTGTTTTTGTTTTGGCTTCTGAAGGTCTCACTCCGCTTTTGAAGAGAGCTTCGACGAATGGTTCTTTCAGAGGTTTTGAAATTAGCCCTAATGTAAAGGTGGACATCATCCCGTTTGCCGATGATACGCTGATTTTTGGAGAGAATTCATGGCCAAACCTGTGGAGTATTAAAACAGTCTTACGCAGCTTCGAAGTTGTGTCTGGATTGAAGGTGAATTTCAACAAAAGCATAATTATGGGAGTAAATGTTAGTCAACACTTTTTGGAAACTGCTTCTGTTTTCTTGGTGTGTAAGATTGATTCGATGAGTTTCCATTTCCTGGGGATGCCGATAGGAATAAATCCTAGAAGAGTTAGTTCTTGGGATTTTCTGGTGGATGTGTTTAAAAGGAGACTGGATTCTTGGAGAGGTAAAGTTATTTCAATGGCTGGGAGAATTAGCCTGATCAATTCTACTCTGACTAGTCTGCCTATTTTCTGGTTATCCTTCTATAAAGTACCATCCTTGGTAATCAAGAAAATTGACTCAATTAGAAGTAGATTCCTTTGAGGAGGGATGAAGAACAAATCTAAAATCCATTGGGTGTGTTCGGAAATAGTGTGTCGTCCAAAAAATAAAGGGGGACTGGGGATTATTGATCTGTCTGATTTTAACATTGTCTTGATGATGAAATGGAAATGGAAAATTCTTGAGACTAATACAGCAACGTGGAAGGAGGTTTTGAGGGGGAGATACAGATTTATTGAAGGCGTTATCTTGGCAGGAAAACAGCCTGTGCAACACAGGCCTTGCTCAGTATGGTGGAAATACCTAGTAAAGATAGGTCATGTTTTGGCTAATGCAAATTTTTCTTTTGCAGGTTTCATCAAATATACTGTGGGAGGAGGAGATAAAATTCCTTTTTGGTTGGATGATTGGAAAAGAGGGGGATTGTTGGAAACCAAGTACCAAGGGTGGTTCAATCTGAGTAAAAAAAAGAATGCTTCGGTGAAAGAGATGGAAAGCTTTATAGATGGTAGATGGTATTGGAACAACTTAGGGCTTCCCTCCAAGATGCCTTTAGAAGAGACAGTTTTGTTGTGCGCTCTGGAGCAGGAGTTACAGTGCGTGAGTCCGTCTCAATCTAGGAGGGATTTGGTCACATGGCAGCTGGGTTCTTCTGAAGGATATGTAGTTAAGGACGTGTATAGTAAAATCAAAGATGGGATTAGGATGTCTCCTAGCCATCTTAACTCTGTTGAGAAGATGTGGAATTTGAAGGTGCCGCCAAAATTCAAGATTTTTGTGTGGAGATTATTTTGGAATCGTCTCCCTACGAAAGATAATTTAGTTAATCGTGGCATTCTTTTGGAAGACCCTGTATGTTGTTTTTGTAATGCTAACCAGGAGAACATGTTCCACCTCCTTTTCTCGTGTCTCGTCGCTGCTTCTGTGTGGAAAACGGTTGGAGACTAGGTAGGATGCGCACAGATGTATGAAGGTTGTGTTTGGAGCTTTTTTAGTTCATGGATTCAAGCTGGTAGGAACAATAATATTGCAGACAGGTTAGGGAACAGCTGGGTCTCTATTGCTTGGAACTTATGGCAGGCTAGGAACCATCATATATTCAGAAATGTAAGCTTTAATTTTAATGACATTGTTTGGGGAATAAAGCTTCAGTTGTGGAGATGAGGTGTTTTGACTGATATTTCCCAATCCAACTCTAGTTTCTTGGCTTTCACTTTGAACCCTTTAGGTCTCTAATTCCAAGGTTTGAGTTGGCTGGAAATATTGCTCTCTCTTTTGTAAGATGTTTAGTTGTATAGGGTGAATACCCCTTGTATTCCTTGTTATTCAATACCAATTGCTTTTAAAAAAAAAAAGAGTGTTTATAATTCTTCTTTGCAAAATAATAGCTAAGAATTTGCAAAAGAAAATTTTACAATAATTGTAGTTGAGATGATTTATAATTTTTGAACGTTTATAATTTTTTTGTCTTAAATTTGTAGTTGAGAGAGTTTGCAATTTTCTCTTTTTAAAAATTGCTATTGTATGAGAAATTATAACTTTTTTCTTTTAAAAATTACAAATTGAGTAACAAAATATTTGTTAGCAGCCGAACAACAATAAATGGAACCTGAAATGGCAAATCCACCTCGCCAAGTATTAGGGGATTATTGTAGATGGACAAATGCTGGTCAAACATCAACCAAAGAATCTAGTGAATTTTGATATTAAGAATTCTACGTTGCAGGGCTTTGCGAGATAACGCGTTTGACAAACAGGGCATTCGTGACCCATGGGAGCACCTTACTAATTATGTGACCTGCTATATATGCAAACCAACATATGTAATTGATGACCAAATGAAATTGGGTATGTTTGGATTTTCATTAATTGGTAAAGCGAATGAGTGATTGCAGTATCTTTCCAATGGGACGATCCAAACATGGAAGGAGTTAGAAGATAAGTTCCTAGAGAGATATTATTCGAAGCGCAATTTGTCAAAAGAAAGACTACAATTTCAAAATTTAGCCAGAAGGAGAGTGAATATTTGCAGATGCGTGGGAGAAATTGAAGTTGTTACTCTGTAAAAGCCCTAACCACAACATGAGTTTGATGGAATAGATTACTCACTTTATAAGCGTATTGACAACGGCCACCCAAATGCTCATTGAAGCTTTAGCTGAGGTACATTAAGAGCAAAGACTAATGAAGAAGTTAAAACACTCATTGAAAATATGTGTCAAAACAAATACTGCTCAAGTGAGCAAACTCTGGAAGGAAAAGGTGTGTTAATCGTTGATGCACCAACAATATTACTAGCCCAAGGAGGCTTTCACCAAACAATTGATTACTTAGTTAACCCAGGCTAATGGGAATCAAATCCAAACTCTGAGATATGATTTCTCTGGATATATATATATATATATATATATATATATATATATATATATATATATATATGATGTTTCTAGATATTTTGAATTTGGAAATTCTATGGAAATAGGCAGTGCTCATATATCCAGAATTGTGCCACTCCATGTTAGCTTTTTTAGCCTTGAAAGCCTCTTCTTGTTGGAGAATATTCTCAAGCTCACTTTGAGCTTATTTTTCTGCTCTTGGATAGTGGTCAAAGAGCCATCTTTTCTGATTTGATCCTTAATAACCTCTAGCTTATCATTTTGACTTATAACCATGTGATGAGTATTACCAAAGGTATTCTTGTTACACTTCTTGAGATTATCTTTTAGAAATTAAAGTTTTTTTTTTGTGAGAACTAACATAGGACATTTGACAGTTTTAATGAACTAGCTTTCAGCAACTAAATCCCTACAAAAATCATGAAGTGTCCACATACCAAAGAATTTAAACAAAGTTTTGACCTTTATATGGTTGAAAGAAGAATAAACCAGAATAGGATGATGATCTGATCTAAGTCTAGGCATGATTACGGATGTCATTTTGAAACTAGTATTACACCAGTCGAGATTATAGAAGGACCTGTCAAGTTTCCTCTCAATTGAGGCCATGCCATTTCTACCATTGTACCAAGTGAAGTTGTTTCATTTAGAAGGAATTTCCTTAAGATTATTATTATCCGACCAGTCTTTGAATTCTTCCATAGGTATTCTATTAGGACTACAGGTGCTTCTAATGTTCATGAGCCCCCAATGATGGAGTTGTAATCCCCAACTAGACACCAGGGAATGTTTTTAGCGGTAGCACAGGAAGTCAGGTCTCTCCAAAGAGACCTTCTTTTGATGTGATAGGTAGAGGCATAAATAGCAGCAATACCAAGGGTGAAGTTATCAATCTGGACAATAAAAGATATATGTTGATCAGAGATACTTTGGATTTGGGGATCTAAGTTTTTATTTCTAATGCACCAAATCCAAGTTTTTATTACAAATGCACCAAATGTTAGGAAGAACCAAATGTTATGGCTTTTAGATGGAGAAGATGAAGATGTTAATCACCTAGGATATATTTTCTTAAAACACTGTTTAGTTTCGCAAGAGAATGAATATGAAATGAGTGTTGAAAAGTAAATGAATAGTTAAAATCTAATTCTGAAAAATACATGCAAAAGACATTTCCTCTCAATTGAACAATCTAACCGAGATGATATATACATTTTAAAAAAAGCGTCTTATAAAATAGTGTCAGTAATTTATAGATACATTTTAAAAAAGTGTCTATATATATATATATATATATATATATATATATATAAAGAAAAGAAAAGAAAAACGTCTTGTGAAAATAAAATAGATACATTAAAAAAAAGTAACAATGGTAAGATTTGAGATTCAAAGTGTGGTTCTTGAGCCACATTTCCTCTAATTGGACATCTCAACTTAGGGAATAGCTGATATTTTTTTTTTAAAGTTTTTAAACTTGCGCATCCAAAAATTATATCTCGGATTTAGTTCGGCTGAAATGAAAGTTGTCTTAAAATATATTATTTATTATTTATAGTAGTGCCTCCACATATACCTTTGAATTTGTCTCCTCCCTTTTCATCTCAATCAAGTTTTGTTTTGGCCAAAGAAACTCAACCATAAAGGAAAGGTACTCTCATTGTGTGATTCTTCACTCTCATAAATTTGAAGACCAATAGCTTTTTGCATGAGTTAAAATGTAACAATGCTCATTGAAGTTCATGCAAGTGTAGCGTTGTGAATGCTCATTCAAGTTCATGCTAGTGTATCTCTGTGCAGACACGACGTCCTATTTTATAGAGACACAATAGTGTGTTGATATGAACTCTATGATATTCATATCCTTTGAGATCAGCTATGCAGTAAAGATCTCCACTAGACCATTCAAAATATGGATCCAAACTTGAGTTCCTATCGAGTCTTTAAATTTTAAAATTTAGAGAATTTCTCATTTTACAACAAATATTGCTGCTGTTATGAATTGATGTCATCAAGAATAAACTAAAATATGAAAGAAAAAAAAAGATTGAGTTTCTTGAACAAACATAAGAAACCCTATTATGTTTTACAAAAGATAGAGAAGAAGGAAGAAGAAGAATAAGAATTGGTTAAAATTGTTTTACTATTCACTTACTCAATAAGGATTCAAAGATTACAAGTGAATACCAACAATTAAACTCTCTCAACAACCTGAGAGAACTAGTTCATTTATGGACTACTAAGCTAACTTAGGCTACAAGCTAACTTAACAATTAGGCTTACAAGCAATGCCCAATTCCACATGCTACCCTTATCGACACTAGAGTTCGATCCAAATACCACAAATCTCCACCTTGGAACAAACTATACACTAACAAGGGAACAAACTAGTTTTCATCATGCAGCTTTATCAACCGTATACAGTGGAAAAACTTGCTACTCGGAAATATCTTGGTGATCATATCAGCAGCATTGTCATCAGTCGAAACCTGCAGCATTTGGACTTTTTCACACTCGATTATCTCTCTGACGAAGTGCAATCTCATATTGATGTGCTTGGTTCACTCATGATAGGATGAATTCTTCGACATGTGTATTGCACTTTGACTATCACATTTAACAGTGATAACTCGACCTTGAAGTTTCATCTCCTTAGCAAAACCTTCAAGCCACAATTCTTTTTTCACAACTTCGGTGAGGGCAATATATTCTGCTTCACTGGTTGATAAGGTAGCAACCTTTTGAAGTGACGCTTTCCAACTGATTGTTGTGCCGAACATAGTAAACACATATCCATAAATATATTTTATGTAATCCATACAACCTGCATAATCAGAGTCGACAAATCCTTGGATTTCGACTTTGCTATCATCATCACAGGCTCCACCATAAATCAGGACTCTGCATAGAGACCCGTTGATGTACCTAAGAATCCACTTTAATGCTTGTCAGTGCGCCTTTCTAGGATTGACCATATACCTGCTTACAGACTCACTCCGTACGCAATGTTTGGCTTCGTATAGACCATAGAAAACATCAAAGAACCTACTATGCTAGCATATGGAATGCTATTCATATAGGCTCTTTCTACTTCATACTAGGACTTTGAGTCGAACTCAGCCTGTACTGAGGATTAGTCAGTGTTAGAATAGGCTTTGAATTCGACATACCAAACTTGTTGAGAATTTTCTTCTGGTATGCCTCTTGAGATAAGCATAATCTTGACTGGTTTCTATCTCTCCGGATGTTAATTCCAAGAATTCTGGAGGCAGCTCCCAAATCCTTCATGTCGAACTCCTTATCGAGTTCATCCTTCACAATCATAACATCTTAGACATTGTTGCTTGCTATGAGGATGTCATCCACATAAAGCAACAAAATAACAAGTGAATTTCTAGGTCTAAATCTGAAGTAAACACAGTGGTCGAACTGGCTCCAAGTGAAACCAATGTGTGCCATGAACTCCTCGAATCTCCTATTTCATTGTCGAAGTGATTGTTTTAGGCCATACAAAGACTTATTCAACTTGCACACATGATCTTTCTTTCCCTTTTCTGCATACCCTTCAGGTTGCCTCATTAGAATTGTTTCATCTAGATCAATATACAAGAAGGTTGTATTCACATCCATCTGTTCAAGTTCTAGGTCGAACTTCGCCACCATGGGTAACAACATTCTAATGGATCTATGCTTTATAACAGGTGAGAACACATCCTTGAAGTCGATACCTTCTTTCTGAGTGAACTCCCTAGCAACGAACCTTGCCTTAAAACGCTTTGACATCACTCCTTTGATTCCTTCCCTAACCTTGAAGTTCCACTTATAGCTGACTAAACTGGCCCTTGCAGGTTTCTCGATCATCTCCCAAGTATTATTATCATGAAGAGATTTCATCTCTTCATCCATGGCTTTCAGTCATTCAGTTTTGTCTCAACTCCTCATAACTTCCTTATAGTCTCTAGGTTCTTCGTCTAGAACCTCACTTGTAGAGATTAAGGAATAAGCTATAAGATCTACATACCCAAGTCTCTGAGGTGGCTTGATGACTCTTCTCGACCTGTCTCTTGCTAGCAGATAGTCATTATCAGTCTCCTCATCTTTGACAGCAGCTTTTTCATCTTCTTCGAATACATCTAAGTCATGCAATTCAACATCATTATGCTCCACCTCAACAGGAATCTCTTTTTGCTCTTCTTCAGAGATCTTCGAACTTCGACCAATGTCATCAGTTTTCTTGAAAGCCATTTCAGCTTCATTGAAACTACATCTCGACTTATGATACACCTCCCGTGACCTGGCTCTAGGCACCACAGCCTATAAGCTTTGACTCCTTCAGGGTATCCAAGGAACATACATCTCAGAGCTCTAGGTTCGACCCTATCTTGCCTAACATGAGCATAGGCTAAACAACCAAATACTCTAAGTCTGTTGAGACTAGGTGGATGTACCCCAACCATACTTCTTTAGGTGTCTTCATTCCCAAGGTTGTCGAGGGACACCAATTTATCAAATATGTTGCGGTTATAGTAGCTTCTGCCCAAAACACCTTCTTATATCTTGTACTTACCAACATGCACCTCACCCTTTCTAGAATGGTTCGATTAAACCTTTCAGCCAAACCATTTTGTTGGGGAGTCCCTGCAGCAGTTTCGTGTCTTGCAATGTCAGACGTAGCACAATAGTTGTCGAAAGCCTCGTTGCAAAATTCAAGACCATTGTCGGTCCTCAACCTCTTAACCTTCCCGCCAGTTTGGTTTTCGACTAGAGTCTTCCAGCTTTTAAAATTTTCAAAAGTTTCATCCTTAGTCTTCTGGATGAATATCCATAACTTTTTGGAGTAATCATCAACTATGGATAGAAAATACTTTGCACTTGAGTGTGAAGGATTCCTTGCAGGTCCCCAAAGATCAACATGAATGTAATCAAGGGATCCATGTGTTCTTTGTTTATCTTTGTCAAACTTCATTCTGTAGGATTTACCAAATACACAAGGTTCACAAAACTCCAGTTTTTCAACCTTATCACCACCCAACAGATTTTGTTTCGACAATTCGACCAGGCCTCTTTCAATAACATGGCCAAGTCTCTTATGCCATGGCTCATTCTTCGACACGAGTTTCGTGGATACCACATCTGCTGAACTACTTACAACCTCAGCCTCAAGGGTATACAAGCCTTGTTTCTTCACGCCTCTCAAGACTTCCTTCGACCCCTTCATTACCCTTAGGATGTTTTTCTCTCCTTTGAAAACATATCCTTTCTTGTCGAACTCACCAAGAGAAATCAAATTCCTCTTGAAATCAAGTACATATCTAACATCATTCATTTGCCATATAGACTCATCATGGAGCTTGAATCTTACAAATCCAATACTTGCAATTTTGCATGCTTTGTTGTTTCCTAGCAGCAGTGATCCACCATCTTGATCCCATAATTCCACAAACACGTCTTTGTTTGGATTCATGTGCCAAGTACACCCTGAATCCATAATCCACTCCTTGCTAGAGTCACTGCTTGAAGCCACCAGGACATCAGATGATTCATAACCATCTTGGACATTGGCTGCATTAACATTATCCTTTCCACCATGATTGTTCATTCGACCAGGGCATACTTTTCTTGTATGATCATCCTTCTTACAACGATAACACTTAATAGTAGGAGCATTACCATCATAAGAATTCTATAGAACTTTACCATTCTTCTTCTCAAACCTACCATCTTTCTTCAAGAATTTCCCCTTAACGGACAAACCTTCACCAACAGAATATGGCTTGCGTTCTTTTCGTTTGTTCAAATCCTTAGAGTACAAGGAAGATTGAACATCTTTGTTGCGATGAGAATCGGATATCAAGCTATTAGTTAACCTGAATCACAAATCTTGAAATTCACCACCGAGCTTTGATTTATCCAAAGGAAAGGGTAAAGATCGAAGAAAACCCTAAGATGTAATGTAAAAACAAAGCAAAGAGATCTAAGGTTCGGGGGTTGGTTATACCTAGGGAAGGTGTTAGAATCCTAAGTATCTGTAGTACTCTACAGGAACCTCTTATTAGTATTTGTGTTATGTTATTGTTTGCTTGCTAAAGAAAATGTGCTAAGGGAAAGACCTAGAGGTTTAGTTACTAAGTATGCTCGCCAAAACATCGCATCTCGTGCCTACGTATCCTGACGGGAATGGAATCAGAGCATTCGTAGTTCCCCTCAATAAGGGTAAGGAACTCTTGACTGTGGTCAAGGTTCCAAAGGGAATGGGTAAGTATCCATGGCAAGATACCTACATAGAGTGCGGAGACTCTATACCTAAGGCTAGGTTAAACGGGAAAGGAAATGTCCATGGCAGGACACTCACATAGAGTACGGCGACTCTAATCCTAAGGCTAGGATAGAAGGGAAGTAAGTGTCTATAACCATCACACTCATATATAGTACGGAGACTCTAAACCTAAGGCTAGGATGAAAGGGAAAATAAATGTCCATGGCAGAACAATTACATAGAGTACGACGACTCTAATCCTAAGGCTAGGATGAAAGGGAAAAGTAAGTGTCCATGGCAAGATACTCACATAGAGTACGAAGACTCTAATCCTAAGGCTAGAATGAAAGGGAAGGAAGGAGTAGCTAAGCTAACCTAACCTAAATATGACATAGAGTCAACGGAGGGGATCCTTTCCTTTGGAACCGGGAATAGGCAACAAGTAACAACAGGGTACCAAAAGATGAAACTTTAAACATAAATGATAACAATCAAGAATGAACAAGAGTACACCAAACAATCATCAACAACTCACGGGCATCACCATGATGTCAAGAAAGTATTAGCAAGCGAAAAAAAGTATTCACATAAGTAGCATGTCAAAAATTAGGTCAAAACCAAACAAGAATCATATTCAAGACAAATTTAACTTGAGTCATCCAACAAAAAGCAACGTGGCTAAATAAAGTTAAGTTAGTGGTTCTACATCAAGTCCACTCAATCAAGAATATATGAGGGAAATATCCTCAAAATATTAGCTCAAGTACTCCTTCAAAATCAACAAATAAACTCAAGATGCCAAACTAGTCGAGCCCACAGTGGAGTTCATGTCTTGGCAAAGTATCAAACGCAAGACAAAATTTTTTTTGATTAAAATTCAAAAGACCAATCAAAAGGTTTTATCAATACTTAATTTGAATAACTATATCACAAGCAACATCGAAACCACGAGTTAAACAAAATTAAGAATGGACTAAAGTAACGATAATTAAAATTTATCCACAAATTAAAAGTTATGACACAATTAAAATTAAACTAAATTATACTTAAGAATTTAATGAAGCTAAATAAATAAAATAATGAAGTGTTTGTTTTTAAGAATAATATTAAGAAATAATAATGGTTAAAGTTAATAAAACAAAATAAATAAAATAAAATAAAATAAATAAAAAAACAAATGAATGGAATCATCATCGGCAAAAGCTAACAAATATTAACAAGATTAAGAAACAAACATGCCATGCTATTTACAAAACAGAAAGAAAAAATTGGAATGAAAAAAAAGAGGGTGAAAGGACAACCTAATTTCCACTACTGGAGAAGAGTTCCTCAGGCTCAGACACGATCAGATTCGTCTTTCTCCTCAACCTTTCCACTTTAATCGCTATGCATGACGAAAGTAGAAGACGGGGACAACAATACTCCACCGTGGTTGCTTCCGTCAAAACTCCCTCCGTCGAAATTCTTTCCGTCAGAAATTCCCTCCGTGCAAAATTCTGATGAATGTGTGGAGATTGAAGGTTATTGGAGAGGGATTGTGTTTTTCTTGTGTTGTGGTATGAATGTGTTTTGATGAATGTATGTATGATGTATTATTTTTTGTGTGTGTGTGAATGAGATGATTTTTCTTTGGGTTAATAGTCATTTTGCCCCCGGCCATATATGCGCTTTTTGAAAAACCCCCCTATAAAAAAAACTTGCAAAAAATACCCTAACATTTGAAGATTCTCTCAATTTTGATCTTCATCAAATCCAGTCACCAAAAAAGCTAATGTGGCAGCGTTTTTTTTTTTTTGTGATGTGGAAGACCATGTTGGTTTTTTATTTTTATTTTGATTTATTTAAATGTCACATTGGCATTTTGTTTTTTCATTTATTTTTGGTTTATTTTTAAAAATATGTTAAATGTTCAAAATATGTTGAAGATGGGAATAGAACCCATAACCTCTCATCACCAACCAACACTTAATACCACTAGGCTATGTTGTGTTTAATGGTACTATTGGCAACTATAAAATACATAATACATAATTACTTAGAATGTTCATGTTATAATTACTTAGAATGTTCATGTTATAATAATTTTTAATTAACTAAAATCTATTTAGAATGTTCATGTTATAATTTTGTTTTCATTAATTGATGTTAATACATATTTTTTGTTTTTTTTACCTTTAATTGATGTTAATATATTATAACTAAATAATATATTTAGTTTTAATTTTTTTTAATGTTAAATATACTGTAGCAATTTTAGTTTATTAAAATGCTACAATTATTAATTTTTCAAATTAGTGTATTTTTACCTTTAATTTCGTTTTTAATTATATAAACTATATAAACTAAATAAACTAAACTATTTAGTTACAGTATTATTTAAACTATATAAACTATATATTTAATAAAAATATATAAACTAAACTATTTTATATAATTTAGTTACAGATTATTTAAACTAAACTATTAATAAACTAATTTATTTCAAAATTATTTTAGCATTATTTTATCAATAATTCTAGTTAATAAATTATTTAATTTAACTAATATATTTGACTACAATATTATTTAAACTATTTTAATCTAAACTATTTAATTTAATTTAGAAATATTAATATTTAATTTAGTAATATTGTTAATAAATTACTAAAAACTACAGTAATAACGTTAATAAATTACTAAAAGCTACAGTAATTTAGTAATATTAATCTTTAATTTAGTAATATTTAATTTAGTAATAACGTGATAATAAATTATAAAAGCTACAGTAATAATGTTAATAATTTAATTTAGTAATATTAATATTTAATCTAAACTATTTTACTGTAAATATTAATTAATTAAACTATTTTATTAAACTATTCTATTTTATTAAACTATTTAATCTATTTAATTATTATGTTTTAATATTAATATTAATTTATTCTATTTAATCTAATTAAAATGTTACATCATATTAAGAAAAAAGATTAAACAGTTTAATCTAATTTTTAACATTTTAAAACTAAATTATAATTATTTTTTAACATTTTAACTATATTACTAATAGTTACAGTATATTAAGAAAAAAGATTAAATAGTTTAATAAAAATAATTTAATAGATTTTAGTTTAGTAAAAATTATTAACTAGTTAATTATGTATTATGTATATTATAGTTGCAAATAATATCATAAAATACAACATAGCCTAGTGGTAGTGAGTGGGGGGGGGGGGGTTCAAAAAGCGCATATATGGTAGGGGGCAAAATGACTATTAACCCTTTTTCTTTTGATCCCCCTGTCTTTGATACGGTATTTCTTTTTATAGATGCAAATGTATGAACTTCCATAATTGTGAAAAATTCTTGTCTTGAAATCAATGCTGCTCTGATTGTGTTTGGCACTTGTTTTGGAAAGGATTAAATTTTGTCTAAAACATGTTTGAAATCTGTTTGATCATGATGAATGAGCTTCTACTTTTGCCTCGACATGTTTGCAGGAATTGAAAAACTTTCCTTTTCACTTGATTATGTTGGAGACATGTCTTGCTATATCTTGGAAATTTGATCCTTGCCTTTCTTGTTTTAAAAATTTTGTTGTAACAATGTGTAAAGAAAAAGTATAATAGACTCAAATGGCATCATGTATGTATGTATCAGACAATGGGATTTAAGAATAAAATTGAAATGGGCTATAATTTACAATTTGTAACATGAATTTTTGTTTTGTAATTATAAACAACAATAACTAAGTTTAACATACAATTAATTAATAAATTCAAAAAAAAATTAATTAATTAACTCTAAGTAAATTGAAAGACTAATTAACTAAATATTAAAAAATAAAAATGATTAGAAAAAAAGAATTCCAAACATGATTAAAATGAAAGTATTAATTTAATAAGGAAAAGTTATTTTTGTGAAGTTTTTCTATAAACGAATAAAAACAAAATTTTAACTTCAAAATAATAACATAGATTAAAAATAAAATAAATCAAACAAAAACTAAAAAGAATAAAATTCTAATTAAATAGAAAATTATTTAACTAAAACTCAAATGAAAACTGGTTAAAAACAAAAAAGAAACGGATCAGTATCGAATAGCCCAAAAACACAAAACGAATACACCAAAATTATTAGTACGAAATATACGTATTGGAAAAATACAATGTTTGGTCAAATTCCAAAATAGATTTTACCCGCTGAAAAAGTTTTAAACTGTCCAAAACGCGACCGAAAAGTGATCGAGAAATTTAAATGAGTATGTCAGGTTAAACTACGCGAAGCATAGATTAATATCACTGACATCTGCTGGCTCGATTTTTAAATTCTCCGTTCACTGATTTTACAAACAGTTGACTTTTGATTTGACCGGTTCGGCTATAATTCCAACAAGTTTTTTCCAGCTGATAAATTGGGTATTATACAAGATGATTGACCTAGATGATATGCAAAAGATCAACGAATCTAAGGGTAAAATTTGGGGTATGTCAATCTTCAAAGGTCAACGACTCTCTTCCATACAAGAGAGTTTCTTTGAAGTGAGTATGAACTTAGGTAAAGAGCACAATAGCAGCAACACTTGAACTTCATCATCAATCTTGACCTCGATATTTTCAAGATCAAGAATCAACCTATCTAACTGTTCAGCCAAGGCTTTGTCTTCACTATCTTGAATGAATACAAAGCTTGCTTCAGGTAGAGATGATTAACCAAAAATTTTGTCATGTACAAACCTTCAAGTTTCGTCCACACACTAGCTATAGTTTTCTCCTTTGAAACCTGTTGGAGAACCTTATTACCAACTCTCAATACAATGGCATTATGGGATTTTTTGACCATCGTTGTCTTCTCCTTTTCCGATAGGGCAATGTCCATCTTCTCTGATCCTTTTGTTGGGAAACAAGTGTGAGTTGTGTGGAGAAACAAGTGTGAGTTCTAAGTCCCACATTGCTTAGAAAAGTAAAGGTTGAGCACTTTATAAGTAAGAGGACCCATACACCTATCACCTTAAGGTTTTGGGTGAATATGTGGTGTCTCTCTCACTTGTTTGGGTGAGTCTTTGACCTTTAGGTGAGTGTTTGACCCAATGTAAACGCTTCCCCCTCATGATGACCCATCAGTGGTATCAGAGCCTGGTTCGAGTAAGGGACCGGCTCCTTGTGTCGAAAGTCTTCCTGACATTGTGGTTAGGAGGCGTGTTCCGTTGAAGTGCCCAAGACGAGATAAGGGTGTCTCTCAACAGCGGTACAAGCATGTGGATGAAAGAGCTTCCACTTGAGGGGGAGTATAGTGGATGGACTCACACTTGAGGGGGAGATTGTTGGGAAATAAGTGTGAGTTGTGTGGAGAAACAAGTGCGAGTTCTAAGTCCCACATTGCTTAGAAAAGTGAAGGTTGAGCACTTTATAAGTAAGAGGACCCATACACCTATCACCTTAAGGTTTTGGATGAATATGTTGAAGGTGTGAGGAAAACACAAGAAAGGGGGTGGGGGTTTGAATTGGGTTTTCCACTTTGAAAGCTTTTTATGAAACTCAAACAAATATCATAAATAAACTGACAATAGAAAGACACACAATATATCCTGGTTCACTTGAAAACTATCAAGCTAATCCAGTCCACCTGCCAAGGTGATTTTGCCTTATACACAAGGACTTAATCCACTATAACCAAACTGATTACAATTGCACTAGCCAACTGCTGGTGACTAACAACCTCTAAGAAACACTAGTCCTAGACTTCTTAAGAATTCCGACCCAACTGGTCTCTTAAGAAATACAACGCACAAGCCAACTGCAAGTGACTAACACCACTAAAACCCACTATCTTAGTCTTCTTAAGAATTCTGGCCCAACTGGTCTCTTAAGGAATACAATGCACAAGCCAACTGCAAGTGACTAACAACACTAAGACACACTGTCTTAGTCTCCCTAAAAATTCTGACCCAACTGGTCTTTTAGGGAACGCAAATAACTGTCTGCTACAAGGTTTGTTTACAATAATGATGCTTCTACACAAGCAGGGTAAACATACATTTTAAGCTCAATCTAACTTAGAGAGAATCTACAGTAATAACATTCTTCTTCTTTGTATTGTGGAGCTTTACTGTTCACTCATAAGTTTCTTCATTTCTTGAGTTCTTTCTTCATATACATCAGTGTTTCTGATACTTCTTCTTTTACACTAAGTATTACATCGTTTGTTGCTCACTTCATTCAATCATGCTTGCATGCATGCATCTGCTCTCTTACGCTCATGCTTATCAGCATCAGATTCGTTGAATGATTAAGTCTATATATAGCCAGAAAAAGATCCTTTGAAGGGCAGATCGGTAATATCAGAGAGAGTACTGGCGACTTGAAATAATGTAGTTATGCTGGGTTAAAAATCGTACACTGAAGTTGTCCTTCGTACCACCAAATCAGGGTAGTGGAAAGGAACGTGCTTTATCTGTACTATGTACTATTTTCCCACGCAAATGTTTCATCTTCTTCTAATCATCAGAGGCTTCTGAGTTGATTTGATTGAAGCATGATCAGAAGAATGAATCATTGGGTCTTAAGAGTCTTGAGTCTTCAGAGTCTTCAGAACTTGTTCAGTCGAACCTTGTTTTCAGAGTCTTCAGCACTTCTTGTTCAGAAACCTTGGTTATCAGAATACTTAAGTCCTTAGAGTCTTCAGAACTTCGTTCAGCAGAACCTTGTCTTCAGAATCTTCAGCACTTAGTCTTTAGAAGTTAACGACCTCAGAAGCTATACAGGCTTCATAAATAGAACATCAGAGTAACGCTCAGAAATTAGAATCCAAGAGACGTTACAACAGCAACATAGTGTCTTTTCAGAATCTTTCTGATGCACAGTAGATTAGAACCAATCTTGCTTCTTCACACAGAAGTGACCATAGAGAATATGAGAGTGACGTAGCACATGGTCTTTATCAGAATTAGAACCTGTTTGTTAAAACAATCAGAATAACAAACGTTAGAGCACCATAATTGTTCTCACACAAATACTTCATTGTTATCATCAAAACATTGAGACAAGATGCAGAACCCAATCTTGTTCTTATAGTCTCCCCCTTTTTGATGATGACAAAACCATGTATTTTGATATAAAAATTTATACAGGGTAATCACCATAGTCTACAAATTCAGAGTTTAAGGTCTCAGCTCCCCCTGAATCTGTTAATCTCAAAATTTCACTTATACTTGTTCAGAGTCTCCCCCTGATCCCAAGACTCACAAAATAAAATTTGAGTTCTTCAGAACATGACAATGGAGAAGGAATACTTCCCTACAACAACTCATCAGAGTCTGACTAGAACACTAGTTCTTCATCTCAGAACCTGGTTACTATCAGAACTTTGATGAAAAAAATCAAAAACTTGATTTTGAGTCTGATTGGATGATGTCGCACATCTCGTATCAAAACTTCTTATTAGATCTTGATGGAGAATCACAACTTCTTAAGTATTAGAGTTTGATTGGAAGTGACTTCTCTTTTGTCCATCTTTTCTTAGATTCACAAATCTTATCAGATTCAGAGCCTGACTGATTTTATCAGAATATCATCCATTGTAGAGCGTGTTTTCTGATTAGTATCTTTGAATCAGAGAATTGACTTGACTTGTTTTCAAGGAGATTTTTGCTTCTGACGCTTTTAGTCTGAATAGTATTGGAACATCTGTTTGAATAACCATATATTCTCAAAGTGTACAACTTCTTAACCATGATTATCAGAGTTGAAATTATCCAAAAGATTTTCAATCTTTAGAGAGTGGGATCTTTATATTCAACCTATCTAGAATGCTAAGTGAACTTTTTCAGAGTTCCTTAATTGAAACATCAAACAAATAGTTAGTTGAAAAAAAAAGCATTATATAAGCATTATGTAATGTTTGAGTTCGAGATTCTGAGAATAAGTACTATCAAAATCATTTTACTTTCTATCCCTTTTTGTCATAATAAAAAAGATAATGCAATAAATAGTGCAGTATTATGATAAATATGTGAGAAAGAAATTTCTAAGATAGGCCATAGCATTCATAAACAAAGATAGTTTCATTAATAATGGATCGAAATACATTGGCATGACTCGAATACATAGCATCCTAAAGATAAGACAGAAAACACAAGATACGACATGCTATTGATTAACCATCAAAGACTTCACAATGTTTCTTCAACATACCATTTTCTAGACCTTCTGACTAGACAAGTTCAACAATTCCTTCTTTAAAGAAGATTTCAGATAGAACTCTTCCAAAAGGTATGTAGGGCTTGATGAAATCGCCATTTCTGGAATCAGTAATGGATTTTTGCAGAAAATTGAAGATAGTTTGAGGTAGATTAATTCGCATCTGAGCCATCAGGAGAAAAATGAAGACTCGGTCATCATGAAAAAGGATATTTTTGTTTTCTTCCCGAGGACGAAAATTAGTCAGCAAAAGCTTGAACCAAGCATTGGGAATGGGAAGAAGATTTTCAGGATTGAGAGGTTCATATTTGGATGATGTTTTGTGAAGAGAGGCTAGTTCCTTAGAGATAAGATACCTAGACTTAACTTGTTCAACAGTAAAACCAATGTTCTCACAGCCAATTGCTAGAGCAATGGTAAAGGAAGTGATGTTTATGGGGACACCAAAAACACGAGAAGAAATTGAGCGACCTTCATCATTAATGTAGGCATGCCTCCAAAAATCTTTTACAAGATTTAATTAGACTGGTTTATCCAGAATCATGAAATATTTTGCCCATTCTTGATAGTGCATGATTGAGGTGATACTTCTAGCAATTTCTCTATTACCAAGATGAAGAAGATTGATTTGTTCTTCTGATATGACCTCAAGAAGGTTCTCATCTCCTTGGAAAGTAATTAGAGACATGAGGAGAAGATTTGGATAGTGAGATGAAACACTACAGATCAAGAGAGAAGGAATGAAGTATAGATATATATATGGGTAGAAGACATGACTGACTGAGAAAATGGCATAGGTCAAGATGCGCATAAGATATGCCAAGGACACAATGGCAGAGTAAGAGACAAGAATATCATGGAATAGGAAAGAAGTGTAGCAGTCTCTTAAAGCTGAATACCCAAAAAGGTCACAAATAAGGATACAATATTTAAGTTCTAATAGGAGTCAATAAATGTATACTTATAAGGGACAAATGAGAACTGACGCATAGTAAAGACAAAAGAGAGTATTGCTTATTTTCAAGAAAATCTTAACTCACATACTTATTTTCATTTATGAATGCACAGTCATAGGGGAATGCGTAAAGATTTTAGCCTATTCTCAAGAGGTTTACGAAACCCAATGTGTCAAACAATTGTTACCATTATCGTTCACATGTTAATCAAAATTTTTAACTAAATCATTTTGATTTGAAAGAATTTAGATAAGTTAAATTTAGTCATCTTCTTCCTTTTTATGGTAGTCATTATAGAATGCAGTAAGACAAGATAAAGATAATAAAGAAAGTACTTCATTAACAAACCAACAAAGCGCCAGAGCGCATTTCAGAAACATACTCACAAAACAGAGAAACAAACAATAACAAGGACGAGGAACAGGAAAAACAATGATAAACGAAGGAGCGACCAAACACCAAGCAACCCAAAAGACTAAGAGACACATTCACTAACCAGCTATCAGAAATCCTCCACCTCATCAACCATTTCACACCTTTCTTCAGAAGTAGCATCTTCTGGTCCAAGGATTCTGGCTAAAGTGATGATTTCAGCCCTGTAGAATAACTCAGACAAAATTCTTCCATAAGGTATGAAGGACTTATGTTGATTTCTGGAGATTTCAACACAGTTCTTCAAATGATTGAAGATGGGTTGTGGGAGATTCACCCGGACATTGTACATCATGAAATAGATAAACAACATTTTTCTGGGTTTGGCTGATTTGTGTTTTCCATCCAATCTGACTGAATACGTAATCATATCATGCAATTCACATATCATTATGCTCGTCTCAACCTCACGATCATGTTTATAACACTTAATTTCATTTAAATTAAACATAAAACATGAAATCACGAAGAAACCTCAAGAACCCTAATTTTTGCATGAAGGCTAGGATTTTTGATACACGATTCAAACAATGCAATTAATTGAGGGAAAACATTCCATGCATGATTATGAACATATGGCCAAATTATTGTGCGAGGAAATATGCATAGATTGAGAGATGACCAAGTATGTGCTTACCTCCAAGCCGTGACAGCAAGTGCAAGGTGATTTTTAATTTGGAGGTGTTACAGATGAGTGGTGATGATCTGAACAGCTTCCCTACACCCTATGGAGTGTGTTTGAATGGTTGGACTTGATGGAAATTGTCTGGATCACTTTGTGGTACCTCAGCTGCAACTTGTTTGAAAATTTGAGCAACCAGCTGGTGATTTTGTGAAATTGGTGTTTCAGAAGTGATCTAAGTGTTTGATTAGCTCATATGTGATGTATATGAGGTGTGTGAGTGATTGGTTTGATTGGAATTGCTCTCAAACTCAAAACCCGATAGCTACCTTGCTAAGAAAGGCATTTTTTACAAGAGAAAGAGATTTTGAGGAAAGCATCTGTTAGATGGCTTTGGTGTACTCAAACTGATCATAATTGAGCTCTATTTATAGTAGAGCAAGTTTGTTTTGCAAGGAATAGTGAATGGCAGCTGGTAAGTAGGTTTGGCCAATGTTGGCAAATGAAAATCCAAGTCTCCTCTAGCCATTGACTAGAGGTTAGGGCACAGAGCTTTGGTTCCCTTGGTCTTGGATAAATCTTGACTGATTTTAGATGAGAATGGCTCAGTCCATGCCACCTTGATGCTTCCATTGAATGCTTCAATCCAAATTTGGAGTCTTGTCCCTATTTTGGCCATTCTAGGTTCAACATGCTATTTCTTGTTCCATGGACTTTGGAGGCTTGGTTCAGTGATTGTCCCCTTAAGATTCAATCCTCAGATGTGTCCAAATGGATAGGAGCATTTGAATTTGGCTGATTTTGGCTAATCGAGCAAAATTGCAAATTCTGCCTTGCCTTTGACAGATTTCAGCAAGGCAACTTCCCAATGTCATATCTCATGGTGTAAGTTGAATCTGGTAATGCTCTTGACCATTTTGGAAAGCCCTTACATGATACAACAACTATTTGAACAAGTTTGGTTTTGATCTCTTTTGATTCCAAGTGAAAAATCCCTCTACATTTGGCAAAAAGTGAAGCAAAATCTGACTTAGTGAAATTTTCACTAAGTGTTGGAACAAAGTGTGATTTCTTGATTTTGATCACTCCATAACTCAAAATCCTTAATGAATTGGACTTAGGTCTAGTTGAAGTTTTTGTAGAGGGTAATGAGGGCTACAAATCCATCTTTGGATGAGAAAAAATGGCGATGTGGTTTAGGAGTTATGATCCTCCAAAGTTAGTGTATTAGTGGTACTTTTTCCATAACTTAGAAAAATTTCTAAGTTTTATGGTTACCCCTTTTACAAGTTATCCCAATTTCTTTGGTTTTTCTTGATGAATGAGGATTCAAATCATACATTAACATCATTTTAGGGTTAAAAATCCATTTTGGTGAAAAATCTCAAAAAGTTAAAGTTGACTTTTGTGCACAGTTGACTTTTTATCAGATGAATTCCAAACTGTGCAATTCTTCAGGAAATCATGTCCTTGACCTAAATCAAACTTGGTGGACATGTTCCATGGGTGTCATAGGGTATATTGAGGCATGTCCTAGGGTTTGGGAGCATGTCCTGGTCAAAAGTCAAAGTTACAGTTGACTTTTTCCTTAAAACCCTAATTGTGGTGCAGATGAAAATGAGACTTGTTGCTCAAGCTTCTTGGATTAATCCATTGTTCCAAATGGATCAATATAGTTCATTTGAGACCCTCAAACCCTCTCTTGAGGTCTTGGCTCATGATTTGCCCCAAAAGTCAACTTAGGGGTGAATTAGGTCAAGAAACCCTAATTCCTGATTTTTTAGGTATGCATCCCCTGAGGCCAAATTGACTTGATGATTGGGTCCATGTGGTTCCATGGAGTATATTAGGTTGTGTTTTGGATCATTGGCTTGTGCCCAGAAGAAAATTTCCATCTGGAGGCCCTGGTCGACCAAAACCCTAATTTGGTGACACTGTCAATCTTGAGACTTAATCCACTTAGAAGGGAGCAACCTTGTGCTTAATCCTTGAAGTGGGAGTCCTTTTGATCCATTGTGGATGTTTGAGAGGCTAGACAAATTGAAGATCATGTCATTCCTTGATTGATCCTTTGTCTAAGCACTCAGAGAGGGCTAAAAACCCTAATTTTGATTGTAGTGAATACTCACCCATCTTTGGGGAGACTGATGAAATAGAATGGTTCCCCCATATTGTGATGATGATTTGCACAATGATGGGAAATCTTAGTGGTCAAAATTTGGGGTATGACAGATGCCCCTATTTAATCTTCTTGGACACGAAGGTGTGAATGGCGAAGGTATTCGGGCATTCGGGGTGCAAGAGGATTAAATATCGGAATACCCAAAATTTTGATGGCGGTTATGAATGGTAGCTTGCGCATTCATCTTCTTTAGCTAAGCGATGATGCTTAGAAAAGGTAAACTTCCCCTCGATCCTGGTTTCCTACCGAGGACCTGGTCTTAGTTGCTGAAATAAACTTCCCCTCGATCCTGGTTTCCTACCAAGGACCTGGTCTCAGTTGCTGAAATGAACTTCCCCTCGATCCTGGTTTCCTACCAAGGACCTGGTCTCAGTTGCTGAAATGAACTTCCCCTCGATCCTGGTTTCCTACCAAGGACCTGGTCTCAGTTTCTAATATAAACTTCCCCTCGATCCTGGTTTCCTACCAAGGACCTGGTCTCAGTTTCTTTTGTCAATAAACTTTCTTGACAAGGGACGCTATGCGTAGCAGTTTTCCTCAAACTTCTCGCCGAATTTTCCTGGGGAGATGTCATTTGACGGAAAAAGTTTTGATGTCAGACTTGCTGGGGAACCCAACCGTCTGAGCTGTAGAGTTGCACAAACTTCTTTGTTTGGAGACACCATTTGTTGACTCTACTCAGGGAATGCGAGTCCCTTGAGAGACTGCATTCGTTTGGGGTCTTTACATCATACTTTTCTCGAAGATCTTCTCAGAGAAATGCCATATGATGTGATCCAATTTTGAGGTGTCGGTGACCTTTTCACCAGCGGTCTTTTTGGAGCGAAACTGACATGCTGCCGAATCTCTGATTACGAGGCTTTCTCTGCGGATTTTCCTTAATCCGGGAAAGCAAGGATATCATCTTCAATGGCGAAGAGTGATGTTAACTGAGGGCTTCTCTGGTTTTTCAAAGGTTCAAGTTATCAAAGTGGTCGAGGACCCAACTTCAATCCAGAAATAAAACTGTAGGAGAGAGAATGTTCAGACGCAGCGTTTCCTGACGAGGCAAGAACTGATAACTCGATTGAGAGAACTCATATCACTAAGGGACAAGACCGACTAGAGTGATAGTGATGCAATATTGTATGTGAATGCAAATCAATAATGCAAGATGTATGTATGTATATGCGGACAAAACTGACGCGACATACAAACTGACAGGTGAACATGACTGGATACTCGGCCATCGCGGGGCGTGTAAAAATATCGCTGGTTCAAAATAGCAATTCCACCTTGCTTAGGAGAGATAATCTATGTTAGGGAGCTACCGTTGGTCGGGCTTAGGAGATGAGAACTCGGCCGAGGCGGGTCAGACGAAACAAGGTCTCTGACATAGTTGATCCTTCACTTTGAAGTTCGCCCACTTCTGAAGAAGCGGCCGATGTTCTTCTGATGTTCAACAGTCAAAAGAAATTGCCATCTTTAAAAGCAGAAAAAGTTTTAACAAGTAAATTCATTTTTGTTTCATTTCAAGAATCGTTAATCATGTTAACAACGTCGTTCTATAAAGCTAAAACAAATAAGAAATACAAACAAAAGCACAAGGGCTCAAATTTTATTGATAAGATGGAGATCAGCCAAACGCGTGATTCCAAAGAGTATTTACAAAGTTAGAAAATGGTAAGTTACAGGGAAAAGGGCTACGTTGAAACATAACGACCACTATCCTTCCACCAACTTTGAATTCGGGGCATCCTGAGCTTCTGTCGAAGATGACCTTGACTGGAGTTTTCTGACAGATGATGTAACTCCTGCTGAGGGACTTGCCTCTGCTGAACATAGTTACTTGCCATTATCCCTAATTTTTGCCTGGATTGTACTATGAGATTTCCAATCCATCGGGATGATTTTTTTCATGTCTCTAACTTTTGCCTGGACCGCCCTTTCGGGTTTTCAATCCACCGAGACTTTTTTTTTTTTTTTAGTTTTGTCTTGTTGGCCAAGTACACACCCCATTGAGTCCTCTAGAACTGTGAGGTAAATGATCAGTGGTCTTCCTTCCACTGGAGGTGATAGAATCAGAGGATTCAACAGATATTCCTTAATGTTGTCGAAGGCAGTTAGGCAATCTTCTGACCAAACGTAATCCTGGTTCTTTTTCAATAATTTGAAAATCGGCGCACACGTGGCGGTCATAAGGAATATGAATCTGGAGATGTAGTTCAAACGTCCCAGGAATCCTCTGACTTGTTTTTCAGTTTTCGGAGAAGGCATTTCTCGAATGGCCTTGACTTTGTCAGGATCAACTTTAATTCCTTTCTGACTGACGATGAACCCTAAGAGTTTCCCTGAACGGACACCGAAGGTGCACTTGTTGGGATTCAAGCGGAGCTTGAATCTTCTTAGACGTTCGAACAATTTTGACAGATGTTCTGTAGAATCAATTCTTATTGAAGAAATAAAAAAACACAAGAAGGGGGTTGAATTGGGGTTTTTAAAAATTAAAGAAAAAAGGAGACACGTTGGTTATCCTGGTTCGTTTGAACTCAAACTACTCCAGTCCACCCGCCAAGGTGATTTTGCCTCTTTCTCTTGAGGACTTAATCCACTAATCACTTAAGATTACACAGACACAGGAAAAACCGTCACTGTCTTCTTGAGTTTTAACCACAACTCAGTTTTCTCAAGGAATTTCAACTTAAAATACTATGCTTCTAATAAGCTTTATCACAACTGTGAGTTTTTACAATATATTTATCAAATAATGAAAACAAATGAGAATACTTGATGAATTGTGAAAGTATGCGCGCAAGTGTGTATTTCGTCATCTGCAGGGCTCCTTTAAATAGATGAGAGTGATTGATCCGTTGGAGATGTGATAGTTATTTTTGGAGATTGACAATAATGCCTTTGAATGCTTCTTTCCAAAAATACAGATCTTGTCTGATTTAATCCGTTGGTTTGTGATACTCATAAATTTGGAGGATAGCGTATCAGAGTCCACGTTGATTTGATGCAATATCAGAATTTCTGGCTTGATACAACTTTGGTGCTGAAGCGTGAGACATCCTTGATCAGAACTTAGCTAGTTTAGATCTAGTGATTCTTCCATATCAGAGTTTCGCTTGATTAGAACTTCGCTTTGCTTAGATCTTGTTTGCTTCGCTTGATTAGAACTTCGCTCAGATGGGATTTTGTGATGCTTCTATATCAGAACTTCTTTACACTAGAACTTCCCTACATAATTAAAAAGAATGAATTAAGAAGTAGCAAGTTCTAACTAATATAGTGTTTGTTATCATCAAAACTATTTGGAATGTAGAATCAATTCTTGTTCTAACATGTTCAACGTGCTCACTCTCTGTTTTAGATTTTGTAATCATATCATCGACCTATACCTCGATTTCTTTGTGTATCATGTCATGAAACAGAGTAGTCATGGCCCTTTGATAGGTTGCCCCGGCGTTCTTCAAACCGAACGACATTACCTTGTAACAAAAGGTGCCTCATGGGGTAATGAACGAAGTTTTCTCCATGTCTTTCAGCGCCATTTTAATCTGTTATAGCCCGAGAATCCATCCATGAAGGAGAAAACTTTGAACTTTGCTGTACTGTCTACCAGCATGTCAATGTGTGGTAAAGGAAAGCCGTCCTTTGGACTTGCCTTGTTTAGATCCCTGTAATCAACAAACATTCTGACCTTTCCGTCCTTTTTGGGAACGGGTACGATGTTGGCTAACCATTGAGGATATTCTGATGTAGCGAGGAAACCCGCGTCAATCTGTTTCTGCACCTCCTCTTTGATTTTGATGGCCATGTCCGGGTGAGTGCGTCTCAACCTTTGCTTTACTGGCGGACATTCCGATCTTAACGGTAAATGATGTTCCACGATGCTGGTATCCAACCCTGGCATATCTAGATAGGACCAAGCGAATACATCGGGGAGTTCTTTGAGAAGCTTTATCAAACTTTCTTTGACAGTTGGATTGAGTAGTGCCCCAATCCTGATTTCTTTTCTCTCTTGCTCTGAACCCAAGTTTACCGTTTCCAACGGTTCTTTGTGAGGTTCAATGGACCTTTCCTCTTGTCTGAGTAGTCGGGAGATCTCTTCTGGAATTTCGTTGTCATCTTCTTCTTCAGCCCCAAATACCGGGAACTCAAAGTCGGGAGAAGGCATCGGATCGTATGTTTCAACAGGGTGTAAAACAAGCAATCTGCATGACGTGATGATTCGTGTTTGGAAGAGATAGAGAAAATGTAAGTGTGTGCAGTGTATTTATTTTACTGCTTGTTTTTATTTGAATTGTTTTTTAGGATTACCATTTTCTGAAAAAGCAAAAGAGAAAACAACAATAAATGCGGAAATTACATAACGACGTTATTTTATTAATGAACAAGTCGAATCTTGAAACTACAGCCCTATAAAACAAAACTTTGTCGCTTCGGGCAAAGCGAAGAGGGAAATTTACAGAAAGCGAGCCCTATCAAAACATTCGTTTCACCTGGGCAGGGTGAAAGGTTAAAAGACGGCAATTACTTTGACTGATGAACGACCTTCGGAACCTCGACGGCAACCCATTGGCGGCGAACTCCTCGGTGAACCACAAAGTCTGGCACCTTCCCTGATTTGTCTTTAGAAATAATGCTGATTTCTGGCAAAGCAGGATCATTGGAATCTGTCTCCCAGGCAGAATTGTCGTAGGAGAATTCCTCTGTTGCATTTTGCAGAGTAGTTGTGCTCTCAGCTGTATATCTCCATCCAGTAGGCTGGATATCTTCGAGCCTGATACGAGAGCTTTCGGGAGCGGTGTACTTGACCATGAAGTCGTATTTTCCACTTGGTTCTCCCAGAGTGTCCCAAACTTCTTTGGAACTGGAGGAGTCATCTCTCTCGATGACGTTGACCTCAGGAAAAGCATAGTTGATGAATTCAAGTCCTGCAAACGTTGCGAATTCATCTTCATGTTGAGTAGTTTCTGAATGACCTGAGTGTTGATCCCATGACATGGTGGGGACGTAGGTATTCTGTTCAATGGTGCTCAGCTGAGTTTCATTACTCGGATGACTTTCTTGCCCCAAGTTTCCTGGATAAGGTTGCCACATTGGCAGGCCGTCCATTGGGCCATAGTAGTTGTAGTCAAAGTTGTCTTTCATCAGAGTGTCTTCCTCTAATGAATTTGGCGGAGCACGACATCCTTCCGGATCACAATCTCCATAGATCATTTCGACATCTGATCTTGGTATAAATCTCGGACTTTCTGTAGGAAAGCAAAAAGGCATAGGCACCTCTTCCTGAGACATATAACCGTCCTTGTTAAGGTAGGACCTCCACTCTTCATCCGTGTCAGAGGGATCTTCCTCATTAATAGCATGAACTGTCTGAGACACTGGGTGAAGGAAACTTCCACTACGGAAGAGATTTTGAAGGGGGCGAAGACTTTCATCGTCGGCAGCTGTCTGGGTACAGGTCGCAGAAAAACCAAGACCCTTCTTTGTTTTATTGTCAGTAGGAATGACAAGCTGTCCCCATCCTGTTGTATCGGTACTCTCGACCGCTTTGATAGCATCTTTGTATGAGGAAATCGAGGTTCCTCCTTTGAAATGATTATCTTTGCTTACCGATAGTGCTTGGAACTTCGTTCCAATAACCTCCTCAGGTTCTACATAAGCAGATGATGATAAGTTACTCACAAGCAAAGCCTCTTCTCCACAGACTGTGACAAGTTGATCGTTCTGAACGAACTTTAGCTTTTGGTGGAGGGTCGAAGTGACTGCTCCAGCCTGATGTATCCAAGGTCTTCCTAATAAAGAACTGTATGTTGCCCGGATGTCCATGACCTGGAAAGTGACTTGGAAAGTGTGAGGACCGATAGTTATGGGAAGATCAACTTCGCCGATAACTATTTTTCTAGATCCGTCGAACGCTTTGACGACGACCTCGCTGACTCTCATCGGAGGGCCTTTGAATGATAACTGCATCAAAGTAGACTTCGGCATAACATTCAGGGCTGACCCTGTGTCTACCAGTACGCTGGCTAAAGCATTGTCCTGGCAGTTGACTGTGATATTGAGCGCCATGTTATGACGGCGACCCTCTTCAGGTAATTCCTCATCACTAAATCCCAAATTGTTGCAAGAAGTGATGTTAGAGACAATGCTATCGAACTGTCTGATTGTTACATCCTGTTCCACAAAGACTTGCTCCAAGACTTTCTGTAGAGCCTCCCTGTGGGCTTCTGAACTGAGTAACAGTGATAACACCGAGATCTTTGAAGGAGTCTGTAACAGTTGATCGACAATGTTGTATTCACTCCTTTGGATGAGCTTCAGCATCTCATCATTATCTTTCAAAAGGTCGGGATTACCGGATTGACCGACTGGTGGATCAGGAGTTTCAGACTGAAGCTCCTTTTCCTTGTTAAGTTCTCCAACTCTTCGGTTGAAGATTCTACCACTCCGTGTTACACGACTGATGTCTGCAATATTCACGACGGAGGGTAATGGAATTTCCCTTCCATTTTCAATGGTTGTTGCACCATATTTGTAAGGGATAGCCTTAGTTGATTCATACGGTAGTGGTCCCGGTAGATAAATGACTACGGGAACCTTCTGATTTTTCTGACCATCATAAGTATTCTCGATCCGTTCCCGGTTGGGAACCTTAGATTCGTCGAGTAGGGGGATAATGGCAAAAACATCCCTGGTCCTGTGATGACCAGCGATCGTGACAACATCCTCAACTTGCTCGGCAAGGTAGTTTGGCGTCCAGTTGATGGGTCCAGAACCCGGATATGGACGAATTCCTCCACGATCGACCTGACCCTGAAGAGCTGCTCTCACAAGGTAACACCCTTGGTTACTTTCCGAACAGACGCCGCAACGTTCATAGTTGTGTGGTGGCACCTGGCCACGCCCACTTTGAATACAATGTAACCTTTCTAGGTTAGCTTCCACAGATCGGACATCCTGACTCTGACGCCGAGTGGGGTTTCTGTTATTGATACTGATTTGTCGAGTATCTTCATCCATATAGATTGGCATCCACCAGTGATTTAACAAGTGCTGAAGTGCCTCCTGGACCAGGGTACAACCTCGATCGTTTTCGCAACCCGCTTTACAGCTTTGATAGTCATGTGATATTAAGAATCCGAGTCGGACCTGCTCAGCATGTAACTCCACCAGGTTGGTATTTATCACGCGAATATCGAAGATCTGAACCATGTTGATTTGATAAGGGTTCCTATCATGGTAGTCTTGGATCCATCCAAGGTCCATCTGACGCTGGAGGGCCTCTTGTATGAAAGAGCATCCCTGTTTGTTTACCGAGAAAATCAGACAGGAACTGTAATCATGCCATGGCAGATTATGATACTGGCTTTGCCTTGAGTGCATCGCCACCAAGTTGACATTCATTGCACGGATATCGTGGTTCTGAATGACGTTAGAATTCGTGTAAACCATGTTAACTCCACGAACCCGGTGCTCTTGGATCCATCTGAGATCCATCTGTTCCTGCAGAGCTGCTTGCACCACAGAACATCCTTGGTTGTCTTTAGAGCAGATATCACACTGATGATAGTTATGAGGTGGCACATGGCCATATCCACTCTGTCTACAATGCATCTTGACCAGATTGGTTTTCAACAAGAGTACATCGTGAATTTGATAGACGTTGTTAGTCTCTCCTTCTATCAAATTGACTGCAGCCTTGTCATGTTGAGGTAGCGGGTTCGTAAGAACATTGGGATTCGTATCCTTGAAAGATAAGAGCCCGCTCCTAACAAGCTTTTGCACGTCGAACTTGAAATTGAGACAAGTCTCTATGTTATGCCCTGAACCTCCTTGATGATAAGGGCATGTTTGATCCACCTTAAACCAAAAAGGCAGATTTTTCGGTACTGTAAGAGGAGACTTAGTCTGGATGTGCCCCTTAGCTAGTAGTAACGGAAATAGTTCTGCGTACAACATGGGTATAGGATCAAACCCTGATGGTCGTGTTGTACGGTTGCTGTTATATGGAGGACGAGCCTACTGAAGAGGTTGTTGTGTCCTTTGCTGATTAGGTTGGCTTTGCGCAACCTGAGGTTGATACGTAGGAATAGGCGCAGGGCCGATAGCAGGAATTACAGCTGCTACTGGTTGATAACATCGCCTTTGCTTTCTGAGAGAGATGTTCCCAATATCTTGCTTTTTTTTCTTAGGGAGAGCACTACCATATTTTTTAGTACCGCTCGTCGATCCAGTGTCTTTTACCAAACGTCCTTCTCGGACGGCTTCCTCAAGACGTACGCCTATGCCGACCATTTCGGTGAAATCACTGGGCGCACTGGCAACCATTCGGTCATAGTAAAATAAGCTTAAGGTCTTTAAGAAGATCTTTGTCATCTCTTTTTCCTCAAGAGGTGGACAAATTTGAGCGGCAATTTCACGCCATCTTTGAGCGTACTCCTTAAAGGTTTCCTTGTCCTTTTGTGACATCGATCTGAGTTGATCTTTGTCGGGTTCCATGTCCAAATTGTATTTGTATTGTTAGACGAAGGCTTTGCCAAGATCTCTGAAAGTGCTGATCGTAGCACGGTTTAAACCCATGTACCATTTGAGTGCGACACCGGTTAAAATATCCTGAAAGTAGTGAATCAGCAGGTCCTGATTTTCCATCTGAGCTGACATCCACCGAGCGTACATCACCAGATGGCTCTGAGGGCAAGAGTTACCCTTGTACTTTTCAAAGTCTGGCACCTGAAATTTGTGCGGGACTTTCACATTGGGGACCAAGCAGAGATCTGCGGCGTCCTTCCCAAATAGATCCTGACCGCGAATGGCCTGCAGCTCTTTCTGCATTTCCAGGAACTGTTCCTGGAATTCATCCATTCGGTCGAACATAGTTTCCTTTTTACCAGAAGGTATCGGCGAAATCTGTCCTCCCGGGACAATGTGCACCACAGGAGGTGGTACCGTGACTACGGCGGTGAATCTTGGTGTTTCCCGAAGTTTGTAACCTTCAGGAGTCTTCAGTATGCCCCTGGCATCTTCGCTTTCCCAAAGTTTGTAACCTTCAGGCCCAGTGGCTTCTGTTGTGATTCCCTGATCCTCAGTGATCGGCGGAACATATCCTTCCGAGATATAGTTAACAGGCATACCCCAAGGGCGATCTTTCGGTATCTGATACCTAGGATCATACTTCTCCACTATGGGCGTTGAGGTGATCTCTGAGATCACAGTCCTTTGTAGCTGAGCTTCTGCCATGGCTTGCATGTCGTTACGAAGTTTTCTCATATCCTCTCTCAGAGCGTCGATCTCTTCTTTCAACTCTCTGTTTTCTTCCTCAAGATCATCCATCTTTTTCTGATGATTGGCCTGAGTGTTATACGAATGAGACAGTTTAACTCTAGAATCGAGACATAAAACGTGAGATTCGTAGGTAAGAAGAATACGCGATGTGAGAATGATGAATGCAATGATTATATTAATTGTTTAAGGTTTAATCAAAATAAACTTCGACAATTAGATTGCAAATATCAAACGGTGGGGAAACCCCTTTTTATTGAATTTCAAAGGATTACAGAAATGGAAATACAGTAGATTACAAGGTACAGAAACAGAAACCTAGGCTAATGGGTCCCGAGTCCTCTCTGAAGAGAAATCGGGTGCTGATTCTAGTATCTTCCTTTTCTTTGACCGGGGCTCTTGGGCCGTTGTCGGGTTGTCATTCCTTTGCCAAGCGAAAGGAGCGAGCAAATTCCTTTGGTCATCTTGATTCTCTACAGCATGTTGCTCCAAAATCTCAATCAGAGCATCTTTCTCTTTCAGTAGTCGCTGTATTTTGATGCACTCTATGTCGAGGGTGCGGTACTTGTTCTTCCAAGACCTTCTCTCCTTCTGGACTTTGTTGAGAGTAACCTGAAGCTTTTCAGTCTCAGTCATGAAGTACATGATAGATTCCTTTGGCGGAAGAATTCCGTAACGAGGATAAGGCATCTTCAGCTTGAGAGCTCTAGTTTGTACCCAGTGGAGATAAGGCTCCACCGAGACACAGTCTGGTTTTCCTAGAGACTCTCGTCCTTTCTTATGAACGTGTTTCCAAGCGTGCACTATTTCCGTCTTTAGTGCTCTGTCGTTTTCTACTTCTTTGAAGAAAAGACCTTCCAGATGAACACCCAGCGGGATGTGTCTCATCGGGTATCCAAATTGACGACGAACCAATATCGGATGATAGTTGATTCCTCCTTTAGTTCCTATGAGGGGTACATTGGGGAAGTTTCCACAACGATCAATGATTCTGATTTCCTCTAAAATCCTATTACACCAATCTATATCAGAGTTGGTAAGAGACATGATCTTCTGCGACCAACGTAAGACACTCTTGCAATCCCAAAAAGCAGCAGACTTGGGCAAGTGAGAGATAAACCATTTGTAAAGCAGAGGTACACAGCATGTGATCTCCCCTCTGCTGTACAAATTTCCCAAGTGTACAGAATGATACGCATCCGCGAGCAAAGTCGGTACAGGGTTTCCAATGAGAAAAACCTTAATGGCGTTGATATCGACGAAGTTATTGATGTTGGGAAACAAAAATAATCCGTAGGTGAGTAAAACAAAGATGCTTTCAAAAGCAGTCCCGTTCCCTATACTAGCAAAGTACAGAGCTATCTTTGTTAAGAACTGGGCTGGCAAACCTTGGATGCCACCCTTAGTAGTCATGTGAGTCCTGACCTCAGACTCGTCCAAATGAATTGCTCTTGCAATGGTCTGATTCTTTGGAATTTCTTCCAGTCCAGAAAATGGAGCTCGATCTGTGATGTGTAGATCGATCAAATGAGAATACTCCTCCAGCGTTGGTGCTAGCTGGTAATCCGGGAATGTGAAACAGTGATAAACCGGATCGTAGAATTGAATGAGCGCATCCATGATTCCCTCAATCAGATGGACTCTTAACAGTGGTAGCAGACCTCCGTGCTTGGCTCTAAAAGCCTCAGGGCTAGTGATCATCCTTGCTAACCTTCTCAAATCCCCTAACTTTGGAACCTTGAAGGTATACTGGTGAGTTCTCCTTCTACCGAAATCCATTAGCGTAATCCTCTTCTCTGATATTTACAATCACAATCTTAGTTTAATTTGAAAAACAGAGAGACTAGAAGAGAAGTTTTTTGAATGTTTTAATGTTTTATTAAATGAATGCATGAATGCATCACACAAAAACATAGAAAAAACATGGGGTCAAAGGATCGTTGTCATGAAGTCAAGGCTCTACCCATCCCCAAAGGTTTATACTAGGGTGATTTTTGTACCTGTACTCATTATCATCAGCTCCTCCCAGGAAGGCAGACAACAAGCGGATCGCCAACGAGTTGTGTGCAATCTTAGAGTAAGTACCATTCACCGAGAATAGATCACCAGCCTCAAATGAGGGTAGTATCGGGTAACAACTATTTCCGATAGTTTCCGCACTACAAAAAAGGTTTGGCTTTTCTTAAGTGTATACTTAATCTCACCACATGCGACATCACACGCATTCCCAGTAGCAGAAAAATAAACACATATTCAATTAGGAAAAGCAGTATATATATTTGTCTTAAAAATCCTAGACTTATAAAGCTAAGAATCCTAAGTTCCTGACAGAAATGGGTTCCCCGGCGGAAGCCCCAATCTGTGGTTTTCACATAAGTGAAAAAGGAAGAAGAAAAACAGAGACAGGCCCCACGGTGGGCGCTATTTTTTCTGTGAAAAATGGGGACGACCGTGCCTAGATCTAACTTTAAACGGCCCCACGGTGGGCGCCATTTTTTCTGTAGCGAGCGATTTTGGACGCGGTTCTTAAGCGCTGGTCGCTCTCTGCGGTTTGGGCCTAAACTACAGGTCAATTCATTTTTTATCCTATTGTGAGCTGAATAAGGAAGGGAAATAGATGTCTCCAATTAACCCTGCTTTGCATACTGAGCTTGAACAGCGGTCTGTTAGGTTACGAATGCTATCAATATGGGGGGGCCTTTGTACTGGTTATTTGTATTTTCGCCAATACAGTTTCTTTCTTTTTATCTAGACAGAAGGTTTCTGGCGGGGAACAAGGATTAGGATGTTAGGACTGATGTTTTGAATTACTGCTTTTGATTGATGGAGATATGGGATTTGTTTTTTTTGTTTAGTGTGCTCGCTAAGATTTTTCTTTCAATCTTATGCCTACGTATTCCCGTTTACCGAAACAGGGAAATCAGAGCGTTCGTAGTTAAGAAATGGGTTTTTGGTGTCTTGTTCAAAGCCCAAGACGTGAAGCGAAAGGTGGTTTATATCTTGATCAAAGCCCAAGATGTGAAGCTGAAGGGTTTATTTGTATCTTGTTCAAAGCCCAAGATGTGAAGCTGAAGGACCTCGACTTTAGAGAGAATTTGTCATCTCTAAAGAAGGGTTTGTCTGTTTGTGAAGGAGAATTACTTTAACCGAGATATGTGAATCCGGTAATGCCATAATTTCCTAAGAAGGGGTTTTAACCTGAAGGGGAAGACTTTAACTCAGTGTAGAGCAATGTCATCTTTCCTTAGGAATTTCTCATGCTAAAAGAGGGACAGTGGCATGGATATAGATGATCCAGAGGCTTGCCGCTTACAGCGATTAGATGAAAGGGAATGAGTTGTTGATGTTTGTGTACTGTGAACGAGGCACAGTTTTGATGCTAAAAGGTTGATTGGATCAACCAGTGGTTTTCTTATACAAAGCCTAAGATGAGGCTAATATGTGTCTCGTACAAAGCCCGAGAGAGAGGCTAAAAGGTTGTGACCCGACGATGGAGTCGTTTGGTATCTCGTATAAAGCCCGAGATAGAGGCTATTTAACAAGAGAGTTTTTGTATCTCGTACGAAGCCCGAGATGGAGGCGAAAAGGTTTTTGACTCAACGAGGGAATCTTTTATGTGTCTCGTACAAAGCCCGAGAGAGAGGCTAGGGTTACTGTTTCAGTCGAGTGACAGGTCCAGTATACTTATTTTAAAAGAGAAAATCAGTTCTTATATGAGCAACACTGTACTCAAGGATTTGATTCGAGGATCCGGGTTATTCCTGTTCGTTAAGGAAATGGGAAATCCGAAGGGTATTGAGACTGTCCGAGTCTGCGGGTTTCCTTCCTATTTAACGAAGGGGTGCTTGAGAATGTCTTTGAGACTCAAGGGAATTAGACTGTCCAAGTCTAGAGTGTCATCTTTTGTACTATGCTTTGAGATACAGTAGTAGACTCTTTGAAAGGACTGTTCTATTAAGATGACTAGGTTCTGTTCCTAAACCTCTAGGAGGTCGTCGGGACAATTTGTATGAAGCCCAAGAGGAGGCTGGAAACTTTTAAGAAGCCGACGGGTCCTTGTACGATGCCCAAGAGAAGGCTATCATTCCCGGAGGAAGAGATCATTATACGAAGCCTAAGAGGAGGCTGTGATTACTTCTAAGAAGCCGTAGGGTCCTTGTACTAAGCCCAAGAGGAGGCGGGGTTGCTTTTAGGAAGCCTGTGGGTCCTTGTAGAATGCCCAAGAGGAGGCCGATGCTTTTAAGAAGCCCGTGGGTCCCAAACCAAAGAAACGTTCAAGAAAAGTTTCACCGAGAATAATTTATTTAGTGAACAGTTCTGAGGTTTGAAGAAATTCAAGAGAAGTTTCACCGAGAATAATTCATCTCTGGGGAATAGAATTTCTTGACAATTCCTAATGAGGACAGCCGAAGAGAAGACTGTATCTGGTGATCCTATTGGGGATCTAGTTGTCTATTTCTACGAACGAACGAAACGGCGTCACCTAGTTCTAGACGTAGTTGCCGGGGAAACTCGAAATATCTATACTATTATTACACAGTTGATATGAGTTTATGAAAGAATGATTACAGTGAAACAGCCCCACAGTACGGTTATATATATATGAGTTTGTGAAAGGAGACTTACAGTGAAACAGCCCCACAATACAGTTATATACATATGAAAGCGGTAAATGAAAGCGTATAAACACTTACTCGGTTGTAGAGCTTCCATGCTGTTTGGTTAGTTGTTCAACAAAGAAAGATTGAAAACAACAGTATATTCAAAATCAAAGGAGAAAGTGCTTTGAAAAAGAAAGATTTGGGGCTTACAGCTCAAGGAGAGGCCCAGGGTTTTATCAGTGAGCGCACTATTTGAATTTGTACAGAGGGACTTATACAAGTGACTGTGGCCCAAAAATTATTTTCTGTACAAAGGGATGGGTCTTACACTCTCTCAAGAGGCCCAAAAAGTTTAAAGAAAAAGAGTGGGGCTTATAACACGAGGGTAGGCCCAATTGATTTTTTCGTTTAAAAATGGCGATCGCGCCAAGATTTTCTTTTAACGCGGAGGGACTTATACAATAAGTGAGGCCCAAAATGATTTTGGTTAAAAGGGGATTGGGTCTTACACTCTATTAGAGGCCCAAAATGTTTTGAATGGGTCTTATAGCTCGAGGAGAGGCCCAAGGTTATTTGTCAAAAGGCGACGATCGCGCCGTTCGTTTTTTGACGGTATCGGGACTTATACAATACACTGAGGCCCAAAAATGTTTTGGTCAAGAAAGGATTGGGTCTTACACTCTATTAGAGGCCCAAAGTGTTTTGAAAATGATTTATGAGGGTTCAATTAATCCAAAAACCCTAATTTGTTTTAAAAAATGTATTTAATTGAATAAAAATTCAATTAAAATGATCAAAATTGTTTAACATGTGAAAAACAAATTGTGATTTTGGATTAATGCTTCAAAAATTAAGTATTGACCTACAAAATAATTAGAAAGCATTAAAAGTTGCAAAATCAATGTAGAAAAAATATTTAAAATGTCAAAAACAATTAAAATATTAATTCTTTGCAAAAATATAAATTATACAAAATAAATAATATTTTTGGGATTTTTTGATAAAATAAAATATTTTAACATTTTTGTGAATTATTAAAAAAAAATCAACTCAAAATCATTAAAACTCAGAGAGAAATTAATTTTTGAATCAATTAACAAAATCACAAAATTCAAATATTTGAATTTGTGAAAAAGGCGCCAAGAACACAAGCAAGAACACGCGCGTTTTTCTGGGTTTGGCTGATTTGCGTTTTCCATCCAATCTCACTGAATACGTAAGCATATCATGCAATCCACATATCATTATGCTCGTCTCAACCTCACGATCATGTTTATAACACTTAATTTCATTTAAATTAAACATAAAACATGAAATCACGAAGAAACCTCAAGAACCCTAATTTTTGCATGAAGGCTAGGATTTTTGATACACGATTCAAACAATGCAATTAATTGAGGGAAAACATTCCATGCATGATTATGAACATATGGCCAAATTATTGTGCGAGGAAATATGCATAGATTGAGAGATGACTAAGTATGTGCTTACCTCCAAGCCGTGACAGCAAGTGCAAGGTGATTTTTGATTTGGAGGTGTTACAGATGAGTGGTGATGATCTGAACAGCTTCCCTACACCCCATGGAGTGTGTTTGAATGGTTGGACTTGATGGAAATTGGCTGGATCACTTTGTGGTACCTCAGCTGCAACTTGTTTGAAAATTTGAGCAACCAGCTGGTGATTTTGTGAAATTGGTGTTTCAGAAGTGATCTAAGTGTTTGATCAGCTCATATGTGATGTATATGAGGTGTGTGAGTGATTGGTTTGATTGGAATTTCTCTCAAACTCAAAACCCGATAGCTACCTTGCTAAGAAAGGCATTTTTGCCAAGAGAAAGAGATTTTGAGGAAAGCATCTGTTAGATGGCTTTAGTGTACTCAAACTGATCACAATTGAGCTCTATTTATAGTAGAGCAAGTTTGTTTTGCAAGGAATAGTGAATGGCAGCTGGTAAGTAGGTTTGGCCAATGTTGGCAAATGAAAATCCAAGTCTCCTCTAGCCATTGACTAGAGGTTAGGGCACAGAGCTTTGGTTCCCTTGGTCTTGGATAAGTCTTGACTGATTTCATATGAGAATGGCTCAGTCAATGCCACCTTGATGCTTCCATTGAATGCTTCAATCCAAATTTGGAGTCTTGTCCCTATTTTGGCCATTCTAGGTTCAACATGCTATTTCTTGTTCCATGGACTTTGGAGGCTTGGCTCAGTGATTTTCCCCTTTAGATTCAATCCTCAGATGTGTCCAAGTGGATAGGAGCATTTGAATTTGGCTGATTTTGGCAAATCGAGCAAAATTGCAAATTATGCCTTGCCTTTGACAGATTTCAGCAAGGCAACTTGCCAATGTCATGTCTCATGGTGTAAGTTGAATCTGGTAATGCTCTTGACCATTTTGGAAAGCCCTTACATGATACAACAACTATTTGAACAAGTTTGGTTTTGATCTCTTTTGATTCCAAGTGAAAAAAACCCTCTACATTTGTCAAAAAGTGAAGCAAAATCTGACTTAGTGAAATTTTCACTAAGTGTTGGAACAAAGTGTGATTTCTTGATTTTGATCACTCCATAACTCAAAATCCTTAATGAATTGGACTTAGGTCTAGTTGAAGTTTTTGTAGAGGGTAATGAGGGCTACAAATCCATCTTTGGATGAGAAAAAATGGCCATGTGGTTTAGGAGTTATGATCCTCCAAAGTTAGTGTATTAGTGGTACTTTTTCCATAACTTAGAAAAATTTCTAAGTTTTATGGTTACCCCTTTTACAAGTTATCCCACTTTCTTTGGGTTTTCTTGATGAATGAGGATTCAAATCATACATTAACATCATTTTAGGGTTAAAAATCCATTTTGGTGAAAAATCTCAAAAAGTCAAAGTTGACTTTTGTGCACAGCTGACTTTTTATCAGATGAATTCCAAACTGTGCAATTCTTCAGGAAATCATGTCCTTGACCTAAATCAAACTTGGTGGACATGTTCCATGGGTGTCATAGGGTATATTGAGGCATGTCCTAGGGTTTGGGAGCATGTCCTAGTCAAAAGTCAAAGTTACAGTTGACTTTTTCCTTAAAACCCTAATTGTGGTGCAGATGAAAATGAGACTTGTTGCTCAAGCTTCTTGGATTAATCCATTGTTCCAAATGGATCAATATAGTTCATTTGAGACCCTCAAACCCTCTCTTGAGGTCTTGGCTCATGATTTGCCCCAAAAGTCAACTTAGGGGTGAATTAGGTCAAGAAACCCTAATTCCTGATTTTTGAGGTATGCATCCCCTGAGGCCAAATTGACTTGATGATTGGGTCCATGTGGTTCCATGGAATATATTAGGTTGTGTTTTGGATCATTGGCTTGTGCCCAGATGAAAATTTTCATCTGGAGGCCCTGGTCGACCAAAACCCTAATTTGGTGACACTGTCAATCTTGAGACTTAATCCACTTAGAAGGGAGCAACCTTGTGCTTAATCCTTGAAGTGGGAGTCCTTTTGATCCATTGTGGATGTTTGAGAGGCTAGACAAATTGAATATCATGTCATTCCTTGATTGATCCTTTGTCTAAGCACTCAGAGAGGGCTAAAAACCCTAATTTTGATTGTAGTGAATACTCACCCATCTTTGGGGAGACTGATGAAATAGAATGGTTCCCCCATATTGTGATGATGATTTGCACAATGATGGGAAATCTTAGTGGTCAAAATTTGGGTTATGACAATAGGGTATATTGAGGTATATCCTAGGGTTTGGGAGCATGTCCAGGTGAAAAGTCAAAGTTACAGTTGACTTTTCCCTTAAAACCCTAATTATGGTGCAGATGAAATTGAGACTTATTGCTCAAGCTTCTTGGATTAATCCATTGTTCCAAATGGATCAATATAGTTCATTAGAGACCCTCAAAATCTCTCTTGAGGTCTTGGTTCATGATTTGTCCCAAAAGTCAACTTAGGGGTTAATTAGGTCAAGAAACCCTAATTCCTGATTTTTGATGTATGCATCCCCTGAGGTCAAATTGACTTGATGTTTGGGTCCATGAGGTTCCATGGAGTATATTAGGTTATGTTTTAGAACACTGGCTCATGCCCAGATGAAAATTTCCATCTGGGGGCCCTGGTCGACCAAAACCCTAATTTGGTGACACTGTCGATCTTGAAGCTTGATCCACCTAAAAGGGAGCAACCTTGTTGTAACACCCACATATAAAATCCATACAAACTAGCATAAATTATATATTATTATTATAGGAAAACTCCATCAATGGTAGAAGTTCTTTCCAATTCCCTTTACTTTCTAACACACAAGCTCTCAACATATCCTCCATCGTTTGTATCGTTCGCTCAGTCTGACCATCTGCTTGTGGATGATTAGACATGCTCAACGTAAATCCGTCCCCATAGCTTGTTGAAAAACTTTCCACAACCTTGAAGTAACCTTCGGATCTCTGTCCGACATCATATTAGAAGGAATGCCATGCAATCTTACAATTTCCGCAATAAACAACCTCGCAAGATGACTTTCCTTGAAAGTAGTCTTCACGGCCAAGAAGTGCGCAGATTTCGTTAGTCGATCTACAATCACCCAAATTGAATCATAACCACCTTGCGTACGGGGCAAACCTACTGCAAAGTCCATAGAAATGCTATCCCATTTCCAAACTGGAATTTCTAAAGGTTGCAACATATCGCCCGGTCTTTGGTGTTCAATCTTAACCTGTTGGCATACTGCACATTCAGACACATACATCACACATCCTCTTTCATTCCAGCCCACCAATAGTCCTTCTTCAAATCCTGATACATCTTCGAAGAACCAGGATGTATCGTAAAAGTACCTTTATGAGCTTCATCCAAAATCTTTCTTCTTAACATTGCATCATTCGGAACACAAATTCTTTGGTCGAACATAATAATTCCATCGGTAGCCTGAATAAAACTCGGTAGAAGTAACACTTCTTGCAACTTCTCATCTGCCATTTGACCTTGGTGAATCTCAACCCTCAGAGTAGAATTGACATTCAAATTTCCCATAATCACACCATCTTGGGTCCATACAAACTGAAGATTAAGATCTCTAAAATTCTCCAACAATGCATACTCCAAAATCATCAATTTCGCGCCATGAACTAATTTCCGACTTAACGCATCTGCTACCTTATTCGCTTTTTTTTTCTGGATGATACTTCAATTCTAAATCATAATGTTTTAAGTACTCCATCCATCTTTGTTGTCGCATATTTAACTCCTTTTTTTTTTTGGTCAAATAATATTTCAACTCTTATGGTCACTCAACATTTCAAAACGTACCCCATACAAATAATGCCACCACACCTTTAGTGTAAAAACAACCGCCACCAATTCCAAATCGTGAGTTGGATAATTCTGTTCATGTATTTTCAATTGTCGAGAGGCATAAGCTACTACTCGACCACCTTGCATCATAACACCTCCCAATCCCACTCAAAAGCAAAATATTTACGAGTAAGCTTCGTCACCGGTAAAGCCAACTTAGAGAAACCTTCGATGAACCTCCTATAGTAACCTGCCAGCCCTAAGAAACTTCTGACTTCCGAAGCATTTCTCGGCCTCTCCCAATTTATCACTGCTTCTACCTTCGACGGATCCACTGCGACACCACCTTGTGATATATCGTGACCAAGAAACGTGACCTCTGCCATCCAAAATTCACACTTACTTAATTAAGCAAAAAGTTGCTTCTCTTGCAACACAGATAACACAATTCTCAGATGTTCCTCGTGCTCTTGTGAAGTACGAGAATAAATAAGAATATCGTCAATGAAGATTACCACGAACTGGTCCAAGTAAGCTTGAAATATTCGGTTCATGTAATCCATAAAAACGGCTGGAGCATTTGTCACACCGAAAGGCATCACTAAGAATTCGTAATGGCCATAACGGGTCCTAAATGCAGTCTTAGGTACATCGAAACTCTTCACTCGGATTTGGTGATAACCCGACCTCAAATCAATCTTCGAGAACACGCAGGCTCCTTTCAATTGATCCAAAAGGTCGTCTATCCTGGGCAAGGGATACTTGTTCTTAATGGTGACTTTAATCAGCTGACGTTAGTTAATTCACAATTGCATCCCACCGTCCTTCTTCTTTACTTAACAAAGTGGGGACTCCCTATGGTGAGACACTAGGTCTAACAAAAGCTTGGCCAAAAGCTCTTCCAATTGTTCCTTCAGTTCTCTCAATTCAAGCGGTACCATCCGATACGGAGAAACGGATATAGGAGTCGTTCCCGATACCAGGTCAATAGAAAATTCCACTTCCCTCCCCGGAGGAAGAGAAGTGACATCTTCGGGGGAAACTTCTGAAATCTCACTGGCTACCGGAAATACACAATTTCACACATCAAAGGCGTCTCAACCATTTCATCCATGGCGGTAGTGACCACCATAGGAGGAGACAAAGGAACGGACCGCAACCCAAGTCGCTTCATACATTGCATCGATACAAAAGAATGTGTAGCTCCGCAATCAAATAAAACAAAGCAACGAAATCCGTTAACTAAGCACGTACCAGCAATTAATGAATTGTCCCTCTTCTTCTTCCTTGCATCTAAGGTGTAAACCCTTCCTTGTGGTTGAATCTTATTCTGAGGACAATCTTTCTTCAGATGACCCATCTCCTGACATTGGTAACACTTCACATTGTCTATGCCACACCTTCCATAATGCATCTTTCCACAAGTGCGACACACCGGAAAAGCACCCACCCTTATATCTTGCACCTGCTTCCCTTGCGTCTGATTCCCATCTTGGGGACAATCCCTCGCCATATGTCCCACCTTCTGACATTGATAACACTTCACCCCTTTGAAGCGACATTCACCAAAATGCATTTTACCACACGTACGACACATAGGAGGTGCACTATTCTGAGGATCCTGAACTTGTTTCCTTTTGAAAGCTTGTTTCCTAGACTTAGATTGTTGGCTTGAACTCCCGCAATCATTCTCAACCATGTAACCCTGCCTCAGCTGTTGGAATTCAAACTCTCTTCGGATCCTCAAGGAACTAGGAAGGTATTTTTCCATAAAAATAGCCCTGAACTGCTCCCACACTTTAGGTACACCTTGTATAGTCATAAAAACTGAAGCAACATCCCACCATATCCTAGCAGGACCTCTTAGTGAGTGAGAAGCAAACACTACCTTGTTCTCCTCACTATAGCCAATTATCAGAAATATTCTCTCCATGCCAGCAATCCAGTCATGAGCTTTCACAGGATCCAATCCGCCATGAAATTCTGGAGGATTCATGCGGAGGAAATCCTGAAAACTTCCACCTACAACATTTGGAACAACCACCTGAGGATGAAGGCCTCCATTCATCCGTTGCACCATCTGTTGCATGAACTGGTTCTGCTGCTGCTGCATCTGTTGTACAAACTGATACAAAAGAGCATTCTCATCGCCGCCTGGCGGATTCGTCCCAGATCGAGGATAAGTGGGTCTACCACGATTGCTTCTGCGTCTGCCAACCATGTTCCTAAATGTCATATAGATAGGATTAAGTTGATCAGGCTCAATACCATACATATAACACTTAAGACCAATAGCGACACAACGCATATGAAGCGGAAAGAAACTACTTATACTATTTCATGGCTAGGTCGAGGATACGACCTGCTCTGATACCAACTGTAACACCCACATATAAAATCCATACAAACTAGCATAAATTATATATATGAATCCAAGTATTTGGTATTGAAATACAATAAGTTCCTAGTTAACACATTATACACATAAATGCCTCTAATACAACACAAAAGCTAAGTCATTACATATACAAGATGTTCCAACAACGATAAAAACTAAGAACTAGATCAATGCAATGATCTCAAAATAAAACGTCATAGCGGAAGCCATGCTATCTCAAAAACTACGAACCGGAAGGAAAAGTCAAACCACTTTATCCTTACCCGTCGCCGAACCTGCAGGACCTGTGATGTAAACAACAACAGTGGGGTGAGATACATCAAATCTCAGTGAGTTCCCTATCTTATGGATTCTCTCGGATTATTTATGGTTCTAACAATCCTAACTCAAGTCCTGGGAAGGGAAGTGACTTTGAGCACACACACACACTATATGGAAACATGTTATGAGTTCATCAACCCACGATATCACTAATCGGTAACCATGCCAAGGTATCCCCTATTCCCGTCCTCTTCTACGTCTAGAAGTCGACCCGGGTCATGGATCCTTGCAACCTACTTGACATACGAATGGATTCGGGTTCTACGGGCCTTTTACCGTTATGAACCGTCACTTTACACGGGCCATATACCGTCAGAAGCATTCACCCAACGGGCGCCATTCGTACAGCACGGGGAATCAAACCTGCCAAGTAGTTGTGCATCCATTTCAGAGGAGTCCGAGACCCATGAAACTACACTCAATACAAAATAATCCGGTTACGATTACGTGATCATACACAACGCCACGATTGTATTCGACAATCACAAGGCTAAAATGCCTCTCGGCCTCACATGCCGGTTCAAATCCACAAAAGGTTAACCACATGTTCCATACTAGTGTTCCAACTTCTAAATTCCCCTATAGTTCATAAGGGTTTTCCTCACTCTTACTATTTCATATTTTGACATGCATACATTCTCAAACATGCTTAACAACAAGAGAAAATAGGTAAAACATAAGTCAATTGCATAATAGAATCACATAACAACATATCATATATCAATACATTCATTCATTTGCCTCTAAATAATTTGTCCTACATTATACTCCTAATTTTCACTTTTTATTGGGTAGAGGGTCGTCGTGGCTTTCTAACGGTACCAAGAACGCCCCGATCCGAGTTACGGATCAAAAGTTATGAAGGAAACAAAACTGCACAAACTGACATGTTCGCTAGGCGAACCTCCCAGCGAGCGTTCGCTTCCGCCTTCGCTGGGCGAAGCCTCTGGCGAATGAACAAACAGAACAAAACAGACATGAAGTTCGCTTCGCGAACGCCCTGGCGAACCTTCGCATTCGCCTTCGCTAGGCGAACAAGCTGGCGAGTAATTAAACAGAAACTCCCAGACCCAAAACACCATAAGTTCGCTAGGCGAACGTCTGGCGCACCTTCGCCTTCACCTTCGCTAGGCGAACGTGCCAGCGAACACCTAGGCAGTAAGTTCCCACATTCAAAACACACTAAGTTCGCTAGGCGAACATGCCAGCGAACCTTCGCTAGGCGAACCCTCGATTGCTGTTCGCTAGGCGAACCCTGCGAACCAGAACTTCTCCCAGCTGCTGTAACTCCATCAAATCCACATTTTTCTCCATCAAATCACAACCCAATAATACCCACATGATCTAAACTCAGTATAGACATGATAACAAGCATTCAACAACATTTATAACAAGATTCCACCATAAAAATCCATATTTTCATAATCTAACCTAAATCCAAAAACTCTCTAGAGCTCTCTAACAATGGTACTAACTAGAACCCACCTTGAGATAGAGCAAGATGAAGATGATTGAGAAGTTTGGATGAAGATTGGATGATGAGCTTGATGTTCTTGAACTTTTCTTCAATTTCCCCTTTTCTCTCCTTTCCTTTCTTTCTTCTTTCTTTCCTCTCCCTTTCTCTATTTCTTTCTATCTTTTTTTCCTTTGTTTGGAAAATGGGAGGAAAGGAATAAGTAGTAAACTAGTATTAGTAAATAATACTACTAAATGTCCAAAAAGTCTCTTTAGTCCAAATTAGTAAAATATCTCAGAGTCAGATAATATTAATTGGACTTATTCTAAGTTCCACAGTTACTCTAATTATTTTAGCCAATAATTTCTCAGAGTACACTGGACTAAGTTGATCACAACATAATATTATCCGGAGTAATAAAATACGGGGTATTACATCCTCCCCCCCTTAAATAGAAATTCGCCCTCAAATTTAAAATTTACCTGAACAGATGAGGGCAAGCACCTCGCATTTCCGATTCAAGTTCCCAAGTTGCATCTCCCGGGTGCGTTACATCCCACTGTACCTTAACGAGAGGAATATCCTTGTTTCTTAATACTTTCGTATCTCTTCCCACAATGCGGCTCGGTTGAGGTTCAAACTTCAAATCCGCTTCTATTTCAATAGTATCTGGTAGAATCGGCTGAAGAGAATCTGGAACAAAACTCCGAAGCTGAGATACATGAAAAACGTCATGCATTTTCGACAGAGAAGGCGGTAAGGCTAACCTGTAAGCTACTTCACCAATCCTTTCTAAGATCTGATACGGTCCCACGTATCTCGGGCTTAACTTGCGTGACTTAAACGGTCCTTTCAATCTCAATCTAGGAGTAACTTTCAAAAGACATGGTCACCCTCTTCAAATTCCAAAGGTCTCCTTCGATTATCTGCATAACTCTTTTGTCGATCTTGGGCTTGCTTAATTTTCTCGCGAATCATTCGAATCTTTTCTGTAGTCTCTTGGATGATTTCGGGTCCTAAGATTCTATCTTCCCCAACTTCCGCCCAACACAAAGGTGTTCTACATTTTCGCCCATATAATGCTGCATACGGGGCCATACCGATGCTAGCATGATATCTATTATTATAGGAAAACTCCATCAATGGTAGAAGTTCTTTCCAATTCCCTTTACTTTCTAACACACAAGCTCTCAACATATCCTCCATCGTTTGTATCGTTCGCTCAGTCTGACCATCTGCTTGTGGATGATTAGACATGCTCAACGCAAATCCGTCCTCATAGCTTGTTGAAAAACTTTCCACAACCTTGAAGTAACCTTCGGATCTCTGTCCGACATCATATTAGAAGGAATGCCGTGCAATCTTACAATTTCCGCAATAAACAACCTCGCAAGATGACTTTCCTTGAAAGTAGTCTTCACGGCCAAGAAGTGCGCAGATTTCGTTAGTCGATCTACAATCACCCAAATTGAATCATAACCACCTTGCGTACGGGGCAAACCTACTGCAAAGTCCATAGAAATGCTATCCCATTTCCAAACTGGAATTTCTAAAGGTTGCAACATATCGCCCGGTCTTTGGTGTTCAATCTTAACCTGTTGGCATACTGCACATTCAGACACATACATCACACATCCTCTTTCATTCCAGCCCACCAATAGTCTTTCTTCAAATCCTGATACATCTTCGAAGAACCAGGATGTATCGTAAAAGTACCTTTATGAGCTTCATCCAAAATCTTTCTTCTTAACATTGCATCATTCGGAACACAAATTCTTTGGTCGAACATAATAATTCCATCGGTAGCCTGAATAAAACTCGGTAGAAGTAACACTTCTTGCAACTTCTCATCTGCCATTTGACCTTGGTGAATCTCAACCCTCAGAGTAGAATTGACATTCAAATTTCCCATAATCACACCATCTTGGGTCCATACAAACTGAAGATTAAGATCTCTAAAATTCTCCAACAATACATACTCCAAAATCATCAATTTCGCGCCATGAACTAATTTCCGACTTAACGCATCTGCTACCTTATTTGCTTTTTTTTTCTGGATGATACTTCAATTCTAAATCATAATCTTTTAAGTACTCCATCCATCTTTGTTGTCGCATATTTAACTCCTTTTTTTTTTTTGGTCAAATAATATTTCAACTCTTATGGTCACTCAACATTTCAAAACGTACCCCATACAAATAATGCCACCACACCTTTAGTGTAAAAACAACCGCCACCAATTCCAAATCGTGAGTTGGATAATTCTGTTCATGTATTTTCAATTGTCGAGAGGCATAAGCTACTACTCGACCACCTTGCATCATAACACCTCCCAATCCCACTCAAAAGCAAAATATTTACGAGTAAGCTTCGTCACCGGTAAAGCCAACTTAGAGAAACCTTCGATGAACCTCCTATAGTAACCTGCCAGCCCTAAGAAACTTCTGACTTCCGAAGCATTTCTCGGCCTCTCCCAATTTATCACTGCTTCTACCTTCGACGGATCCACTGCGACACCACCTTGTGATATATCGTGACCAAGAAACGTGACCTCTGCCATCCAAAATTCACACTTACTTAATTAAGCAAAAAGTTGCTTCTCTTGCAACACAGATAACACAATTCTCAGATGTTCCTCGTGCTCTTGTGAAGTACGAGAATAAATAAGAATATCGTCAATGAAGATTACCACGAACTGGTCCAAGTAAGCTTGAAATATTCGGTTCATGTAATCCATAAAAACGGCTGGAGCATTTGTCACACCGAAAGGCATCACTAAGAATTCGTAATGGCTATAACGGGTCCTAAATGCAGTCTTAGGTACATCGAAACTCTTCACTCGGATTTGGTGATAACCCGACCTCAAATCAATCTTCGAGAACACGCAGGCTCCTTTCAATTGATCCAAAAGGTCGTCTATCCTGGGCAAGGGATACTTGTTCTTAATGGTGACTTTAATCAGCTGACGTTAGTTAATTCACAATTGCATCCCACCGTCCTTCTTCTTTACTTAACAAAGTGGGGACTCCCTACGGTGAGACACTAGGTCTAACAAAAGCTTGGCCAAAAGCTCTTCCAATTGTTCCTTCAGTTCTCTCAATTCAAGCGGTACCATCCGATACGGAGAAACGGATATAGGAGCCGTTCCCGATACCAGGTCAATAGAAAATTCCACTTCCCTCCCCGGAGGAAGAGAAGTGACATCTTCGGGGGAAACTTCTGAAATCTCACTGGCTACCGGAAATACACAATTTCACACATCAAAGGCGTCTCAACCATTTCATCCATGGCGGTAGTGACCACCATAGGAGGAGACAAAGGAACGGACCGCAACCCAAGTCGCTTCATACATTGCATCGATACAAAAGAATGTGTAGCTCCGCAATCAAATAAAACAAAGCAACGAAATCCGTTAACTAAGCACGTACCAGCAATTAATGAATTGTCCCTCTTCTTCTTCCTTGCATCTAAGGTGTAAACCCTTCCTTGTGGTTGAATCTTATTCTGAGGACAATCTTTCTTCAGATGACCCATCTCCTGACATTGGTAACACTTCACATTGTCTATGCCACACCTTCCATAATGCATCTTTCCACAAGTGCGACACACCGGAAAAGCACCCGCCCTTATATCTTGCACCTGCTTCCCTTGCGTCTGATTCCCATCTTGGGGACAATCCCTCGCCATATGTCCCACCTTCTGACATTGATAACACTTCACCCCTTTGAAGCGACATTCACCAAAATGCATTTTACCACACGTACGACACATAGGAGGTGCACTATTCTGAGGATCCTGAACTTGTTTCCTTTTGAAAGCTTGTTTCCTAGACTTAGATTGTTGGCTTGAACTCCCGCAATCATTCTCAACCATGTAACCCTGCCTCAACTGTTGGAATTCAAACTCTCTTCGGATCCTCAAAGAACTAGGAAGGTATTTTTCCATAAAAATAGCCCTGAACTGCTCCCACACTTTAGGTACACCTTGTATAGTCATAAAAACTGACGCAACATCCCACCATATCCTAGCAGGACCTCTTAGTGAGTGAGAAGCAAACACTACCTTGTTCTCCTCACTACAGCCAATTATCAGAAATATTCTCTCCATGCCAGCAATCCAGTCATGAGCTTTCACAGGATCCAATCCGCCATGAAATTCTGGAGGATTCATGCGGAGGAAATCCCGAAAACTTCCACCTACAACATTTGGAACAACCACCTGAGGATGAAGGCCTCCATTCATCCGTTGCACCATCTGTTGCATGAACTGGTTCTGCTGCTGCTGCATCTGTTGTACAAACTGATACAAAAGAGCATTCTCATCGCCGCCTGGCGGATTCGTCCCAGATCGAGGATAAGTGGGTCTACCACGATTGCTTCTGCGTCTGCCAACCATGTTCCTAAATGTCATATAGATAGGATTAAGTTGATCAGGCTCAATACCATACATATAACACTTAAGACCAATAGCGACACAACGCATATGAAGCGGAAAGAAACTACTTATACTATTTCATGGCTAGGTCGAGGATACGACCTGCTCTGATACCAACTGTAACACCCACATATAAAATCCATACAAACTAGCATAAATTATATATATGAATCCAAGTATTTGGTATTGAAATACAATAAGTTCCTAGTTAACACATTATACACATAAATGCCTCTAATACAACACAAAAGCTAAGTCATTACATATACAAGATGTTCCAACAACGATAAAAACTAAGAACTAGATCAATACAATGATCTCAAAATAAAACGTCATAGCGGAAGCCATGCCATCTCAAAAACTACGAACCGGAAGGAAAAGTCAAACCACTTTATCCTTACCCGTCGCCGAACCTGCAGGACCTGTGATGTAAACAACAACAGTGGGGTGAGATACATCAAATCTCAGTGAGTTCCCTATCTTATGGATTCTCTCGGATTATTTATGGTTCTAACAATCCTAACTCAAGTCCTGGGAAGGGAAGTGACTTTGAGCACACACACACACTATATGGAAACATGTTATGAGTTCATCAACCCACGATATCACTAATCGGTAACCATGCCAAGGTATCCCCTATTCCCATCCTCTTCTACGTCTAGAAGTCGACCCGGGTCATGGATCCTTGCAACCTACTTGACATACGAATGGATTCGGGTTCTACGGGCCTTTTACCGTTATGAACCGTCACTTTACACGGGCCATATACCGTCAGAAGCATTCACCCAACGGGCGCCATTCGTACAGCACGGGGAATCAAACCTGCCAAGTAGTTGTGCATCCATTTTAGAGGAGTCCGAGACTCATGAAACTACACTCAATACAAAATAATCCGGTTACGATTACGTGATCATACACAACGCCACGATTGTATTCGACAATCACAAGGCTAAAATGCCTCTCGGCCTCACATGTCGGTTCAAATCCACAAAAGGTTAACCACATGTTCCATACTAGTGTTCCAACTTCTAAATTCCCCTATAGTTCATAAGGGTTTTCCTCACTCTTACTATTTCATATTTTGACATGCATACATTCTCAAACATGCTTAACAACAAGAGAAAATAGGTAAAAGATAAGTCAATTGCATAATAGAATCACATAACAACATATCATATATCAATACATTCATTCATTTGCCTCTAAATAATTTGTCCTACATTATACTCCTAATTTCCACTTTTTATTGGGTAGAGGGTCGTCGTGGCTTTCTAACGGTACCAAGAACGCCCCGATCCGAGTTACGGATCAAAAGTTATGAAGGAAACAAAACTGCACAAGCTGACATGTTCGCTAGGCGAACCTCCCAGCGAGCGTTCGCTTCCGCCTTCGCTGGGCGAAGCCTCTGGCGAATGAACAAACAGAACAAAACAGACATGAAGTTCGCTTCGCGAACGCCCTGGCGAACCTTCGCATTCGCCTTCGCTAGGCGAACAAGCTGGCGAGTAATTAAACAGAAACTCCCAGACCCAAAACACCATAAGTTCGCTAGGCGAACGTCTGGCGAACCTTCGCCTTCACCTTCGCTAGGCGAACGTGCCAGCGAACACCTAGGCAGTAAGTTCCCACATTCAAAACACACTAAGTTCGCTAGGCGAACATGCCAGCGAACCTTCGCTAGGCGAACCCTCGATTGCTGTTCGCTAGGCGAACCCTGCGAACCAGAACTTCTCCCAGCTGCTGTAACTCCATCAAATCCACATTTTTCTCCATCAAATCACAACCCAATAATACCCACATGATCTAAACTCAGTATAGACATGATAACAAGCATTCAACTACATTTATAACAAGATTCCACCATAAAATTCCATATTTTCATAATCTAACCTAAATCCAAAAACTCTCTAGAGCTCTCTAACAATGGTACTAACTAGAACCCACCTTGAGATAGAGCAAGATGAAGATGATTGAGAAGTTTGGATGAAGATTGGATGATGAGCTTGATGTTCTTGAACTTTTCTTCAATTTCCCCTTTTCTCTCCTTTCCTTTCTTTCTTCTTTCTTTCCTCTCCCTTTCTCTATTTCTTTCTATCTTTTTTTCCTTTGTTTGGAAAATGGGAGGAAAGGAATAAGTAGTAAACTAGTATTAGTAAATAATACTACTAAATGTCCAAAAAGTCTCTTTAGTCCAAATTAGTAAAATATCTCAGAGTCAGATAATATTAATTGGACTTATTCTAAGTTCCACAGTTACTCTAATTATTTTAGCCAATAATTTCTCAGAGTACACTGGACTAAGTTGATCACAACATAATATTATCCGGAGTAATAAAATACGGGGTATTACACTTGTGCTTAATCCTTGATGTGGGAGTCCTCTTGATCCTTTTTGGATGTTTGAGAGGTTAGACAAGTTGAAGATCATGTCATTCCTTGATTGATCCTTTGTCTAAGGCTCTAAGAGGGCTTGAAACCCTAATTTTGATTGTAGTGGATGCTCACCCATCTTTGGGGAGATTGATGAAATAGGATGGTTCCCCCATATTGTGATGATGATTTGCACAATGATGGGAAATCTTAGTGGTCAAAATTTGGGGTATGACACATTGCTTCTTCGATATAAAACTATATCAAATCCATGGATGAGCAAGACCGCTCTTAGGCCTCCTAATGTAGTCGGCCGTGAGTTGTGCCTTAAATCCCCTCCAACGAGTACTAGCATATGATATCCACTTTTTTTTTTCAAATTTGAGTCATCGGTAAATTCAAAATTCAACTACATTTAAATTAATATATAAGTATGTATTAGAAATTATAGATATTGATATCAGCGATATATGAAAGTTATAGTATGTAATACCTTAACATCAGTCCATATGTTTTCTTTGACGTTATCATCAACTTGTTTCCAATCATCAAGCAATATACTGACCTTGCTACGTGCAAGGAACGAAACATAACTCTTAAAAGTAGAGTAGTGTTCATAATCCACTACTTTGTACAACGAATCAAACTGGATAGGAATTTTTCACGTGATGAGTTTCAGACTGATGTGAATTGGGGCATCATTGTGACATCTCTTTGTGATCTTTTCGTTTGACTTTCAGTTGTTTGAGTTTCATTGGCTAACCTCTCATTTGTTTGAGTTTTTTCGCTGGTTTCTGATGAAGAACTCGACAAGGTCGACATCTAAGTTCAACATGAACAACAAGAACATAAACATCAACCACAAAATAAAACAACAACAACCACAACAATGGAAAATGAAGTTTACTGTAGATGCATGGGGAACAATATTTTACGTACCCTAAACGTGATGACTAAGTAAATGATGTTGGTGTTGGTAATGGTGTTGTCTTCCTTCCTTATGGTGACGACGGTGTTGTTGTTATTTTCCTTCTAGACGGTAACAACTTGGTTGATCGTGATGGTCTTGTCAACTTGGTTGACGATGATGACGACAATGACAAATACACTGTGAATTATGAACGATGGTGTTTTGGATGAAATCGTGTAATGTTTCACAGTATTGAACATTAGGGTTTGGGTTGAAATCGTGTACTGTTTCGTCTAGTTTCTATTTGCAATGGAAAAAAGGATACTGAAGAGACAAGCCAACTATAGGAGTGTATAATATTATCAAACTACCACAACGGCCAATACATGCAACCGTAGTGATATTTTACTTTCATGGTGAAATTTCATAAAAAAACGCCAGAGTATTTACAATTAAAATTTTTAAATAAAAAACAAAATATATCACAACGGTTGTAATCATCAACCGTAGTCATAAACTTTAAAGTTTTTTATTTAAAAATAATTAAAAATGAAAAGGCGCGACTTAACAACGGTGAGCTCTTCAACCGTCGTCATAAACTTTTAAGTTTTTTATTTAAAAATAATTAAAAATGAAAAGGCGCGACTTAACAATGGTGGAACTCTTCAACCTTCATCATAAACTTTTAAGTTTTTTATTTAAAAATAATTAAAAAGAAAAGGCGCCACTTAACATTAAAGGAATAACATATATGAGGGCCCTGAGGTTCGAACCCATGAAAGCTTAAACTTATCACAACGGTTGACTCCTTAACTGTTGTTATATACAAATAATTTTTAATCAAAAAACAATAATATTATGATAGCGCCTTAATTTAGAGATGTCACAACAGTGTTGGGAATAAGCGTGGTGACCATGACGTTGTTGTTTACACGTTTTGTAGTAGTGTATCAAATATTGATATGTAGGTTAATATATCTAACAAACACAATACCTGATATCTCATATGTTGTCCAATATTTGACCCAATATGTCTCCCAACCTCTTTTGCCACATTACCAGGATGCTGCCCATGTTCTTCGTTACCTTAAATTTGTTCTTGCTAAGGGACTCATGTTTCTAGCTTTTAGTGATTTGAATCTTTTTGCTTTTGCTGATTCAGACCGAGCCAGATGGTCAGATACACAACGGTCTGTTATAGGTTACTGCATTATTCTTGGTTCTTCTCCTCTTTGTTGGAAGTCCAAGAAACAAAACAATATGTCTAGGTCCTCAACTGAAGTAGAGTGTCGAACCTTAGCATCTCTTACGTGTGAATTACAATGGTTTCAGTACTTATTTCATGACCTTAAGATTCAATTTTCTTAGCATGCATCAATATTCTGCGACAAAAAATCAGCTATCTACCTAGCTCACAATCCCACATTTCATGAACGGAGCAAACATATCAAGCTAGATTGACATGTGATTCGTGAGAAGATTTTTTATAAGCTCATTCATTTATTATCTGTCTCCACCACTGCCTATCTAGCTGATATGTTCACTAAACCTCTTCATTCTCCAGCTCTGTCGGCTATTTTGAGCAAGTTGGGACTTTATAGTATACATAGTCCAACTTGAGGGGGAATATTAGCTTATATTAGTTTGAAATAGATAGCTTACACAAGTATAATTATATTATATACTATTTGGCTTTATTTGATTTTGTATTTAAGCTAATATTATATGTTCATTGTTTTATCCAATAGTTAATAAAATAGTTACACGATTTTAACCATTGTAACAAACTTTTTTCATTCTTCTTCTTCTTATTCTTCCATTGTCTTCTTCACCATCTTCCATGAAAACTATAGTTGAATGCTTCAACATTAAAAACAAGTATTATGGACCAGTGGTCTGAAATTTTAACGGAGTAAGCTAATAAAATTTAAATTATATATTGAAATCTCTTTTAGTTGTATGAGTTAACTTAATTTTATTATAAATTAGGAGTGACTTTTTTTTTGGCATGATTGATTTTGAAAACAAAAAAAAAAACACATAAAAAAGAAAAAAAAAAGTATATCACTCACTTATGGTAATAGGCTTTTGCGAGGAAATGAATAAGAAAAAAATGACAAAATATTAGACTTGAGGAACTCCCATGATATAGGATGGGAGAAGATGAATACATAAAGATCAATAGAGCTCCATGCTCTGATAGACTCTTATTTGGTGTTGTATTGGTTATTCGAGGTGTCATATATGAAGATGAAAATTGATTAAAATTTTGTGTTACTTCAATGGAAAATCGAAATTCTGAAGTTAGTTTTAAAGTTTATTATTTACAATATTTGAAAATAATTAAATCTTTAAAAAAATCATCTCATCTCCATCTAAACATCTCAGCCCAAAAAATATTAAAAAGACTGCGGTAAATTTCTTTATTTTAATTTCAATAATTTTAACTTTTTTAATATTACATTAATATTTCATTTAATATTTTATCTTTATTTCATATTTTTGTTATTCTTTCACTATTTGTGGTGCTATTGAGGTATTACAATTGTTGAAAATGTTAAAATGGTCGAGAATGTCATGAATGTTCAGGAGCACAAACATTTATCTACCCATAATACATACAACAATTTGTTCAATAATAAAGAAAATGGACTATATTGAAAGGTCTTTCATCGAGTTTTTTTTTTAACAATCAAACCATTTATATTGCCAAATACTTTACAATACAAATGGAAGAGCTATCTAATAACACTTGGCCAAACACGACAATGATCAAGGAAAACAGAAAACCAACTCCATGATCTGCTAATAACAGAAAACCAACAACATGCCTAATCTCAACCCAGCACTCTAACAACAGACATACATTCACCAGCCTAAAACAGACATAAAAGAATCCAACATAAAAACACAGCCTATGACCAAATGCATGTTTTCAAACAGACTTAAAAGTTATCCAACAGCTTCTGCTATTGCTTCCGCCTATGCCAGAACCACGGGGCATGTCGTATCTCAATAACATCCAACTGCCATTCCTTGACTGGAACCAGAAAATCAATGGATAATCAATTCCAATCAAATCTAACCAGACATTATCCAGCCTCCAAAGGAAGCATAAACCACTCAAAGAAACTTCCCAACCTGAACTTCTTTTTCTTTCTCCATCTCAAATTCCAAGAAGCCTGTTGAATATCCTGCACCATAGCCTTCGAATTCGCAAAACCATCGTTGAATATCACTTCATTTCTTGTCTTCCATATAATTCAGCAACATATCAACCAGAAAAATGACATTGTTGATCCTATCACTTCCAATTTAGTCCATTGTAAAAACATGTCTAAGCAGCTGTCACGACTAGGGATTTTTACTCCTAACCACGACTCCAACTCTCGCCACATGCTCCTTGTTTTCTCACATCTAAGAAAGATATGATTTAAGTCTTCCAACTCCTTAAAACACAGCACACAAGACAACTGGTGCGGATCAGTTATGACCCCTCTACACATAAGATTACTGCGTGTTGGTAAGCGATTTAGTAAAAGTCTCCATCCAAAAATCAAAATTTTCAAGGGGATTTTGATCTTCCACAAGTATGCTAAAGCTTCCCTCAGACAATTCTCCAAAGGGGACTCCTCTCTTCTATACATCCACATGTTATAACAATTCTTTACACTAAAGGAATGATCCTCCTTTCTTGGCCATAAAATGTCATCCTCCACCCTGTAATTCAGGCTAAATTCACTTAACAAAGTTTGTAATTCCTGAATAGAATCCAACTCCACACCAGGCATGACCACATTCAAACCCACAATGTCCCAGCACCATACATTATCCAACCAGAAGCCACAATCCTTCACTAATACATCTTGCTTATGAGAGACCCTAAAGAGTGCAGGGTACTGATATTTGATGGCATCGCCTCCTAACCATTTAGAATGCCAGAATAAAGTCTTACTGCCATTCCCAACTATACAAACTAAATTGTTCCAGATGCTTTCCTTATTTGTCACACTGGCTAGACCACATATATCATTCCACCATGCAGATCTCAGATGTTTAGCTCCCACAGTATGAGGAAGAAGCAAACTATTAAAATCTCCCTGATACCTCACCTTGATAATGTTCCTCCAAATAGCACCATTATCATGAGAAATCCTCCAAAGCCATTTAGCCATCAGGGCTCTGTTAAATATACCTATATCCTTAATACCAAGGCCACCAAGTGATTTTGGTTTACAAATTAAGGACCACCTTACCCAAGAAATGCTTTCTTTGTCTCCATCGCCAGCCCAAAGAAACCTTCTCTGAATTTCCTTGAGATTCTTCACCACACCAATAGGAGCTAAATAGAAAGCCATATAATGAATAGGCAAGTTCGTTAAAACCGAGTTTATAAGAGTAACCCGACCTCCAATTGAAAGCAATTTTCCCCTCCATGTAGCCAATCTACTCTTGACAGATGATATTACAGGATTCCAAAACTCTTTAGATTTATGCCTTCCACCAACAGCCAAGCCCAAAAATTTAAATGGGAATTTTCCCACTTTGCAGTTCAGAAAAGTTGCCACAGCCCTAATTCTATTCTCCTCCATGCCAAAACCCATGATACTACTTTGGTTGTAATTAATCCTCAAACTAGTCAAAGCTTCAAATCCTCTTAGAATCGATTTAATGCCCCGTATACTCGACCAAACATTGTCACAGATAATAAGTGTATCATCTGCAAACTAAAGTAGAGAATTGACAGTTTCACCCCCTATCTCAATACCATGAAAGTAACCACCTAGCTCAGCTTTCTTCACAAGCAAAGGAAGACATTCTGTGATCAAAACAAACAGAAAAGGGGATAAAGGATCCCCATGTTTCAACCCTTTATGAATCCTAAAGTCTTTAGAGGAGCTTCCATTAATCAATATTGAACCATAACAATTACTAACCAAGCCTCTAACCCAACTTATGCATTTAGGAGAAAAATTCATAGCTTCCAACACCTTATACAGAAAACTCCAATTAACACAGTCGTACGCTTGAGCAAAATCCACCTTAAACATATATCCCTGCTTCTTCTTCTTTTTAAACAAATCCAAAACTTCATTTGCCACCAATACGCCATCAAGAAGTTGCCTACCTGGTACGAAAGCTGTTTGAGAAGGGGCAACCAGTTTACCAATGACCCTTTTGATTCTAGAAACCAACATCTTAGAAATTATTTTATGAAGACATCCAATAAGAGCTATTGGTCGAAAATCCACCAACTTTTGAGGGTTATCCACCTTGGGGATCAGAACGAAGAAAGAAGAACAGAAAGATTTAGATAGTGTACCTTTCTCAAAGAATTCAGCAATCCAATTAAAGAAATCCTGGCCAACAATCTCCCAAGCTTGTTTTAAGAATTTCAGATTAAATCCATCTGGCCCAGGACTTCGATCACCATCACATAGACTTAATGTTTCCAAAACTTCTTCTTTGGAAAAAGGTTCAGTTAACATCCAGTTATCTTCCTCTGATAGTTTATTTAATGAACTTAAATCCACTTCCAAACTATTAGTCTCACCCTCCTGAAACTTCTCTTCAAAATAACCATGAATAAAATTTTTCACCTTATCCACATTGTCCCCTTCTTGTAAACCAATATTTAATGCCGAAATGTTGTTAGCTCTTCTCCTTCCCTTGATCACCGAATGAAAGAACTTGGTATTGTGGTCACCTTCTTCAAACCATCTCAGTCTTGATTTCTGATGAAGGATGCTTTCCTTTGTATGTAGTTTGTTCCACATCTCCTCCATGGCCATATGTCTAGTTTTCAATACTTCCTCAGGCACCTCACCTATTGCCTCAGCCAATTGCTCCTCTATTTCATTAATACACTTCACCTTCTCTTCAATATTCAAATCCTGCTTACCAAAAACGTGTATGTTCCACCATCTTAGCCTCTTTCTCAAATGCCTCAGTTTCTGAATCAAAATATCCCCTGCATTTCTTCCATTAATGCCCACCTCACACCAGCTTTCTTTAACAAACTCTAAGAATTTAGGGTGATCTAGCCAAGCATTTAAAGATTTGAAGGGTTTCGGGCCCCAATTACTATCATTCAAAACCAAAGACACAGGACGGTGATCTGATACATCTCGAATACCTATCTTCTGATTTATAATTTTCCATCTGTCACATAACTCCTCACTAATTAGAAATCTATCCAATCTACTACTACAAGACCCATTCGTTTTAAACCATGTGAATCTATTTCCTACTGTGGGCAGATCCAAAAGATCCATGTCTTCTATGAAAGCTCTAAATTCCTCCATTTCATTCAACTTATAACTTCCCCTACCTTTCCTCTCCTCTTTATTCTTAATTGAATTAAAGTCCCCTCTCAAAATTCAATCCCCCTAGGCATGCTAGCTTTAAGACTCAAAAGCTTCCACCAAAGTGCTCTTTTCTCAGCCAATAGACCTGAAGAATATATATCCACTATGTATAAATCCCTGCCCCTACACTTGCCATAAACTCCCAAATATCCATTTCCAGAAAAACTAAAGGCAGATGAAAAACAAGTTTTCTTCCAAACAGAGATCATACCACCAGACATACCTTTTGAATTAGTTGCCGACCATTCGAAATCTTCCCCACCCCAAAATTTCCTCACAAAGTCTTCCTCCATCTTTCTGCATTTTGTCTCTTGAAGCATGCAAAACTCAATGTTCTCCTTCGTAATCAACTCTTTAATTCTTCTTAATTTGATAGAAGAATTACACCCTCTCACATTATAAGTAGTTAAATTCATGAGACTCATCATTTGTTGACTCTCCTTCAATGATTTCAGTACTTCATCAAACTGTAGTATGCTCTTCCCTGCTAACATTGACTGCACTAATGATTTGTAAGATTTAGGTAGTGCAGCCAACAAAAGTAGTGCTTGCTCTTCATCTTTGATATCTTCCCCTGCATTCATGATTCTAGATACCAACTCATTAAATTTGTTAATATGATCAAATACATTACCTTCATCTTCCATCTTCAATGAGTATAAATTCATTTTCATCATCAATCGATTGGTTAATGTGGTTGATGCAACCTTGCTTTCTAACAAATCCCATAATTTCTTTAGGGAGGTTTCTTTCAACACAGTCACTTTAATCTGTGGAGCAAGTGCCTACCGAATTGTACTCATTGCCTTTTTTTTGTATTGAATTCCAATCTGAATCTTTCATCTCACTTGGTTTTTCCTTTTTCAAAGCACAATCAAGACCTTGTTGAACCAAATAGTCTTGTATCGTGCATTACCATAAGGGAAAATCCATTCTCCCATCAAACAAAGGAATATCCAACTTCAATGTAGCCATAATATTGTTTAAGAAAATAAAACTCAAATCAAATAAGATGATAACAAACCTGTAATTTCTTCCCTTTATCGGAACCTTTGCTCTGATGCCACTTGTTGGGAATATAACCAGAGTAAATCTCCAATAATTAATACAAATAAAATAAAATAAACCCACAATCAAAAATTTATTACTAACTTGCAATTTATTACTAATTAAATTTATTAAGATATTACAGTGTGTTAAAATTATTGAAATGGTCAAGAATGTAAAAAGTATTCGGGAGTACAAACATTTATCAATTCAGTATATATACAACCATTTGATTAAAAGTAAATAAGAAGATGATTTTGGACTATTTTCTATTGAGTTGGTTAAAGTTGTAAAGCTTATTGAGTGTGTTTTGGAATCATTGTTTCTTTACTTAGAAAGATTATATCCGGCTAAAACCAGTTGCATTCAATTATATATATATATATATATATATATTGATTAGGCCTATTCCAGGATCAAATCCTCAGTCTCATGTAAACATCTCAGCCTTAATCGATATCAGAAAGGTTCTAATAAATTTCTTTATTTTAATTTTAATAATTTTAAATTTTGTAACGATGCATTAATATTTCATTTATTTTTTTATCTTTATTTTATATTGTTGTTATGCTTTAACTATTTGTGGTGTTATTGAGGTATTACAACGTGTTAAAAATGTTTAAAATATCGAGAATGTTCAAGAGCACAAACATTAATCTGCACATGATATATATAGTTGTTTGCCTTGAAAATTAGCAAACAACCGCTGATCTCCTAATTTACAAAACAAACTAGTTTACTTGCTGGATCGATCATACAAATCTTAGGACAATGTGTTTTAAGAGTTTTGACAATTTATGTGAAAATCAAACCTTTCGTTTATTAAGTTCATCATTGTTTTCATAAACTGATGTAATTTGAATGAAAATGATAAAGTTTTGTTCTTAAAAGGAATAACGAAAACTTAATAAAAGTGCAAGAATGAAATTTGCGGAAAAGTAGAATAAATTGCATGTAAATAAATTAGAACTTCATTGAAATGTAAATAATAAACTGATGTTTTTCCAAACGTACATTTCTCAACGATAACTCTTTTCTCTCACACGGGTACTTTGAGTATTTTGAGTAACTTGTACAAATCTTGAATACACACACGGAAATCTAACACTATGACTCCCTATTTATATACAGTCGAAATAACCGCCAACAACGGCCATTTCTCCTAATGGCGACAAATGGCATCCTGCATGCCTTCACCTCTTAGATGTATTCCACGCGTCTTGCTTTCAAAACGAAATTCCCTCCTTTATTTAAATTTCAAAATATCCTTCGAAGCAAGGCTTTCGCCTAATCATGTCGAAATGGCTCCAATACTTAGAAAAATCTCCAGCTCTTCCATTCCAACTTAACCCTTATTTTCGACTGACCTTCTTCACAAGAAATAAATTGCTGTCGAAATGCTCTGGTAAATCTTAAACTTTTACCTCCTGAACAAAATCCAGGCGTCGAAATTAGGAGCCTACAAATTGCCCCCCAGATAATGCATTTTCGACAAAGGAGAAAAAGCATTTTTTGACAACATAATTCGGCGCCTTAAATCATTTCGACGAAACAACTGTTCATATGACTTGACATTGGTGACGTCATAGTCATCATTACACTTTCCTGAAACGTCTCCTCAGCCCACGTTTTAAGATCCTTTTTAATCATCATGATCCTATTCCCTAGGAGATCGTGGGTCGAAAATAACTGCCACCATCTATTCAATCAATGCCTGGCTAACATGTGTCCCACGATTCTTTTCATTAAATGTTGAATAGTAACCGCTTCAGTCTCCCTTTTAACACTTGTAAATAATTGGAAATTTTCCTCAATTCACTTTTCCCACTTCTCTTTCTCTTAAACAAGAAACTTACTTCAAATAACTTCATCTTCTTCATTTTCTCTGAACCTTCTACGATCAACCATGTCTTCTTCCACAACTCCTCAAGGAACCAACACCAAGAAACAAGATTCTCAAAAATCCAAAAGCTTGCCGCCTGTTCACAGGATTCTTGGTCCAAGTGTTGTGGGGAACCAGCAATACGTACCAGAACCTCCCAATGAGGAAGATAAAAGGCGCATTTATTAGTCACAGGTAATAATCCCCATTCTTATTTCTGGTAAATCCCACTCCATCTTAGGACCTTTTCCTGATTTAAAGTTAGATCCCTCAAAAGTAAAAGAATTGCTCCCAGCTTATCATCGTTATAAGCCAATAGCTAACGGAGTTAGACCTAGTACTGCGCAGGAAATAGCCATAGATGAAAAATCCAAAGTAGATGGTCAAGGGTCCCCCTCCTCTAGGTATGTCATAAACCTATAGTATATGAACAACTTTAGGATTTTTAGGTCTTGCCCTCTGTCGAAAGACCCATCTGACTATCTATCTTGGCAAACAAAAATAGAGGCAGGCAAATCTGAAGCTTGGAAAACTATGGGCATTTTCGACCTTATCCAGTTGTCGAAAGTAGTACCTGGATATTGTTCATCTATGCTTTTGGCTTCCCTTTAATTTTGGGACAACACCTACAACAACTTTCATCTTCCTTGTGGAATGATCACCCCCACCCTTTTCGACGTAGCTGTCATTACTGGCCTTAGCCCACTTGGGGTGGATTATGATCCCAACCTCTTAGCTGACGATTCCATAGGTTTTGACACCAATAAGGCCACCTTTACATCCTACATCGCGAATTATCATGATAAGGAAACCGAGGAAGTCTCAAACCAAGAGCATGTGGCCTTCTTAGCCCTCTGGCTATCAAGGTGCGTCTTCTTCTCCAGGTCACTCTAAGTGGCGAAAAGATATATCACCATGGAGAACCAACTCCATGCTGGACACCAACTGTGCCTCAGCAAAATCATCCTAGCCAATCTGTATGAGTCCCTTGGCGAAGCTTCTCTATCCAACAAAAACCCTGTGGACGAAGCTACTCTGAAGGATAGAAGGGTTGAAGGAACTAGGCTTGCACTGCTAACGCCCAATGACGAAGGTCTGAGCCTCCAGCAAACCTTTACTGGCTATGTCATGGTGTTTGCCAAACGTCATAACTTTACTTCTAATATGGCCCCTTTCGCAAACAGAAAAATTAGACCAGAATGGTTTACCGGTAAGTTCCCCTTAGAGTCGAAAGCACAAGAGGCGGAATATCTCAATGTTTGGGAATCTTTTCTAACCCCTAGGCTCTTAGCCTCCAGGATCAACCCCTCAAAGCTGAAAATCTCACTTGTCAATTACCAACCCAATCTGGTCTCTCGACAGTTTAGATTAATTCAAATAAAACCCAAACCCCTCTTTTCAAAGATAGGTTCTCTGATACACTACAACATGACCCATACCGAAGCTGAGTGTACCAAACTGCTGACGAAATACTCAAATTTGGTTGAAATTCAACCAGTGCCCTTTAAACCCAGCTTCCTATGTACTCAAGAGTTTGATGAATGGTGGAGGGATTACTATAATTCACAATTCTTCGACGTGCCTTCTTTTTCTATTCAACTGACCAGAGCTTTCATCCTTGTGCAGGACAAATCAAAGAAAGGTACCTCAAGACACATCAAAGAAATCCAAACATTCCAAAAGTACTTTGAAACTGTCTATAGACCCAACGAACTTAGTCGAACCATAAACGAAGCAGCCGTTACTTTGAAAGAAAAATTTACAAGGAAACTGGATGAGTTAAAGCTACCTTCATACGTTCGACTAGATCAACGTTATAAGTTAGCTTTTAATCTCTATCCACCAAAGTTCCCTTCTCTACCGTCTGCTGAATTTGGTGTGGCTTTTAGCCCTCCATTTCCATACTGATTCATTTGTGGGAATTCCATGAAAAATCTTCACCAAGACTACCAAAAACGTTCTAAGCGAGTGGTTCCGACTAAGTACACTTTGGAAAATTTCAAAGGCCACCTTCATATTGGCATAGAACACGTTCGTGTGGAATCTCCTATATATGAAGGTGTGGAATGGGAAGATATTCGACACCACTTCCTTTATTTACATATGTTCTTCCTTGACTCGTATTTAACTTTTTCCTTTCTTCTTAGCCATAAGAATTCCTATTAAGAAGTCGGCTACCGTCGAAGGGTCAACTGTAGAGGATGAAGAAGACCAAAAAGACACTACCAAGAAACCTGTGACGAGGGTATGGTTTCGCCTTTTCCTTGATCATTATCTTTATATTCATTATCTTTATATTTCCTTTATTTATTATTATTATTTTCTAAAATGTACTAACAAAATCTTTTTTTCTTTTTTACAGGCAAGTCGAAAACCTCATTCAACACCAAAGAAAAGAAAAGAGAAAGAACCTGACGTTCATGTTATTGAATCTGATGATGGTGACGAATCACCTGACCAAGATAAACCTTCGAAAAAGAAGAAGAAACCGTCAAAAACTCAACAGCCCAAACCTTCTGCTTCCAGAATATTGGAGAAGCCTCCTCATAAAAAGCCTGTCGAGCAAGCCACTCCAGCCCCAGCAGAAAGTGAAAATTCTAGTCTCAAAACTCAAATCCCAAAGCTATGTTTTTTCCGTATTTCGGCAGTTAAAGCCACTTTCACTTATAGTAAAATTTTGACTTGTTAACTTTTCAGGTTCTTGTCGATACTCATGGACATCCCCTTGTCCAAGTTCTTCCCAAAACAAGCAGCGATCCAACTTACAAACCAACAAGTCTCTCTAAGCCTTCCCCAAAGGATTCGACCAAAGAGTCTGCTATTGAGGTGAATCAACCCATCAATACTTCTGAGAAACTTTCCAAAATCACCATCACAAACCCATCTCCTGATGTGATCGAAGAGAAAGCTGGTCCTGAGGAAGATATTTTGGTTGATGTTGGTGGGGACACTGTGATGCCCAATGCAGACGTTACCATGGAAGAGGATCCTAAAGACAAATCCCCTATCAATCAAATAGATGATAATGAAGAGAAAGATGGGGATGTTGAAGTTGATGACGAAAGGGAAGATGAAGAAGTTGGCAAAAATCAAACAACTCCAGAGACTGCTGCTGGTGAAGAAGGAAGAAAGGATGGAGAAAATCTTAATGATCATCCCAAAGTTGCTTCTACAAACACTACTTCGACCAGTCTCTCTCACGAATAACTTGAAAACCTGAAGGTGCAAAGACCATTGGAATATCTGAAGGTTATGCTCAGTACGCGCTACAACTTCTGTGACACCACCACCAGCGGTTCGACCATCTCAGGGACTCTTTCTGGCGCAAAATTCATGGACGAAGTGTGAAATTCTGGTATTAGACGTGTGATGTTAAGGTGCGATGTCACAACAACACACTCTGCAAATGGATAGCAATAACAGTAACAAAACAACACAAAGAATTGTTCACCCAGTTCGGTCTAACTACCTACGTCTGGGGGCTACCAAGCCAGGGATGAAATTCACTACTTGTAGAATTAATTTACAGACTCAACAACCCAGTTAACAATCTCCTAAACTTAATTCCTACTAGTGACTTTCTACCTAAGAAACCACTTAGATATGAGAACACTACTCAATCCCTAAAACACTTCAGTGAGATAATTCAAAGATCACACACTCTGAATGGCACTACTTGATTCTGCTTCACAGCTTTGATCAACAACAACTCAAATCAATAATACTAATTCGCACTAGAATGGTTTACAAATCATACAGGAAGACACAAACAACACTCAGTCTTTAGCTCTCTTTCTTCGTTAATTTTCTTCAGAACTGGTGCGCTTTATATAGCTCCTTGAATTGGACTTGGACCTCCTACAATATCTGACTTGATTTGTAATTTAAAACTGAATATTCAAAACAGATTTTCTCCTAAAATCTTTTTAAATCTTCAACCTTTTAAATCTCCTACAAATCTGCACCAGATCTCCTATGCAGCGAAAATATCTAACCCAAGATATTCGCATCCAATGAGACAACTTGCTCTCCACAATTCCAGCTGACACGCAAACCCTAACAACATCACAACCTGATGTTATTTATTCTGCAGATCTAATGTCATAACATCGCATGTGACATCAGACATCCAAACTTCAGTAATTAAACACTTAACACAGCCCAGTGTTAAGACTCAATGTTGCAACATCACCACCTTGACATCAACATTGAACATACTTTGTTTTACCAAAATTCCAGCCAATCCAAGAACTAACAATCTCCCCCTTTGGCTAATTTTGGCTAAAACAATCTCTGCACCTTCAGAGACTTCAGCAGCGGAAAAACTTCAATAATTTTGAAACTCCAAGCAGCAACAGCATCTTCAAATCACTTCACAAAACTCTGCTGCATCACCAAGTTCAACAGCTACACTCTTCATTATTAGCAGTAATGAGCACTCCCCCTTAATGCAATAACCAGCAATTTCTCAGCAATTACTCCCCCTTAATTTCTGCACTTCTCTGCATCACAACACTTTTTGAACTATACTACACACATACCTAGGCTAACTCTCCCCCTTTTTAGCCACAATTGGACAAACACCAAACACAATGTTCTGTCATAAAGTCATGGTCAAATATCACAAGTTCCAACACATTGACTGTCCAGTCGATACAAACGATGCTCCTTATTTTTCAATATAAACACAAGCCTTTCTTCTAGCAGGACCACTCAGCAACCAAGAATGAGCCAGACACACTCCAAAGATGCAACTAAGACCCTCAAGCAGGAGGACAAGAGACTAGATCCACTGAAGAGGAAGAGCAAAACACAGACACCAGCTGGAGCTTCTTCAGGAACAACAAGGACTGGTAGGACCTCAGAATCAAAAATGAAGACCAGCAAGAAACTTCCAGTGCAACAACATGCTTCTGATGATGAATGGGATGAAGACTGGAAAACTTTTCTAGATTCAGGGGGTTGGGACAATCTGTAGACTCTTTGTTTGTAGCTTTTTATGAACTCCAATCTTGTATGCTTTCAGCAGTTGAATTAATTTTCAATAAAGTACACAACTGCACAATACACTCTCCAGTACCTTTAATCTTCATAAATGCAAATTCCCAATTTACTTCTTAATCGTTCAAATTGGTTTGCATCTAAGGCTTTAGTGAAAATATCTGCTAACTGCTTATCTGTAGCTACATGCTCCAAAGTAACAATTTTGTATTCAACCAATTCCCTTATGAAGTGATGCCTTATGTCTATGTGCTTTGTCCTACTATACTGTATAGGATTTTTAGATATATTAATGGCACTCAAATTATCACAGTATAATGTCATAACATCTTGTTTGACATTGTATTCACTCAACATTTGCTTCATCCAAACCAGCTGAGAGCAACTACTTCCTGCTGCTATATACTCAGCTTCAGCAGTTGAGAGAGATACACAATTCTGCTTCTTTCTGAACCAGGAAATCAGATTATTCCCTAGAAAGAAACAGCCTCCTGAAGTGTTTTTCCTATCATCTGCACTTCCAGCCCATCAGCATCACAGTATCCTCTTAAATCAGTCCTAGAATCATGACTATACAGCATCCCATAGTCACTTGTGCCATTCACCTATTTCATAATCCTCTTCACTTGATTCAAGTGACTCACCTTAGGATCCGATTGATATCTGGCACACACTCCAACAGCAAAGGAAATGTCAGGTCTGCTTGCTGTGAGATACAGTAGGCTCCCAATCATACTTCTGTACAAGCTTGGGTCCACACTCACTCCATTTTCATCCTTGGATAGCTTCAAATGAGTAGGAGCAGGTGTCCTTTTGTGATTGGCATTATCCAAGCCAAATTTCTTTACTATGCTCTTAGCATATTTGCTTTGAGAAATAAAGATGGACTCCTCCATTTGTTTGACTTGTAGTCCAAGAAAGTAGCTAAGTTCTCCAACCAAACTCATTTCAAATTCAGATTGCATTTGTTGAACAAACTGTTTCACCATAGCATCTGACAGTCCCCCAAATACAATGTCATCCACATAGATTTGGGCTACCATTAATTTTCCGCCTTCTTCCTTGACAAACAAAGTTTTGTCAATCCCTCCTTTTCTATATCCATTTGCTGCTAAGAATTATGTCAGCCTTTCATACCAGGCCCTTGGAGCTTGTTTCAAGCCATACAGAGCTTTCCTCAGTTTGAACACATGATTGGGGAAGTTTGGATCAGTGAATCCTTTAGGTTGGTCTACATAGACTTCTTCATTCAGATAGTCATTCAGAAACGCACTCTTCACATCCATTTGGAACAGCTTAAATCTTAGGTTACAAGCCACACCCAAGAGTAGTCTGATGGATTCTAATCTAGCCACTGGAGCAAAAGTCTCATCAAAGTCAACTCCCTCAACTTGAGTATAGCCTTGTGCAACAAGTCTAGCTTTGTTTCTTGTAACTACTCCAAGCTCGTCAGACTTGTTTTTGTAGATCCACTTTGTCCCAATAACATTCACCCCTTCTGGTCTTGGCACAAGATCCCAGACATCATTTCTTCTGAACTGCTCCAGTTCTTCATGCATTGCATTTATCCAAAACTCATCAGTCAATGCTTCCTTGACATTTTTTGGCTCAATTTTGGAGACAAAGCATGAACTTGCTATAACATCTCTTGACCTAGTTCTTACTCCAGAGTTTGGATCACCTATAATGAGCTCCTTTGGGTGGTCCTTCTGCACTCTGATGGAGGGATCCTTATGTGGTTGCTCAGCTTCAGGCTCAGCAGCAGCAACACTAGGAGTTTCGCTTCTGTCTACAGCTTCTGGTGCAACTTCATCAACTGATGTCTCAACAGCATCTGGGATATCATCATCTTCCAGCTTGTCACTGTCATCAATCACCACATTGATTGACTCCATCATCACCTTGGTTCTAGAGTTGAACACCCTATATGCTCTGCTGTTAGTAGAGTATCCCAAAAATATGCCTTCATCACTTTTGGAATCCAATTTTCTTCTCTGCTCTCTATCAGCCAGTATATAGCATCTACTTCCAAAAACATGGAAGTATTTAACATTAGGTTTTCTTCCCTTCCATAGTTCATACAGAGTAGATGAAGTGCCTCTTCTCAGGCTAACCCTGTTGTGAATGTAGCAGGCAGTGTTCATGGCTTCAGCCCAGAAATGATAAGGAAGTTTCTTGGCATGAATCATTGCTCTAGCAGACTCTTGGATAGTTATGTTCTTCCTCTCAACAACTCCATTTTGCTGAGGAGTGATAGGCGATGAAAACTCATGACTTATACCTTCAGTAGAGCAAAATTCTTCAAACTTTCTATTCTCAAACTCTCTTCCATGATCACTTCTTATTCTGATAACCTTACTCTCCTTTTCTCTTTGGAGTCTTTGACAGAGCTCTTTAAACACATCAAACACCTATGATTTGTCTTTGATGAAGTTCACCCAAGTGTATCTTGAATTGTCATCCACAACTACATAAGCATATTTCTTTCCACCCAGACTTTCAACTTGCATAGGTCCCATCAAGTCCATATGAAGAAGTTCCAATACCTTGGAGGTGGTGTCATGTTGAAGCTTCGGATGAGACATCTTTGTCTGCTTTCCTTTTTTACAGTCTCCACACACCTTTCCTTCCTCAATACTAAGTTTGGGAATCCCTCTGACTGCTTCTGAGGAGATAATTCTCTTCATTCCCTTTAGGTGAAGATGTCCCAACTTTTGATGCCAGATTTTGACATCATCTTCTTTAGCAAGCACACACGTGGAAGAATTTGAGTTTTGAGGCACCCAAAGATAACAATTGTCCTTAGACCTGGCTCCCTTCATAATGACTTTTCCTTTATCATCTTTGACCATACATTCAGACTTTGTGAAGTCTACTTTGAATCCTTGATCACAAAGTTGACTAATACTAATCAAATTCGCTGTTAGTCCTTTAACAACAAGAACATTCTCCAGTCTGGGAGCACTAGCACAGTTCAGTTTACCAATCCCCTTGATTTCTCCTTTGATCCCATCACCAAATCTAACATAGCCAGAAAACTGAAGTTTCACGTCTACCAGCAGATTCTTTACTCCAGTCATGTGTCTTGAACACCCACTGTCAAAATACCAGTCTTCTTTGGTAGAAACCCTTAAGGAAGTGTGAGCTATCAAGCTGGTAACTTTAGGAATCCATTGCTTCACCACCTTAGGCCTGACCTCTTTCTGTCTGGGTAGAGGAGCAGAATTTGGATAACCATGAAGCTTGAAGCAAGAGGACTGCATATGTCCAAACCTACCACAATAGAAGCATCTGACTCTGTCATTTCTAAAGTGGTTAAATCTTCTTCCACTTTGATGATAATGATGTGGTTGCCACCCATAATGTTGTCTCCTTATTCCATAGTTGGATTGTCTTCTTCTGTACTGAGGATGCTGTCTCTTAGGCTATCTCCTATGGTGATGAGGCTTCCTTCTTCCATAGTAATGAGGCACAGCATTGTTGTATTCATTTCCATGCCAGTTACCCAGATGATGAAACCTCTTCTGATTGGACCCAACAGCCTCCATGCTCTTGTGATCTTGGGGAGGCATATACAAACTAACTCCTTGGGGCTGCATCTTCCTCTGATGAGGACCATTCTTCTTCTCAACATTCTGGGGCTGAACAGCCTTCTTTGGTGTAGGACCTTGTCTCTTAGGTTGATGTTGAGACAATGGTTGAGACATCTCCTTCTTTGTTCCTGAAGTGCTTGCCACATATCCTATACCCGATTTATCTCCAGCAGCTTTTTCTGACTGAAGAATCTTATCAAGAGTAGCTGTACCACTGTTCATCATCCTAACGGATTTTGTCATCTGATTCAGCTGAGACTTAACTAGTACGACTTCATTCTCCATATCAGCTTTTTCATTTTTAAGCTGAGCAATCTGTTGCTTGTGACACTTATTTTCTTGACAAATCTCAGCACTTTTTAAACACAGCTCTTGATAAGTAGATGCTAACTCCTCATAAGTTATTTCTCCATCACTATCATCATCAGACACAACAGTTCCTGTTAAGGCTCTAACATGCCTTGCTGACTCACCTTCACTTTCACTATCAGATTCAGACCGGGAAACTGCCATGCCCTTCTTCTGCTTCTTCAAGAATGTGGGACATTCTTTCTTGACATGTCCATACCCTTCACATTCAAAGCACTGAACACCTTTATCCTAGGCAGTCTTCTCTTCATCTTTCTCTTTTGGCTTGCTGATGTCAGAAGAGATGTTCTTGACACTAGGCTTGTAGTTATTGTTCCACCTTTTTAACACTTTGTTGAACTGCTTTCCCAACATAGCAATGGCTTGAGACAAATCTTCCTGAGAATCATCATCTTTGACTTCCTTAGCTTCTGCAGGAGTGGAGACCAAAGCAATACCCTTGGGCTTCTTTTCTGGTTCTTCTTCATTCAAACCAAGCTCAAAAGTTTGAAGAGATCCAATGAGCTCATCAACTCTCATCTTGCTGATGTCTTGAGCTTCTTCAATAGCATTTACCTTCATCTTGTACCTCTTAGGAAGGGACCTAAGAATCTTCCTTACAAGCTTTTCATCTGACATCTTTTCACCAAGAGCACTGGATGTATTAGCCAGCTCAAGAACACTCATGTGGAAGTCATGAATAGTCTCATCTTCCTTCATCTTCAGGCTTTCAAATTTTGATGTTAGAATCTGAAGTCTTGACATTTTAACTCTAGATGTACCTTCATTAGTGGCCTTCAAAATATCCCACGCTTCCTTAGCAACTTCACAGGTATTGGTTAACTTGAAAATATTCTTATCTACTCCATTGAAAATTACATTTAGGGCTTTAGAATTACCAAGGGCAAGCTCATCGTCTTCCTTGGTCCATTCTTCTTCAGGCTTTGGCTTTGAGGTGCCTTCTTTATCTTTGCCAGCATCATCTTTCTCACACACAACAGGTGCTTTCCACTCTTTAATAATAGCCTTCCATGCCCTGCTGTCCAAGGATTTTAAGAAAGTAGTCATCCTTGGCTTCCAATAGTCATAATTAGATCCATCCAAAATAGGGGGTCTGTTGACGAATCATCCAACTTCTTTGTCCATCTTTACACCAGAAAGTAACTTCCCTAGATCTCACCCAGAGACAGACAGGATGCCTGCTCTGATACCAATTGAAATTCTGGTATCAGATGTGTGATGTTAAGGTACGATGTCACAACAACACACTCTGCAAATGGACAGCAATAACAGTAACAAAACAACACATAGAATTGTTCACCCAGTTCGGTCTAACTACCTATGTCTGGGGGCTACCAAGCCAGGGATGAAATTCACTACTTGTAGAATTAATTTACAGACTCAACAACCCAGTTGACAATCTCCTAAACTTAATTCCTACTAGTGACTTTCTACCTAAGAAACCACTTAGATATGAGAACACTACTCAATCCCTAAAACACTTCAGCGAGATAATTCAAAGATCACACACTCTGAATAACACTACTTGAATCTGCTTCACAGCTTTGATCAAGAACAACTCAAAACAATAATACTAATTCACACTAGAATGGTTTACAAATCATACACGAAGACACAAATGACACTCAGTCTTTAGCTCTCTTTCTTCGTTAATTTTCTTTAGAACCGGTGCGCTTTATATAGCTCCTTGAATTGGACTTGGACCTCCTACAATATCTGACTTTATTTGTTATTTAAAACTGAATATTCAAAACAGATTTTCTCCTAAAATCTTTTTAAATCTTCAACCTTTAAATCTCCTACAAATCTGCACCAGATCTCCTATGCAGCGAAAATATCTGACCCAAGATATTCGCATCCAATGAGACAACTTGCTCTCCATAATTCCAGCTAACACGCAAACCCTAACAACATCACAACCTGATGTTATTAATTCTGCAGATCTAATGTCACAACATCGCATGTGACATCAGACATCCAAACTTCAGCAATTAAACACTTAACATAGCCTAGTGTTAAGACTCAATGTTGCAACATCACCACCTTGACATCAACATTGAACATACTTTGTTTTATCAAAATTCCAGCCAATCCAAGAACTAACAAAGTGCTGACCCAGATTCGAGAGAAAATCCTCAACATCGATTTGTTCCAACTCCTAGAGAAGGATTCCTCTGCTCAATTTGACTTGAAAAAGATCTTAAAACAAATCAATGTTCTGGAAGCTCCTCCTGAAGTGACTGATGTTGTTGTGGATCTGACCACACTGATTGACCTTGTGGTAGCAGACTTTAACTGACTTCGAGATTTCTCGAAAAAACTTGAGAATAAGTTGGAAACTCAACTTGCTAAATGGGATGCCTCCTTAAGTTCTACCATCAAGGTGACTGAACTAGAGAAGACTTCTGAACAGAACAAGAAAGAGGCAGCAAACTGTGACGAAAACATTCGCGAATGGGAGAAACATATCACCTTCCTTCAAGACAAAATCTCTCAGGCCAAAAAGTGCAAAGAAGAACTGTAACAAATCAACCAAGATAAGATAGCTAGAGAGCTTGAAGTTGGGGTGCATCATGTCGAAAGAGCTCAAAAGCTTGGTAAAGAAATCGAAGAGCTTTCGACTAGCAAGGCCCTCTGCGAATATCGCCTTCAGATTCAGCGGTCCAAATTTGAAAAACTGAAGAAGTCTTTTCCTGTTTAAAACTTGTAATTTTATTTGGCCATTTGAGGCCTAATTTTGTAATGATTTTTAAGCCATATGTTTGGCGAAAGGAATTTTAATTTCACCAAGTTGGTTGTTTCTTTTGCATGATTATTCGACTTCTATCTTAACTTCTTGCAATATGGGCTTATATTTTTTCAAATATTTCCCGTTTATTTTTAGCACTTGCTTATCTTTGTCTAATTCTTCAACTTCATATGCGCCGTTTGAAAACACTTTAGTAATTTGAAAGGGCCCTTCCCATTTAGGGGACCATTTTCCCATAAGCCTATTTTTTCGATCCATGGGAAGAATAACTTTCCAAACAAGGTCACCAATCGAAAATACCTTGCTTTTTACTCTTTTATTGTAGGATTTTTCCACCCTTTCATTTTGCCTTTTTAATAACTCTAGCGCATTTAACCTTTATTCATCCAAATCCACCAACTCATCTATCATCATATTCCAATATGAGTCTGATGGAATTTCATGATGCCTTTGGACTCTTGTTGACTGTAAATATATTTCGACCGGCAGGACTGCATCATGACCGTATGTTAGTCGAAAAGGTGTAGCATTTGTAGCTTCCTTAGGAGAGGTTCGACAGGCCCACAGAATTTGGTCCAAAGTTTTGTGCCAATTTTTTGGCTTCCTTCCCACATGCTTCTTTATCAAACCAATTATAACCTTATTTGCTGCTTCGACTTGTCCATTAGCTTGAGCATAGTAAGGCGTTGACGTGAGAAGTTTGAACCCCATTTCTTTTGCAAAAGCTTGTATATTTTTACCAGTAAAAACAGATCCTTGATCCGTTATTATTGTTTCTGGGATCTTAAACCTATAGATGATGTGTTTTTGAATGAATTCGATCACGACTTCTTGATCCACATTTACTAAAGGTATGGCTTCGATCCATTTTGTGAAGTAATCAACACCCACCAAAATAAACTCCTGCCTTTTTGATGATGTTGGTCGAATTTCTCCAATCAAATCTAAAGCCCAACCCCTAAAAGGCCAAGGCTTTACTATAGAATGAAACTGACTTGCAGGAATGTGTTGTATCCCTGCGTGCACCTGGTATTCTTGGCATCCTTTCGCGAATTCGACGTAATCTTTTAACATGGTTGGCCAATACATTCCTTGTCGGAACAACAACCACTTCATTTTATGGCCTACCTGATGTGCACCGCATGCCCCACTGTGTACATTCGACAGGGCTATGTATGTTTCAGATTCACTTAGGCACTTAAGTAATATCCCTTCTGGAGTTTTCTTAAATAATTCATTACCCAGAATAACATAACTCAAAGCTCAATACCTGATTTTCTGTTTGACAGGTCCTGTTGGATTTTGTAGATAGTCTATTATGGGCTTTCTCCAGTCTCCAATCGTTGAACTATCTATGTTGAAAATTTCAAAATTTTCTTCGTCAGTGTATCCTAGCTTTATCGTCTCCAAATCTGACGGGGATAATCTGGCTGACACGACTCTTCCTCTAACCTTAATGGCTTTTTGCAACTTTTCCTTTGATATTTTGTAGCCAGAAGCAATTTGCGCTAAGTCATTTGCCTCCTGGTTTTCTATTCGAGGGATATGTCGAATCATTACCATATTGAATCTTTTCAAGAGTCGATTGGCTATTACAAAGTACATAGGGGTGGAAGTAGGTCGGGCTGCCGACAGGGGCCTATGGCCTGGCCTGACCTATTTAATAAAAAAAGTCAGATTTAGGCTTTTCAAAAAGCCTATTTAATTAAGTAGGCTAGACTTGAGCTTTTAAAAAAGCCTGTTAGGCCTGATAGGCTGGTCTATTTAGTAGTAGATACATGATACATATCACTAAATATAAATACTCTAATTAAGCATTTAAAAATTTCCCACAAATAAAGAATCTTTTTCTTATAGTTTTTAAATGAAGTTCAAGGGTCTTTGTATTGTATAATATTAATTAATACCTAAAACATAAAGTCTGAATGTCTCATATAATTATAAAATTTAAAAAAATGATAATAATGAATGAATGAAATTTAAAGTAACGAAGAGTCATTTGAACAAAGAAAAATTATAATTGGTCATGTGAAAAGGTGGAAAGTAATGAGTTAAATAGGTAACTCACAATTTACTACTTACTAGTTACTAGGCATTAAACAAAGAAGAAAATTAAAGTGAGTCATGTGAAAATGTGGAAAACAGAGAGTTATAAACAACACCAAGCAAAGAAATAAGAAACACAACTTTCGTTCCTCTTCGACTCTTCGTGTTCTCCACACCGTTTTTCATAGAATCACAGTAAGTACGTCGCTGCCTATCATTCAAGTAAGCACACAAAGAGGTTCGTCTCACATCAAGCATCTTCGTCGCCGTTGTCATTCAAGTATGTTTTTCTGTGTTTTGACATTCTAAGGGTTATATCAAGTTAAATGTTTTCAGTTTTGTTTTTTTATAAATTGAATTCTTAATTTGTGTTAAGGACTTTCAACTATGTTTGTGGTTGTTGGGATAAGTTTAAATGCACACTTGTTCTAAAGCATTTCCTTCTTTCCACAGCATTCCATTTTTAGCAGAGCCCATTGGGTTCCTCTTTCATACACATCTTGCATTTTATCAGGTGAAAATATAAATACTCAAACTGACCCAAAGTTTACTCTTTAACAAATCATAGTCACTTCAGCACTTAATTTTGGAGTCATAAACTCCTTACCGTGTCACTATTATATATTGTCTTTGGATGGCTGCTTAACTATCTTTCAACACCATGGAACAATGATACACTGACACCTAATGAAAGTGCCTAAATAAAATCAATAAAGATACACCTAGCTATGAAGTGAAGTATATTCTAATGAATACAGAATAAGTTATTTTCATACATGCCCTTGTTAGGAATAAATGTAAAATAATTTGACTTTAGAGACACAAGAGAGACCCACATGTAATTAGGCTTAGAAGGTTAAACTTTATTGGTTATAAACAATACAAGGTGTTTAAAAATAATAATCAATAGTCATTCATATATTTGATACAAAGATAAAGTTAACAATTTGATACATACAAAAATTTCATATTAATCAACCTTATAGATTTGTAATGAAACAAACTTTTTCATTTCAATTTTACCTTAAAAAATTGAAAACCAAGTAAATTTCTTTTCTGTGTAAGCAAATATCTATGAACTAAAAAACAAATCGCAAGTATATATAATCACAATATCATTGATCCTGTCTTCCACTATCTGCCATCTACCATTGTGATAGTAACATGGTTCATAGAGCAAGATTCGTCTTGTTTGCTTGATGAAGAATCAGTTTCATATTAATTTTAGTGATTAGTATAGCTAAATGATATGAAGGACTGGAAATGTTGTTACTGTCATAGTAGGATTTTAACAGTAGTATACTTTGGCCAGCCCAAACTTGATCCTTTAAAACTGCATATAGGTAGTTTAGTTTCTTACCATATCATGTCCACTTATATTATTATCAAACCATCCAGGATATATATTGCAACTGCATATGGATGAATTTTTTTAAGCAAAACTTCTATCCATTTTTCTAAGTGGTGTTTCTAAATGGAATATGTAAGCAAAACTTCTATAGGTGTGTTTTTCAATTTTATTTCTTATAACTCTTTCTACAATTTTCTAAATTTTCAGGTTTGAAAAATGCCTTCACCCAATCTCACTCCTGCTCTGAAAATGATCATGCTCAAATAGATTCAAGTCAACCAGAGAATAACTCACAAGTCAATGAAAATGTCAATGATCATGTGATTGAATATTCATTCCAGAAGACGAAAAGGAAAAGGAAAAAAGCTTCTCCCATTTGGAATGACTTTGAAGAAGTTGAAATTGAAGGAGGTGTGAAGAAGGCAGTTTGCAGATACTGTAAAGACCAACTCGCGACTGGTGAGCCAGGGGCTAGCACTAGCCATTTAAAAAGACATTCTGAAATCTGCATGAAAAGGAGGCTCCACATGGCTAAGGAGAAGAAGCAAACTCTTATTCCTTTTCAACCTTCTAATCCGGGTAATCCATTTATGAGTCATGGGGATAGATATACGAATGAAAAAATGAGAGAAATTATTGCTACTGCTATTATGGTGCATGAACTCCCATTTAGTGTGGTTGAGGATGAAGTATGGTTGTGGGCTTTCCAATATGCAAACTCAGATTTTCATAAAATAGGTCGAAAAACAGAAAGAGCAGATTGTTTGAGAATATATGAAGAAGAGAAGAAATTTTTGAAGGCTTTATTGAGAAACATTAGTAAAATCAATATAACTACTAATATGTGGAGATCAAGTCATCAAGTAGCTGAATATATGGTTATCACTGGCCATTTCATTGATTCTGGATGGAAACTCCAAAAAAGGGTGTTGAGTTTTGTGAAAGTTCCTGCTCCAAGACGTGGGATTGATGTGGCTGATGCAATTTTCAAGTGCTTGAAATCTTGGGGAATTGAGAATAAGATATTCTCAATTTCAGTTGACAATGCTTCTTACAATGATTCATGCTTTAAAAGTTTGAAGAATGACTATCCACTAAGTAGAATGTTAGTTTTTGGCGGAGCATTGTTTCATGTTAGATGTTGTGCACATGTACTAAATTTGTTAGTGCAAGATGGCCTTAGCCAAATTAAGGATGTCATTGAAAAAGTCCGCGAAAGTGTGAAGTATATTAACCATAATGATGCAAGATTGAAATCTTTCTGTGTCGTCGTTGAACAAAAGGAGCTGAAAGATAGGAAACTCATATTCGATTGTCCAACAAGATGGAATTCTACGTATCACATGTTATCCGCTGCATTGAAATTCAAGATTGCATTTCCATCTTACAAGGAAAGAGAGCCACATTATAAATATTCACCTTCAACTGAAGATTGGGACAATGTTGAGAAAGTTTGTCAATTTCTTGAAGTGTTTAATCTTGCCACTCTTGTTATATTAGGTAGCGAGTACCCTACTTCTAATCTATATCTTGCGGAAGTTTGGAGGATGAAGTAAGTAATTGATAATGCAGTAGAAGATACAAGTTCCTTTATGAGAAAAATGGCAGCACCTATGAAATTAAAGTTTGACAAATATTGGGGTGAATGCAATTTGTTGATGGCTATTGCTAGTGTTTTAGATCCCAGGTGCAACTTCCATATTGTTGATATATGCTTTCCATTGATATATAAAGCTGAAGTTGCTCAAGAGAATATAAAAAAGGTGAAGAATTCATTGGAAGAGCTATATGCTGAATATGTTTCTCTAAGTCTGCAAGATTCATCTTCTAGTGAAGTTCATACTGGTGGCATTAATCTATCATCATCTTTGACTCAAACTCAATCTTCAGTCATCACTGGATTCGACCGAATCATGAGCATTGTGCGTGAAAAGGAAGTTGTTCCCACAGTGAAATCAGAATTACAAACTTATCTTGATGAAGGTGTTTATATTCCCGACGGAGATAATAACTCTTTTAGTGCATTAAAGTGGTGGAGGAACAATAGCTTAAAATATAAGATCTTATCAAAGATGGCTGCTGATATTCTAGTTGTTCCTATCTCTACAGTGGCCACGGAGTCTACTTTCAGTGCCGGAGGCAGAGTTATTGATGAGTATCGCTCTAAACTAAATGAGGAATCTATAGAAGCACTTATTTGTGGTGGGGATTGGCTTCGTCACAAGTATAACTTGAAACAAAAGTCAAAGGTTAAAACTTCTTCTTTTCACATTGTATTTGTATAATTCTTCTTACAAGTATAATTTTTAAATTTATTTTCTTATTTTGAAGGTTGCGGCTCAACAGACTGAGGAGATAACCTTGAAGATTTTAATGCTTTTTTTTTATGTTTAATGGTGTTTGGGCTGCTGCATCTTTGTTAATTTATTGCAGCATTTTTTTTATATGAATGGAATGTTGGATTTGAGAATGATGATGGTAGGATTAGTGTTTGATGGTAGAGTTTTAGAAGCAAAAATATATGCTGGATTTGAAATTTCCACACACCTATTTCATTCACGACATTAGTGAAAAAAGTGACTAGTTGAAGCTTTCAACTTATTATTTAATTGCTTAAGTAAATATTGCGTGCTAGTATGAAAAATTGTTGAAAGAATCTAAACATCTCATTGAATATTGCCTTAAGTAAATATTGCAGAGTACTGAGAGTCATAAGTAAATATTGCCGTATGTGTTTCACTTCAACAAGCCACACTATAAATGCAGAGTATAGAGAAACATACTAGGACTAAGACTCTAATATATGTGTTCATGATGTAGCGAGCGATTTTGGAGGCGGTTCTTAAGCGCTGGTCACTCTCTGCGGTTGAGTTTACTACAGGTCGATTCATTTTTTATCCTATTGTGAGCTGATGAAGGAAGGGAAATAGATGTCTCCAATTAACCCTGCTTTGCATACTGAGTTTAAACAGTGGTCTGTTAGGATACGAATGCTATCGATGTGGGGGGCCCTTGTTAGGTTACGAATGTTATAGATGTTAGAAACAATTAAAACATTAATTCTTTGCAAAAATATCAATTATATGAAATAAATAATATTTTTGGGATTTTTTGGTAAAATAAAATATTTTAACATTTTTGTGAATTATTAAAAAAAGAATCAACTCAAAATCATTAAAACTCAGAGAGAAATTAATTTTTGAATCAATTAAATAAAATCACAAAATTCAAATATTTGAATTTGAAAATGGCGCCAAGAACACACCAAGAACACGCGCGTGTTCTGGGCTTGGCCAGATTTGCATTTTCTCTCCAATCTCACTGAATACTTGATTATAACATGCAATCCACATATCATTATGCTCGTCTCAACCTCACGATCATGTCTATGTCAATTAATTTCATTTAAATTAAACATATAACAAGAAATCACGAAAAATACTCAAGAACCCTAATTTCTGCATGAAGGCTGGGATTTTTGATACACGATTCAAACAATGCAATTAATTGAGGGGAAACATTCTATGCATGATTATGAACATATGGTCAAATTATTGTGCGAGAAATATGCATAGATTGAGAGATGACCAAGTATATGCTTACCTCTAGGCCGTGACAGCAAGTGCAATGTGATTTTTGATTTGGAGGTGTTACAGATGAGTGGTGATGATCTGAACAGCTTCCCTACACCCTATGGAGTGTGTTTGAATGCTTGGACTTGATTGAAATTGGCTGGATCACTTCATGGCATCTCAACTGCACTTTGGTTAAAACCTTGAGCAATTGACTGGTGATTTTGAGAAATCAGTGTTCCAGTTGTTGTTTAAGTGTTTGATCAGCTCATATGTGATGTATGTGAGGTGTGTGAGTGATTGGTTTGAGTGGAATTGCCCTCTAGCTCAAAACCCGATAGCTACCTTGCTAAGAAAGGCGTTTTTGCCAAGAGAAAGAGATTTTGAGAAAGGCAAGTGTTGTAGGCCTTTGGTGTACTTAAACTGATCACAATTGAGCTCTATTTATAGTAGAGCAAGTTTGTTTTGCAAGGAATAGTGAATGGCAACTGCTGAGTAGGTTTGTTCAATGTTGGCCAATGGAAGTTCAAGTCTCCTCTAGCCATTGACTAGAGGTTAGGGCACAGGCTGCTGGTTCCCTTGGTCTTGGATAAGTCTTGACTGAATTCAAATGAAAATGGCTCAGTCCATGCCACCTTGATGCTTCCATTGAATGCTCCAATCCAAATTTGGAGTCTTGTTCCTATTTTGGCAATTCTAGGTTCAACATGTTATTTCTTGTTCCAAAGACTTTGGAGGCTTGGCTCAGTGATTGTCCCCTTTAGATTCAATCCTAAGATGTGTCCAAGTGGATAGGAGTGTTTGGATTTGCACAATTTTGGCAAATCGAGCAAAAATGCAAATTCTACCTTGCCTTGACAGATTTCAACAAGGCAATTTGACAATGTCATAACTCATAGCCCAAATTGGAATTTGGCAATGTTCTTGGCCATTTTGGAAAGCCCTTACATGATATAAAAACTGTTTGAACATGTTTGGTTTTGATCACTTTTGAATCCAAGTGAAAAATCCCCCTACATTTGGCAAAAAGTGAAGACAGATTTGGACTTAGTGAAAATTTCACTAAGTGTTGGAAAAAGTGACATTTTCATTTTTCAGCCATTTTGATCACTCCATAACTCAAAATCCTTAATGAATTGGACTTAGGTCTAGTTGAAGTTTTTGTAGAGGGTAATGAGGGATACAAATTCATCTTTGGATGAGGAAAAATGGCTTTGTGGTTTAGGAGTTATGATCCTCCAAAGTTGGTACCCTAGCCACTTTATTTTTAACTTAGAAAATTTTCTAAGTTTTTATGGTTACCCCTTTTACAAGTTATCCAACTTTTCTTGATTTTTCTTGATGAATGACGATTCAAATCATACATTAACATCATTTTAGGGTTAAAAATCCATTTTGGTGAAAAATCTCAAAAAGTCAAAGTTGACTTTTGTGCACAGTTGACTTTTTATCAGATGAATTCCAAACTGTGCAATTCTTTAGGAAATCATGTCCTTGACCTAAATAAAACTTGATGGACATGTTCCATGGGTGTCATAGGGTATATTTATGCATGTCCTAGGGTTTGGGAGCATGTCCTGGTCAAAAGTCAAAGTTACAGTTGACTTTCCTCTTAAAACCCTAATTGTGGTGCAGATGAAATTGAGACTTGTTGCTCAAGCTTCTTGGATTAATCCATTATTCCAAATGGATCAATATAGTTCATTAGAGACCCTCAAACCCTATCTTGAGGTCTTAACTCATGATTTGCCCTAAAATTCAACTTAGGGGTGAATTAGGTCAAGAAACCCTAATTCTTGATTTTTGATGAATGCATCCCCTGAGGCAAAATTGACTTAATGATTGGGTCCATGAGGTCCCATGAAGTATATTAGGTTATGTTTTGGATCATTGGCTTATGCCCAGATGAAAATTTTCCATCTGGAGGCCCTGGTCGACCAAAACCCTAATTTGGTGACACTGTCGATCTTGAGACTTAATCCACCTAGAAGGGAGCAGCCTTGTGCTTAATCCTTGAAGTGGGAGTCATTTTGATCCATTGTGGATGTTTGAGAGGTTAGACAAGTTGAAGATCATGTCATTCCTTGATTGATCCTTTGCCTAAAAGCTCTGAGAGGGCTTGAAACCCTAAGTCTGATTGTAGTGGATGCTCACCCATCTTTGGGGAGACTGATGAAGTATGATAGTTCCTCTGTATTGTGATGATGATTTTCACAATGATGGGAAATCTTAGTGGTCAAAATTTGGGGTATGACAGATGCCCCTATTTAATCTTCTTGGACCCGAAGGTGTGAATGACGAAGGTATTCGGGCATTCGAGGTGCAAGAGGATTAAATATCAGAATACCCGAAATTTTGATGGTGGTTATGAATGGCGGATCGCATTCATCTTCTTTTGCTGAGCAATGATGCTTAGAAAAGGTAAACTTCCCCTTGATCCTGGTCTTCAGCCAAGGAACTGGTCTCAGTTTTCTTTTGTCAACTTCCCCTCGTTCTTGGTTTCCTACCAAGGAACTAGTCTCAGTTGCTGAAACAAACTTCCCCTTGATCCTGGTTACCTACTAAGGAACTGGTCTTAGTTTCTGATTTAAACTTCCCCTCGATCCTGGTTTCCTACCGAGGAACTGGTCTTAGTTTCTTTTGTCCATAAACTTATTTGACAAGGGACGCTATGCGTAGCGATTTTCCTCAAACTTCTCGCCGAATTTTCCTGGGGAGATGCCATTTGACAGAAAAAGTTTTGACGCCAGACTTGTTGGGGAACCCAGTCGTCTGGGTTGTAGAGGTGTACAAACTTCTCTGTTGGAGATGCCATTTGCCGACTCTATCTGGGGAAAGCGAGACTCTTGAGAGACTGCCTTCGTTTGGGATTACATCATACTTTTCTCGGGATCTTCCCGGAGAAACGCCATATGATGGGGTCCAATTTTGAGGTGTCGATGACCTTTTCATCAGCGGCCTCTTCGGAACGAAACTGGCATGCTGCCGAATCTCTGATCATGAGGCTTTCTCTGTGGATTTTCCTTAATCCGGGAAAGCAAGGATATCATCTTCAATGGCGAAAAGTGATGCTGACTGAAAGTTCCTCTGGTCTTTCAGAGGTTCAAGTTATCAAAGTGGTCGAGGACCCAACTTCAATCCAGAAATAAAACTGGAGGAGAGAGATTGTTCAGACGCAGCGTTTCCTGACGAGGCAAGAACTGACAACTCAATTGAGAGAACTTTTATCACTAGGGGACAAGGCCGACTAAAGTGATAGTGATGCAATATGAAATGTGAATGCAAATCAATAATGCAATGATGCATGTATGTTTATGCTGACAAAACGGACGCGACATACAAACTGACAGGTGAACACGACTGGATACTCTGCCATCGTGGGGCGAAGAAGTACCGTTGGTTCAGAATAGCAATTCCACCTTGCTTAGGAGAGATAGTCCATGCGGGGAATACCGTTGATCGGGCTTAGGGGATAAGAACTCGGCTGAGGCGTGTCAGATGAAACAAGGTCTCTGACACAGTCGATCCCTTCATTCAGGCGTACTGGGTTAGAAGGAGTACTTTGATTCTGCACTTTGAGGTTTGATTACTTCTGGAGAAGCGACCGATGTTCTTCTGATGTTCAACAGTCAAAAGAAATTGTCGTCTTTAATTTAAAGCAGAAAAAGTTTTAACAAGTAAATTCATTTTTGTTTTATTTCAAGAATCGTTAATCATGTTAACAACGTCGTTCTGTAAAGCTAAAACAAATAAGAATTACAAACAAAAGCACAAGGGCTCTAATTTTATTGATAAGATGGGGATCAGCCAAACGCGTGATTCCAAAGAGTATTTACAAAGTTAGAAAATGGTAATTTTACAGGGAAAAGGGCTACGTTGAAACATAACGACCACTACCCTTCTACCAACTTTGAATTCGGGACATCCTGAGCTTCTGTCGAAGATGACCTTGACTGGAGTTTTCTGATGAATGGCATTACTGCTACTGAGGGACTTGCCTCTGTTGAACATAGTTACTTGCCATTATCCCTAATTTTTGCCTGGATTGTACTTTGATGTTTCCAATCCAACGGGATGATTTTTTCCTTTTTATGTCTCTAACTTTTTCCTGGACCGCCCTTTCGGGTTTTCAATCCACCAAGATGTTTTTCAAATTTTTTTTTTTTTAGCTTAGGCAAAGTATTTCTTGACTACATCAACATTTGTGGGGTAGGCAAATTCCTCTCCGTCCACGGTTGCAAGTCTCAAGGCGCCGCCTGAGAAAGCTTTCGTGACCACATAGGGGCCATCATAATTCGGAGTCCATTTACCTCGCGAATCAGTGAGAAATGATTGTATCTTTTTGAGCACGAGGTCTCCTTTCCTGAAGATGCGGGGTCGAACCTTTTTGTCGAATGCCTTCTTCATTCTTTGTTGATACAACTGACCGTGGCATAGTGCCGTTATTCTCTTTTCTTCGATCAGATTCAGTTCGTCGTGTCGGCTTCGACACCATTCAGCTTCGGTGAGCTTAGCTTCCATCAATACTCAGATTGACGGGATCTATACTTCTATGGGGAGCACTGCTTCCATGCCATATACTAGAGAGAAAGGGGTTACCCCTGTTGAAGTGCGGACAGATGTTCGATAACCGTGAAGAGCAAAGGGTAGCATCTCGTGCCAGTCTTTGTAGGTTACAACCATCTTTTGAACGATCTTCTTGATGTTCTTGTTAGCCGCTTCTACCGTTCCGTTCATCTTTGGTCGGTAGGGAGATGAGTTATGGTGTTCGGCCTTGAACTCAGCGCACAACTCCTTCATCATCTTGTTGTTCAAGTTAGATACATTATCAGTAATGATCTCGCTTGGAACACCATAACGGCAGATGATATTGTTTTTGATAAATCGGACTACCACTTGTCGGGTTACATTAGCGTATGATGCTGCTTCGACCCACTTGGTGAAATAGTCAATGGCTACCAGGATGATGTAGCGCGGTTTTCGTGACCGCCCGCATCCGCCTGCGGATGGGATTGGGTGCTACTTTCTGATTTCTTATTTATCCTATGAAGCTGGAAAGGAAAGGGAAGTTATCTCAAACTAACCTTGCACGCAAATGTTTTTTTTTAACAAGTGCTAAGAGATTGGGGAGTTCGGGGTCAGGTTATACAATGGGGAGTTGTCAACTACCCATCTTATACATGGTTATCCATGGGTTGTTAGCAATTTTCCTTATTGTTCTACTATTTTCTACTTGATGGTGTTTATCTGTTGTAAATGGGAAAGTTTCTCCTTTGGGAAGGTTGAGAGATGTTGAAAAGATATTTTTGTTGTTTTCGGGTTTTTTGATGTTTTTGGTAAGGTACTGGACCTAAGGTTTTTTTTATTTAGTGTGCTCGCTAAGATTTTTCTTTCAATCTTATGCCTACGTATTCCCGTTTACCGAAACAGGGAAATCAGAGCGTTCGTAGTTTCTCCTATTCTATGGGAGGAAAAATATATTTGGGTGTCTTGTTCAAAGCCCAAGACGGAGGCTAAAAAGTGATTTGTTTGTATCTTGTTCAAAGCCCAAGATATGAAGCTAAAAGGGTGTTTGTGGGAATTGATTGAAAGAGTGAAAAGATTAAAGATTAAGATATAAATATCTGGGAAAAACATCGGAAAACAGAAGGAATATCCGGGAAAGCGTCGGATGAAAATAAAAAGGAATATCCGAGAAAGCGTCGGATGTAAAGAAAAGAAATATCCGGGAAAGCGTCGGATGTTAAAAAGGGGAATATCCGGGAAAGCGTCGGATGTTAAAAAGAGGAATATCCGGGAAAGCGTCGGATGTTAAAAAGAGGGAAGGGTTTTTCCTGTGTTTAGAAGGAACTTGAGAATGTCTTTGAGACTCAAGAGGGGATATAGACTGTCCAAGTCTACTGGGTGTGTCTTTTGTACTGTGTATAAGAGAAAGTACGCTTTGGGATCAAGATCTAGACTCATTTGAAAGACTGCTCTAGCAAGATGACTAGTTTCTGTTCCTATACCTCTAGGAGGTCGTCGGGACAATTTGTACAAAGCCCAAGAGAAGGCTGAAAACTTTTAAGAAGTCGATCGGTCCTTGTACGAAGCCCAAGAGGAGGCTATCATTCCCGGAGGAAGAAATCATTATACAAATCCTAAGAGGAGGCTATGAATACTTCTAAGAAGCCGTAGGGTCCTTGTACGATGCCCAAGAGGAGGCCGATGCTTTTAAGAAGCCTGCGGGTCTATCATCTCCTTTCCATTAGGAGAGATAACTCTTTTAAAGATAAAAACCACTGGTAAACGTGTGAGATTTACTATCCAGCGACTTTTAGCTTTTAAAGAGGGTTCCTTAGTTAAGGTCCAAGATTATGACCGTAGTGGGTACCCAAACCCCGAGACATTCAAGGCAAGTTATCCACAAGGAATAGATCAAGTCAGGAAAGTTCGAGAATTTGGAAGAAACTCAAAGATGCCATTCACAGAGAATACATTCATCTTGGGGAGTAGAGCTTCTTGACGATTCCTAAGGAGGACAGCCGAAGAGAAGACTGTATCTGGTGCTCCTATTGGGGATCTAAGCGTCTATTTCTACGAATAAATGAAACGGCGTCACCTAGTTCTAGACGTAGTAGCCGGGGAAACTCGAAATATCTATACTATTATTACACAGTAGATATGAGTTTATGAAAGGAGACTTACAATGAAACAGCCCCACAATACAGTTATATATATGAAAGCAGATAAAAGAAAGAGGATAAACACTTACCCGGTTGTAGAGCTTCCATGCTGTTTGGTTAGTTTGTTCAACAAAGAAAGATTGAAAACAACAGTATATTTCAAAATCAAAGGAGAAAGTATTTTGAAAAGAGGTTGGGGCTTACAGCTCAAGGAGAGGCCCAAGTTTTTATCAGTGATTGCACTGTGGTTTTGAGTTTGTACAGGGACTTATACAAGTGACTGAGGCCCAAAAGGTTTTTTGTACAAAGGGATGGGTCTTACACTCTCTCAAGGGGCCCAAAAAATCAGATTCAATTATACATGGAAGAACGTCATGTGAAATAAAACATACACGGAAGAACATCGTGTTGATAAATAACAGGTATACATGGCAAAACATTACGTAATAAATAAACAGAGATACAGACATTCGCGGCAGAGCATCGTGGTAACTAACAGATATAATATACACGGAAAAACATCCGGAGAATGAAAGCATATACACGGCAAAACATCGTGTGTGAAACTAAATACATGGAAAAAACATCATGTGATAAAATATACACGGCAAAACATCGTGTTATCATGGCAATTGAATATACACGGAAAAGCATCGCGTGAATAAAACATGGATAATGAGTTCGAAAACTTACCTATTGGAGCAAGGTCCAATGCCTCTTCTCAAGCTTCCAGACGCAAGATAACGATCCCTTTAGCTTTGTTGCACCTTAAGGAAAATGTTTGAATGGAAGTTGCTTGGAGTTGAAATTCCACCTTTTCACTCCTTATGAAACTCGAAAATTGAAGAGAGGAAAGAAGAGAGAAAACAAAAGCTTTGTAATGTTTTGGTGTGAGAAATTAGTGTGAATGTCTATGCTATTTATAGAAATTTTATGACTTGTTCACCAAGTTATTAACTTGTTAACCAAGTTAAAAACATATACTATTATATATTTATTACTTGTTTACCAAGTAAAATATATACTATTATATATTAATTACCAAATTAAAAAAATATAAATAATATTATATATTAATAATAAATAAATAAATAAAAAGAAAAAAAATGATAATAATAAAAATAAATCGAAAATAAATAAATAAATAAACCAATTAATTGAAAAAAATAATTATTTAAATATAGAATTGATGATGAAAGGATAAAATTGTTATAAAGTTTTATCTAAAAAATGATAATAAATGATAATAGATAAAGATGCATGTGCTAGCAAGTGGGAAGGAAAATTATGCATGAAACAAAGATGAGTGGCACGTTGGATTTGGTTGTGTTCATGCATGAAAATTGAACAAAATTGTGAAACAAGTTACTATTATATATAAACATATCACTTAAATACTATAATTAATAAATCAAATATAATAAAAAACTAAATAAAACAAAAGTTATTAAACACATAATTAATAGAAAGTAATATTACTTAAAAATTCGAACTGAAACCGGTAAAAAACGGTAAAACTGTCTGGTATCGAGGTGTCCGAAAAAATAAAATGAATATACCAAAATGATCAGTACAAAATATTAAGTATTGAAAAAATACACTGCGCGATCAAATTGTGAAATTTTACCCGGTAAAAAGGCTCAGACGAGTTAGAGAAAAAACCTGGTAAAAAGGCTCAGATGAGTCAAAAAAGGTGACCGGAACTTGAAAAAGTCAAAATTGCGCACACCGGGTTAAATTACGTGAAACAAAGGAAAAAAAAACTGGCGTCTGCGAACTTGATTTAAAAATTGCCCGGACACCGACTTTTTTGTACTGTTGACTTTTCAGTTTGACCAAAAATACATGAAAATTTTACACGTTAAATCCGACTGATAATTCAAAAAATATTCATGAATAAAATACATGATATTGTATGCAGACGACACAGTATGAAAATATAGACAGATGAAATGAGAAAAAATAAAAATGCCTGGTCAAAATTTAGGGTATGACAGATGCCCCTATTTAATCTTCTTAGACCTGAAGGTATGAATAGCAAAGAGTTTTAGACATTCGAGGTATAAGAGGATTAAATATCAGAGTACCTAAAATTTTGACAGTGAATGCAGATGAAATGATATGTGATGAATGAAAGACTTTTGAACACTGTGGGGAATGATGTCACAGGAGACAGACCAACAGATTTTTCTTGGGATATAAGATATTGTGGAAATTTGCCAATGCGACAAAGGTATCCAGCAATATTTAGAAAGAGAGGGATAAACCCTGGAACAAAGATACAGACATCCGGAAAAACATCAGATGCGAAAGAAGTGTCATACTGTGGAAAATATATCAGAAACATCTAGGAAAACATTAGATGTGGAATGAGACTAGATATGAAAATATGTCAGAGACTTCTGAGAAAGCAGTTTAATTTTATCATGGACTACACGGGAACATCCAGAAAGCGAAGGTAACTTTACTGGGAAAAAGGTTACAGTCATCAGAGATTTTCAGACATGTATTTAAAAACTCTGGAAAAGAACAATAACAACCGTAAGAGACATTCAGAAGAGCATTGAATGACATCTTGGAACACAAGCAGACGTGATTATCAGAGACATTCAGAAGAGTATTGAATGAAGTCTGAAAAATAAATCAGGCACATCTAGAAAAACATTGGATAAATGAGAAACAAACTTGAAGGCATCCAGAAAAGCATTGGACCGAGTTGTCGACCAAACTTAAAGATATATTAATGACATCCAGAAAAGCGTTGAATGTATTAAAAATAAATTTGAGTGTAAATCCGAAACATTTAGAAAAGCGTTAAATGTACAGAGAATTTTTTTAGAAGACTGGCTGAACGATGAACATATTCGAAAAAACATCAGATAAGCACATCAGAACAAAAGTTACATCTGAAAAAACATCAGATGAGAAAAAGTCATATCCGGGAGAGCATCAGATAGACATGTAAAGAGTTTCTGGAAGAGCAACAGAATAAAAGAGACATATCCGGAAGAACTTCGGATGAACGCAAAGAAAGTTCTGGAAAAACATCAGAACAGACAGACATATCCGGTAGAGCATCGGATAGAAACAAAGAAAGTTCTGGAAAAACATCAGAACGAGTTTTGGAAAAACTTCAAAACCAAAAGATATATCCGGAAGAACATCGGGTAGACGCAGAGAAGCGTTCTGGAAAAGCATCAGAACGGGTTTTGGAAAAACTTCAAAACCAAAAGATACATCCGGAAGAAAATCGGATAAAACCAAAGTTATATCTGGAAGAACATCAGATAAGACATAAAAGTATAAGTGCCAGATAAGTTGGACTTTGTAGAAAGGTAAGATGTTAATAATAACACGATCATTGATGAATGCAAATGAGGATTAAAACACTCTTGAATGCATAGTATATGAAAAAGTTATGATGTATAATTAAATGTATGTAATGCAAATGAAAATGCTAACAACAAGTTTAGACTCTTTGAGAGAGTGGAAATCAACAAGTTTATACTCTTTTGGGGAGTGACAGACAAAACCGATTCCTCAACACAGAGATCATTGTCATTGCCCAGGGACTACAAATGTTGTTTAAACACATCTTTGTCATACTGATAAACTGTATCAAGTTTATAATCCTTGGAGGAAGGCTGGATAGCTTGCTTGGGGATTTTTCCAAATAAATTGCCCCAGACTCACTGAATGTTGTAGATGAACTGATTATTGCCTCGGCTTGAATGATAATGACTGTATGCTGCATACTAGGAAGGTTTGCCCCAGTAATGAGTCTTGAAAGTTTTTTTTGAATAAACCAACTCTGAGAAGGTCTTGCACTGAACAAACCTTGAACTGATTCTTAACAGGCTCTGGAAAGAACTTGCCCCTGATAGGATCACTGACCAAGTTTCTAAACTGTTTTGAAAATTCCTTGAGAGGAAAGCTAGTTTGCAATCAAAAATGTTTATTTAAACATGACAAATTTAATGCAAAGCTCATGTAAAAATTTTGAAAACAGAATCATTGTTTTGAAAAAAAATACAGTAATATGGATTACTGATTAAAAACACGGTGGTATAAATTATTTTGAATGAAAAGTAAAACAGAGGTATAATACCAAAACAAATGATTTGCGAAAAATGATTTTGGATTCAATTTACGCCACCTTGCTGTAGTATGCTTTCAAAATAACCTTGCTTCAATTAGGTCTTTTGAGGGTTATAACGTGGTCTGGTTCACGGTTTATGAAAAAAAGATAAAGGCTCAAAGTTTATTTGGTGCCCACCCCCTTCGTGATGTTCTCCAGTCCTATACTCAGTTAAACTTAAATTGTGCATTCAGGTTCCAAAAGGTTTCGGAATTGTACTGATGATAGTGATGATGATGGTCCAGAAGTCTTGAGACGGCAGCTACTGCCTCTTTACAACATTTAGTTGTTTTTCATCTTTGTGGACCTTTTTTAAAGATCGAGGATTTAAGGACCTCTTTTCTGTATTATCCCTAACTTTTGCCTGAACTATTTGTTTTGAAATATATAGTCAGCGGGATGCCCTAGTTTTTGCCTAAGTTTTTTGACTTAGCGGGCTTTTTCTTTTTGATTTCTTCTTAGAAAGAAAGTGACTACAAGATTTGATGATTACGATGGACCATCACTGGTTTTTGATTTGAAAGACATTTTTCAACATCTGTTGGTTGTATGTAAACTTTTTGAACTTGAATACACAACCCAAATTAAACTGAGAACTACCCTGCCCCGGGTTAAAATTGCGGGTTTTTTATAAAGAAAGAAACTCCTACTTCAAGGCTCAAAGGGGTTAACGAAGGATTATCTTCCTTATATCTCCAGTGTTTGGGAATTGAAAAAATGCCTTACATCCTCAGCAAAGTTTTTTATTCGAAAGCATACCGACAACAATTATGGGTATTTTGTTTTCATCATCTTCCCACAAATATTTGCATAGTCAAAAATTTGAAAAAGAGGTGCATTTTTTGAAAGTTTTTTTTTTTGAAAGAGAAAGCATAAAGATGCTAATAAACAGATGATTTGAATCAAAATACTGTACATGATCATTTCATCAAAACTGACATTTAAAGATAAACAAGTTTGAAAGCAAACAAATATGATACAAACAAGGAAAATGCAAAATAGAAAGAAACAAGGTCAGTGACTAATCAAACGCAAGGATGAGCTGTCCTGTCTTTGGGAAGTAACTGAGCTGAAGTTGATTGAAGTTTCAGTTCTGTATCGGTTATGAGGAATCAGTTTGACAACTTACAGATGACTGAAAGATAGAAGGTTGGAATGAATTGACGATGACCCAGACGTATGTATGAAATATGCAAGGGATGCAAATGCAATGCATGGATGCAGCACCCAAAAACATAGAAAAAACATGGGGTCAAAGGGTCGTTGTCATGAAGTCAAGGCTCTACCCATCCCCAAAGGTTTATACTAGGGTGTTTTTTGTACCTGTACTCATTATCATTAGCTCCTCCCAGGAAGGCAGACAACAAGCGGATCGCCAGCGAGTTGTGTGCAATCTTAGAGTAAGTGATATTCACCGAGAATAGATCACCAGCCTCAAATGAGGGTAGTATCGCGTAACAGCTATTTCCGATAGCTTCCGCACTACGAAAGGGTTGGTTTTCCTAGGTGTATACTCAATCTCACCACATGCGGCATCACACGCATTCCCATTAGCAGAAAAATAAACACATATAGCAATTAGGAAAAGCAATATATATATTTGTATAGTATATAGTATATAGTATATAGTATGATTGTTAACAACCTAGACCTCTTAGGAATTCTAATCCTAAATGTCCCCAGCAGAGTCGCCATTTTTCTGTAGCGCGGTTTTCGTGACCGCCCGCATCCGCCTGCGGATGGGATTGGGTGCTACTTTCTGATTTCTTATTTATCCTATGAAGCTGGAAAGGAAAGGGAAGTTATCTCAAACTAACCTTGCACGCAAATGTTTTTTTTTAACAAGTGCTAAGAGATTGGGGAGTTCGGGGTCAGGTTATACAATGGGGAGTTGTCAACTACCCATCCTATACATGGTTATCCATGGGTTGTTAGCAATTTTCCTTATTGTTCTACTATTTTCTACTTGATGGTGTTTATCTGTTGTAAATGGGAAAGTTTCTCCTTTGGGAAGGTTGAGAGATGTTGAAAAGATATTTTTGTTGTTTTCGGGTTTTTTGATGTTTTTGGTAAGGTAATGGACCTAAGGTTTTTTTTATTTAGTGTGCTCGCTAAGATTTTTCTTTCAATCTTATGCATACGTATTCCCGTTTACCGAAACAGGGAAATCAGAGCGTTCGTAGTTCCTCCTATTCTATGGGAGGAAAAATATATTTGGGTGTCTTGTTCAAAGCCCAAGACGGAGGCTAAAAAGTGATTTGTTTGTATCTTGTTCAAAGCCCAAGATATGAAGCTAAAAGGGTGTTTGTGGGAATTGATTGAAAGAGTGAAAAGATTAAAGATTAAGATATAAATATCTGGGAAAAACATTGGAAAACAGAAGGAATATCCGGGAAAGCGTCGGATGAAAATAAAAAGGAATATCCGGGAAAGCGTCGGATGTAAAGAAAAGGAATATCCGGGAAAGCGTCGGATGTTAAAAAGGGGAATATCTGGGAAAGTGTCGGATGTTAAAAAGAGGAATATCCGGGAAAGCGTCGGATGTTAAAAAGAGGAATATCCGGGAAAGCGTCGGATGTTAAAAAGAGGGAAGGGTTTTTCCTGTGTTTAGAAGGAACTTGAGAATGTCTTTGAGACTCAAGAGGGGATATAGACTGTCCAAGTCTACTGGGTGTGTCTTTTGTACTGTGTATAAGAGAAAGTACGCTTTGGGATCAAGATCTAGACTCATTTGAAAGACTGCTCTAGCAAGATGACTAGTTTCTGTTCCTATACCTCTAGGAGGTCGTCGGGACAATTTGTACAAAGCCCAAGAGGAGGCTGAAAACTTTTAAGAAGCCGATCGGTCCTTGTACGAAGCCCAAGAGGAGGCTATCATTCCCGGAGGAAGAAATCATTATACGAATCCTAAGAGGAGGCTATGAATACTTCTAAGAAGCCGTAGGGTCCTTGTACGATGCCCAAGAGGAGGCCGATGCTTTTAAGAAGCTTGTGGGTCTATCATCTCCTTTCCATTAGGAGAGATAACTCTTTTAAAGATAAAAACCACTGGTAAACGTGCGAGGTTTACTATCCAGCGACTTTTAGCTTTTAAAGAGGGTTCCTTAGTTAAGGTCCAAGATTATGACCGTAGTGGGTACCCAAACCCCGAGACATTCAAGGCAAGTTATCCACAAGGAATAGATCAAGTCAGGAAAGTTCGAGAATTTGGAAGAAACTCAAAGATGCCATTCACAGAGAATACATTCATCTTGGGGAGTAGAGCTTCTTGACGATTCCTAAGGAGGACAGCCGAAGAGAAGACTGTATCTGGTGCTCCTATTGGGGATCTAAGCGTCTATTTCTACGAATAAATGAAACGGCGTCACCTAGTTCTAGACGTAGTAGCCGGGGAAACTCGAAATATCTATACTATTATTACACAGTAGATATGAGTTTATGAAAGGAGACTTACAGTGAAACAGCCCCACAATACAGTTATATATATGAAAGCAGATAAAAGAAAGCGGATAAACACTTACCCGGTTGTAGAGCTTCCATGCTGTTTGGTTAGTTTGTTCAACAAAGAAAGATTGAAAACAACAGTATATTTCAAAATCAAAGGAGAAAGTATTTTGAAAAGAGGTTGGGGCTTACAGCTCAAGGAGAGGCCCAAGTTTTTATCAGTGATTGCACTGTGGTTTTGAGTTTGTACAGGGACTTATACAAGTGACTGAGGCCCAAAAGGTTTTTTGTACAAAGGGATGGGTCTTACACTCTCTCAAGAGGCCCAAAAAATCAGAGTCAATTATACATGGAAGAACGTCATGTGAAATAAAACATACACGGAAGAACATCGTGTTGATAAATAACAGGTATACGTGGCAAAACATTACGTAATAAATAAACTGAGATACAGACATTCGCGGCAGAGCATCGTGGTAACTAACAGATATAATATACACGGAAAAACATCCGGAGAATGAAATCATATACACGGCAAAACATCGTGTGTGAAACTGAATACATGGAAAAAACATCATGTGATAAAATATACACGGCAAAACATCGTGTTATCATGGCAATTGAATATACACGGAAAAGCATCGCGTGAATAAAACATGGATAATGAGTTCGAAAACTTACCTATTGGAGCAAGGTCCAATGCCTCTTCTCAAGCTTCCAGGCGCAAGATAACGATCCCTTTAGCTTTTTTGCACCTTAAGGAAAATGTTTGAATGGAAGTTGCTTGGAGTTGAAATTCCACCTTTTCACTCCTTATGAAACTCGAAAATTGAAGAGAGGAAAGAAGAGAGAAAACAAAAGCTTTGTAATGTTTTGGTGTGAGAAATTAGTGTGAATGTCTATGCTATTTATAGAAATTTTATGACTTGTTCACCAAGTTATTAACTTGTTAACCAAGTTAAAAACATATACTATTATATATTTATTACTTGTTTACCAAGTAAAATATATACTATTATATATTAATTACCAAATTAAAAAAATATAAATAATATTATATATTAATAATAAATAAATAAATAAAAAGAAAAAAAATGATAATAATAAAAATAAATCAAAAATAAATAAATAAATAAACCAATTAATTGAAAAAAAAAATTATTTAAATATAGAATTGATGATGAAAGGATAAAATTGTTATAAAGTTTTATCTAAAAAATGATAATAAATGATAATAGATAAAGATGCATGTGCTAGCAAGTGGGAAGGAAAATTATGCATGAAACAAAGATGAGTGGCACGTTGGATTTGGTTGTGTTCATGCATGAAAATTGAACAAAATTGTGAAACAAGTTACTATTATATATAAACATATCACTTAAATACTATAATTAATAAATCAAATATAATAAAAAACTAAATAAAACAAAAGTTATTAAACACATAATTAATAGAAAGTAATATTACTTAAAAATTCGAACTGAAACCGGTAAAAAACGGTAAAACTGTCTGGTATCGAGGTGTCCGAAAAAATAAAATGAATATACCAAAATGATCAGTACAAAATATTAAGTATTGAAAAAATACACTGCGCGATCAAATTGTGAAATTTTACCCGGTAAAAAGGCTCAGACGAGTTAGAGAAAAAACCTGGTAAAAAGGCTCAGATGAGTCAAAAAAGGTGACCGGAACTTGAAAAAGTCAAAATTGCGCACACCGGGTTAAATTACGTGAAACAAAGGAAAAAAAAACTGGCGTCTGCGAACTTGATTTAAAAATTGCCCGGACACCGACTTTTTTGTACTGTTGACTTTTCAGTTTGACCAAAAATACATGAAAATTTTACACGTTAAATCCGGCTGATAATTCAAAAAATATTCATGAATAAAATACATGATATTGTATGCAGACGACACAGTATGAAAATATAGACAGATGAAATGAGAAAAAATAAAAATGCCTGGTCAAGATTTAGGGTATGACAGATGCCCCTATTTAATCTTCTTAGACCTGAAGGTATGAATAGCAAAGAGTTTTAGACATTCGAGGTATAAGAGGATTAAATATCAGAGTACCTAAAATTTTGACAGTGAATGCAGATGAAATGATATGTGATGAATGAAAGACTTTTGAACACTGTGGGGAATGATGTCACAGGAGACAGACCAATAGATTTTTCTTGGGATATAAGATATTGTGGAAATTTGCCAATGCGACAAAGGTATCCAGCAATATTTAGAAAGAGAGGGATAAACCCTGGAACAAAGATACAGACATCCGGAAAAACATCAGATGCGAAAGAAGTGTCATACTGTGGAAAATATATCAGAAACATCTAGGAAAACATTAGATGTGGAATGAGACTAGATATGAAAATATGTCAGAGACTTCTGAGAAAGCAGTTTAATTTTATCATGGACTACACGGGAACATCCAGAAAGCGAAGGTAACTTTACTGGAAAAAAGGTTACAGTCATCAGAGATTTTCAGACATGTATTTAAAAACTCTGGAAAAGAACAATAACAACCGTAAGAGACATTCAGAAGAGCATTGAATGACATCTTGGAACACAAGCAGACGTGATTATCAGAGACATTCAGAAGAGTATTGAATGAAGTCTGAAAAATAAATCAGGCACATCTAGAAAAACATTGGATAAATGAGAAACAAACTTGAAGGCATCCAGAAAAGCATTGGACCGAGTTGTCGACCAAACTTAAAGATATATTAATGACATCCAGAAAAGCGTTGAATGTATTAAAAATAACTTTGAGTGTAAATTCGAAACATTTAGAAAAGCGTTAAATGTACAGAGAATTTTTTTTAGAAGACTGGCTGAACGATGAACATATTCGGAAAAACATCAGATAAGCACATCAGAACAAAAGTTACATCTGAAAAAACATCAGATGAGAAAAAGTCATATCCGGGAGAGCATCAGATAGACATGTAAAGAGTTTCTGGAAGAGCAACAGAATAAAAGAGACATATCCGGAAGAACTTCGGATGAACGCAAAGAAAGTTCTGGAAAAACATCAGAACAGACAGACATATCCGGTAGAGCATCGGATAGAAACAAAGAAAGTTCTGGAAAAACATCAGAACGAGTTTTGGAAAAACTTCAAAACCAAAAGATATATCCGGAAGAACATCGGGTAGACGCAGAGAAGCGTTCTGGAAAAGCATCAGAACGGGTTTTGGAAAAACTTCAAAACCAAAAGATACATCCGGAAGAAAATCGGATAAAACCAAAGTTATATCTGGAAGAACATCAGATAAGACATAAAAGTATAAGTGCCAGATAAGTTGGACTTTGTAGAAAGGTAAGATGTTAATAATAACACGATCATTGATGAATGCAAATGAGGATTAAAACACTCTTGAATGCATAGTATATGAAAAAGTTATGATGTATAATTAAATGTATGTAATGCAAATGAAAATGCTAACAACAAGTTTAGACTCTTTGAGCGAGTGGAAATCAACAAGTTTATACTCTTTTGGGGAGTGACAGACAAAACCGATTCCTCAACACAGAGATCATTGTCATTGCCCAGGGACTACAAATGTTGTTTAAACACATCTTTGTCATACTGATAAACTGTATCAAGTTTATAATCCTTGGAGGAAGGCTGGATAGCTTGCTTGGGGATTTTTCCAAATAAATTGCCCCAGACTCACTGAATGTTGTAGATGAACTGATTATTGCCTCGGCTTGAATGATAATGATTGTATGCTGCATACTAGGAAGGTTTGCCCCAGTAATGAGTCTTGAAAGTTTTTTTTGAATAAACCAACTCTGAGAAGGTCTTGCACTGAACAAACCTTGAACTGATTCTTAACAGGCTCTGGAAAGAACTTGCCCCTGATAGGATCACTGACCAAGTTTCTAAACTGTTTTGAAAATTCCTTGAGAGGAAAGCTAGTTTGCAATCAAAAATGTTTATTTAAACATGACAAATTTAATGCAAAGCTCATGTAAAAATTTTGAAAACAGAATCATTGTTTTGAAAAAAAATACAGTAATATGGATTACTGATTAAAAACACGGTGGTATAAATTATTTTGAATGAAAAGTAAAACAGAGGTATAATACCAAAACAAATGATTTGCGAAAAATGATTTTGGATTCAATTTACGCCACCTTGCTGTAGTATGCTTTCAAAATAACCTTGCTTCAATTAGGTCTTTTGAGGGTTATAACGTGGTCTGGTTCACGGTTTATGAAAAAAAGATAAAGGCTCAAAGTTTATTTGGTGCCCACCCCCTTCGTGATGTTCTCCAGTCCTATACTCAGTTAAACTTAAATTGTGCATTCAGGTTCCAAAAGGTTTCGGAATTGTACTGATGATAGTGATGATGATGGTCCAGAAGTCTTGAGACGGCAGCTACTGCCTCTTTACAACATTTAGTTGTTTTTCATCTTTGTGGACCTTTTTTAAAGATCGAGGATTTAAGGACCTCTTTTCTGTATTATCCCTAACTTTTGCCTGAACTATTTGTTTTGAAATATATAGTCAGCGGGATGCCCTAGTTTTTGCCTAAGTTTTTTGACTTAGCGGGCTTTTTCTTTTTGATTTCTTCTTAGAAAGAAAGTGACTACAAGATTTGATGATTACGATGGACCATCACTGGTTTTTGATTTGAAAGACATTTTTCAACATCTGTTGGTTGTATGTAAACTTTTTGAACTTGAATACACAACCCAAATTAAACTGAGAACTACCCTGCCCCGGGTTAAAATTGCGGGTTTTTTATAAAGAAAGAAACTCCTACTTCAAGGCTCAAAGGGGTTAACGAGGGATTATCTTCCTTATATCTCCAGTGTTTGGGAATTGAAAAAATGCCTTACATCCTCAGCAAAGTTTTTTATTCGAAAGCATACCGACAACAATTATGGGTATTTTGTTTTCATCATCTTCCCACAAATATTTGCATAGTCAAAAATTTGAAAAAGAGGTGCATTTTTTGAAAGTTTTTTTTTTTTTGAAAGAGAAAGCATAAAGATGCTAATAAACAGATGATTTGAATCAAAATACTGTACATGATCATTTCATCAAAACTGACATTTAAAGATAAACAAGTTTGAAAGCAAACAAATATGATACAAACAAGGAAAATGCAAAATAGAAAGAAACAAGGTCAATGACTAATCAAACGCAAGGATGAGCTGTCCTGTCTTTGGGAAGTAACTGAGCTGAAGTTGATTGAAGTTTCAGTTCTGTATCGGTTATGAGGAATCAGTTTGACAACTTACAGATGACTGAAAGATAGAAGGTTGGAATGAATTGACGATGACCCAGACGTATGTATGAAATATGCAAGGGATGCAAATGCAATGCATGGATGCAGCACCCAAAAACATAGAAAAAACATGGGGTCAAAGGGTCGTTGTCATGAAGTCAAGGCTCTACCCATCCCCAAAGGTTTATACTAGGGTGTTTTTTGTACCTGTACTCATTATCATTAGCTCCTCCCAGGAAGGCAGACAACAAGCGGATCGCCAGCGAGTTGTGTGCAATCTTAGAGTAAGTGATATTCACCGAGAATAGATCACCAGCCTCAAATGAGGGTAGTATCGCGTAACAGCTATTTCCGATAGCTTCCGCACTACGAAAGGGTTGGTTTTCCTAGGTGTATACTCAATCTCACCACATGCGGCATCACACGCATTCCCATTAGCAGAAAAATAAACACATATAGCAATTAGGAAAAGCAATATATATATTTGTATAGTATATAGTATATAGTATATAGTATGATTGTTAACAACCTAGACCTCTTAGGAATTCTAATCCTAAATGTCCCCAGCAGAGTCGCCATTTTTCTGTAGCGCGGTTTTCGTGACCGCCCGCATCCGCCTGCGGATGGGATTGGGTGCTACTTTCTGATTTCTTATTTATCCTATGAAGCTGGAAAGGAAAGGGAAGTTATCTCAAACTAACCTTGCACGCAAATGTTTTTTTTTAACAAGTGCTAAGAGATTGGGGAGTTCGGGGTCAGGTTATACAATGGGGAGTTGTCAACTACCCATCCTATACATGGTTATCCATGGGTTGTTAGCAATTTTCCTTATTGTTCTACTATTTTCTACTTGATGGTGTTTATCTGTTGTAAATGGGAAAGTTTCTCCTTTGGGAAGGTTGAGAGATGTTGAAAAGATATTTTTGTTGTTTTCGGGTTTTTTGATGTTTTTGGTAAGGTAATGGACCTAAGGTTTTTTTTATTTAGTGTGCTCGCTAAGATTTTTCTTTCAATCTTATGCATACGTATTCCCGTTTACCGAAACAGGGAAATCAGAGCGTTCGTAGTTCCTCCTATTCTATGGGAGGAAAAATATATTTGGGTGTCTTGTTCAAAGCCCAAGACGGAGGCTAAAAAGTGATTTGTTTGTATCTTGTTCAAAGCCCAAGATATGAAGCTAAAAGGGTGTTTGTGGGAATTGATTGAAAGAGTGAAAAGATTAAAGATTAAGATATAAATATCTGGGAAAAACATTGGAAAACAGAAGGAATATCCGGGAAAGCGTCGGATGAAAATAAAAAGGAATATCCGGGAAAGCGTCGGATGTAAAGAAAAGGAATATCCGGGAAAGCGTCGGATGTTAAAAAGGGGAATATCTGGGAAAGTGTCGGATGTTAAAAAGAGGAATATCCGGGAAAGCGTCGGATGTTAAAAAGAGGAATATCCGGGAAAGCGTCGGATGTTAAAAAGAGGGAAGGGTTTTTCCTGTGTTTAGAAGGAACTTGAGAATGTCTTTGAGACTCAAGAGGGGATATAGACTGTCCAAGTCTACTGGGTGTGTCTTTTGTACTGTGTATAAGAGAAAGTACGCTTTGGGATCAAGATCTAGACTCATTTGAAAGACTGCTCTAGCAAGATGACTAGTTTCTGTTCCTATACCTCTAGGAGGTCGTCGGGACAATTTGTACAAAGCCCAAGAGGAGGCTGAAAACTTTTAAGAAGCCGATCGGTCCTTGTACGAAGCCCAAGAGGAGGCTATCATTCCCGGAGGAAGAAATCATTATACGAATCCTAAGAGGAGGCTATGAATACTTCTAAGAAGCCGTAGGGTCCTTGTACGATGCCCAAGAGGAGGCCGATGCTTTTAAGAAGCTTGTGGGTCTATCATCTCCTTTCCATTAGGAGAGATAACTCTTTTAAAGATAAAAACCACTGGTAAACGTGCGAGGTTTACTATCCAGCGACTTTTAGCTTTTAAAGAGGGTTCCTTAGTTAAGGTCCAAGATTATGACCGTAGTGGGTACCCAAACCCCGAGACATTCAAGGCAAGTTATCCACAAGGAATAGATCAAGTCAGGAAAGTTCGAGAATTTGGAAGAAACTCAAAGATGCCATTCACAGAGAATACATTCATCTTGGGGAGTAGAGCTTCTTGACGATTCCTAAGGAGGACATCCGAAGAGAAGACTGTATCTGGTGCTCCTATTGGGGATCTAAGCGTCTATTTCTACGAATAAATGAAACGGCGTCACCTAGTTCTAGACGTAGTAGCCGGGGAAACTCGAAATATCTATACTATTATTACACAGTAGATATGAGTTTATGAAAGGAGACTTACAGTGAAACAGCCCCACAATACAGTTATATATATGAAAGCAGATAAAAGAAAGCGGATAAACACTTACCCGGTTGTAGAGCTTCCATGCTGTTTGGTTAGTTTGTTCAACAAAGAAAGATTGAAAACAACAGTATATTTCAAAATCAAAGGAGAAAGTATTTTGAAAAGAGGTTGGGGCTTACAGCTCAAGGAGAGGCCCAAGTTTTTATCAGTGATTGCACTGTGGTTTTGAGTTTGTACAGGGACTTATACAAGTGACTGAGGCCCAAAAGGTTTTTTGTACAAAGGGATGGGTCTTACACTCTCTCAAGAGGCCCAAAAAATCAGAGTCAATTATACATGGAAGAACGTCATGTGAAATAAAACATACACGGAAGAACATCGTGTTGATAAATAACAGGTATACGTGGCAAAACATTACGTAATAAATAAACAGAGATACAGACATTCGCGGCAGAGCATCGTGGTAACTAACAGATATAATATACACGAAAAAACATCCGGAGAATGAAATCATATACACGGCAAAACATCGTGTGTGAAACTGAATACATGGAAAAAACATCATGTGATAAAATATACACGGCAAAACATCGTGTTATCATGGCAATTGAATATACACGGAAAAGCATCGCGTGAATAAAACATGGATAATGAGTTCGAAAACTTACCTATTGGAGCAAGGTCCAATGCCTCTTCTCAAGCTTCCAGGCGCAAGATAACGATCCCTTTAGCTTTGTTGCACCTTAAGGAAAATGTTTGAATGGAAGTTGCTTGGAGTTGAAATTCCACCTTTTCACTCCTTATGAAACTCGAAAATTGAAGAGAGGAAAGAAGAGAGAAAACAAAAGCTTTGTAATGTTTTGGTGTGAGAAATTAGTGTGAATGTCTATGCTATTTATAGAAATTTTATGACTTGTTCACCAAGTTATTAACTTGTTAACCAAGTTAAAAACATATACTATTATATATTTATTACTTGTTTACCAAGTAAAATATATACTATTATATATTAATTACCAAATTAAAAAAATATAAATAATATTATATATTAATAATAAATAAATAAATAAAAAGAAAAAAATGATAATAATAAAAATAAATCGAAAATAAATAAATAAACCAATTAATTGAAAAAATAATTATTTAAATATAGAATTGATGATGAAAGGATAAAATTGTTATAAAGTTTTATCTAAAAAATGATAATAAATGATAATAGATAAAGATGCATGTGCTAGCAAGTGGGAAGGAAAATTATGCATGAAACAAAGATGAGTGGCACGTTGGATTTGGTTGTGTTCATGCATGAAAATTGAACAAAATTGTGAAACAAGTTACTATTATATATAAACATCTCACTTAAATACTATAATTAATAAATCAAATATAATAAAAAACTAAATAAAACAAAAGTTATTAAACACATAATTAATAGAAAGTAATATTACTTAAAAATTCGAACTAAAACCGGTAAAAAACGGTAAAACTGTCCGGTATCGAGGTGTCCGAAAAAATAAAATGAATATACCAAAATGATCAGTACAAAATATTAAGTATTGAAAAAATACACTGCGCGATCAAATTGTGAAATTTTACCCGGTAAAAAGGCTCAGACGAGTCAGAGAACAAACCTAGTAAAAAGGCTCAGATGAGTCAAAAAAGGTGACCGGAACTTGAAAAAGTCAAAATTGCGCACACCGGGTTAAATTACGTGAAACAAAGGAAAAAAAAGTGGCGTCTGCGAACTTGATTTAAAAATTTCCCGGACACCGACTTTTTTGTACTGTTGACTTTTCAGTTTGACCAAAAATACATGAAAATTTTACACGTTAAATCCGGCTGATAATTCAAAAAATATTCATGAATAAAATACATGATATTGTATGCAGACGACACAGTATGAAAATATAGACAGATGAAATGAGAAAAAATAAAAATGCCTGGTCAAAATTTAGGGTATGACAGATGAACCGATGTTCGTTTGAAGCCTTAGGTTCGATCAAGCCAATCATGTTGATTCCCCATATGGAAAATGGCCATGGGGAAGAGAGAACTTTGAGATGTGATGGCGGTACATGAATTTTGTCAAAGTATATTTGACACTTGTGACACCTCCTCATGTACTTGTAGCAGTCGGATTCCATGGTCAACCAATAGTACCCTGCTCTTAGAATTTTTCTCGCCATTGTATGTCCATTGGCATGAGTTCCAAAGGATCCTTCATGAATTTCTTTCATAAGCATGTCTGCTTCTGGTCTGTCCACGCATCGGAGCAAGACCATGTCAAAATTTCTCTTATAGAGAGTGTCCCCGCTCAGGAAGAAGTTTCCAGCCAATCTTCTGAGGGTTTTTCTGTCTTTTCTGAGTGCCCCAGATGGGTACTCTTGTTTCTGAAGGAAGCATTTGATATCGTGATACCAAGGTTTATCGTCTATGACTGCTTCAATTGCGAAGACGTAAGCGGGCCTTTCAAGGCGTATTATGTCGATCTTAGGTATGTCATTCCATTGACCTACACTAATCATGGAAGAGATAGTGGCTAACGCATCAGCCATGTGATTCTCCTCTCGAGGGATATGATGAAACTCAACTCTGTTAAAGAAAGGTAGCAACCTTCTTGCGTAGTCCTTGTAAGGAATCAGTCCTGATTGGTATGTGTTACAATCTCCTTTTATCTGATTGATAACCAGAGCTGAGTCACCATATACGTCCAAGTTTTTGATCCTTAAATCAATTGCTTCTTCGAGACCCATGATACAAGCTTCGTATTCGGCCTCGTTGTTCGTACATTTGAACATAAGTCTAGCAGTTAAAGGAATGTGGGTACCCTGAGGGGTAACAATGATTGCCCCAATTCCGCTTCCGTAATGATTGACTGCTCCGTCAAAGATAAGTCCCCATTGGGAACCTGGTTCTGGCCCTTCACTGGGTAGCGGTTCATCGCAGTCTTTCATCTTTAGATACATGACATCTTCGTCTGGGAAGTCAAACCCGATTGATTCTTGATCGTCAATCGGTTGATGAGCCAAATGATCGACTAAAATACTTCCCTTAACGGCTTTCTGAGCGTGGTACTCTATGTCATATTCTGATAACAGCATCTGCCAACGGGCAATCCTTCCCGTAAGAGCAGGTTTTTCGAAAACGTACTTGATTGGATCCATTTCGGAGACCAACCAAGTAGTATGATGAATCATGTATTGGCGAAGACGTTTGGCTGCCCAAGCCAAAGCACAGCAAGTTTTCTCAAGCATCGTGTACCGAGTTTCACAGTCGGTGAATTTCTTGCTTAGATAGTAAATGGCAGACTCTTTCCGTTTAGTTTCGTCTTGTTGGCCAAGTACACGTCCCATTGAGTCCTCTAGAACTGTGAGGTAAATGATCAGTGGTCTTCCTTCCACTGGAGGTGATAGAATCGGAGGATTCAACAGATATTCCTTGATACTGTCGAAGGTGGTTTGACAATCTTCTGTCCAAACGCAATCCTGGTTCTTTTTGAGTAATTTGAAAATCGGCGCACATGTGGTGGTCATAAGGAATATGAATTTGGAGATGTAGTTCAAACGTCCCAAGAATCCTCTGACTTGTTTTTTAGTTTTCGGAGAAGGCATTTCTTGAATGGCCTTGACCTTGTCAGGATCGACCTCAATCCCTTTCTGGCTGACGATGAACCCTAGTAGTTTCCCTGAACGGACACCGAAGGTGCACTTGTTGGGATTCAAGCGGAGCTTGAATTTTCTTAGACGTTCGAATAATTTTGACAGATGTTCAACGTGTTCACTCTCTGTTTTAGATTTTGCAATCATATCATCGACATACACTTCGATTTCTTTGTGTATCATGTCAAGAAACAGAGTAGTCATGGCCCTTTGATAGGTTGCCCCGGCGTTCTTCAAGCCGAACGGCATTACCTTGTAACAAAAAGTACCCCATGGGGTAATGAATGAAGTTTTCTCCATGTCTTTCGGCGCCATTTTGATCTGGTTATAGCCCGAGAATCCATCCATGAAGGAGAAAACTTTGAACTTTGATGTGCTGTCTACCAGCATATCAACGTGTGGTAAAGGAAAGTCGTCCTTTGGACTAGCCTTGTTCAAGTCTCGGTAGTCGACACACATTCTGACCTTTCCGTCCTTTTTGGGAACGGGTACGATGTTGGCTAACCATTGAGGATATTCAGATGTAGCAAGGAAACCTGCGTCAATCTGTTTCTGCACCTCCTATTTGATTTTGATAGCCATGTCCGGGTGAGTGCATCTCAACCTTTGCTTTACTGGCAGACATTCTGATCTCAACGGTAAGTGATGTTCCACGATGCTGGTATCCAACCCTGGCATATCCTGATAGGACCAAGCGAATACATCGGGAAATTCTTTGAGAAGCTTTATCAAACTCTCTTTGGCAGTTGGATGAGCAGTGCCCCAATCCTGATTTCTTTTCTCTCTTTTTCTGAACCCAAGTTTACCGTTTCCAACGGCTCTTTGTGAGGTTCAATGGACCTTTCCTCTTGTCTGAGTAGTCGAGAGATCTCTTCTGGAATTTCGTTGTCATTTTCTTCTTCAGCCTCGAATACCGGGAACTCAAAGTTGGGAGAAGGCATCGGATCGTATGTTTTAACGGGGTTCAAAACAAGCAATCTGCATGACGTGATGATTCGTGTTTAGAAGAGATAGAGAAAATGCAAGTGTGTGCAGTGTTTTATTTTACTGCTTGTTTTTATTATTGAATTGTTTTTTAGGATTACCATTTTCTGAAAAAGCAAAAAAGAGAAAACAACAATTAATGCGGAAATTACAGAACGGCGTTATTTTATTAATGAACAAGTCGATTCTTGAAACTACAACCCTATAAAACAAAACTCTGTCGCTTTGGGCTAAGCGAAGAGGGAAATTTACAGAAAGCGAGCCCTATTAAAACATTTGTTTCATCTGGGCAGGGTGAAAGGTTAAAGATGGCAATTACTTTGACTGATGAACGATCTTCGGAACCTCGACGGCAACCCATTGGCGGCGAACTCCTAGGTGAATCACAAATTTTGGCACCTTCCTTGATTTGTCTTCAGAAATAACGCTAATTTCTGGTGGAGCAGGATCATTAGAATCTGTTTCCCAGGCAGAATTGTCATAGGAGGATTCCTCTGTAGCATTTTGCATAGCATTTGTGCTCTCAGCTGTATCTCCCCATCCAGTAGGCTGGATGTCTTCGAACCTGATACGAGAGTTTTCGGGAGCGGTGTACTTGACCATAAAGTTATATTTTCCACTCGGTTGTCCCAAGGTGTCCCACACTTCTTTCGAACTGGAGGAGTCATCTCTCTCGATGACGTTGACCTCGGGAAAAGCATAGTTGATGAATTCAAGTCCTGCAGACGTTGCGAATTCATCTTCATGTTGAGTAGTTTCTGAATAACCTGAGTGTTGATCCCATGACATGGTGGGGACACAGGTATTCTGTTCAATGATGCTCAGCTGAGTTTCATTACTCGGCTGACTTTCCGGCCCCAAGTTTCCTGGGTAAGGTTGCCACATTGGCAGACCATTCATTGGGCCATAGTAGTTGTGGTCAAAGTTTTCTTTCATCAGAGTGTCCTCCTCTAATGAATTTGGTAGAGCACGGCATCTCTCCGGATCACAATCTCTGTATATCATTTCGACATCTGACCTGGGTATAAATCTCGGACTCTGTGCGGGATAGCAAAATGGCGTAGGCACCTCTTCCTGAGACATATAACCGTCCTTGTTAAGATAGGACCTCCATTCTTCATCCGTGTCAGATGGATCTTCCTCATTAATAGCATGTACTGCTTGAGACACTGGGTGAAGAAAACCTCCACTGTGGAAGAAGTTTTGAAGGGGATGAAGACTTTCATCGTTGGCAGCTGTCTGGGTACAGGTTTCAGAAAAACCAAGACCCTTCTTTGTTTTATTGTCAATAGGAATGACAAGTTGTCCCCATCCGGTTGTATCGGTACTCTCGACCGCTTTGATAGCATCTTTGTATGAAGAAATCGAAGTTCCTTCTTTAAACTGATTGTTCTTGCTCACCGACAGTGCTTGGAATTGAGTTCCAATAACCTCCTCGGGTTCTATACCAGTAGACGATGATAAGCTACTCACAAGCAAGGCTTGTTCTCCACAGACTGTGACAAGTTGATCGTTCTTGACAAACTTTAGCTTTTGGTGGAGGGTCGAAGTGACCGCTCCAGCCTGATGTATCCAATGTCTTCCTAATAAACAACTGTATGTTGCCCGGATGTCCATGACCTGGAAAGTGACTTGGAAAGTGTGAGGACCAATAGTTATGGGAAGATCAACTTCGTCGATAACTGTTTTTCTGGATCCGTCGAACGCTTTGACGACGACCTCGCTGATTCTCATCAGAGGCCCTTTGAATGATAATTGCATCAAAGTGGACTTCGGCATAACATTCAGGGCTGACCCTGTGTCTACCAGTACCCTGGCTAAAGCATCGTCCTGGTAGTTAACTGTGATATTGAGCGCCATGTTATGACGGCGACCCTCTTCGGGTAATTCCTCATCACTAAATCCCAAATTGTTGCAGGAAGTGATGTTAGAGACAATGCTATCAAATTGTCTGATTGTTACATCCTGTTCCACAAAGGCTTGCTCCAAGACTTTCTGTAGAGCCTCCCTGTGGGCTTCTGAACTGAGTAACAATGATAATACTGAGATCTTTAAAGGAGTTTGTAACAGTTGATCGAAAATTTTGTATTCACTCCTCTGGATGAGCTTCAGCATCTCATCATTATTTTTCGAAAGGTCGGGATTACTGGATTGACCGACTGATGGATCGGGAGTTTCCGTCTGAAGTTCCTTTTCCTTGTTAAGTTCCCCAACCCCTCGGTTGAAGATTCTACCACTCCGTGTTACTCGACTGATGTTTACAATACTCACGACGGAGGGTAATGGAATTTCCTTTCAATTTTCAACTGTCGTTGCACCGTATTTGTAAGGGATAGCCTTAGCTGATTTATACGGTATTGGTCCCGGCAGATAGATGACTATGGGAACCTTCTGATTTTTCTGACCATCATAAGTAATCTCGATCCGTTCCCGGTTGGGAACCTTAGATTCATCAAGTAGAGGGATAATGGAAAAAACATCCTTGGTCCTGTGATGACCAGAGATTGTGACAACATCCTCAACTTGATCGGCAAGGTAGTTCTGCATCCAGTTGATAGGTCCAGAACCCGGATATGGACGAATCTCTCCACGATCCACCTGACCCTGAAGAGCTGCTCTCACAAAGTAACACCCTTGGTTACTTTCCGAACAGACGCCGCAACATTCATAGTTGTGTGGTGGCACCTGGCCACGCCCACTTTGAATACAATGTAACCTCACTAGGTTAGCTTCCACAGATCGGACATCCTAACTCTGACGCCGAGTGGGGTTTCTGTTATTGATACTAATCTGCTGAGTATCTTCATCCATATAAATTGGCATCCACCAGTGATTTAACAAGTGCTGAAGTGCCTCATGGACAAGGGTACAACCTCGATCATTTTCGCAGCCCGCTTTAAAGCTTTGATAGTCGTGTGATATTAAGAATCCGAGTCGGACCTGCTCAGCATGTAACTCTACCAGGTTGGTATTCATCACGCGAATATCGAAGATCTGAACCATGTTGATTTGATAGGAATTCCTATCATGGTAGTCTTGGATCCATCCAAGATCCATCTGACGCTGGAGGGCCTCCTGTATGAAAGAGCATCCCTGTTTGTTTACCGAGCAAATCAGACAGGAACTGTAATCGTGCCGCGGCAGATTATGATACTGGCTTTGCCTTGAGTGCATCGCCACCAGGTTGACATTCATTGCACAGATGTCGTGGTTCTGAATGACGTTGGAATTCGTGTAGACATGTTAACTCCACGAACTTGGTGCTCTTGGATCCATCCGAGATCCATCTGTTCCTGTAGGGCTGCTTGCACCACAGGACATCCTTGATTGTCTTTAGAGCAGATATCACACTGGTGATAATTATGAGGTGGCACATGGCCATATCCACTCTGTCTACAATGCATCTTGACCAGATTGGTCTTTAACAAAAGTACATCATGAATTTGATAGACATCGTTAGTCTCTCCTTCTATCAAATTGACTGCAACCTTCTCGTGTTGAGGCAGCGGATTCGTGAGAACATTAGGATTTGTATCCTTGAAGGATAAGACCCCGCTCCTAACAAGTTTTTGAATGTCAGATTTGAAATTGAGACAATTCTCTATATTATGCCCTGATCCTCCTTGATGATAAGGGCAAGTTTGATTCACCTTAAACCAAAAAGGCAGATTTTCCGGTACTGTAAGAGGAGATTTAGTCTGAATGTGCCCCTTAGCCAGTAGTAATGGAAACAGCTCTGCGTACGTTACGGGTATAGGATCAAATCCTGGTGGCCGTGTTGTACGGTTGTTATTATATGGAGGACGAGCCTGCTGAAGAGGCTGTTGTGTCCTTTGTTGATCAGGTTGGCTCTGCGCAACCTGAGGTTGATACGTAGGAATAGACGCAGGATTGATAGCAGGAGTCACAGCTGCTACCGGTTGATAACGTCGTCTTTACTTTCCGAGAGAGATATTCCCAATATCTTGCTCTTTTTTCTTAGTGAGAGCACTACCGTATTTTTTAGTACCGCTCGTCAATCCAGTGTCTTTTACCAAACGTCCCTCTCGGACGGCTTCCTCAAGACGTACGCCCATGCCCACCATCTCGGTGAAATTACCGGGTGCACTGGCAACCATTCGGTCATAGTAAAATGAGCTTAAGGTTTTTAAGAAGATCTTTGTCATCTCTTTTTCCTCAAGAGGTGGACAAATTTGAGCGGCAATTTCACGCCACCTTTGAGCATACTCCTTAAAGGTTTCCTTGTCCTTTTGCGACATTGATCTGAGTTGATCTCTGTCGGGTGCCATGTCCAAATTGTATTTGTATTGTTGGACGAAGGCAGTACCAAGATCTCTGAATATACTGATCGTAGTATGGTTTAAACCCATGTACCATTTTAATGCGGCACCGGTTAAACTATCCTGAAATTAGTGAATCAGTAGGTCCTGATTCTCCGTCTGAGCTGACATCCGCCGAGCGTACATCACCAGATGGCTCTGAGGGCAAGAGTTACCCTTGTATTTTTCAAAGTCGGGCACTTGGAACTTGTGCGGGACTTTCACATTGGGGACTAAGCAGAGGTATGCGGCGTCCTTTCCGAATAAATCATGACCGCGGATGGCTTGCAGCTCTTTCTGCATTTCCAAGAACTGCTCCTGGAATTCATCCATTCTATCAAACATAGTTTCCTTTTTACCAGAAGGTATTGGTGGAATCTGTCCTTCCGGGACAGTGTGCACCATAGGGGGTGGTACCGTGACTACGGTAGTGAGTCGTGGCGTCTCCCGAAGTTTGTAACCTTTAGGAGTCTTCAGTATGCCCCTGGCATCTTCGCTTTCCCGAAGTTTGTAACCTTCAGGCCCAGCGGCTTCTGTTGTGATTCCCTGATCTTCAGTGATCGGCGGAACATATCCTTCCGGGATATAGTTAACAGGCATGCCCCAAGGGCGATCTTTCGGCATTTGATACCTAGGATCATACTTCTCCACTATGGGCGTTGAGGTGATCTCTGAGATCACAGTTCTTTGTAGCTGAGCTTCTGCCATGGCTTGCATGTCGTTACGAAGCTTTCTCATATCCTCTCTCAGAGCGTCGATCTCTTCTTTCAACTCTCTGTTTTCTTCCTCAAGATCATCCATCTTTTTCTGACGATTGGCCCGAGTATTGTACGAATGAGACAGTTTGACTCTAGAATCGAGACACAAACATGAGATTCGTAGGTAAGAAGAATACGCGATGTGAGAATGATGAATACGATGATTATATTATTTGTTTTTTGGTTTAATCAAAATAAACTTCGACAATTAGATTGCAAATATCAAACAGTGGGGAAACCCCTTTTTATTGAAATTCAAAGGATTACAGAAATGGAAATACAGTAGATTACAAAGTGTAGAAACAGAAACCTAAGCTAATGGGTCCCAAGTCCTCTCTGAAGAGAAATCGGGTGCTGATTTTGGTATCTTCCTTTTCTTTGACCGGGGCTCTTGGGCCGTTGTCGGGTTGTCATTCCTTTGCCAGGTGAAAGGAGTGAGCAAATTCCTTTGGTCTTCTTGATTCTCTACAGCATGTCGCTCCAAAATTTCAATCAGAGCATCTTTCTCTTTCAGTAATTGCTGTATTTTGATGCACTATACATCGAGGGTGCGGTACTTGTTCTTCCAAGACCTTCTCTCCTTTTGAACTTTGTTGAGAGTAACCTGAAGCTTTTCAGTTTTCGTCATGAAGTACATGACAGATTCCCTCGGCAGAAGAATTCCGTAACGAGGATAAGGCATTTTTAGCTTGAGAGCTTGGTTTGTACCCAGTGGAGATAAGGCTCCACCGAGATACAGTCTGGTTTTCCTAGAGACTCTCGTCCTTTCTTATGAACATGCTTCCAAGCATGCACTATTTCTATCTTTAGTGCTCTGTCATTTTCTCCTTCCTTGAAGAAAAGACCTTCCAGATGAACACCCCGTGGGATGTGTCTCATCGGGTATCCAAATTGACGATGAACGAGAACTGGATGGTAGTTGATTCCTCCCTTAGTTCCTATAAGGGGTACGTTGGGGAAGTTTCCACAACGGTCAATGATCCTGATTCCATCATAGATTCTATTACACCAATCTATATCAGAGTTGGTAAGAGACATGATCTTTTGCGACCAGCGAAAGGTACTCTTACAATCCCAAAAAGCAGCAGACTTGGGCAAGTGAGAGATAAACCATTTGTAAAGCAAAGGTACACAGCATGTGATCTCCCCTCCGCTGTAAAAATTTCCCAAGTGTACAAAATGATACGCATCTGCGAGCAAAGTCGGCACAGGGTTTCCAATGAGAAAAACCTTAATGGAGTTGATATCGACGAAATTAGTAATGTTGGGAAACAAAAATAACCCGTAGGCGAGCAAGAAAAAGACGCTTTCAAAAGCAGTCACGTTTCCTATACTGGCAAAATACAGGGCTTTCTTTGTCAAGAACTGGGCTGGCAAACCTTGGATGCCACCCTTAGTGGTTAGGTGAGTCCTGACCTCAGACTCGTCCAAATGAATTGCTCTTGCAATGGTCTGATTCTTTGGAATTTCTTCCAGTCCAGAAAATGGAAAATGGAGCTCGATCAGTAATGTGTAGATCGATCAGATGAGAATACTCCTCCAGCGTTGGTGCGAGCTGGTAATCCGGGAATGTGAAACAGTGATAAACCGGATCGTAAAACTGAATGAGCACATCCATGATTCCCTCAATCACATGGACTCTTAACAGTGGTAGCAAACCTCCGTGCTTGGCTCTGAAAGCCTCAGGGTTAGTGATCATTTTTGCTAACCTTCTCAAATCCTCTAGTTTTGGAACCTTGAAGGTATACGTATGAGTTCTCCTTCTACCGAAATCCATTAGCACAATCCTTTTCTCTGATATTTGTAATCACAGTCTTAGTTTAATTTGAAAAACAGAGAGACTAGAAGAGAAGAATTTTTTGAATGTTTTAATGTTTTTTAAATGAATGCATGAATGTAGCACACAAAAACATAGAAAAAACATGGGGTCAAAGGGTCGTTGTCATGAAGTTAAGGCTCTACCCATCCCCAAAGGTTTATACTAAGGTGATTTTTGTACCTGTACTCATTATCATCAGCTCCTCCCAGGAAAGCAAAACAACAAGCGGATCGCCAGCGAGTTGTAGAGCAATCTTAGAGTAAGTGCCATTCACCGAGAATAGATCACCAGCCTCAAATAAGGGTAGTATCGCGTAACAACTATTCCCGATAGTTTCCGCACTATGAAAGGGTTTGGCTCCTCAGCTTCTCAGACTTAACAATCGGCCCATTATCTAGGTGAGAGAATGGGTTGCATTGGTCAGCCTCCACTGAGGTTGATGGTCGACCTCGTCGCCATCACTTATCTTAAGTGTATACTCGATCTTTCCACATGCGGCATCACACGCATTCCCATTAGCAGAAAAATAAACACGTATAGCAATTAGGAAAAGCAGTATATATATTTGTCCTAATCATCCTAGACCTTCAAAAGCTAAGAATCTTAAGTTCCTGACAGAAAATGGTTTCCCGGCGGAGTCACCAATCTGTGGTTTTCACACAAGAGGTGAAAAGGAAGAAGAAAAACAGAGACGGGCCCCACGGTGGGCGCCATTTTTCTGTGGTGGCCACCGCCACAAAAAAGATTTGTCCAAGGTTTTCACCTTAAACGTTAAGAAAGAAAGAAAGGCCCCACGGTGGGCGCCATTTTTCTGTAGCGAGCGATTTTGGACACGGTTCTTAAGCGCTGGTCGCTCTCTGCGGTTGAGTTTACTACAAGTCGATTCATTTTTTATCCTATTGTGAGTTGATGAAGGAAGGGAAATAGAAGTCTCCAATTAACCCTGCTTTGCATACTGAGTTTAAACAACGGTCTGTTAGGTTACGAATGCTATCGATGTGGGGGGCCCTTGTACTCGTTATTTGTATTTTCGCCAATACGGTTTTCTCTCTTTCTTGGATTTTCTGGCGGGGAATGAGGATTAGGATGTTAGGACTGATGCTTTTGATAGATACATGAGAGTATGGGATTTTGGGTTTTTGTTTAGTGTGCTCGCTAAGATTTTTCTTTCAATCTTATGCCTACGTATTCCCGTTTACCGAAACAGGGAAATCAGAGCGTTCGTAGTTCCTCCTATTCTATGGGAGGAAATGGTTGTTTTTGGTGTCTTGTTCAAAGACCAATGCGTGAAGCGAAAGGTAGTTTGTATCTTGTTTAAAGCCCAAGATGTGAAGCTAAAAGTCTTGACTTTAGAGAGAATTTGTTATCTCTAAAGAGGGGGGTTGTATGTCACAACTGTTTTATAAAGGAGAATTACTTTAACCGGGATATGTGAATCCGACAATGCCATAATTTCCTTTATAGGGGATTTTAACCTGAAGGAGAAGACTTTAACTCAGTGTAGAGCAATGCCATCTTTCCTTAGGAATTTCTCATACTAAAAGAGGGACATTGGCATGGATGTAGATGATCCAGAGGCTTGCCGCTTACAGCAATTAGATGAAGGGGAAAGAGTTGTTGATGTTTGTGTACTGTGAACGAGGCACAGCTTTGATGCTAAAAGGTTAATTGGATTAACTAGTGGTTTTCTTATATAAAGCCTAAGAGGAGGCTAATATGTGTCTCGTACAAAGCCCGAGAGAGAGGCTAAAAGGTTTTTGACTCGACGAGGGAATCTTTTGGTATCTCGTATGAAGCCCGAGATGGAGGCGAAAATTCGTTTGGCTCAGTAAGAACCCTTTTGTATCTCGTATAAAGCCCGAGATGGAGGCAAAAGGGGTAATTGACTCAACGAGGGAGTCTCTTATGTGTCTCGTACAAAGCCCGAGAGAGAGGCTAAATGTTGTTTCAGTTAAGTGACAGGTCCAGTATACTGATTTTAAAGAGAAAATTAGTTCTTATATGAGCAACATTGTACTCATGGATTTGATTCAAGGATTCGGGTTATTCCTGTTCTTTAAGGAAGTGGGAAATCCGAAGGGTATTGAGACTGTCCGAGTCTACGGGTTTCCTTCATATTCTTGAAGAGTGCTTGAGAATGTCTTTGAGACTCAAGGAGATTAGACTGTCCAAGTCTAGAGTTTTGTCCTTTGTACTATGCTTTGAGAAACAGTAGTAGACTCTATGAAAGGACTGTTCTATGCAGATGATTAAGTTCTGTTCCTATACCTTTAGGAGGTCGTCGGGATAATTTGTACGAAGCCCAAGAGGAGGCTGGAAACTTTTAAGAAGCCGACGGGTCCTTGTACGAAGCCCAAGAGAAGGCTATCATTCCCGAAGGAAGAGATCATTATACGAAGCCTAAGAGGAGGCTGTGAATACTTCTAAGAAGCCGTAGGGTCCTTGTACTAAGCCCAAGAGGAGGCGGGGTTGCTTTTAGGAAGCCTGTGGGTCCTTGTACGATGCCCAAGAGGAGGCCGATGCTTTTAAGAAGCCGATGGGTCCCCAAACCCCGAGAAGTTCAAGACATGCCATTCACCGAGAATAGATCAAGCCAGGAAAGTTCGAGAATTTGGAAGAAACTCAAGAGATGCCAGTCACGGAGAAAAGATCATCTCTGGGGAATAGAGTTTTTTTGACAACTTCTACGAGTGACAGTCTATGAAAGGGTTCACAGAGAATGCTGCCTTTCATGTCTCCATATTGTTTAACCCCAAGAGGAGGGAAGACTGTGTCTGGTAATCCTATGGGGATCTAGTTTTGACTATTTAAGAGTGATCAACGGGCTTAATGCTAGACGTAGTTGTCGGGGAAACTCTAAATATCTATACTATTATTACACAGTTGATATGAGTTTATGAAAGAAGACTTACAGTGAAACAGCCCCACAATACAGTTATATGTATATGAAAGCGGAAAATGAAAGCAATAACCACTTACTCGGTTGTAGAGCTTCCATGTTGTTTGGTTAGTTGTTCAACAAAGAAAGATTGAAAACAACAGTATATTCAAAATCAAAGGAGAAAGTTCTTTGAAAAAGAAAGATTTGGGGCTTACAGCTCAAGGAGAGGCCCAGGGTTTTATCAGTGAGCGCACTGTTTGAATTTGTACAGAGGGACTTATACAAGTGACTGTGGCCCAAAAATTGTTTTCTGTACAAAGGGATGGGCCTTACACTCTCTCAAGAGGCCCAAAAGGTTTAAGAAAGGAAATGGGTCTTACTACTCGAGGGTAGGCCCAAGATTTGTTTTCCAACGGATGATGATCGCGTCGAACTTTTTGACGGTATCGGGACTTATACAATAAGTGAGGCCTAAAATAGGTTGTATTTACAAAGGGTTGGGTCTTACACTCTATTAGAGGCCCAAGAGTTTTGAATGGGTCTTATAACTCAAGGAGAGGCCCAGATGATTTTTTGTTTGAAATGGCGATCGCGCCGAGGTTTTCTTTTAACACAGAGGGACTTATACAATAAGTGAGGCCCAAAATGATTTTGGTTAAAAGGGGGTTGGGTCTTACACTCTAATAGAGGCCCAAAAATTTTTAATGGGTCTTATAGCTCAAGGAGAGGCCCAAAAGGTTATTTTTCAAAAGGCGATGATCGCGCCGTTTGTTTTTTACGGTATCGGGACTTATACAATACACTGAGGCCCAAAAATGATTTGGTCAAAAAAGGATTGGGTCTTACACTCTATTAGAGGCCCAAGAGTTTTGAAAATGATTTATGAGGGTTGAATTAATCCAAAACCCTAATTTGCTTTCAAAAAATGTATTTAATTGAATAAAACTTCAATTAAAATGATCAAAATTGTTTAACATATGAAAAACAAATTGTGATCTTGGATTAATGCTTCAAAAATTAAGTATTGACCTACAAAATAATTAGAAGACATTAAAAGTTGCAAAATCAAGGTGGAAAAAATATTTTAAATGTTAGAAACAATTAAAACATTAATTCTTTGCAAAAATATCAATTATATGAAATACATAATATTTTTGGGATTTTTTGGTAAAATAAAATATTTTAACATTTTTGTGAATTATTAAAAAAAGAATCAACTCGAAATCATTAAAACTCAGAGAGAAATTAATTTTTGAATCAATTAAATAAAATCACAAAATTCAAATATTTGAATTTGAAAATGGCGCCAAGAACACGCGCGTGTTCTGGGCTTGGCCAGATTTACATTTTCTCTCCAATCTCACTGAATACTTGATTATAACATGCAATCCACATATCATTATGCTCGTCTCAACCTCACGATCATGTCTATGTCAATTAATTTCATTTAAATTAAACATATAACAAGAAATCACGAAAAATCCTCAAGAACCCTAATTTCTGCATGAAGGCTGGGATTTTTTATACACGATTCAAACAATGCAATTAATTGAGGGGAAACATTCTATGCATGATTATGAACATATGGCCAAATTATTGTGCGAGGAAATATGCATAGATTGAGAGATGACTAAGTATATGCTTACCTCTAGGCCGTGACAGCAAGTGCAATGTGATTTTTGATTTGGAGGTGTTACAGATGAGTGGTGATGATCTGAACAGCTTCCCTACACCCTATGGAGTGTGTTTGAATACTTGGACTTGATTGAAATTGGCTGGATCACTTCATGGCATCTCAACTGCACATTGGTTAAAACCTTGAGCAATTGACTGGTGATTCTGAGAAATCAGTGTTCCAGTTGTTGTTTAAGTGTTTGATCAGCTCATATGTGATGTATGTGAGGTGTGTGAGTGATTGGTTTGAGTGGAATTGCCCTCTAGCTCAAAACCCGATAGCTACCTTGCTAAGAAAGGCATTTTTGCCAAGAGAAAGAGATTTTGAGAAAGGCAAGTGTTGTAGGCCTTTGGTGTGCTTAAACTGATCACAATTGAGCTTTATTTATAGTAGAGCAAGTTTGTTTTGCAAGGAATAGTGAATGGCAACTGCTGAGTAGGTTTGTTCAATGTTGGCCAATGGAAGTTCAAGTCTCCTCTAGCCATTGACTAGAGGTTAGGGCACAGGCTGCTGGTTCCCTTGGTCTTGGATAAGTCTTGACTGAATTCAAATGAAAATGGCTCAGTCCATGCCACCTTGATGCTTCCATTGAATGCTCCAATCCAAATTTGGAGTCTTGTTCCTATTTTGGCAATTCTAGGTTCAACATGTTATTTCTTGTTCCAAAGACTTTGGAGGCTTGGCTCAGTGATTGTCCCCTTTAGATTCAATCCTCAGATGTGTCCAAGTAGATAGGAGTGTTTGGATTTGCACAATTTTGGCAAATCGAGCAAAAATGCAAATTCTGCCTTGCCTTGACAGATTTCAACAAGGCAATTTGACAATGTCATAACTCATAGCCCAAATGGAATTTGGAAATGTTCTTGGCCATTTTGGAAAGCCCTTACATGATATAACAACTGTTTGAACATGTTTGGTTTTGATCACTTTTGAATCCAAGTGAAAAATCCTCCTACATTTGGCAAAAAGTGAAGACAGATTTGGACTTAGTGAAAATTTCACTAAGTGTTGGAAAAAGTGACATTTTCATTTTTCAGCCATTTTGATCACTCCATAACTCAAAATCCTTAATGAATTAGACTTAGGTCTAGTTGAAGTTTTTGTAGAGGGTAATGAGGGATACAAATCCATCTTTGGATGAGGAAAAATGGCTTTGTGGTTTAGGAGTTATGATCCTCCAAAGTTGGTACCCTAGCCACTTTATTTTTAACTTAGAAAATTTTCTAAGTTTTTATGGTTACCCCTTTTACAAGTTATCCAATTTTTCTTGATTTTTCTTGATGAATGATGATTCAAATCATACATTAACATCATTTTAGGGTTAAAAATCCATTTTGGTGAAAAATCTCAAAAAGTCAAAGTTGACTTTTTATCAGATGAATTCCAAACTGTGCAATTCTTCAGGAAATCATGTCCTTGACCTAAATCAAACTTGATGGACATGTTCCATGGGTGTCATAGGGTATATTGATGCATGTCCTAGGGTTTGGGAGCATGTCCTGGTCAAAAGTCAAAGTTACAGTTGACTTTCCTCTTAAAACCCTAATTGTGGTGCAGATGAAATTGAGACTTGTTGCTCAAGCTTCTTGGATTAATCCATTATTCCAAATGGATCAATATAGTTCATTAGAGACCCTCAAACCCTCTCTTGAGGTCTTGGCTCATGATTTGCCCTAAAATTCAACTTAGGGGTGAATTAGGTCAAGAAACCCTAATTCCTGATTTTTGATGAATGCATCCCCTGAGGCAAAATTGACTTGATGATTGGGTCCATGAGGTCCCATGAAGTATATTAGGTTATGTTTTGGATCATTGGCTTATGCCCAGATGAAAATTTTCCATCTGGAGGCCCTGGTCGACCAAAACCCTAATTTGGTGACACTGTCGATCTTGAGACTTAATCCACCTAGAAGGGAGGAGCCTTGTGCTTAATCCTTGAAGTGGGAGTCCTTTTGATCCATTGTGGATGTTTGAGAGGTTAGACAAGTTGAAGATCATGTCATTCCTTGATTGATCCTTTGCCTAAAAGCTCTGAGAGGGCTTGAAACCCTAAGTCTGATTGTAGTGGATGTTCACCCATCTTTAGGGAGACTGATGAAGTATGATGGTTCCTCCATATTGTGATGATGATTTTCACAATGATGGGAAATCTTAGTGGTCAAAATTTGGTGTATGACACATGAGAATGTAGTAGTTTGATAACCGGGGATTTGTTTAAGTGAATTTAGTAGTTTTTTTTGGGTAAAAATATCCACATAAAAATTTAGGACATGATCTTGATTTGTACATGCTCTTGACATTTATGATGAATATGTGATTAACTAAATTTAAATAATAATTTCATAATTTTAAGTTAACCAATTTAAATAATAATAATAATTATAATTTATAATTTTAGAATTTATCAATAATTGTTTTGGTTAGATCTTTAACTAATTACTTCATGTTATAGTAAGGTCTGCATTTGTAATAATCCTACGATAAAATAGGCGTTTAAATAGACTAATAGGCTAGGCCAGGCTTATAAAAAAGGCCAGGCCAGGCAAAAATTATAGCCTATGATAAATAATAGGCCAGGCTTAGGCTTTGGATTTAGAAAATAGGTCGGGCCTATTTACGAAAAGCCTGGCCTGTCCTACTTCCACCCCTAAAAGTACATGATCAAATTCTCTTTGACATATTTGTACTCCTTTGTTATTTGCTTTATGACTAACTCAGAGTCGCCCATTATTTCGACCCGAGTTGCCCCCAATTCCAATAAAATTTCAAGTCCGGCTATTAAAGCATCATATTCTGCCTCATTATTTGAACATAGGCCTTCGACTTTATACTTGAATTTTGTTGGAATTCTATTAGGAGAAATAATTAGAACTCCTATACCAGTTCCATTTTTATGACTAGAGCCGTCGAAATATAACTTCCATGGTTCTAGTTCAATGTAGTCCAAAGATTTTTCATTTATAGCATGGTCGACTATGAAATCAGCCACTACTTGTCCTTTGACAGCTTTAAAGGTAAATATGTCAGGGAATACTCAGTTAATGCTAATGCCCACTTTCCAATTCGACTGTACAAAATTGGTTTAGATAACTTGTATTTTACAACATCGAAATGAGAAGAAACGAAAACATCCACTGGTTTAATATAGTGCTTCAATTTCATACATGAAAAGTATAAACATAAACACAACTTTTTGACTACACTATATCTAGTTTCCGCATCGTTCAAGACCCTACTGAGGTAATAAATGGCTCTTTCGACACCATTCTCATCCTCTTGAGCCAACATGCTCCCTAATGTCTTGTCCGACGCAGATATGTATAGCCTCATACTCCTACTTCTACAATGTGACATCAAAATTGGAGGATGCGTCAGGTACTCCTTGATCTTGTCGAAGGTATCCTGCTGCGCTTGCCCTCATTCGAAGTCTTCTTTCTTCAGTCGAAGTAGAGGGGAGAAGGCTTGCGTTTTCCCACTAAGGTTGGAGATGAACCTTCTGACAAAGTTGATCTTGCCAAGTAGAGACTGCAATTCCTTCTTTGTAGATGGCGCTTTCGCCTCCATTATTGCCTTGGCCTTATTTTGATTGATTTTGATCCTTTTCTTGTAGACCACAAAGCCTAGGAAGTCTCCCGCCTGCACAAAAAATGCACATTTGAGAGGGTTCATCTTCAAACCAAACTTCCTCATCCTTTCAAAGGACTGTCGAAGATGATCTATATGACTTTTTCCTGAAACAGACTTAACAACAATATCGTCAATATAAATCTGCATGAAAGCCTCAATGAAATCGTGAAAAATAGAACTCATTGCTCGCTGGTATGTTGCCTCAACATTCTTTAAGCCAAAAGGCATTACCACCTATTCGTAGGTGCCTAAGGCTCCAAGGCATCGAAATGCCGTTTTAGGAACATCTTCCTCAGCAATAAAAATTTGATTATAACCAGAGTACCCATCAAGCATACTAAGGTACTCATGGCCTGCGGCAGAATCGACAAGCATTTCCGCAACTGGCATAGGATATTCATCCTTTAGGATAGCAGAATTCAAATCTCGAAAATCAATGCATACCCTTCATTTGCCATTTTTCATTATTACCGGAACTATATTGGCAATCCATTCGACATACCTGGTCGGGCGGATGAACTTGCATCTTAGGAGCCTTTCAACTTCTTCTTTAATCTTTGAGAGGATCTCTGGTGCGAATCGCCTTGGAGTTTTCTTAACAGCTTTTCTCCCAGGATTTATTGGTAGCTTTAGTTTGACCAGATTCCTATCCAGACCGGGCATTTTGTCATAGTCCCATGTGAAACAATCCTTGAATTCCTTTAGCAACTGGACTATTTCGACCTTGAGTTAGGGATTAACTTTTGCACTGATGTAAGTTGGTCTTTTTTCTGCCCCCAACCCCAAGTCGATTTCATCGAGTGGATCCTGTGCCATTGTTGGAATGCGGTATAGCGGCAAGCAACAAAAGTTTTTGGAAGTATTTTTCCGGGAATTTATCATGTCCACAGAGATCGGTGCTACTGAACTGTCGTTCGACAATTTAAATTTTAATGAGTTTGGGTTTAGAATTGGTTGAAACATAAAAACAGAAAAGTAAATATTAACACAAGAAAATTCATTCGTCGGAGAGAAAAGACTTATCAAGCATGTATATATTCCACTCGTCACAAACTTAAACTTACCGACCAGTTATACTCAACCTACAATACTCCTCAATATCATCCAGCATTGCTCTCAATAGTGTTCATCTCTGACACACCGAGCTGAGAGAAAAACCGTATCACTCTCTTCGTCACTCTCGCGCACGAAGCCTCGAAACACGGAAGGCATTAAGCTCCGACACCCAAATAGATTGTTAGCTTTAAATCTATCTCTAGCATCCAGAAACTAACAGATAATCATCCCTAATCAAGATTTGTAAAGTTTATCTCTAACACAACCCAAACCCCGCGCATAAAGCAAAAGTCAGAGACAATCATCGATAAAGATTTGTAAAGCAAATTAAATATAATGCCATGGGCGATAAATATACATAAGATCAAAGTAAAAACATATACAAACCCAACAAAGAAGAAAGACATGAAGAAAATCAAAAATGAACCAAACACTTCGCAGGTTGTCAGAGCCGATCGATGATAAATCCACCCCGGATCATCCAAATGCAAGCTTCCATGATGTTTTCTAAGCTAATCTACTAAAGAAATGAAGTATGATGGAGTTGGGAGCAAAAACCCCAAAACCATCCCTAAAAAATGTGTTTTTCCCCTATTTATTGACTGTCATCATCGCAGACCGCGCTTAGCCCGGTTTTGGGCACTAAGCGCGCCCTTATTAATGTTTAAACTGCCTTAAAAGCCCGCTAAGTGCGGTCGGGCGCGCTAAGCGCGCTACCTGCTGTCATGAAAAAAAGACAGCACATGTTTCGGCCATAACTTGAGAACCGTAACTCGGATTTGCGCCCGGTTCGAAGCCTTGGAAAGCTTATTCAATTTCCTATCTAACAATGAATAAATATCATTCAAATTGGTGATTTTTATCACCCTTATTTTGAGCCTTATTCATTGATGAGTTGCTCAAAATCGCGCGTTTGAAGTCGTGTCTTCGACACTTTATTGCTCATGCTCCAAATACACCTCAATACCTACAAAATGAGTAGAAAACTATCAAACGGTACACAAATACACTAAAACTTGATTATACACTAAATATACACATTTACATACAACGTGGGGTTTTATTCAATACAATTAGAATGATAAGTGCCACAAAAATACTACTAAAAACATGACTTTTTTGGCACTCATCAGCCATCATCTTGATGTCTACTGCTAATGGATCCTTCTCAAACCCTAAAGGCTCGTCGTCATAAATCACGTCGAGCCTTTGATTTTACAATTCTCCCAGATCTTTGTCAGGTGGATCTGGGCCAAAGTTCTTTCCAGGACCTTGTTGATATGCTTCGATCTTGTTGGCTTCAACAACCATGTGCTTTACTTCGGCCTCTAAGGCCGCTTTTAGTTTATTCTCAGCTATATAAGCCGTGATCTTTTCAAGAACTAGTGACTCACTCATTGTCACTAAATTCGCTGCCCCATCCAGTTGGCTGGATGTGTGAGGTTCCAAAAATATAATTTTATTTGCCAACTACCTCTCTATTCCACTGAAATCCGTGGGTGGGATAAAGGTATAGTGAGCAGAAGGCATTGTCAGTTGGCTTCATGTCGAAGGTTGCAGGACTACAAGGAGCAATATGAGCCAGATTTCTGTCGAAGCTTCGCCTGTCAACCTGGTTTACTTCAACCAGAAAGTAACTCTGGTCAGCCTCTATATTTTCGACAATCCCGTCTGCACGCCAAATTGTTATTCTTTGATGCATTGACGAAGGGACGGCACTTATGTCGTGTATCAATTCCCTACCTAAGAGCAGGTTATAATTTTCCTTTGATGCAATTACCATAAACATTGTCGGCCTTGTGATGGTTTCGACAGTTAGATCAACTTGTATCACACCCATGGTGGTTCCCACTTTACCCTCGTAATTCGACAACACCATGTTATGAGGTTTGGTGTCGGAATTATCCTTTCCAATCTTCTTGAGCATATAATGCGGCATCAAATTGACTGTCGCGCCTCCATCAACCAAAATCTTGTTCACCCCTATGTTACCCACCTTTCCTTTAATGAACAGGGGTTTTAAGTGACTCTTCATCGAATCATCTGGCCTTTCAAAAATGCGTTTTGTTCTTCCATGCATCCATTGTTCATAATATAATAACAAACAGGCCTGCGTCTGGCAGTTTCGACTTCCGTAGCCTCTTCCTCATCTTCGACTTCCATTATCTGGTCGTACTCCCTGGGGAGTACTGAGACAACGTTACACATCACATCGAAAGATGCTTCCGACTCATCCCTAGTTACGTCCTCCTTCGACGATACTTGTTCTGGAGCAGTGGATGGCTTTTCGTCCTTAGATTCCTCTTTCTGATTCGAAGTTTGAATATTACTGCTAGTTTCTGGCTTGGCCTTTCCCACAGCCTCCTTCTCTGCTTTCTTTTGATGTTGATACCTTCTCCATTGTGACTTCGTCATAGGGTTCTTGCCCTTGTAGTTTTCAGAGGGGTAAGTCATCTTCTTAGACTTTTGGAGTTCTTTCCTATATGATATGGAATATCCCCGTTGTACTTTGAATTCCTTCCACTTCCCTTGTTCTTGGGCTTGTCGGATTGGATTAACCCATTTGTCATCTGGAGCCTTATTTGGAGGCTTGAATGTGTTAGGGTACCTTCCTCCTAACCTCTGCCTATTTTGGTCTCCTCTTCTGGGGTCGAATCTTTCTCCTTCCGCTGGTTGGGAATGCTTCCAATTTCCCCTTCTTTTTGCTCTCTCCACTCCTTCTAAGTTTTGCTCTGCCTTTTTGTCGAAGACGACACTACAGCAAGGACATAGCATTACTTCAAACCTCTTTCTTTGGCATCTGTGGATGAAATCTGCCAAGTTTTCCTCCTCTTTGGGGTATGCTAGTTTGTGGTATTCCTCACGTCGATGCTCTTCATCGACTTGCATCGAAACATTCTGAGAGACCTCCACCATATTCACATTGGCAACTGTCTCTGTGGCAATGCTCATTTTGTTCAACTTCAAACTGAGGCCTTCATTGACCTCATGGTCTTTCTTGATACGGTTGAAACCCTCAGTGGTTTCCTTTGTTAGTACCTTCTGAGGTAGACCCTTGGTAACCTGTTGGCTGACGAATCCGACAGCCTTCTCCTTTGGATCCTCCATGGTTCTTCGGAGGAGGCCAACAGAAACCTATTTGTAGGAACCCTCAGTAGTCCCTTTGTCAACCTGGATGAAACCATCAGTGGTCTCGTTATTGATTTAGACGAAACCATCAGTAGTTTTGTTGTTGATTTGGACGAAACCATCAGTAGTTTCGTTATTGACTCTGGCGAAACCTTCAGTAGTTTCGTTGTTGATTCTGGTGAAACCTTTAGTAGTTTCATTGTTGAAGCCATCAGTGGCCTCAACAATGTAGTTCTCTATGATCTTTTCGTCAAGGTCTTCAGTAACCTTAACCATCACAACCTGGTTCACGAAGTCATTAGTAACTTCGACCATGTCACATTTGTCGGCGGGATCCTCAACAACCTCCACCATATTCATGTTGTTGTTGAAACCATCAGCAGCCTCGATCATATCCACGTTGTCGTCGAAGCCTTCAGCAACCTCGACCATGTTCACCACAGATGGCTCAGCGTAGTGGGCTTCTACCACTTGCAAAGGGTTTGAATCCACCTTCATCTGGGGCTTCGACTTGTCGCCGAATTTGAGCTTTCCATCTCTGATTGCATTTTGCACTAGATCCCTGAAAAGGAAACATTGAGACATTTTATGACCCCAAAAATTATGGTATTTGCAAAAACCTCTCTTTTTCTTCTGATCTAAAGGAGGCACTTTAGTACCAGGTGGCACTATCATTTGGCCATCCTTGACTAACAAATCAAATATTTTGTCACACTTTGTGACGTCAAACGTATAAGTTCTTTTGGGGAACTTGTCGTTCTTTTCCGATTCGATTGGGTTTTTCCCATTCGACGGAGCCAAGACTTTGCAAGCATATGGCGGACCCTGTTTTAATTCCACCAGATCGACCTCATGTTCGTCGAAATTCAATGATTCATCTTCGTCGTTGTCTTCGCAAACTTCGACATAGGATACTCTTTCTTTTTTATTCTTGTTAGCCCTAGCTTTTCGGCTTTTAATCTTTCGACCTGCCTAACCCTATTAGCCAATTGGGTCATGTCTCTTAAGTACTGGGTATCTAATTTCTTTCTAATTGAGTAGTCGAGGCCTCCTGCAGCCATTTCGACTAACTCGTGTTCAGGCACCTGTGTAAAACACCTTGCCTTGAGCAACCTAAACCTATTTAGGTAGTCATCAATTGGCTCTGAGAACTTTCTCTTGACGCTAGCCAATTCCTTCAAACTTATCTTTGTTTGTCCCATGTAGAATTGTTCATGGAATAATCTCTCCAATTAGGTCCAGGTATGTATCGAATTTGCAGGCAGAGTAGTAAACCAAGTAAAAGCATTTTTTGTTAGCGAACTTGGGAAATATTTTATCTTCAAATTTTCATTATTTGCTATTTCGCCTGCTTCTATCAAATATTGTGCCACGTGTTCGAACGTCGATTCACTAGTATCTCCTGAAAATTTCGTAAACATGGGAACCTTCCACCTTGGGGGTAAATCTTGCTGCAAGATATATTCAGATAAAGGGGAAGTATAAATGGGCCTTTGGAGGCCCACATTCATGCCATTTCGTACCATAATCCTTTCGACCATGGCTGCAAAATTATTTTTTGCAGACATTTCGTTATGTCGTATTTGTTGTATAATATTATCAGCATTTTGGTTTCTATTAACTAATACTACCCTTGGTTCTTGTGGGATAGGAATTTCGACTCCTGGCTGTTCGACTGCCCCTCCTTGGTTCAACACATTCGCATGAGGGATAATCGGTTGTCTTTGATTTATAGTAGGCTCCTCTTTCTGAATTACACGTTCCCTTTGGGGAGGTTGAGGGACACCAAAGAAATCGGCAATGCGCGTCATCTGCGCTGCCAATTGTTGATTTGTTTGTGTAGTGTTTTGGATCAAAGGGTTAAATATAACCCCCATCTGTTGGGCTAGCATCTGAACCATATCATGGTTGCTCTCGTCCATTTGTTGCCTAATTACTTGTGCAGAATTATTAGTAATGTTTGGCATATATGTTTGATATCCCGTTCCTAAAGGCTGACTAATCCTACCCATATGGTTTACACCAGAACCGGATCCTTGTAAAGGCGAAGTTACGTTAACCGTTGGCTCTGTAAATGCTGATGACGCATTATGTAAACTTGTCATCACTGATGTTGGCATTCCATACGGTTGTTCTCGATTTAGTGGAGGCATGGAAAAACCAGATATAAAAGGCCTATACATACTCCCTGAAGGGGGAGGGGTTATTTGAGGAATTTAAGGTCCCATAGTAGAAAAACTAGGCGCACTCTGAGGGATTGAATGCGCTGGTGTCGAACCCGCTGTTGATGGTATAGCCTCTGATACTGGTATTGAGGCCGTATTGCCCCCAGTCGAAGGAATAGGGGGCGGTACTTCATCATTTGTGGAATTCTGATTGTTTGGCGGATTTGGATTCGCCATTCTCCTTACTCGTCTTCTTCTAGGTCTTTCTTCGTTATTTATGGCTATCTTACCACTCCTTAGTCTCATACAACGAAGCGAAGAAGGTTTTTGTAAGAATGATGTAAAAATAAAGGTTTCAAATTGTCAATAGCACAAGGTCCCACTGGGCGTGCCAATTTGTTTGCCTTGAAAATTAGCAAACAACCGCTGATCTCCTAATTTACGAAAAAAAACTAGTTTACTTGCAGGACCGATCATACAAATCCTAGGACAATGTGCTTTAAGAGTTATGTGAAAATCAAACCTTTCATTTATTAAGTTCATCATTGTTTTCATAAACTGATGTAATTTGAATGAAAATGATAAAGTTTTGTTCTTAAAAGGAATAACGAAAACTTAATAAAAGTGCAAGAATGAAATTTGCAGAAAAGTAGAATAAATTGCATGTAAATAAATTAGAACTTCATTGAAATGTAAAGAATAAACTGGTGTTTTTCCAAACATACATTTCTCAACGATAACTCTTTTCTCTCACATGGGTACTTTGAGTATTTTGAGTAACTTGTAAAAATCTTGAATACACACACGGAAATCTAACACTATGACTCCCTATTTATATACAGTCGAAATAACCGCCAACAACGGCCATTTCTCCTAATGGCGACAAATGGCATCCTGCATGCCTTCACCTCTTATATGTATTCCACGCGTCTTGCTTTCAAAACAAAATTCCCTCCTTTATTTAAATTTCAAAATATCCGTTGAAGCAAGGCCTTCACCTAATCATGTCGAAATGGCTCTAATACTTAGAAAAATCTCCAGCTCTTCCATTCCAACTTAACCCTTATTTTCGACTGACCTTCTGCACAAGAAATAAATTGTTGTCGAAATGCTCTGGCAAATCTTAAACTTTTACCTCCTGAACAAAATTCAGGCGTCGAAATTAGGAGCCTACAATAACATGCAATCATTTGTATAAAAGTAAAGAAGAATTATATATTAAACGTTCTTTTATTGAATTAATGGAATTTGTAAAGCTTAATGGGTGTGTTTTAGAATTATCATGGCCTTACTTGAAATTTTTTTATCCGACTCAAACCAATCACATGAAACGTTCACTACAAGAAAATGGAGGATTAGCTACAATAATTTTACTACAAAATAATTTTGTAGCTAATTCCTATTAAAAAGACAATTATATAATTGAATTACAAATAATTATTACTTATATTATTTAACTATTTTTTTATTTAACAAGTATAAGCATATTATTTTTCTCTGAATAAAATAACTTATATATCTTTTATTGAAAAAAGTATATATATATATATATATATATATATATATATATATATATATATATATAATTAAAATTTAATAATTTCATATAAAACTATATTCTTTATCTACAGCTTGGTCTTCACTCTCTCAAATATTTATCTCGTTCTCCATCTCCGACCGACCTGTCCGCAACCGCCGTCGATCGCCACCATCTTCCCCCGACTCCGATCGTCTTATTTCCTCCATTTACGATCGATATTGTCTTCCTCATTCTTCAATTGAAATCGTCAGTCCCCTCAATCTCCAATCGATCGTCTTGTTCTCCGTTTTAATCCATCGTTGTTTCTGATTCTCGCTAACCATTTCTGATTCTTATTATTTTTTCAGGTTCTAAAAAACGAAATTGTAGGCTTTGTTTCCTGTAAGCATGCAATTTTGTTTCGTTTATTATGAGTATCATATTGTCTGTAACGTGTTTGAATGAATGACTGAAGGGTGAATTTGGATTGTAGGTTGCAGTGGAACATACAATTGGGCATGTTGCAGCTACTGTGAGTATGTCCAAAGTTGCGGTTTCGTTTACACATATAATTAAAAGTGGAGAACCTGCTTTCAGTGTTTTGGTTTGTCTCTTCTACTCCTCCTCGCAAATGTCTCAGCTGCACCACCATTACCCTCCATTATCTCACCTGCAAGTAAGTCATTCATTCCTATATACCCAATTAATCTATCTTTTTTCCTTTTTTTATATACTGAAACTTTCTTTCTTTCTTTAGAGATTCTCAATGGGTTTATCTCAAATGTTGTTCCTGCTTTCACCAAATGGGTCTTCTCTCTCAAACCAACGACCAAAAAAGGTACAGATCTATCTATCCCAATCTATCTTTTTTTAATCTGTTGTTTTTTGGTTGTGATGTGGAATTTGAATGTTGATTGACAGGGATTCCTGGGAAGTCAATGATGAAATTTGAGAGTGGGTACAGTGTAGAAACTGTGTTTGATGGAAGTAAGCTTGGAATTGAGCCTTATGCAGTTGAGGTTTTGTCTAATGGGGAGCTTCTTGTTCTGGATTCGGCAAATAGTAACATTTATAAGATTTCATCTTCACTTTCTTTGTGTAAGTGTCACAATGTTGTAGCTTAATCTTATGAGTTATGATTATATCTCACTAATTACTAACAACTTTTTTTTGAATGATAATTGTTGTTGTTGTTGTTGTTGTGAAATTGGCAGACAGCATACCAAAATTAGTAGCGGGATCGGCGGAAGGTTATTCAGGACATGTTGATAGAAGATTAAGAGAGGCTAGGATAAACCATCCTAAGGGGATTACGGTTGATGATCGAGGAAATATCTATGTTGCATATATTATGAATATGGCAATTAGGAAAATTAGCGATTCAGGTTGGCTTTGTGTTATACTCTGATTAATCTTAGGTTTTATGCTCCTCTAGGGATCCTATTCATCTATGTATGTTAAGATTGACTTATTTGAGTTTATCTACTGACATGAACGTTTGTAAGAGTGTTTGAGAGAGCTCATGAAAACGGCTTATAGCTTATATGAAAGTAATTTGACATTGTTTTATCTTTCGTTATAGAAATGACTTTTACATAAGCTCTTATATGAGAAGCGTTTATGCTATAAGTGCTTAGTTAAATTGGTTATCTAAACATGGCATTGATTATAAAACTGTTATACTTCTGACATTTAAGTTTGAGTTAGAACTTTTTATTGAATTAAGATTTCTGTTTTAAGGTGTCACAACAATTGCGGGAGGAAAATTAAGCTGTGGAGGGGGCCATGTGGATGGACCAAGTGAAGAGGTAAAATTCTCTAATGACTTTGATGTGGTTTATGTTGGAAGCAGTTGTTCCCTACTTGTTATTGACAGGGGAAACCAAGCCATTCGGGAGATCCAACTGCGTTTTGATGATTGTGCTTATCAATAAGAAAGTGGATTTCCTCTTGGTAAACTGAATCGATTCAGATCCTATCTTTAGAGTTTTTATTAGTTACAAATTAACAATGTGTTTGCCTTACAATTTGTAGAAATTGCAATGCTTGTTGGAGCTGGCTTCTTTGGTTATATGCTCGCATTGTTGCAGCGTCGACTGAGTACAATTGTCGCATCTCAAGATGTGGCTCATGTGAGTGTTTGTAGAATTATAGTGATTTCCTTAATTAAAACAGTCAAATAAAAGTTATCTCTTATCAAATACTAAAACCAACCACCAAAGAGGAGTTTGTGCACATTCTTCGTCGTCAAAGTACTGGTTTCTCAGGGGGAGTTCAAAATACAGAGGAGTAACACTCCACACGTGTGGCCGCTGGAAAGCTCGAATGAGACAATTCCTTGGCAAAAAGTGAGGACCTATTATTAATTCAACTCAATTAGTATACTATGATTTATAAGATATATTAGGAATTCTAGTATGTAATGGCCTTCAAAGCAAATCAGTTTCAGCTTTCAGCTCTTAAAGCGTCTTTAGGCTCTCTCTCATGTTAGGAGAAACATGTCAAAGATAGTAGTATGATGCATGTTTCTGAGAAACAATTGGCAAAGGTGTTTTGGTTATAGAGGTTCCTATGTTTTCCTGCAGGTATATATATCTTGGGTTATTCGACAGCGAAGTAGAAGCTGCAAGGTCGTTATCACTAATGAATTATATTTTACCTGCACTGAATTTATTATCATGAATTATAAAGCTCATTAGGATTGCATCCAACATGTATCTCCCTTTTAATTTTTTGAAAATCAGGGCTTATGCAAAGCAGCTATCCAAAGCAATGGAAGGGAAGCAGTGACTAATTTTGAGCTCAGCACATACAAAGGAGAGATGAAATCTGCAGCCATCAATGATGGTAACAAACATTATAGCAAAGATCTTATTTAAATTAAGGACTGATATTTGGAATATTATTAAAATGTTCTCTCTGTGAAATCTTGTTTGTTTCAACACAGGCAGCAGTCCAAATCTTGATCTCAATTTGGGCATAGCTAAACCAGGAACGGGTCCCAAAGAAAATTGGGGGAAATTTCACTTCCCCTCTGTCTCTTACACAAGTTCAAAGGTATATATTTGAACTTTACATATACATTTAATTTAGGTTTCTTCTAATTTGTTCTGAACAAAGGTTGATAATACTCTTTATAATCGGGAAGAAAAGCTCTTGTTATCTTCATAGTTCACTTGTAGCTAGTTACCACCTGTTTTCCTTTGATTCCTTCATATTCCATCATAAAGTTTACTGTAATACTGTTTTTATGGTGGTTATGGTACCAGTGGTTATGGTACCGGTAATGCTTCTGGCCTTACAGGAATTATGGTGGCAAAGTCAACTGAGTTTTCATATCAAGAGCTAGCAAAGGCTACAAATAACTTCAGTTTGGATTGTAAAATTGGCCAAGGTAGATTCGGAGCCATCTATTATGCTGAACTAAGAGGCGAGGTACGAAACTCCAGCGACTCAGTCTTTACTTTTTGTTAGTGTTCGATATCTGCAGAGCATGATATAGCTTAGCTTTTATCCTCTCATACAATTTATTGTATGCAGAAAACAGCAATTAAGAAGATGAATGTACAAGCATCATCATAATTTCTTTGTGAGTTGAAGGTCTTAACACATATCATTTGAATCTGGTATAACATCCTTCATACTACTTAATTAAATATTTTTCATTGTTAAAATTATGCTTTTTGTTAACATCACTAATTATAAACCTGTTATGCTAGGTTTTGTCTTTGCAATAACGGCTATACCGATATAGCATTTTAGAGGGTCGATGCTACGCAACGTTAACTTAGATTAACAACATCGAATATAATGTTGGTATTGTGTATATGACTTTGATTTGGTGAATTGATGTTTGATTTTGATGATCATATCAGTAAGAACAATGATCTAATGTACTAATGTTTTGACTTGAATACTTTTTGTACTACTATACAGAGCTATCTATCTTCCAAAGTTTGAAGTCAATTCAAATCTTCTCCACAAACGGTTTCATTCACTCGAAGTTGAAACACAATGGCAACAAAGTACGAGGGAGTTGCTATAGGAATTGACCATGGCACGACGTACTCATGTGTTGGAGTGTGGCAAGAACAAAACGATTGTGTTGAAATCATACACAATGATCAAGGAAACAAAACAACACCTTCTTGTGTTGCTTTTACCAACACTCAAAGATTGATTGGTGATGCTGCCAAGAATCAAGCTTCCTCTAACCCAACCAACACTATCTTTGGTAATACATTTATTATCTTGTTCCAGCTCTGTTTACTAAAATTCACTGTTGGTATTATGATGTCTGTGCACATAAGGTATTATAAGACCAAAGGTAGCGGAAGGTGTGATGATAATAGCACTGCTCCTCCTTGTGTAGGGTAAGTAATTGCACTATGCTACATGATTTTCTTTTAACTCCGTTATTAAATGGTTTGTGATGTTAAATAGAATTTTTAATTTAACATGTAAAGAACTTGTTTTGCAGGTGGGTGGAAATGATGGCACCAGTGTTTTCTAAAAAATCTTGGCCATGTATATGGCATATAATCCAGGTATGGATAAGAATAACTAAGTTATCGTAGTACAAACCATACATATTGTGAAAATTAATATACTTATATTTGAAAAATTTCATCCTTTTTCGGTTATTCAAGTAAGCTTGTTGATAATAAATAAATAGTTCATCTTGGCCTGCCCACTCTTGGGGGATCTAATGGCAATGAGGCAAGGGATTTCAATTGGTTTTTGTGATTTGAATGACACTGTCAGTCTAAACTATTAATTAACAAACAGATTGTGTTTTGGTTTGGTTATTGTTTCAGCTTCTGGTACCTCCCGCACCATCTGGTAAATCTACCATGCCAACTCGAAAAACATCGCTTCCGCTACCTACAAGAGGCAGGAACACAACAAACTTATACACTAATGTTAGTTATGTGAATTCTTATGATGTTTCTGTCAATGCACCACAAATCAACAAGATCGCATAATTCCCAATGGCTTCCTACAAGGACTCATTCTTCCATGTTATTTGCAGACCATCATCACCATCAGCCAAACATTTTTCTACCTCAGCAGGGAGTAGTATCATTTTCTGCACTTGACTCATTAGTTGGGTGTGTGAGCTGCAATTTCGGGTCTTTGCTTCTTTTGTTACCCTTGTATGTATCATAACTTTGTTTGATTTGTGTTCATTCTGTCCAATATATATGTAATTTCTTATTTTTCTGCACTCATTTGTGTTCCATTATCATATTAATTTCATAATAATGAATATCTTAATTAGAAATATTGAGAAAATAATTTATAAAAATTTTAACTAGCGTAATTAATTTTATGAATAATTTTAATCTTGTTTGATTAGTTTTAATTAGAATTAATTATAATATATAAAAAATTAGCTTGAGATTTGCTACGATATTTTTGCGGTAATATTGTAGCTATTTAGTTTGGAAATGTAAGTTTAAGGCTCCGGTTTTGCTACAATTTAGTTTGGATTTAACTAGGAAAATTTAGATATTAGTTTGAGTTTTGCTACGAATTTTTGGCCTAGATAATTAGTCATTCAATTCATGCTTCGACTTATATTGTAGTTAATCCCAACTAATTTCCAACTAAATCTATTTGATAAGGATTAACTTCAAATTAGCTACGGTTTTGGCCGTAGCTAATTACAAATTTATTTATTGTGGTTAGTTTCTCTCTATTATTTTGAAATTTATAATATATAGTATTTTAATTGATTTTCCACACAAAAATAGAGAAGTTATTAGGCCTATTTAATGATCACACCTCAGTTCATAATAAATCATACCTGAGATTTGGTCATCAAAAAAGAGAAGGATAAAGTACATGGAAAACTATTAGAATCGTTGACAAGGAAAACGCCTATAGTAGCACAAGTACTATGGATCAGCGGTTTGAAATTTTTTAATGGAGTAAGTTAGTAAAATTTAAATTGTATATGGAAATCTCTTTTAATTTTATGATTTAACTTAATTTTATTATTAATTAAGAGTGGCATTCATTTTGGTATGATTGAATTTGAAAACAAAAAATACATTAAAAAGAGAAAGTTGTAGAAGAAAAAGAAGAGTATTACTCACTTATGGTAATTGGTTTTGGGGAAGAAATGAATAAGAAAAAATTGACAAAATATTATATTTGAGGAGCTCTCGTGATATTGGATGGGAAAGATGAATACGAAATATCAATAGAGCTCCATGCTATGATAGACTCTTAATTGGTGTTGCATTGGTTATTCGAGGCGTCGCATATAAAGATGAAAATCGATTAAAACTATGTGTTACTTTAATGAGAAATTGAAATTTTGAAGTTAATTTTAAAGTCTATTATTTATAATATTTGAAAATATTAAAAAATTTCATTTACTATTTTATCTTTATTTCATATTGTTGTTATGCTTTCACTATTTATGGTACTATTTAGGTATTACAATGGTTGAAATTGTTTAAAAGGTCGAGAATGTCAGGAATGTTCTGGAGCACAAACATTTATCTATCCATAATATCAACAGCCAATTGTTCAACAATAAAGGAAGAAGACTATATTGAAAGGTCTTTCATCGAGTTGGTTGAATTTGTAAACCATAATAGGTATGTTTTAGAATCATCGTGTCATTACTTGAGAAGATTTTATCCAATTGAAACCAATCGTACGGAACATTAGTTTTTTCTTGCATTACAACAAAAGACTCGTGTTGATTTGTGAGATTAGTCGTAATCTTAAAATCATTCTATTGCATTACAACAAAAGAATTGATTAGGCTTATTTAAGGATCAATCTCAGTCACATATCAACATCTCAACCCTAATCAATATCAAAAAGGTTCTAGTAAATTTATTTATTTTAATTTCAATAATTTTAGAGGGTTTCTTAATACATCACCCAAGTTTTTTATACACCGCGTGAAATTTCTATTTTGCCCCCAGATTCCGGATGTGCACATTCAGACGCACCAAATTTTTAAAAAACGCTGATGCCTTCCGGATGTGCACATCCGGAAACATATTATAGCATTATTTTTTTAAATTCCGAATCTGCAGATCCGGAAAAAAGCGTAATTTTTTTTTACAAATCTGTTTTATCGGCTAGTCGCAAATGTCATCAGAAGTTATAACCCTAGAGTTTGTTATAACTTCTGATGACATTATGCGACTGGTGCACCAGCCACATTACTTATTGAAATGCCGAAGACAACCATTATGTTAACGGAGAGACTCCAACCCTAGAGTTTGTTATAACTTCTGATGACATTACTGCTACTGGTGCACCAGCCACATTACTTATTTAAATGCCGAAGACAACCATTATGTTGACTGAGAGAGTCCAACCCTAGAGTTTGTTATAACTTCTGATGACATTACTGCTACTGGTGCACCAGCCACATTACTTATTTAAATGCCGAAGACAACCATTATGTTGACTGAGTGAGTCCAACCCTAGAGTTTGTTATAACTTCTGATGACATTACTGCTACTGGTGCACCAGCCACATTACTTATTTAAATGCCGAAGACAACCATTATGTTGACTGAGAGAGTCCAACCCTAGAGTTTGTTATAACTTCTGATGACATTACTGCTACTGGTGCACCAGCCACATTACTTATTTAAATGCCGAAGACAACCATTATGTTGACTGAGAGAGTCCAACCCTAGAGTTTGTTATAACTTCTGATGACATTACTGCTACTGGTGCACCAGCCACATTACTTATTTAAATGCCGAAGACAACCATTATGTTGACTGAGAGAGTCCAACCCTGGAGTTTGTTATAACTTCTGATGACATTACTGCTACAAGTGCACCAGCCACATTACTTATTGAAATGCCGAAGACAACCATTATGCTGACTGAGAGACTCCAACCCTAGTGTTTGTTATAACTTCCGATGACATTACTGCTACAAGTGCACTAGCCACATTACTTATGACAGCAGAGTCGACACAAAGTTAGTGGCACTCCTATTACCACTTGCAGAACCAGAATCAGAATGTTCTACTTCACTTATGTAGTATCGAGCGCGGAAAGCTAGCAAGTGTGCATAATAAGCAGGAGGAACTGTGACCCAAAGTCAGTCCAGAGTTTTTCTAAAGATAGCAAGTGTGCACTTAATCATGAATACAACCCTAGAGTTTTTCTAAAGTTTAACTTATGATACATTAATATTTCATTTATTATTTTATCTTGTGCAGATAAATGTTTGTGCTCTTAAATATTCTCGACACTCTCAATCTTTTAGACATTTTCAACACGTTGTAATACCTTAATAACACCATAAATAGCTAAAGCATGACAAAATAATAAAATAAAGATAAAATAATAAATGAAATATTAATGTATCATAAGTTAAAATTAGAGGATTTCTTATCAGTCCAGAGTTTAACTTATGATACATTAATATTTCATTTATTATTTTATCTTTATTTTATTATTTTGTCATGCTTTAGCTATTTATGGTGTTATTAAGGTATTACAACGTGTTGAAAATGTTTAAAAGATTAAGAGTGTCGAGAATATTTAAGAACACAAACATTTATCTACACAAGATATTTATACAATCATTTGGATAAAAGTAAAGAAGAATAATATATTGATTTGTCTTTCATTGAGTTATTGGAATTTGTATGGCTGTGTTTTAGGATCATCTTGTCCTCACTTAGAAAGATTTTTTTCGGCTGAAATCAATCACAGGAAAGGGACGAAGAGGATGAAATGAAAAAGATGATATACGATATCCATGTTAGCTGCCACCACACATATCAAAATAAACGTCCGTTTCTGCCAAATGGACGAAAAGAACTACTATAACACTATTTAAACAATTAAATGATCAATTTAAAACTTTTTAAACTTAAAGAAGTATAATGGATTCCGAAATATAGTTAAAGGGAAAAAAAACTATTTTGCCTCTTTAGAATATACCAATGTGTTGCCCAATGTTTGCACAGTGATATATTCATTTATCAATGGTTTGATCTCGTAAACTGATAGAGAGTATTTATTAATTATTAGTTAGGATTTAATTAGTATTTTAATATATTAGTTAATATTATATTTTAGAAGTTTCTAAGGTTTTTTTTATTGTGCCACTTGGATGGCTAAAATATATTAAGAGTAGTATTTAAAGTATAGTGTTCTATTTGTATTTGATCAATCAAATGAAATCAAAAGTTATCTTTTATCATCTTTTATCTTTATTCTCTTAGATAGTTTATTTGTCTTATTAGTTTTAGAATTTTTATCATGTTTTGTTAGGGTTCTAATTTTGCATCCTATCAATTGGTGCTTTCATTCTTGAACATCAAGACCTCTTATGGTATACCCATCTTTCTCATGTTTCACCACTCCATTTTATCATCCCAACACCACCACCGTTACACCCTCATTCCCTTCTTTTTCATGGGAAATTTTTTCACCTTATTTCCCAAATACTCATGTTACAACTCCATCACCGTGCTTATACTTCAATCATGGGTATACACCTCATTATTTATACTACTACAACAATTGTCACATACAACAACAACCAACAAACACCTCCTCCATAATTGGGAAAAAATATCATACCCATTCTAGTAATTAGAAGAGATTTTGAGAAGCATTTACAAGTGTTTCATCTCAGTTTTAAAAAAAATCTAAAAAAATTTCTCAAAATTTTTCTCATTTACAAAGAACTTTTCCGGCGAAATTTTCGACATCTTCTCCGACAAAATTTCCGGCAGATTCTCCAACGTCACTTTCAATGTTAACTGGCAACATCTCCGGTATCACTTCTGGCAACGATTTTGAAGATGTTTTTGGTGTCGGATCTGTCAGAAAATATGCTACCGGAATCACCAGACCCGCCACCATTTAAACAAACAAAAGATGAATCGTTGAAGTCCAAAGAGGTAAATATATCTCAAGCGACATTTCTGACTCAACCAGCAATTTCGACGTCGCTTCCGGCGATAACTCCAACATCAATTCAAAACACGCAGAAACGAATATCTTCGCCATTTTATGCTCAGTCGGTATTCACCAAACCATTTTTATGGCACCGGAAAATCACCTGAACAACAACAGTCACCGAAATTACAACGACCACTACTAAAACCATCAAATTTGTTGTTTCCGGTATCACTTCCGGTCAGACCACCGACGGAGCCACCACCATTATCGGACAGCTTCCATTATTTTAATTTTTTTATTAGTATTGTAGAAAAAAAAAAAGAAGAAAGAAGAAGTAAAAAAAAAAAAGAAAAAAGTAGAAACAAAGAGAGAAAAAAATGAAGAAATAGAAGAAGAAATAGAGAGAGAATGGCAGAAGAAAAAAAAGAAAAAGTGGAGGAAGAAAAGAAACAAGAAAAGAAAAAGATAAACAAAATGAACGAGAGAGAAGAAAACACGAAAGAGAGAAAAGTAATAATAATAAGACCCACTAGACCCACGTGCCCCATATATTCACAATATTTTCAAGGAAAACTATGTTCCCCACTTACTTCAAATCTGGACAAATTGAACCTTATTGGGGTCCACGCTCTCTCACCTAACCCTATCACTTCCCAACTCAGCTTTTCCGCTCCCCAAGATAACCCTTTCCCATGTGACAATTTTTTTGTTTATTACAAACTTTGAGGACAAAGTTTTATTTGAACCGTGGATTTAATTAGTATTTTAATATATTAGTTAATATTATATTCTAGAAGTTTCTAAGGTCTTTGTGATTGTACCACTTGGATGACTAAAATATATTAAGAGAAGTATTTAAAGTGTAGTGTTCTATTTGTATTTGATCAATCAAATGAAATCAAAAGTTATCTTTTATCATCTTTTATCATTATTTTCTTAGATAGTTTATTTGTCTTGTTAGTTTTAGAATTTGTATCATGTTTTGTTAGGGTTCTAATTTTGCATCCTATCAATCGGTGCTTTCATTCTTGAACATCAAGACCTCTTATGGTATACCCATTTTTCTCATGTTTCACCACTCCATTTTATCATCCCAACACCACCATTGTTACACCCTCATTCCCTTCTTTTTCATGGGAAATTTTTTCACCTTATTTTCCAAATACTCATGTTACAACTCCATCACCATGCTTATACTTTAATCATGGGTATACACCTCATTATTCATACTATTACAACAATTGTCACATACAACAACAACCAACAAACACCTCCTCCATAATTGGTCAAAAATATCATACCCATTCTAGTAATTAGAAGAGATTTTGAGAAGCATTTACAAGGGTTTCATCTCAGTTTTAAAAAAAATCTAAAAAAAAATCTCAAAAGTTTTCTCATTTACAAAGAACTTTTCCGGCGAAATTTTCGACATCTTCTTCGGCAAAATTTCTGGCAGATTCTCCTGCATCACTTTCAACGTTAACTCCGGCGACATCTCTGGTATCATTTCCGGCAACGATTTTGAAGACGTTTTTGGTGTCGGGTCTGTCAGAAAATATGCTACTGGAATCACCAGATCCGTCACTATTTAAACAAACAAAAGATGAATCGTTGAAGTCCAAAGAGGTAAATATATCTCAGGCGACATTTCTGATTCCAACAACAATTTCGGCGTCGCTTCCGGCGATAACTCTGACATCAATTCAAAACACGCAGAAACGAATATCTTCACCATTTTATGCTCAGTCGGTATTCACCAAACCATTTTCATGGTCACCGGAAAAATCACCTAAACAATAACGGTCACCGAAATTATAACGACCCCTACTAAAACCATCAAATTTGTTGTTTCCGATATCACTTCCGGTCAGACCACCGGCGGAGCCACCATCATTATCGGACAACTTCCATTATTTTAATTTTTTATTAGTATTGTAGAAAGAAAAAAAGAAGAAAAAAGAAGTAGGACAAAAAGTAAAAAAAAAAAAAAAAAAAGAAACAAATAGAGAAAAAAAATAAGAAGTAAAAGAAGAAATAGAGAGAGAATGACAGAAAAAAAAAAAAAAAAGTGGAGACGAAAAGAAAAAAAGAAACAAAATGAACGAGAGAGAAGAAAATAGGAAAGAGAGAAAAAATAAAATAAAAAAACTCACTAGACCCACGTGCCCCATATTTTCACAATATCTTCAAAGAAAACCCTGTTTCCCACTTACTTCAAATCTAGACAAATTCAACCTTATTAGAATCCACGCTCTCTCACCTAACCCTATCACTTCCCAACTCAGCTTTTGCGTTCCCCAAGATAACCCTTTCCCATGTGACAATTTTTTAGTTTATTACAAACTTTGAGGACAGTTTTATTTGGACCGGATAATAATGATAAAGAATATTTATTACTTTAAGATTTAATTAGTATTTTAATATATTAGTTAATATTATATTCTACAAATTTTTAAGGTCTTTGTAATTGTGCCATTTGGATGACTAAAATATATTAAGAGTAGTATTTAAAGTGTAGTGTTCTATTTGTATTTAAACAATCAAATAAAATCAAAAATCATCTTTTATCATCTTTTATATTTATTCTCTTAGATAGTTTATTTATCTTATTAGTTTTAGAATTTTTATCATGTTTTGTTAGGGTTCTAATGCATCCTATCATAAACATATGTAACAATTCAATCCTTATGGTTTAATAGCACCACCAACACCTAGAATAGCCAAATCTGTAAGTGCTTATTCACGTAACGTTTTTTCAAGCGGGATTCTTGTCTCATGTTTTGGTCACCTTCAACAACTATTTTGTGTGAAAAGCTTTCCAGAGAAAATAATCAAAGGGCTAGACTTGGATTTGATAAAGCATCAGCATACTCTTTCTCTCATGTCAGGATAGACTTGGATTTCATCAATGATAGATACATTAATAAATCTTATAGCAGCATTAATCAGAACAAAACAATTTAGATATATGAAAAACACAGAAGGCTGTGCAGCAATAGTTGCAGAACAGACATTAAAGATGGAGTTTTAAACATACAGATAGAGTATAAGCCAACAGTGGCGTTACTACACATTACACAATCCAACCATTTGATCTAACTGAACTTCTTCCTCTATGATGTTCTGAATAATTTTGTTTACAAGCTATAATTGTTCTAATAAGAAAAAAATTCACACTACACATTATGAGTGTATTAGTCTGGATCTACAAATCATCCAAAGGGATATGTTGCTGCTTGAAAACTACCTTCATAACATGTAAAGGGTCTATTAGGAGATAATGGTAGCAACAAGGAAAACTACCTTCATATTAAGTTTATAAGAACCAATGTAACACTGTAGTGGCTTCTTAATTATCAATAAAGCAACTGCTACTCACAGGACTCAGAAAATGTGCAGTTTTACATTATACATATATAATAAACCCCAAATCTCAAGTGGTTTTTGTGCTTAGGTTGCTGTAAGGGTTGCGATTAAATGCAGAAAATAAATTGTGACTACAATGAGTGAAAAGATCTTGTAGCAATTTCATTTAATGAAACTGTATCAAATTACACATACTATGGAATTCATCCAAGTGAAAAAATAGAGAAGACAACTAGGACAGAAGTTCTAGAAAGAAAGGATTGGAGAATTTCCAGAAGTCAAAATATGGCCTTCCACAAAATATCACTAACTTTAATGTCACAAGGACAGTAAGGCATTAACGAAAATTCCTACAAAAATGCAAAACAATTTTGTGCATCACTATCACCATAGATAACCAATGAGATAGGGTAACCTTCCACCCCAAAATTTGCATATGTGTGTCCCTACTACCATGACACGTTAGGCTAGCCTGTGATTGTGCAACACACTCAACAATATTAGGCAAATTCTTGAAGGTTACATGTCCATATCTCATAGGAAAGAAAACCTCAACAAATGTATATAGTTGAACTTTATTTGTGAAGAAACTTCCAAACACCCTCCAGTCAGAAACTGAAATCTCTAAGTGAATTTTATGGCATTTTGAAATAATCTCCTTGGCAAGGTCGGACCTTCTCTGAAGTCTATTTTGAAGGCTAGTCAAAATCATATATTTTCATTCCGCCTCCAACAATGACCATCACCGTTATTAAAAAGCTTGTCCAAGCAAGAAGAACAAACACAAATTTAAAATGCAAAGCCAATGAATTAGCAATAAAAATGTACTTGGCAATCCACATAGATGCCAATATAATCTTGGACAAATTCACTTATGATTACCACTACTAGAAAGATATTCTCAACCAATGTGTTGATGATCCCCCATTAAAACATAGCCTTGAATTGGTAATCAGATAAAAGAGCAGTCACGGTTGGGGCAATAACAAAAGCACAAACAAGAATTAGCAAAAAATTTGATAATGGGAGAAGAATGACAGTGTCCAAGTGGGCTTTCAAAAGTGAGTTGAACCACATATTTACAAAGATGGTGGATAACAAATCGGGATTCATCCAACCAATTATGGAGCATCAATCTCCACTTGCAATATTCCAATCATTCATGTAAGAATCTGAAATGGTTGATTCAATGTTGCGTTGAGTCTTTGGATGGCTGCCTCCAAACCGCTCATACAAGTATCATTCACCATGGTGATGGATGAAAGCATCAATGTAAGGGTTGCAATTATTTGCAGAAAATACGTTGACTTCAATATGAGTGAAAGGATTTTGTACAATTTGATTTAATGAAACTGTATCAAATTAAACATATTATGGAATCCATCCAATTGAAGAAATAGAAAAGATAACTAGTACAGAAGTTCTGGCAAGAAAGGAAGGGAGAATTTCTGGAGGGAGATAATATAGAGTTTCCATAATTTCTTTCATGCCTTTCGCATCATTCCTCCTTTCTCTTTATAACGATTTCTTATTAGTAATATCCCTTTAACTATTGGATCAAATGACATGTGTCCCTTTCTTTCTAACTAACTTGTGATGACTCCATTTTAATGATTTGGCTTTTCTCTATTGGTATCATAACAGTTGCTTACCATTACTCAAATGGAAGTATTCTTGGGAACCTTATTGCATGTGAAGGCAGACCAAGCAACTGAATCTGTATCTTTCATATATGCTTCTCTAATTGACTCTTTGATTCATACTCATCATGAAGATGAGAAATTGGTGGTTGACACAAACCATTGACCATAACTTCGTGGTTTATTCCTAATCAAAGAACTGAATTCTAATGCTAATGTTTAGTAAGCAATTGCTTCATTTGAGAAGAAATATTTACTTTAGCTGCAAATGTGAAATGTCTTACATTTAACAAGGATAAGCAAGAAAATCAGGAACAAGCCACAATACCAAGCAAAATCACAACAAAAAATCAGTAACAAGTAAACAAGCAGGTTAAACACAAGAACAAGCAAAAATACACAGAAGGCAGATGAATACTTGCAGAAACCATAAATGAATATAAGGAATGTGAATGGACTAGCAAAAACCACATACATGAAGAAACAAATGGAGGCTCCAGATAAACTACTCAAAACACAAGGAACATTGATGAAAACTTGAGTCAGTAAAGAGTGAGAAGACGGGCGCTAGGGCTCGCGAGAATTGCAGAGCTAAGAGAGCAAGAGTTGCAGCACGGAGAGAGCGAGAGTTGCAGCACGGAGAGAGCGAGAGTTGAATCTGTGTGCCATAGTGCCAATCCAAACTCCATTTTGCCATAGTGATAGATTCTGTGCTTCCCTCCAAACAATACAGGCTATGACATATATACAGGTACGACCAAAAGTAATAAAGAGAAATTCATTAGGAGACCTAAAAGAGCAAAAAAGAATGTATGCCTCTTTAACTGTGTGCCAGAGAATGCTTCCTGCAGATACATTTATGCAGCTTTTTCGCAATTAAATTAATATGTTACACTCGAAGCTACATCCTAATAGCTATTCATAGAATACACATGAAGCTGAAAATGGAACATGCAATACTAGTCATAACAAAATATATAGAGGACATGAAAAAAAAATGGGGAAAAGTCCTTTTAAGAACATTGAAGTTTTTATTACATTACATGCATCACTATCCATGAGCATATGTTTCAAAGGAAATCCACAAGAAAGAAGCACTGAAGTGGCCAATATAAGTGCTATGTATTGTTATTATCCAAGATTAATTAGCGAAAATATAGAAACCTTGGTATACTAGATGTCAAACTCGTCAACAATCACTTAAGAAAATTTCTCCTACAATAGTTTTTGGCATGGAAACTGTGTAACCTAACAACAAAAGAATTACAAATACCAGGATTCTCACGACGTCGCACCGCATAATTTTTAGGCCACTAAACTACCGCTTTGAGCCTCCACAGCCTCCTTTTCCGTTTCCTTGACAGCTCTAACTAGGGCTCTAGTGATGCCCTTCAGATATAAACCTTTTTCTTTCATTTCTTCTTGCAGCTTCTCTGCTCTTTCCCAATCCAAAGCCTTCAAGCAGAGAGACTGGATCAGCTTCTCGTATTCATCGGCAGAAGCACGTACACCAAAATCCTTCATCTCGGACAACAACTCCAAAGCCTCATCAAATCGTTCCAATTTGCAATATCCACGGATTAGAGTGTGATACATTACAGGGCTCAATTTTAAATGATTCTTTTTAGCTTCTTCCAAGATCTTCCTAGCCTGTTCCATCTCACCTCCATTCGAATAAGCACTAGCAATAACAGAGTATGAATACACATCTGGTTTCAAACCCCTACTTTCAAGTAGCCTCAAAATCTCCACAGCTTGTTCAATTTCCCCAGCTTTAGAGTAACCAGTAATGACATAATTGAAAACAGCATTTCCAGGAAGTGGACCATCAGCAATCATTTTCAAAACCAACTGCTTGGCCGCATCAACATCTTTAACCCTGCACAAGGCTCGAACAACAGCCGAAAACGGCTTGATTGCCCGCTTCCTCCTCTCTACGGGAATATCATTCAACACCTCCAAAGCCAGTGGTACAGTTTCATTTTTATGACATAGATGAGAAGCCAAAAAGTTAACAGAAGACAAAGGTGGATACCTCTTGTTCTCTACTGCTGCCATATACACTGCATGAGCTTTAGCCTTTTCGCCCTTACACAACCAAGACAATATTCTACCAATTTTTTCACCATCCGGAATTATCTGAGCATCAAGCATCTTCTGACACACAGACCAAGCCAAATCAAAGTCCGATCTCCTTGAAAGAGCTTCAATTGTAAAATAATAAGTGTCTGCATCCGGAACACACTGAAACCCCTCAAATTTTTCAAATACCCCTAGAGCAGCTTTCCCTTTCCCCAATTTTGAGAATGAACTTACTAACTCATTAAGAATGGTAACATTGATAACCCCAAATTCTTTCTCCCCAATTTCATTCACCAAATCCCAGAGAGAGTATACATCTTTGTCCCTTATGGATCGACCACTGTTGCATATTGTGATAACAAAAGACTCTAGAACTTGGGTGGTTACTACATGTGAATTCTCACTCCAAGCCCATTTGAAAAACCTCACAAGATTCTCACCCAACACAGTTTCTATTGATTCAATTGCTTTGATAACAAAATCTTGACGTATAGTCAAATTCATATTATCAAGAGAAGACTCAAACGACCCATCAGCACTACTCTGCAGAAGAGAAACAACTTTCTCCAATTTATCATCATCAATCTGGAAAGCTTCCGTTTCCTCTTCTTCAACTACTTCTACAGAACTGTATTCATCATTCTGAACACTGACATCATCATTCACGAGGTGAACAGTACCATCTTCGTTTTGTGAAGAATGAGAATCGACGGGAACCTCATTTTCAGTGGCGATTTGTTGAGAGAAGAATCTAGGGTTGTTAATAACGTTGGGGAAGTTTGAAAGTTGAGGAGAACCTAAGGAAGAAGAAACAGTTGATTGTGTGGGGTTTGTTATGAAATTAGAGAGAGGAACCTGAATCGGTGAGGCGTATGCGGCGTTGTAGTTACGAAGAATAGCGCATCTTTGTCTTGCAAGTATCGACCGCCACATTTTTTCTTTCGATCTGAAACAATGGCGGCACTACCTCCTTCTCCGGTAGGGTTCAGTGAGCTACGGCGGCTCTGGAAGAGAAATGAGAATGCTAGATATGGTGAAGGGGCAGAATTGGGATATTAAAATTTCACTAAGCTTTTGATTTTTAATGTCGGTTTCTTATAATAGGGTTTCGATTTTATGTGTATTTTAAAGGATTTTTAACCCAAATTTCAAATTTATTCCTAAAATAATCCTGGCTTCAAAAAACTTTCTAAAGTATTTAACCTTAAAAAAAATAAAAAAATAAAGTGGTGTTGTCGTGCCAATTGGCGACTGACACTTAATTTTTTAATGATGACGCCGATTAGATTGGCGAATGTACATGGTATTGTCAATCTAATTTGCGCAAGTGTACAAATTGCCAAAGGAGACGTCAATTAGTCTGACATTAATATATATTGTGATTTTTTTTTAGTATAAGTAGTAAACATTAATATTTAAATTAAAATATTTTTACAAACACTAACGATGACGATCGGGTTAGTCATACCGCACATTGGTTCCACACACCCTAGTTACCCTAATTCATTGCACTCGTTATTGATTCACTCTAAGTATTTGAGGATTCGGGGTCTCAGGAACATCACCAAAATCCCTAAGAAGTTCTTGCATTTCTAAGAAGTATTGTGTATGGAGCGACACACTGCCATAACTGAGTTCGCGATCCATGTCAGAGTAGTTGGGATGTGTTGATGGGGTTATTGGTGTGCGACCTGGGCGATTGAAGGGGACATTGGTGTGAATGATTTGTTGGAGAAATGTTGAAATGGTTGTTGTGGTGTTTGATAGTCATATGGTTGTTGTGATGTTTGGGCATTTTGGCTATGGTGTGATGTTTGAGCGTTTTGGCTATGGTATGAGGAAAGGTTGGTGTTATATGTTTCTTGGGTGTTTTGGCTATGGTAGGATGTGTGTTAGAGCATATGCTTTTTGGGTGTCTTGATAATAGTTATTTTGTTGGCGATGGTATGGGGGACGCTCTTTGTATTATGGTTGGGTGTCTGACATGTTTTGATTATTGGTTTATAGGTCAATAATTTTGTTGGGCAGGGGTTACGAGTAACAAGTCTAGTAATGTTTTAGGCGTTAGCCGTTGAAGCTTTTTGTGTGTAAGTTGTTTGTTGTGGGTCGTATAGATACCTATCTTCGGAGACAAACCCAGTTGCAACCATTTTCTACCAAGCCATATAAGTATTATTTGGTATAGATGGGGTTGGCATCACAACGTCATATAAGACATGATCACGACGGTTCCTCCATTTACAACACTCAAATTTAGCGAAGTCCTTCCAATTATCAAAGTTCCATTGTTCATTAATTTTCCGTTGGTGCCATTGTCCGAGGCACGTCGGGGGATCTGGGATGTTTTGAAGCATTCTGAACAGCAGCTTCACACGGTCACTATAATGCATCTCCACAGTGGTGAACCTGTTGATTGACGTGCATGCAGTTTAAACGGTTGTATCTTCTTCTCTGACTTCATGTTGATGTTCCAAGTTTAGATGCTTATCGGGTTATCATCCAACAAGTCGACACCCAAAAGATAATTGCAAATTGAATTTGTGAAGTTGGTTTATCCATTGAACGTCTTATCATCAATAGGCAGCCCCAATAACATGTACACGTCCTCTAGCGTTGTGACACATTCACCGGTTGAAAAAAAAGTATATCTCGGGTCGCCATCTTTCTTGTAAATCTAGTATAAACTTTATCAACCAAATAAGACATGATTTTTCTAACATGTCCAAAACCTGCGAGCTCAATATAAGGTTCAAGAAAAATGTCGGGGGTAACATATGCGTGTTGACGAATACGAAATCTAGATGGATCCTACAAAAAAATTGTAGTTTTTTTTATAATGTGTTAGAAAAAATATAACATATAGTTGTGAATAAAACACTTACATAAGTCTCTGTAACGCCCACATATAATTAATGCATCAAATCACATATTATAGATGAGTTTCACTTTTGGTATTGAAACATAATAAGTTCCTAGTTAACACATTATACACATAAATGCCTCTAATACAAAAACCCTAAAAGTCTAAGGCATTACATATACAAGATGTTCCAAAAAGATAAAAACTAAGAACTAGATCAAAACAATGATCTCAAAACATAACGCCATAGCGGAAGCCATGCCATCACAAAACTACGATCCATAAGGAAAGTCAAATAACCTTGTCTTTACCCTTCGCCGAACCTGCAGAACCTGTGATGTAAACAACAACAGTGGGGTGAGATACATCAAATCTCAGTGAGTTCCCTATCTTAAAGTCCTCTCGGCTTTACAAGGTTCTAATACTCCTAACTCATGTCCAAGGGGAAAGGGGAAAGACCATGAGTGCACACACGAGTAACCATCACGGTGAGCCTGTAAACTCACACTAGTACCGAAGTACCTCCTGAGCCTGTAAGCTCAAGGACTCACAAATCAATAACCAAATACCAAGGTATCCCCTTTTCCCGTCCGCTTCTACGTCTAGAAGACGATTCGAGTCATGGATCCTTGTAGCTACTTGACATACGATTGGATTCGGGATCACCGGTCCGTACACCGTGATCCGTCACTTCTCACGGCCCGTACACCGTCACAAGTCTCTTTACCCGTAGGCTCCAATCGTACTTAACACGGGACTCAAACCTGCCAAGTAGTTGTGCATAACGTTTCAGAGGAGGTGCTCGAGTCTCATGAAACTACACCGCAAGAAACAGTGGTTATGATTTAAAATACACACGCCTCGGCCTTTCATGCACGAGCGTTGCCACACATGGAACAACTCACACTTCGGACACATTTTTGGTAATAATCCTCACTCTTCCTAGTCCATATTTTAACATGCATATTCAATTACAATAATGTTAACCAATAGTAGGATAGGCATGCATCTCACAATTGCATAATAAAATAATTTATAACAATTACAACATAATTAAAACACTTTTGAAATTTTTCGATTATTTAGTCAGTCGGTAAAATTAACATTTTTCACTTCCATTGGAAAGAATATTTCCTTAGCTTCACAACGATATAAAGAACTCTTAAATCGGATAAACGAGTCAAAAGTTACGGATTTTTGAAGAAAAGGAAAACATTCGATCCCAGGAAAATTCGCCTGGCGAATCTGGAATTCGCCTGGCGAATCCCTCACGCCAGTACTTCGCCAGTGTTTCGCCTGGCCAATATTCCTTCGCCAGAACTTCGCCTGGCGAATCTGGTGGCGAAACCCCAATTTTAGAAAAATTAATAGTTCCAGTAGCTAACATCATTCTGTCTCAACAAATTCGCCTGGCGAATCTGGAATTCGCCTGGCGAATCCCTTCCGCCAGTACTTCGCCTGGCGAGAGTCAATCCGCCTGGCGAATCTGAAATTCGCCTGGCGAATCACACCAGAACCAGAATTCTTCCCTTACGGGTTCCATGGTTCCAAGGTCCCAAAAATCACCATTCCAACCCAAAACGATTCCAACTAGCACAACCAAGCACAATTAATGTTCATAAGCATAGAATGATCATACTATACAATTTATACCGATTTTTAACCGTTAGATTACCGATTTCCAAAGATTCTAACCTAACTCAAATATCTCCAAAACTCTAAAACTAAAGTTCTAACTAGAACCCACCTGGATTAGAAGTTGAAGATGAAGGAGATGAGATGAATTGATGAAGGATTGATGATGATTTGCTCTTGAAATCTTGAATTTCTTCTCTTTTTCCTCTTCTCCACTTTTCTCTCCTTCCTTTTCTTTCTTTCTTCTTTCTTACTTCTCTTACTATCTTTTTCTTTTATTTGGAAAGTGGGAGGAAAAGAAAACACATAGTAACTATCACTAATAAATAATACTACTAAAAGTCCAAAAAGTCTCTTAATTCCAAATTAGTAAAATACCTCAGAGTCAGATAATATTAATTGGATTTATTCTCAGTTCCGCAGTTACTCTAATTATTCTATCGAATAATTTCTTAGAGTACACTGGACTCAGTTGATCACAATAAAATATTATCCGGAGAAAAATACGGGGTATTACATCCTCCCCCCCTTAAATAGAAATTCGTCCTCGAATTTAGAATATTACCTGAACAGATGTGGATAAGAATCTCGCATTTCTGATTCTAGTTCCCAAGTAGCATCACCCGGATGCGTCATATCCCATTGCACCTTAACGAGTGAAATATCTTTGTTCCTTAACACTTTGGTTTCCCTTCCCACAATACAACTCGGTTGTGGTTCAAAGGTCAAATCCACTTCTATTCCCACGGATTCTGGTAGAATTGGCTGAAGAGGATCAGGAATAAACTTACGGAGCTGAGATACGTGAAAAACATCATGCATTTCAGATAGAGAGGGTGGTAAGGCTAATTTGTAAGCAACTTCACCATCCTTTCTAAAATCTGATACGGTCCCACGTATCTCGGAATTAATTTGCGTGACTTAAACGGTCCTTTCAATCTCAATCTCGGAGTAACTTTCAGAAATACATGGTCACCCTCCTCAAATTCCAAAGGTCTCCTGCGATTGTCCGCATAACTCTTTTGACGATCTTGTGCTTGTTTAACTTTCTCGCGGATCATTCGAATCTTTTCCGTAGTCTCTTGAATAATCTCGGGTCCCAAAATTCTATCTTCGCCAATTTCAGCCCAACACAAAGGTGTCCTACACTTCCTCCCATACAATGCTTCATACGGAGCCATACCAATGCTCGCATGGTAACTATTGTTATAGGAAAACTCAATTAACGGTAAAAGTTCTTTCCAATTCCCTCTACTCTCTAGCACACATGCTCTCAACATATCCTCCATCGTCTGTATGGTCCGCTCAGTCTGACCATCCGTTTGAGGATGATTCGACGTGCTCAACCGCAAATTCGTACCCATCGCTTGTTGGAACACCTTCCAAAACCTCGAAGTAAACTTCGGATCTCTATCGGACACAATACTAGAAGGAATACCATGCAATCTCACAATCTCAGCAATAAACAACCTTGCAAGATGACTTGCCTTATAAGTAGTCTTCACGGCTAAGAAATGTGCAGATTTCGTTAGTCGATCTACGATTACCCAAATAGAATCATACCCACCTTGGGTACGGGGTAAACCCACTGCAAAGTCCATAGAAATACTATCCCACTTCCAAACTGGAATATCCAAAGGTTGCAACAGACCACCCGGTCTTTGGTATTCAATCTTCACCTGTTGGCACACCGCACATTCTGACACATATTCCGCTATATCCTTTTTCATCCCAGACCACCAATAATCTCCCTTTAAGTCTTGATACATCTTCGAAGAACCAGGATGTATCGTAAAAGTACCTTTATGAGCTTCATCTAAAATCTTCCTTTTCAATGCCTCATCCTTCGGAACACAAATCCGTTGATTAAACAGAACAATCCCATCAGTTGCTCGTGTAAAACCCGGTTGAAGTAACAATCCTTGTAACTCCTCCTCTAACATTTGTTTTTGTTGAATCTCAACTCTTAAAGTAGAATCGACATTCAAATTTCCCATAATTACACCCTTCGGAGTCCACACAAACTGGAGATTCAGATCTCTAAACTTTTCCAACAACGAATACTCCAAAATCATCAATTCTGCACTATGAACCATTTTCCGACTTAAAGCATCCGCTACTTTATTCTCCTTTCCTGGATGATACTTCAATTCTAAGTCATAATCCTTTAAGTACTCCATCCACCTTCTTTGTCGCATATTCAACTCCTTTTGGTCAAACAAATACTTCAAACTTTTGTGGTCACTGAACATTTCAAAACGTACACCATACAAATAATGACGCCACACCTTCAGTGCAAACACCACTGCAGCTAGTTCTAAATCATGAGTTGGATAATTCTTCTCATGAACTTTTAACTGTCGAGAAGCATAAGCTACTACTTGACCGCCTTGCATCAGAACACCCCTTAATCCCCTCTTAGAAGCATCACAGAATACTTCGTAAGAGTTGTTAGGATCAGGAATAATTAATACTGGAGCACTCGTCAAGCTTTCCTTCAATTTCACAAAACTTTGTTCACAACCCGAATCCCACTCAAAAGCAAAATCCTTCCGAGTAAGTTTCGTCATTGGTAAGGCCAATTGAGAAAAACCTTTAATGAACCTTCTATAATAACCTGCCAAACCCAAGAAACTTCTAACCTCTGAAACATTTCTCGGTCTCTCCCAATTAATCACTGCTTCTACCTTTGATGGATCCACTGCCACACCACCCTGAGATATAACATGCCCAAGAAAATTAACTTCCGACATCCAAAACTCACACTTGCTCAACTTAGCAAAAAGTTGTTTCTCTTGCAATACCGATAAGACAATTCTCAGATGTTCTCCGTGCTCTTGTGGAGTACGAGAATAAATAAGAATGTCATCAATAAATATTACCACAAATTGGTCCAAGTACGCCTGAAATATTCGATTCATGTAATCCATAAAAACAGCTGGAGCATTAGTCACACCGAAAGGCATCACTAAGAATTCATAATGACCGTAACGTGTTCTAAATGCAGTTTTTGGTACGTCTGAGCTCTTCACCCGAATCTGATGATAACCCGACCGTAAATCGATCTTTGAGAACACGCAGGCTCCCTTTAATTGATCTAATAGGTCGTCTATCCTGGGTAAGGGGTACTTGTTCTTAATGGTGACTTTATTCAACTTACGATAATCAATGCACAACCGCATTCCCCCATCTTTCTTCTTTACCAACAACACTGGAGCTCCCCAAGGTGAAACACTCGGTCTAACAAAGTGCTTAGACATCAAATCCTCCAATTGGTCCTTCAATTCTCTTAATTCAAGCGGTGTCATCCGATAAGGAGAAACGGATATAGGAGCCGTTCCCGGTACCAGGTCAATAGAGAACTCAACTTCTCTCTCTGGAGGAAGAGAAGAAACATCCTCAGGAAACACTTCAGGAAACTCACACACTATTGGAATACTCAGAACTTGTTGTTCACTACTTCCTTCCTTAGTAAGAACCAATAGAACAGATTTCTCTTTCTCAAACAAGAAATTTACCATTCCCACCGTACCTTCTAAAATCGTTGATAATACATCTTTCGGAGTAGCCTCAGCAGATGGAATAATAATTAGCTTTTCCTCACAACCGATAAAAACCGAATTAGCTGAAAGCCAGTCCATTCCCAGAACAACATCCACTTTCTTAAGCGGCAGACAAATAAGATCAATCTAAAAAACTCTTTCGTTCATCGACAACACACAATTTTCACACATCAACGGTGTTTCGACCATTTCATCCACGGCAGTAGTAACCACCATAGGAGGAAACAAAGGAATAGTTTGCAACCCAAGTCGCTTCACACAACGCGTGGACACAAAAGAATACGTTGCCCCACAATCAAATAAAACAAAACAAGGTTGACCATTAACAAAACACGTACCCGCAATCAAGGAGTTATCACCCTTTGCTTTCCTTGCATCCAGGGTATATACTCGACCAGTAGTCTTCCCTTGTGCCGGATTCCTACTCTGAGGACAATCTCTCGCTACGTGACCCATCTTGTTACACTGATAACACCGTATTCCATCCGAATAGCACCTACCAAAATGACTCCTCCCACAAGTGTGACATACTGGAGGTACACTAGTTCTAGAGCCCTGTACTTGCTTCCCTTTAGAAGACTGTTGCCTTTGCCTAAACTGTTGGTTCGACCTTCCACGGTCACTCTGAGTTGCCCTGTTCAAATCCACCTCCATTTGTACCTTTTTCAAACCATTTTCGGCCACGTAACACTGTCGTAACATTTCAGCATAAGTAGCAAATTCCCGTTGAGACACGCTGTGTGAAATTTCAGCCCTCAACCCAAACAAAAACTGATCAATCTTCCACCTCTCATCAGGAGCATACATAGCCTGTCTAGAATAGTCAGCCATGATCTCAAATTTTTCCGCATAGGAAGCCACTGATAAATTGCCCTGTCTCAACTGCTGAAACTCAAACTCCTTCTGAGACCTTAAAGAACTTGGAAAATATTTCTCCATAAAAGTGACCTTAAACTGTTCCCACACTTTTGGTACCTCTTGGGTTGTCATTAAGGCTGAAGCACTCTCCCACCACCTCATGGCAGGACCCTTCAACAAGTGAGAAGCAAAGACCACTTTATTTTCCTCACTGCAATGCACTATCAAGAAGATCCGTTCCATTCCTGTTATCCATTCATGCGCCTTCACCGGATCTAACCTTCCCTGAAACTCTGGAGGATTCATACGAATGAATTCCCTATAGGTTCCCCCTGTAACTTCAGGAACAACCACTGGATGATGTAGACCATCAGCCATTTGCTGTACCATTCCCTGCAAAAACTGATTCTGCTGCTGCTGCATCTGTTGCATGAATTGATACAGAGGAGCATTCCCTTCATCACCCTGCGGAACCGTCCCAGCTGGAGTAGTTCTCGGAGTCCTTGGTCTTCCACGGTTGTTTCTACGTCTGTCGGCCATGTTCCTAAATGTCATACAAATAGGATTAAGTTGATCAGGCTCAATACCATAAACATAACACGTAAGACCAAAGGCGACACCACGTATCTGAAACAGAAAGAATTACTTATTCTATTTCACGGCTAGGCCGAGGATACGACCTGCTCTGATACCAACTGTAACGCCCACATATAATTAATGCATCAAATCACATATTATACATGAGTTTCACTTTTGGTACTGAAACATAATAAGTTCCTAGTTAACACATTATACACATAAATGCCTCTAATACAAAAACCCTAAAAGTCTAAGGCATTACATATACAAGATGTTCCAAAAAGATAAAAACTAAGAACTAGATCAAAACAATGATCTCAAAACATAACGCCATAGCGGAAGCCATGCCATCACAAAACTACGATCCATAAGGAAAGTCAAATAACCTTGTCCTTACCCTTCGCCGAACCTGCAGAACCTGTGATGTAAACAACAACAGTGGAGTGAGATACATCAAATCTCAGTGAGTTTCCTATCTTAAAGTCCTCTCGGCTTTACAAGGTTCTAATACTCCTAACTCATGTCCAAGGGGAAAGGGGAAAGACCATGAGTGCACACACGAGTAACCATCACGGTGAGCCTGTAAACTCACACTAGTACCGAAATACCTCCTGAGCCTGTAAGCTCAAGGACTCATAAATCAATAACCAAATACCAAGGTATCCCCTTTTCCCGTCCGCTTCTACGTCTAGAAGACGATTCGAGTCATGGATCCTTGTAGCTACTTGACATACGATTGGATTCGGGATCACCGGTCCGTACACCGTGATCCGTCACTTCTCACGGCCCGTACACCGTCACAAGTCTCTTTACCCGTAGGCTCCAATCGTACTTAACACGGGGCTCAAACCTGCCAAGTAGTTGTGCATAACATTTCAGAGGAGGTGCTCGAGTCTCATGAAACTACACCGCAAGAAACAGTGGTTATGATTTAAAATACACACGCCTCGACCTTTCATGCACGAGCGTTGCCACACATGGAACAACTCACACTTCGGACACATTTTTGGTAATAATCCTCACTCTTCCTAGTCCATATTTTAACATGCATATTCAATTACAATCATGTTAACCAATAGTAGGATAGACATGCATCTCACAATTGCATAATAAAATAATTTATAACAATTACAACATAATTAAAACACTTTTGAAATTTTTCGATTATTTAGTCAGTCGGTAAAATTAACATTTTTCACTTCCATTGGAAAGAATATTTCCTTAGCTTCACAACGATATAAAGAACTCTTAAATCGGATAAACGAGTCAAAAGTTACGGATTTTTGAAGAAAAGGAAAACATTCGATCCCAGGAAAATTCGCCTGGCGAATCTGGAATTCGCCTGGCGAATCCCTCACGCCAGTACTTCGCCAGTGTTTCGCCTGGCCAATATTCCTTCGCCATAACTTCGCCTGGCGAATCTGGTGGCGAAACCCCAATTTTAGAAAAATTAATAGTTCCAGTAGCTAACACCATTCTGTCTCAACAAATTCGCATGGCGAATCTGGAATTCGCCTGGCGAATCCCTTCCGCCAGTACTTCACCTGGCGAGATGGTGGCAAGAGTCAATCCGCCTGGCGAATCTGAAATTCGCCTGGCGAATCACACCAGAACCAGAATTCTTCCCTTACGGGTTCCATGGTTCAAAGGTCCCAAAAATCACCATTCCAACCCAAAACGATTCCAACTAGCACAACCAAGCACAATTAATGTTCATAAGCATAGAATGATCATACTATACAATTTATACCGATTTTTAACTGTTAGATTACCGATTTCCAAAGATTCTAACCTAACTCAAATATCTCCAAAACTCTAAAACTAAAGTTCTAACTAGAACCCACCTGGATTAGAAGTTGAAGATGAAGGAGATGAGATGAATTAATGAAGGATTGATGATGATTTGCTCTTGAAATCTTGAATTTCTTCTCTTTTTCCTCTTCTCCACTTTTCTCTCCTTCCTTTTCTTTCTTTCTTCTTTCTTACTTCTCTTACTATCTTTTTCTTTTATTTGGAAAGTGGGAGGAAAAGAAAACACATAGTAACTATCACTAATAAATAATACTACTAAAAGTCCAAAAAGTCTCTTAATTCCAAATTAGTAAAATACCTCAGAGTCAGATAATATTAATTGGATTTATTCTCAGTTCCGCAGTTACTCTAATTATTCTATCGAATAATTTCTTAGAGTACACTGGACTCAGTTGATCACAATAAAATATTATCCGGAGAAAAATACGGGGTATTACAGTCTCAATGTTAGCGACGAATCCTCTGTGCATTTCACCCATTGTCAATAGAGCCATTTTAGACACTTACAAATGAGATAATCTAAGAAAATGTCAGAGTAGTATTTGTTGTTGATGATGAAAATGAACTGATTTTATGTATATTTATAGGGAACTGAAGATATTGAGTAGTTGTGTATGTTTAATGTGAGCCATGCTTGCAGTACATGCGGCGTTAGGTCAATTGGCGACCACGTTCATTTTCTCAAAGAATCGCCAATTGGACCGGCAACGTCATAGGGTGGCTAGGGTTTGCATGTTATGCAGACTGCATGGCGTGGGAGTTGTAACACCCTTCTAACCCACAAACAATTTTAGAGAAATAATTCAAATTATCAGAGTAACATCAATGAGAAGGGTGCCACATATATTCCAAACATCATTTCGTAATCATTATCCTGTCCCGTAACACGGGTTACACAAATGTTCTCATCATAAAATTCACAACTACGCAGCGGTAATCATACTTTAAATTCAAATCAATAAAATGCTTCATAAGGAAATGTATCCCATCAAAATAACATCAACAATATGAAAATTCAAACGTAAACCAAGAGAACACGAGGTTCACAAACAATTCCCAACCCGATGTTACATGACACTGTCATACCCCAAATTTGTCCTACCTGTATAGTTTTCATCTGTACACCCACTCCCTGATAATTATTCATAAAAATCTAAAAAATATATTATTTTGTTTCTTTCCAAGCTTTCATCCAATTCAAACAAAATTCACAAAAATTCACCTTTTCTTTTTCAAGCAAGTCAGTGGGCGTTCCTCATTGAGTTGTGTTCCTCAACCTTTTGTTGCTGAGGTCGTCATCCTCATCCCAACCAATAAACATTCCTCCGAGTCAGTGGGCGTTCCTCATTGAATCTTTTCTTCAAGTCAAACTACGACTGCCCTGATTCTTTATTCTCGTCTGAGTAAAGATACGTAGGCACAAGATCGCGTAGATCTTGGCAGGTTACCTTCTCCATTTTTCACTGTTTCCCTTGCCTTTTCGTGGGCTCTCCTCATTGATTTTGTTACTTCAACCTTTTGTTGATGTCTCCAAATAAATCTCATCACATCCCCGGCAAACTTGACCTTTTGTCAATTTCCATACTATCATCCTTTTGGTGATGGCTAAACCCAATCAACTCAATTCAACCTGCATCCTTTTGGTGTTGGTAACCCTCAAATAAAAACTTTTCTATCATCCTTTTGGTGATAGCCGAAACCATGTCAATTCAACCTTCATCCTTTTGATGTTGGTCCTCACGAATAAGAAGTTCATATCATCCTTTTGGTGGCAGTAACTTATTTTGATCCGTCATCCTTTTGGTGGCAGTAGCTTGTTTTGATCCGTCATCCTTTTGGTGTCGCCGATCCATAAACCCTTGGTCTGTGTGTCATCCTTTTGGTGAGTGACAGCCTTTGTGTGTGTTCCCTATTATCCTTTTGGCAGTAGCAGGCTGTGTGTGGGCCCTATTATCCTTTTGGTAATAGCAGGCTGTGTTGTGTGCCATACTATCCTTTTGGTAGTAGCAGGCTGTGTTGTGTGCCATACTATCTTTTTGGTAGTAGCAGGCTGTGTTATGTGCCATACTATCCTTTTGGTAGTACTAGGCTGTGTGTATGCCCTATTATCCTTTTGGTAATAGCAGGCTTTGACCTCATTTTTCATCCTTTTGGTGGAAGGGTCTGTGTGTGTGTGTGCCCTATTATCCTTTTGGTAATAGCAGGCTGTGTGTGTGTGTGCCCTACTATCCTTTTGGTAGTAGCAGGCTGTGTTGTGTGCCATACTATCCTTTTGGTAGTAGCAGGTTGTGTTGTGTGCTATACTATCCTTTTGGTAGTAGCAGGCTATGTTGTGTGCCATACTATCTTTTTGGTAGTAGTAGGCTGTGTGTGTGCCCTATTATCCTTTTGGTAATAGCAGGCTTTGACCTCATTTTTCATCCTTTTGGTGGAAGAGTTTGTGTGCGTGTGTGCCCTATTATCCTTTTGGTAATAACAGGCTGTGTGTGTGTGCCCTACTATCTTTTTGGTAGTAGCAGGTTGTGTTGTGTGCCATACTATCCTTTTGGTAGTAGCAGGCTGTGTTGTGTGCCATACTATCCTTTTGGTAGTAGCAGGTTGTGTGTGTACGTGCCCTATTATCCTTTTGGTAATAGCAGGCTTTGACCTCATTTTCCATCCTTTTGGTGGAACGGTCTGTGTGTGTGGGTGCCCGATTATCCTTTTGGTAGTAGCAGGCTGTGTTGTGTGCCATATTATCCTTTTGGTAGTAGCAGGCTGTGTTGTGTGCCCTATTATCCTTTTGGTAATAGCAGGTTGTGTGTGTGTGCCCTATTATCCTTTCGGTAATAGCAGGCTGTGTGTGTGCCCTATTATCTCGTCGGTAATAGCAGGCTTTGACCTCATTTCCATCCTTTTGGTGGAAGGGTCTGTGTGTATGTGTGCCCTATTATCTCGTCGGTAATAGCATGCTTTGACTCATTTCCATCCTTTTGGTGGAAGGGTCTGTGTGTTGTGTGTGTGCCCTATTATCTCGTCGGTAATAGGTCTGTCATCCTTTTGGTGTTAGATTTCTTGTATTTCAACTTCCCAATCCCTTTTCTTCTTTTCGGACAAATTCAGGGTCTTCTTCATATCTAATTGTCTTCTACCTCAAAAGACCGAACGCCGTAGCAGTTCATCTAACTCAGTTTAAGACAATTAGATAGGGGTATCTGTCATACCCCAAATTTGTCCTACCTGTATAGTTTTCATCTGTACACCCACTCCCTGATAATTATTCATAAAAATCCAAAAAATATATTATTTTGTTTCTATCCAAGCTTTCTTCCGATTCAAACAAAATTCACAAAAATTCACCTTTTCTTTTTCAATATCCATTTGTAATATATTTCCCTTTTTCAAAGTCATTTCTATTTATCCAATTCACAGGTCTATTTTCGTCCACTATGTTCATCTCTTTTTAACAATTATCCATTTTATTATCTATAATCCATTCTTCCAAATCCACATTTTCATACCCAATTTTCAATTTCTAAATTAACCAATTCAATAATCCATTTTCCATTTTAATCTTGTCAACAAAATGCAAAAGAACAAATAATCATTACAAGGCCCAATTCACAAAAAAACCCATTGTACAAAAAGTCAATTCCAAAATCCATAGTCCTTTATACAATCTTTTGCCAAATGAACATGTTTTCAAACCAATCCCTTTGACCATGCTTTAGTCATATTTTATTTAACTTATTGGCATTTTAAGAGTAAAAAGGGATGTTGGATTCTGATGGTGTATGTTGGCATCCACCCTTCTTTTATTCGGTTTCGGGTCAGCGTATAGTTTTGGACTTGGAAGCCCGTTTGGCTTCCCCTCTTTTTCTTCTGCATTTTCTTTATGGATATTACTTCAATCGTGGAATGATGGGCTTAGACCCAAATGACTTCCACCTGATTCTCTACACCCCTTCAAAATTCAACGCCTCCCTTATTCTTTTAAGGTTCCTTTATTTGTTTTTTATTTTAAAGTTTTAAGTAAATTTTCATTATTGTTTTGTTAATTCTTTATTTCATTTCCTATTTGATTTCAGTTTCTTTTCGATTTTTTTTTTAGGGCCAATGACCTAACAACACTCATGATATAATCGGTTTTTTTAAACCAATTAAATTGTGACTAATATGAGGCCTATTTACATAGTCATTATTTATTTTTATTTCAATTTATGTCATTACACTATTTTTATTTATTTTGGGTCAATGAAAACCAAAATATCGATTGATTTATCGACTTCTCGATTAAATCTCGATAAAGGTGAGACCTTTATTCTTTTACCTATTTATTTATTTTTATTTCAATTTATTCACTATTTTTTAATTATTTTAGGTCGATGAAAACCAAATATCGATCGATTTATCGATTTCTCGATTAAATCTCGATAAAGGTTAGACCTTTATCCTTTGTATTCATTTTCTCGATTTTATTTCATTTTTATTATTGTTTACGTTTATTTTGGGTCGATGAAAACCAAATATCGATCGATTTATCGATTTCTCGATTAAATCTCGATAAAGGTGAGACCTTTATGCTTTGTATTCATTTTCTCGATTTAATTTCTTAATTGTCATTTTTATATTTTTTTATTTTCATCTTTTGGTCAATGAAAGTCAAAAGTCGTCGATTATCGATTCGTCGATTAAATCCGATTAAGACGAGACCAACTTTAATTTTATGTCAATATTATCTTGCTCTTGTCATATTGTCTTGATTATTATTGTTCATATTATTATTCATATTGTCATTATTCATATCCATATTTATTTATCTAACCATTGTTTATTTGGACACCATTTATCGAAAACAATTAATAAACTATCGAAACCCTAAAAACAATCATACTAATGGACTGTTGATTATGATCATCCACTTGCTCGACGCTTGCTCAAGGCTTAGTTTAGGACACTTCGCACACACACGACTTTCTCTTGGGCTACCTTACAACGAGACCCCTTTATTTCATGTCAACACTTGTATTTTACATGTACCCCTCTCCCATTCCGATGTACGCATTTATTATTGCTTTGATTGTGGTTTGTTTACTAGGAGCACCCCTAGGGACTAGCATAGGCAACCCATTTTCAAACTAATTCTCGATTCGTCGTCGAGTCATCTTCAAACAAACCTCTTTTCAACCAAACCCTCGATTCGTCGTCGAGCCATTTTCAACCAAACCCTCGATTCGTCGTCGAGTCTCTTCAAATCAAACTCTTTTCATATAATAAACCCTTGATCCAACGTCAAGCGGATTTTCATAATCAAACTTCAAAAATGACTAACAACTATCGAAACTCTTTTAAGGTGAAAAATGGGGGTTCAAGTCTTTGATCTTCCTTCGATTGTTTGGGTGCGAGTTCTCTTACTCGTGTGTGAGCATTCGACGCCTCTCTTTAAAAATCAACCAACTCTTTTGTTTCGTGGGCGTACCACGAACTACGACTGCTCTGATTCTTTATTCTCGTCCGAATAAAGATACGTAGACACAAGATTGCGATGATCTTGGCGAGCACACTACCATCTCTTTCCGTCAAACCCCGTAGTTGAACTACGATCGCTCTGATTTCTCATTCTCGTCCGAATAAGTATACGTAGGCCCGAGGTCGCGATGATCTTGTCGGGCACCCTATCCTTAAACCACCAATTTCCCCTTAGTATCTTTTCCTTTTATCTTTACATTTCGGCATTTATTTTAGAGAAGAAAATGAACAAGCTTAGCTAACGAGTATCGCGATTCGAATCAAGAGGTTCCTATTGAGTACAACGGACGTGAGGGGGTGCGCGTACCTTCCCCTCACGTAACCGACTCCCGAACCCAGAACATGGTTACGATGACCATGTTCTTTTCCGCTCCTTAAAGGTTTTCTCGATATTTTCCTTTCCCTCTTTTGGGATAAATAAAGTTTGGTGGCGACTCTGTCGAACCGTTTTCCGTGCCTTTCGCGCGAAGGGTCGTGTCTTAGATTAAGTGATTTTTTCGAGGTGCGACAGACTCAGAGCAGGACCCCCTAAACACCACTAAGAACAACGATAAGCGAAAACACTCCAAGGCTACATCCTCCAGCACCGCAAACCTACTCTTGATTATCAGCAAGTTACCCACGTAAGAGGCAACGTTTCCAAGTAGGCAGGGTGAGAAATCACAATCCATTATAATAATATATTGACATGGAAGATAAACAGAGTAAGCAACAACAACGTCATAACATCGTCAACAAATCTTCACAGCACAATCACATTTACATCATTCATATGCAATGTCAACTATAATGAAATGCAAAGAATGCATGTGGTACTGGTTCAACGTGGATGGACACTGGCCATCAACCCTCCAAAAGGAGCACAACGTAATCAACGTATCACTTCAATCCGCACAATGGGATTGAAGCTACCAATAGGTCGAAGCCCCAACATAAAATTGCTATGAAATGCAATGATGCTAATTCTCCTCAATTCATCAAGTATCAACGTGTGCATCATTCATTTCATACTCAATAAGTAATCATCATACAATCAGGTTTTATCATCCATACAGCAGCAAAACAACAAGACAGCAAACAAAAAATCAGCAAGAGAAAACATCAAAGCAACAAAAACGGCAAAAACAGTTGCCTGACACGGCCGCCCGTGTCCCGTGACACGGCCCGTGTCCCGTGACACGGCCCGTGTCAGAAGACCTGCACGAAAAACCCAATACAGGAAATTTTCAGCAGAAACAGAGGCCTGACACGGCCGCCCGTGTCCTGTGACACGGCCCGTGTCAGAAGGCCTGCAACAAAAGTTTTTAATTTCCCCAACCAGTAAGCTGACACGGGTGCCCGTGTTGTGTGACACGGCCCGTGTCAGGGTGCGACAAGACCCTATTTTCCAAAAAGTGATTTGTGTGACACGGCCCGTGTCATGTACCTCTGATGAGTCTGTCCTCATTAGTTGTCTGAGTCCTAGCCAAAGCGAACACTTTCCCACCGGTTTGCGCCTTCATTGGTTTCTGACACTGACTACTAATGTGTCCTTCTTCGCCGCAGTTGAAATAAATCACCTCCTTATGTTTGCACTCAGATATGGCATGCCCAGTCTTACCACAACGGAAACACCTCTTCACTTCAGCAGTACACACATTACTCTTATGACCAGGTTTCCCACATTTGAAACAAGTTATGCCAGCAGGAGCATCTCCCCCACTAGCCCTCTTGTCATCAACCACTTTCTGTTTACCTTTTCCAGCTGGAGCATCATAAGGTTTGCCACGATTCTGTTGGTGCTTGCTCTCCCTCTCATTAATGATCTTATAATGAGCATTGTTATCCTCTTCAAAAATTCTACAACTATCAATCAAATCAGCAAAAATACGAATCTTCTGATATCAAACTGCCTTCTTGATCTCTGGGCGCAACCCACTCTCAAATTTGATGCATTTTGAAAACTCAGCATCATCATCGTTATAGTGCGATAAAACTTAGCCAATTCAACAAACTTTGCAGCATAATCAGTAACCGACATGTTTCCTTGCTTCAGCTCAAGAAACTCAGTTTGCTTCTTACCAGGAACATCCTCTGGATAATACTTCCTCAGGAACTCCCTTCGGAACACGTCCCAAGTGATACCTTCACCTGCAGTTTCCAATCTCTGACGAGTCTCTAGCCACCAATCATCAGCCTCGAAGGCTAGCATATGAGTCCCATATCGAACCTTCTGCGCTGGAGTGCAGTCCATCACACGGAAGATCCTCTCCATCTCTTTCAACCAATCCAATGCTCCATCTGGATCATACTTGCCCTTGAAGGTAGGCGGATTCTCCCTTTGAAAAGTTGCTAAGCTGCGAGATACAACATTCTCGTCAGCGTTCGGCTGATTCTGCAAAGCCCGAGCCATTGCTTCCAACGCATCAGCAATTGCAGCATCGTTCCTTCCCGCCATCTCAACTTATCACTACAACATAAACAAAAGTTAGAACTAGTTAACAACCCTAGATTGTCAACAAACTACGACTCGACAACTTGGCCGGATGGACCGACCTGCTCTGATACCACTAATGTAACACCCTTCTAACCCACAAACAATTTTAGAGAAATAATTCATATTATCAGAGTAACATCAATGAGAAGGGTGCCACATATATTCCAAACATCATTTCGTAATCATTATCCTGTCCCGTAACACGGGTTACACAAATGTTCTCATCATAAAATTCACAACTACGCAGCGGTAATCATACTTTAAATTCAAATCAATAAAATGCTTCATAAGGAAATGTATCCCATCAAAATAACATCAACAATATGAAAATTCAAACGTAAACCAAGAGAACACGAGGTTCACAAACAATTCCTAACCCGATGTTACATGACACAGAGCAAGACCCCCTAAACACCACTAAGAACAACGATAAGCGAAAACACTCCAAGGCTACATCCTCCAGCACCGCAAACCTACTCTTGATTATCTGCAAGTTACCCACGTAAACGGCAACGTTTCCAAGCAGGTAGGGTGAGAAATCACAATCCATTATAATAATATATTGACATGGAAAATAAACAGAGTAAGCAACAACAACGTCATAGCATAGTCAACAAATCTTCACAACACAATCACATTTACATCATTCATATGCAATGTCAACTATAATGAAATGCAAATAATGCATGTGGTACCGGTTCAACGTGGATGGACACTGGCCATCAACCCTCCAAAAGGAGCACAACGTAATCAACGTATCACTTCAATCCGCACAATATGATTGAAGCTACCAATAGGCCGAAGCCCCAACATAAAAATGCTATGAAATGCAATGATGCTAATTCTCCTCAATTCATCAAGTATCAACGTGTGCATCATTCATTTCATACTCAACAAGTAATCATCATACAATCAGGTTTTATCATCCATACAACAGCAAAACAACAAGACATCAAACAAAAAATCAGCAAGAGAAAACATCAAAGCAACAAAAACGGCAAAAACAGTTGCCTGACACGGCCGCCCGTGTCCCGTGACACGGCCCGTGTCAGAAGACCTGCACGAAAAACCCAATACAGGAAATTTTTAGCAGAAACAGAGGTCTGACACGGCCGCCCGTGTCAGAAGGCCTGCAACAAAAGTTTTTAATTTCCCCAACCAGTAAGCTGACACGGGTGCGACAAGACCCCATTTTCCAAAAAGTGATTTTTCTGCTGCGTTTTCGACTCAGAATACCCCAAAATTCAGTTTTGTCCAAAACGAAATTTGATCAAAAGACTCACACAATGCACATACATCAAATACACCAATTTGTTTCACTCATTCTCATCACAACACTCACTCCTAACACCATTTATATCATCAAACACCACCATGATTCAAGAATCCACAAGACCTAATCTATTCATAAACCAATTCCTATAAAATTATAATAAACCGTGAAAACTCCCCATACCTTAGAGAAATTAGTAGCTTTCCTCCTCCTCTAAGATCCCTCAGAAATCTTGACGTCGTAGTGCTCTTCTCCTTCTCTTCCTCTATTTTCTTCACAAAACACGATAAGTTAGAATTGATCGGTCTTCTCCTCTTTAGACAAAATATTCCAGTTTATGAACTTCCAACTGTACCCTCACCCTTTTTCCTTTATGACCACCTTGTCCTTTTCTTATTATTTTTATTAATAATAATAATAGTATAAATAATACATTAATTATTTATTCTATTAAATTATTTAAAAATACTCTTTTTGATCCAAAATTCTCCAAAATTACCAAAACTTCCCAATCCCTTCTAAATTAATTAAATAAATAAATAAATGATTAATTTAGATTTTCGGGGCGTTACAGGAGTAACAGGATTCCCATGCTATGTCTTGTCTCACAGGCTTTGTAGATGCGCATGAAGCTCGCACATAGTCATGTAGTAGCGTCAGTTGGACTAGCGACAACTATTAATTTTTTATATAAGTCGCCAATTGACTTAGTGAGTGTTATTAATGTTGCATGAATATTAAAGTTGCATGACCAAACCAACACCATATCAATCTTATATCAACCTAAACCAACACCAGATCATTCTCATACCAAAATACTTAAGATATGTCATTTGCACCGAGATACATTATTAATGCTCACTACAATGGAGAGACGTATGTCTCTAATGTATCTGGGTTTGGTTTTCAAAATACCGAAGTTGTCCAATTTAATATTAATAGAAATTCGATTTTCTTGCATTTGAAAAATATAATATAATCAAAACTAGGGTCTAGCCCTGTATCACAAATTATATATTAAAATCCATTTTTTAAAACAACCATGTAAATTTTATCCACTTAAGATTCGAGATGAAGAACATGTTGAAAATATGTTCGTTAGTCACGAACATTTTGGTTTCAACTATATTGAGTTGGATACTTTACTCTAACAAACTCTTCAATCTCAGCAATCTCAGATTATTAATAAATTTGAACTTGCATCTATATATTCAGATGAAGCTGAAGATGTAGATGCAGATGAAGCTGAAGTTGATGTTGTTAATGAAGAAAAAGAAACTGAGATACAAGTTGATTATTTGCTGAACACCAACAGTGAAGATGACTATCATCAAACGCCATTGTCTGCAAGTTATGTATAATGTCCCCTTCAACATATGACAAACTTGAATTTAGATGAAAATGCGCCATCCTATGATATTTTTTACAACCCGTATATGCAGTCAGAGGGTGAGTTAAAAGTGGGAGATTGTTTCCGCACTAAAGAATAGTGTGTGCGAGCTATCAAAAAATTTCACATGGAAAACCTTGTTGATTATACCATAGATCGTATTGATGCGATAAGGTATGCCATTCTTTGTCGTGACATGCTTTGCATGTTTCGACTAGCAACGTATTATAGGAAGAGGAATGGTTCATGGGAAATAAGTTTTATACATCCACCTCATACTTGCACTACCATAAATATTTCACAAGATCACCATAAATTAAACTCTGAACTGATATGTCAAGACATTTTCCTCTTGTTAGCAAAGACCCATCACTGAAGATGGGTATAATAATCTCTTATATCGTTACACTATATAATTATACTCCCTCGTACAAGAAAACATGGATTGCAAGAACAAAGGTTGTTGAACGAGTATACGGAAATTGGGAGAATTCCTACAAAGAACTTCCAAAATATTTGGTGGCACTTAAGACGTATGCTCCGGGAGCCGTTACCATTTTGGAGACACTGCCAACATATATGTCAGATAGAACTTGTGTCAATGGAAATAGAATATTCCATCAACTCTTTTGGGCATTCCAACCATGCATCAAAGGTTTTGCGTTCTATAAACCTATTCTTCAAATTGATGGAACATGGCTTTACAGGGAATACAAGGGCATATTACTTATGGCGGTGGCACAAGAAAGAAACAGTAACATCTTCCTGGTTGCCTTTGCTCTAGTTGAAGGTGAGACTCTTGTTGGTTGAAGTTTCTTTCTTAAGAATCTCATAGCACACGTTGCTCCACAACCCAACCTCTATTTAATTTCTGACAGACATACATCTATTGAGATGCATACAATAATTCTGAGAACGGATGACACAATCCTCCTTCTAGCCATGTTTACTGCATTAGACATATTGCAAAAAATCCTCTCTCTAGAGGACAAATTTCTTTTATTTGAAAAGTGGTTAATTTGATAAATTTTTTCGAAAAGATGGTTATTTGAATATTTGATGACTATTTTATGACGATACAGTTAAGGCTAATTTCATGATATGTGAGGTTGCTGGACAGTGTGATATCAGAGCTTGTACAGAAAGAAGGGGTGCATATGGTATGAATATAGTAAAGAGATTGAGTAAGAGAGAAAATAACTTAAACATGGAAACACCTGAACCAAACACTCAACTTGTTACTACTACTTCTTCTTTATCGCTTCCTAAACTCTATAAAAGCATTAATTCTCATAAAATAGAAAACCTTATTGAGTACATGTTCAAGAAGATGCTAAAATTTCTGAAATGATACATCATCTATTAAGTCCTTACAACATCTTCAAAAGACAAAAAAGTGCTACCAGATCCATCCAAAATCTTATCTTTACTAACCGCCCGCATATGAAAGAATATGTCCAGTCATAAAGACTAGACCAATGCATCCTAAGAGCTGCGAACCAGGAGCAGTACGTAGATCTGGAGATTCCCCAATATCTCATAAACCACTGGAAGACTGAAGGATATACAGCCTTACAATTTGGGGTTGTCAGGCTCATCCTTTCTCTTCATGGAAGGAAGAACCTGTCTTTGGCAAAATAGCTTTACAGGACTCAAGCTACCTCCAATATGAAAACATTGTGATATGAACTGCTCTAACCACACTTCATGCAAGAATTGTTGTCCCCACCATTTTCCAAAACTATAACGCAAGTCTTAATGATAATATGCTATCCATAGGACTAAAAGTACAGGTCCAGATCACCGGATTTGACCAAGTGCCATAAGCCATGTCAACCACCCTCCATCATCAGATAATATATCGCTTACAGAATCACTCGATAGATCTTTCTCTCTCAGGATGCTCTTCTGATTCACTATTGGTTGTCACCAACAGAGAAGAAAACATACCCTTTATAGTTCAGATTCTGAGAAGGATTACAAGGGAAGAATTAACTCAACTAATTCCCCTTGAATGGATAACCAAATACGAGAGACTTAATGTTGAGAGAAGACCTATCCAATCCCATGAGGCTACTTTCAGAAGATCCATTGACAAGACGGTCAAGACAATTTTCAAGAATCCAGACGAAGAGTCGAGCTATATGTCTTCAATCTTCCAAACAATGATTATCCAACCAGTTCTCAAAGAATACTGGTGTCCTGTCTATGATGTTACAATAGAGGGTAAAACTATCTATACTGATAAAATAGATGGCCACTTCATCTGGGATATTGATGCAACAAGATGTGACCTGGATTGCTACTGTTGGATGCATGACAATGATATTGACTGTGATATCATTCTTCCCAAAACAAAGAAAAAGGGAAGGTATAAACCCTTTCCTCCTCCTCAAAGGAGATATGGTCCATACAATGGTCCATGGGTAGGAATCCATGGTAAAAAGAAACCTCTCTCTATCTATGAAGAAGGACTTAAAATTCTCAAGAGAGAAGGATTGTTACCACTTGATGATCCGACTCTTGTTACATGGTCACCGACAGACCATTGTAAACCATTACATCCTCCAACTATTGTATAGCAAATCCCTTGCTTTATGTACTCGTCTACAACTCCAGAATACGACCAACAATTTCCTGCTTTGGAAAGAAAGATTGATCCAGTCACAGGCAGAACATCCAAACCCTTCATTCATCATAGTGAAGTCCAGCCCGATGGGAAACTTAAACCTTTAACTCAAGCTGAAGAAGTTCAAATTGGCAATCTGAAAACATAGTTTCTCAAAATTAGATTCTCCAAAATCTTGACAAAAAAAGGATAAGATTGCTGAGAAAATAGACGAAATAGATGAGTATCTCAAGGTTTTATCCCAAAAAATGCAGAAACATTACAGAAGCTTAAAACCCCAAGTATCCCAACTAGATCTTGATTTGCGGAAGATGTTAGAAGAAAGAACTTTTGGTAAAAATTTTGAACAAAAGGGAACAAAAATCAGAAGTCTACAAGGCCAAGTAAAATGGATAGATGATTTCTTAAGAGCCTCTCATGAAAGAAAGTGCAAGCCTGTTGAAAACTCTTTTTTTGACCCTCGTGATTTTCCTACATATTTTAAAAAACCAGAAAGACTTTCTCCTTTCTACCCTGCCTATGCTAGATCACCACCAGATCAGGTCAAATACATACCTACAGCTTATAGACCAAAATTTCCAGAACTACCACTATCTCAACCTCCAAGACAAAAGATAAAGCTGCCTGTTTGAGCATTTCATCCTCAGATTCTCAGGATATTCGTGAAACACCTCCTCCAAAAATCCAAAAGGAAGAAGAAAATCCTAATAAAGGTTTCCAAGCCATGGCAATCACTAGAAATTATAAATCTCCCCGAGAAATTATTCTTTTGCCGAATCATCTGCATAAAAGGGAGACGCGTCCTTCTCAGATGGTGACAACTCTGATCAAGAAACATCAACTGATGAAACACCAAGATCTTTTTCATCAGAATCTGAAGACAACTATATCCCAAGACTCTTCATGGCAAATGTTAGTTCCTGGATTGGCTGGAATTTTGGTAAAACAAAGTATATTCAATGTTGATGTCAAGGTGCTGATGTTGCAACATTGAAGTCTTAACACTGGGCTGTGTTAAGTAATTATTGCTGAAGTTGGATGTCTGATGTCACACAGGTGATGTTGTAACATCAGATCTGCAGAATTAACAACAACAGGTTGTGAGTTTGTTAGGGTTGCGTATTAGCTGGAATTGTGGAGAGCAAGCTATCTCATTGGATGCGAAAATCTTGGGATAGATATTTGCTGCTGCATAGGAGATCTGTTGCAGATTTGTAGGAGATTTAAAAGGTTGAAGATTTAAAAAGATTTTAGGAGAAAATCTGTTTTAAATATTCAGTTTTAAATAACAAATCTGGGAGATATTGTAGCAAGTCCAAGACCAATTCAAGGAGCTATATAAAGTGCACAAGACCAAAGGAAAAAAGCACAGAAAACATTCAGAAGATCAGGAGCTGGAGGCTTAGTGTCTAGAGTTTGTTTAGAGTGCTTGTATTTACACTATTCTAGGGTTTGAATAGGTGTTGTATTTCTGTCCTCTCTAGAAGCTGTGAAGCAATAGAGAGTGGTTGCTTGATCGAAGCTGTGAAGTAAGATCAAGGGTACTCAAAGTGGTTTCTTTGAGAGTTTATAAGGGATTGAGTGGTGTTCTCATACCTAAGTGGTTTCTTAGGTAGGAAGTCATTAGTAGAGTATAAGTTTAGGAGATTGTCAACGGGTTGTTGAGTCTGTAAATTATATCTACAAGTAGTGAATTCCATCCCTGGCTTGGTAGCCCCCAGAGTAGGTTGGTTGTAACCGAACTGGGTCAACAATTCTTGGTGTTATTTTACTGTTATTGCTGTCCATTGTGCAGAGTGTGTTGTTGTGACATCACACCTTAACATCACACGTCTGATACCAGAATTTCAATTGGTATCAAAGCAGGCATCCTGTCTGTCTCTGGGTGAGATCTAGGGAAGTTACTTTCTGGTGTAAAGATGGACAAAGAAGTTGGAGGATTCGTCAACAGACCCCCTATTTTGGATGGATCCAATTATGACTATTGGAAGCCAAGGATGACCACCTTCTTAAAATCCTTGGACAGTAGGGCTTGGAAGGCTGTTATTAAAGAATGGAAAGCTCCTGTCATGTGTGAGAAGGATGATGCTGGCAAAGATAAAGAATGCACCTCTAAGCCAAAGCCTGAAGAAAAGTGGACCAAGGAGGAAGATGAGCTTGCCCTTGGAAATTCCAAAGCTCTGAATGCAATCTTCAATGGAGTGGATAAGAATATCTTCAAGTTAATCAATACCTGTGAAGTTGCTAAGGAAGCGTGGGATATCTTGTAGGCTACACATGAAGGAACATCTAGAGTTAAGATGTCGAGACTTCAGATTTTAACATCAAAATTTGAAAGCCTGAAGATGAAGGAAGATGAGACTATTCATTATTTCCACATGGGTGTTCTTGAGTTGGCCAATGCATCTAGTGCTCTTAGAGAGAAAATGTCTGAAGAAAAGCTTGTAAGGAAGATTCTTAGGTCCCTTCCTAAGAGGTACAAGATGAAGGTGACTGCTATTGAAGAAGCTCAAGACATCAGCAAGATGAGAGTAGATGAGCTCATTGGATCTCTTCAGACTTTTGAACTTGGTTTAAATGAAGAAGAACCAGAAAAGAAGCCCAAGGGTATTGCTTTGGTCTCCACTCCTGCAGAAGATAAAGTAGTCAAAGATTCTCCGGAAGATTTGTCACAAACCATTGCAATGTTGGGAAGGCAGTTCAACAAAGTGTTAAAAAGATGGAACAATAACTACAAGCCTAGTGTCAAGAACAGTTCTTCTGACATCAACAAGCCAAAAGAGAAAGATGAAGAGAAGACTGCCCAGGATAGAGGTGTCCAGTGCTTTGAATGTGAAGGGTATGGACATGTCAAGAAAGAATGTCCCACATTCTTGAAGAAGCAGAAGAAGGGCATGTCAGTTTCCTGGTCTGAATCTGATAGTGAAAGTGATGGTGAGTCAGCAAGACATGCTAGAGCCTTAATAGGAACTGTTGTGTCTGATGATGATAGTGATGAATAAATAACTTATGAGGAGCTAGCTTCTACCTATCAAGAGCTGTGTTTAAAAAGTGCTGAGATTTGTCAAGAAAACAAGTGCCACAGACAACAAATTGCTCAGCTAGAGAATGAAAAGACTGGTCTGGAAAATGAAGTGGTGCTAGTTAGAGCTCATCTTGATCAAATGACCAAGTCTGTTAGGATGCTGAGCTATGGTACAGACACACTTGACAAGATTCTTCAGTCAGAAAAAGCTGCTGGAGACAAAGCTGGGATAGGTTATGTGGCTGAGGATAAGAGAACTTCAGAAGAAAGCACTTCAGGTTCAAAGAAGGAAGTGTCACAACTTTCATCTCAACATCAGCCAAAGAAGCAGGATACTACCCCTAAGAAAGCTGATGTTTCACAACCTAAGAAGATTGAGAAGAAAACTGGTCCATATCAAAAGAGAAAGCAGTCACAAGGAGCTAGTCAGTATATGCCCCCACAATACCACAAGAGCATGCAAGCTGCTCAGTTCAAACAACACATGTCTCATCAGGTGTCTCAACATCAGGACAACTGGTATGGTTATGAATATGGATACACCAATGTTGTTCCTCATGGAAGAAGAAAACCACACCATCATGGGAGACAATCCAGGAAACAGCATTCTAAGCCTTCTTATGGGAGAAGATACCAGCATAATAGATGGCAGGGCAGTTATGGTAGGAGGAGACCACATTATGGATGGCAGCCTAAGCAATATCATCATGGCAGAAGATTCAGAGATGAAAGGGTGAGATGCTATTATTGTGGAAGGTTTGGACATATGCAATACTCTTGCTACAAGCTGCATGGATACCCTCAACCTCAAAACAGATGGAGAGAGCACATGCCCAAAGTTGTTAAACAATGGGTACCTAAGGAGAAGGTGAAGTGCTTATTGGCTCACATGGCTGATAGAGAGTTTGAAGAAGGAACATGGTATTTTGACAGTGGGTGTTCCAAACACATTTTGGATGTAGATCCATGTTTGTTGAATTTAGAACTTGCCTCCCTCTTGAAGTTATATTTGGCAATGGAGAGAAAGGAGTTGTTGCAGGAGTTGGGAAAGTGAAAGGTGATGGTAGACCTGAACTTGACAATGTTCTGTTTGTCAGTGGTTTAAATGCAAATTTGATCAGCATAAGCCAGCTGTGTGATGGAGGTTACAAGGTAAACTACACTAAGCATGAGTGTGTGGTTTCTGATGAGCATAATCAGATTGTTATGAAGGGTGTCAGAACCAAGGATAACTGCTATCAGTGGATTTCTCTTGAAGGAAATTCAACTATTGATGCTCAAGTTGATGTTACAACATCAGACTATGACATCAGGATGCTGAAAGATCACTCAGAGTTAGTGAGTCCTGATGTGAATTCTTTTAAATGTTTAAAAGGAAAGTCTTTATGGAGGGAGAAAATTAGTAATTGGTCTTTAAAGAGTATTCAAAATCAGGCGCCTTACTATATTGATACAAGACTTACCAAAGCATTCTCATTGCAACGTTTCATCTCCCTAAATCTCAACAGAATAGAAAGTTCTTCTCCAAACCTAGTCTGTCACAAAGGAACGATGTCTGTCCCTTCCAAGAACTCTGAGCAGGTACGAACTAGGGTTTCTTCCGAAGAACTCATTTCTAGTGCTCTTCCCGAGTCAGGTAACCCTAAACCCTCGACCACGGTGAATAAACCTGAAGCTAGGTCATCATCCTCTCAAGCTGTTGAGGAGAAGTTTGATGTAGACAAGCACTTGGAACAGCTTGCCACCAAAATCCTTGAGAAAGGGATACGGGTGAAAGGGATTTCTGTCCCTTTAAGGCAAATGCCTGCTGAACAAGTCGACTCTCAAGGTGAGGACATAAATGTTCATAGACAGGCCCTGAGTTAAGAAGCTGAAGGTGAAGATCCTGATAACACTGATGTCAGCTTGGATGTTAGAACATCGTCCCCTAGGAATGAAAGTCACAGGGGTAAAGGGAAGGAACCGGTTGAGGTTATAGAGATTGAGGACTCATCTGATGATGATAGAATTGGAAGAGGGAAGGATAAGAAAAGGACTTCATTTACAGACTCTCCCAAGTCATGGAGCAAAGGTGTCAGGTCTGGCAAGAATAGGAGAATCAGGGAAGAGTCAGATTCTGAGAGTGATGCTCAAAACATCAACCCTGCTACAAATCAAGTGTCTGATAACATCTCATCTCACAGTGCCAGAAGTGCATCCTTGTGGAGTTGTGTGAGCCTAAGAAAGATAGCTCTGGAAAGAGAGGTAGTAGCAAAAGACTTAGAGTCTACTAAAATTATAGACCTAATTAAGCTTGCTGGTCTCATAAGGACTGTGTCAGGGTTGACTAATTGCTATGATAGACTGGTCAGAGAATTCATATTTAATATACCTGAATCGATAGATGACAACAAGAGCTGAACTTTCAAAAGAGTTACCATCAGGGGTAAGTGTGTCTGGTTCTCTCCTGAGATGATCAATGCCTACTTAGGAAGAAATGAGGAAGATTATGGGGAATTAGAAGCCTCCAATAATGTTATATGCAAAGAAATCACTGCTGGTCAGGTAGATGTTTGGCCCGAAGAAGGAAAGCTGTTAGCCAGTTTGTTGAGTGTCAAATATGCTTTTCTGCACATAATAGGTATTGCCAACTGGGTTCCTACTAGTCACAAGACCATAATTTCTGTTGAATTGGGGAAGATAATTTATGCAGTTGGGACAAAGCAAAGAATTGACTATGGCTCCTACATCTATGATCATACTATTAAGCATGCTGCTACAAATGCTGTAAAGATGCCCATTGCTTTTCCCTCTCTCATTTGTGGGATTGTCTTGTCTCAACATCCTGGAATTCTACAGCATTCAGATGTTGCTTGCAAAAGGAAGCCTGCCTTTTCACTCCATCACAAGTTGAAACATGTTCCTTACAGTGTCAAGACATCTGGTTCAACATCACAACAGTCACCAGCCAAGACTGGGTTGATTAGAGAACTAGAGGAGGCTTGCAAGGAGTTAGATGAAGTCATAAGAGTTAGTACTAAAAGGAAACAAAAATTTGAAAGTCTTGTCATGTCTCTGAGATCGGCAACAAAGGAAGGTGAAGCTGTCAACACAAGGAAGGATGTTGTTGATAAAGACGATAATGATGATCTCAGCTCAGAAGATTCAAGCTTTTAATGTTTGTCTTCTATTTTAGTAGGGTTAGCTTTATTTTCTGTCTTTGTTTTAGCACTTAATGTGCTTGGTTTTGTAATTTGAATATTGTGTTGTTTTATGCACTGGTTATGTTTTTAGTTTCCTTCTATGATTTGTTTTGCCTGTTTACTAACTGAAAGGCTAACAATGAGAGCTAGGGTATACTGACTATAGTTAATAGGGCTTCTAGTTGAAGATTGCCTAATTGTGGCTAAAAAGGGGGAGAAAATAGCCAAGATAGTCAAGAGTGTTATTGCCATATGTTGCTAATGTGATGCAGATATTAAGGGGGAGATAAATTGATGCTGCTAAAAGGTGTTTAGTTGAAAAGTGGTAATGCTGCATTAAGGGGGAGTTTTGACTGAACTAGTGAAGATATCATGGCAATTGAAGAGTGCAGCCAAGCAGACATCAAAAGGGAGAAAAGTGCTTCACATTGTGAGCTACTGAACAGCTGTGATGCTGGTTCATGTTTTAGAGGGGGAGCACCAATTGGCTGTTGTCAATAATGAAGATGGTGCTGCAGCAAATCAAGTGATGAAGACTATGTAAAGTGTCAAACTGCTGCTGATGAGAGTTTTAAACTTTTGAAGATTATTCCGCTGCTGAAGTCTCTGAAGATGCAGAGATTGTTTTAGCCAAAATTAGCCAAATGGGGAGATTGTTAGTTCCTGGATTGGTTGGAATTTTGGTAAAACAAAGTATATTCAATGTTGATGTCAAGGTGCTGATGTTGCAACATTGAAGTCTTAACACTGGGCTGTGTTAAGTAATTATTGCTGAAGTTGGATGTCTGATGTCACACAGGTGATGTTGTAACATCAGATATGCAGAATTAACAACAACAGGTTGTGAGTTTGTTAGGGTTGCGTATTAGCTGGAATTATGGAGAGCAAGCTGTCTCATTGGATGCGAATATCTTGGGATAGATATTTGCTGCTGCATAGGAGATCTGTTGCAGATTTGTAGGAGATTTAAAAGGTTGAAGATTTAAAAAGATTTTAGGAGAAAATCTGTTTTAAATAACAAATCTGGGAGATATTGTAGCAAGTCCAAGACCAATTCAAGGAGCTATATAAAGCGCACAAGACCAAAGGAAAAAGGCACAGAAAACATTCAGAAGATCAGGAGCTGGAGGCTTAGTGTCTAGAGTTTGTTTAGAGTGCTTGTATTTACACTATTCTAGGGTTTGAATAGGTGTTGTATTTATGTCCTCTCTAGAAGCTGTGAAGCAATAGAGAGTGGTTGCTTGATCGAAGCTGTGAAGTAAGATCAAGGGTACTCAAAGTGGTTTCTTTGAGAGTTTGTAAGGGATTGAGTGGTGTTCTCATACCTAAGTGGTTTCTTAGGTAGGAAGTCATTAGTAGAGTATAAGTTTAGGAGATAGTCAACGGGTTGTTGAGTCTGTAAATTATATCTACAAGTAGTGAATTCCATCCCTGGCTTGGTAACCCCCAGAGTAGGTTGGTTGTAACCGAACTGGGTCAACAATTCTTGGTGTTATTTTACTGTTATTGTTGTCCATTGTGCAGAGTGTGTTGTTGTGACATCACACCTTAACATCACACGTCTGATACCAGAATTTCAGTAAATATAAAAGAGAAAGAATCCTTTTTTGAGGAAGAATCCCCTGAAGAAACTCTAGTCCCTGAAAGGACTAAACCAAATGGCGGTCCTTGGTTCACTTTTGATGATATACCACCTAGTCGCTCGAGAAAGAGACTAATTGAATTTGGACCTTGGCTTGACACCCAGATGATGAAAACAAGTGCAGATAGCTATAAGATTATTGAAGAATTTTGCTGTAGAATGACAGGCACGATGAAAGAATGGTATCACAATATTGGAGCTTTCAAACAAGATGAGTTACATCGTCTAGAAACTATAACTAATATGCGTGGGGTCCTTCACCGCAAGTTTATCAGTGATATGGAGATATTTGATAGGAAAACATACAAGAATTCTTTGAGATAAAGTGTTATTCCTTTAAGACAAAGAACCTCGACAAACATTATCATAAGATGACACATATGTATTATGTCCTCAATGGATACAATGACCCTAGTCTCAAGAATACCTATGTATCCTTTCTACCACAAAAACTCCAGCCAGAAATTCATAGGATGTTAGCCGTAGCTCAAAAGGATATTAAAACCATGAGTCTTAGCCAGATCTACCAGGCGACGTTAGAAGCATTTGAAAAGCTTTGCAGTTTTCATCATCAATTCTCTGAAGTTATAGAAGAAAAGTCAAAATTTACCCAAGCATGTAAGAAACCCTACCTGGAGATTAAGTGTAAAGACAAAAGGTGTAGATGTGCAACAAAAAAGAAACATCATCATAAAAAATACACCAAATCTCATAGGACATTCAAGGGAAAGAAAAAGAAGAGTATGAAGTTCTTTAGAAGAAAACCTTTCAGAGGAAAGGGGAAGAATTAAAGATGCTTTATTTGTGGAAAATGGGACATTTCTCTAAAGAACGCCTAATAATACCCACAAAGTGGTAAAGCTGATCAACTCTCTTCAACCTTTAGAAGGAGACTTAAAATCTTTATATTCTGAACAAAGCTCTGCTGATGAAGAAACAATTTTTGCCCTTCAAGAATCTTCATCCAATGAAGCATCATTTTCAGAGTCAGAAGATGACAAATATTTCCTTATTTTCTCCTTCAAAAAGATAGGCAGTTCTTTTCCTACTCCACCCCTTCCTTGTGTTGAAGTTCATGTCCTCACAACAAAGTTTTCTCGTATGAAGAAAGTTGTAACTTATATGGACACTAGGGCTCAGATTATAATGATGAATCCTAGCATTCTCCCAACAGAACCATGGGTGACACATGCTGCATACTTTGTAGCAGCAGATGGAAAAGTTTTCAGAACAAGTTTAATGATCAAGGATAAGGTAGGAATTAAATTCTTTCCAGACTGCATAGTCTGGACCAGAGTCATTGGCAGTAATCTTCCAAACAAAGATATTACAATAGGAATAGATGTATATTCAGCAGTAAGTAGACTTCAAATTCTCCCCACAGGAATCAAATTCAAAAGAGAATTTAAACCTTATTCTGGGATATTGAAACTATATTCACTTTCTAAAATCTTTGCTGGCTATGAAGAAATCAAGTCCAACCTACTCAAACTCTGTGCAAACAACCATGAAAAATTTAGCCACCCAAAATTCCTAGGGAAAAATAAAGACTTTTTTGTTTAACTTCCTTTCAAGCTCAATGAAGATGTTAATCCAACCAAGGTCACTCATCCAGGAATGAGTCCATCAGATTATGCATTAGCTAGGGAAGAATACAACCATCTACTCAAACAAGGTCTGATAGAACCCGCCAAATCACAATGGGCTTGCCAATCATTTTATGTGGAAAAGAGATATGAAAAGATGAGAGGAAAAAAAGACTAGTAATTGATTACAAACCTCTAAATCATTTTCTCAAAGATGATAAATTTCCCATTCCAAAGGCCTCGTCCTTAAATGTTTTCATCAAAGATGCCCAGATCTATTCTAAGTTTGATCTTAAGTCAGGATTTTGGCAATTGGGTATCAACCCCGAGGATCTTTACAAAACAACGTTCTGCATTCCTAACGCCCAGTACCAATGGATTGTGTTACCATTTGGGCTTAAGGTAGCTCTATCATTTTTTCAAAAGGCCATTACTAGAAGTTTTGAGCTCATTCTCAACAATATTCTTATATATATATATATATATATATATATATATATATATATATATATATATATATATATATATATATACATATGTGTGTGTGTGTGTGTGTGTGTGTGTGTGTATGTAAGTATGTAAGTATGTATGTATGTATGTATGTATGTATATTGATGATGTGTTATTATTATCAAAAGATGAAAAAATTCATAAACAATTATTGGGCCAATTCCTTTAAATAGCCCAACAACATGAAATGATGCTCTCTGAAAAGAAAAGTCAATTGGGTCAAACAAAAATTGATTTTTTAGGGATGCATTTCTCGCAAGGGAAATATCAACCTCAACCTCATATTTCCCAAGAATTGTTAAACTTTCCTGATGAAAATCTCACAGTTAAGAAAATTCAACAATTTCTTGGTATAATTAATTATATTCGAGATTTCCTGCCAAAACTGGCGAGATACACGAGTCCTCTATCCCAAATGCTGAAGAAAAAACCTCCACCATGAGGAACAAAGTAAACTGAAGCAGTAAAAGTTTTGAAGAAGATCACATAAACTCCACCTGCTCTAAAAATCCCTGGGAATGACAAAAGAATCCTGCAGACCGATGCCAGTGATCACTATTGGGGAGCAGTCTTGATAGAAGGACTTGAAGGAAAGAGATACTATTATGGTCATGCTTGTTGCCAATTTAAAGAAGCTGAAAAACAATATCACACCACCTACAAGGAAGCTCTCGTCGTAAAAATGGGAATCCAAAAGTTTGACTTCTGATAACGTGAAAATACATTGTTTATTTGACTTGATTAATGCGTGTTTTCTAGTTGTTTTGATTTACATTTGTACTATTATGTTGGTATTTTGTTTGTTTATAGGTATTTAGCCATTTAAGAGTCACATACGAAGAAATGAAGTAATTCGGATGAAAAACGGAAGAAATGCAGCAATTTGCACGCAAGGCATTGTCTGACGATTTTGGCCATAACTTTTTATCCGTAAATCAGAATGAGGCCCCGTTCAAAGCGTTGGAAAGCTAACGAAGAGATCTACAACATGGAAAGATACACACTCGGCGGACGCGGAGAGGTAGTCGGCGGGCACCGACCCTTGTAACAGGCAAACAGTTAGAAACGTTAAGGCAGTTACACACGTAGGAAATTATTGTTTAAACCGTTTTCCATAACGTCGTGCAGCAGTTACAGATTCATAAACACTATAAATAGGCCTTGTATTTTCACTTTTATTTTCATCCAATCCTAGTTTCCAACCTTAGGCATAAAGTTCACTTTGTAAAGCAATAATCCGTCACATCGGGGGGTTATTGCACTATTGTTGTTAGTTAGATTGGATCATCGTAGTTAGGAGCTTTACATTCGAAGTTATTTACATTCAAAGTTATTTACTTTCCCGCAAATTACTTTCAAGCTTTGTACCAGATCCAGTCTCCGTTTTGGAGTAGGTTTCTTTTATCAATTACATTTTATTATATTCCGCATCGCCTTTATATAAATTTACTGTCCTGCACTGCTTTATATTTGTTTATTTTTTGTCTCTGCCATTACCTTATTATTTTATTTATCTGTGTGATTTGTGTCCTTTGGAACTGAACTTAAGCGTGACACTTGTGTTCACTCTCTCAAAATACACTCTCACACTTCGCACGTTTTTATCTTAAAAAATGTTTTACTTTGCAATTCAATTTATCGTTATGTTTTCAATTACTATGTCTAGCTAAATCCCTTGTGCTGGGATGTGAGGATCGTCGTTCTGACGGTACTCCATATGTCATCTCTTTAGAAATACTTTAGGGGCTGTTTTTTATTTTAATTAAACTCTTCTGAACTTCAATTGATCGGTCATTACGTAAATGAGACCGTGCTTTTGTTCACGTAATGACTGTGACTAGATCGGGTAAGATCGAAAGCCTTCCGGCATTTTAGAAAAGAGTTTGTTAGTTTTTAATCAATAAATACAGCGGAAGCACTTTATTGATTAACTAGGAAAGTTTTATATTATTATAAAGAGGTTTTAAACTATTTGCGGACGCGTTTATAGATTTAGGATCCGGTTGGCCGAGCATATGCCGGAAACCCTTTGGTATAAAATATTTTCAGTCAAAAGCACTTTTTAACTAAGTCTTAGAGGTAATTACATAAAAAAGGACTTTATCACTTTAACGCAAGGAGCGACCGGTGCAGCGTGAACGGCTGGTATAGATTAAAGGTTAGGTCTGGTTCCGATCACGCTAACGCGGCGGATCCTTTTTAATTAATTCTTTTTCAAAGAAGAAAACATTGCCCCATAAGTATTGCTAATTAGATGATAGGAGTATTGTTTGATTGATGTGAATTACATTCCAGTATAGTATTTATCTGATTTATTTCTATTTTCGTTCAGTAGAAAGCTTTTACCCCGATATTCATTAGCCTTAGATAAACAACGTAACAATAGTAATCGATAGATTGACATTAGTCTCTGTGGGAACGATAAATCTTTTATATTACTCTGACGCAATCCGTACACTTGCGGATAACACGCATCAAGTTTTTGGCGCCGTTGCCGGGGACCAATTACGTCAAAATTTCATACCCTGTTGTTACACCGTCTAGACTAAGGCATCCCTTAGCCGGTAAATGCGAAGAACTCGCAGTACCGGAAACTTAGTTGATCCATTAGAAGAACCTGAACGTTACGCCTGAGCTCGTCTTCTATTTCGAAAACTCAAAAGAGCAATGGCAGACGAAGAAAACGCTAAACCTCTTAAGGATTTCGCCCTACCCTCTAACGAAGAGCCTCATTCTAGTATAGTTAACCCAGCTATACTAGCCAATAATTTCGAATTAATACCATCTCTGTTACAATTAGTACAACAGAACCAGTTCGCAGGTCTTCCTACGGAAAACCCGAACCAACATCTTAAAGTCTTTATTCAACTAGCCGATACCTTAAAAGCAAACGGAGCTCCTCCTGAGGCAATACGTCTAAGACTATTCCCATTTTCCCTTAGAGATAGAGCCCGATCATGGTTAGATTCCCTTCCAGCCAACTCTATAACCACTTGGAATGACCTAAAGAAAGTATTCCTTGCTAGATACTTTCCACCAAGTAAAACCGCTGTCTTACGAAACCAAATAACCCGATTTACCCAAAGCGAGGAAGAATCACTTTTCGACGCTTGGGAGAGATATAAGGAACTATTGAGAGCATGTCCACATCATGGCTTAGAACAATGGCTCATAATCCATACCTTTTATAATGGACTCATGTACAACACAAAGATGACCATAGACGCTGCCGCTGGTGGCGCTCTAATGAACAAAACCTACCCCGAGGCTTGCGTTCTCATTGAGGATATGGCACAAAACCATTACCAATGGGGAACCGAACGAGCACCAGTGGAGAAGAAAGAGACCAAAGGAGGTGTGTATGAAGTGAGTTGTTTTGACCATATGAACGCAAAGATGGATGCTCTAGCTCAAAAGGTAGAAAACCTGACTATCAACCCCACAACAACCATAGCAGCTATACAACCCAGATGTGAAATCTGTGGATCCTCAGGACATATTATATCTGAATGCAACCTTTTAGCCGAGAGTGCCACAGATCAGGTCAATTACGCTCAAGGAAACCCTTATTCAAACACATACAACCCTGGATGGAGGAATCACCCAAATTTTTCCTATAAGAATAATAACCCTACTCAAAATTCAACACCTCAAAGACCACCCAGTTTCCAAACTCAAAGACCCAATCAATCTACACCATATGCTCCTCAGAAGTCAAATCTTGAGAAAAAGATGGACGAATTCATCTCAGCTCAATTACAGCAGAACAAAGATTTCATGAACCAAAACATTCACATGAATGGACTAATTACTCAGTTGGGTACTAAACTCGATTCTGTAATCACCCATAACAAAATGCTTGAAACCCAAATCTCTCAAGTAGCACAACAACAATTTACTCATGCCACACCAGGAGGACAATTCCCTGGACAACCTCAACCTAACCCTAAAGGGCATGCAAATGCTATCGCTCTAAGGAGTGGGACCACTTACGATGGACCTATAAACCCTAGGTTGAACGATCCAGAACCTCCTAGGAAAGAAGTTGTGACCACCCCTGAGAAAGAAATTGGGAAATCAGTGGAACCTGAGAAATCTAAAGATACGGAAGTTAAGGAGAAGGAAAAAGAAGAGAATGAAAAAGTTTATGTACCACCTCCTCCTTACAAACCTCCGATTCCATACCCACAAAGACTTAAACAAACCAAATTAGATAACCAATATAAGAAATTCATAAAAGTGATTGAGAAACTCCATGTAGAGATTCCATTCACGGAAGCTATTACCCAAATACCATCTTATGCCAAATTCCTTAAAAACATTTTAACCAACAAACGAAGATTAGATGATCCTAAACCTTTAGAATGTAATTCAATTGCTGAGAATAAACTTGCTAAGAAAGAGAAAGATCCAGGAAGTTTTTCTATAGCTTGTGTTTTGGGAAACCGAGTTATTGATAAAGCACTTCTTGACTTAGGAGCAAGTGTAAGCTTAATGCCTTTAGCCGTTTGTAAAAGGTTAAACCTAGGAGAAATGCAACCGACTAGGATGTCTCTCCAATTAGCCGACAGATCAGTTAAGTATCCAATTGGCATTTTGGAAGACGTCCCAGTTAGACTTGGTCAACTTTATATTCCAACAGATTTCGTCGTAATGGACATTAAGGAAGACAATGAGATCCCAATCCTTTTAGGTGGACCCTTCTTATCAATAGCTGGAGCTATAATAGATGTCAAGAAAGGAAATATGACATTCGAGGTAGGTAATGAAAAAGTAGAATCTATACTATCCCAATTCTTAAATGCACCAGCCATAGATGACTCATGTTATGCCATCGATATAATTGATGAATGCATAACAGAACTGGATAAAGAAGATCCAGTAGAAACCATCAAACTACCTTCGACCCCTATTATGGAGGACGACAGATTTGAACGATTATCTGAACCCTACATTGATAACAGTCTTTACGAATGCTTGGCACTTACCCCAGATCATATGCCATGTCCGAAAAAACCATCAATAGAGCTTAAGGAGCTACCTAAGAATTTAAGATACGAATTCTTAGACAAAGAATTAAACCGCCTAGTAATAGTTAGTGCCACGTTAGAAGGTCCTGAAACTAATCAACTCTTAGATATTTTAAGAAAATATCCCTCAGCTCTAGGTTATAATATCTCTGATCTCAAAGGAATAAGTCCTTCCGTGTGTATGCACCGAATTATGCTTGAGGAAGTCTCAAAACCCTCTAGAGAACATCAACGAAGGATAAATCCTATAATGAGTGACGTAGTAAAAAGGGAAGTGTTAAAGTTGTTAGAGGTTGGAATAATATACCAAATATCCGATAGTAAATGGGTAAGCCCCGTACATGTGGTACCTAAGAAAGGAGGTGAAACTGCTGTACAAAACGAAAAAGAAGAACAAATCAAAAACCCTAAGGAGAGTGGTAATAAGGTTGAGGAGAGTTTTGGTAAGAAAAGAGTAGAGATCGAGAAAAATCCACCGACACCATCCGAAAGAGAGGTTGTTGAAGAGGTAGAAAAGGAAGCACCTATTGTTGTTCCTCCTCCCTATAACCCACCGATTCTTTTCCCACAAAGGTTTGTGGAAGCTAAGAAAAATTCCTAGTCCAAAAGGTATGTGGAGGTATTGGAAACTATCCACACCAATGCACCTATGTCTGAGGTCCTGTGTAAAAAGAGAAAATTAGAAGACCATGAAACTAGGGTAATCATTAGTGTAAAAAGGGGAAGGTTAGCCTTTGAGGTGGTGGATGAAAGAACTAAGCACAAACTTGAAAAGCTAATACTTAGGATAGATCCAGAACCATCACAACAAGTTCAAAAGAATGAACCACCCCACAGAAGGAAGAAAAGAAAAGGTGAGGGATATGTGAGATGGCTTGATAAGTGGCCATGGAAACCTAAGATTATTAAAAGTTTGATCGAGGAATCATTCACAAGAGAACCACCATGAGTGCTTGCACTCTTGAGCCGTCGAGCTACCGACGTTAAACAAAGTGTTGCGTGGGAGGCAACCCACGAGTATTTAATTTAATGTTTTCCTTTTACTATTTAAATTTGCAGAAAATTAAAAGATGAATTACTTGCTACGTCTCAGCCACATCTAAGCGAAAAGAGGATTTGGCATGAAGTTGCATTCATCGGGTTCTTCCATTCCTTTTACCCATTTTATCAAAACATTGAGGACAATGTTTGGTTTAAGTGTGGGAGGGATTTTACTCGCTTTCTAGTTAGATTTTTGCTTTCTTTATTTTTCTTTGTTTGTTATTGAGTCATTGCATGTACTGTCAAGTCATTTACGTGTGTTTCTTATCGTTTATCCCGCTTTCCCTCTTTCTTTAGCCATACCAAATTTTGGAGAAAAGTGAATAAATTTTGAAATTTTTGAAAATTTTGGAACAAACAGAGGATAGGTTACAAAGACTTGGGAAAGTTCCTAAAATATCGATATCGTCTTAACACCGTAGTTCTCTTGAATATAAGAATCAATTTGCATAATTATTATTCGAAAGCCTTGAATTCTCATTTCTGAAGTAGTCTTTAGTAGTTCATTTTAGCAGTCAGCACCATCTTAGTTACCGCTAAGCGAATGAACTAATGCAAATAAGTGAATGATCCCGTAAAAGAAAGAAAAAAAGAAGAAAAATAAGTAATGAAAAGAAAATGATTTGGAAAGAGAATCCGCCTTCTAAGTGAGGTAACCATCACCAGGTTATTCAGCCCAAACGGCGGAGGAACCTTTGAAATTAAGTTTGTGCGTCTGTATTGAAAAAGATAAATAAAAAAAAGTACTGAAATTAGGCATAAATATCGGGATCATAATCACCAACATGTTTGTTCACCATGCGAGTACAAGATAACGGGCTTAATGTGATTGCGCCTGAATGAAAAAGATGAAAGGTGAGATGAGTAAGTTTGGCTTGAGCATAATAATGTGATACGAATCGGTAAGTATAGGAAATAGACCTATGATCGGAAAAATGCGATGTGTGTTGTTACGATATCCTTAGTTTTTGAGTTAGTACCTATCAGTGCGACCTTGTCCAAAGTAAAGTCCATAAGCTTATTCACTATAAGAATAACTATTTTTTTTTCTGTTTACACGAGTTTTGCTTGAGGGCAAGCAAAGGTTCAAGTGTGGGAGAGTTTGATAACGTGAAAATACATCGTTTATTTGACTTGATTAATGCGTGTTTTCTAGTTGTTTTGATTTGCATTTGTACTATTATGTTGGTATTTTGTTTGTTTTTAGGTATTTAGCCATTTAAGAGTCACATACGAAGAAATGAAGTAATTCGGATGAAAAACGGAAGAAATGCAGCAATTTGCACGCAAGACATTGTCTGACGATTTTGGCCATAACTTTTTATCCGTAAATCAGAATGAGGCCCCGTTCGAAGCGTTGGAAAACTAATGAAGAGATCTACAACATGGAAAGATACACACTCGGCGGACGCGGAGAGGTAGTCGGCGGGCGCCGACCCTTGTAACAGGCAAACAGTTAGAAACGTTAAGGCAGTTACACGCGTAGGAAATTATTGTTTAAACCGTTTTCCATAACGTCGTGCAGCAATTACAGATTCATAAACACTATAAATAGGCCTTGTATTTTCACTTTTATTTTCATCCAATCCTAGTTTCCAACCTTAGGCATAAAGTTCACTTTGTAAAGCAATAATCCGTCACATCGGGGGGTTATTGCACTATTGTTGTTAGTTAGATTGGATCATCGTAGTTAGGAGCTTTACATTCGAAGTTATTTACATTCAAAGTAATTTACTTTCCTGCAAATTACTTTCAAGCTTTGTACCAGATCCAGTCTCCGTTTTGGAGCAGGTTTCTTTTATCAATTACATTTTATTATATTCCGCATCGCCTTTATATAAATTTACAGTCCTGCACTGCTTTATATTCGTTTATTTTCTGTCTCTGCCATTACTTTATTATTTTATTTATCTGTGTGATTTGTGTCCTTTGGAACTGAACTTAAGCGTGACACTTGTGTTCACTCTCTCAAAATACACTCTCACACTTCGTACGTTTTTATCTTAAAAAATGTTTTACTTTGCAATTCAATTTATCGTTATGTTTTCAATTACTATGTCTAGCTAAATCCCTTGTGCTGGGATGTGAGGATCGTCGTTCTGACGGTACTCCATATGTCATCTCTTTAGAAATACTTTAGGGGCTGTTTTTTATTTTAATTAAACTCTTCTGAACTTCAATTGATCGGTCATTACGTAAATGAGACCGTGCTTTTGTTCACGTAATGACTGTGACTAGATCGGGTAAGATCGAAAGCCGTCCGGCATTTTAAAAAAGAGTTTGTTAGTTTTTAATCAATAAATACAGCGAAAGCACTTTATTGATTAACTAGGAAAGTTTTATATTATTATATAGAGGTTTTAAACTATTTGCGGACGCGTTTATAGATTTAGGATCCGGTTGGCCGAGCATATGCCGGAAACCCTTTGGTATAAAATATTTTCAGTCAAAAGCACTTTTTAACTAAGTCTTAGAGGTAATTACAATAAAAAGGACTTTATCACTTTAACGCAAGGAGCGACCGGTGCAGCGTGAGCGGCTGGTATAGATTAAAGGTTAGGTCTGGTTCCGATCACGCTAACGCGGCGGATCCTTTTTAATTAACTCTTTTTCAAAGAAGAAAACATTGCCCCATAAGTATTGCTAATTAGATGATATGAGTATTGTTTGATTGATGTGAATTACATTCCAGTATAGTATTTATCTGATTTATTTCTATTTTCGTTCAGTAAAAGCTTTTACCCTGATATTCATTAGCCTTAGATAAACAACGTAACAATAGTAATCGATAGATTGACATTAGTCTCCGTGGGAACGATAAATCTTTTATATTACTCTGATGCAATCCATACACTTGCGGATAACACGCATCAACTTCCACCTAAGAAGCTACAGTTTGAAGTTCAGACAGACAATTCCACTTTTTCTAAGATCCTTGAATTCAAAACTAAGATGCCTCCAGATCCTCAAACTCTTAGGCTCAAAGATTGGTTTTCCAGATATGATTTCTCTGTAAAACGTATCAAAGGATCTCAAAATTTAATCCATGATCTCCTATCCCAGCCTATGAAACCTATCCAGATTGTCATAGTCAAGCACATTTTCCCTTTGAGTCTTATGGTCAAACCATTACCATCCCATGCATCCACAACCAAGAATCTTCCTTCAGGAATAATTGTATCCTCTTCACTGTTCCAGCTCAAGTAGTATGCCAGGAACAATCTCTTTTATTACACGACAAAAATCATAAGGAATAAACTACAGGATCATAGTCCTTATTTCCCATACACACATTTCCTCATACTAATTTTAATAAACGCAAATGTTAAATTCACACAAAAAACCATTTGTGGTATATCTGGTGTGCCACTAATTTGTATTTTATGTTTGTTCTTATTCCCACTAAGGCCATGTATCAACACATAATGGATCCCGAGAACCACAAGTCTTTGATTTGGACTACTCTTGAATGGTACTCTCCATTACAATGGTGGAGAAATCAATTAAAACTAGTGATATACGAGGTCAAAGAGCGAAGATTATCTCCATAAGATATTAGCAAACTTAAGTCTGTTTTCTTTCTACACAGGCCCTATCTGACAGATCCTGCAACTAAGCTACTTAATTGTAAGAGTTATGTTCACTTCTGGGAAACTGTTGATGATTATTCTCCTAGTCTAAAAATCACAAGGGAATTATTAGAGTATGTTAACAGCATCAATCTCTATGATCCAAAGGGCTTCAACGATAATACAACTTGCATAAATCATGAAAAGTTCAGAAGACCAGAAGTTGTAGAAAGCTCGACTCAAGCCACACAACAGAAATTGGATTCTCCAATGGAAGCCAGATTCTCAGAAGGACAAGTGGAAGAAGCTAATAGAATATTAATGGATCACACTTACATGATGAATGACATCTGACAATATGAGTCATCTCGTTTTGGAGATTGCTTTTCTGATGGAAACTTATCTGATTAGAATATGTCCCCATCTCATGAACCCATTTTCAAAGACCAATTGAATAAATGTCCCTTAAATGTCACAAGCATGTTTATGAATAATGATTTTTGTCTTTTTGTGCAATAAGACTACAATAATGTATCCATGTGTGATAAGTGTCCCGGACTTTTGAAAAAAGGCATTTCTATAGTATTAAAAATGTCATGCTTGTAAATAGTGTTACTTTTGTCCTATATGTACCTCCGTGGCTATAAAAGAAGAGTTCTTGTAACATATTTTGATCAAACAATCACAAATAAATTCTCTTGTGTGCTTAAGAACAAACATGTTCTAAAAATCTTTTCTTTCTCCCTCAAAGCTTTAGTTATTGTATTCATATCATAATTCCCCATAGATGCAAGTATCCTCTACATCTGCCTCGAAATGAGAATCTTGTGTATCAGAAAACATTTGACCATTGATCCATACTACGTTCTTCGCTATTATGAAATTTTAGTTTTAATTGTTTGTGTGTGTTATGTCTATGGTTGGCTATTTGATGACGATATAGTTAAGATAGTTTCTTAATATATATATATATATATATAAGAGTATTCCTGAAAAAGAAAAAAAATGAAGTAAAAGTTGTTGGAAACAAAGAAGAAACCTTAACCAAATCGCAAGTTAAAGCCGTTGGAGAGAAATACGATTTGAGTGTATGTGTCTGTCTCTGAATCATTGTTATTTGTGAATTGAAAAAACAAAACGATATGGTTAAAGACATTAGCAACCTCTCCTATTTCCGGAATCGCTCTTTTTGTCCTCTTCATCGCTCTCTTTCTTAGATTTTACATTAACTTCCCCACCACTTCACACTCACAGGTCACTACGATTCATTCATTTTTTTTTTAATTTTAAATTACAATTATAGGTTAAGTAAGTCAATTGTTTTGACTTTACATTTTGTGTTAGGAAATTGTTCACTACTCAAGAGCTTTCATTGTTCAATGGAACTGATCAAGCGTTACCAATCCTTTTAGGAATTCTTGGGTATTTCTCTCTTTCTCTGTTTCTAATTTGAAAATTGGCATAGTTACGATTACAAACCCTAATATCTGTTTATATATCTTTCGTTATAGATCTTTTTTTATGTAACAAATGGAAAATCACATTATGGTTCAGGAGGAGGATACAATCACTTTGCTGGAAGGCATGTTCTTATATGCTTTCATTGTGATGAGTTGAGACATTGTGATTGATGAGAACCTTCCTAGGATTGGAATTCAGGTGATGTAACTAACAAGCCATCAATGAGCTATGACTTTGATGAAGAAAGTATTGAGCACGAAGAAATTCTAGTTAATTACATTCTAGTCACAGTCGAATCAGAAAATAGAGAGGATATGTGTGGCTAGCACAAGCCAAAGACCTCAAAGAATTAGAGTTAGCCTAGAAAGGCTTCAAGATTGTGAAGTGGTTGGTGATGATGAAGTCACACCATATGGAGATTTGGTTCATTTCACTTTACTTGCAGGTGTTAATCCAATAAACTATAGTAAGGCCTTAAAGAATAAAAACTAGAAGGCGGTTATGGTCGAAGAGTTACAAGCGATCAAAAGAAATAATACATGGGAGTTAGTCTAATTCCCAATAGACGCAAAAGCTATCAAAGTGAAATGAGTGTTCAAGCTGAAGCACAATCCTGATGGATCGATTGCAAGACATAAGACAAGACTAATAACTTGAATTTCTTTAGAGAGCAGGACTCGACTACTCTGAAGTATATGCACAAGTAGCAAGATTTGAGACTATCGGATTGGTGGTAGCTTTGGCATGCAATCAAGGTTGGTCGACATTTCACTTAGATGTGAAATCAAACATTTTTGAATGGTCTCCTAGATGAAATCGTGTGTTCCACACAACCTCCTGGGTTTGTGAGACAAGGGGAAGCAAGGAAAGTATATAAGTCGTACAAAGCACTTTATGGTCTCAAACAGGCTCTTAGGACATGGAACAAGAAAATCTAGGCACCTAGGGCATGAAATAAGAAAATCGACTCATACTTAGTCGAATTAGGATTCACCAAATGCAGGTCTGAGTATGATGTCTATGTACAGGTCATGGCACAAGATATAACCATCATCTATTTATATGTCAATGACTTGTTAGTAACTAGAAATAACATGGAGAACTTGTTGAAGTTCAAGAAGCTGATGAAGAGGGAATTTGAAATGTCGGATCTGAGAAATTTGTTGTATTTCCTATGCATGAAATTTCAAATTACTAAGCAAGGTATGGTGTTGCATCAAAGCAAGTATGTTAAAGAAATACTCAAGAGATTTAGGATGGATGATTGGAATCCTGCATCCTCACATGTCAAAACTAATCAGAAACTAGAGAAGCATGGAGAGGAGGACAATGTCGATGTCCCTTTGTTCAAACAAATTGTAGAATCACTGAGGTATATGTGCAATAGCATACCTGATATAGGTTTTCCAGTCAGATTCGTAAGCAGAAACATGGATGAACAAAGGTGTCACACATGAAGGCTGCAAGAAGAATCCTTAGATACCTAAAATGATCAATAAATTATGGAATATTGTTACCACAAGATTCTGAAAGCAAAGAAGATGTGATTAATTATTATTCAGATGTTGATTGGTGTTGAGATAAGGAAGATCGAAGAAGCCCAAATGGTTATTTCTATCAAGTATCTGGTGCCCAAATCTCATGGTGCTCGAGAAATCAACCTGTTGTGGCATTATCATCATGCGAAGTTGAATATATAACAAGATCCTATGTTGTTTGTCAAGAAATATGAATCAAATCTGTGGTGGATGAGACAATGGTCGAAGTGGAGAAACCTCCGATGTTGCAAATCGACATAAGTCAGCTATCAATCTTATAAAGAATCCAATTCTGCATGGAAGGAGTAAGCACAATGAAGTTAGATTTCACTTTCTAAGGAAGAAGGTAAATCAATGTGAACTTGAAGTAAGATATTGCTCGAGTGAAACACAGTTAGCCAGCATTTTCACCAACAAAAATGATATTTTGACACCCACTTTACACCCTACACCATATGTACGGACGGTGAATAGTGACGTCCGTACATGTCTGCACAATGAATAGTACCGTTCGTACATGAATAGTGACGTATTTCCGTACAATGAATAGTACCGACCGTACAATGAATAGTGTCGTCAGTACATGAACAGTGCTGTCCGTACAATACGGACATACGGTGTAGGTGTAGGAAAGGGTGTCAAAATAGCAAACCTGTTTCACCAAAGAATTAAAGATCGACAAATTTATAACTTTGAAAAATAAATTATGAATAGTTCAGATTTATTAGCTTGTGTTTAACAACTTGGATCATAAAGAGGTATGTTATGATATAATCCAAATTAGTTAGCTACTTGGTTCGCGAGTTAATTAGTTTTTAATGATTAATTATTTAAGTCACATGTACCTACTTGTATAATTCAATTTTAACAATTACACTCTCTCCTCCCTAAGTGCCTTAGCACTAACAACAATGATATAAAGCAGTCAACAAAGATGAAATATATAAAAAAATATTATAATTAATTTTTATTTTTATTTTTAAATTTATAAATAAATACTAGTACATGTACAAAAAAATTGAAGGAAAAAAACCTAAAACATAGTAATATAATTTTTTTTTTTTGGACAAACCGAACAACACCTCATAATATTTTTTTATAAGAAAAAAAAAAGAGTATTCCTGAAACAAAAACAATAACAAAAAAAAAGTAAAAGTTGTTCGAAAAAGAATAAACCTTAACCAAATTGTAAGTTAAAGCCGTTGGAGAGAGAGATACGATTTGAGTGTAAGTGTCTGTCTCTGAATCTCTGTGAATTGAAAACCAAAGCGATGTGGTTAAAGACATTAGCAACCTCTCCTATTTCCGGAATCGCTCTTTTCGTCCTCTTGATCGCTCTCTTTCTCAGATTTTACATCAACTTCCCCACTTCAAACTCACAGGTCACTACGATTCTTTCTTTTTTAATTTTAAATTACAGTTATAGGTTAAGTAAGTCAATGATTTTGACTTTACATTTTGTGTTTAGAGATTGTTCAGTACGGAAGAGCTTTCATTGTTCAATGGAACTGATCAAGCGTTGCCAATCCTTTTAGGAATTCTTGGGTATTTCTCTCGTTCTCTGTTTCTAATTTGCAAGTTGGCATAGTTACAATTACAAACTCTAATATGTGTTTATATATCTTTCGTTATAGATCTGTTTTTGATGTAACGAAGGGAAAATCACATTATGGTTCAGGAGGAGGATACAATCACTTTGCTGGAAGGCATGTTCTTATATGCTTTCATGTTTTTCTTCTCTTTAGATTCCTATCACATATCACAATTTCAACTCATGCTTTTTTCTATCATCGTTTTAGGGATGCTTCTCGCGCATTTGTCTCGGGAAATTTCACAGGTGAATTAGTTTTTTATTTATCTGGTTTTGATTTTGCAATTTCTTTTTGAAATAGAATCAAAGGTCCTGTCCAGTGTCCAGTATAAATATACTTAATATACTTTTTTACTGATCATGTAGGAGATGGCCTCACAGACTCATTGCGCAATCTATCTAGCACTGAGGTTGTAATTGTTGTTTGCTCATTTTTGAAACATTCACTTACTCGCATGATGCTTCATACATCAAGATTTTTGATGAAAATATTCATTTCATTACAAGTATTTGTGTACAAGTGTTGGTTTCTTGTTTTTCCATTCTTGTTTCCTTGAAATTAATCTGAAACATAGATGTAAACCTTACACCCAATTAAACTGCATGCAGGTTAAGAGTGTTGTTGACTGGAGAGATTTCTACTTAAGATCTTACACGTGAGTCATATTTCCTTCAATTTGTTACTTCGTTTTAACTATTAAGTATCTCATTAAAGCTATGCTTGCTATGGAAGGATAGAATATTAGCGTACCTTATTATGTTAGATTAACCATGATGGTTTTTGCAAGGATAGGATACTAAATCACTGCGCACGTGTCTGTTCCACATCTGCTTCTGCAGTGTTATGTGTATTAAATTTTTGGCACCCCGGAAAGTGTTGGCGTTGTCCTTTGTCGTCTGCTAGTCCGATAGGATAGTCTGAAATATGGACTCTTCTGGTGTCTTAACTTTTAATCACTTTATTCTTTTGTATAATTGACTTGATGCGTAGTTTTTGCAGAAATGAAGATTAATTTGATGTCAGCTGAATCAGTTCCCTTTTTCTAATATTCAGATTTATACATCTGTGGTTGATTTTTAGTGATCAACTATGAAATGTATTTCAAATTTGATAATTTGATCATGGATTGAAATAGCTTACTGGAATTTTTATCCTTATTTATATAGGTACGTTGGTAAGTTAGTTGGTAGATACTACGATAGCCAAGGGAATCCTACAAAATATTTAAAAGGCGTTGAAGCAAAGGCTGCGAGAGGTGCTCAGCTTCTAGAAAAACAGAAGATCGAAGAGGCTAAACAACCTTCATGCAGTTCAAGTTGGAGTCAAGACGAGGGTGGTCAGGTATACACTGTCGAAACTAAAATAATTAGCAGTTTAACCCATGTGCGTAAATGCAGATTATGACACAGGCTTGCATGTTTTGGTCAGGTATGGTGTGATGTTGGCTACCCGAGGTTGATTCAGCGACCGATAGAAATGGCTTTGACCGGGAAGATAAGTAAGCGCTGCGCTTGCTTTGAAGAGTCTCAGTTAGGCCAATCTGGTTTAGAAGTATATGAAGGGTGCGACTACCATGCCAACAGGTGCAAAGCTTAGTCAGGAATGTAACACCAATAGGAGAATACTTTTTGTCGGGTATCCACGTGTTTTTGAATATGTATTTTAAAGCTTAATTTAATGAAGTGTATACTTCCACAAACGAAGTCTTCTATTTCATATCGATTTTGGGGTTAGCAAATATCAACTCAGATCTTAAATTCTGAAACCGAATTTTGAAATGCCAAGAGCGAATATTATTTATTCAAAAGTACATTCAATCTCCTAAGCCATATGGAATGAATAATCATATGAAATACATCGTATCGCTTCGGAGGATTATTCACTACAAAATGTCTTTGCACTTTCTTAACACCTTCATACAATCTCCTATATTTCTCATCAGATATACCCAACAGAATCTCCTTAAGTTTAGGAATTTCACTAACTTCAATCTGAACAGAGAAAGAATCCCAATTAAGAACATCACTAAAAGGAAGAACATATTGTTGTGAAATTATAATAGGCACACATTCTGCATAAATTGCCTCAACAATTCTTGGACTAGCGACTTCATAACCACTTGGACAAATACAGTATTTACTCTTCTTCATTGTTTCATGATATGAAACATTCTCAGGAAGTTTTTGATAAACTAAAACATCTTCGTCTTTGTTCTCCCAATGTTGGAAAATCATTGGTCTGATTTTACCATGCATTCCTCCTGCAAAGAAAGCCAAAAGCGTTCTGTTCCGCGATGGATAGCCGCCGAGTAAACCTTTTGTTTCTCCTAATAAGTTGATTTCAGGAAACGATGCGTCTTTCTTCGGATTGAAATGCTCCGAGATATTCGCATTGCATAGTACTCGTATTGCAACGAAATACAATTCCTTAACATACCATGTCGCCCTTGGTCCCTACGCACAACAATGTAAATATCAGTCTAACAGACACGGATGCGCTAAAAACGTGATAGTGTGTAATTGGCGACCGAAGCAAAATTACCCAATCATGACAAGAAAGCATGAAATGATCAGCTCCATAACTTCTATTCCAATATGCATATTTATGTGATATGATATCAACATAATCACCAATAGTTCTTCCCAAAACAGCTTTATCGCGAATTACCGGGTGAAACAGATGCTGAATGATCATAACAACGCTAAAGGGTAGAAAATAGACATGAGCTTCATTTGGATTCTGAGTTTTAAACATAGTATTGGTTTCCAATAAGTTGATAAATATTCCTTCCATTGAATATATATTCTTGCAAGGACCATAATGAAAAAGAGGAGGCTCTCCTTCTTCATACACATAGATTCTAAATAGCTTCTCCATTAAATGGTAACTCCTATAACAATTCAAAACAATTAAACTTTAAAGTTTGAAAAAAAATCAACACATAGATTCTAAATAGCCTCTACATTAAAAATGGTAACTCCTATAACAATTCAAAACAATTAAACTTTAAAGTTTGAAAAAAAATCAAAGTTAAAGTCTTTGATATGGTTGATAAAAAAACCGTCTTTGAAGGTATGCAAGACAGACTACTGCACATAGTCTAAAATTTATTACGATTAAACTGCGACTAATTTACACATAGTCTCTAAAAACTTGAGACGACTCTGTTGATAAAATCATACCTATGAAAAGCAAAGGCATTTCTGTAAATGTCTCCTTGTGGAACATAATCATGAGAATCCTCAATAGGCACAATATCATTGGTTCTCAACAATGCTTGTTTTATCAAAGCTCTTGCTTTTGCAAGACTTGCCTCAACTTTCTCCAAATTTTCATCTCCTTGTATTGATATTCTTGTAGACAACTTGTGCAATTCTCTATCATAGGACATTGTCTTGTGTCTTCCCTCATCCTACATGGTACAAAACAAAAACATCAATCCAACCTTAATCAACCTTAAACTATAGATGCACAAAACCAAAATTGATTGATTCATGTTATACTTTACCTTGTATGATGAAATGTTAGATCCTAAATGTTTCTTTTGAAGCCTTTGATAATTCAATTTTGACACCCATTTAAAACCCTTTAATGAATCAATGCTAAATAACACCAAAAAGATAGAAAATGCAACTAGACTCAAGTTTATTTTGTTGAAATGCCACATTTTCTCAGAACTCAATGTGGATTCATTGCCATCTCTCTCGTCTCTTTCTTTGACGGAGTCTTTTTTGTGGAAAGATAATGTGTAATGTGGATTCTTCTGATTTTTTCCATGTGGCTAGAGCATAATATAGTCTAATAAAGTGTATATTAAAGCCATTTATTTACAAAAGACAAAGGATAAATTAATTTTGATTTTGTCTTGTAACCAAAAAACACTTTTGATTCTCATATCACCGTGTAAATTTTGGGACCATCTGAGACACTAAAGTTTGGCGAATTGAGATTAGAAAAGTTTGCATGATAAATTTTGGTTCATTATCTACCGATTTTGTAGATAATTTGAAACCAACTATGTAAATAATTGAAGTTGAACTTAATCAATTTAGTCAATAATGGAATCCAATTCATTTAATCTTTTATTAGTTAACTTTTATTTTAGCATTTAAGAAAAATGTAACTATTTCTTTTGAGGAAATGTAGCTATTATCTTCTCAATACATTTGCGTTAATTTATTTCTTTCATAAGAAAAAAAGTGAATTTGCTTTAATTTATTAATTCATTTTGATAATAATTATAATAATATAATAATAAAATATTTTTTTAAAATAAAAGATAATATATTAATATTCGTCTTTATCTTATTTATGTAAATATCTTAATAAACTATATATATGAATTTCCACTATATTCAACATTTTTTTATTATTAATTGTTATATCTTTTAAAATAAATTAATAGTTTTTCAAAATCTTAGTTTTATTTTTTGTTTTTTCTATTAAATAAGCATCAATTATTGAAAAATAAGAGAAATGGACAAAAAGGAGTCGGAAATCAAGCCAATACCAACTCAAAAGAAAATAACGCATAATTTTGTCTAATATTCAAAGGTATGAAAAAAAAAAAGTTTAATTGTAATTTTGGTTCTATTACTTTTAATTTTTTTTTTAAAATTTTGATCCCTCTATTTTAAAATTTGAAATTTTTATTTCTCTATTTTCAGTTTTTTTTAGTTTTGATCCTCCTATTTTAAAATTAGAAAATTTTGGCCCTCTATTTCTTTTTTCTTTTTAGTTTAGGTCCCCTTATTTTCATTTTTTTAAATTTTTGGTCCCCTATTAAATTAGTTCCAAATTGAAAAGGAGACTAAAATCCAAAATAAAATTTAAAATAAGGGATCAAAATTCAAAAAAAATGAAAATATAAGGATCAAAATTTTAAATTTTAAAATAGGAGGATTAAAACTAAAAAAAATTAAAAATAAAAGGACAAAAATTCTAAATTTTACAATATAAAGATCAAAACTAAAAAAAAAATAGTAGAAGAAGTAGATATGTGTCATATATTAAAAAAATGACATGTTACTATAGATGTAGGGCCCGTTTGTTTTGGCTTTTTTCAAAAATGATTTTTATAGTGTAATATAATTTTGTAGAAAAAAATTTTACAAAGAAATTTTTCATAAAAGCTTCAAATGAAAATTTGGTTTGAATAGTTATTCTTAAAATGTTATTTTAGGTATTTCATCATTTTATTGAAACTTTTTTTGGATATCAAAATTTCAAAAAATCACTTAATTTTGAAGCTATTTCAAATAGCTTTTCATGAAAATCATTTTTGAAATACAACTTTTTGAAAAAATTGTGATTTTGACTATGTTTTGGTCTTTAATAATGTATATTAATGTTACAGAATTTTAAAATTAGTCTTTTAATTTATAAAAAACAAATTTAAAAAAATTTATAATATTTTGAAAAATATTTTTGTAGAATCTATTTTTAAAAATACAAAAAAAAATCCATTTTTTTAAAACTGAAACAAACTGGCCCGTAATACAAGAGTGTCATTTGTTTTTTAGTGGCTAAGACACTAAGCCTAAGCCTAGATGGTATTTAGCAAAAGTCTTCACTCCATCCAAAATTTCGTCCAACCTTTATCTTTGACAATCTCAATTGCTCTAATAATTCCTCAAAACTCGACCATAAAAAGTTATTCCACATAATCAATTTAACAAAAGCAGTCAGAAAATTAACATTGCAATATCTAAATATGCCACCACCCGTAGAAAAAGAATTAGGGATAAACGCTCTATCCACATTACATTTTATCCAAGCAAATAATGGGGATACCATATCCTCTTTGATTATTGGAGCTTTGGGAGAATGAATACTAACATTGAACGCTTTAATGATGAAAAAATTAACCATAGAAGATCTAATTATAAAGCTGACATGCTACAACTCATCTTAAACTGAGCTATAATGTGGAATGTGATATCGTTAAAAGAAATATATTGAATTGTACTGGTCAAAAATTACATGTGTGTGTGATATTGTTATATAGATAAGAGATACTCAGAAGTCTTAGTAAATTTATAATAATCAGGACTTGTCCTCGGCGGCGAGAGGCCCTCTATAGTGGTGTTTACGACGTTTAAGGTGGTACGAGAGATCAACTCATGTGAGATGAGAGGCTATGTAATATGAGTGATGTTGGTTAATTTATGACCAGTCTTTTACCCTCAAGAAGTCAGATATTAATAGAGACTCTTGGGCCTAAGATTTAGGAAATCCTAAGAAGTTGTAACCACTCCCTATTAACTGGGAGAGACTGTTGGCTATCTATTTTTCAAAAAGACATGGCATGACTCTGTTTGCATGACTCGTGGAGGGATAATACTAGGGGTGTTCGCGGGCCGGTTTGGTTCGGTTTTGAGTTAATCCGATGCCCAAACCGATCAAAAATATATGGATTGGTTTGGATTGGATTTTCACATTTTTTTTATAAAACCCAAACCGAACCAAACCGAGAAATAACGGGTTGGATTGATCGGATGCATTAGAAACAAATATAAGAAAATATTTTTAAAATTTTTTAATTTACATCAACTAATTTTTTATAATAATATAATTTTTTTTATTTATTTTCGTGTTTTCATATAGATTGTGAATGTTTCAAATGATGTTTCATTTTTCTTCCTTTTTAAAGTTGAATATCTTTTACTAGTTTCCATTATAATGATATAATTTATATGAATTAATATGGTTGGTTCGGGCAGACGGACTCGCGGGTAAAATTTTGAAAATCCGTTGCCCGAACCAATTAACATCGGGTTTCATTAGTTTGGTTCGGTTTTTGCCTGAACTAAAAAAATATCCGACCCAAACACCATGGTTTGGTTTGGATTCTGGTTTGGTTCGGATTTGCCCGAACCAATGAACACCCCTAGATAATACTATCATATATATGCTTATTCTGAGGGCGATCCTTCATACTACACAAAGGCAGTGCCCAGGCGACACCTCTCGAGGCGGGGACCCTTGTGTTGCCACTATTTGGGACTTTCACAAATATAACACTAAACAACCCCTCAAGCACGAGAACTTTGTAAAGGGCGAATTGTCTTAAGGTTGCATTGTTTGGGGCATGACTCTTTTGAATGGGAGATGCGTCCCCTAACTTAGGGGCGAGTCTCTCAGTTTAAGGCGACCTTTTAAATGGGAGGCAAGTCTCTTAACTTAGGGTGAGTCCCTCAGTTGAAGACGACCTTTTAAATGGAAGTCGAGTCCCTCAAATTAGGGTGAGTCCCTTAGTTGTATATGGCATTTTAAATGGAAGACGAGTCCCTCAATTTGGAGCGAGTCCATCAGTTGAAGGCGACCTTTCAAACGACAAGTGAACATTGTAAAACCGCCACAATACTGAATTGCTACAGTTTCCCAACAATCGTAAAACTTGGTGACGCAAGCATTTTTTGGAATAGTTTCAAAAATCGTTGCGCAAATCGTCGTTTGTTGATTAATGACAATTGTAAGCATCGTTAAATATGATGTAAATTTTTAAATAAATCTATACTTTTGACAACGGTTTTTTAAATCAAATTAGAGCTCTGTAACCCCACTTTTCTTTTAAAAAAATAATTTTACTTTTGGCATTAACTAGGTAATTATCAAAAGATAAATTCAAACTAATCAACTTTTGGCATGATTATATGGTGAAGTCATTGTTCAAAACATCATCAATTTCTCCTATAAAGTTAATAAATCATACAGAAGCTACAAGTGATTCTTAAAGAGCAAATGAGCATGACATCATGTATGCTATCAATATCAATAAAAGCTTGCTGCACCAGCAAAACCTATACTTCTGTTTTCATCTACATTGGGTACCTAAGGCTACCCGAAACCTTCCTATTACTGCAATGGTCAAGTCTACGTTCTATCGTCTGGGATCGCTGTTTGGAAAACGAGGACATGATTGGACAAAAATGTTGGCATCCAGTCAAACTTTCACGGATAACTGTAATAAGGGAATGACCGACGAAGCGATTAAATCTAGCAGCCATAATGTCATCCAATTCGATCGCGAGAGATTCCGTTTTATGGTTGCCAAAAAGATTAATCAAAACGATGGCCGACCATTAGGTACTTTTAACGTTGATCTCAAGAGAGGGTGGTGCGATTGTGGGAGGATTCAAGCATTTCATTTACCTTGCTCCCATGTAATCGCAACATGTGCTAGAATACGACATGACCACAACATGCACATACCAGATGTTTTCAAGGCTCTGACTGTATTCAAAGTCTACAAGGAAAGCTTCCTTGGACTTCCACACCACGAAAATTGGCCAACATATGAAGGATTTACTCTTTGCCACGACGAGACAATGCGAAGGAATAAGAAAGGACGTCCAAATAGTATAAGAATTAGAACCGAAATGGACGATCTTGAGAAAGAAAAGAGAAGATGTGGGATTTGATGAGAAATTGGCCATATGGGTAGAAAATGTTCGAATGTGGCAGGCCCGTCAAGTCGGCCCATCTAGATTAATTTGTTTGTTTTTTTTAAATTTTAACTTTCAATTAATATAACTTTACTTTTGTGGGATTTCAATTAATTTGGTGCCCTTTTAAGTAATATAACTTTCATTTGCCTGATACAACTTTCATTCAACATTCGAAAATATAAAAAAACATAAACCGCACCCAAACAAACAGGACGATAAACATTAAAATGATTTAAAATCTAAATAATCCTAGGAGACTATTACAACCATAAGGACAATATCTGCTTGGTTATACATCATCATAACACAATCATATTCATTATTTACATTTTTCCAGGTCTTCCCATCTCCATCTTTAACAAGCCTTTCAATTTTTTTAATCTTTTCTCCTTCTGGAATTTCTCCTTCTAACCATCTGGCCAGACTTCTCTGAAAGTGCTCGAACGTCATTGTGTTCCACAGTCGGATCTTCATCGGTGGCTTTACTGGAGAAAAAACCACCAAAGCATCTTTTTTGGTGAGAGGAGTATTTGGATTAGTAAAATACTATATTTTTTATGAAAATTTTGAGACTGAAATGAAGAAATGTATGTAGATGATCTGAGATCTAGAGGTACCCAAACAATGCTATATATAGATAAATTAAAAATAATAAAATATTTCCTGCTCAGCCAATGAAAGGATGAGCTCGGCCAATGCATGGCCGAGCTTCTCTACGTAATTATTGGTGTGCATTTGATAATAATAAATTATATTTTAAAATATTAAAATGGTATTAATTTATATTTATTATAAAAATATTTTTATTACTTAACATATAGAAATGTTTTATTTTATTATAATATTATTTGAAAAAAATTAATTATTATATTTTTAATATTATTATATTATTTAAATTATTTTTTAAAATATTAACTAAATTATAATATGTATTATTTAAGTTTTATATATTTTAAAGTAAATAAAAAAAAATCCTCTTCAATGGTTCGGCCAACCATTGGTCGAGCCCATTCATGAATGGAATTTGCATCAGTGGTTCGTCCAATGGAAGGATGACTCCTTAGAGAAAGTGTGGCATTTTGGTATATTTTTTTCAAGTTGTGGCAGTTTAGTACTTTTATTTTCAGACTGTGACATTTGTGTAAAAAAATCCAGAGTTTGAATCCAAATAAGAAGGATCACATTGTAGGAAAAAACTTAGGTAGAAACAAACCTAACAGTTAGTTTTAGAAACAATCAATCATATTTTTTTAATTAATAAAAAATAAAAAAAATAATATTCTCTCTCTCTTTCATAATCTCAACCACTCATGAATCTAATTTAAAAATAAATTAAATTTCAAATAAATTTAATATTTTTTCTTTTTCTTATTGATTGTTTATAACACTAAAAATTTAAGCTCGTTCCTACACAAATTTTTCTCTCACATTATAACGGTGAGGAACCAACCTCTTAAAATGCCATCACTAACACTACTCAACTCAAAAGGAGGAAACACAAGGGCAAACATCAAATAAGTAGTTGTCATAAAAACCTTGCCACTTGGGGATTGATTTGATGCAATGTACTCTCAAATACATGGAATCTAACAGGGTGTCAAATATTGAAGCATTTAAATAATAATGAATTTTAGTTTTTAAGTTAACACTAGTAAGATACCCGTGCATTATTTGATGCGATATAAAAAATATTATATTTAAATGTATATATAAACGTGGTATGATATAAAATATATTTATATATGTATTCAAATTTGAAATTAATTATTAATTTTAAAATAAACAATGATTATATAAATTCAATTGTATTAAAAAAAAAAAGAAAAAAAAAAGTGACTCGTACGATAATTTTTTTTTTAATATTTGAAAGTAAGAATTTTATCTTTTAAATTAAGGTAATTATTGGTTAAAATAAAGTATGTATTGTACTGATAGTGACCCGTGAAATTAAAAGTTTATTTGATATAATATACATGTATTTATATACTGGTGTAAATTTGAAATTAGTTACTTAATTGTAAAATGAAAAATAATTATATAAACTCAATTGTATTAAATAGTTATGCAAAGAGAAAAAAAAGACTCGTGGCATGAAAAAAGACAAAAAATAAAATTTTAATATTTTAAAATAAAGATTTTGTCTTTCAAATCAAGACAAATTGTTGATAAAATAAAATAGACATTTTGCTAATAATAACTCGTGTATTTAATGTGATATAAAATGTATTTAGATACAAATGCAAAACTTAAAATGATTTACTTAATTATAAAATGAACGATAATTATATAAATTTAATTATATTACATAATTATATTAAAAAGGATTTTGTCTCACATATTAATATAATTGTTGGTTAAAATAAAATAGATATTGTGTTGATAGTGACCCGTGAGATAAATAAATTTTTAATTTTATTAAAATTAAAAAATAGATTATTAGCATTTTTAGTGATAACAAATAAATAGAAAAAGAAATTAAAATGAAAGTTAGAAAGTGTGTAAAAAAGTGTGAAAGAGATTTAAATTTTAATGAAGAGAGAGAATGAGTGCCACTTGTCATGTTGTAGTAGTAGATGAGAATGGAAAAAAGTAAAGATTAGTTGATTACTAAAATGTCCTTTTAGTAATGTAAATAATTTGTGCTAAAAGGATAATATAGGGAGTTCATGCAATTGAATTTGTATATATAGATAGTAGATTGATCATTAACACACATGCTGTATCCATGAAAGTTTTGGATAGTTGTAACAGAAGTTTGTTGTTGGTCTGAATCAGGCGGTAGTCTTTTACACACATATCAAATTTGCCTCCAATGTTGCTGCTTGAAACCTACATGTCATTTCAACATATTAAAACAACTCATATAATATAATAATACTAACAATTAAATAGTTCAATCATAAATTTAGTACATATTTTATGCTTGAAACTCAATAAAACTTACCATAAATCTAAACATGCATTATACTTTAAATTATAGTATTGTAATGGTCAGATGCTTCCATTTGGAATCAGTAGCTTGCAAGAATCACAATGGTTCATTGTAACTTTGATAAACTCATCTTATATCATGCAAGAAACGTCTTTAATTACATTAGTCTTTTGAGGCATTTAGAAAATATTGAAAGCATTGTTGTGTAATATCTTGATTTGAAATTTCATCTATAATATAAGAAAAGTTGTTGTTCTGGAATTTTCACCCTTGCCCCTTGCTCATTTTTTGCCACATCTCCATTTTAGGGATAATTTTAGTCAAAAATTTACTTTATGCAACCGATGATGTCACATATTTGTAATCCAACTACCTATTTATTGTATTAAGCCTTTGTTGGTTATGTTTAAGTCAAAAGATGATGTCATTTGGTTAAATTTCAAAGATTTTTACTTCTAAAATAAAACTTTATGCTATTAAATTTTTCTCTGTCTTCTCTCCACTGTGTTCCAATCTCTCTTATGGTTATTTTCAGTTCTCTCTCTCTCTCTCTCTCTCTCTCTCTCTGACCTTACTTTCTCTCTTTCTTCCATCTTCTTCCTCTCCTTCTATCTCATCTTCTTCCTTCTTCCGTTGTTATCAAGAATGTCGCTTTCGAAACCCTAACCGAAATGAATGCATTTGATGTTTGGTCTGTAACGATTTGTATAGACCTATGTCTAACATTTTGATTTTTATGTTATTTGTAACAACTCTGCAGGTGGGTTATGTTCTGGATGTTCCATGGAATGTTACCTTGCCCCGATTGCATGCAAGATGTCACTGATTTCAACTTTAAACTCCAGGAAGAAATTTTCTCCTCTTTAGATCTGTCTCTAAGCTTTTGATTTATAGGATTTTTGTTATGTATTTTTTTGTTGTTTTTCGGTCAGATCTGTGGTTTTTTTTTTGTTTTGATATTTCAGATGGTGGTTATTCATCGATATGTTTACGTTTAGGGTTCTTGCTCAGAGATATTTTGTAGAAACTGAACAATGTTGGTGACGAGTTAAGAGCGTATGAACCGTGAGAGGGAGAAGAAATAAGCGCTTTTGAGAATAGATAAGCGCTTATTTTGTTTTTGTTTCTTTTCTTTTATTGAATTAAATGATAAGGGCTATGTGGATAGATCTGGCTTGTTTTGTCTTTGTATTTAATTTATTTTCTTTTGGGATGTCTTCTGCAGATTACCGAATTTGAAATAACTATAATGACATTTTGGGATGTGTTGTGCAGATTATCGAAAGATGTTGGATCCATTGTGAGTTCTTAACAATAGGCTCTAACTGAGAGGTAAACATGAATTTGTTATTATTGAGTTGTTGTTATTTTATTTTCATGTACTATCTCAGGATACAATGGCCCGTATACCTGCTAATCTTGAGGAAGAACTTTGATGGATGTCTCGAGATTTCTATGGCTATATTGAAGCAGCATTGAAAAGTTTTGCTGCTAATGTACCCAAGCTAAGCTTTGGTTTTTGACATATTCTATGTATAAAATTGTTCCTTTATAAAACATGTTGATTTGAAGTCACTTATTGGTTGTTTCTTTGACAGGAAATTGTTCTTGGCCATGTTGAAAAAGCTACGGAAGACATGATTTTTCGCTCCCTACTTCTCTAGCAAATGTGTTTGATCAACAAAGTGCTTTTATGATTGTTAATTACAACATCTACAGATCATTTAAGACAATGTCATCTATATCTAAGCAATTGTGTTATAGGTTTTGGAAGCACTTAACCCCTATTTTTTACATACGTACTAAATTATATGAGGTAAGCCAAAGTGAATGAAGTATTTTCTGAAATGTCTGATATTTTAATGAAGTGATCTATAATGATTTGTTACATTTCTTGGTATCATAACAGGGAGAATTGGTGTTGCGAGACAAATACAATTGTGTATCCCTTAAGTGAAGCAAGAATCACTTAAGAAAAGTTGATGTTCTGGAAATCACAAAATTGGCCTAATTGGGAGAAGAGTTGTTTCATATGAGGTAAACCCTATATTGACACGAAATCTGAACATAGAACCCTAGATCTGTAAGTATTTTGTTTTTTATTCTAATTAATTTGGCTTGAAATCTGAACTAATTAAGTATTATCTATTTAATTTGTTTGAAAGTGATGCAAATTAGTTACTTTGTTGCAAGTGGTATAGGGTAAAATGTTGATGGTTGATGCAGTGCGACATCTTCTGGAAAATGCGCAAGAAGATCCTCATAACCACTACTTTGTTTTACTTTCTTATAGGCAATTTAGTCTATATTTTTTGCACAGTTAGTTAGTTTGTTTTACTTTATGATCTTCTTGCATTGGTTTAGTAGATGTGTGTCGTTGTATAAAATGTAGATTTGGTTGATAATTCCTTTTATTGTTTTCTTTGCCCATTAACTTTGTTGATGTTGTTATTATTTTAACAATCTGATTCTCTAAAAGATGAACTCATTCAAGGTGACATTTAGTATTTCAATAATATTAGACTAATGTTGTGTTTGTAAGATAGTCATTAATCTTGAAGGATTTAAGACCTCACGGATTAAATCATATGAGGTAAGCCAAAGTGAATGAAGTATTTTCTGAAATGTCTGATATTTTAATGAAGTGATCTATAATGATTGGTTACATTTCTTGGTATCATAACAGGGAGAATTGGTGTTGCGAGACAAATACAATTGTGTATCCCTTTAGTGAAGAAAGAATCACTTAAGAAAAGTTGATGTTCTGGAAATCACAAAATTGGCCTAATTGGGAGAAGAGTTGTATGATGGCAGTGATGACAATAGGGGAAAAGTTGTTTCATGGCAAGGCGATAACAATGCAGTGATGATTTTTTATATATTTGATTCGAACATTGGGGGAAGAGTTGTTTCATGGCAAGGCGATAACAATGCAGTGATGATTTTTTATATATTTGATTCGAACATTGGGGGAAGAGTTGTTTCATGGCAAGGTGATAATGTATCTATCGAACAACAATTGTTGTATTTCGTCCAGATGCAAGACGCATCCATTGGGAACCTCTTCTCTCGCATGTGCGAGAATATGTGAATCTGAGCCTTCTTTTGTTCTTTCGACTAGGAAAATTTGTTTGATATTAATTGTTTTTAGTTTTTTAATTTTGAAGCGCTAAAAAGGTTATTTTTTAGATACGAACTTGAGATTAACATAATGGCCATCAGCAGAGATGCAAGCAACTGGTTCTTAGAGTCCTGCATACATATAGTTGTATTTTGCAGACAAGCAGACGAACATAAATATAGTTGTATTCTGCCACCATCAGATTTGGATACATGATCTGCAGACCTATTGTTGGATGTGCCTATTTTAGCATGGTTATTATCCAGGGGATTATTAGAAGCATTAAGACTTAATATGGCTCAGGTATTGTTTGATGTAAAACACTTACCATAAGCAAATAGAGATGTTCAGTGTTCCACAATGATCAACTAATGGATAATGGCCAAGTTTGTTTCCTTTTGTGCGACTTTATAAATTTAGGTTTTGTTATTAACTTAATCTCTTTTATTTTATCTGTTTAGGTTTTTGAACTTTGGAGAACCAACATTTACTTATATGCATTTGGCCATCAATGGTGAAGGTGAAGATTCTCTGAGTTGATGTGCACTTTGATTAGTATATGTTTTTTATTTTCATGGATTCTAGAAATACGAATTAGAGTTTTGTTCATGACAAATAGATGGAAGCTGCTGACAGAAGTGCACAACCATGGTGAATTAGAGTTTGCCTCAAATTTCTCATGCTTTATGTAACATTGTCAACAGGTATATACTATATATTATATACTATAGACTATAGTTAAATTTAATTGAATATTTTTATGTAGATTTCTTGTAGGAGTGTTTATGTATATAGAGTTATATTTTGCAGGTTTTGTAGAAATGGTTGATATGTTTTATATTACATCTATGGACAATATCCAGGTACCTGTCCTTATCCACGTGAATACAATACTTAGTATACCTTGGTACTGCTATGCACACTTAAAAGGTTGATCTCTCCAATAAATTTCTGACATTTCTAACATTTCATATATCTTAAATATATTATTTCTAAAAGTATATATTGTTTAAATTGAATATTTAAATTATGTGCACCTGGGCATATACAATATTCATGTTAGTGTACTTTCTTCTTAATTTCTGCAGATTGTATAGAGTTTATCAGAATTTTTTTACAATAATGCACGATACAGGAATCACACAGCAGAAAAAGAAATTTTGAAGAGATGATATTTAAGGTAAGTAATATTTTGGCTATAAACTCCTATTAATTGCATTGATCATGAATTTAAAAAGTTGTCCTCATGTGAAATTTGTACTTCTTGTATCTTTTTGGTAATTTTAGTTAACATTACACAAACAAAACTAATTCTAACATATTTACAGTTGTTGTGATTGTTCTGGAAAAGTTCATTCATTAAAAACTAAAATTTAGTGACAAAGTAGTCTAAAATCCAACCGAAACATATTTGTAAAATATGTAAAATTTTGAGTTGATGGAATTTGATGCAATGCAAAAAAGGTGATTAATCTGGCAAAGATAAGAAGGCGTGAGAGTATGCAAAATGTGATGATGGTGTTGACAGTATAGGTATACACAAATCTTTTTCATAAATGCTGATGACCATTAGCCACAGTTAATGACAGTAAAGAGTAGTCTAATCATGAACAACAATGATGGAGACTAGGTAGCCTACAAAGCAAAGTAAAGAGTGGTCTAATCAGATGTGAAGGGTCTTTAAAAAGAGTGTGATAAAAAATTACTCCTATTTTACATATGGGGGTGTTAATATAAAATTATTATAAATAAATATGAATAAGATTTTACGAAAAATAAAATAAATTTAAAAATCATGATTAATAAGCGTGTTTAATTTTTTTAAAAATGAACATTATAAATTATTTTCAATATTTCACACAAGTTAATAAGCATCATTAATATTTTTAAAAATTAAAATAATATATAATTTAATTGTACGCTTAAAAATGTAAAAGATATATTTTAATATTAAACTATAAAGGTAATATCATGCAATATAATAGTCATTTCAATAAATATCAATTAATATAATAGTCATTTCAATAAATATCAATTAAATATCAATTAATTAAATATCAATAAATATCAATTAATTAATATTAAATAATATAATAAAAATCTATAAATATAGTCATTAGCTTGACTTACTTTTAGTATTCTATAAAATACGGTTTTTATAATGAAGTTAAAAGTAATATTGGGTTGGGTTGGAAATAAGGTATCATTGATTGAAAAAAGGCCCACTTTATATAGTATAAATTGGTATTCATTCATAGTGCAGAAAACCATAACAAGGAATGGTTAGGGGCATTTGTTGGAAGTGTACACTAAATAAACACTCCATGGAAACTGCGAAACCCATTTCATGTTCAAGCGGGTAAGCTCTTCATTTTCCTTTCAACTAATAAAAAATATGTTTTTAGTTTTATACATCATGAATGCTTAAAGGTATGACATTTGTTTCTTTTTTCAGATCTTCCTCTGATAGCTCAGCAACAAAGGAACAAACTGAACAACATCTTGACAAAGTTGTTGATGTCACTAAAGAGGTAGAAGCTGCATCCAGAAATAAAAATAACGGAAAAGCAAAAGCAACTGTTCTTGATATTTGGAAAGTATGAAAGGCTGCTAAAAGGGGTGTGAACAAAGACATTAATTTGAAAAAATCATCCTTTGGTGAAAGTTCTAAAGTTAATGAGTTTGCTGAAAACAAGTTTAACAGGTACTATGTTATTTATGAGTTACAGTTATATTTTGTAAATGCATGCAGTATTTGATGATACATTTTCGTTTTGGTGATGTTGCGTGTATCAATTCCATGTTTGTCTTCAATTGTATAAACTTAAAATGAAGCTGAAATATGTGATGCATTTATTTACTTTGTTATTATTAGTTCTGCATCTTGAATGTTATATTCGTAATTTGTTTGGGAATGTTTTGAAGGGAAGGAAACATAGGCGATGAAGAAAATGAGGAATCGAAAAACGTACAAGACAAAATGTGGAATGGAGGTCTGGGACCAAAAATGGTGCGTCACAATGAATTGTTTGAATTCGACGAAGAGAACGACGAGAAAGATCAGTCTGATGATGACGACTTAAATGACGAAGACTCCGAGAAAGAATCTGAAGATGAAAAAGAGGAGGTATTTTACTGGGAAAAGGAAATTTCTTTTGGTTATAAGGCTCAGAAAAATGTTCTTGTAAGACAACCTAACTCACCATATTTTCTAAATCAAATTTATGTTATAAATTATTATTTAGTGGTTTTAAATTTAAATTGAACAGCATTTTCCAAGGGAGGTCACAATGAATTGTCTATTTTGGGACCAAAAAGAAATAGTCATAGTTGATGAAGATACTGCTAATAGTTACTCAGGAAACATTCACTGTGCAAAGCGAAACGGAAAAATGGTGAAAAAGGAAAAATTTATAGGGACTAGCTGGTATGAGTACGCTAAAAAGAAGAGATTACGAAGAGGTGATAAACTAGATTTTTCCATAGATATTGTCTCTCCAGAAACCATGTATGTATCTCTGTTAAACCGCTGAGGGTCTTGAAAGAAGAAATCTGTAGCAATTTATGAAATGCTGGTCCAGCTTTTGTTTTGTTTGTGTATTTGTAGCTGAACCGGGTTTCAATTTGCAGTAATATTTTGGTTTGATTTTATGAAATAGGTGGCGTGTTGTTATGTGTAATGTTGGTTTTTGGATTAATGTTTTGTTTCTGTACATTTGGTATCTTTGTGAATTTATACAATCCAATATTAATTTTGAAAAATATTAATAACAACAATTATATTATATAATTGGTATTCATCAACAGGTCAATAATGATGAATAGAAAATTACAAAGAAAACAGTTTATGCATGTTGACTCCATGCAACATATGGTTTATCATGTTCATCTTCTGTTAAAGTATATACTTATTTTTTTTGCAAATATTAATAATAAATATTAATATTAACAATGTTTAACATATTTCCCTAGCTTAGGAAGAATGTTAAAAGACACCCAAAATTAAGTAAAGTGTAAAAATTTTTTTTTTTTGATATATGTGGTATCCGACCAGTCAGACCGACTAATCCACATAGAGAGGGTTTCTTAGGCCCCCCACGTATGGCCCTTGAAGGTTTTTTTGGTCCCGTGCTCCTTCGAACTCGTGACCCCAAGGGGAGAAAACCCTTAGGACCCGAGCTCCCTTCCGCTGGGACAACCTTCTCAGGTTAAGTAAAGTGTAAATTACATTAAGCATGTGAAGTTATTTTTGTGAATGTATTTATTGATAAATTTATGTATAGCAAAATAATTTAAAACAAAAATTTGAAGAACAGATGTTTTAGCTTTTCGGTTAGTAGCTTTCAATAAAATTTGCAAGTACCATGAATACTAATAATCTGTGTAAGTTTACAAATAAAATATCATTCAATAAAATTTGCAAGTACCATGCCAAATAATAATCTGGGTGACTTTACAAATAAAATATGGTCCATGTGAGATATATATACTTATAGAAATCATGAGAAAAATATTTATGCGTACATTTAACTTAAAACTACACGGTTGAGTGCGAAATAGAAATGATGAGAAATATATTAAACACATGAAAATATTGTATAGACACAACTTTATTTTTGATTCAAATTGTTGTATAAACGAAAAAAATACTACAACTTAACTATTGATTCAAATTGTTTTAAGTTAGACAAAAATATTATTGTTATAAACGGGAACAACTTTAATTTTAATTCAATTTTTTTTATATACGAAAAAATTAGTGTTGTTATAAACTGGCAAAACTATAATTTTGAGTCAAATTAAATTATAAACGAAAAAATACTATTCTTATAAACGGGCACAATATTTATTTTGATTAAAATCAATTTATAAACGAAATTTTGATTACAATATACTTTTGATTAAAATTTCTTTACACACCAAACAAAATTTGTGGTTATAAACGGGCACAAGTTTAGTTTTGATTCAAATTTTTTTATATAAAAATAATACTAATGTTAAAAACGGGCACAAATATATTTTTAATTCAAATTTTTTTGATACGAAAAAAATGATCTTGTTATAAACGGGCACACATTTACTTTTGATTCAACTTTTTTTACATACGGAAATAAATTTACTGTTCATTCAATTTTTTTGTATAAATAGTGTAAAAAAAACTAATATTTATTTACAGTAAAAAATACATTCTTGATTAAAATATTTTTATGTACGTAAACAATTTATTTAATTCCTTCTTTTACAACACACAACAATTTCTTATACCTAGAGATACAAATTTTTAATTTCTAACCTACCTATTTTTATAATTTTACCATCTTTTTTGATTAACAATTACGCGTCCATAACATAAAATCGTCGAACAGACAGGCCCGTGCGAATGCACGGGTTAGTTACTAGTTAATTATAAAAATAAATTGTACAACCATATTAGTACAATCTAAGTACTAATTAAGTTGAAACAGAAAGTAATTGAATAGGGGTACAAGTACCTACATGAAAATTTGAGGGGTAAAGATGTGAAAAACTATGAAGCATTTGAAGGTGTTGTTCAAAGAGGTACCTCTCTAGGATAAGAAACAAAGAATGTAGCTTAAGCTATTGTTGGGTTTGGGCTCCCTTCCTATGTGGAGAAAGACCCAAATATGATTAGTCTATTTGTCTCACTTATTTAAGTGGAGAGGATCAATTTAGGGTGGAGAGAGATAGAGAAAAATAAGGATTCAAAAAGAGAGAAAAGAGGAGAGAAACTCATTCCTGTTTTTCTGCAACCAGTTTTACTAAATCGACGATCCCCGATTTGTTAACCGTTGGATCGAGCTCAAATTTGGTGGACAGGTTCGTAACACATATATCTAACTTTTGACCATTCATAATTTCAATACAACGTCTGAGGTGAAAGTTATTTGCTTCGCACTAAAGTTGCAATTTTGGAAAAAATCTTCAGTTTTTTTATTCTTATTTGTAAGCTAGTTTGCTTTGTGATTTGCGGTTGTTAGCACTAATTTATGAATCACTTTAAGACTCTCTTGTACTCTTAATTGATTATAGTGGAGTTATTTCTTTTGTCTGGACGACTCTTGGTTTTTACTTTCATATTGAGGGGCTTTCCGCGTTAAAAATATCAGTGTATTTTGTGCCTTTATTTTGTTCGATTTGTCGTCTTATGTTTGTTTTTGATCCTCAAGATTCCTACAAGTTTGTGGGAGTTTTATATCTGCTGCATATTGGTCTATTATTGTATCTTAATTTTCCACCAGAGTGGCATCATAGCTCTTGGTTAAGGGCTATTTTACTTGTTTGAATGATGGAGTCAAATACAAAGATGAAGATGGTATTGTTGAATGGTTCTAATTATAATTTATGGAAGGACAAGATGAAAGACTTACTATTTATGAAGAAATTGTATTTACCGGTTTTTAGTTCTGCAAAGCCGGATTCTGTGTCTGATGAAGAATGTGAGTTTGAACATCAACAGGTATGTGGTTTTATTCGACAATATGTAGAAGATAATGTTTATAATCATATTGCTAATGAGACACATGCAAAAACTTTGTGGGAGAATATAGAGTCCTTGTATGCCTCTAAATTAGGGAATAATAAATTGTTCTTATTGAATAGCTTTATAAGTTTGAAGTATAAAGAGGGAACTTCTATTTCAGATCACTTGAGTGAATTTCATGGCCTCCTTGATCAGATGTCAGGAATGAGTATCAAATTTGATGATGAACTTTTGGGACTATTTCTATTGCTATCTTTACCAGAGTCTTGGGAGACATTTCAGGTTTCTATCACAAGTTCTGCTCCTAGAGGTGTTGTTTCTTTGGAAACGGGTAAGGGTGGTATTCTTAATGAGGAGATGAGAAGGAAGGCACATGGTTCTTCATCTCAACTCGAGGTACTTGTCACTAAAAATAGGGGGAGAAGTCATAAAAAGGAACCGAAAGGTGGTAGAGAGAATAGCAGAAGCAAGTTCAAGCCACAATACAAGAATCTGGAGTGCCATTATTGTCACAAAACAAGACACGTACAAAAGTATTGCTATCAGTGGAAAAGAGATAACAAAGGCAAGAAGGGTAAGTCTAAACAAAGAGACTGATCTTACCAGATCAGAAAAGGATCAGCAGCCAACAACACGTCGTGAGCTTCTTTATTCGCTGGTGGTGGTGAAGAGAAGGGAGGTGTACCTGCAAGGTACTCTGATGCTAAAGTCAGAGACAGAGTAAGCAACGCAAGTACAGAGAAAAGGTGTAGAGAATAGAATACCTGACCCTTTAGTGAAAGAGGGTATTTATAATGTGCCCCCAACGCAGGGCCAACGATTACTTTGCATTGGGTTGGATCGCAAAGCCCAATATGAGTAACTGACAGGGCTTACGTGGCATAGGGAAGACCAGCACGTGGTCTTCGCCCTGGATCAACTACCCCGTGGTCTTTAGAAGGTGGGCTGACCAGTTCTTTCGGAAGTGGGGTAGTTGCCTGATGACATGTCCCCGTGTGGGGGGCACGTAGAGTCCGTGAGGGAGACATGTAAGAGCTCCCCAGGCGTGCAGATGGGCTGAACCTCAATTGGGCCCTCCCCGACGAGGAGTTGGGTTGGGTCGTGCCCGACGATTGGCCAGGCTTAGGCCCAGTCCATAATAGGAGCCCCCCAAGTCGATGCTCTGAAGCAGAGGAGTAATGACTTAAGAGTCAGTCCAAATGTCGAGGACCCGTCCGGAAGAGCGTCACTATGTCCGGAACACCGAGTTGGGGGTCGATGCGTGTGGCCAGAAGTAAGAGATGCTCGATGAGACAGGAGTTCGCGGGGAGGTCTTCCCTCTGGGTATGTCCTCGCTTGGTGCTTTGGTCGACGATGTGGTGAGGATGGAAAGGAACGGGCATGCCCAACTCTCGGGCATGAGGGGAAACTGAGAGGACACGTGTGGTGTCTTCTAGTGCCACGTGTCACGTGTAATTAATGCTTAGGGCGGCTACGCGTATGGGCACTTGAGTGCCTAGTGCTGCCTCGCTTCTCGTGCTAGGAATATAAATAGGGGGAAAGTCCCCTTCATTTTCACGCTTCCCCTTTATCTTCGTCAAAAGTTTCTCCAAGTCTCTTTAAGTTCTTCAGACCGCGTCCGCCGTCTCTGCTGTCGTCGCCACCACCGTAGCCGTCAGCTTCTCTCTGTCGTCCAGATCTTCTCCCTTAAAGTAAGTTTCTAATCTTTATCTCCAACATTATGAATTTACCGGCGATTTTCTGGGGAGCATGTAGGATTTTAGGGGGGACGTATGAATTTTTTGGCAGAACTATGAGTTTTCCGGTCGTGCTCATGAAGTTTCCGGTCAAGACGTCGGAAAGTTCACGAGGATTCTGGGAACTTTATGAAGTTCCCGATGAAGGTCTCAGGAAGCTGGGATGAAGGCCTCGGGGAGCCTTGCTCCCCGCAAACGTGCAAATATTGCGGGGAGGTTCCTCTCGAGGAGTCTCTGCGTTTATTGGGGTTTTCTCAACTGGGGAGCCTTCCTGCCGAGGAGGCTTGCCGTGCCATGTCGGCGGGGGTTTCTTCGTAGACGAGTCTCTCTGTCGAGGAGGAGCTCGTAACTCTGTGTCGGGGAGGATTTGTCTGGGGCTCCTCGTCACTCTCTTCGCCCTTTCACTTGATTTGTGGTGGAAGGGTGGATTTGATCTCGAAAGTCAAATTCACCATTTTTCTCTGCTTTTCAGGTAAAATGGTCGTAAGGATCGAGGGCGTCATTCATATCGACGACGAGGCCGAACCTGAGGCACCCGTCCAGTAAGTCGGAGCCGAAGGAGCCCGCACGCCCGAAGATTGTGCCGAGCAAGAACTTCTTAATGTTGCGTCGCGCTTTTCCGTCGATGACACGAACGCCTTTGCGACTGTCAAGGACCTCACCGTGGGCTCTTCCCTAAATTGGATGGTCTATAAGCCCAAAGAACAACATCACATCTGCTCGAGTTTCAGGGGGATGAGGTTCCCGATGTATGAGTTCGCATTTCGGGACGCTGGAATCCGTCTCCCCTTCAGTGATTTATAGAAGGGGGTGTTCTAATGGTTGCGTCTAGTGCCTTCACAGTTTCACCCCAACGTGATAGCTTTCGTGCGGGTGTTCGAACTTGTGTGCGAACATCTCCGTATTGGGGCCACACTTCCTTTGTTCTTCCGCACTTTTCACCTACAACGGGCGTCTGCTAATGGCCGGCATAGTCGGGTGTCCCTGAAGCAGCCGAGGAAATTGTTCCGGGCGTACCAGGATTCTGTCTGCACCTTCAAGGATATGTTCTATGTCGTCAAGCTTGTCTCGCATGCGGCCGTCGACTTCTTGTACAACCTTGTGGTCACAGAGGAGGACAGAAGGCGCAAGGAGACATTAGTGTCGAAGTTTCCCCTCTAGTGGGAGGAGGGTCACTTCGCGAAGGGAACGAACAACTACATTGTGAAGCACGACGACTTGGACGCCGATGACCAGGAATCTTACAAGAAGATAGTAGAATTTGTCTCTGGTTTCACTCCCGCCAAATGTGTTTATAAGGATGAGAGTTTCATACTCGACGATCGCGGGGAAGTTTGCCACGAGGCTCAATTTATTAACACTAAGGCTCTCCTCGAGTGCGAGTCCCATGAGGAAGCCTTGAGGTTCTTAGGTAGTGAACGTTTTCTTTGCTAGGGAGTCTGCCCTTTTCTCTTTTTTGTACTGACTTATTTTTCTGTTCGCTGTCGCAGACCAGATGTCGAACGTGCAGGAACGTATCATGAAGCTTGCGACCACCAAGGATGCAAAGAAAACCACCAAGGGAAGAGTCTCCCAGGTCTAACAGATAATACATCCAGACCAAGGGGCAAGAGACTCTTCTTCCCCCCAATATAGCTAGTCTCCTCCCCTGCAGGAGGCCCCTTCTAAAAGACAGCGCACCGAGGAGCCCATACTTGTTGACCTCGAGGAGAGTGCGTCTGTAGAGAAGTTTGTGCTGCCCCCTTGCCACATCCATCTGGACTTCTTCTCCGGGGACAATTCCTCAATTGTGGTTGAGGCTGAAACCAAGGCGATCATAGGGATCAACAGGGTGGCCAGAAGGAAGGCGTTAACCGAGGATATGGCCGCCATGATGAGGATCTTTGAAACGGTATTGGTCCTCAATGATGAAACCAGCCCGACCTCTGAGCTGAAAAAGCTGCGGGACGAGAACCCCGTCCTTGAGGCGGAGAAAAACATGGCGGAGAACGATATGCTCGAGGCTCAGACGAGGTACGAGGCCCAGGTGCGCCTCCTTTAAGAGATGACAAATATGAGGGAAGATCTGAAGGGAACCAAGGAGGAATGAGATTGCCTCCTGACCAAGGTTGCTGAGCTGGAGGCTGTTGTCAAGCCTGCCAAGGATGAAACGGAGGAGGAGAAAGCCCTTGCGGCCTGTGGTGCCCTAGTCGCCCGAATCTGGGAGCTCGAGCAAGAGTGTTTGGAGGCTCCCAAGGTGGGTTTCAACAATGCTTTGGAGCAGGTCTAGATCGCGAATCATGGGGCTCAACTTGTCTTCGAGGGGATTGGTCCTTACCACCTGGTGGTCGATGGTAAGGTGGTCGTCCCCGAGGAGTCCGTCGAAGTAGCTGGTGATGAGGGATCTAGGCCCGAGGAGGAAGTCGCTGTTTGATTTACTGTTTAGCTGTTTGGCTTGCGTGCCATTTGAATTATTTTGTTCGGCCTACGTGCCGTAGTTAGTAGTTGACTTTTCCCGGCCTGCATGCCATGGGCTTTAACTTATAATTTTTGAACATGGGGTTTGCCTAACATAATGCATTGTGTTCTGCCTTTTGGTATGTTTATATTTTGTGTGTGTTGCTTGTATGTCGAATACGTGTTTTATATTTGCGTGTTTTTGTTTAAGTATTTGTGGCCTTTGCTCGACGTTATTGGTCCTCGACAGTGTAGGGAACTGGTCAAGCAGTCGGAGTTGGATTTCGATCTTCGACGAAGCTAAGAGCTCGATCGAGGTCTTTGCTCTAGGCGTGAACTTCCCATCGCGAGCTGGGCGCTCTGACTAGTTGGTACAACAATGGTGGAGCTCGGTTGAGGTGTCCCCGTCAGATCAAGAGTTCACTCGCACACACAAGAGCGGGCTCTTATCTTCTTGTCTCGAGTTTAGGAGTCGCGCTTGTACCCTAGTGCCCCCCTGCGGTCACGACGCAAATAGGTCACGGGAAGTGTTTAATTGTAGTACTGTTTAAGCTTTTCAGCATTCCATGGTCGATCAAGTTCCTCCTAGTGCAGGTTTTCGAGGTAGTAGGCTTCGGTCCCCGTTTTCGCACGGACGCGATAGGGGCCCCCCAGTTCGTGGCGAGCTTGCCTTTGCGCGAATATTTTTGGTTCCTTCATAGGACTAGGGTGCCCACCTGAAATTCGCATTTGATGACTTTTCTGTCATGTCGCAAAATTATCTTCTGTTTGAGCGAGGCTTCGCGGAGGGATGCCCCGACCGGATCTCTTCGACTAGGTTGAGCTTCTCCCTTAGGGCCTCGTCGTTGATCTCCTCGTCGAGGGGGGACTCATTCCTCCTTGAGGGTTCCCTTATTTCTACCAGAATCACAACCTCAGATCCGTAGGTCAGTCAGAACGGGGTCTCCCCTATGGTCGAGTGCGGGGTCATTCTGTAGGCCCAAAACACGCTGTGCAACTCCTCGACCCACCTTTTCTTGGCATCGCCCAATCTTTGTTTCAGCCCACGTAGGATCACTCTATTCGCGGCTTCGGCCTACCCGTTCGTTTGCAGGTGCTCGACCGATGTGAAGTGTTGCTTCGTGCCCAGCTTGGTGACGAAGTTCTGGAAGTTCTTGTCGGTGAACTATGTCACGTTGTCGGTGACGATTGCTTGGGGTACGCTGAACCGGGTAAGTATATTCCTTTTGTAGAAACGGAGTATGTAGTGGTCTGTGATTTTGGCTAAGACTTCGGCCTCTATCTACTCAGTGAAGTAGTCAACGCCGACTATCAGATATTTGTTTTGGTATGACTCTATGGTGAAGGGCCCGAGGATGTCCATCCCCCACCATACGAATAGCCATGGGGATAAGAGTGTCTTGAGCTCATTGGGTGGGGCCAGGTGCATGTCCCCGTGTCGCTGGCACTTGTCGCACTTCTTGACGTGCTCCTTGGCATCTTGCTGCATTGTGGGCCAGTAGTACCCCTTCCATAATGCTTTACGGGCTAGGGACCGTCCGCCGAGGTGTTGCGTATTGACCCCTTCGTGGATCACCTAGAGTATGCCGGGGACCTTGGACTCCTTGATGCATTTGAGGAGGGGAATGGAAAACCCCGCCGATATAACTTTTCCTCAATGATAGTGTACGAGCAGGCACGTCGCTTGACTACACTAGCCTCCTTGAAGTCGTCGGGTAGTTTTCCTGTGCTGAGGTATTTGTATACCGGGGTCATCCAGCAGCGACCGTCACATATGGCGTTTACATCGATGGTCGAGGTGGGTTTCTCGATACTTGGTCATGGAAGTACTTCTTGAATGACGAACTTATTCCCGCCTTTTTTCTTCGTGCTCGCCAGCTTAGATAGGATGTCCGCCCGGGTATTGTGTTCGCGCAAGTCGTGACTTACTTCCGTTGAGGCGATTTTGGTCATCTTCTCTTTCACTAGGGCCAAGTACTTGATGAGGCTGTCGTTCTTGGCTTGGTACTCTCCCCGCACTCGGGAGGCCACGAGCTGGGAGTTAGTAAATATTTTTACCTCTTTCGCACCGAGGTCCTCGGCCAGCCGTAGCTCATCGAAGAGGGCCTCGTGTTCGGCCTGGTTGTTTGATGTCGGGAAGGATAATTTGTGAGAGACCTCGATCAAGATGCCTTCCTCATTTTCTAGGATGATGCCTGCTCCGCTTCCCAACAAACTGGATACCCCGTCGACATAGATTGTCCACTTTTAGGATCCGTCGGTAGAGGGTTCCGGGGTGGTCATCTCTGCGACAAAGTCGGCTAGTGCCTGAGCCTTCAGAGCCTTCCTACCCTCATACTGAACATCAAACTCGGAGAGCTCGAGTGACCATTTGAGCATCCTGCCCGCCATGTCGGGTCGGCTGAGGAGCTTCCTCATGGGTTAGTTTGTCCGTACGACGATCTTGTGGGCCAAGAAGTAGTGCCGCAGCCTTCTGGCCGCAGTGACGAGGGCCAGAGCAACTTTTTTGATCTGCTGGTACCTAAGCTCAGGGACTTGGAGGGCTTTACTGGTGAAGTATATCGGCTTCTGTCCATCAGGGGTTTCCCTGATAATAGCCGCACTGACCGCCTCGGTTGCAACGACGAGGTAGAAGTATAACGTCTCCCTGTTTTCTGGTCGCGAGAGGACCGGGTGCTGCGAGATGACTTGTTTGAGGTGGAGGAGTGCCTGTTCGCATTCCTCGGTCCACTCGAACGTGGCTTCTTTACGTATGAGTTTGAAAAATGGAAGTGCGTGTTGGGCCGATTTGGCCACGAAGCGGGACAACGAGGTAAGCATCCCGTTCAGTGATTGGATCGATTTCTTCGAGTTAGATGTTGGGAACTCGGAGAATGCCTTGCACTTGTTGGGGTTTGCCTCGATTCCTCGTTCTGTGAGATAGAAGCCGAGGAACTTCCCTGCTCGAACATCAAAGGTGCATTTCTCTGGGTTGAACCTTATCTTGCATCTTCTCGCCGTCTCGAAGACTCTTCTGAGATGGGCAGTGTGGTCGACCTCTTCTCGTGATTTTACGATCATGTCGTCCATGTAGACCTCGAGCATGTCTTCGATCTCGCCCCGGAAGACTTTGTTCATCATCCGCTGGTAGGTCTTGCCGACGTTTTTCATACCGAAGGGCCTTACGTTGTAGTAATAGTTGCCTGACTCATTCATGAAAGTCGTGTTCTGCTTGTCGGCCTTCGCCATGGGGATTTGATTGTATCCCGAGTATGCGTCGATGAATGACAGTAATTTAAAACCTGCAGAATTGTCGACCAGTTTGTCGATGTTAGACAATGGGTATGCATCTTTCGGGAATGCCCCGTTAAGATCGGTATAATCAACGCACATTCTCCACTTTCCATTATTATTTTTAACGAGTACAACATTGGATAGCCAGGTTGTGTACTGGGCTTACAAAATAAAATTTTCCTTTAAGAGATCTTTTACAGCCATTTCAGCAGCCTCCGCTTTCTCGGGAGACTTCCTACGCCTACGTTGTACTACAGCCCTAGCGTCCGAATCTATTGTGAGTTAGTGGCAGGCCACATCTGGGTTGAGGTCAACCATCTCTACAGTGCTCCATGCGAACAGATCGAGATTCTCCCTGAGGCAGGCCTTTAACTGTTTCCTCGCCAGGTCGGGGAGGCCCGTGCCAATCTTCACGTTCTTGTCCGGGTCATCCCCGAGCGTGATGAGCTCGAAGTCTCCATCTGGAATGGGGCGCATGGGGTGAAGAGGCTTCCCGTTGCCTTCAGGTGGAGGGGGTGTGATCCGCTACCTCATTTTACTTCTGCTTGCTGGGGAAGCGGCTGTCGAGGTCGACCGCGTTGTCGCCCGAGAGTGGCTTCTGCTCTTCATCCTGGGCTGACTTACCCGCGGCCTTGGACTTGATATTGATCTAGTTCAAACCCTTGGTTGCAACCTCGAAATATCTCTTGGAGGCCTCAATATCCCCGTGAAGGGTGACGACACGACCCTTGGTCGTGTAATACTTTATCTTCAGGTGAACTGTAGATGACACAACTGTGAGCTCGGCTAGGGTCGGCCTTCCCAGGATGCACTGGTATAGAGAGGGGTACTCCACTACCAAGAAGAAGACCTTAACTTGTCGTGCAGTCTCATCGTTCCCGAAGGTGACCATTAGCTCGACGTAGCCCCACGGTCTGGTGGTGGTGTTGTTGAAACCCTGCAGGTCAGAGTCGACGTACGGGGTTAGATGTGTCTCGTCGAGCTGGAGGGTAGTGAATAGGTGGGCATACATTATGTTCACTGAGCTCCCTTGGTCGACCAGGATGCGGCAGACGTCAAAGTTCGCCATCTATGCTCTCACCAGGAGGTGGATGTTGGAGTTAAGGGCGCTGCCCGACAATTCTTCGAGGTAGAAGGTAATGGGGTTCGACCTTCCCTGGATCTTCTCGAAGGTGGCGTTCTGCGCCGAGCTCGCCTCTATCAATTCGTCGAACTTCAGTTTCATCGACCCCACAGAGACTTTATTGAACCCCCCGCCGGATATGACCATGGCGGCGAGGAAACTTTCCCATGGGCTACGAGCGGTGACAGGTGTGTCGGGCTCGTAGGGGAAGTAGAAGTATTCTGGTCGGGTGACTCACAGAGCGACCTGTAGCCCATTATCACCGGAGGACGAGGTCGCCTCCTCGACCCTTTTTGTCTCATGGGTCTCCTGCCGAGGGGCTTCGCTCTTCTTTGTTTTGATCAAGATTTCGATGGCATCTTTGAGGTGGATGTAATCCTCCGTGACGTGCCCGTGGCTCCTATGGAACCGGCAGTACTTGGACTTGTCGACGTTTGGCTTAGGGGGCATCGGCTTCGGGAAGCGGACACCACCCTGCTGGAATTCTGAGTTGATGCACTCGGCCAGGATGCGCTCGCGGGGAGCTGTGAGTAGCATATACTCAATGAAACGGCCTGTTAGCCCCTTCTGTTCTTGGGTGTCGCGGGGCCGGTCTTCTCTTCTTCTTTCCCCGCCTCGTCGGGGCGTAGTGAAATCATCGTGCCTAGAGCTCCTGGCACCCTCTTGATTTCGAGAGTCGCGAACTCAGTGGGCGACCTCTATCTCCTCATACTATATGTATGCATGGGCCTTATGGAGGAGCACGTCTAAGGTGTTAGGCCTTTCAATGCCGATTGCCTTGAAGAACTCGGTGCGAGGTCGTAGTCCTCGCTCGATCAAATATTTCTTCATGTCGTTTAAGGTGGATACCTGGACAAATTCTCGGTTGAACCTCTTTATGTAATCCCAGAGTGATTCGTCTTTTCCCTGGATGATGGCTTCCAGGGATGCTCCCGTCTTCGGGTGGCGTCGGGAAGCGGTGATGCGCCTGGAGAACTGCCTCTTAAGCTCCTTCTAGGAGGCGATGGACTCGGGCCCAAGGCTCTTGTACCATGCCATAACACCCTTCCTCAGGGTATTGGGGAAGAGCCTGCACTTGATGGCTCCCCGAACGTTCCGGTAGTCGAGCATCGCATCGATGCTTTCAATGTGATCGTCCAGGTTGGTCGTACCATCATAGGTCGCCAAGGGTGGAGGTTTTTCCATCCTGACAGGTAAGGGAGTCTCCATGATGGCTTTGGACAGCGGCGTGCACTGGTCGTCCTTGTCGCTCCTGGCGGGGAGGGCTCATTGGTCGGCGCTTTGGCTTCTCGACGCATCCGTCAGCCTTATTCCTCTTATGAGCGGGGGAGCGTCTCTCCTTCCAGGGAGGGGATCGGTCGCGCTTCTGGGAAAGTGCTGACATAAAGATTTAATTATCAAATCTAAATGCCCTAGCTGACATAAAGTTACTTCTTATTCTCCTTTCGGTTCGTCTTCTTTGCACAACGACCACCTGTTGGGTCTTGACAGCTTCTTCGACATGGACAACTTGTTGGACCTCTACAGCCTCTTGAACCTGGACAACTTGTTGGACCTCTACAGTTTCTTTAACCTGGACAAGTTGTTGGACATCTACAGTTTGTTGGACCTGGACAACATTGTTGGAACTCATTTTGATTAATCCTCTTCAATGATGCTGCTTGTATGATGGTAAGAAGAGGAATAATGTTTTTATAATGGTTTCTCTATTTCTTCGTCTTCTCTCTACATTGAAAATCTAAACATTTTAGTTGAAACTCATTATTGCTTTTTTAATTCAAAAACCATTGTTGGTTATTGAATAGTGATGGTCAAGTTTATCATTCATTTTTGAATACATTGCTATTTAAGATGGGGCATTGGAAATCAAAACATTAAATAAAGTAATAATGGGCCCAAAATCTATTTACATAAGAAGTGGTAAGAACATTGGTCAAGAAACTTATAGGTATAATAAGTGAAAATGTAATGCTACAACTGAGTTATTTACCTCCGACAATTGCACACACATTGGTCAAGAAATGAATATATGGAATATGTTCCTCTTTAAAGGTAACCTGGAACATTAAACACAAATTTATCAAGTGATAAAATGAAAATGTCCATTTTTCCCTACAAATTACAGAGCATTATGCTTAACAATTCACAACAATTTTTTTGCAGATTACCTCAACAATACTAAAAGAACCTGCTTTGAATAAATCTTGATCACGCTCCTGTCACAATTCACAACAAAAATTTCAGAAATGGGTGAGACTCCAGACAAAAAGGACTAATGCCATCTAAGATTTAAAAAATTTCATTAATCATTTTGAAATTCTTTTACCTCTGAGACCAAACTGCTCTACACCTACAATTTCAAATACTAAATTTGTGTTTATCTTATATGGTTGATACTTTAGCATAAACCCCTTCCATTTCAACAAACTTGCATATCAACATCCTATAACTCTAGATTTTTTTCTACTAACATGGAACTTGCATCATGAAATTAACAGCAGAGTTATTCTACACTAATTACAACATTCACATACTTAAATCATGACTAACTAACATACTTACAGAACATTAAATAATGATGATATAAAAACAATAAATTAATGATGCATGTACATGTTTACGATGAAAAATTTTAGACTATAAGTACATAACCATCAAACTGGACCAGATTAAGAATAAATTAAGTTCGGAGTAGAAAAAAATATAACTCACATGCTTATTTCCCGGACTACTACCCAAAAAAGACACACGGTGTGCTTCCTAATCATTTTTCTATTCAATCCCTGAATAGCTTCCTCAGCATTCTTTCTGTTACAGAAACAGCAGAAGGCATTAAATCAAGTTAACACATGGTTAGAACAACAAAGTTTTCACACTCAAATCAAGCTAACGGAATAAACATGTATGTACTTACAAAATAAATCATACATTTCTAACCATGGGTAAGCTTTCCATTAACAACTTGTATCCACAACAACGAAATAGAATTAAATCACTTACTATTTATTGTCTAAATGCTAATTGTATAAACTGGAACAAATACTATGAATTAAAAAATATCAAGCGAAGACTCAAAATTAAATAAACATCATGAATTGAAAAAACTTTACGATGTTATTAAAAACTTGCTTTTCAAAAGTTACAGGTGCGGCTGATATACTATTTAATATAAATTAGTCAACCATCATGTTTTAAATCTGCTTTTGATAAGTTGTAGGAGCAGCTGCAATACAATTTTATATAAATTAGTCATCATGTATATAAACATGTCATCGAAAAGTTGCAGTAACAGAAGTATAAAATATTAACTAACGTACAAAAATGTATTCAATGACTGTGACATGACAAGTAATAAAAAGTTAAAAACCAGAGTGTTTGTACGAACCTATAGGACTATAATGGTTTTGTATAAACTAGAACATTGGCAAAAGCTAAATAGCTAGGTGACTGAATTTTATCCAGCTGTGTAATGTCCTGTCACTTTCAAAACACGAGAAGTGCTTAGCATAATGTAGAAAAGCACGATCTCGTAGATCGGCAAGTGGTAGGTTGGCCACCTGTGAGGTCGTTCAAGAAGAACTGTGAGGTCATTGCTTTTTCTTTCTTCTGCATAATTTGAAAGTATTATTACATTATGTAAATATCAAAAATAAATAAAGGGTGTTCTATATAAAACAGACACATATCTAACAATAATCAATAGGATGTATATACCTTTTGAGCAGCCGGTGATAAAATTCAGGCATAGAAATCACACCATGTTCCTTCAAACAAAGATCTCCAAATGCTGTAAGAAAGTTAAGGAATTAATATTGGAAAAATTAATTCACATTGTATTGAGATTTTAAGTAGCATCCATGAATTATTTTTCCTTCAAGATTAATGACTATCTTACAGACATAATGTAGGCCTAATATCATTGAAATAGTAAATGTTAGTTAGAATGAGTTCATATTTTGGAGAATGAGATTCTTAAAACGATAATAACATCAACAAAGTTAATAGGCAAAGCTCACCTCATGTTTTAATTCAATGACTTTCCCAATTGCAGTTTCAACATTACCACTTTGTACCGCCTTTTTATCATCCATCCGATCAGTGATTGTAGCAAGATCAATGTTAGCTAAAGATCAATAAAGGCAAGTATAAAATGATTAAATAAAAACAATTCCACCCTCCTCCAAAAGAATAATAAAAAATAAGAAATAAAGGACACACTCAAAAATGTACCTGAGCACCATTTCTAAAGACATTAATCTCAACTTCAGGTAACATACGTTATGAATATCGGCCATTTCCAACAGGACCAGGATCCCGAAACCTAAAATGGAAAAGTAAGTAGCATATTATTAATCAAGAACATCGTAAAAGAAAAGATCAACCAACTCTATTGGGAAGAAACATGGCATACCAGTCTATAAAACTGATATTTGTATACATAAGATAATTGAAAATATAATCAAAATTATACAACAGTGCACAACTACAAAACCAATGCAAGAAGATCAGAAGCTAAAATAAACAAACTAACCATGCAAAAAATATCAAGTAAATTGCCTATCAGAAAGTAAAACAAAGTGGTGGTTATGAGGATCTTGTAGCACAATTTCCAAAAGATGTCGCTCTGCATCAACCATCGAAATTTTACCACATACCACTTGCAACAAAGCAACTAATTAGAATCACTCTCAAAGCAACTACTTAGAAAAATGGAGGCAGCAACCATTCAAATACTCAACCATAGAGGCTTTGCTATCGTGTCTAAATAGAATAAAAAACAACATACTTACAGATCTAGGATTTGGGGTCCAGATTTTGTGTAAAAATAAAATGCTACATATTTTCAGTACCCGATAACCCCAATTGAATAAAAATATAACCTTTTTAGGGTTTCAGTATCTACAAACAAAAACCCAAATAATTAAACACAATTTGAGAGACGATTGAACAAAAGAAGACTCAAATTCACTTTTTCTCGGACAGGCGAGAAAAAGATTCCCAAAGGTTACGTCTAGCATCTGCGTGAAGTACAACAAATGTTATTCCACAGAAACATAATCAGCTTGCCATGAAACAAATCTTCACCCAATGTTCGAATCAATTATTAAAAAAAATCATCACTGCTTGTTATCAAAGAAGATGAAGAAGAAAATGAAAAATATAACTACCTGTGAATTTGGGAAAGCAAACCTGTGAACGAAAAGAAAAAGAGAGAGAAGAGAGAGGAAGATGAAGACGACAGAGAAAGAGGATTAGCGAAGAGAGAGAAAAGGAAAGTGAAAAATGAAAAGTGAATTACATGTGTCATTGGGGGAAGAGAAAGGAGAAAAAGTTAAATTGATCAAGTTAGTTTAGAACCAAATAGAAGCATGTGACATCATCAAATGACTAAACCATGGCTTAATTGTATAAACATGTAGTTGAACTTGAACAAATTGACATCATCGGTTGAAAAAAGTAATATTTGGACACAAAATACTCCCAATTTAATAAGGTGGCAGAATAAGAGAGTATGGCACTAATTTTTTTTAAGAACATCAATTTTTTTTAGGATTTCTTAATACACCCCGTAAGTTTCTTAGGCACCGTGCGAAATTTCTTTTTTGCCCCCTGATTCCGGATGTGCACATCCGGATGCACCATTTTTTTTGAAAACGTTGATTTGTTCCGAATGTGCATATCAGGAATAATTCCTGATGTACAAATCCGGAACCATTTCTTATAACTTGGCGCCAAAGCTTCTCCCCCCTCATTCTTTAGATCTTTACATTCATAACAATCAAACTCTCTCAAACTCTCAATTTCTCATTCCCACAAATCCCGACTTTTTTCACTCGATTTCAGCGCAGAGCAACTTCTACAACGATCAAGACACTCCAAATCCTTTGTATCTCTATTTAATCGGTAAGTTTTCAAATTTTAGAGTTTTGGAGTTATTTTCGAGTAATTGATTTAGAGTTGACATTTAGGTGTAGAAATTGGTAGGTAGTATGAATAACATTGGTTAGAGACAATATAGGTATTGTTTGCTGCTTCAAACGGATGATCAGGGCATTAAAATGCCCTTTTCTATGGTACAGTAGCCATGGCTGCGTTTTTTAGAACTTGAAATACATACCGAATATGCAGATCAGGAAAATTTTTAACGTTGATTGCTTTCCTGATGTGCACATCCGGAAAAACCCAACGTTAAATATTCTGAGTACTTCCGGATGTGCATCCACGGAAGTTTTCCTGATGTGCAAATCTGGAAGCAACTTGGTTTCTATTTTTGTTTTTTTTTGTTTATTGTTTATTGTTTTTTTATTTATTTTTAAAAAATTCTAATTTATTTATTATGCTTTGCAGATTACATGGCTGCCAGAGACGATCGTATGATACATGGACGGACAACTCAGATGCATCTGTCCGACGTGAGCGGACGCAGTCTATAGCCAAGGGTTCCGGCGCAGAGGCAGTTCCAGTAGCCCCTACAGCTGAGGGATATCCTACACCACAACCTTCCACATCAGAGGTTCAGGCCACTCCCCTGCCAGCCGCCGTTTCTACATCTCGAAGGCATCGGGTTCCTACTACTGGTTCATCAGGGTCCCCGCCCGCATGCAGGCGTCGTCGGGAGACTCCAGTTCTATCACCTGCTCCTATTCCATCCCCTGTTCCTATTCTTGAGGGTGATCACCCAGCACATGAGGGTGGTGACAGCGATGATGATTTTGATGAGCTGGAGGGTTACCCCAGGGGACCGTCTGATATGTCCCTACTCCTGGGGTTCTCTGAGCATACTGCCAGATATGTCTAGCTAGGACAGGTAACCTTTCTCGGTTTATTTATAGAATTGTTTTCGTTGAAAATAATTTCATTTGTAACATTGTTTTATTTGAAAATTTTCATGAGAAGGATTCCCAGAAGTTCTATAACCATGGGGGCAAGGTTACAGACATGATTGCGGAGCTGCCAGAGGATGAGTGGTTCCAGTCTGCACTTGCTACCTCTGGTCTCAAAGGCGTTTCTAGGATTGGGTATCCCCAGATCATGTACGGTATGCTGATGGCCTTTGTTGAGAGATGGCACCCTGAGACATCCTCATTCCATCTACCGTATGGCGAGCTCACGATCACACTCGACGACTTCTCGTTCCTTTTATATCTACCGATCACGGGTACCCTTCTTCGTCACGGTAAAATGTCGAAGGTGGAGGCGATAGAGATGCTGACTAGGGAGCTTGGGGCTACTCCAGATGATGCACTTGTAGAGGTGACCCAGTTGAGAGGCGCACACACCCAATTCTCCTTTCTGACACGCAGATTTTGTGAGGAGCTTGCAGAGGCATGACGGGCAGCAGGTGATCCAGCTGAGGTGGAGATCCACAGGCAGCGTGCCCTAAGATACTACTATCTATTTTTGCTCGGCAAGCAGCTGTTTGTGGACACCAGCGCCACTCACGTTGATATCGTTTACCTCAGGTACCTTTTGGATCCCACAGAGATCCATGGGTACAACTGGGGGGCAGCTACGCTGGCATACACCTATTCAAGGCTCTCAGATGGTTGCCTCTGGGCAGCCAAGACTGTGGCAGGCAGCTGTACACTATACGTGGTAACAATCTTATATTTTAAGTCTTTTTTTTTCATTTCTTTTCTTTCTATATTCATTATAATGTTTGACACCGATGTTATGTTTTCCATTTCAGACGTGGATATTACAGCACTTTCCCAAGATTACTGGTTGGGGGAGTGTCCAGGGGTACTGTCGTACCTCGAAAAATACGATCCTCGCGATGGACGCGGAAAAAACTGTTCAAAACAGAGTCGCCACCGAACTTTATTTATCCCAAGTTAGGGAAAGGAAAATATCGATAAAACCTTTAAAGGGATAAGAAAATGGTCATCGCAACCAAATTCGGGTTCGGGAGTCGATTACGCAAAGGGGAGGTATTAGCACCCTCTACGTCCGTTGTACTCAACGGGAACCTCTTGATTCGATTCGTGAGATAAATTAGCTAGGTTTGTTTGTTATCTTCTAAGGTAAAAGAATTGGTTTTTAAAAGGGAAAATGGGTGGTTTTTATTAGTGTGCTCGACAAGGATTGAGAACCCTTGGGCCTACGTATTCCCTCATGCAATGGGAAAGTCAGAGCATTCGTAGTTCGTGGGACTATGGTTGTTTGGTTTGTGTTTTTTAAACGAACGAGTGTTTAATTCGCATTCTAACTACTAAACGTTGGCTTGTCTGCTCATCAAGGGAGGCTGAAGCATTAGTTCATATACGCGGAAGAATGGATTAAACAATGTTCTTTTTGTGAAAAGTTGTTTGATTTGGATTAAGTATGTTAGAGATTTGATTGAGAAAACAGTTTGATTTGCGTGTGTTTTAGGGTTTCGGTTGCACAAGGCGAGAAAGGAGAGTTTTTTAGTCGCGTTGGATATTTTAGAGGTGACAATTGCCCACACACGAGTAAGAGAACTCGCACCTAAACAATTGAGGAGAAGGGTCAAAGACTCGACCACCCTCACATCACCTTTTAGTAAAATGTGTTTAGATAAAGATTAAGTGTTTTAATGATTACTTGGAAAAAGGTCTGAATATTGTCGAGTTGCAAGTGTTTTAGTGGTGTCAATTGTCCACACACGAGTAAGAGAACTCGCACCTAAACAATTGACAGGTTAAAGTTTAAGTTTTTTAGAGGTGTCAATTGTTCGCACACGAGTAAGAGAACTCGCACCTAAACAATCGACAGGTTAAAGTTTAAGTTTTTAGAGGTGTCAATTGTTCGCACACGAGTAAGAGAACTCGCACCTAAACAATCGACAGGTTAAAGTTTAAGTTTTTAGAGGTGTCAATTGTTCACACACGAGTAAGAGAACTCGCACCTAAACAATCGAAGAGAAAGACCAAAGACTCGATCCACCTCATTTCACCTTTTATAAAAGTAATGTTTGAATATAGATTGCGTGTTTTAAGCAGCAAGTGATTATAAAAAGGTTTGAACGTTATCGAGTCACAAGTTTTTTAAGGTGTCAATTGTCCACACACGAGTAAGAGAACTCGCACCCAAACAATTGAGGAAAAAGACCAAAGACTTGATCCCCTTCTTTTTCACCTTTTAAGAAATGATATTTAGTATAATTAAATGTATTAATTTGATTTACGAAAAAATACTCGACGTTGGATCGAGGTTTGGATTTGCATGCGAAATGGTTGAGGACTAATGGAAAGGAGGTCCTAACGGTTCAAGGTAAGGTCGATGGCGAGGCAAAAGCGCTCGACTTACAAGAGGTATGAGACTTGATATGTGGATCAAGTGAGTGCTTGAGGATGAATATATTAATTAAATTTATTTTGGAAAATGCTTGACGTTGGATCAAGCTTGTTTATTCTTGTAAAAAAAAAGGTTGATTTTAGTCTTATGGAAGAGGTAAATACTTACCCAAAGGGAGAATAAACAAGCCACAATAAATCGATCATACATATGCAAACAAAGTGTATAATGTGCAACAAGTATCGTTGTATAAAGCCCAAGAGGAGGCTATGTGTGTGCAAGGTGTCCTAAACTAATAATGATCAATCAACCATACAAGTTTAATGGATAAAAAACGATGCAATGGCAAACACTTTGCGATTTAAGCAAATCTTAAATAACGATTCAAGCCACATCTAAGTCACACACGGGGTTCAATGGGTTCTCACAAATCCTTTATATTTGAGAAGAGAAATTAAATATTTTTTGGTATTTTTTATTTTTATTATTTTTTGGTTATTTTCATGATTATTAAAAGTTAAAGGTTGCAAAATAGAAATCTCTAATCCTTAAAATTAAAATTAATTATCCTAAAACTAATCTTAAACTTAAAAAAAAAATTTTAGCACTAATTCTAAGATTAAAATAATTTTTCTAAAATTTTAAAATACTAACTAAAATTCAAAATATTAAATCTAAAATTTAAAATACTAAATCTAAAGTTAAAATATTAATCCTAATGCTAAACCAAAAATTAAAATAATAAAAAAAACTTAAAATCATGATTCTAGAATTAAAATTAATTATCCTAAAAAAAAAACGAACTCATGTTATGTTCTCTTTTGGTGCAATGGGCCAGACAGGGGGTCTGAATTGGAAACAAGGGCGCTGAGGCCCAATAAACTATATGAGGGTGCGGGCATAGTTTTAAAAACCGGACCGGACCGGCCGGTCGGACCGGTTGGACCGGGAACCGGCCAGGTAACCGGCCGGGTACGCTTGCTGGATCGGGCATGTCGTCGAAACGGTGAGAACCGGGAAAACCGGCGGTTTTCGCAAACCGCCGGTTCAACTGCTTATTTTAAAAAAAATTTTTTTTTTTTTTAAATTTTTTTTAAAATTTTTTTTAAAATTTTTTTTTTAATTTTTTTTTTAATTTATTTTACTCAAATACATAGGAACTTTTCTTCAAGAATAATAGTAATCACTCATTTAATTCAAGTGATACACAAATTAAGTTTTGTAATATCCACAAAATTATTTTTACTATTTTGTATTTATATTGATTGAAAAACCATCATACAAATATTTGTATAGAAATTTAAGAACACAAATTAAGAAACTAAATATAATATAATTTTAGACTTAACTGATTTCCATTATATATATATATATATATATATATAGACTTGGAAAATTTATTATTTAAAATAATGTTAATATTTGTATTGTTTTAATTATTAACATTAAAACTTATTTTTTATTAACATTAAAACTATGAATTTAAATTAGACTCTGTTTAATTTAGACTCTGTTTAAAATTTATAATTAGACTCTTTTAAAATTTGAATTTAAATTATGAACCTGTGAATTTATGATATGATCTTTTCAAAAAATTTAAGTGCTAGTTATAGTTTTTAGAGACTGAATCATCCGGTTCGACCGGTTTTACCGGTTTTATACCTATTATAATGACAGGTTTATTCAACCGAGTTATCCGGTTTAATCCGGTTTAATCCGGTTTGGTCATGCGGTTCGACCAATGACCCAGTGGTTCGACCGATAAACCAGTGAACCAGTACCCTCACCGGTTTAATGACCGGTCCGGTTTTTAAAACACTGGGTGCGGGTATGGAGCGGGTCGCTCCAGCTGCGACCTGGTTTGGCTTATGAAGTGCAAAAACCTAATGGCCGTTTTGTTATCTCACAAAGATACTATCGTGAAGAACAACACGATTGGTAGCGTAATGTGAGGAAGAGATTTCAAGACACGATCTCACGCTCTATCCCTCTCACACCTGACTCGCTCGCTCATATCTCTCCCAATTGTTCATCCTCACTCGATCGCGTCTGCCTCTCTCTCGATTCGCTTTCTCACGATTCATGCTCAAACACCTCAGTCCCAGCAAAATATTTACACAAAAAATAACCTAAACCAACAATCATGAAATGAAATGGAAAAGAAGAAAGAATGAAGAGAACAAAGATGATTACGCTGAATCGAAGCTTCGTCCGGTTCCAAAAAAAATTTCGATATGCGTTCTTCTTCCTCCGTGCGGTCTAACAGCAATATCTTTCATCGTTTTACCTTTACGAATCAAAATCAACATAAATCCATGGTGAAAGCTTCGGATCCATTCGCTTCGTCTCAAATTTGTTCGTGGTTTCGTTCGATTCGCTTTGGTTTATGCTTGTGGTTCATCGTTTCAATTTCAGGTGCGTATGGGTTCTCGTTTTCTGCTTCAATCTTCCTCTTATACCTTTCTATGTGATGCAGTTGGGTTCTGAGATTTTATGAGTTTGATTGTTGAAAGTTGGAGTGGGATTTTTGAGGGTTGGAAGAGGTGCAGAGTGAGAAGAATTTTGTCGTTACTGAGTGTGTGATGAAGTTTGTGGTTTGAAGGAGAGGTGCTGAAAATTAGCGGTGGAAAGATTTGTGAAGGCAAGGTAGTGGTTGGTCGTCGCAGAGGTTCTGAGTTGTTGTTGCTAATATTGAGAAGTTATGCAGGTCGTTGCAACTCACACAGCTTGGGTGAAGAAGAAGAGATATTGGGGTATGAAGTGATGTTCACTGGAGCTGTAAACGGTATAGATGATGATGTTTTTCGTGTATATTGGTGAGAGGATTCAAGGTTCAAAAGATTGAAGGAATTATTTCACAGATGAAGGTTTTTGGAATCTATTTTCCGGTTTCCCCCCCTTTTGTTATGTCGACCATCCTCCCCTTATAAAACCATTGAACTTCTATATTTTTTTGAAATTTTGTGTTGTCTCTTTCATGGCAGGTTTTGTTGGTTGGTCAATGGCACAGGTTTATGATGCAAGTTGTAGCAGAGGCAGCGTGGTAGCAGTGTTTTGGCTGGGAGTGTCGTACGGTTTAGAGCAGGTTATTGGTTTAGTAGTAGTAGCAGTTTGGCGTGCAGTTTTGGAGCTTTGTTTTGAACATCGTTTTTGAGTTTTGTTTTGGCAGTAGATGCAGTGTTTTTGGAGTGTATGTGTGTACGCGATTTGCAGGGTGATGCAACAATGTTGCTTTTAGATGTGGCAGGGTTGACTTATTCAAAGTTGCAGCAGAGACTTATGGGTAGAGTGTGATGTAGCAACATAGGTTGTTGTGTTTTGGAGGGCATGGCTTGGAGGAGTATGAAACAAACAGAAGATGTTTGTCAATGGTGGATGTGGATATGTATTCGTTTGGTCACGGTGGTGTTTATGTTATTTTTTAGAAGTTTTTGAATGAATGGACTTGATGAAAAAAAGATGAAATAAATCAAATAAACTTAAATGAATCTAATTAGCAAAAAATAATAGAAGAAAATGATTAAGTGAATAAAATCCTAATTATAAAAACAAATCTAGATTAATTTTAGATTAATAAAAGAAAATGATTAAATAAGTAAAATTAAGTAAAATCCTAATTATCTAAATTAAAATTAATTTAATTAAAAATATTTAGCTAAAAAACCTAAGTTAATTCTAAATCAATTAAGAGATTTTTTCAACTAAAAAAAATGCAAATAAAATAAAATGAATAAAAGCGAATAAAAAAAATGGGTATCGAAATTCCCTAAAAAGACAACACTAAAATTATCAGCATGGGATAAATCGCTCGGAGAAATAAAACATTTTATCAGATTTTGAAATTAATCAGGACAGACTTTCATTTTGACTGATTCATTTGTAAACCCGAGAATTCTACTCCTGCTGACATTTTAGACAGTATGCAAGATGAGTGGCATGTTATGCTATGCGGATGATGTGAAATGAAAATAAAGTCAGATGAATGCAAGCCATGACCTAATGGAATGCATAGGTGGTGAAAGTAACATGATATGCAAGGTTAGGGCTAGGGTAAAAATGAGAAAATATATACAGGTAGGACAAATTTGGGGTATGACAGGTACACTGAGGATATGTCGCGTGCTGCTGCATTTCTCCTGCTCAAAGGGAACCAGGCGCCCGAGCCCTACAGAGTTTATCTTGATCGGATGGCTGCTGAGGACATTTTTTATGACGCCTATGCCGATCACCGTGTGACGCGCCCGTTTGATGACGTTTCGCTGTTCTTAGGATGGTTGGCATGCAGTTCGACCATTACTGCTCGATACCTGCCGGAGTGTGTCTTGCGTCAGTTCGGTTACACGCAGACGATCCCTAGGATGCCTCATGAGTCTGCTCCTCTAGGCTTGACCCGCACGCAGATAGGTGAGACATATGCTGACTTCCAGTCCCACTTGGTACCGGAAGAGGCTCGGGCGACCAGAGCGCCGAGAGATTGGAGCGTTGCTGCCGGGTACATCATGTGGTTCTATACTGTCTCACACCCATGCATGGTGTCCATTGCTGAGGGATCGCCACCCAGACCTGCTCATCAGGAGATATTAGAGGAGCGGCAGTCTCAGCTGGACCATACTCAGGATGTCCTACCTCGCTGTCGTGAGATAGAGGAGATAACGCGGGCGGCCATTGCGGACGGTCACCTTCCTAAGGGCTCTGGTGGCAGACTTGCCATGGATAGGATTATTGAGATTGCTCGGGGGGCACTTCAGTACCGCAGACATTGAGCCAGGACGACGGGTAGGGGCAAGGAGCAGGGGAGCCAGGAGAGATCCTTCGGCATACACAGTAGTTTTTTGTTTGATGTATTATATTTTTATTACATTTATGTACTGTATTTTGACAGGAGTATTATTATGTATATATATATCATTTTATTTTATATATGGATGTTTTTGAATGTATATTAAGTTGCCACAATATATTAACATCTGCGACCAACCAACAAAACTGATTTAAAAAAAAAATAAAGTTCTGCTATTTTTTCAGATCTGCAGATCAGGAATTATTCCTGATATGCACATCCGGAGCAAATCAAAGTTTTTTAAAAAAATGATGCGTCCGGATATGCATATCCGAAAACTGGAGATAAAAATGGAAATTCGCGTGGTGCCTAAGAAACCTACGTGGTGTAATAAGAAATGCTCATTTTTTTTTATATTATAGATTTTGCCAATTTTAACATACTTCTTAATTGAGATTTATTTATTTTAGAAAAAGAGGATGGAGTATGGTACTAAAGGCATTTGTGGTAGGTGCTTGTGGCCACATGAACGGTGTCTAGCACGTGGCACGTGGCTACATTTTCTATTTAAGCAAAGTCATTATCAAATTAAACCCATGTGCTGGTAAATGCATACAAACCAGTTGAGGAAGAATATACCAAAAACAGAGATATTATCCACAGAATTTATGCTAGTGAGGAGTAGCAAATAAGTATTTGATGTCCCATATTAAGTTTAAATAATATTATTTTTAAAAACATCAACTATTAATTATCTTTTAAGTATCTATCTATTAAAATAACATGTATACAAACTATCAATAATATCTTTTAATTTAAATTTGTTAACACTTACAAAAGATTAAAATAGTAGAACCTTAATCTCTCAATTAATTCACTTTATTTCAACCAAATGTTATTAAGTGTCAAATTTTTATTTGATACTTTTCAACTTAATTTTCTCTTCTACTTCTTACTCTTTCACTCATCATCTCTTTCTTCTTTCTCTTTTTATTTTATAATTTTATCTTTTCTACTTAACTATTTTATCTTCTCCTAATTATTTTTAATATATTAAAATATTTAATATATATTGATGTATCAATGTATACAATGTTGACATTTAATTTTGTTTTTAATAATAAATTTTATTTAATTATTATTAAAAATATTAATTAATCTATTTTAAAATTTTAATATAATTAAAAATTTATTTTATAAAATTAGATAATACTTAATAGCCATACACAATTAACTTTCCATCTAATAGATCACTATCAAAAAATATCTATTCTATTTTAATTAATAATTTTTATTTATTAAAATACAAAATTCTTATTTTTAAATGTTAAAGTTTTTTTTTTCCAAATCACTATAAAAAAAAATACTTATTTTATTTTAATTAACAATCATCTTTATTTGAGACGCAAAATTTTTATTCAAAATTTCTTTTATTTTCTTACGGATCACTATCAGTAAAATCTCTATTTTATTTAAATCAATAATTATCTTTATATGAGGCAAAAAAATTCTTATTTGTATATGTCAAAATTTTTCTTTTTCTCACGGGCCACTGTCAACAAAATACCTATTTTATTTTAATTAATAATTATATTTATTTGAGACACAAAATTTTTATTTTTAAATGTCAAAATTTCTCTTTTTCTCACGGGCCACTATCAGTAAAATCACTAAAAATTACTTTGCAACGTCGCGTAAGAGATTTCAATCATAAGTTTCATTAGGCCATCTTTCTCCATTATTTTTCTCATACGACCCATTTTTAATATATAAAAAGTTTTTCACTCTGACCTAATTTCTTTTATATTTATTCAATTTTTTTCTCTAAAATCACTAACATAAAAATGCCTCTCTCTCTCTCTCTAAAATCACAAAAGAATGCCTCTTAAATTTTCATTATGCTATAGTATCATTCTTTCATTTATAAGTTTTGTTGGATATGTCTATCTCTAATTTTGCACATTGATTATTTCACTGATTATTGTACCACACAAGTTTAAATCTCTTTCGCATTAGATATAGTTTTTGCATTAGATCTATCTTGCATTAGATTTGATTTAACAAGATATTCTTTCATCATTTTAGTTTTTATTCTATTATTACTCTTTTACTCATCACTAAACCATAAAAAGAAAGACCGTGGTTGCTTCAAAAATTTATATTGAAGAAATTTTTCTTTTGCAAATTTTATATTTGATTGATTCAAATTCGCATTAACCTATCCCCGATGGAACCTAAAATAGTTCAAATTGACAAACGACTTAATTGTAAATATCGACATGTAAAACTGGATTGTGTTTTTCACATGTGGATTCCTGCGAATTGAAAATTTTGAGCCTAAACCTACCCATAACCGTCTGATGTCCACCCTTAAGAAATATGGTGAATCGAAATGTCGTTCATCTAGGGGCATTTAATGTGACCACTATAGTAAAGGGTGGTTTTGTCTCCCTACTATTAGTAAGTCTGCCTTGTAGCCTATCATAAGTTTATTTTTAGACTTGAGTATAACCTTTTTGAAAGCTTGATTCGCCTATTTGCATACTTAAAAGCTTATTTCATCTGAACATTTTTAAATAAGTAATTCAACTAATATTTTAATAGACTAACAAATTAAAAGATTAATGAAGCTAAATGTTTGTTTGCATTGAATTATTCGACTTTACCTAGTAACATAAGTTTTGTGATACTATTTGTGTTGTGAATTGATGTCGTCAAGAACAAACCAAAATATGAGAAAAAGATTGAGTTTTATTGAACAAACACAAGTAACCCTATTAAGTTTTACAAAAGGGAGAGATGAAGGAAGAGAAGAAGAAGATAATTGGTTAAATTTGTTTTTCTATTCACTTTCTCAATAAGGGTTCAAAGATTACAAGTGAATACCAACAATTAACCTCTCTTAACAACGTGAGAGAACTAGTCTATTTATAGACTACTAAGCTAACTTGCACTACAAGAAAAAACAGGATTTGCGACACAAAAGTTGCGACAGTTTAATAGTAACCGCCCTCTTTTGTGTGTTACAACGGTTGTCACGGCAGTTTTGGACAACCACCTTTAGTATAAAAGGTATCACGACAATTTTGGAACCGTCTTCCCAAATAACGGGGCCACGACGATTTTGGAACCACCTTCCCTGACAGCTTGCAACAAGAGTTACAACAGTTTGGAACCGCCTTCCCCTTAGCACGTAAAAACCCAACTAAATAAAGGGTTTGCGGCAGTTTTGGAACCGCCCTCCATGATGACATGTAACAGGGCGCCTAAGAAAACAAAGGGCTGCAACGATTTACAACTCAACTGTCGTCCCCTATTTTAATTTTCCCACTTAAAACACAATACCACTCAACGGGAAATCAAAATTAAAAACTCAGACATAAAGCTCCACTACTCTCCACAGAAAAAAACGAAAACCACTGCACTTAACCGAAAAACGCAAAGGCAAAGGTTAGTCTATCAAAACCCTAAAACCATTATTCTTATTTTACATCTTTTTCACATGCCAACATTCTTTCTCAGTCTCTCTCTCTCTCTCTCAATGTGTGTGTATGTGAATCATGATCTTTCTTTCTGTATGTCTCTGTCGTTCTGGATATCTATCTCCATATTTATTTATCTATGATGATGTAACTCTAAGATTTTTTGGTTAAGCATTAAATGGGTATTTTGTGTATTTGTAGAGTTAGGGTTTCGTGAGAAATGAGAGAATGGTTTTTGTGAATAATGCTAGTGATAGTTTAGTTTTGGATGATGAAGGTTGTGAATGAATCCTTTATAAATGAACAACTAACTCATTTTTATGCCAGTTCTTAGTTTTGAAAGTATATATAAATGTTAACTCCGATGGGGAGAATCATTGTACAAAGCCCAAGAGGAGGCTGACTTTCCTGAGGAAAGGATCATTATACAAAGCCTAAGAGGAGGCTAGCTTATGCTGGGGATTCTTGAGATCCCGAGGCATGTCCAAATGGGGAAACCAACTTTTGCAGGGGAATGCAGAAGAGTTGATAGATCAGATACCTTGAGGTTCTGATTTGAGATAGTGTTATATGATGATAAACTGACCCTGGTTGGGGAGTTTTTAGGAGAGAGACTGGGTTTTAGAACCTATGGGTTTTAACTCAGCTGGAGAGTAATCCAGAATCCGGGGTTTCTCCTATATTTGTAAGGAACTTGAGAATGTCTTTGAGACTCAAGGAGATTTAGACTGCCTAAGTCTATTGGAAAGGTCTATCTTTGTACAATGCCCAAGAGGAGGCCGACTCGTTTAAGGGATGAGTTTCAACCCTAAAATTGGTCTTAGGGCTTTTGTAACTTCTTTTAGAAAGACAACTCTAACAAAGGATGACTAAGTTCTGTCCTATACCTTTAAGAGGTCGTGATGGTCCTTGTATGAAGCCCAAGAGAAGGCAAGAGAACTTTTAAGAAGCCGACGGGTCCTTGTACAAAGCTCAAGTGGAGGCGGGGATGCTTTTAGGAAGCCTGTGGGTCCCAAACCAAGAAAAGTTCAAGAAATGCTATTCACAGAGAATAGATCATTTAGTGAAAGTTCTGTGATTTGAAGAAACTCAGGAGATGCTATTCACAGAGAATAGATCAACTCCGGGGAGTAGAATTCCTTTGACAATTTCTAGGGGTGACAGTCTGAGAAAAGGTTCACCGAGAATACTGCCTTTCTCTTTGTTCCATATTGTTTAACCCCAAGAGAAGGGAAGACTGTATCTGGAAATCCTATGGGGATCTAGTTTTGACTGTATTTAAGAGTGACCAAACAGGCTTTACCTAGTTGTCGGGGAAAACTCTAAATAACTATACTAGTATATATACAGTTGATATATGACAAGTATGTAAAAGGGTATGAAAGAAGACTAATCGTGCACAGCTTCCCACAATACAGTTATATATATTTGACATGTATTTAAAAGAATGAAAGAAGACTAACCATGCGCAGCTTCCCACAATACAGTTATATATTTAAAGCAAGTAAATGAAAGTGGATAAAACTTACAGGTGACCAAGCTTCCATGCTGTATTGTTAGTTGTTCAAAGAAATTAAAGAAAGCTTTGATAACAACTGTATACTTGAATCTAAATCAAAAGGGAAATTGTTTTGAAAAGATTGTACTGGGACTTATACAACGTCTGAGGCCCAAAGGTTTTGGTTAAAAAGGGATTGGGTCTTACACTCTAGTAGAGGCCCAAAGATTTATTTTTGTACAAGTGGTGGGGCTTACAACTCAAGGAGATGCCCAATGTTTATTGTTTAAAAAGACGACGACCGCGTCGAACTATTGAAAATATACAGAGGGACTTACACAATGTCTGAGGCCCAAAACAAGTTTGGTTTCAAAAAAAGGGGTTGGGTCTTACACTCTATTAGAGGCCCAAAGATTATTTTGAAAAATAAAGATGGGACTTACAACACGAGGGTAGGCCCAGATGGTTTGTTTGAAAACGGCGATTGCGCCGAGGTTTTTGAAAACACAGTGGGTCTTATACAATATTTGAGGTCCAACAAGGTATCTTATTTACAAGGAATGGGTCTTACACTCTATTAGAGGCCCAAAAAGTGTTTGAAAAAATTTGTTAGGGTGAAATCAATCAAAACCCTAATTTTGTTTAACATGGAATTAATTTTGATTAAAAATTAATAAAAATCATTGAAAACATGTGAAAAATGAGTGATGATCTTGGATCAATGTTTCAAAAATCATGTTTCTACCCACAAAATGATTAAGAACCATTCAAGTTTGGAAAATCAAGAAGGAAAAAATATTTTAAATGTCAAAAAACAAATAAAATTAATTCTTTATAAAAATATCAAATATATGAAATAAATAATATTTTTGGGAAATTTTTGTAAAATAAAATATTTTAACATTTTTGTGAATTATTGAAAAAGGAACCAACTCAAAATCATTAAAATTCAGAGAGAAATTAATTTTTGAATCAATTAAATAAAATCACAAAATTCAAATATTCAAATATTTGAAAAAGGGCGCCAAGAACACCTTGGTTTTGCCCGCGTGCCCTGTTCTTGGCTGATTTACATTTTCTCATCAATCTCACTGAATACTTGATGAAATCACACAAACCACATATCAATCTGCTCGTTTTCAACTCACAATCATGTCTATGGTCTTTAATTTCATTTATTTTAAGCATGGAATAAAAAATCAAAGAGAAACCTCAAGAACCCTAAATTCTACATGAAGGTTCAGAAATTCCATACACGATCCATACAAATCAAGTGATTGAGGGTAAACACTCTATACATGATTATGAACATATGGAAAAATTATTGTGCGAGGAAATATGCATGAATCATGAGATGACCAAGTTGAGGCTTACCTCTTGTAGCTGGTGATCGTGTTTTGAGTTAGAGGTGTTACAAGCTGGTTCCAATGATCTGAACAGCTTCCCTAGGTGCCAAGTGATGTGTCTGAATGCTTGGAATGGTTTGAAACAAGTTGGAACTTGAGATGGTACCTCAACTGCAACTCTGTCAAGAACTTGAGCAGTTGGATGGTGATTTTGTGATATTGATGTTCCAGTTGTGATTTTAGTGTTTGATCAGCTTACATATGATGTATGAGGTGTGTGTGTGTGATTGGTTTGGTTGGAATTGCTCTCAAACTCAAAAGTCGATAGTGACTTGCTTTAGAAGGCAAAATTGGAGTGAAAATGGAGATTTTGAGGAAAGCATCAGTTTGGGTGCTTTGGTGAACTCAAACTGATCACAATTGAGCTCTATTTATAGTAGAGCAAGTTTGTTTTGCAAGGAATAAGGAATGGCAACTGGTACAGGTCTGTGACCAATTGTGATCAAAAGGAATCTCAAGTCTCCTCTAGCCATTGACTTGAGATTAGAGCACAGGCCTATGGTTCTTTGATTCAAGGATAAGGCTTGACTGAAGTGTGCATTCTTGCTCTGATACATGCCACCTCTAAGCTTCCATTAAATGTTCCAAAACAAAATTGGAGTCTTGAAGCATCTTTAGCATTTTTAGGTTTGGCATGCTACTTGTAGATCTTGGGACTTTGGAGGCGGATGAATCAGTTCTTGTCCCTTGGTTGTTCCCCCTTGAGGTGTGCAGATGGATAACCATGCTTGTTATTTTACAATTTGGACAAATCAAGCTCTTGTGCACAAATCTGCCTTGCCAAGACAGTTTGCAGCAAGGCATGTTGCATCTGTCACAACTCCTAGCTCAGGTGGAGTTTGATGGAGTTCTTGGTCATTTTGGAAAGCTTTCATATGATACAACACATGTATGATCATAGTTTATCTTTACACTTTTTGGATCCAAGTGAAAAATGCCCCTACATTTGGAAAAAAAGAAAGACAGATTCTGACTTGGTGAAAATTTCACAAAGTGTTGGAAAAAGTGACATTTCATGTTTTCAGCCATTTTGATCACTCCATAACTAAAAATCCATGAGGAATTGGAATGAGATGTAGTTGACACTTTTAAAGTATGCCATGAGAGCTACAAATCCATCTTTGGATCATCCAAAATGGTTGCTTGGATCTCAAGTTACGATCCTTGGAAGTTGGTACCCTAACCACTTTGTTCCATAACTTAGAAAAATTCTAAGTTTTTTATGGTTACCCCTTTTACAAGTTAACTCATTTTCTTTGGGTTTTCTTGATGAATGATGATTCAAATCACAAATTAACATTGTATTAGGGTTAAGGAACCTTGGTTGACCAAAAAATCAAAAAGTCAAACTTTGACTTTTGTACAGTTGACTTTTTATCAGATGAATTTTAAAGTATGTGATCCTCTATGAAATCAAGTCCTTGACCTAAATCAAACTTAATAGATGGATTCCATAGGTGTTGTAGGGTGTATTGAATCATGTCCCAAGGTTTGGGAGCATGCCTTGGTCAAAAGTCAAAGGCACAGTTGACTTTTTTTCAAAACCCTAATTGTGATCCAGATGAAATTGAAACTTGTAGATCAAGCTTCTTGGATGAATCCATTATTGCAAATGGATCAATGTGGTGTATTGGAGACCCTCAAATCATGTCTTGAGGTTTTGGCTCATGCTTTGTCCCAAAAGTCAACTTAGGGGTGAATTAGGTCAAAAAACCCTAATTCCTGATTTTTTATAAATGTCTCCCCTGAGGTTAAATTGACTTGATGATTGGGTCCATGAGGTCTCATGGAGTATCTTAGGTTATGCTTTGAAGCATTGGCTCATGCCCAGAGGAAAAATTTCACCTGGAGGCCTTAGTCGACCAGAACCCTAATTTGGTGACACTGACGATCTTGAGGCTTGATCCACTTGGAATGTTACAACCTTGTGCTTGATACTTGATGTGGGAGTCCTCTTGATCCTCTATGGGTGTTTGAGAGGTTAGACAAGTTGAAGATCATGTTATTTCTTGATTGATCATTTGTCTAAGTGCCCTGATATGGCTCAAAACCCTAATTCTTGTTTGTGGTGGATGCTCAAACATCTCTGAGGACATTGATGAGGCATGATGGTTTATCCATATTGTGGTAATGATTTGCAGAATGATGGGAAATCTTGGTGGTCAAAATTTGGGGTATGACAATTGGCTAGCAACGTTTTGTCTTCTTGTAAGGTAGAGTTTAATGATCAATTGATATTGGGTGGTTCACGTGATTGGTGATAGTGAGCATTGGCTGATATTATTTATTTCATGGGGCATTTTGAACGCACGAGGGTTTAAATATTTATGGGGCTGGCTCATACATTGGATGTATGGCCACCCCAGTGGTAGAAGACACACGCTGCAACCAAAGGGACTGGGGTTCGAATCCCCCTCGCCCCAGTCCCCTTTTGGTTTTTATTTTCTTCTCATTTTCAACTATTTTGAAACGTGGTCCAGCTATTCACACCCCTAGGAAAGGACCCAAATTATGTTTAACTTGAGTTCCATTGATCCAGAATTGCTAATGCACCCCATTCTATTTTCCTATTATTTATTTCTTTTTTTCTTTCTTAATTTCAATTTTTTTCATTTCATTTATAATTCATAAAAAAATATTTTTCTTTAAACCAAAATTTCCCAAAAATTTCATAAATATATTTTGTTATTTAATTTTATTTTCATAATTTTAATCTTTAATTTTTCTTTTTATTTTGTAATTAACTTCAAAATTCACAAAGTATGTATACTTTTTATTTAATCTTAAACTACTAGAAACCATGTGATCTCTAAGCTATTTTGTGTTAATTCTTGACACATGAGAAAGATATTTTTGAGAAGGTTCATTAACCTTGGATGAATTCATTTCGTTAAGATTTTGTGTAACTTTGTTGCCAAGTTTCTTGCCTTGAATGGTTAGTGTTTATTTTCAAATGTAAAAAATGATATGTTTGTGTTATATGCTTGTGAGTGTTGTGAATTGTATCACCATCTTTTTCCATAAATGAATGTCAAATTTTACTTTTGAATTTGATCACTATTTAATTGTGCACATTCTCCTTGAATGCTTGAATTTATATCGTTCATTTAAATCTCAAGTCCCTTGTAATATTCTTGTTCATAAGGAATTGTTATGCTCCCCTCCTTCCAAAGGAAAGCCTTTCTATTGACCTCAAAGTCATAGAAAGCTCATTATCCCCCTCCTTGACCTCATAGTCATAGGATTCTCTCTTGACCTCATAGTCATAGAGCCACCTTTCTCCTTGACCTCATAGCCATAGGACTACCAGCTTTGACCTTATAGTCATAGCCACTTACCAGCCATGACCTCATAGTCATGGCCATCTTCTTCCTTGACCTCATAGTCATAGGATTACCAGCTTTGACCTCATAGTCATAGCCACTTACCAGATTTGACCTCATAGTCATAGCCACCCACCTCTTGACCTCATAGTCATAGAGCCATCTCTTCCCTTTGACCTCATAGTCATAGGATTCTATTCCCTTGGCCTCATAGCCACTCAATTTTACAACTTAGAATTAAGTTAGAGTTCTTGGACTCTATGTGATACTCACCATGTTGAGTACTCACTTTCTCCCCTACAACTTAGACTTAGAGAGTTTCTTAAACTCTACATGAGCTCATACTCATTCCCCTTGGAACTTTGGCCATAGTCAATGGTTCCTCTCACCCTTAGTTAGGTGAACTACGGTTGCTCTGATTCTTTAGTCAGATACGTAGGCACAAGATACGATGTCTTGGCGAGCAAAATTAGTTTACATACCCCTTAGGTCTTACCTTTACCCTTAGCAGATTCCCTTAGCAAGCAAACATAACAGAAACATAAACAAGTGGTTCATGTAGAGTACTACAGATACTCAGGGTGCTAATACCTTCCCTTAGTATAACCAACCCCCGAACCTAGATCCTCTTAGGGTTTTCTTCGAACTTTACCCTTTCCTTTGGATAAATCAAAGCTCGGTGGTGAATTTCAAAGATGTGTGATACAAGTTAATTAATAGCTTGTTATCTGATTCTCACCGCAACAACCATCAACTTGTATCCCTTAAACCCATATCATAATTCAATCAGAGAATAAAAGCGGAAGTATGCCTGAATTTGCCATTGGAAATCACTGAATGTTTGTGGGTATTTGATCTTCCAATTTGTAGAGTTTCCTTATGGCTTCTTGAGTTTCCTTTGATGAGGATGAAGAGAGAGTTTTTCTGATGAGCCGTTTTCACGTTGTCTACAAATGGGGACCATAACCCCTATAAATAACCTTAGGGTTATTTCTTAGTTTTCAATATTCTAATTTGGCCCCTCATTAAATTAGATATTGATTTATGGTATCTACACAATAATCTCATATTTCATGACATTTATTCTTTTAGCCATATACTTAATATTAATTAGACCATTGTAGTTTAGGCTAATTAAATAATAACTCTAACACATGCAATATTACATTTGTGACCCAAAAATTCTAACACATAGTCGACATGTTAGGGGCACCAATGTCAAACCACCATCCATTATATCCACCTACAAGGTTGATCTTAGTAATCATAACAATGCATGGATCTGAAGTAGCCATGTCATCCTATGATGCAATACTTGGTTTCTTCCATACTTGTGTGTCATATGACCCAGTTTTCCACGATTGTAGCAAGAGAATTATGGCCCAGTATCATTTATCTACCTATATTACTTTTTCATCAATGTGAAGGCGAGTGATCAAACTTTCAAGAGAGAAATCCTTAATTTTATGCTTAGAAAGTTCTTGAAGTTCTTCTAAGTATGAGGTAGTTGTCTATGATAACGACCTCAGTTAAAGACATACCTTCAATGATGATCTCATGGGCAATTTCCATATCTCATAGGATTGCATCTGCATTGATCTGCTATCAGTCATTTATTATTTGAGGTAACGACTCACAACATTCTTTTTAGTGTTCGCTTCCATAATGTTGTACTTTTTTTTCAGAGCTTGCCAAAATTCCTTTACATACTTACAAACTTTGTAATAATCATACAAATCATCAGTTTTTTATAGAGATAGTATTGTTTTCATTGCATATAAGTGTTTCTTTAGCTTTTTTTATCATTCTTCTGCTATTCATTTGTCTCAAAAACTACATACATACCATCCCTCAAAACATTACAAACCTTTTCATCGTTAATAAAAACATCATCTTTTATCGTCACTTTTTAAAGTGGTTTACTTCATATTGAAATAGTCTTTTGTAGTAAAAAATAAAGTAAACCACTTTAAAAGCATCGATCAATTACTATGTTCAATAGTCCCTTGGGTAAACTTTCCTAGAGTTTCACGTCGATCAATTACTTATTTTATAAGGGAGTCACATCGTTTACAATATTCTTTCGAATTTCTAAGCTTAGTTCTATTTTGAAATAATTCTTGATTTCCTTAAGATATCTTTTCCTTAAGACCTAGGATACACTCTCTTAGTTGGCATTTTCTTCCTCTAATTGATTACTTATTCTAAATAGTTGTACTTAAGCATTAATTCTCGCTACTTCCATTCAATGATGAGGTCGAGATAGAAGTAATACTATTTCGTCTGTTAAGGTTGGAGGTGTTTTGGTTGATAAGGTTGAGGATGTTAAAGAAGCTGTAAAAGATTTCTTCAGAGCCAGATTTGTGAATGAGAGTGTTGTGACTTTAAACCTGGATCTATAAGACCTTCCAAAGTTGACAGAAGAATAGGTGGATATATTACAGAGGTCGTTTTCTTCGGAGGACATTTTGGAAGCTATTAGTGAGGGCGCCGAGAATAAGAGCCCAGGGCCCGATGGATTTAACCTAGAGTTTTTAAAGCGATGTTGGGATGTTATGGGGGTTGATGTGATGAAAAGCATCTAAGGGTTTTATTCCACATATGAGCTCCCGAAAGCGTTTAGTTCTTCGTTTATTGCGTTGGTTCCCAAAAAAGCCAATCCTCATTCTTTGAATGAGTTCCGATCTATTAGCCTTGTGAGGAGTATTTAAAAATTTATTTCGAAGATTCTTGCATCAAGATTAAGTAAGGTGATTAGTAGACTTATCGCTTCCATTCAAACGACCTTTATTCTAGAGAGACAGATCCTCAATGGTGTGCTTGTGATCAATGAGCTTATTGATCTAGTTATAAGAAGGAAAAGAGGGTGCATCATGTTTAAAGTTGGTTTTTCACAGGCATATGATTGTGTTGAGTGGGAGTTCCTAGTGAAGCTCTTGAAGGCCGTGAATTTTGGAGACAAATGGATTCAATGGATAAAAGGTGGAGTTCTAAATAGTAGTGTGACTAAAGACTTCAAGGCTACTCAGGGCTTAGACAAGGGGACCCATTGTCCCCTTTTCTTTTCTCTATTGTTACGGAGGGTCTTGCTTTGTTGGTTAGGAGGGATGTTATAAAAAACTTATTCAGGGGATTCAAACTCAATGACGAAGGTGAGATTAATCTAGTGCAATTCGCCGATGATACTGTATTGGTATGTGAATATAATTGGAGCAACTTGTGGGGGATACAACCTATTCTAAGAGGATTCGAGTTGGCATCCGGTTTGAGGATTAACTTTGGAAAAGGCCGTCTATTTGGCTGCGAAATCGTATCTGCAAGATACAGTGCAACTTCTGGCCTGCAAGTCTGGTATGTTTCCTTTTAAATTCCTGAGAATTATTGTTGGTGGGAACCATAGGAGGGTCGGTTTTTGGAAGCCAGTGGTTGAGTTATTCAAAGCTAAATTGTCCATTTGGAAAGGGAAATTGTTTTCGATTGATGGGCGGGTCACGTTGATAAATTATGTGCTTACGAATCTACCGGTACATTATCTTACATTCTATAAGGCTCTAAATAAGGTGATTAATCAACTAGTTGCCATTCAAAGAAGATTTCTTTGGGCCGGAAATGCTGAAGCTCCCTCGTTGGCTTTGGTGCGGTGGTCAATCGTTTGCAAATCGGTTGAGCAGGGGGAAATTGGAATCAAAAGTTTACTTGAGTTTAATGTTGCATTGATGACGAAGTGGCTGTGGAGAATTGTACATGAACCCAATGCAATATAGAAGACGTTGCTGCAGTACAGGTATGGGAATGTTGTTAATAGAATTCTAGTTAAATCTGATGCGTCGTCGGTAAGGTTGATGTCAAACTGGTGGAAAGACTTCTTAATGTTTAGTGATTTTGCTGAGTCGGAGGCTTCTTGGGGCTGCTGTCATGTAAGTTGGGAAATGGTTCTCTTATTTCATTTTGGCATGCAGGGTGGTTAAATGGGTCTCCGTTAAGAGTATGCTTCCCGGTGTTGTATAACAATGATGCGGTTGGGAATCATAATGAAATTTTTCAGAGAATTGTTCAATACTCTCGATTGTGGCTTGGTGTGTCGTCTAATAGTAGATATTTATGTAATTACTATGAGTGGTTCAAAAATCCCACTGATTTTTTTTGTAGGTTTTCGTCTTCATTTTGACCGGTGAATAGTGATTGAGATCATTTTTGTATTAAGACGATTTGGTTTAAAATAAACCTAATATTCCTTTTGCTTATAAAAAAAATTAAAAAAACATTAAGATAATAACATTTTTGGTAGACATTTAAACCGTAAGAAATTATAGTATAATTTTAGGAAAGTGGAATAAACCAATAAAGTACAAAAATTAATATAAATTTTAAAAAATAGCTTTAAGTATTAGATTTTTCTTAAATCTATATTTTTATGCAATATGTTAATTTGGAAAATTTTTAATAGTTTTTTCTATAAATTTGTATTTTTATATAATAATATAAATTATTTTTTAAAATGCCGACACAAATATTTAAATGGTGTGATTGGTTATTTATGAAAATTATTTTATATTGGAAAAGCACATCAAATAAACACTAAACCCTAAACCCTAAATCCTAAACCCTAAACCCTAAACCCTAAACCAAGTGTCGTGTAGAGGAATGGTGTTTAGGAGGAGATTTTAATGCTGTAGCCAATAGAGAAGAGAGAATGGGAACAGGTCTGAGCAACATGGTTAGTGAAATGGAGGATTTCAGCTACTTCATAGATGAGATAAAACTGACTGACTTACCATGTGTAGGAGAGCGTTTCACATGGTTTAGTGGTAGTGGAACTGCTATCAGCAGATTAGGTAGATTTCTTTTGAATGGGAATTTGATTGATAGTTGGAAGATTTCGACCCAATGGATTGGAAAGAGAGACATTTCAGATCACTTTCCCATATGACTTAAACTGTGTTATGTTGATTGGGGACCAAAACCTTTCTGTTTCAACAATTGTTGTTCAAACACGCAGATTTTTTAGATTTTTTAAAATCAGAATGGATGAAATTGGATGTTAAAGGAAAAGGAGATTACAGATTGAGTGAAAAATTGAAGATGTTAAAGAATAGATTAAGGTGGTGGAATAAATCTGGTTTTAGGTGGATATACTTGAAAGTTGAGGAGGCAGTGGACGATATCAACGTTTTGGATTCTTTATTGGTCGATAATCATGGGGGCGCTATTGAGAAGTTGATTGAGGATAGAAACAAAAGCTTTTGTTAGTTCTTGTAGTTGGCTGAAATTTTGGTAAAACAATGTGGATGTCATGGTTGATGTTTCAACATGAGTTTCTAACATTCTGGTTGTGTTAAGTTGTAAATGGTTGCAGAATCTGTGCTGATGTCAAACCCGATGTTAAGACATCAGTTGATAAAACACCAGTCTGAGTTGTTTTATTAGGGCTGCGTGTTTCTGTTATTGGAGAGATATTCTGCTGAAGAGAGTGAGAGATTGTAGGCAAATATCTTGGTAAAGATATATTCAGTTGCAATCAGATTTGGAGCAGATCTTGTTGTTGTTTTTAAGGCTAAAAGATATGAAGATTTAATTGAAGATTTAATTGAAGATCTATTTAGTAGCAGAATCTTCTGCAGATTTGTAGCAGTTAATATGCTGAGATTTAAAGCCCAAATCCAGTTGGGAAATAGGTTGGTTATAAATAGAAGCATTGTAACCTAGTTTTAGGAAGCCAGCCATCATGTAAATTATAAGGGTTGTGTTGGTTGATGAACCACCCGGTTTGTGGGATGGTCATCATGTTTATCTCTAAGCCTGTAGGTAAGAGATGTATTGGTCTTAGAGGAAGTTGTTAAGCAACTCTAAGTATTGTTCTTAGTCATGAGGGTCATGTCTAGGTATTGTTATAGGAGTGTGTTTTCTATGTGTTTGGAGAGTTTTTGGAAATCAAGCTGTTGATGCAGTGACTGAGATGTTGACTGCTAGACATCATTGCGATGATTGGGAGTGAGATGGAGTCTCTTATCTAGGGAGGACTTAGATAGAAGGGTCATTGGGTAGTGATTAAGTTAGTGGATTGTCAACTGGTTTGTTGAGTCTGTAATTTGATACTGCTAATAGTGGACTTCCTTCATGGCTTGGTATGCCCCCAGATGTAGGTTGTTAGACCGAACTAGGTGAAAAAATTCGGTGTGCATTTTCTGATTACTATTATTGCCTTGTTCATACAACAGATATTGATGTTGTGACATCGCACTTGACATCATATATCTGATACCAGAATTTCAATTGGTATCAGAGCAGGCATCCTGTCTGTTTCTGGATGAGATCTAGGGAAGATACTTTCTGGTTCATGAGCAAGGAAGATAGTTTTGCTGAGATGGTGTATGGACTTGGTCAGTTCATAGAGATTTTTGTATGATCCCTTGAAGTGGAGGATGAACTGTTCATGACAGGGTGTGTATTGGACCTGTCTATTGTTATCAGGCTTGTAGCTTTGGTGGTGAGCTGTTGTGTGGTTTGACTTATTTTTAAACCTATGTTGACCTAGTGCACATGGAGTGTCGTGTTTGTGCAAGGGTTATTATGTTTTGCCTGAAGGTTGTAGAGGAGTTTTCTGGTGTGTGTTCCGCTGCATATATATATCTGATGGAAAATTCCTGGTGGTTTTGTGTTAAGGCTGCAACATTCTGTTCCCCTCTGAAGATGTATCACATGGTGTGGTGATACTTGAGGATATCTTCAACTAGCTTGTTAGAGTTTCCAAAGATACTTGTGGTTCATCCCAAGTCCACTCATAAAGGAACTCTTATATGAGCTTGTTGAAAAGAGGTCTGAAGAAAGTTAGAAGCAATTTATTCTTGCCTCCAACCTTACAAGGTCAATCTCTGGGCTGTGTTAAAGGATCTTTTGGTGTGTTTCTTGTGAAGAGAACTTATGTCCTACCAGTTGTTGGAACATAAAACCAGCAGATTATGCAGAATCGTGTTGGATAAAGGTATGGCATAACAGATGCTTGGGGGCTAAACAAATGTGTATTGATCACATCTGTTTGGAACCTACTCCTGGCTTAGAAGAGGAGACATATGGGTTATGTGTCTAAGAAGTTTCCTTTAAGAAACATGTCTTAGATATGTATGTTGGTCAAGAGATGATCAATATAGTGTCACTCATTGGATTAGTGTATTGCTGATCCAAGTGAGTAGGTGTTCATAGGCTGTTTGTTTTTGTGGAGGTCAAGCTCAAATGTCAAGGACATTTTCTCTGATATCTGAAAGTTCTGTCTGATCAAAGCAGCCAGTTGTTTGCAATCTTGTTTATGGCCATGAAGCATATTCTGTTTGAAAGGAGTTATATGTGTGTACCAACCATAGGATGAGCATTTCAGATTTGTGCAAGGAGAAGTTGGTGTTTTTTTTCCAAAGGATTATGGTTCTCTGGTATCTGCATGAGAAGTTTCCTCTAAAGCTGGAGTTCAGTTATGTGGTGTCCTCACATAATGGAACATCTTTTTGTTAGGATTGAAGGGCATCCTTGTAGGTTGAAGTGTTGGGAGAAGCATATTTGTCTATGCTGTTTGTGATGACCAGTCAATGGTTTCTCTCCTTTAGGTACAGAAGGATGGCATCAAACATCTGAACATTAAAAGTTTGAAGATTCTTGAAATGTAGAGTATGCTGGTTCCTGTTTGTGTGTATGTTCTGGGTTTGAAGGTTGATCAGCTACTGACGGTCAATCCTCTTGTGTCCCTTACAAGAGATGTGTGTGGATTACTATGGTTGTTGTCTCCAAAGCCATAGTAGATGTTTAGTGTGATTTACTATGATTGCTGATGTCGGAACTGATGTTGAAACATTATTTCAGTTCTTTGCTCAGGGAGGAGTGAAAGTTCAAGACACTGACCTAACCTGGAATGCTTTTGTGGTGTGAATGGTTGTCATGATGGTTTGTCAGCAGATGCCTGTTGTGTGAGAAGGTTACCTTGACAGGAGTTGAGTATTTGTCTGCTTTTGATAAGGTTGTGCATTCAACTAATGACAAAATACATTGACGGGAGACTATGTATATGTCTGATGTAAAAGTGCAGGACTGTTGAAGTGTTGAGAATATACTTTTGTCTATGTGGCTGTTTATTTCCCTTTGTGGTGTGTTGGTGTGTGAGAACTCTGAGAAGCAATCATGATGGTTAAAAGAATCTTGAGATTATAACAATAAGATTGTGTGTTCTATAATGTATTTAAAAGTGGCATTATTTGGTATAGTTATGGGGTAGTCTTGGACTACTTATTTTCTAAAGATTCAGATGTGGTAGGTTTAAAGTCTTTGGAATTTCTGAGCAGGATGGAGGTTGTCTACTCAAACTTGATTGTTGAATCAAGTCTATGAGAGCATGGAAATCTGTTTCTGCAAAGGGAGGAGGTTCTTCTAAGTGGCAGAAGGAAGAGCTGAATTCAACAGTTGGATATCATAATGTTTTGACATCTAGCTTAACATCAGAAGTCTCAGCTGGTGATGTGGCACATCAGCTTAAGATAGAGGTGATCTACAGTAATGGAAGTTATGGATGCTTCAAAAAGATCTATCTCATACAGTTTGCGAGAGCTGTGGTTTGAGAAGATGTTACATGACTAAGAGGCTTGGTGAATCCAAGATGTCTTGCTTTGGAGCAAGTAGTTCATATGACTTGAAGATCTGGTTTCATAGGTGGATCAGGATATCTTGTGGGAGTTCTGAAGAAGATTGAGATCAATCAAAAGGTGGAATTTGGTTGGTTTCATTGTGTGCATTTAAGCAGGATGCTTGAAACTGATTGCTCTTGTGCAGAAGAGTATTTAGTTGAAAATGTAAGGAGGTTCTAATTCTCTTGGAGCTTTTGGCAGAAATTCTAGGTTGAGGATGAAAGTATACCTTCTTTTGGTGGATGAGAGTTTAGTCCTCTCTGGCTTTCTGAAGCTCTCTTTGTTCAAGCGGGTGACGCAGTGTTCAGTTTGGATTACTATACTGATAGTATGTTCAGTAGTGGAGCATATCTAGAACCACGGTGTGTGGTATTTGTGATGTGTCAAGAATGTCCTAACAGATGTTAGAACATTTTTTGGGTTGGATATCCTTGGTAAAGGATGATTTTGTTCTGGTTTTGGAGTTTGGTGCATACATTATGCCTAAGGAGCGTCTACATAGTCATACGGGAGAATGATGAAGTAGAAGGTCTGCCTTGGATGGAGAATGTAGAGAAGACTGAAGTAGATCAGGTATTGATTGCTTGGAAATCTGAAGATGAAGAGTATGATAGGGAATGACTGATTTTGGAAAATTGGGGGGTCTGTGTGACTTTGATCTTTATCCAACAATTTGTTTAAAGGAGGATGGTGATCCTTTTGTTCCTCACGAATAACATGATGTGACTTCATGTGTGAGTGAGTGCTGGTTCTTGTCAGAAGAGATTGTGATGTGATGTGATCAGAACATTTGTTAAGAGATGTTCCTTTTTCTGCTACAAGCGTCTCTTGAAGAGATTAGATCTCAGTAAAGCTGAGAATTTGTGGAGTCTGTGAGCAGTGTCATACCAGTCAGGATACTTGAATGTGTTCTCCAAGAGTGAAAGTACAATATGTGAATGTGCTCAGCAAGTGGGCTCAAATGTTCATCTCCATCTAGAGCTTTAGTTAACCATGACAGGGATAATACTTGTCTTTGGATTTTGCTGTAAAGGTGCACATATTGTGAAGCCTGCATGATGATCAAGCTTGTGGAGATTGGTTGCCTCTTCTGAGGATATAATGTCAGATAACATGTTATGACATTAGGTTGTTGGATGGCATATTGGTGTGGACATGAATGGTTCTAGCCATGTGAAGCTAATTGTTTGAATCATAAGCGCACATGCTTCTAAGGAGAAGTCTGAAGGACAACTTTGGTTGTGTATGGGAGAATTTATTTTTCTCTGCAGATTTTGGAAGAGCTTTGTGAGGGTCCTTGTTGATGGGAGATGTCACACTTGTCTTGGTGTGTGTAAGAGGAGTTTATTTAGAGTTCAGTGGAAGGCATTGTGTGTGTGCTTCAGAACTCGTGGATGATTCCTGACTGGATGAATGAAGACTATGTATGGATTTTCCAAATGTTATGATATATTGGTCAAGAAGCACCATTTGTGAAATATAATGGGAGAACTTCTGTCTGTACTAGTGTGGTACTTGGATTGTTTGAGGATTAAGCATTATGTGAATGCGTTCAGCAGGTGTGTTGAACAGAGGGTGTGCTCTTGAAGACATGAAGATGAGTCTTATGTTTTCCATTCATTTAAGGTGTTCTTGCAAAGGAGCACTGGTTATCTTAGATAGGGGGAGTTGAACTCTTGTTGTTGAAGTAGTGCAGTTGTTATGTTGTGACATTGTGTTATAGGTGAAGTTCATGGTGGACATGACAGTTTAGACCTGGTGTGTCAATGGATTGAACCAGAAGTTTAGACATGACAGTTTACCCCAATACTTGTCAATGTTTGGCCAAAAAGGGGGAGAGAAGTAGGTAGAATAAGTCTGTTCTGGTCTGAGTATGTTGGTTGGATGATTCAGAGTTTGCCTTTGGAATTTTGGAATTTTTTTTTGTACTTGCTGCTATGTTCAGAGTTTGTCCAATTGTGGCTAAAAAGGGGGAGAGTTACCCCATGTGTTGCCTAGTTTTGTTGGTATAGGCTTGAGGGGGAGTAATCGTGTTTGAACAGCTGGTATGATGGTTCTTGCTTTGAGGGGGAATTTTTTTTATGCTGAGTTACTAGTTGTTGCAGCTGGTTGGTATTGCTACAGGTTGTGTTGTGAATGTTAGTAAGTGTTTTTCCGCTGCAAGCTGAAAGTGTTTTAGCCAAAATTAGCCAAAAGGGGAGATTGTTAGTTCTTGTAGTTGGCTGGAATTTTGGTAAAACAATGTGGATGTCATGGTTGATGTTTCAACATGAGTTTCTAACATTCTGGTTGTGTTAAGTTGTAAATGGTTGCAGAATCTGTGCTGATGTCAAACCCGATGTTAAGACATCAGTTGATAAAACATCAGTCTGAGTTGTTTTATTAGGGCTGCGTGTTTCTGTTATTGGAGAGATATTCTGCTGAAGAGAGTGAGAGATTGTAGGCAAATATCTTGGTAAAGATATATTCAGTTGCAATCAGATTTGGAGCAGATCTTGTTGCTGTTTTTAAGGCTAAAAGATATGAAGATTTAATTGAAGATTTGATTGAAGATTTAATTAAAGATCTATTTAGTAGTAGAATCTTCTGCAGATTTGTAGCAGATAATATGCTGAGATTTAAAGCCCAAATCCAGTTGGGAAATAGCTTATAAATAGAAGCATTGTAACCTAGTTTTAGGAAGCCAACCATCATGTAAATTATAAGGGTTGTGTTGGTTGATGAACCACCCGGTTTGTGGGATGGTCATCATGTTTATCTCTAAACCTGTAGGTAAGAGATGTATTGGTCTTAGAGGAAGCTGTTAAGCAACTCTAAGTATTGTTCTTAGTCATGAGGGTCATGTCTAGGTATTGTTATAGGAGTGTGTCTTCTATGTGTTTGGAGAGTTTTTGGAAATCAAGCTGTTGATGCAGTGACTAAGATGTTGACTGCTAGACATCATTGCGATGATTGGGAGTGAGATGGAGTCTCTTATCTAGGGAGGACTTAGATAGAAGGGTCATTGGGTAGTGATTAAGTTAGTGGATTGTCAACTGGTGTTGAGTCTGTAATTTGATACTGCTAATAGTGGACTTCCTTCCTGGCTTGGTATGCCCCAAGATGTAGGTTGTTAGACCGAACTGGGTGAACAAATTCTGTGTGCATTTTCTGATTACTATTATTGCCTTGTTCATACAACAAATATTGATGTTGTGGCATCGCACTTGACATCACATATCTGATACCAGAATTTCAGCTTTGATAAAATGTGGTATAATATGGATCTCAAGGAAAGTATGCTGAGAATGAAATCTAGACAATTATGGTTGAAAGACGGTAATAGGAATACTCGTTTTTTTCATAACTCCTTGAAAGATAGGTACAGAAGAAATAATATTTCCTTGGTAGAAGGTGGTGGATAAAGATGGGAGGGGTGAAGGAAGTTAAAGCAGCAGTAAAGAATCATTTTGAAAGCTTTTTTAAAGAGAGCAGTTCACAAAGACCGACTCCAGATGGTCTGAATTTCAAAAGTATGAATGTTGTTGACAACAGTTTTTTGGAGAAGAAGTTCATAAAGGAAGAAATCAAGGATGCAATTTGGAGTTGTGATGGTGATAAATGCGCGGGGCCAGACGGTTTTAGTTTAGAGTTTTTCAAAAAGTGCGGGCTCTTTATCAAAGAGGATGTCATTTTTTTTGTTAGGGATTTTTACAGCAAACCGAAACTTAGTAAAGCAGTTACCGCTTCATTCTTGGCTTTAATTCCCAAAGTAAAGAATCCTCAAAGTTTGCTTGAATATCGTCCTATATGTCTTGTAGGGAGCTTGTACAAGATTCTGGCCAAAATTCTTGCCTCAAGACTAAAAATTGTTGTAGGAAAGCTTGTCTCAAACAAGCAGTCGGCGTTTATTCTTGGCAGAAACATTTTAGACGGTGTTTTAACTGTTAATGAAGTACTGGACTTGGCAAAAAGAGATAAGATGAGTTGTTTAGTTTTGAAAGTGGATTACGAGAAATCTTACGATTATGTAAGTTGGAATTACTTGAGGTACATTTTCTACAAAATGGGATTTGGAGATAAATGGTTAGGCTGGATTGAGGCATGTGTCTTTTCAAGTTCATTTTCTATTTTGGTCAACGGTAGCGCAACAGAAGATTTCAAGGTGGAGAGAGGGCTTCTTCAAGGAGATCCCTTATCTCCTTTCATTTTTGTCTTGGCTATGGAAGGTCTCACACTTTTGACGGAATAAGCAGTGGAGCTACGGGAATATAATAGTTTCAAGATCAATGACGAGCTTACTGTAGACATATTGGAGTTTGCCGACGACATAATTTTTTTAGGGGACAGTGGTTTTGATAATCTTTGGAGTATAAAAGCTATATTGAGAGGATTTGAATTGATTTCTGGTTTACGGGTGAACTTCTGTAAAAGTAGCATCTATGGTATTAATGCCAATAGTTTGAGCTTGGAGGCATCATCTTCCTTCTTTAGGTGTCGTATTGATTCACTTCCTTGTAAATTTTTGGGAATTTGGGTTGGTTCCTATCGCGGCAGGAAAAAATGACAGAGTCGCCATCATCCTTTATTCGTCCTAAGGGACAGGAAAATGATGATAAAGCCTAAATCCTAAGGGAGAGACGCTAAGTTCGGGAGTCGGTTAAGTGAGTGGAAGGTGTTAGGCACCACTCACATTCATTGTACTCAATGAGATCCTTCTTAAGTTCTAGGGTACGTTTGCTTATTACTTGAATGTTTGACTTTTTATTTTTATTTACAAAAATTCCTATTATTATACAGAGAAGACTTAGATGTAAGAGGGGGACCTTAAGTTTTTTATTATTATTGTACTCGCTAGGGTTTACAACCTTATGCCTACGTACCCTCAAATTTGAAGGATCAAAGTTTCCGTAGTTCACCTCCCCTATCCCCTATCCCTATTCTTATACCTATTCCTATTCCTATTCCTATTCCTATTCCTAATCCTTTATTTATACTCTTGGATCACCAGAGTTCTATCCCATATCCTTGCCCTATATTTATACTCTTGGAACTTAAGAGTCTAATCCCAAAATCCTAATCCCTTGCCCTATATTTATACTCTTGGAACTTAAGAGTCTAATCCCGAAATCCTAATCCCTTGCCCTATATTTATACTCTTGGAACTTAAGAGTCTAATCCCAAAATCCTAATCCTTTACCCTATATTTATACTCTTGGAACTTAAGAGTCTAATCTCAGAATCCTAATTTCTTGCCCTATATTTATACTCTTGGAACTTAAGAGTCTTATCCCAAAACTTTATCCCATTTTTATCCCATGAATTATCCCTTGATATTCCGTATATCCCTTTTAATTTATTTAAGAAAATAAATTAATTATATAATATAAAATTATATAAAGAAAATCCCAAATTTAATATTCCTTATCCCTAATCCTAAGTTTATACTCTCTGCACCTAAGAGTTTCATCCCAAATCTTTATCCCATTTAAATATCCCTTGATTTTATTAAAATAATATTCCTTTAATTTACTTAGAAAATAAATTAATTGTAATAATTTATAAAAAAACACCATATTTTATCCCTTATCCCCGATTTTGTATCCCTAAAACCGTAGGATTTCCCTAGAGACTTATTCCATAAGTACCCCTAATTATCCCATTTAATTTTATGAAAATAATATCCCTTTTTTAATTTATTTCGAAAAATAAATTGATTATATAATTTATAAAAAAAACTCATGTTTTATTCCTTATCCCAATCCTAATTTTTATACTCTTTGTATCCTAAGAGTTTTGTCCCAAAACTTTATCCCAATTAACTATCCCTTGATTTATCCCATTTTATCCCTATAAATATCCCTAAGCTTACATCCTATTTTATTTGTAAAATTATCTCTTTCAGTTTATTTATAAAAATAAATCAATTATATAATTATATTAAATAAAGAACCCGTAAATTTATTGAATTTTTTACGTAAATACCCCTAATTTTGGAAAAAATTCCCTAAATAACCCATGTTTAAAAAATATTCCCAAAATGCCCCCATTAGGGTTTTGGTTTGAACTATGTCGCCAATGGAATTAACGACTCCCTTGTAGAGGTCTAACCATGTCGCCAATGCAACTGGAGACACCCTTCCAAGTCGCCAGTGCAATTGGCGACATAGTGTAATGCTTAAACCAAGTCGCCAATCCAAGTGGAGACATGGTGTGTTTTGTGTTTTTTTTAAAATATTGGAATATTATATTGATTTTGTTTGCACAATGATATAAAATATTCATTAATTCAATAAAATATTACATTAATTAATCTTCGTGACCGGGTGCATCCAACCGGCCACCAGTTCCACATCCCCTAGGGACCCTCACTCGTTGCACTCGTTGCAGCCGTTGTACTCGTTGTACTTGCCCCCTTGTTCCCCTTGTTGTTGATTTACGCCCGGTGTTTGAGGGGTCGAAGTCTCAGGAGCAGTCCTAGATAGTTCCCTTAGGATGTCTTGCATTCCCGTGAAGTCTTGGGGACTGAAACTGAGCGTGCGACCCATGCCATTATAGTTTGAGGGGGTGATTTGTATGCGGGCAGCCCGATTGAAGGGAGACATTGGTGTGAAGGATTCGTTGATGAAAGGTTGAAATTGTGTTTGAAAGCCATAAGGATGTTGAGAAGGTTGGCTAGGGTATGAAGTTTGGGCGTTTGGGTTATGAAAAGATGTTTGCCCAATTTGGCTATGGTATGATGTACCCTCGTTTTGGCTGTATCTTTGTGACATGTTGAGGGCATAGCCATATTGAGTCTCTTGATAATAATCATTTTGTTGAAGATGATATGGGGGACGCTCTTGGTATTGTGGTTGGGTGTATGGCATGTTTGGATGGATAATGGGTTGGTAATTTTGCTGGGTAGGGGGTTGTGAGTAACATGGCCTTGGAGGTGGGTTAGAAGTTGAGGCTTCTTGTGTGTAGGTGGTCTGGCGCGGGTCGTATAAATACCTGTCTTCAGAGACAAACCCAGTTGCAACCGATCTGTACCTTGCTTATGGCTGTTGCACAAGACGGCAATAGTAATGTCTTTCCTATTGCATTTGTTTTGGTTGAGGGTGAAACCGCTTCTGCTTGGGGTTTCTTCCTTAAGAATTTGAGAACACATGTCACTCCACAATCCAACCTCTGTTTGATTTTAGACAGACATGCTGCTATAGAGAGTGCTTACAATAACCATGATAACAGGTGGCACAATCCTCCTTCTACTCATGTATATTGCATTAGACATATTCAACAAAACTTCATGCGTGCAATCAAAGACAAGTACCTTAGCAAACAGGTTATGAATGCTGGTTATGCGCTAACTCGACCAACATTTCAATACTACCTTAACGAAATAAGGATGTCAAATGCAGATGTCGGAAGCTGGTTGGATAACATTCCACTAGAAAAGTGGACAAGATCTTTTGATGGTGGCTGTCGATGGGGTCACATGACAACAAACCTTGTGGAGTCCATGAATGGGGTATTCAAAGGAATAAGAAACCTTCCAATCACTGCTTTGGTGAGTTCAACCTATTATAGGTTGGCATCACTTTTCGCAACAAGAGGCAAAAGATGGAGTGCAGTGTTAGCATCTGGTCAATTATACAGTGAGAGCGTTATGAAATTGATGATGGAGGATGCTATCAAAGCCAGCACACATGCAGTTACAATCTTTGACCGACATTGACAATTATTCAGTGTACAAGAAATAATGGATTTTAATGAGGAGAGGCCCAATTTATCGTATGCTGTCAAGCTAAACAGAGGTTGGTGTGATTGTGGCAAGTTCCAGGCCCTCCGTGTACCTTGCTCACATGCCATTGCAGCATGCGCACATGCTCGTCAAGATGCTTATGGCTATCTATCTGATGTTTGCAGGGTGGTTAATGTTATGAATGTATACAGCAAAGGCTTCGCAGTGCTACCAATGGAGGATTATTGGCCTATATACCAAGATGAAATAGTTTGGCACAACGATGAAATGAGAAGAAAGAAAAAAGGGCGCCCAAACAGCAAGCGTATAAGAACCGAAATGGATATCGGTGATAAAATGATACGACTATGCAGTATCTGTCGTCAGCCCGACCACAATAAAAAACATTGTCCCAATGTTGGAGGAACATCTGCATCATAATTTATCTTATCTTTTCGTTTGTTGTAACCAAATGTTTTCATTAATGCATTTCTCTTTGTTATAACAATTTAAACAACATACAACAATAAGTTGATTGATACCTTGTATGTTCCAAAACATCATGTCGATCGGTGGCTTGTCTCGCGAAAAAATAACTTTACCCCAACGACGACGATACATTTTATGAGTAAAACAAAGTTGTGAGAAGAGATGTGGAACAAACCAAGCTTAACACCCCTATTTATAGTGAAAAATTTCAGTTTGAAGGGTGTCTCCACTTGGATTGGCGACTTGGTTTAAGCATTACACTGTGTCGCCAATTGCACTGGCGACTTGGAAGGGTGTCTCCAGTTGCATTGGCGACATGGTTAGACCTCTACAAGGGAGTCGCCAATTCCATTGGCGACATAGTTCAAACCAAAACCCTAATGGGGGCATTTTGGGTATTTACGTAAAAAATTCAAATTTATTATCCTTTATCCCTTATTTATTTATTACAAATTATATCCCTTAATTATCCCAAGGATATTCCCTAAAACTATCCCAAAATTATCCCAAAGAATTAACCCTATTTCCCAATTTAATTACTATCACATAATTATCCATAAAATTATCCCAAAGAGTTAACTTCAATCTCCCAAATTGATTACTATTCCCTAATTAATCCCTATTTTTATTCCTTATAATATTTATATTAAAGAGGAACTCCTAAATAAAGGTAACGTTACTTTAAATTTTAATTAACCCCTTTTATCCCCAGTAAGTTATCCCCTAATCCTAATTTAGTCAATTATAAAAGTTAATTAAAAAAATTTAATTATAAAATTAATTAACCAAGTTACACCCCAAATAGTTAATTATCAAAGTAAAATAAATAAAACAAAACCCCAAGTATTTAATTACTATAATAAACTCATATTTATTAATTATAAAAAAAATATATATCACAATTTTAAATCAATCCCAAATTTATTAATTATAAAGATTATAATAACCCCAAATTATAAATTAAATCCAAATTTATATAAATAAACCCCAATTTATTATAATAAACCCTAAATTATAAATTAAACCCAAAATTTTATAATAAACCCCAAAATTATAAGTTAAACCCTAAGATATTAATCGTAAAAACAATTAGATTATAAATCCAAAATTATAAGTTAATCCCAAATATATTAATTGTAAAAACAATTAGATTATAAACCTAAAATTATAAGTTAATCCCAAAGATATTAATTGTAAAAACAATTAAATTATAATAACCACAAATATAAATTAAACCAACAATTATTATAAATAAACCCAAATGAATAAATCCCCCATTTATAAAATAAATAAACCCACATTTATTTTTATGCAGCCAAGGTTATAAACCCACATTATTTTATTATAAAAATAAGTTAAATAAACTCCAAAATTACAAATAATCAAAATTTATTATAAAATTAATAAATCTCCAAAATTTAAGAAAACGCTAGCTTAACCCTATTAATCCATAAGTTTTAATATACTAAATCCTAACTTAATAAATAAAGTATTTTAATATTATCGATCTCTAAACTATTAAATCCTAATTATCTATATACATGTATTAATCCTTTAATCCCTAATTAAAATATTTTAATTAGTTAAAATTGTAATCCTAATTATTATTATAATATTTTTGTATAAATCCCATTATTATATGAAATTGTGAAATTAACCCTAACCCTTATTTTTTTTTTGAAAGGCAAGATATCAATAAAAGAAATGAATACAAGGGGTATTCACCCAATTACAAGAAACGACAAAACGTAATATTGTACTTTTATCCCATTTTTGTTGTAATTAGGTTATTATTTTTGTTATTTGTATAGTGTTGTTAGTTACGGTATATGAAAATAGCAGTAACAAATTATGTTGGTGTGATTTAGATATTATCGTAAAAATATTTTTAATTTTTAAACGATTTATAGTTTATGATATAAAAAGGGTTTACGATTTTGATTACAAAAGGTTTCCTTTTGTGTCAATAATAATAATAATAACCTAACAAAACTTAACTAAAGTTAATCGTAAAAAAAACAAAACTAAATATCAGATTATAAACATACAGGGTCATCTTAGAATAAAAGATATACCAAATCGCAATCCAAACATAAATTCATATTAATAGTTTGAAGGTACCAACCTGGGGTGCCGTGACCGATTTAAGCTGCTTCCCACTCCTTTTCTTTCCCTTCCCTTTGTGCTTTTTTTCCTTCTCCCCTCCCTTCCCTTTCTTTCCCTTCCCTTTGTACTTTTTTCCTTCTCCCCTCCCTTCCCTTTGTGTTTTTTTAAGAGATAGTAGGTTTATAAATTGTGGGTCCCTAAAATAGGAGAGACAAAGACTATATTTATAAGGTGAAATCAGGTCAAAAAAGAAGTTAAATGTGATTAAATCAACCGGATTTATTTTATTTTTTAAAGCCCAAGCCAATGAATCTGGATGGATTCATGGCTTGGTGAATTTGAATAATTAATAATAATAATATAAAATAAAAATTTGAATAATAATAATAGTCATATAATGATAATGAAAAAGTTTTTGATTTATTTTGACTTATACGATTTTTTGAGATTTTTTCCATAAAATAATGATTTTATTGAAAAAATCATATTTTTAAAAATGCATTAAATATAAATACGAAAATTAATATTTAAATAATAAAAAAACTATTTTTATGATTTTAAGGTAAAATAGAAAAAGTTAGTAATAAAGGAAAAAATAACTAAAAGTGGAAGAGGTAGGATTTGAACTCATGCACTCATGCTTATACATTCTTACCCTAAAGTCCCTACCAAATAGGCTATTGTATTTAGTTGAAATGAAATGCCACTAATAAATTAACTACTTAATGAGTTATTTAACTTTACTGATTAATCCTAATTAATTTCTAACTAATAATAACAACTACTAAAAATAATAGATTTTTCTAAATATTCTTCTAATAGGTTAGTCCTAATTTTTTTCTAAAATAATTATGTTATCCTAATTAGTTGATTAAATGAAACTATATATTAAATAAAAAATTAAAATTATATCCTAATTTTTTTTTTTAAAATAGCTACTAATCCATGACGAGATCAAAACTCGTAAAGAGTCACAATGGTCCCCAGTTGACCTTTTAGGTCATTAATTTTGATGAGATGACTTGTATGAGACCATGGACATATCAGTAATCTAAACTCTAAGTTAGCTGAAAGTAAAAAAGAATGGTGGTCAAAATTTGGGGTACGACAGCTGCCCCTATTTAATCAGCTTCAAATTGAGATGATGATGACGATGAGTCTTCATCTTCTCAGGGAGGAGATGATTAAATATAAAGAGAAACCCTAATTTTGACTGCAGATTTGATAGGTTTAGAGTCCGTGTGAACCAATCCCTGATGCTCCGTTAATATCCGAATATCCCTGGTTGCAGAAGTCGGGTGTGATTTTGACGATCCTCCGATTCCGTTCTGAAGAACCTTGGTAGAACCCCTGATAAAATTCTCTATTTGATAGAACCCCTCGTGATATTATGATGAAACCCTTTTTGACAAATATCTTGGTAAAACCCCTTAAAAATCTTTGACAATCCTTGATAAACCCTTGATAAAACCCCTGATGAAACCCTTGGAGAAACCCTTAGATAAAACCCCTGATGCATCCCCTCTGAGAAAAGTCTGATAAAAACTCCTAATGAAACTATTGATAAAAACCCTTAATGGACCCCTTGATAAAACCCTTAGATATTTGATGGAACTTATCTCTTATGAAGGACATGTTGCTAAGCTGGGGATGTGAAAGATGAAAACCTGCTCACTGGTTGATAATGATCATTTAGGATGATCAACTATTGGATAGATCCCTTTGAAGGGTCACGGTGAGTGAGATTACTGGGGAAGTCCTTTATTGAAAGGTGTTTATGAGATGTTACTTATTGGGGAAGGCCAATAAGTGTTCCTACTTGGGAATTGTATTGGTATAGCTAGGGATTGGACCTCTAGGAGCGGTCACAAATCCTATGTCATATATGTATGCTCATGTACGCATGTGATGTTATGTTATGATAGAGCGTAGCGACCTGATTAATGCATGACAATGATTTGAATATTTCAATAAATGTCCCTATGAAGAGAAATGGAATGTTTAAGACTTAGAGAGGTTGCTTGTGTAACAAGGATATTTTTCAAAAAATGGTGGTGGGTATTGAGCTAGCTTAATCTCCCGATACCCTTTTTGAACTTGACGATTGTTGATGTACGATAGAGCTCGTATGTGCAACCTCAGAAGAATGGATAGGGCTTGCCCCTGCAGTATCATGTCTTTTGCCCCAATCTGTTGTGTCTTTGAAGAGATTCGCCTCACTATGATTTTTGAAGTAGCTTGACTATACCATGCACTTAAGACAATTTACGATTATATTAGCCTTGGAGAGATTCGTCCTCCACTAACCAGCCCTTGGAATGATATTCCCCAAATGAATCATTTTCTTGAAGTGGTTTCTTTTGATCAAGCCTTATCGCGGTCTGCCCCGGATTGATTGAGCTTTTGAGGGTATGCCTGAAAAGAAACTTAGATCCCTCTATGATTTGATACAACCCTGAGATGAACTGCCCCAGTATTTCGATCTTGAAAAGTATGTCCCAGTTTTTGAATCTTCAAAAGGTATGCCCCTTAATTAATTGGGTAAGGAGGAATGGCTTGAAAAGGAACTTGGATCCTACCATGCTATGACACGACCTTAATATGAACTACCCCAGTATCATGTCTTTGCCCCTAATTAGATGACTTCTAGAGTGATTGGCCTCAATGCACCCTTGATTTGGTATGCCGCAACGTGAGCCTCTTGAAAGGTCCACCCCTTATCATTAGAGTCATGGAGGTGATTCAGCATCGGTGTGTCAAATCTTGGGATGCTTTGCCCCTAGTTAGTAGTATCTTCAGATGATGTGCTCATATGATCATTAGGATTTTCCCCTTGATTGGAAGGATTCCTTGGTAATTTTCCCCATAATCAGAAGTGTCTTGAGTCAGTATGCCCCTGATCAGACCATTGTTGATATTTCCCTGATGCTAAGTATTGATTTGTGAGAAAAATGTTCCCTTTGAAAAGTAATTATAACGCCATGTTCATGCAAATTTTAAAATCGAAAATTTAGAAGAGGTGTATGATAGATGATATTCGGCCATGAGGATGGCACAAATGAAGATGTGAAAATGTGGTTAGCGATGTTCCAACAAACATTCGGATTTGGAGTCAGTTTAACAACGACTTTGCCGAGTATGCTTTTATAGTTCCCCTAGATTCAATTAGGACTTTTAAATGTTGTAACGTGGTCTGGTTCACGGTTTAAGAAAAAAATGATCAAGGCTCAAAATTTTAAAATTTAACCCACCTCATTCTCCTTGATGTTCTCCATTCCTAAATCCAATTAACCCAACAGATGCGTTCATCCTGCAAGAGAATTTCTTCAGTCACTGTGATAATGGTTTAAGCACTTTATGAGATCTTTGAGGTGGAAATCACCCACTCCCGTTTATAAGATTGTTCCATTTTTTTCCTTTTTCTTTGCTTTTAATCCCTTATTTTTGCATGGACCAATTCTTTTGAGTTTGTGGTTCATCAGGATACCCTAATTTTTGCCTAAGCCAAAGTCAACTTTTTTCAGTTTTTCCTTTTCTTCTTGACTTAGCAAGTTTTTTCTCTTTCTCTTTTTTTTTGGAACAATTCTTGAGTAATTTTGCTTTTGATTTCGAAAGTTGTAACTGCTATGTTAGCTATTGTGAGCTTTTATCTCCATTTCTTCCTCGATGTTGAATGATGTGAGGAAGAAGTTGTGGCGAACTTTTGTTTCCTCGATATTTGATAAGGTACGTGAGAAAGAGGATGTGCTTAAACCCCTTGCTTAGATAGACTAATTCCCTTAAGATTAGAATGCATCATTGAGTTAATTGAAATCTACCCTGCCCCTGGTTAAGATTAAGGTTTTTTGAAAATAGAAAGAACACCGACTTCTGGCTCGAGGGGGTTGGCTACGGATTATCTCCATATTTCTCCAGTGTTTAGGAAGTGAAACAATGCCTTACATCGTCAGTCAGGTCTTACTATTAAAGCATACATTAGTAAATTCGTTTGTTTATTACATCATTCTCCTCCTAAGTTTGTTAATAGTGAAGAAGTGAAATGGGAAAAGCTTGGATTTTTTTAATTTTACTTTTATGGCATAAAAATGAGTGAGGAATGAATGGATTGATTCCGAAAACATGCATGCTTATTTTATTAAAATTACTTCTCAAAGAGTACAACTTTTAAATACAAGCAACACTAAGCAAAAAAGAAATTACAACTGGAAATGATAAAGGCCTAATGATCCTGGAAGTGAGCTTCCTTGTTGATCCACCATATTTAGAGGAGGCTTCTTAATATTCTTCCACTTATGAAGATAAGGGTGACCTCTCACTAATGGGGACTCCTCCTTTGAAAGTCAATTGCAGGTCTTGTACTTTGTGCTCATAACTTGTAGTGTCTGAGTAGGGTCAAATAATTGCAGCTTCACTAAGGCATCTCCGAGTAAGTCATGATACATTGGTGTAGGATCCAGTTCCTATCCAAACATCATTTATTGAAGCGCATGAGGCTGCTACTGAAATAGATACTATTGCAGACTCTGTTGTGGAGGCATCATCCAGGGTTGTTGTATTTAAGGCTCTAGGTAGGCCTTAGGCTGGCATGGTGAAGGGTTACCTTCTTTCTTAAATGGTACTTTCCCCCTTTTATTTACACTATAACTTCTTAAGATATCCTTTAAGTTCGTTTGTGAGTATCGGGAAACCTCTTAGCTCTTGGTAGTTGGATAAGGGCGAAAGCGGAAAGGATATCCAAAATGCATGAAAATGCATGGGGTGTGAAATTTTTTTTTTAAGGTATGCTACATTTTTTTAGATGAAATGCAAGTTTCACATTAGGATAGTGACAGATAAAAGAAAACTCTCATGGTTTTAAGGGTTGTGACGAACACAAGAAAACCCCTACGAGTTTAGGATAGTTATGTACACAGGGAACCCTTATCTGGGAAGGTTCCCTAGGGATAATGATAGGTATGGGAAACCCTAACAGGTGTAGGGATGTGTACGGTAAAATGAAAGCATGACCTAGCTTAGGTAGGCTCCCTATAATATGGCTAGATCTAAGTTTTGTCTACCCAATCCCCTCACATGTAGGATGTACAGTTTTGACAGCATAACAACCCTAGAATTTATAGATTATACCCTTGTTTTACCATGAGAAGGAGCAAGCCTTCTTACGGTAATCCTTCGGGATAAGTCTCGGTGGGACCCTAGTAACAGCCCTTTAAGGGTTGAATACGTAAGATCACCATGAGTTGATAAGGGTAGGCTAAAGGTTCCCAAAGTCATGGACCACATCCAAATCATCATCTATGTTAGGGGCTAGCCCTACCATGAAGATACCTTTGGAGGATCTCTTCTGAGTGTAGCATCAATGAATTGTTGGGATGCCACATCCCCCCAAAACATTTCCGTTCTACGTCTTAATCTATGGTTGTACTCCAAGCTTGGGTTCTTCACACATAATCATATCCCAACCAATGTATGATGACAATAATATATGATATAAATATATAATATACATATATATATATATATATATATATATATATATATATATATATATATATATATATATATATATTTAAAAACAGTAAACAAGCAAGGCAAACAAACAAGAACCCTAAAACCCAAGGTTAGGATGGACTCTCATTTTAGGGAAGTGTAAGAAATCCCCAGCAGAGTCGCCAGCTGTCGCGGCCGGAAAAAATGACAGAGTCGCCATCATCCTTTATTCATCCTAAGGGACAGGAAAATAATGATAAAACCTAAATCCTAAGGGAGAGACGCTAAGTTCGGGAGTCGTTTAAGTGAGTGGAAGGTGTTAGGCACCACTCACCTCCATTGTACTCAATGGGATCCTCCTTAAGTTCAAGGGTACGTTTGCTTTTTACTTGAAATGTTTGACTTTTTATTTTTATTTACAAAAATTCCTATTATTATACAGAGAAGACTTAGATGTAAGAGGGGACCCTAAGTTTTTTATTATTATTGCACTCGCTAGGGTTTACAACCCTATGCCTACGTACCCTCAAATTTGAAGGATCAGAGTTTCCGTAGTTCACCTCCCCTATCCCCTATCCATATTCCTATTCCTATTCCTATTCCTAATCCTTTATTTATACTCTTAGATCGTCAGAGTTCTATCCCATATCCTTGCCCTATATTTATACTCTTGGAACTTAAGAGTGTAATCCCAAAATCCTAATCCCTTACCCTATATTTATACTCTTGGAACTTAAGAGTCTAATCCCGAAATCCTAATCCCTTGCCCTATATTTATACTCTTGGAACTTAAGAGTCTAATCTCAAAATCCTAATCCCTTGCCCTATATTTATACTCTTGGAACTTAAGAGTCTAATCCCAGAATCCTAATTCCTTACCCTATATTTACACTCTTGGAACTTAAGAGTCTTATCCCAAGACTTTATCCCATGTTTATCCCACGAATTATCCCTTTATATCCCGTATATCCCTTTTAAATTTATTTAAGAAAATAAATAAATTATATAATATAAAATTATATAAAGAAAATCCCAAATTTAATATCCCTTATCCCTAATCCTAAGTTTATACTCTCTGGACCTAAGAATTTTTGTAACGCCCATATATAATCACATACATCAAAGCATATATTATACATGAATTTCAAGTTTGGTACTGAAATATACAATAAGTCCCTAGTAAACATATTATACATATACATGCCCAAAAACCTAAAACAAAGAACTATGGCATAAGTACATATACAAGATGTTCCAAAAAGAAAACTAAGGACTAGATCGACACCGATCTAAAAAACTCCACAACGGAAGCAAAGCCATCAGATAAGTAAAGATAATCACACGGCCTTATCCTTACCCTTCGCCGAACCTGCAGTACCTGTGATGTAAACAACAACAGTGGGGTGACATACATCAAATCTCAATGAGTTCTCTATCTTATGGATTCTCTCGGCTTTACAAGGTTCTAATCAATACCTAACTCAAGTCGGGGACAAAGGAACTAGACCTTGAGATCAAACATTCCTGACTAGAGAAACAATCGTGCAATACACAAAATGACATACAAGTTAAGAATCTTCTCCCCGGTCAGCCATACGAGGCAAATACAACGCGGGTCACGGATTCTTAACGTAGATAACTTCTCCCCGGCCAGCCATACAAGGTAAATACAACCCGGGTCACGGTTATCTACAGTTGGTACTTCTCCCCGGCCAGCCCACACAAGGCAAATACAACACGGGTCACGGTACCAACCACCAAGTAACTTCTCCCCGGCCAGCCCACACAAGGAGCACTTCAACACGGGTCACGGTTACTTATTAAGACACACACAACAAATCGGAGGAATACGATCCTCCACTAACAACTACTTAACAAGGATACTCTTCTAGTATCGATGTAAGCATCGCCGCACGATTCTCTAAGTCATTCTATTGTACTAAGGTTTCCTCGCTCTACCTGTTTCATATTTTAACATGCATACTCTCTCAAACACGCTTAACAATTACATTAGACAAGCATATTCAACATCAATCATATTTATCTTGTCAAACCATGGTATAATCACATGCCGTTCCTTCACTATCATAAAGAGCATTGGAATAACTTTCCAACGATACCAAAAATATTCAAAACGGATAATCGGAACACATGTTATGAAAAAAACAAGAAATGGTATCGCGAAAAAACACAATTCTGCACTCTCACTGGCCGTACGCGTATTGCCTTATGCCATACGCGTACTGCCCAGCTGGCTCGCCCAGCCATACGCGTATTGCCCAAAGTGATACGCGTATGGGCAGAGGCTGATTTTTCCCCAAAAGTCCACTAAAACTCCAATACGCGTATTGCCTCAATCAAACCATATGCGTATTGCCCAACCCAATACCCGTATTGCCTTGCGTGATACGCGTATGGGTAGAGGAGACCCATAATTTTTCCTGCAGAAAATTCTGCTACGGGTTTCTTAAATTCAACCCCAAAATTCCATTTTTCCCAAACAAAATACATCAAAACATGTTATAAACATAACAACCAGTATACTACACAGTCAGACATCGAATTCTAGCAGTTAGATTATGATTCTATTGCAAAATTACTCATTTCTCACAATATCAAAACTAACTCTAAACTCATAAAACTCTACACTAAAGTGTCTATCTAGAACCCACCTGGATTACAAGATGCGGATGATGAAGCTGAGATGAAAAAGATGAAGATGGGTTGATGATTCTATCTCTTGAGCTCTTGAGAAATTTTTCTCTTCTTTTCCTTCCTTTTTCCTTCCTTTTCCTTCTCTTCACTTTCTCTCTCCAATGCTACTATCTTTGCAAATAAGGGAAAAGGAAAAGACATAGAGAAAACATTAATTGGTAATACTACTAATTGTCCAAATTATCTCAAATGCACCCATTTATAAAACTCCCAAGTTAAATAATATTAATCTAATCAGTTCCGAGTTCGTCAGTTTACTCTAATTATTTTAATCCAATAATTGCTCAGAGTACACCGGAACCCAGTTGATCATAATAATATTATCCAAAGCGTTCACAAAATTATGGGGTATTACATCCTCCCCCCCCCCTAAATAGAAATTCATCCTCGAATTTAAAAGATTACCTGAATAGTTGAGGGTAAGCATCCCTCATCTCCGATTCTAGTTCCCAAGTCGCATCACCCGGATGCGTCACATCCCATTGCACCTTCACAAGAGGAATGTCTTTGTTCCTTAACACCTTTGTTTCTCTTCCCACAATACGACTCGGTTGCGGTTCGAAAGTTAAGTCTGCTTCTATTTCCACCGATTCTGGTAGAATTGGCTGAAGAGGATCAGGAACAAACCTTCGGAGCTGAGATACATGAAAGACGTCATGCATCTCTGACAGAGAGGGTGGTAAGGCTAATCTGTAAGCGACTTCACCAATCCTTTCTAAGATCTGATACGGTCCCACGTATCTTGGACTTAACTTGCGTGACTTTAACGGTCCTTTTAATCTCAATCTCGGAGTAACTTTCAAAAATACATGGTCACCTTCTTCAAATTCCAAAGGTCTCCTACGATTGTCCGCATAACTATTTTGACGATCTTGTGCTTGCTTCACTTTCTCGCGGATCATTCGAATCTTTTCCGTAGTCTCTTAAATAATGTCGGGTCCCAAAATTCTATCTTCGCCAACTTCTGCCCAACACAAAGGTGTCCTACACTTTCTCCTATACAATGCTTCGTAAGGAGCCATGCCGATGCTCGCATGGTAACTATTATTATAAGAAAACTCAATTAATGGTAAAAGTTCCTTCCAATTGCCTTTACTCTCTAGCACACATGCTCTTAACATATCTTCCATTGTTTGTATTGTTCGCTCAGTCTGAACATCCGTCTGAGGATGATTCGACGTGCTCAAACGCAACTTCGTACCCATCGCTTGTTGAAAAACCTTCCAAAACCTTGAAGTAAACTTCAGATCTCTATCGGACACTATATTAGAGGGAACACCATGCAATCTCACAATTTCAGCGATAAACAATCTTGCAAGATGACTTGCCTTGTAAGTAGTCTTCACGGCTAAGAAATGCGCAGATTTTGTTAGTCGATCCACAATCACCCAAATAGAGTCATAACCACCTTGCGTACGGGGTAAACCTACTGCAAAGTCCATAGAAATACTATCCCATTTCCATACCGGAATTTCTAGAGGTTGCAACAAGCCACCCGGTCTTTGGTGTTCGATCTTCACCTGTTGGCACACCGCACATTCCGACACATACACCGCAATATCCCTTTTCATCCCGGACCACCAATAGTCCCTCTTTAAATCTTGATACATCTTTGAAGACCCCGGATGTATAGTAAAAGTACCCTTATGCGCTTCTTCCAAAATCCTCCTTTTTAACTCCGTGTTATCCGGAACACAAATCCTTTGGTTAAATAAAATAATTTCGTCGGTAGCTCGCACAAAACCCGGTTGTACTAACACTTCTTGTAACTTCTCATCTAACCCTTGTTCTTGTTGGATTTCTTCCCTAAGAGTAGAATTGATATTCAAATTTCCCATCATCACACCATTAGAAGTCCAAACAAATTGAAGATTTAGATCTCGAAATTTTTCCAATAAAGTATACTCTAGCATCATCAACTCGGCATTATGCAACACCTTCCTACTCAATGCATCAGCCACTTTATTGGCTTTACCCGGATGGTATTTTAGCTCCAAGTCATAATCCTTCAAATACTCCATCCACCTCCTTTGACGGATGTTCAACTCTTTCTGATCAAAGAGGTACTTCAAGCTCTTGTGGTCGCTAAACATTTCAAAGCGTACACCATACAAATAATGACGCCACACCTTCAGTGCAAACACAACTGCTGTTAGTTCCAAATCATGAGTTGGATAATTTTTCTCATGAACTTTCAATTGTCGAGAAGCATAAGCCACTACATGTCCATCTTGCATTAACACACCTCCTAATCCCATCTTCGATGCATCATAATATACCTCATACGACTTGCTAGGATCAAGAATAACCAAAACAGGAGCGGTCGTCAATCTTTCTTTCAAACTCTTAAAACTTCTTTCACAAGCCGAATCCCACTCGTACGAATAATCCTTTCGAGTAAGTCTCGTCATTGGTAAAGCCAATTGAGAAAAGCCTTTAATGAATCTTCTATAGTAACCTGCCAATCCCAAGAAACTTCTAACCTCTGAAGCATTCCTCGGTCTCTCCCAATTAATCACCGCTTCTTCCTTCGACGAATTTACTGCCACACCACCTTGAGATATAACATGTCCAAGAAAATTAACTTCCGACATCCAAAACTCACACTTGCTTAACTTAGCAAAAAGTTTCTTCTCCTGCAATACTGATAAGACAATTTTTAGATGTTCTTCGTGCTCTTGTGGAGTACGAGAATAAATAAGAATGTCGTCAATAAAGATTACGACAAATTGGTCCAAGTAAGCTTGAAATATTCGGTTCATGTAATCCATAAAAACAGCTGGAGTATTTGTCACACCGAAAGGCATCACTAAGAATTCGTAATGGCCGTAACGGGTTCTAAATGCAATCTTAGGCACATCGAAACTCCACTCGGATTTGATGATAACCTGACCGTAAATCAATCTTCGAGAACACACAGGCTCCTTTCAATTGATCTAACATGTCGTCTATCCTGGGTAAGGGGTACTTGTTCTTAATGGTGACTTTATTCAACTGACGGTAATCGATACACAACCGCATTCCACCATCCTTTTTCTTCACCAATAACACTGGAGCTCCCCAGGGCGAAACACTTGGTCGAACAAAATGCTTAGCCATCAATTCTTCTAATTGATCCTTTAGTTCTCTTAATTCAAGTGGTGCCATCCGATACGGAGAAACGGATATTGGAGTCGTTCCCGGTATCAGGTCAATAGAGAATTCCACTTCCCTCTCCGGAGGAAGAGAAGTGACATCCTCGGGAAAAACTTCAGGAAACTCACAAACTACCGAAATACTCAAAACTTGAAGGTTGCTACTCTCCTCCTTAGTAAGAACCAAAAGAACAAACTTCTCCTTTTCAAACAAGAAATTAATCATTCCAACCGTACCTTCCAAAATAGTAGTTAACACATCCCTTGGAGTAGCCTCATCAGATGGAATAATGATTAACTTTTCCTCACACCCAATAAATACCGAATTAGCTGAAAGCCAATCCATTCCCAATACGACATCAACTTTCTTAAGCGGTAAACAGATAAGGTCAATCTGGAAAACTCTATCATTCACAGACAAAACACAATTTTCACACATCAACGGTGTCTTAACCATTTCATCCATGGCGGTAGTGACCACCATAGGAGGAAACAAAGGAACAACTTGCAACTCAAGTCGCTTCACACATCGCATTGACACAAAAGAATGTGTTGCCCCACAATCAAATAAAACAAAACAAGGATGCCCATTTACGAAACACGTACCCGCAATCAAGGAGTTATCATTCTTTGTCTTCCTTGCATCTAAGGTATAAACCCTCCCGGTATTCCGTCCTTGCACTTGGCTTTTATTCTGAGTACAATCTCAAGCCACATGACCCAATCCATTACAATTATAACACCTAAAATTTCCGTCGACACACTTCCCAAAATGACGTTTGTTGCACACTTTACACAGAGGAATATCATTAGGTCTAGCAACTTGCTTTCCTTTGAAAGATTGTGATCTTGGCCCAAACTGTTGACTTGCTCTTCCACGATCACCCTGATTTACCCTACTTGCAACACTTTCCGCTTGCACTTTCTTCAAACTATGCTCCGCCACATAACATTGTCTTAGAACTTCTGCATAAGTAGTGAATTCCCTTTGAGATACACTATGAGAGATTTCCGCTTTTAGTCTAAAAAGAAACTGGTCGATTTTCCACCGTTCATCCGGAGCATACACAGCCTGCCTAGAATAAGCAGCCATATTCTCAAACTTTTCAGCATAACTGGCCACGGTCATATTACCCTGTCTTAACTGTTGAAATTCAAACTCTTTCTAAGTCCGCAAGGAGCTAGTAAAATATTTCTCCATAAAAGTTACCTTGAATTGTTCCCAGACCTTGGGCACACCCTGAATAGTCATAAGAGCCGACGCACTCTCCCACCACCTCATGGCAGGACCCTTCAAGGAATGCAAAGCAAAAGCCACTTTATTCTCCTCGGTACACTGCACTATCAAGAAAATCCTTTCCATACCTGAAATCCATTCGTGAGCCTTTACAGGGTCCAATCCGCCATGGAATTCCAAAGGATTCATGCGGGAGAAATCCCGGAAAGTCCCACCTACCGCTTCCGGAACAACCACCTAAGGATGCAGACCTCCATTTAATTGTTGAACCATTTGCTGCATAAACTGATTCTGTTGTTGCTGCATCTGTTGCATAAACTGATACAGAGGAGCATTCCCATCGCCGCCTGGAGGATTCGTCCCAGCTGGAGTAGTTCGGGGCCTACCACGGTTGTTTCTGCGCCCGTCAGCCATGTTCCTGAATGTCATACAAATAGGATTAAGTTGACCAGGCTCAATACCATAAATATAACACATAAGACCAAAGGCGACACCACGCATATGAAACGGAAAGAAAAACTTATTATATTTCATGGCTAGGTCGAGGATACAACCTGCTCTGATACCAATTGTAACACCCATATATAATCACATACATCAAAGCATATATTATACATGAATTTCAAGTTTGGTACTGAAATATACAATAAGTCCCTAGTAAACACATTATACATATACATGCCCAAAAACCTAAAACAAAGAACTATGGCATAAGTACATATACAAGATGTTCCAAAAAGAAAACTAAGGACTAGATCGACATCGATCTCAAAAACTCCACAACGGAAGCAAAGCCATCAGATAAGTAAGGATAATCACACGGCCTTATCCTTACCCTTCGCCGAACCTGCAGTACCTGTGATGTAAACAACAACAGTGGGATGAGATACATCAAATCTCAGTGAGTTCTCTATCTTATGGATTCTCTCGGCTTTACAAGGTTCTAATCAATACCTAACTCAAGTCGGGGAAAAAGGAACTAGACCTTGAGATCAAACATTCCTGACTAGAGAAACAATCGTGCAATACACAAAACGATATACAAGTTAAGAATCTTCTCCCCAGCCAGCCATACGAGGCAAATACAACGCCGGTCACGGATTCTTAACGTAGATAACTTCTCCCCGGCCAGCCATACAAGGCAAATACAACACGGGTCACGGTTATCTATAGTTGGTACTTCTCCCCGGCCAGCCCACACAAGGCAAATACAACATGGGTCACGGTACCAACCACCAAGTAACTTCTCCCCGGCCAGCCCACCCAAGGAGCACTTCAACACGGGTCACAGTTACTTATTAAGACACACACAACAAACCGGAGGAATACGATCCTCCACTAACAACTACTTAACAAGGATACTCTTCTAGTATCGATGTAAGCATCGCCGCACGATTCTCTAAGTCATTCTATTGTACTAAGGTTTCCTCGCTCTACCTGTTTCATATTTTAACATGCATACTCTCTCAAACACGCTTAACAATTACATTAGACAAGCATATTCAACATCAATCATATTTATCTTGTCAAACCATGGTATAATCGCATGTCGTTCCTTCACTATCATAAAGAGCATTGGAATAACTTTCCAACGATACCAAAAATATTCAAAACGGATAATCGGAACACAAGTTATGAAAAAAACAAGAAATGGTATCGCGAAAAAACACAATTCTGCACTCTCACTGGCCGTACGCGTATTGCCTTGTGCCATACGCGTACTGCCCAGGTGGCTCGCCCAGCCATACGCGTATTGCCCAAAGTGATACGCGTATGGGCAGAGGCTGATTTTTCCCCAAAAGTCCACTAAAACTCCAATACGCGTATTGCCTCAATCAAACCATATGCGTATTGCCCAACCCAATACGCGTATTGCCTTGCGTGATACGCGTATGGGCAGAGGAGACCCATAATTTTTCCTGCAGAAAATTATGCTACGGGTTTCTCAAATTCAACCCCAAAATTCCATTTTTCCCAAACAAAATACATCAAAACATGTTATAAACATAACAACCAGTATACTACACAGTCAGACATCGAATTCTAGCAGTTAGATTATGATTCTATTGCAAAATTACTCATTTCTCACAATATCAAAACTAACTCTAAACTCATAAAACTCTACACTAAAGTGTCTATCTAGAACCCACCTGGATTACAAGATGCGGATGATGAAGCTGAGATGAAAAAGATGAAGATGGGTTGATGATTCTAGCTCTTGAGCTCTTGAGAAATTTTTCTCTTCTTTTCCTTCCTTTTCCTTCTCTTCACTTTCTCTCTCCAATGCTACTATCTTTGCAAATAAGGGAAAAGGAAAAGACATAGAGAAAACATTAATTGGTAATACTACTAATTGTCCAAATTATCTCAAATGCACCAATTTATAAAACTCCAAGTTAAATAATATTAATCTAATCAGTTCCGAGTTCGTCAATTTACTCTAATTATTTTAATTCAATAATTGCTCAAAGTACACCGGAACCCAGTTGATCATAATAATATTATCCAAAGCGTTCACAAAATTACGGGGTATTACAATTTTATCCCAAATCTTTATCCCATTTAAATAACCCTTGATTTTATTAAAATAATATCCCTTTAATTTACTTAGAAAATAAATTAATTGTAATAATTTATAAAAAACACCATATTTTATCCATTATCCCTTATCCCCGATTTTGTATCCCTAAAACCGTAGAATTTCCCTAGAGGTTTATTCCATAATTACCCCTAATTATCCTATTTAATTTTATGAAAATAATATCCTTTTTTAATTTATTTTAGAAAATAAATTGATTATATAATTTATAAAAAAAACTCATGTTTTATTCCTTATCCCAATCCTAATTTTTATACTCTTTGGATCCTAAGAGTTTTGTCCCAAAACTTTATCCCACTTAAATATCCCTTGATTTATCCCATTTTATCCCTATAAATATCCCTAAGCTTACATCCTATTTTATTTGTAAAATTATCCCTTTCAGTTTATTTATAAAAATAAATCAATTATATAATTATATTATATAAAGAACCCTTAAATTTATTATCCTTTATCCCTTATTTATTTATTACAAATTATATCCCTTAATTATTCCAAGGATTGTCCCTAAATTTATCCCAGAATTATCCCAAAGAATTAACTCTATTTCCCAATTTAATTACTATCACATAATTATCCCTAAAATTATCCCAAAGAATTAACTCCAATCTCCCAAATTGATTATTATTCCCTAATTAATTCATATTTTTATTCCTTATAATATTTATATTAAAGTGGAACTCTTAAATAAAGGTAAAGTTACTTTAAATTTTAATTAACCCCTTTTATCCCCAGTAAATTATCCCTTAATCCTAATTTAGTTCATTATAAAAATTAATTAAATAAATTAACCAAGTTACACCCCAAATAGTTAATTATCAAAGTAAAATAAATAAAACAAAACCCCAAGTATTTAATTACTATAATAAACCCTTATTTATTAATTATATAAAAAAAAAGATCACAATTTTAAATCAACCCCAAATTTATTAATTATAAAGATTATAATAACCCCAAATTATAAATTAAATCCAAATTTATATAAATAAACCCCAATTTATTATAATAAACCCCAAATTATAAATTAAACCCAAAATTTTATAATAAACCCCAAAATTATAAGTTAAACCCAAAATATTAATCGTAAAAACAACTAGATTATAAATCCAAAATTATAAGTTAATCCCAAAGATATTAATTGTAAAAACAATTAGATTATAAACCTAAAATTATAAGTTAAGCCTAAAGATATTAATTGTAAAAACAATTAAATTATAATAACCACAAATATAAATTAAACATGCAATTATTATAAATAAACCCAAATGAATAAATCCCCCATTTATAAAATAAATAAACCCACATTTATTTTTATGCAGCCAAGGTTATAAACCCTCTTTATTTTATTATAAAAATAAGTTAAATAAACCCCAAAATTACAAATAATCCAAATTTATTATAAAATTAATAAAACTCCAAAATTTAAGAAAACGCTAGCTTAACCCTATTAATCTATAAGTTTTAATATACTAAATCCTAACTTAATAAATAAAGTATTTTAATATTATCGATCTCTAAACTATTAAATCCTAATTATCTATATACATGTATTAATTCTTTAATCCCTAATTAAAATATTTTAATTAGTTAAAATTGTAATCCTAATTATTATTATAATATTTTTGTATAAATCCTATTATTATATGAAATTGTGAAATTAACCATAACCCTTATTTAAAACCCTCCAATTATATTGTACTTTTATCTCATTTTTGTTGTAATTATCTTATTTTTTTTGTTATTGGTATAGTGTTGTTAGTTACGGTATATGAAAATAGCAGTAACAAATTATGTTGGTGTGATTTAGATATTACCGTAAAAAGACTTTTAATTTTTAAACGATTTATAGTTTATGATATAAAAAGGGTTTACGATTTTGATTACAAAAGATTTCCTTTTGTGTCAATAATAATAATAACCTAACAAAACTTAACTACAGTTAATCGTAAAAAAACAAAACTAAATATCAGATTATACACATACAGGGTCATCTTAGAATAAAAGATATACCAAATCACAATCCAAACAGAAATTCATATTAATAGTTTGAAGGTACCAACCTGGGGTGTCGTGACCGATTTAAGCTGGTTCCCACTTCTTTTCTTTCCCTTCCCTTTGTGCTTTTTTCCTTCATCCTCCATTTCCTTTGTGCTAGGGATGGCAAGCAGACCTAAACCCACGGGGCCCACCCGCACCCGAACCCGAGTCAACGGGTGAATACCCGAGTTGAATGGGTTCGGGTTCGGGTGCCACCCGATATTTCGGGTGCGGGTTTGGGTAGTGTGAAACCCGCGCCCGAAACCCGAAACTACATCCGCTTAGCCATAAAATTACTAAAGTGCCCCTACATATATATAATTGTAAAACAAATTAGGGTTTCAGTGACTCCTTTTTCCACAGTTCCTTCTACCTCCGTCTTTCACTCTCCCTTCGTCTTTCACTGCTGCTGAGGGTTTCACCGTTTCAGTTCTACCTACGTCTTCTACAGTTCCTGCATACGGTAAGTTTTATACTTTCATCGACCATCATCGGTTTCTCTGTCATAGACCTCAACACTTCATCTTCTTCTTTAAGTATATACAGTCTTTGGAACAAGTGTTTGAAAAATCTTCTTCATTTTCTTCCCGGTCAATCCGCTCATCCTGCATATCTTATTTTCAAGAAGTCAGATAATAATGTCTATCAGTCTGTTGTAAATATCAAATGTAAATAGTAATTGTAATATTACTCTGAGGTCCGTTAAACAAAGCCTATTAACTTTATTTTTCTTTCTATTTAAGTAATATTATTTCAGCATTGTAATTTCAACTTTCAATATATCAAAACCCTTATTTTACAACAGGTCTTATAGGCATGATATCACCAAGAAATACAAAAAGACAAAGCTATCATCTAGTGTCTTCTTTTATCACATTGTTTTGAGATAGCTTTGGGAACAAAACATTGTACTGCGCGTTCTAAGGGAATAAGCTCAAACTATGTGATAAAGCAATTCTATTATATACTTTAGTCTTGAATTTGTTAACATATTATCCAACTGGTGTATGCATCGGCCCAAGTATCGATATAGTCAATAAAATGATGCATAAGTAATTCACCTGTTGAATTGCACAAATTAATTTTCTGGCGGTTTTCTGGCTGTGATGACAAATTTTTCAGCTTTATGCCAGTTTTGCTTCTAAATATTCATGAATGATAAAGCTGTAATCTATACTCTGAATTTATACTTAATTGTGCTATTTTGATTTCAGTTGTTGTATTGAGTTTTTCAATTATTGTACTATTTTTTTCTCCTAACTAGAATAAGAGTCTGAATAAATATATGCTTAAATGGATATAAGTTTACTCATGCAATTCTAATTCTAATGAGTCAAATGGATCAAGCGAACACAACCCCGGAACCGAAAGGAACATCTAATCCTACACAAGAAAGTACATGTCCACCAACTCATCAGGAGGTATCTTCTAATCTGAGTCCGACACCTGATGTTGGGAAACAAGAAGAAATTGACACAAGCTTAGAACCTGCATCAAAGAAACTAAGAAGTAATGTGTGGCAAGAATTTAAAAAGATGAAAGTGAATGGGAAAGATAAGTCTGAATGCATCTGGTGTAAGAAACAACTTAGTGGCACTTCAAAGAATGGAACAAATCACTTGAAAGGACATCTCTCGAGTTGTATTCAAAAAAAGATTAAGAATAAAAACCATGACAAAGGACAACCATTTCTCCTGCCTACTATCTCATAAGGAAAGGAAGAGTAGGGAATTGGAACTTATAATCCAGAAAATGTGAAGAAGTTGATTGCTGAAGCTATTATTATGCACGATTATCCACTATCAATTGTGGATCACGTTAGTCTTAGAAGAGTCTTTGTTTCTCTCTAACCATTGTTTAAAGTTCCTACTCGAAACACAATCAAGAAGGAGGTATTGAAAGTTTATGATTTTGAGAAAAAATGTGCTATGCAGATGTTAGATAGCCATGAAGGAAGAGTGGCGATTACCACAGATATGTGGACTTCAAGCAACCAAAAAAAAAGGGTAATGGCGGTTACAGCTCACTATATTGATGGCTCGTGGACTTTACAGAGTCAAGTCTTGAGGTAACAAAGTTTATATTTTATAACTTAATTGTATCATTTATGTTTGAGTGTAATTGAGTGTAAATATGATTGAGTGTAAATATTATTATATTAGGTTCATTTATGTTCCAGCCCCTCACACTAGTGAAAGACTTGCTGAAGCACTTGTTAATTGTTTAATGGACTGGAACATTGATTCAAAGCTTTGTACTGTTACTTTAGATAATTGTAGCACAAATGACTCCATGATTAGGAAAATTAGGGATAAGTTGACGTTGGAAAGTTTGATAAGGGATGGGTCTTTGTTACATATGCGTTGCTGTGCGCACATCCTAAATTTAATTGTTCAGGAGGGGCTACAAGTGCTTAAGGATGGGGTAGAAAATATTCGGGATAGTGTTGCCTTTTGGAGTGCTACTCCTAAAAGGCATGAAAAATTCGAAGATACCGCTAGACAATTGAGAATTGTTTGTACTAGAAAGTTAGCTCTAGATTGTCCAACAAGATGGAATAGCACATATAAGATGCTTGATATTGCCATAGAGTACAAGGATGTATTTATTCGGTTGAAGCAACGTGAGTCTTTATACACTTGTTTGCCAACTAATTCACAGTGGCGATTTGCTAAAGATGTTTGTGGGTGCTTGAAATTGTTTAATGAAGTAACTGAGTTGATTTCTGGTACAAAATATCCAACTGCCAACTTGTGCTTTCCTAAGATTTGTAAGATTAAGTTGGCAATAGAGGAATGGAAGAAGTCCTCCAATTCAATTATTGAGATGATGGCCACAAAAATGGGAAAAATTTCAAAATTATTATAGTGGTGTTCATTATATGATGGAAGTTGCTGCAGTTTTGGACCCCAGGAAGAAGATGGTTGCACTTGATTTCTGGTTTCCTAAGTTGTATGGCCAAGATTCAAGTGTACAAGTTAGTAGAATCAAGGAGATGTGTTATGATTTGCTCAATGATTATCAACAGATTAGACTTAGAGATGCACAGCCTACCACTTCATCCATTGGTACAACGGTTGTTGTTGATGACGAGGCTAAATTTGATGCATACGTTGAGAAGATTGCCGAAAACTCAAGTTCAAGTGTTAAGTATGAGTTGGATCATTATTTAAAGGAGCCAGTTATAAAAAAAAACTCCAGATTTTGACATTTTGAATTGGTGGAAGGTAAATGGAGATGTGTATCCAACATTTCAAGCAATTGCAAGAGATGTGTTAGCTATTCCTATCTCTACAGTAGCTTCTGAATCTGCCTTTAATAATAGTGGTCGAATATTGAGTCCTCATCGTAGCCGACTTAACTGGAGTACTGTAGAGGCTTTGATGTGTGCTAGGAGTTGGCTATGGGCTGTTGAGAATAATGGTAAAATTTTAAACTATTAATTCAATATTGTAATGTATGTTAAATAATCGTTACATACTGTCAACTAATTATTCTTTGTTATTCTATATGTGATGTATATGAACTTCTATAGTTGCAGAAGAATTTTCTACTGTGTTGAATGAAATGGAGTCTGACGATGAAGGTATTTTGTACTTCATTTAGTGTAAAAGTGTTGAATGAAATAGTGTTTTATTTAACTTCAATTTACTTCTTAATACAGCTGAATTGATGGAAAGTTGTTTGGTTACCATTTTGAAGATTAGAAGTTGTTGTTTCTATGCTTTAACATGGTGAGTATTGTTGTTTCTATGTTTTAACATTGTCTATTGAATATATATATATATATAATATTTCTGTAAACAAAGTGTGTTGAAATTCTGTCATATTGAATCCACTGCAGCACTGCTTTGTTTTGGAATTCTGTCACATATATTTCTGTTTTGGAATTCTGTCACAAGGTGCTAGGTTGCTAGCTTAAATCCTGTTTTGGAAATGATCATACATCAGGATTCAATCATAGAGTAATCTGTTTTAGAATTCTGTCACAAGGTGCTATGAGCTATAATCTGTTGTTTATTTATTTTGGTGCATACACCCCATTGCTTCTCTCTGTATTTTATGTCTTCTCATATTTTCAGTTGCAACTGTGAGGTTTTGTTTTGGATGAAAAATTGGTTGCATCTTTGTGTATAAATATATAGTGTGTATGCTGATGTTTTTCTAGTTAGTTACCAGTTGAAACTACATTGTAATGTTAAATGCTGGAATATTTTTGTGTTCATTCTAGTTCAGCACCATTTTAAATTTACAACATGCTTATGTATTTCAGTATTTGTATGCTGACTTTATGTTTGATAGTTGTGTTATAAAATTGTCATATGTCATCATTTTCATACTAAGAAAAGAGTATATTCACTTTTCCAGCCATAGGAACCTCCTCTGAGTTATTTAGAACGTGAGGAATTGTTATTGATTTAGAACTTGTTTGGTTTGGGAAAATATTTCTCGTGCTTACTATTAATTACAAGTTATCACTAAACTATTACTTCATTGTTGTTAGAAAAAGATTAAAAAAAGGGTTTTCATTGTTTCATATACAAACATCAATATTTGAAAACAATTGTATTTGTATGTCACCATGCTTAATATTTTTCATTTATTGACACTAATTGAAAAATAGAAATATTAATTTTGTCACTGTTTCATAACTTTGGTGCAGGCCTGCTAGAATTTGTCTGTTGCTTGCTGTCTGTTGGAAATTTAGAATCTGTCTGTTGGAAATTTGCTAAATCTGTCTGCGGGAAATTTGCTAAAGATGTCTGTTGGAATGTTCTGTCGCATGTTGCTGTTGGAGACTATTTTAAACAAGTGTATTCTATGTTGCTTGGCAAACAAGTGTATTCTATGTTACCATGTTGCTGTTGGAATTTGCTTGGCAAACAAAGTATTGTATCTTAATGTTGTGTTTTAATTGTAATGTTAACTTAAGATGTTGAAGACCTATTCAATGTTAGGGCAACCACTATTCCAAGGATGTAATGTTAATTTAAGATGTTGAAGACCTATTTTATGATGGAAAGTTGTAAGATGTTGAAACTTAATTCAAATTTCAATGTTAATGTTGTATTTTTGTGTTTTTGCTACGGGTTCGGGTTTGGGTGGAAAAACCCGAACCCAACGGGTGTGGGCGCGAGTGTTATTTTGCCACCCGAATAACCTTTGGGTTCGGGTTCGGGTTCGGGTGGTGATTTCGGGTGTGGGTTTGGGTACTGTGAAACCCGCACCGACCCTACCCTTTGCCATCCCTACTTTGTGCTGTTTTTCTTCTCCCCTCCCTTCCCTTTGTGTTGTTTTCCCTTCTCCTTTGCTGTGAGATCTCCTTTTCCTTTTTGGTTTGGAGGGATGTTGAAGGTTTAAGGTTTTCCTTTTTGACTCGGAGGGATGTTGAAGGTTTAGGGTTGTTGAAGGTTTAGGGTTTTAGTGTTGTTGAGGGTTTAGGGTTTTAGTGTTATTGTTCTTCGATGTGTGAAGAACAACAACTTAAGAGATAGTAGGTTTGTAAATTGTGGGTCCCCTAAAATAGGAGAGACAAAGACTATATTTATAGGGTGAAATCAGGTCAAAAAAGAAGTTAAATGTGATTGAATCAACCGGATTTATTTTATTTCTTAAAGCCCTAGCCAATGAATTTGAATGGATTCATGGCTTGGTGAATTTGAATAATTAATAATAATAATATAAAATAAAAATTTGAGTAATAATAATAGTCATATAATGATAATGAAAAAGTTTTTGATTTATTTTGATTTATACGATTTTTTGAGATTTTTTCCATAAAATAATGATTTTATTGAAAAAATCATGTTTTTAAAAATGCATTAAATATAAATACAAAAATTAATATTTAAATAATAAAAAAACTATTTTTATGATTTTTTATGGTTTAAAGGTAAAATAGAAAAAGTTAGTAATAAAGGAAAAAATAACTAAAAGTGAAAAAGGTAGGATTCGAACTCATGCACTCATGCTTATACATTCTTACCCTAAAGTCCATACCAAATAGGTTATTGTATTTAGTTGAAATGAAATGCCACTAATAAATTAACTACTTAATGAGTTATTAAACTTTACTGATTAATCCTAATTAATTTCTCACTAATAATAACAGCTACTAAAAATAATAGATTTTTTCTAAATATTCTTCTAATAGGTCAGTCCTAATTTTTTTCTAAAAGAATTATGTTATCCTAATTAGTTGATTAAATGAAACTATATATTAAATAAAAAATTAAAATTATATCCTGATTTTTTTTAAAATAGCTACTAACCCATGACGAGATCAAAACTCTTAAAGAGTCACAATGGTCCCCAGTTGACCTTTTAGGTCATTAATTTTGATGAGATGGCTTGTATGAGACCCTGGACATATCAGTAATCTAAACTCTACATTAGTTGAAAGTAAAAAAAATGGTGGTCAAAATTTGGGATACGACAGTTGAAGGTGCGAGAAAGACACAAGAAAGGGTGGGTTTGAATTGTGTATTTGCTCTTTTGACTACTTTTTGTTTCTTGTTGTTGAATCACTAAGGATTACATCAGAGTTCGTTGAGAGACTCTGACTCACAACGTTATATTCAGACTTGCTAAGCATGAGGCTTCAGAACTAACAAGAGTCTGAATATAAGATCCATTTCTCAGAACTTGCAGAGCGGAAGCTTATCAGAGTTAAGCTGCAAGGTTCTGACTTACTTGTGTAGGGTTCTGATACTCTATATAGAACATAAATAAGAACATTAAGCATAAGAGTAAAGAACACACGGTATATCCTGGTTCACCACAAAGGCTAATCCAGCCCACCCTCCTCAGGTGATTTCGCCTTGAACACAAGGTCTTAATCCACTATAATCAATCTCAATTACAGATGCACGGGCAACAGCCGGTGACTAACCACTTGCACATCCGCACTGTGACTAACATGCAATGAACCGCTCATGGATTCAACTTATTTAATATAACGAACATTGACCTGCAGGTTCCAATCTCGCAAGATCTACTGCTAGGCTTTCACAGCTAGACGTTCAGGGATTCATCGCAATGAATATAACGCTACTGACCCTATTTCAGGATTTTCCCACAATGACATCTCGCCATTGTCTTCTCGAGTCTCCGGTCACACTGACCACTTAAGGAATCCTAATTCACCAAGAATTAGTTATACAGGAGATTACAAAGGTGCTTCTTAACAAGCAGATTACTCTTAAGTTTAAGTACAAAAGAACACACAAGTGTTCAAGCAAGTTGTGAGCAGCAGCTCCTTGCTATTCTAAGAAACTACAGAGTTGTATAAAGATTTGACAGTTGTTGACATCTTGTAGATCTTCTTCTTCTTCGTCTTCGGGGTAAGCAAGCTTTGAGCAACAACTCCTTGCTTCAGATCTTCAATGTAGTGCTGACGAGAAGGTGGTTGATGACTTGACTGATTTGCAATGTTATCTTCTTCATCAACAGCTTCTATACCAATTCATTGTTGTTGTGTTGAATGATGATCTTTGAGCTTCAACAACAATGGCCATGTGTAAAGGGTGATAGCTTTGGATATTCTAAGTGTTACAACGAGAAATCATCGTTGTTGCTATCTTCACACAATGACTTGGTTAATTCATGAATGATACATCCAATTGATGATCAATGGAATCGACACCTCAGAAGCGAGAACTCTTTCCTGTAAATACCCCAGTAGAAATATAGCCGTTTGAAATATTGTTGGTCGTTGAGAAAGAGACGTTGTGTAATAATTAGCTGTACTGACACATCTCCTTTTTGCTGTGGGAGAAGTGATAGGATATATCTTTCTTGGGCGCCGTGTACAGTTACTCACAACGGTAACATGTGACTTCTGAACTTCAGAGGCTTCAGATGTTTAAGTGATGAAGCATGAGTAGAGTCTTCTTAATCAGGATATCTGATATGTCAAGTCTTCAGTTATTTTAAGAAGTCCATTAGGAATCAGTCTTCAGAACTTCAACACTTGTCTTTAAGAACGTTATCCTTTACTTCTTCAAGTCTTCCGAAACTTCAGAACTTGTCCATTAGGAATCTGTCTTCAGAGTCTTCTATACTTAATCTTCAGAACCTTAATCTTCATAACACATAAGTCTTCAGAGTCTTTAGCACTTCGGTTCTCTTCTTCAGAAGCTTCGCAATCTTCAGAATCTCGACCACTTTCAGAGAGCATCCATAAGAGCATTGCATCAGCAATAATGGCATCCTTGGATCTGACTGATCACGATCAGATACAGAAGCGTTCTTGCTTCTTGCGACTTGTGTCACACATAGTAACTTCGCATATTATCAATTTCGCTCCTCTGGCTGGTGCTTGTTGGATATGATATTTTCTATAATTATGATCTGCACACAACACACGTTAGAACATAAAATAGTTCTTTCACAAATACATATTGTTATCATCAAAACATAGATTGACTTGTAGAGACAATTCTTGCTCTCACAATCTCCCCCTTTTTGATGATGACAAAACCAAGTATTTTGATTGAACATTTAATACAAGGTAATCACCAAAACAAACATATTCAGAGTCTGGAACAATAGCTCCCCCTGAATTTGTTATCCTCGAAGTTTTATCTGTGATCATCTAGAATCTTATGTGATCCATAGACATACAGAATAACAACTTGAGTTGACAGACGAAGAATAGGAAATGACTGCTTCACTATCTTGTCTTTAAGAGAACAGAGAGTCTTTAGCATCTGGACTAGTTCATCAGAACTTCCATCTTCAGATCTTCAGAGCTCAGTTCCTTTGTAGTCATATCAGAGCTTGAAATCTTCAGAGACTTTTGAAGCATGTCTACCTTTCAGTAGATTCATTTAAGCATAAGCAGGCCAGTTCTCATCTGATAACATAGCCTTTCTATCTATCAGAGACATACATTGTCTTTTAGAAAACTCCCCCTTGAGTTTCAGACTTTGTGAAGATTATAGGATTTATCATTTGAATCTATTGGGTAGTCTCCCCCTAATTTCTATAAGTCAGACATTGGGATCTTTCAGAATGTAGTTCAGGGATAATAAGTTTTAATCACCAATAAAGATCATGGCTTTTCAGAGTTTGACTTTGAACACAGGTCTTCATCTCAGAACCTTGTTATTGTCACAACTCAGTGGTTCATCAAGGCTTGATTTTTGATCAGATATCCATTGAAGGTTAATATTTGTGATCAATCAACGCTTGATTCTGAATCTGGTACTCATGATTTGATTCTGCTCTGATACCACGTGATGTGCTGAGTCTTATACCAGAGTATGTTGAGTTTGATACCAAGTGAGGGATTTCTTCTCATACCACTTGAGAGGTATTTCCTTAGTGTGCTGAATTGATACCAATGAAGGTATTTTGATAATAATAATCCACAACTTTGTTCTAATTGACGAGTCTGATACTAATCTTTGTGTACAGATTCTGATTACCAATTGTTGATTTAGTCTGATACCAAATCATTTTTATTTTAATTGGTTCCCGGTAAACATCAGAACTACTTCTTCTTGGATCTTCAATCCGGATCTTCAGACAGCTATTGACTTCTGATTTGCACAGTTCCTCTGAGTAAGCATCTTGAGAATGTGTACTTTATCTTGACTGCTTTTAGAGTTTTCTTACTTCTTCTGATTCTTAGACAGCTTCTATTATATGATCATATGATCGGAGTTCTTCATTCTTAGCTTGTTCCTGTTCTTAGAATGCCTAGTGAACTTGTTTAGAGTTCCTCGGATAATATCGTACAACAAACGTTAGTAGTAGCGCATATTTATGTGAATACTTTGTTTGAGTTCTGCATTCTTTCAGATTTCTTTCTCTCAATCAAAATCATATAATATTTCTCCCCCTTTTTGACATCATCAAAAAGTGCTTAGAGCATAAGGGTATTTAAGCATATAATTCCTCTTTCCAATGAACATCATATATTTCTTCCTCATTTGAGCATTTAAGCATTTAAGCATATCAACATCATTATATATATTCTGGATATGTTAAACAACATAGAGCCAGCATTCGAGCAGTTAAGAACAATCCAAGTCATTTAGTGATAACCATCTTTAACCATAATAAATTCATTTGAAGGATTTTTAGATGGAATCAACTGATTACTACTTAAAGATTTTAGATCATAACATTCAGATAGAAGTATCAACATAAAACAGTTTTAAGATACAGAGCATAGGTTGAGCTTAATCTTGAAAAGTTCAAGATAATCAAAACATAGATAATTCAAGCACAGATTCCTAATTAGAAACATTTTAAGTATTCGTAGTCCTAATAAAGCTGGGTTTTCATGGGTCCTATTGAGTTAGACTAGAGCGAGCCTAATGATGATGAAGAAGATAAGCGAGAGTTTTCAGAATCATCATTTCTTGAGCCATGCAACCTCTCTTCTACTTGAGTAATTGCCAATATCTTGCTCTTCACAATTTCTTCGGAGATCCATTCATGGAACTCAGTCCAGATGTTTCTCACTTAAGGGATCTATGCTTGAACTGGAAGCATCTATTAGGTTCTGAATTCTTGTGATAGCATCATCCTTGAAGGATGTTAATTTATCGATCATCGTTGGGTTATGATAATGTTTTAAATGTTTTATTTAAGCAATGTAAGCATCTCAGGTATGATAAAAATTTAGGTTATGGATTTAATACGGATATGATTATAGATGATAAAACAGGAAGCATCATTGATTCATATATTAAAATGATATAGAACCATCAGCACAAAACTACACAAAAACAATTTGAGATTTACTAAGGTTTAAAGCTTAATCATCAAAATCTTCTATTTTATCCACTCGTTCACATCTGGTCTCTTCTGGTGAGGATCCAGGTCCAAACCTGCTTATTAATCCCCTGGCCTTTTCTTTCCAAATTATCTCAGATATTATTCTCCCATATGGAATGTAGGCATGCATCTGATTCCTTGAGGTTCTGATAGAGTGTCTCATGTGGTTAAAGATAGTCTCGGGAAGGTCTATTCTAACGTGATGTGTTAGAAGAAAGACGAAGATTCTGTCGTCATGAGTCATAGTGCTTCTCGCATACGCGCGTGGACGAAGGTTGGTCAGTGAAAATTTGAACCAAGTTTTTGGAGCAGGAAGGAGTTTCTCAGGATTATTCGGTTCGTATGGAACTGAATCATCAAACAAGATTCTACATCTCTCCACCATGCTTAAGTCAGATTGAAAGTGATCAATCGTGACTCCGTCGGAGACACACCCAATGATTTTCTCTATCGAGGCAACAAAGATAGCAATGGGGTGATAATGAACCTCAGACCAGATGGTGTTTCCATCAGTGCTAACCCTAGCATAATTCCAGAATTCTTTAATAAGATTAGTAAAGATTGAACCATTCAGTTGGGAGTAATAGCACTGCCAAGACTGAGCTTGCATGCTTCTTATTATCTCTAAGCCATCGTTTCCGAGACGAGTGAGGTTGGGTATTTTCTCTGAGATAACATGTAAATTTTCTTTTCTGCCTAAGAAGGTAGGACCATTTCTTTGAGAGTTCATTATCTTGATGCAATGAGAGTTTTATCAGAAAGAGTTTAGATTTGAGGATGAGTTATGCAAGGTAAACATCCAACTATTTATAGCGAGTGATAGTAAGGAGTATAATGACTAAATTGGTGCACAAGGTTTTGGGTTTACTATTTCCTAGGTAGGTTATGATTAATTAGAGTATACTAAGGGTTGTATCTGAGTGGGAAAAGAAAAACGGAGCAGTTGCTGATTTATTAGGTAGGAGTTAATGTGTTAACATCTGTTTTACAGCGAGTGGCCAAAGGGCTGATAAGTTAATAATGACGGTTTCTTGAGCCACTAAAAGATCTTTCAAATATCTTTCAATAGATAATATCAATAAATGCTTTGTCAGATACTTGATTTTCTTAATTCCAATTAATGGTTAGTCATGAGAGAATCTCATATTCTTAGAATAACAAAGAAGAGATATTTCATTGATTTAGATGATAGGCTTGACACTTCATTTACCCTAAATCATTTAGAAACAACCTGAATACAACTTCCTAGACAAAATACGATTAAACCAATACATAATAAAATCCAGACTTAGATTAACCAGAGATATTTTTTCTAGTTACTAAAGATTTCACATTTAGTCTTCAACAAGCAGTTATCTGGAAGGCTTTCAGGACCATCTTCTTCAATTTTCTCTTTGGTCATGTCCACAATTCCATCTCTAAAGAAAATCTCAGACAAAACTCTTCCATAAGGAATGTAGGACTTTGTGAGGTTTCTGGACTCAGAGATGGTTTTCTAGAGACAGTTGAAGATAGTGTGTGGTAGGTTTATTTGAAATTCATTCATTAGTAAATAAATGAATTCATGGTCATGAAATCTAAGAAAGTCATGACTTTCTCCTCTGGGAAGAAAATTGGACAACATGAGCTTGTACCACGCTTTGGGAATGGGTAGGAGATTTTCAGGATTGAAGGGTATGTATCCTAAAGTTAGGTCATGAAGGGATGCAAAATTTTTGCAGCAAAAAAATTAGTTTTTGTCAAAGTCAACATGGATTCCAACATTCTCACACCCAGTTGCAAGAGTGACTGAGAACAGGTTGATAATGATTGGGACTTCAAAAACAAAGGAGGTGATGCATTTGCTTTCAAGATCAAGATCGGCATGTTTCCAGAAATCTTTGACAAGATTTACATAGATAGGTTTTTCTAGCATCATGGAGTATCTAGTCCATTGTTGAGTGTAAAGCACATCTGCTAGACTACAAGCAATACAACTCGAAAGTGGAGGGGTATTGATTACAAATTGTTTTTCAGGAATGATCTAAAGAAGATCTTGATTTCCAAGAAAGGTTAGTGGAGGCATGATAGCAGATGGACAATGAAAGTTTTGACAATTAAGGTTCTACGATAGAGGGACTTGAAAGTGAATTGTTTTGACAGAGAGAAGTGATTTTTATACACATATTTAGGTAGGTTAGGTTATACCTAGTCTAGTAAAAGCATGTAGGATTTTAATAAGATTTCAAACGTGCTTATGTTGTCAGAGTTATGTAATGATTTCCAAATATTCGCAATTATGATTGAAGTTGCTTTTGAGTGCACACATAGTTAAGAAGTTTTTCTTGTACCGAACCAAATTTATGCATTATTGTTTAAATATTTAAGATAGAGAAGATCATACATTTTAGTTTATATGAAGGAAGTCGTACCTTGGATATCTGAATTTCTGTTGTCGTACTTTGTATTAAGTTCTGAATCAGAAGTGCTGATCATTTGAGTGCTTTCCATTCTGACTTTGATCATCAATCCTTTTTAGACGTCTGAATTCTTTATGTAAAACTTCTTACGAGCGTATTCAATGTTGAGCTTCTGATCATTAATTTTCATTTCCTGCTTCCTTCTGATGCTTGAAGAATAGGTGTCTTCTGAACTTGGATTTCTAGACGAGAATAGGAGTTAACTATTTCTTCAGATGACTACTATGTTCTATTGTTTAGGAGTAAACATCTGGTTTCTCTTCTGACTATATTTCTTTGGATAGATGCAAATCAAGTATCATCAAACATGTGTGTAGCACAACATATAATTTGCATGATACTTCTAGATCTCACAATGCTGATCTTTCTTGTTACAGAAATAGTTCATAATGGATTAACAACATATCTACTTCTGAACAGAATGTTAATTGATTTCTTCCTTCTGAAGGACATCAGTAACTTAAATTCTTTTTTACTTCAAGAGATGACTTTAGTTAATGCATCAACTTGAACATCTTCTGACTTCGGATTAAAGAATTTCTGAGAAACTTGTCAGATAGAATTCTGACCAATAACATTAGTTTCAACTGAGATAGAATCTCAGGTTTAACAGAACTTTAATCATCTGATTTTATTCAACCCAGACTTAGAATATATTCTGATCAAGTACTTGATGAATCATTTAATTTCTTCTTCCTGAATATTCTTACAGTTTATATTTTCCGAGAAAACAATATTCAGTACTTCATTGAGTCTTTTAACTTCTGATCATTCAAGATTCAGATGTTGAATCATTTCTAAGAGTTTGAACTTATCAGATTTCTAACTTCATCGGACTTAATTCTAAAGTTCAAAATCATAGAACAACAATCTTTCTTCTTTACATGAAGAAGTTCTGAATAAGCTTTAAACGAGAAAGTCAAGGGCGGACCTAATCCGTTTCTTGAAAACATCTCAAAAACTCATAAAGAATTAATCTCCAATAAACAAGATTTCTTGTTTTCTAATGATTTAACCTTGAGCAAATACGTGGTTCCTCTACACGTATCTTTCAAGATGAGCATTCAGCCGATACCATTTCTTATCTGATGAGTCCATCTGATCAGCTGATTCTTCAATCTTCAACAAGCCTTTAGGTGAGAAAAGATTTTGTTGATTAGCAAAACTTCCAGAATCAGTGATTTGCTCGAGTAGTCAGATTGATTACAATTTTGTACACAGTCAACTTCTAAACTATTACAGAAAATGTAAGTGGATTTCAATCTCACCCAGAGTATTTCTACGCACCGCATCCGGATCTTTTTCTGACACTGTTAGGTGTTTGATATCCATCAATAACAGAACCAGGGCTCTGATACTAATTGAAGGTGCGAGAAAGACACAAGAAAGGGGGGTTTGAATTGTGTATTTGCTCTTTTGACTAATTTTTGTTTCTTGTTGTTGAATCACTAAGGATTACATCAGAGTTCGTTGAGAGACTCTGATTGCAACGTTATATTCAAACTTGCTAAGCATGAGGCTTCAGAACTAACAAGAGTCTGAATATAAGATCCACTTCTCAGAACTCGCAGAGCGGAAGCTTATCAGAGTTAAGCTGCAAGATTCTGACTTACTTGTGTAGGGTTCTGATACTCTATATAGAACATAAATAAGAACGTTAAGCATAAGAGTAAAGAACACACGGTATATCCTGGTTCACCATAAAGGCTAATCCAGTCCACCCTCCTCAGGTGATTTCGCCTTGAACACAAGGTCTTAATCCACTATAATCAATCTCGATTACAGATGCACGGGCAACAGCCGGTGACTAACCACTTGCACATTCGCACTGTGACTAACATGCAATGAACCATTCAGGGATTCAACTTAATGAATATAACGAACATTGACATGCAGGTTCCAATCTCGTAAGATCTACTGCTAGGCTTTCACAGCTAGACGTTCAAGGATTCATCGCAATGAATATAACGATACTGACCCTATTTCAGGCTTTTCCCACAATGACATCTCGCCATTGTCTTCTCGAGTCTCCGGTCACACTGACCACTCAAGGAATCCTAATTCACCAAGAATTAGTTATACAGGAGATTACAAAGGTGCTATTTAACAAGCAGATTACTCATAAGTTTAAGTACAAAAGAACACACAAGTGTTCAAGCAAGTTGTGAGCAGCAGCTCCTTGCTATTCTAAGAAACTACAGAGATGTATAAAGATTTGACAGTTGTTGACATCTTGTAGATCTTCTTCTTCTTCGTCTTCGGGGTGAGCAAGCTTTGAGCAACAACTCCTTGCTTCAGATCTTCAATGTAGTGCTGACGAGAAGTTGGTTGATGACTTGACTGATTTGCAATGTTGTCTTCTTCATCAACAGCTTCTATACCAATTCATTATTGTTGTGTTGAATGATGATCTTTGAGCTTCAACAACAATGGCCATGTGTAAATGGTGATAGCCTTGGATATTCTAAGTGTTACAACGAGAACTCATCATTGTTGCTATCTTCACACAATGACTTGGTTAATTCATGAATGATACATCCAATTGATGATCAATGGAATCGACACCTCAGAAGCGAGAACTCTTTCCTTTAAATAGCCTAGTAGAAATATAGCCGTTTGAAATATTGTTGGCCGTTGAGAAAGACACGCTGTGTAATAATTAGATGTACTGACACATCTCCTTTTTGCTGTGGGAGAAGTGATGAGATATATCTTTCTTGGGCGCCGTGTACAGTTACTCACAACGGTAACATGTGACTTCTGAACTTCAGAGGCTTCAGATGTTTAAGTGATGAAGCATGAGTAGAGTCTTCTTAATCAGGATATCTGATATGTCAAGTCTTTAGTTATTTGAAGAAGTCCATTAGGAATCAGTCTTCAGAACTTCAACACTTGTCTTTAAGAACGTTATCCTTTACTTCTTCAAGTCTTCCAAAACTTCAGAACTTGTCCATTAGGAATCTGTCTTCAGAGTCTTCTATATTTGATCTTCAGAAACTTAATCTTCAGAACACATAAGTCTTCAGAGTCTTTAGCACTTCGGTTCTCTTCTTCAGAAGATTCGCAATCTTCAGAATCTCGACCACTTTCAGAGAGTATCCACAAGAGCATTGCATAAGCAATAACGACATCCTTGGATCTGACGGATCACAATCAGATACAAAAGCGTTCTTACTTCTTGCGACTTGTGTCACACATAGTAACTTTGCATATTATCAATTTCGCTCATCTGGCTGGTGCTTGTTGGATATGATATTTTCTATAATTATGATCTGCACACAACACACGTTAGAACATAAAATGGTTCTTTCACAAATACGTATTGTTATCATCAAAACATAGATTGACTTGTAGAGACAATTCTTGCTGTCACAACAGTTCCAATCCTAGAAGGCTGCATATTTGGAGACATTTGTTGAGCAATATTAAGTGCAAACTGTCAGCTTGGAAGGGGAGATCTTTATCAATGAGTAGGAGGGTTGTTCTCATCAATGCAGTTTTAAATTCTGTTCCAATATATACTATGTCCTTTTTTAAAGTGCCAAGAAAAATGTTGCTCGAATTACGTCGTATCATGAGTAATTTCCTATGGCGTGGGGGGTGAGGACAAGAAACCTATTCATTGGATTAGATGAGATCAAGTTTGTAAACCTAAGGATGAAGGTGGCCTCAGTATTATCGAATTAGAGGTGTTCAATAAAGCTTTGCTATTGAAATGGAAGTGGAGGGTGGTCAATGATCACAATGCAATATGGAGAGGCCTTCTCAATTATAGATACAAGAATGCAGCAGTTAAGATGTTTACTGGTGATAAACGTCTCATTAACCCTGGTGACTCCATTTGGTGGAGAGATTTGATATTGTTAGATTCCAATGAAGATGGAAATACCAACAGTTTCTCTTCCAGCACTTTGTGCAGTGTAATGAATGGAATGAACACGTCCTTTTGGTTCAGCAATTGGACTGGTAAGCAATCGTTAAAGGAAGCGTTTCCAAATCTTTATGAACAGGCTACAGATCTGTTTTGCAGCATTGCAGAAATGGGTTTTTGGCACAATGGTTCTTGGAACTGGAACAGGCAAGCAGCGGTGATGTCGCAGACTCAGAGTGAAGGATGGATAGAAACAAAATTTTTCCAAGTTCTGTCAGATAACAGTTTGTAAGTTATGGAGGAAGTGGACTTTGCGATTGGACGCCGGGGAATCAAAAGGTTTACATTGTCAAGTCGGGTCATACGGTGTTGAAATCAAAGAGTGCAGTTGATTATATTCCTAGCGAGCAGCGTAAAGCTGCAATCTGTGTTTGGAAAATAATAACACCTTCGAATACACAACCAGAGACTTCCTACCAGAGAACAATTGTTCAAAAGGAGGATTATATCAGATGAAAGGGAGCTGAGTTGTCCTTTTTGTTCTTCGGCAATAGAATCTCGGAATCACGTTTTCAACAATTGTGTTTTCAGCAGGAAGTGTTGGTTAGCTTTATCCAATTGGATAGGTTCTAAGGTAGGATTAACAACAGAAGAAATTTCTTTGTTTCCATTCTTTGTTTCGAATATGACCAACAAGCAGATAAGCAGTATTATTAGTGTCGGTTGGATGGCGATTGTTTGGAATTTGTGGCTTTTGCGTAATGATATTTTGTTCAGAGGTGCGAAGCCAAATTTTGAGTTGTGTTGGTTGAACATCCAAATCAAAATGTGGGACTGGTTAAGGGTAGATTCTGATGTTAGTAATCACACTAGATTTTCCAATTAGATTTCTTCTTCTCTGTTGTAATTCTCAGTTTATGTCGTTCTTTTCCGGGTTGTAAGGGTTTCGAGTACCCCTTGTACTCGCTTTTTTCCTGTGAATGAATCAGTTGTTTACTATATATATATATATATATATATATATATATATATATATATATATATATATATATATATATATATATATATATAATTTTAAAATCTATACTAATTTAAAAATCATAAGTTGAAAACTTCAGTAAATGTACTCTCTCTTGAAAAAAAAACATCTTGTATGCTTAAATATCTCCTCCCTAAGTATCTCTGCAGTCTTAAAAGTGAAGGACAAAAAAGTTAGCATAAAAAAAAGCATACATAGTCCCAAAAGTTGATCGCCATACCTAATATATAATTGTCTTAAGTGGTTGAAAATTTAATACTTTGTGTTTTACTCTTGGAACCTTTGGTCCCAATCGTACATTATCTCATAAAACACCTCAACTGAAATACACACAGAGTAAAAAAAAAAGGCATCATGATCTGAATTCAATCACGTGAAAGAAATGGAAACACAAAAAAGACATAATGCATTGAGTGTGGTTCACAAAGAAAAGCAAAATTTCCAATTTAAGAAATTTCCACTTTGTAAAAGGCAAGCAAATTTAGATGCAAAGAAATACAAGGCACGTGAAAATAAAACACACCTTGAGTTTGAGTTACAGTGTGTGTGGTGTTAACTGATTTTCGATACACAAAGGTACGTAACTAATTAATGAGAGTGCTACAATGCTATACAAATGTTTTTCTCATGTGTAACTCATTTTCCATGTGCTGTTATATACTCATTCAATTCAACTTCCTCCAACACCTATATATATATTATATATCACTTTTGAAATCTATGTCTCATGCATTAATATTAATCAACTCATGCATGTGTGCATCTAAATTTGTCAATATAAGAAGTTACATTGGAATCGCTATGAAGAGGAATTGTTATTTAGATATATTATCGCAGAAATCAATGCAAGTGATTTACGAGTTTTTCTTTCTTCTTTGTCTTCTTCTTTTATCGGTTCTCATTTTTTCTCCATACGAAATTTTGTAGGAACGAGAAATCGAAAGTAAACAAACAACTTGTTGCCATTTCTCATGAAGAATTTCAGGTAATGTTTGTCTGTAAATTCAATCATTGATAATTTTTTTCAAATAATGACAAATTTTTCTTTTAATTTTTTGCATGCAATAATTACATATCACAAAAAAAAAAAACTAGGGTTAATGTATTATTGGATGAAATTATTTGCAGGCTAGAGTGATAATATGGTTGGCAAATCAAGAAATGGAAGGAAGGAATGGTAGGAAAAAATTTCCTCCAACACTTTCACTTTCATTGCAACCTCAAGTGTTATTAATGCTTGCTTCACATGGCTTTTCCATAAAGCGATCTCTTGAAAATTTTCTTCACAAGAGAAAGAAAAGGACTCAAAGTCACGCATCTGTTGTAACGTCTCATGATAGTAATAGTACAAATTAGTGAAGCCTATAGTGTGTATTTTATGGTATTTTTAATTAATGTAGGCATGAGTAGCTTGTGACAATTAAGGCACGTTTTTTTATATTTATGAATGACGAATATTGATGCTTTCAGTCTACAACTAGAATCTAGAGCAATGGTTTATACAAGAAAAATGTGGATCTGTCGCATTCAATATATTGATATATGGCTTTGAAAAAGTAGGGGAAAATAGGTATAAAATTGGCACGATCGTTAAGAGTAAAGACATGCAACGTGGGTGAAATATTTGACAATTCATTGCAAAAAATATAAAATTCTAACAAAAGAAGTAACAATAAAATGTGTTTCATATTCCTATAGAGAGAAGTCTCAAACTTTTCACAGATTCCGGATAAAAATTTTGGAATTAATTTTAGTTGAGTTGTGAATTTTTTAAAGGATCTAATTTAATTATAAATTAATTGTGGAATATGTGTTTGGAGATATTTTTTACTATATCTTAATTATAAAAAAAGTAAAAAAGTGTGAGGTCCACATATAAGTCACATTACACAAAGACGGTGTTATATATATATATATATATATATATATATATATATATATATATATATATATATATATATATATATATATATATATATATATATATATTTATTGAAGAAAAGAGGGTTGAAACACAAAGAGAAATGAGAAATGATTACATAGCAATCAAGCTAGAAATAGAGACTCCAACACAATCAATTATCAAAAGAAAAGAAATTTGAAAATCGGTCCAGATATGAAAATCAAGTTCATTATCACTTATGGAGGACGTTTAGACACTTGCTTGAATAGCCATGTTATTTGGAATCTCGTGAGTGAAGGAATTGCGATACAAGCGTAGAGGAAGACAAAAAATTCCCTTTAGATCCTTATGAATGATGCATGATCAATGATAGAACAATTACCTCTTGTGGTGATTAACACGTTTGATGCATAATCGGAGGAATGATCATGAACATTGAAAAACAACGCCTCTACTCAATCCACACGAACAGAGTGCCTTTAATCTAAGTGCTAGCTTCTATGAATGAAGATTTTGAGTGAGAAAGAAAGAGAGAAATTATGGTCAGGGTTTCACAAATCGAATTTTATCAAGCGTGAAAGCTTCTGCACAAGGGTTCTATTCATAAAATCACTTGTGTAGGCTACAAGCTAAAAACTCCACTTAAGTGCACCGTACCTTATGGTGTTCTGTATTTCACTTAATCGCACCGAACCTTACGGTGTTCTACAATTCACTTAACTGCGTCGTACCTTACGGTGTTTCGTAATTCTCTTAAGTACATCGTACCTTACGGTGTTCCTTATTTATTCCATCTCTCATCAATTTGTCCTTGTGTGTGTACCCCTGTAGGTTCTCGTGACGTTGGCAATAATATTAAACCACATATTTAGTATAATAAACATTAAGCGATATCTAGCAACACATAACTGCTACCCAAGTCAAGAAAATGTTATGTGATCTGACATAACCTTTATGTGATAATGTTTGTGTGTACAATTACCATTTTGCATTTATGTATATATTGAACACAAGGCATAGACATTGTCACCCTTGTCCAGTTCAATATTCGGCCCTTAGACATTTATCTTGTTACGCGGGATGGGAAAATTGCATCTAGGTCACTGTTGGCTCCTAATTTCGACGCCTGATGTTGGGATAAGAGTCTCTCCTAAGAGAGAAATATTTGAAGTATTTTTTAAGCTTCGACAGAAACATGGTTATAAGGAGGTTTAGTCGAAAGATATCTTCTTGCTAAGAAGAGAAGACTCAAAAGACTTAGAAATATTTCTAAGAGTTTGGAGGAATATTTCGACCGAAGACTAGGAAGTGACGTTCGACGCGAAGGTTTGAAATTCAAATAAAGGAGGGAATTGTTATTTTGAAAGGGAGACGTGTGGAATGCATCTAAAAGGCGAAGGCATGCAGGATGCCATTTATCGTCATTAGGAGAAATGGTCTTTGTTGACGGTTATTTCGACTGTATATAAATAGGGAGTCGTAGTGTTAGATTTTCGTGTGTGTATTCAAAATTTGTACAAGTTACTAAAAAAGACTCAAAGTACCCGTGTGAGAGAAAAGAGTTAGCATTTAGAAAATGTACGTTTGGAAAAACATCAGTTTTATTCTTTACATTTCAATGAAGTTTTAAGTTATTCATTTGCAATTTATTTTACACTAGAATAGGACCCGCGCGATGCGCGGGTGGTACAGAAGATCCTGCAGATAGTAAATAGAAGTTGCTGAAATAATATAACAATTTATTTATGGTAGATATTATTTGTTATAAAAACTCTATAATATAGATAATAAGATTACCATAACAAAAGAAAATAGTTTAATTTTAATTGAAAATAATACATTTATAAATAATGGAAAAGCAAGGTGAGACATAAAATTAAATGATAAAACATGAAAGATGTCTTTAAAATAAAATCGATTTTTATGGTTTATGGTTATTTTTTTCTTAAATGAGGCTTTGTTCCTTTGTTTTCCTTTAATGGACTTTTGAGTCTTTAATTTGTGTATGAGAAGTGACTCGTCGTTAGAGGATAATATCATAAAGCACTCCAACTATGTCTGAAAAGAAATATAAATATAGTTATATAATATAATTTATATTGTTGCAGGGTAACTTGTGTATAACATTACCAGAAAGAACATCGTTGTTTCCAATTCTTTCTGAAATTGTTTCTATGGTAACAAATTCAAAATAATGGCGTGGAATTATGGATCTTGAGTCTTGAATATTTGTTACAGCAGTCGTTCGCAAAAACCATGCCTTTTATAAGCCTTTGACTGGTTTGTATGTTTCATTAGCGGGAACTATTTTTATATTTTGTATGGTATATAAATTTCCCTCTAAATTGTGGTATAAGATATTTGTTTATCGTTGCATGTAAAGGAGTTCCATGAAGAAAAAAAATATAGCAATAAAATATTAAAATCAATAATTTTTTAAAGAAAAAATAACAATGTTAAACATTTAGAAAATAAAAGTATATTTGTTAACAACAAATTCAAAATTTTGGATAAAAAATTAATACCTTCTCATCTAACAAAATCATTTCTACGAATGTTTGTTCTTCATCATTTCGCAGATTATAAACGTCCCACAATCGAATAACTCTGACTCGAAGTAACCAATCATCACGATCAGTGTTAAGATCTAAGATTAAATTTTCCATTGCTGATTGTCTAGTAATATTGAAATATAGTTAATATGGTCGTTGTTATCGTGTGATATTAAAAAAGTTAATAGATTGTTGTTTATATACGATAATGTGTTCCTACAACTTTTCCTATGACTGTAACGTATGTATTTTTTATGTTTATGATTTTTAAATGGCTAAATGAATGCAATTGTGATAATAATAAATGAATATTATATGCAACGGTTAAACACTTAATATAAAATTCAAATTCAATTAATTCTTAATTATAACAAAATTGAAATTGTCAATAACTAAATACGTAAAAAAAACTCAAGTCCATAAATTCATCAGTTATATTTCATGATTTAAAAAATAGTTTAATTTTTTTATTGTCATTATTTTATGTGTTATATTTTTTAAAAAATGGTATAAATATTCATAATAATAATTATATACGTATTTTTTAAGGTATTTATAAAAAAAATTATTTTTGTAAAATTTTATTATATATGGTATTAATATTATATATATATATATATATATATATATATATATATATATATATATATATATATATATATATACATATATATATATTATATTTTAATGTTCAAGTAAAATAAAATAGCATATTTATTATTGATATGCATTTCTTAATTTTCAGTATTAATCAAAATTTAAGTATTTATTATTTTCATAATTGAATTTAATTTTAAACAGCTTTAAATATAATTTATAGTCTTACAAACAAATTATTTTCTACGGAGACTAAATTAATTTTTTACGTTTCAAATTAATTTTATTTGAATATTTTAATTACTGGATTGCAATATTCATATAACTATAATATATATTAAATGGTGATAGATGAACTTTAACAAAATTGATTATGAATTTTTTTTATAGTAATATTTATTTTTATTTATATCTATATAAATGAAAAATATTTAATCTTATTAATATTTTACATAATGATTAATATATAATACATTATACATATTTTTTATGCCTGAGGTTTTTAATGTTGTAAAAATAATTCTCCTAATAATAATAAATATATATTTTTGATTGAATACAATTTAATTATTCATTTAATATCTATATTTATTATTTAAAATATTTATAATAATAATAATAATACTAATAATAATAATATATAAGTAAATCATGTATATTGATTATTTAAAAAAATTAATATGAAGATTTATAATAATAATAATAAGTTTCATAATAATAAATGAATATTAATTTTAAATTATAATACAATTAAATGTCAATTAATTCGTAACTATAATAAAATTGAATTATTCAATTATTTAGTATGTAAGTAAACAATCATATCTATTACTCCCTCCGTTCCTTATTAAGTGTCGTTTTAGAAGAATTTTTTTGTTTCTATTTAACTGTCATTTTGATGTATTAAGGTTATAACTTGTCAATTATACCCTTACTTTTCAATAACTCCACTTCCCATTTTTCATAAAATTCTCATTTCTCAATACGTAACTTTTATTCCCATCACTCCAATTCAAAATATAAAATTAATGTGAATTTTAAATATTTAAGACTAGCTGAAGTTTTAAATGATTTAATGATATACAAGAAAGTTTTGTGCAGAAAAATATGGAATTAATTATTGGAGAGAGAGAAATTTATTTGGAAAGAGAAAGTTAATGGTGGATTAAAATGAGGGTAGAATGGGAAAAAAAGCTCTAACAATCCACTATCTTGGTTGGAGAGCTTTATGCTAAAACGACACTTAAAAAGCAACGGAGGGAGTAGTTATAAATTGTATGTATTATGAGTTATAATGAAACTTAAAGTAGTATTGAATATTATTATTATTATATTCAAAACAATGTGTAAGTCATCTCCATTCATTTCTCGGTTTTCTTTCCTAATCTAAAAAATAGTCTATTATATTTTATAAATGATATAAATGTTTCAATTTTATGCACAGATGAAATTGAAAATTTTTTAACTTTCATTATAAAATAAATAGTTATAAATTTGATGTAATTATATTGTTCAGTAATAAAATTAAAAATTAATATAATTGAATTCAATTAGTTTAATTCAATTTTCAGTAATAATGTTAATAATATAAATTTTAAATATTTATTATAATCATTATTGCATTTAATCGGGAACATCTTAAAATATACTTTATTAGAAATATTATACCAACATATGTTTTTTTAATCATGACATTTTTTAGAAAATAAAATTTTTTTTTTTTTAATTTTATTTTGTGTTTTTAATAATTGGAATAAAATATTATATGACTTTTTTTTACAATAGCATATTATATGGTATTTTTTAATTTTCAGAAATAATATAAATTTTAAATTTTTATTATTTTCATTATCGAATTTAATTGTGAACAGCTTTAATTATAGTTAATTATAAATATTTTATTAAGATTTGATTTCTTTTATTAGTATCACAAATAAATTTTTTTATTGTATACAATTTAATTAGTAATTTAATATTTATATTTATTATATTTATTTTAACAACAATATAAAGAATATTATTTTGATTATTTGTTTTGAACCAAAAAGATTATTATTTTGTTTATTAAAAATAATAAATATAACTAATGATAACGATGAATAAAATGATGTACAAAACCATCTCTTTAATATTGATTGTTTCCTATGTTATATTTATAAAAAAATTGATTTGAATACTTATAATAATAATAATAATAATAATAATAATAATAATAATAATAATAATAATAATAATAATAATAATAATATATAAGTAAACCATGTATATATATTATTAATTATAAATTATAATGCAATTAGAAATCAATTAATTGTTACTCGTCATAATAATAAATGAATATTATTTCTATATTATAATTTAATTAGAATTCAATTATACTTAATTATAATAAAATTGAATTAAACAACTTTAAATATTTATTATAGTGTTAACAATACAAATTTTAAATATTTATTATAGTCATTATTGCATTTATTTGGGAACAACTTTAAATATAATTTATTATAAATATTTTATCAACGTTTTATTTTTTTTAATGATGCCATTAATTTTTATGATATTAAGATTTTTAATAACTTTTTACTATAATGTTTCGTCTTAAAAATAATTGACCCTATTTTATTATTAGTAACAAATAAACATATAACGTTTTGTCTCAAAAATAATTGACCCTCTTTTATTATTAGTAACAAATAAACATTACTTTTTTTATAGAGAATACAATTTTTATTTTTTTATCTAATAAAATTAAATTTTCATGATTCAAATTAAATGATAATAGAATAATTATATATATATATATATATATATATATATATATATATATATATATATATATATATAATAATTTTAAATAGGAAAGCAAATATTTGAATATTCTTTTTAAAATATAATTCTTAATTATAAATGTGGTTATATGTCATAAAATTTAAATTCAAATATTAAATCTCATTAAAATGCTAAAAAAATATTAATTAATTATTTCAAATTTAATTTAGTATTTTTAAATAGTATAAAAAATATTTTAAATTATTTCTAATATATTATTTTGACTAACAATTGCAAATACTTATTACAAAACTAAACCATATTTTTTCAACTATAATTTATAATTCATTACTTAACATTATCCTATAATGTATTGTTAAATTATAAATAAAATATTATTATTATTATTTAATAATATAAATTCTAAATTTTATAATATTATATAAAAAAACTCATGTAAGCCTCACGCATCGCTGATTTGTCGGAAATTATAACCAACTATTGGAGATTTAGGGAAAGAGAAATCTAACCAGAATCGGAGATATTCAAAATTGAATTTTGCAAGAACAACTGCACACCTAATTTGATTTGTTGGAAATTGTAGGCAGGGGAAATTCGTGTACGCATAATGATTGTGGAAAATTGTAGGAAGGGGAACCTCAAAGCTTTGTGAGATATTGGAAAAATGAGTAGATATTTTAAATTATTTCTAATATATTACGAAAATTATAACCAACTATTGGAGATTTAGGGAAAGAGAAATCAAACCAGAATGGGAGATATTCAAAATTGAATTCTGCAAGAACAGCTGCACACCTAATTTGATTTGTCGAAAATTGTAGGCAGGGGAAATTCGTGTACGCATAATGATTATGGAAAATTGTAGGATGGGGAAACTCAAAGCTTTGTGAGTGTAGCGAGCGATTTTGGACGCGGTTCTTAAGCGTTGGTCGCTCTCTGCGGTCTGAGTTTGAACTACAGGTCGATTCATGTTTTATCCTATTGTGAGCTGAATAAGGAAGGGAAATAGATGTCTCCAATTAACCCTGCCTGCATACTGAGTTTAAACAGCGGTCTGTTAGGTTACGGATGCTATCAATGTGGGGGGCCTTTGTACTGGTTATTTGTATTTTCGCCAATACGGTTTTCTTTCTTTTAATCTAGGCAAAGGGTTTCTGACGGGGAACAAGGATTAGGATGTTAGGACTGATGCTTTTGAATTACTGCTTTTGATTGACTGAGATATGGGATTTGGGTTTTTTGTTGATTACGCTCGCTAAGATCTTTTCTTTCGATCTTATGCCTACGTATTCCCGTTTACCGAAACAGGGAAATCAGAGCGTTCGTAGTTCCTCCTATTCTATGGGAGGAAATGGTTGTTTTTGGTGTCTTGTTCAAAGCCCAAGACGTGAAGCTGAAAGATGATTTGTATCTTGTTCAAAGCCCAAGATGTGAAGCTGAAAGGTCTATTTATGTCTTGTTCAAAGCCCAAGACGTGAAGCTGAAAGACCTCGGCTTTAGAGAGAATTTGTCATCTCTAAAGAGGGGAGAAGGAGAATTACTTTAACTGGGATACGTGGATCCGAGCAATGCCATAATTTCCGAAGAAATGGTGTTTTAACCTGAAGGAGAAGACTTTAACTCAGTGTAGAGCAATGCCATCTTTCCTTAGGAATTTCTCATGCTAAAAGAGGGACAGTGGCATGGATGTAGATGATCCAGAGGCTTGCCGCTTACAGCGATTAGATGAAGGGAAAGGAGTTGTTGATGTTTGTGTACTGTGAACGAGGCACAGCTTTGATGCTAAAAGGTTGATTGGATCAACCAGTGGTTTTCTTATACAAAAGCCTAAGAGGAGGCTAATTTCCGCTAGGAAAATCATTATACAAAGCCTAAGAGGAGGCTAATTTGTGTCCTGTACAAAGCCCGAGAGAGAGGCTGCAAGGGTTGACTCAACAGGAGAATCTTTTATACTCAACAAGAGAGTGATTTTGTATCTCGTATGAAGCCCGAGATGGAGGCAAAAAGGGTAATTGACTCAACGGGGGAGTCTCTTATGTGTCTCGTACGAAGCCCGAGAGAGAGGCGAAAAGGTTGTTTGACTCCACTGGGGAGAATTTTGGTATCTCGTACGAAGCCCGAGATGGAGGCTATTGTAACTGTTTCAGTTGAGTGACAGATCCAATATACTGATTTTAAAAGAGAAAATCAGTTCTTATATGAGTAACACTGTACACAGGGATTTGATTTGAGGATCAGGGATATTTCCTTCTCTTTGAGGAAACAGGAAATCCAAAGGGTATTGAGATTGTCCGAGTCCGCGGGTTTCCTTCCTATTTAACGAAGGGTGCTTGAGAATGTCTTTGAGACTCAAGGAAGTTAGACTGTCCAAGTCTAGAGTTTTATCTTTTGTACTATGCTTTGAGAAACAGTGGTAGACTCTATGAAAGGATTGTTCTAGGAGGATGACTATGTTCTGTTCCTATACCTCTAGGAGGTCGACGGGACAATTTGTACGAAGCCCAAGAGGAGGCTGGAAACTTTTAAGAAGCCGACGGGTCCTTGTACGAAGCCCAAGAGGAGGCTATCATTCCCGGAGGAAGAGATCATTATACGAAGCCTAAGAGGAGGTTGTGAATACTTCTAAGAAGCCGTAGTGTCCTTGAATAATGCCCAAGAGGAGGCGGGGTTGCTTTTAGGAAGCCTGTGGGTCTATCATCTCCTTTCCATTAGGAGAGATAACTCTTTTAAAGATAAAAACCACTGGTAAACGTGCGAGGTTTACTATCCAGCGACTTTTAGCTTTTAAAGAGGGTTCCTTAGTTAAGGTCCAAGATTATGACCGTAGTGGGTACCCAAACCCCGAGACATTCAAGGCAAGCTATCCACAAGGAATAGATCAAGTCAGGAAAGTTCGAGAATTTGGAAGAAACTCAAAGATGCCATTCACGGAGAATACATTCATCTTGGGGAGTAGAGCTTCATGACGATTCCTAAGGAGGACAGCCGAAGAGAAGACTGTATCTAGTGCTCCTATTGGGGATCTAGGCGTCTATTTCTACGAATAAGTGAAACGGCGTCACCTAGTTCTAGACGTAGTAGTCGGGGAAACTCGAAATATCTATACTATTATTACACAGTAGATATGAGTTTATGAAAGGAGACTTACAGCGAGCAGCCCCACAATACAGTTTATAATATGAAAGCAGTAAACGAAAGCGATAACCACTTACTCGGTTGTAGTGCTTCCATGCTGTTTGGTTAGTTGTTCAACAAAGAAAGATTGAAAACAACAGTATATTCAAAATCAAAGGAGAAAGTGCTTTGAAAAAGAAAGATTTGGGGCTTACAGCTCAAGGAAAGGCCCAGGGTTTTATCAGTGAGCGCACTGTTTGACTTTGTACAGCGGGACTTATACAAGTGACTGGGGCCCAAAAAGGTTTTCTGTACAAAGGGATGTATCTTACACTCTCTCAAGAGGCCCAAAAAGGTTTAAAGGAAAAAGAGTGGGGCTTATAACACGAGGGTAGGCCCAAATGATTTTTCGTTTAAAAATGGCGATCGCGCCGAGGTTTTCTTTTAACGCGGAGGGACTTATACAATAAGTGAGGCCCAAAATGTTTTGGTTAAAAGGGGGATTGGGTCTTACAAGGGTTATTTTGAAAAAGCGACGATCGCGCCGTTTGCTTGTACAGAGGGACTTATACAATGGATGAGGCCCAAAAAGTTTTTGTACAAGGGGGGATGGGTCTTACACTCTCTCAAGAGGCCCAAAGAGTTTTGAAAATGATTTATGAGGGTTGAATTAATCCAAAACCCTAATTTGTTTTCAAAATGTATTTAATTGAATAAAAATTCAATTAAAATGATCAAAAATTGTTTAACACATGGAAAACAAATTGTGATCTTGGATTAATGCTTCAAAAATTAAGTATTGACCTACAAAATAATTAGAAAGCATTAAAAGTTGCAAAATCAATGTAGAAAAAATATTTAAAATGCCAAAAATAATTAAAACATTAATTCTTTGCAAAAATATCAATTATATGAAATAAATAATATTTTTTGGATTTTTTGTGAAAATAAAATATTTTGACATTTTTGTGAATTATTAAAAAAAGAATCAACTCAAAATCATTAAAACTCAGAGAGAAATTAATTTTTGAATCAATTAAACAAAATCACAAAATTCAAATATTTGAATTATTCAAAAATGGTGCCAAGAACAAGCTGAAGAACACGCGCGTGTTCTTGGTTTCTCATATTTGCATTTTCTATCCAATCTTCATGAATACGTAATCATATCATGCAATCCACATATCATTATGCTCGTCTCAACCTCACGATCATGTCTATGTACTTTAATTTCATTTAAATTAAACATACAACAAGAAATCACGAAGAAACCTCAAGAACCCTAATTTCTGCATGAAGGCTAGGATTTTTGATACACGATCCAAATAATGCAACTAATTGAGGGAAAACATTCCATGCATGATTATGAACATATGGCCAAATTATTGTGCGAGGAAATTATTGTGATGATGATTTTCACAATGATGGGAAATCTAAGTGGTCAAAATTTGGGGTATTACAGATGCCCCTATTTAATCTTCTTGGACCCGAAGGTGTGAATGACGAAGGGATTCGGGCATTCGGGGTGCAAGAGGATTAAATATCGGAATACCCGAAATTTTGATGGTGGTTATGAATGGTAGCTTACGCATTCATCTTCTTTAGCTAAGCAATGATGTTTAGAAAAGGTAAACTTCCCCTCGATCCTGGTTTCCTACCAAGGAACTGGTCTCAGTCTCTTTTGAAATAAACTTCCCCTCGATCCTGGTTTCCTACCAAGGAACTGGTCTTGGTTTCTTTTGAACTTCCCCTCGTTCGTGGTTTCCTACCAAGAACTGGTCTCAGTCTCTGAAATGAACTTCCCCTCGTTCCTGGTTTCCTACCAAGGAACTGGTCTTAGTTTCTGATTTAAACTTCCCCTCGATCCTGGTTTCCTACCAAGAACTGGTCTTAGTTTCTTTTGTCAATAAACTTTATTGACAAGGGACGCTATGTGTAGCGGTTTTCCTTCAAACTTCTCGCCGAATTTTCCTGGGGAGATGCCATTTGAGTAGAAAATGTTTTGTCAGACTTGCTGGGGACCCCAGTCGTCTGAGTTGTAGAGTTATACAAACTTCTCTGTTGGAGACGCCATTTGTTTCTACTGGGGAAAGCGAGTCTCTTGAGAGACTGTTTTCATTTGGGATCTTTCATCATACTTTTCTCGGGATCTTCCCGGAGAAACGCCATATGATGGGGTCCAATTTTGAGGTGCCAATGACCTTCTCATCAGTGGTTTTTCGGAGCAAAACTGGCGTGCTGCCGAATCTCTGATCACGAGGCTTTCTCTGTGGATTTTCCTTAATCCGGGAAAGCAAGGATATCATCTTCAATGGCGAAGAGTGATGTTTATTGAAAGTTCTCTGATCTTTCAGAGGTTCAAATTATCAAAGTGGCCAAGGACCAACTTCTTTCCAGAATTAAACTGGAAGCGAGGTTGTTCAGACACAGTATTTCCTGACGAGGCAAGAACTGACAACTCGATTGAGAGGACTTCTACCACTAGGGGACAAGACCGACTAGAGTGATAGTGATGCAATATGAAATGTGAATGCAAATAAAAAATGCATGATGTATGTATGTATATGCTGACAAAACAGACGCGACATACAGACTAATGGATGAACACAATTGGATACTCGGCCATCGCGGGGCGAAGAAGTACCGTTGATTCAAAATAGCAATTCCACCTTGCTTAGGAGAGCTAGTCCCGTTGGGAGCTATGTTGATCGGGCTTAGGAGATGAGAACTCGGCCGAGGCATGTCAGACGAAACAAGGTCTCTGACACAGTTGATCCCTTCATTCAGACATACTGGCTTAGAAGGAGTACTTTGATTCTGCACTTTGAAGTCCGCTTACTTCGGGAGAAGCGATCGATGTTCTTCTGATGTTCAACAGTCAAAAGAAATGCCATCTTTAATTTAAAAGCAGAAAAAGTTTAACAAGTAAATTCATTTTTGTTTTATTTCAAGAATCGCTGATTAAGTTTAAACAACGTCATTCTGTAAAGCTAAAACAAGTAAAGAATTACAAACAAAAGCACAAGAGCTCAAATTTTATTGATAAGATGGAGATCAGCCAAACGCGTGATTCCAAAGAGTATATACAAAGTTAGAAAATGGTAATTTACAGGGAAAAGGGCTACGTTGAAACATAACGACCACTATCCTTCTACCAACTTTGAATTCGGGACATCCTGAGCTTCTGTCGAAGATGACCTTGACTGGAGTTTTCCTCCGATGGATGCTGTAACTGCTGCTGAGGGACTTGCCTCTGTTGAACATAGTTACTTGCCATTATCCCTAATTTTTACCTGGATTGTACCTTGATGTTTCCAATCCACCGGGATGATTTTTTCATGTCTCTAACTTTTGCCTGGACCGCCCTTTCGGGTTTTCAATCCACCGAGACGTTTTTTTTTTTTTTTTTTTAGTTTAGGCGAAGTATTTCTTGACTACATCAACATTTGTGGGGTAGGCAAATTCCTCTCCGTCCATGGTTGCAAGTCTCAAGGCGCCGCCTGAGAAAGCTTTCGTGACCACATAAGGGCCATCATAATTTGGGGTCCATTTGCCCCGAGAATCAGTGAGAAATGATTGTATCTTCTTGAGCACAAGGTCTCCTTTCCTGAAGACACGAGGTCGGACCTTTTTGTCGAACGCCCTCTTCATTCTCTGTTGATACAACTGACAGTGGCATAGTGTCGTGATTCGCTTCTCTTCGATCAGGTTCAGGTCGTCGTGTCAACTTTGATACCATTCAGCTTCGGTGAGCTTCGCTTCCATCAATACCCGGATTGATGGGATCTCTACTTCTATGGGGAGCACTGCCTCCATGCCATATACTAGAGAGAAAGGGGTTGCTCCTGTTGAAGTACGGACAGATGTGCGATAACCATGAAGAGCAAAGGGTAGCATTTCGTGCCAGTCTTTGTAGGTCACAACCATCTTTTGAACAATCTTCTTGATGTTCTTGTTAGCCGCTTCTACCGCTCCGTTCATCTTGGGTCGGTAGGGAGATGAGTTATGGTGTTCGATCTTGAACTCTGTGCACAACTCTTTCATCATCTTATTGTTCAAGTTAGATCCATTATCAGTAATGATCTCGCTTGGAACACAATAATGGCAGATGATATTGTTTTTGATAAATCGGGCCACCACTTGTCGGGTTACATTGGCGAATGACGCTGCTTCGACCCACTTGGTGAAATAGTCAATGGCTACCAGGATGAACCGATGTCCGTTTGAAGCCTTGGGCTCAATCATGCCAATCATATCGATTCCCCATATGGAAAATGGCCACGGGGAAGAAAGAACTTTGAGATGTGATGGCGGTACATGAATTTTGTCGGAGTATATCTGACACTTGTGACACCTCCTCATGTACTTGTAGCAGTCGGATTCCATGGTCAACCAATAATACCCGGCCCTGAGAATTTTTCTCGCCATTGTGTGTCCGTTGGCATGAGTGCCAAAGGATCCTTCATGAATTTCTTTCATGAGCATGTCTGCTTCTGGTCTGTCGACGCATCGGAGCAAGACCATGTCAAAATTTCTCTTATAAAGAGTGTCACCGCTCAGGAGGAAGTTTCCAGCCAATCTTCTGAGGGTCTTTCTATCTTTTCTGAGTGCCCCAGATGGGTACTCTTGTTTCTGAAGGAAGCATTTGATATCGTGATACCAAGGTCTGTCGTCTATGACTGCTTCAATCGCGAAGATGTAAGCGGGCCGTTCAAGGCGCATTATGTTGATCTTAGGTATGTCATTCCATCGACCTACACTAATCATGGAAGAGAGAGTGGCTAATGCGTCAGCCATGTGATTCTCATCACGAGGGATGTGATGAAAGTCGACTCTGTTAAAGAAGGGTAACAACCTTCTTGCATAGTCTTTGTAAGGAATCAATCCTGATTGGTATGTGTTCCAATCTCCTTTTATCTGGTTAATAACCAGGGCTGAGTCGCCATATACGTCCAAGTTTTTGATCCTTAAATCAATCGCTTCTTCGAGACCCATGATACATGCTTCGTATTCGGCCTCGTTGTTCGTATATTTGAACGTAAGTCTGGCAGTGAAAGGAATGTGGGAACCCTAAAGGGTAACAATGATTGCCCCAATTCTGTTTCCATAATGATTGACTGCTCCGTCAAAGATAAGTCCCCACTGGGAACCTGGTTCTGGCCCTTCACTGGGTAGCGGTTCATCGCAATTTTTCATCTTTAAATACATGACATCTTCGTCTGGGAAGTCAAACCCGATTGATTCTTGATCGTCAATCGGTTGATGAGCCAAATGATCGGCTAAAATACTTCCTTTAACGGCTTTCTGAGCATGGTACTCTATGTCATATTCTGATAGTAACATCTGCCAACGGGCAATCCTTCCCGTGAGAGCAGGTTTTTCGAAAACGTACTTGATTGGATCCACTTCGGAGACCAACCAAGTAGTATGACGAATCATGTACTAGCGAAGACGTTTGGCTACCCAAGCCAAAGCGCAACAAGTTTTCTCAAGCATTGTGTACCGAGTCTCGCAGTCGGTGAATTTCTTGCTTAGATAGTAAATGGCAGACTCTTTCCGTTTAGTTTCGTCTTGTTGGCCAAGTACACATCCCATTGAGTCCTCTAGGACTGTGAGGTAAATGATCAGTGGTCTTCTTTCCACTGGAGGTGATAGAATCGGAGGATTCAACAGATATTCTTTGATACTGTCGAAGGCGGTTTGGCAATCTTCTGACCAAACGCAATCCTGGTTCTTTTTTAGTAACTTAAAAATCAGCGCACACGTGGCAGTCATAAGGAATATGAATCTGGAGATGTAATTCAAACGTCCCAGGAATCCTCTGACTTATTTTTCAGTTTTCGGAGAAGGCATTTCTTGAATGGCCTTGACCTTGTCAGGATCAACCTCAATTCCTTTCTGGCTGACGATGAACCCTAGTAGTTTCCCCGAACGGACACCGAAGGTGCACTTGTTGGGATTCAAGCGGAGCTTGAATTTTCTTAGACGTTCGATCAATTTTGACAGATGTTCAACGTGCTCATCCTCTGTTCTTGATTTTGCAATCAAATCATCGACATATACCTCGATTTCTTTGTGTATCATGTCATGAAACAGAGTAGTCATGGCCCTTTGATAGGTTGCCCCGGCATTCTTCAAACCGAACGGCATTACCTTGTAACAAAAGGTACCCCATGGGGTAATGAACGAAGTTTTCTCCATGTCTTTCGGCGCCATTTTGATCTGGTTATAGCCCGAGAATCCATCCATGAAGGAGAATACTTTGAACCTTGTTGTGCTGTCAACCAGCATGTCAATGTGTGGTAAAGGAAAGTCGTCCTTTGGACTTGCCTTGTTCAGATCTCTGTAATCAACACACATTCTGACCCTTCCGTCCTTTTTGGGAACGGGTACGATGTTGGCTAACCATTGAGGATATTCAGATGTAGCGAGGAAACCCGCGTCGATCTGTTTCTGTACCTCCTCCTTGATTTTGATGGCCATGTTCGGGTGAGTGCGTCTCAACCTTTGCTTTACTGGCGGACATTCCGATCTCAATGGTAAGTGATGTTCCACGATGCTGGTATCCAACCCTGGCATATCCTGATAGGACCAAGCGAACACATCGGGAAATTCTTTGAGAAGCTTTATCAAACTTTCTTTGACAGTTGGATTGAGCAGTGCTCCGATCCTGATTTCTTTTCTCTCTTTTTCTGAACCCAAGTTTACCGTTTCCAACGGTTCTTTGTGAGGTTCAATGGACCTTTCCTCTTGTCTGAGTAATCGGGAGATCTCTTCTGGAATTTCGTTGTCAACTTCTTCTTCGGCCCCAAATATCGGGAACTCAAAGTCGGGAGAAGGCATCGGATCGTATGTTTCAACGGGGTGTAAAACAAGCAATCTGCATGACGGTGATGATTCGTGTTTAGAAGAGATAGAGAAAATGCAAGTGTATGCAGTGTTTTTATTTTACTGCTTGTTTTTATTTTTAAATTGTTTTTTAGGATTACCATTTTCTGAAAAATGAAAAGAGAAAACAGCAAATAATGCGGAAATTACAGAACGACGTTATTTTATTAATGAACAAGTCGAATCTTGAAACTACAGCCCTATAAAACAAAACTCTGTCGCTTCGGGCAAAGCGAAGAGGGAAATTTTACAGAAAGCGAGCCCTATCAAAACATCCGTTTCACCTAGGCAGGGTGAAAGGCTTAAAGATGGAAATTACTTTGACTGATGAACGATCTTCAGAACCTCGACGGCAACCCATTGGCGGCGAACTCCTCGGTGAATCACAAAGTCTGGCACCTTCCTTGATTTGTCTTCAGAAATGACGCTGATTTCTGGTGGAGCAGGATCATTGGAATCTGTCTCCCAAGCAGAATTGTCGTAGGAGGATTCCTCTGTTGTATTTTGCATAGCATTTGTGCTCTCAGTTGTATCTCCCCATCCAGTTGACTGGATATCTTCGAGCCTGATACGAGAGCTTTCGGGAGCAGTGTACTTGACCATAAAGTCGTATTTTCCACTAGGTTGTCCCAGAGTGTCCCAAACTTCTTTGGAACTGGAGAAGTCATCCCTCTCGATGACGTTGACCTCAGAAAAAGCATAGTTGATGAATTCTAGTCCTGCAAACGTTGCGAATTCATCTTCATATTGAGTAGTTTCTGAATGACCTGAGTGTTGATCACATGACGTGGTGGGGACACAGGTATTCTGTTCAATGACGCTCAGCTGAGCTTTATTACTCGGCTGACTTTCTTGCCCCAAGTTTCCTGGGTAAGGCTGCCACATTGGCAGACCATCCATCGGGCCATAGTAATTGTGGTCAAAGTTGTCTTTCATCAGAGTGTCTTCCTCTAATGAATTTGGCGGAGCACGACATCCTTCCGGATCATAATCTCCGTAGATCATTTCGACATCTGATCTTGGTATAAATCTCGGACTTTCTGTAGGAAAGCAAAAAGTCATAGGCACCTCTTCCTGAGACATATAGCCGCCCTTGTTAAGGTAGGACTTCCATTCTTCATCTGTGTCAGAGGGATCTTCCTCATTGATAGCATGAACTGTCTGAGACACTGGGTGAAGAAAACCTCCACTGTGGAAGAAGTTTTGAAGGGGATGAAGACTTTCATCGTTGGCGGCTGTCTGGGTACAGGTCGTAGAAAAACCAAGACCCTTCTTTGTTTTATTGTCAATAGGAACGACGAGTCGTCCCCATCCGGTTGTATCGGTACTCTCAACCGCTTTGATAGCATCTTTGTATGAAGAAATTGAAGTTTCTTCTTTGAACTGATTGTTCTTGCTCACCGATAGTGCTTGGAACTGAGTTCCAATAACCTCCTCGGGTTCCACACAAGTAGATGATGATAGGTTACTCACAAGCAAGGCTTGTTCCCCACAAACCGTGACAAGTTGATCATTCTTGACGAACTTTAGCTTTTGGTGGAGGGTTGAAGTAACCGCTCTAGCCTAATGTATCCAAGGTCTTCCTAATAAACAAATGTATGTTGCCCGGATGTCCATGACCTGGAAAGTGATTTGGAAAGTGTGAGGACCAATAGTTATGGGAAGATCAACTTCGCCGATAACTGTTTTTCTGGATCCGTCGAATGCTTTGACGACGACCTCGCTGACTCTCATCGGAGGGCCCTTAAATGATAATTGCATCAAAGTGGATTTCGGCATAACATTCAGGGCTGACCCTGTGTCTACCAGTACGTTGGCTAAAGCATCGTCCTGGCAGTTAACTGTAATGTTGAGCGCCATGTTATGACGACGACCCTCTTCAGGTAGTTCCTCATCACTAAATCCCAAATTATTGCAGGAAGTGATATTAGAGACAATGCTATCGAATTGTCTGATTGTTACATCCTGTTCCACAAAGGCTTGCTCCAAGACTTTCTGTAAGGCCTCTCTGTGGGCTTCTGAACTGAGTAACAGCGATAATACTGAGATCTTTGAAGGAGTCTGTAACAGTTGATCGACAATGTTATATTCACTCCTCTGGATGAGCTTTAGCATCTCATCTTTATCTTTTGAAAAGTCTGGATTACTAGATTGACCGACTGGTGGATCAGGAATTTCTGCCTGAAGTTCCTTTTCTTTGTTGGATTCTCCAACCCCTCGGTTGAAGATTCGACCGCTCCGTGTTACACGACTGATGTCTGCAATATTCACGACGGAGGGTAATGGAATTTCCTTTCCATTCTCGATTATTGTTGCACCGTATTTGTAAGGGATTGCCTTAGCTGATTTATACGGTAGTGGCCCCGGTAGATAGATGACTATGGGAACTTCTGATTTTTCTGATCATCATAAGTAACCTTGATCCGTTCCCGGTTGGGAACTCTAGATTCGTCAAGTAGAGGGATGATGGCAAAAACATCCCTGGTCCTGTATGACCAGAGATCGTGACAACATCCTCAACTTGCTCGGCAAGGTAGTTCGGCGACCAAATGATGGGTCCTGAACCTGGATATGGACGAATTTCTCCATGATCGACCTGACCCTGAAGAGCTACTCTCACAAGGTAACACCCTTGGTTACTTTCTGCACAGACGCTACAACTGTCATAGTTGTGTGGTGGCACCTGGCCACGCCCACTTTGAATGCAATGTAACCTCACTGGGTTATCTTCCATTGATCGGACATCCTGACTTTGACGATGAGTAGGATTCCTGTGATTGATACTAATCTGTTGTGTATCTTCATCCATGTAGATTGGCATCCACCAATGATTTAACAAGTGTTGGAAGTGCCTCCTGGACAAGGGTACAACCTCGATCGTTTTCGCAACCTGCTTTACAGTTTTGATAATCATGCGATATTAAGAATCTGAGTCGGACCTGCTCAGCATGTAACTCTACCAGGTTGGTATTCATCACGCGAATGTCAAAGATCTGAACCATGTTGATTTGATAGGAGTTCCTATCATGGTAGTCTTGGATCCATCCAAGATCCATCTGACGCTGGAGGGCCTCTTGTATGAAAGAGCATCCCTGTTTGTTTACCGAGTAAATCAGACAGGAACTGTAATCGTGCCGCGGCAGATTATGATACTGGCTTTGCCTTGAGTGCATTACCACCAAGTTGACATTCATCGCACGGATGTCGTGGTTTTGAATGACATTGGAATTCGTGTAAACCATGTTAACTCCACGAACTCGGTGCTCTTGGATCCATCCAAGATCCATTTGTTCCTGTAGAGCTGCTTGCACTACAGAACATCCCTGGTTGTCTTTAGAGCAGATATCACACTGGTGATAATTATGAGGTGGCACATGGCCATATCCACTCTGTCTACAATGCATCTTGACCAGATTGGTCCCCAATGAGAGTACATCGTGAATTTGATAGACATTGTTAGTCTCTTTCTCAATCAGATTGACTGCAGCTTTCTCATGTTGAGGCAGCGGGTTCGTAAGAACATTAGGATTCGTATCTTTGAAAGATAAGAGCCCGCTCCTAACAAGCTTTTGCACGTCGGATTTGAAATTGAGACAAGTCTCAATGTTATGCCCCGAACCTCCTTGATGATAAGGGCATGTTTGATCCGCTTTAAACCAAAAAGGCGGATTTTCCGGAACTGAAATGGGAGACTTAGTCTGAATGTGCCCCTTAGCCAGCAGTAACGAAAATAGCTCTGTGTACGTTACGGGTATAGGATCAAACCCTGATGGTCGTATTGTACGGTTGTTGTTATATGGAGGACGAGCCTGCTGAAGAGGCTGTTGTGTCCTTTGTTGGTCAGGTTGGCTCTGCGCAACCTGAGGTTGATACATAGGAACAGGCGCGGGGCCGATAGCAGGAGTAACAGCTGCTACTGGCTGATAACGTCGCCTTTGCTTTCCGAGAGAGATATTCCCAATATCTTGCTATTTTTTCTTAGGGAGAGCACTGCCGTATTTTTTAGTACCACTCGTCGATCCAGTGTATTTTACCAAATGTCCTTCTCGGACGGCTTCCTCAAGACGTACACCCATACCGACCATCTCGGTGAAATCACTGGGCGCACTGGCGACCATTCGGTCATAGTAAAATGAGATTAAGGTCTTTAAGAAGATCTTTGTCATCTCTTTTTCCTCAAGAGGTGGACAAATTTGAGCGGCAATTTCACGCCACCTTTGAGCATACTCCTTAAAGGTTTCCTTGTCCTTTTGTGACATTGATCTGAGTTGATCTCTGTCGGGTGCCATGTCCAAATTGTAATTGTATTGTTGGACGAAGGCAGTACCAAGATCTCTGAATGTACTGATCGTAGTACGGTTTAAACCCATGTACCATTTGAGTGCGGCACCGGTTAAACTATCCTGGAAGTAGTGAATCAGCAGGTCCTGATTCTCCGTTTGAGCTGACATCCGCCGAGCGTACATCACCAGATGGCTCTGAGGGCAAGAGTTACCCTTGTATTTTTCAAAGTCGGGCACTTGGAACTTGTGCGGGACTTTCACATTTGGGACCAAGCAGAGGTCTGCGGCGTCCTTTCCAAATAGATCCTGACCGCGAATGGCTTGCAGCTCTTTCTGCATTTCCAAGAACTGCTCCTGGAATTCATCCATTCTGTCAAACATAGTTTCCTTCTTACCAGAAGGTGTCTGTGGAATCTGTCCTTCCGGGACAGTGTGCACCACAGGGGGTGGTACCGTGACTACGGCAGTAAGTCTTGGCGCCTCCCGAAGTTTGTAACCTTCAGGAGTCTTGAGTATGCCCCTGGCATCTTCGCTTTCCCGAAGTTTGTAACCTTCAGGCCCAGCGGCTTCTGTTGCGATTCCCTGATCTTCAGTGATCGGCGGAACATATCCTTCCGGGATATAGTTAACAGGCATGCCCCAAGGACGATCTTTTGGCATCTGATACCTAGGATCATACTTTTCTATGATGGGCGTTGAGGTGATCTCTGAGATCACGGTTCTTTGTAGTTGAGCTTTTGCCATGGCTTGCATGTCGTTACGAAGCTTTCTCATATCCTCTCTCAGAGCGTCGATCTCTTCTTTCAACTCTCTGTTTTCTTCCTCAAGATCATCCATCCTTTTCTGACGATTGGCCCGAGTATTATACGAATGAGACAGTTTGACTCTAGAATCGAGACACAAACGTGAGATTCGTAGGTAAGGAGAATACGCGATGTGAGAATGATGAATGCAATGATTATATTAATTGTTTTTTGGTTTAATCAAAATAAACTTCGACAATTAGATTGCAAATATCAAACAGTGGGGAAACCCCTTTTTATTGAATTCCAAAGGATTACAGAAATGGAAATACAGTAGATTACAAAGTGCAGAAACAGAAACCTAAACTAATGGGTCCCGAGTCCTCTTCTTTGACCGGGGCGCTTGGGCCGTTGTCGGGTTGTCATTCCTTTGCCAGGTGAAAGGAGCGAGCAAATTCCTTTGGTCATCTTGATTCTCTACAGCATGCTGCTCCAAAATTTCAATCAGAGCATCTTTCTCTTTTAGTAGTTGCTGTATTTGGATACACTCTACGTCGAGGGTGCGGTACTTGTTCTTCCAAGATCTTCTTTCCTTTTGAACTTTGTTGAGAGTAACCTGAAGCTTTTCAGTTTCCGTCATGAAGTACATGACAGTTTCCCTCGGTGGAAGAATTCCTTAACGAGGATAAGGCATCTTTAGCTTGAGAGCTCTAGTTTGTACCCAATGGAGATAAGGCTCCACCGAGACACAGTCTGGTTTTCCCAAAGACTCTCTTCCTTTCTTATGAACCTGTTTCCAAGCATGCACTATTTCCATCTTTAGTGCTCTGTCGTTTTCTCCTTCCTTAAAGAAAAGACCTTCCAGATGAACACCTAGTGGGATGTGTCTCATCGGGTATCCAAATTGATGAAGAACTAATATCGGATGATAGTTGATTCCTCCTTTAGTTCCTATGAGGGGTACGCTGGGGAAGTTTCCACAACGGTCAATGATTCTAATTCCCTCATAAATCCTATTACACCAATCTATATCGGAATTGGTGAGAGACATGATCTTCTGCGACCAACGTAAGACACTCTTGCAATCCCAAAAAGTAGCAGACTTGGGCAAGTGAGAGATAAACCATTGGTAGAGCAAAGGTACACAGCATGTGATCTCTCCTCCGCTGTACAAATTTCCCAAGTGTACAGAATGATACGTATCTGCGAGCAAAGTCAGCACAGGGTTTCCAATGAGAAAAACCTTAATAGCGTTGATATCGACGAAGTTATTAATGTTGGGAAACAAAAATAACCCGTAGGTGAGCAAGACAAAGATGCTTTCAAAAGCAATCTCATTCCCTATACTAGCAAAGTACAGAGCTTTTTTTGTCAAGAACTGGGCTGGCAAACCTTGGATGCCACCCTTAGTGGTCATGTGAGTCCTGACCTCATACTCGTCCAAATGAATTGATATTGCAATAGTCTGATTCTTTGGAATTTCTTCCAGTCCAGAAAACGGAGCTCGATCAGTGATATGTAAATCAGTCAGATGAGAATACTCCTCCAGCGTTGGTGATAGCTGGTAATCCAGGAATGTGAAACAGTGATAAACCAGATCGTAGAACTGAATGAGCGCGTCCATGATCCCCTTAATCACATGGACTCTTAACAGTGGTAGCAAACCACCGTGCTTGGCTCTGAAAGCCTCTGGGTTAACGATCATCCTTGCTAACCTTCTCAGATCCCCTAGTTTTGGAACCTTGAAGGTATACTGGTGAGTTCTCCTTCTACCGAAATCCATTAGCGTAATCCTCTTCTCTGATATTTGTAATCACAGTCTTAGTTTAATTTGAAAAACAGAGAGACTAGAAGAGAAGTTTTTTTGAATGTTTTAATGTTTTATTAAATGGATGCATAAATGCAGCACACAAAAACATAGAAAAAACATGGGGTCAAAGGGTCGTTGTCATGAAGTCAAGGCTCTACCCATCCCAAAAGGTTTATACTAGGGTGATTTTGGTACCTGTACTCATTATCATCAGCTCCTCCCAGGAAAGCAAAACAACAAGCGGATCGCCAGCGAGTTGTAGAGCAATCTTAGAGTAAGTGCCATTCACCGAGAATAGATCACCAGCCTCAAATAAGGGTAGTATCGCGTAACAACTACTTCCGATAGTTTCCGCACTACGAAAGGGTTGGCTTTTCTAGGTGTATACTCAATCTTTCCACATACGGCATCACCCGCATTCCCATTAGCAGAAAAATAAACACGTATAGCAATTAGGAAAAGCAGTATATATATTTGTCCTAATCATCCTAGACTTATAAAGCTATGATTCCTAAGTTCCTAATAGAAATGGGTTCCCCGGCGGAAGCCCCAATCTGTGGTTTTCACATAAGTGAAGAGAAGGAAGACCGTGCCTAGATCTAACCTTGAACGGGCCCCACGGTGGGCGCCACTTTTTTCTGTAGCGAGAGATTTTGGACGCGGTTCTTAAGCGCTGGTCGCTCTCTGCGGTCTGAGTTTGAACTACAGGTCGATTCATTTTTTATCCTATTGTGAGCTGAATAAGGAAGGGAAATAGATGTCTCCAATTAACCCTGCCTGCATACTGAGTTTAAACAGCGGTCTGTTAGGTTACGGATGCTATCAATGTGGGGGGCCTTTGTACTGGTTATTTGTATTTTCGCCAATACGGTTTTCTTTCTTTTAATCTAGGCAAAGGGTTTCTGACGGGGAACAAGGATTAGGATGTTAGGACTGATGCTTTTGAATTACTGCTTTTGATTGACTGAGATATGGGATTTGGGTTTTTTGTTGATTGCGCTCGCTAAGATCTTTTCTTTCGATCTTATGCCTACGTATTCCCATTTACCGAAATAGGGAAATCAGAGAGTTCGTAGTTCCTCCTATTCTATGGGAGGAAATGGTTGTTTTTGGTGTCTTGTTCAAAGCCCAAGACGTGAAGCTGAAAGATGATTTGTATCTTGTTCAAAGCCCAAGATGTGAAGCTGAAAGGTCTATTTGTGTCTTGTTCAAAGCCCAAGACGTGAAGCTGAAAGACCTCGGCTTTAGAGAGAATTTGTCATCTCTAAAGAGGGGAGAAGGAGAATTACTTTAACTGGGATACGTGGATCCGAGCAATGCCATAATTTCCAAAGAAAGGGTTTTAACCTGAAGGAGAAGACTTTAACTCAGTGTAGAGCAATGCCATCTTTCCTTAGGAATTTCTCATGCTAAAATAGGGACAGTGGCATGGATGTAGATGATCCAGAGGATTGCCGCTTACAGCGATTAGATGAAGGGAAAGGAGTTGTTGATGTTTGTGTACTGTGAACGAGGCACAGCTTTGATGCTAAAAGGTTGATTGGATCAACCAGTGGTTTTCTTATACAAAAGCCTAAGAGGAGGCTAATTTCTGCTAGGAAAATCATTATACAAAGCCTAAGAGGAGGCTAATTTGTGTCCTGTACAAAGCCCGAGAGAGAGGCTACAAGGGTTGACTCAACAGGAGAATCTTTTATACTCAACAAGAGAGTGATTTTGTATCTCGTATGAAGCCCGAGATGGAGGCAAAAAGGGTAATTGACTCAACGGGGGAGTCTCTTATGTGTCTCGTACGAAGCCCGAGAGAGAGGCGAAAAGGTTGTTTGACTCCACTGGGGAGAATTTTGGTATCTCGTACGAAGCCCGAGATGGAGGCTATTGTAACTGTTTCAGTTGAGTGACAGATCCAATATACTGATTTTAAAAGAGAAAATCAGTTCTTATATGAGTAACACTATACACAGGGATTTGATTTGAGGATCAGGGATATTTCCTTCTCTTTGAGGAAACAGGAAATCCAAAGGGTATTGAGACTGTCCGAGTCCGCGGGTTTCCTTCCTATTTAACGAAGGGTGCTTGAGAATGTCTTTGAGACTCAAGGAAGTTAGACTGTCCAAGTCTAGAGTTTTATCTTTTGTACTATGCTTTGAGAAACAGTAGTAGACTCTATGAAAGGACTGTTCTAGGAGGATGACTAGGTTCTGTTCCTATACCTCTAGGAGGTCGTCGGGACAATTTGTACGAAGCCCAAGAGGAGGCTGGAAACTTTTAAGAAGCCGACGTTCCCGGAGGAAGAGATCATTATACAAAGCCTAAGAGGAGGTTGTGAATACTTCTAAGAAGCCGTAGTGTCCTTGAATAATGCCCAAGAGGAGGCGGGGTTGCTTTTACGAAGCCCGTGGATCTATCATCTCCTTTCCATTAGGAGAGATAACTCTTTTAAAGATAAAAACCACTGGTAAACGTGCGAGGTTTACTATCCAGCGACTTTTAGCTTTTAAAGAGGGTTCCTTAGTTAAGGTCCAAGATTATGACCGTAGTGGGTACCCAAACCCCGAGACATTCAAGGCAAGCTATCCACAAGGAATAGATCAAGTCAGGAAAGTTCGAGAATTTGGAAGAAACTCAAAGATGCCATTCACGGAGAATACATTCATCTTGGGGAGTAGAGCTTCTTGACGATTCCTAAGGAGGACAGCCGAAGAGAAGACTGTATCTGGTGCTCCTATTGGGGATCTAGGCATCTATTTCTACGAATAAGTGAAACGGCGTCACCTAGTTCTAGACGTAGTAGCCGGGGAAACTCGAAATATCTATACTATTATTACACAGTAGATATGAGTTTATGAAAGGAGACTTACAGCGAGCAGCCCCACAATACAGTTTATAATATGAAAGCAGTAAACAAAAGCGATAACCACTTACTTGGTTGTAGTGCTTCCATGCTGTTTGGTTAGTTGTTCAACAAAGAAAGATTGAAAACAACAGTATATTCAAAATCAAAGGAGAAAGTGCTTTGAAAAACAAAGATTTGGGGCTTACAGCTCAAGGAGAGGCCCAGGGTTTTATCAGTGAGCGCACTGTTTGACTTTGTACAGCGGGACTTATACAAGTGACTGGGGCCCAAAAAGGTTTTCTGTACAAAGGGATGGATCTTACACTCTCTCAAGAGGCCCAAAAAGGTTTAAAGGAAAAAGAGTGGGGCTTATAACACGAGGGTAGGCCCAAATGATTTTTCGTTTAAAAATGGCGATCGCGCCGAGGTTTTCTTTTAACGCGGAGGGACTTATACAATAAGTGAGGCCCAAAATGTTTTGGTTAAAAGGGGGATTGGGTCTTACACAATAATAGAGGCCCAAAGTGTTTTGAATGGGTCTTATATCTCAAGGAGAGGCCCAAGGGTTATTTTGAAAAGGCGACGATCGCGCCGTTTGCTTGTACAGAGGGACTTATACAATGGATGAGGCCCAAAAAGTTTTTGTACAAGGGGGATGGGTCTTACACTCTCTCAAGAGGCCCAAAGAGTTTTGAAAATGATTTATGAGGGTTGAATTAATCCAAAACCCTAATTTGTTTTCAAAATGTATTTAATTGAATAAAAATTCAATTAAAATGATCAAAAATTGTTTAACACATGGAAAACAAATTGTGATCTTGGATTAATGCTTCAAAAATTAAGTATTGACCTACAAAATAATTAGAAAGCATTAAAAGTTGCAAAATCAATGTAGAAAAAATATTTAAAATGCCAAAAACAATTAAAACATTAATTCTTTGCAAAAATATCAATTATATGAAATAAATAATATTTTTGGGATTTTTTGTGAAAATAAAATATTTTGACATTTTTGTGAATTATTAAAAAAAGAATCAACTCAAAATCATTAAAACTCAGAGAGAAATTAATTTTTGAATCAATTAAACAAAATCACAAAATTCAAATATTTGAATTATTCAAAAATGGCGCGAAGAACAAGCTGAAGAACACGCGCGTGTTCTTGGTTTCTCAGATTTGCATTTTCTATCCAATCTCCATGAATACGTAATCATATCATGCAATCCACATATCATTATGCTCGTCTCAACCTCACGATCATGTCTATGTACTTTAATTTCATTTAAATTAAACATACAACAAGAAATCACGAAGAAACCTCAAGAACCCTAATTTCTGCATGAAGGCTAGGATTTTTGATACACGATTCAAACAATGCAATTAATTGAGGGAAAACATTCCATGCATGATTATGAACATATGGCCAAATTATTGTGCGAGGAAATATGCATAGATTGAGAGATGACCAAGTATGTGCTTACCTCCAAGTCGTGACAGCAAGTTCAAAGTGATTTTTGATTTGGAGGTGTTACAGATGAGTGGTGATGATCTGAACAGCTTCCCTACACCCTATGGATTGTGTTTGGATGGTTGGACTTGATTGAAATTGGCTGGATCATTTTGTGGTACCTCAGCTACACTTTGGTTAAAACCTTAAGCAACCAGTTGGTGATTTTGTGAAATTGATGTTTCAGAAGTAATCTAAGTGTTTGATCAGCTCATATGTGATGTATGTGAGGTGTGTGAGTGATTGGCTTGATTGGAAAAGCTCTCAAACTCAAAACCCGATAGCTACCTTGCTAAGAAAGGCATTTTTGCCAAGAGAAAGAGATTTTGAGGAAAGCATCGGTTAGATGGCTTTGGTGTACTCAAACTGATCACAATTGAGCTCTATTTATAGTAGAGCAAGTTTGTTTTGCAAGGAATAGTGAATGGCAGCTGGTAAGTAGGTTTGGCCAATGTTGGCAAATGAAAATCCAAGTCTCCTCTAGCCATTGATTAGAGGTTAGGGCACAGAGCTTTGGTCCCCTTGGTCTTGGATAAGTCTTGACTGATTTCAGATGAGAATGGCTCAGTCCATGCCACCTTGATGGTTCCATTGAATGCCTCATTCCAAATTTCAAGTCTTGTCCCTATTTTGGCCATTCTAGGTTCAACATGCTATTTCTTGTTCCATGGACTTTGGAGGCTTGACTCAGTGATTGTCCCTTTTAGATTCAATCCTCTGAGGTGTCCAAGTGGATAGGAGTAATTGAATTTGGCTGATTTTGGAAAATTGACCAAAGTTGCAAATTCTGCCTTGCCTTGACAGATTTCAGCAAGGCAACTTGGCAATGTTGTATCTCATGGTGTAGGTTGAATTTGGCAATGTTCTTGGCCATTTTGGAAAGCTCTTACATGATACAACAACTGTTTGAACAAGTTTGGTTTTGATCTCTTTTGATTCCAAGTGAAAAATCCTCCTACATTTGGCAAAAAGTGAGGCAGAATCTGACTTAGTGAAAATTTCACTAAGTGTTGGAAAAAGTGACATTTTCACTTTTCAGCCACTTTGATCACTCCATAACTCAAAATCCTTAATGAATTGGAATGACTTGTAGTTGAAGTTTTTGTAGGTGATAATGAGGGCTACAAATCCATCTTTGGATAAGAAAAAATGGCCTTGTGGTTTAGGAGTTATGGTCCTCCAAAGTTGGTACCTTTGCCACTTTATTTTTAACTTTGAAAAAATTCTAAGTTTTATGGTTACCCCTTTTACAAGTTATCTCACTTTTCTTGATTTTTCTTGATGAATGATGATTCAAACCATACATTAACATCATTTTAGGGTTAAAAATCCATTTTGGTGAAAAATCTCAAAAAGTCAAAGTTGACTTTTGTGCACAGTTGACTTTTTATCAGATGAATTCCAAACTGTGCAATTCTTCAGGAAATCATGTCCTTGACCTAAATCAAACTTGATGGGCATGTTCCATGGGTGTAATAGGGTATATTCAATCATGTATTAGGTTTTGGGAGCATGTCCTGGTCAAAAGTCAAAGTTACAGTTGACTTTTCCCTTAAAACCCTAATTGTGGTGCAGATGAAAGTGAGACTTGTTGCCCAAGCTTCTTGGATCAATCCATTGTTCCAAATGGATCAATATGGTATATTAAAGACCCTCAAATCATCTCTTGAGGTCTTGGCTCATGGTTTGTCCCAAAAGTCAACTTAGGGGTGAATTAGGTCAAGAAACCCTAATTCCTGATTTTTGATGAATGCATCCCCTGAGGCAAAATTAACTTGATGCATGGGTTCATGAGGTTCCATGAAGTATATTAGGTCATGTTTTGGATCATTGCCTTGTGCCCAGATGAAAATTTCCATCTGGAGGCCCTGGACGACCAAAACCCTAATTTGGTGACACTGTCGATCTTGAGACTTGATCCACCTAGAAGGGAGCAGCCTTGTGCTTAATCCTTGAAGTGGGAGTCCTTTTTTATCCATTGTGGATGTTTGAGAGATTAGACAAGTTGAAGATCATGTCATTTCTTGATTGATCCTTTGTCTAAGCACTCAGAGAGGGCTTGAAACCCTAATTTTGATTGTAATGGATGCTCACCCATCCTTGGGGAGACTAATGAAGCATAAAGGTACATCCATATTGTGATGATGATTTTCACAATGATGGGAAATCTAAGTGGTCAAAATTTGGGGTATTACAGTGAGATATTGGAAAGATGAGTAGATATTGGAGAATTAGGGAAGGTGAAAAGGGTGAGATATTGGAAAGATATTAGATATTAGAGAATTACGGAAGGTGGAAAGAGAGTTTTTGTAGGGAAAGAGCCAAATAATGTGTTGGAAGATAAAAGTGTTTTGATTGGTAGCTTAATAGAAGATGTACACATAAGCAATTAGGATGATGTGGATCATTTTTAAAGAAGTTAGTGTTAGGTGTTGCAAAATTATGTGATGCATTAGATTTAATATATATAAATAGATTTCTGTAATTTCATTCTTGCACTTTTATTACATTTTCATTATTTCTTTTAAGAACCAAACTTTATCATTCCTGTCCAAACCACATCAATTTATAAAACAAACTATGATGAACATAACGAATAAAAGGTTTGATTTCTATACAAATTGTCAAAACTCTTAAAGCACATTGTCCTAGGATTTGTGTGGTCGATCCTGCAAGTAAACTAATTTTCACAAATTAGGAGACCAACGGTTGTTTGCTAATTTTCAAGGCAAACAAATTGGCACGTCCAGTGGGACATTGTGCTATTGACAATTTAAAACTTTTGTTTTTACATCATTCTTACAAAAGCCTTCTTCACTTTGTTGCATGAGACTAAGAAGTGGTAAGATAGCCATAAATAATGAAGAAAGACCTAAAGAAGACGAGTAAGGAGAATGGCGAATCCAAATCCGCCAAACAATCAGAATTCCATAAATGATGGAGTGCCACCCCCTATTCCTTTGACTGGGGGTAATACGGTTTCAATACCAGTATCAGAGGTCATACCAACAACCGCGGGTTCGACACCAGCGCATTCAATCCCCCAGAGTGCGCCTAGTTTCTCTACCATAGGACCCCAAGTCTCTCAAATGATCCCTCCCCCTTCAGGGAATATGTACAGGCATTTTATATCCGGTTTTTTCATGCCTCCACTAAATCGAGAACAGTCGTATGGAATGCCAACATCAGTGATGACAAGTTTACATAATGTATCATCAGCATTTACAGATCCAACGGTTAACGTAACTTCGCATTTACAAGGATCCGGTTCCAGTATAAACCATATGGGTAAGGTTAGCCAACCTTTAGGAACAAGATATCAAACATATATGCCAAACATTACTTATAATTATGCAGCAGTAATTAGGCAACAAATGGACGAAAGCAACCATGATATGGTCAGATGTTAGCCCAATAGATGGGGGTTATATTTAACCCTTTGATTCAAAACACTACACAAACAAACCAACAATTGGCAGCGCAAATGACACGTATCGCTGATTTCTTTGGTGTCCCCCAACCTCACCAAAGGGAACGTGTAATTCAGAATCCAGGAGTAACCGTCGAGGAAGACCCTACCATAAATCAAAGACAACCAGACATCCCTCAGGCGAACGTGTTGAACCAAAGAGGGGCAGTCGAACAGCCAGGAGTCAAAATTCCTATCCCACAAGAACCAAGGGTACTATTAGTTAATAGAAACCAAAATGCTGATAATATTATACAACAAATGCGACATAGCGATATGCCTGTAGAAAATAATTTGGCAGCCATGGTCGAAAGGATTATGGTACGGAATGGCATGAATGTGGGCCTCCAAAGGCCCAGTTATACTTCCCCTTTATCTGAATATATCTTGCAACAAGATTTACCGCCAAGGTGGAAGGTTCCCAAGTTTATGAAAATTTTAGGAGATACTAGTGAATCGACAGTCGAACACGTGGCACGATATTTGATAGAAGCAGGCGAAATAGCAAATAATGAAAATTTGAAGATAAAATATTTCCCAAGTTCGCTAACAAAAAACGCTTTTACTGGTTTACTACTCTGCCTGCAAATTTGATACATACCTGGACCCAATTGGAGAGATTGTTCCATGAACAATTCTACATGGGACAAACAAAGATAAGTTTGAAGGAATTGGCTAGCGTCAAGAGAAAGTTCTCAGAGCCAATTGATGACTACCTGTAATACCCCGTATTATCTAAATGCTCAATTGGATATCAGATGAGATCAGATGAATATTTATGTGCTCTATCTTTGATTAATTGGAATAATGGAATATCCTAAGTGCTCTAAGTATAGTCAATTGGGATCAATAGAGCAACTTGAGAACTCTAAAGAGATCAATTATTTTATTAAAGAGACGGATTAATATTTATTAGTTCAAGAAAGTATTTTAAGGAAACTTTAATAATTGATCGATTGGTGTTAGAAGACAAAATATCAATTGGAGATAGTTACCCTATTGGATTTATATTATATAATATATGTACTATATATATTTATAAGAAGAAGAAGAGAAAGATAGTTAGTAAAGGAGAAGAAAAGGAAAACAGAGGAAGAAAAAGGAAAACGTGGAAGGAGAGAAAGAAGGAAAGGAAGTGGAATCTTGGATTCATCATCTTCATCATCAATTCATCATCTTCTTGAATCAAAGGTGAGTTCCATTAGATAGAACTTGGGTAGGAAGTTTGGGGAAAAATTCATGTTTGGGGGTTTACGGTTTTGTGTGAAATAACATGCCTAAATGTGTTCTTATGATGATAATACATGCCTTAATCGTTGTTACATGTTTGGGGTTGATGGGGTATGGATTGGAAGTGTTTTGGATGAAGAAAAATGTGATTTTTATGCTCTGTTACGACAGTAATCGATTACCCTATTTGAGTAATCGATTACCTGTGTAAAAATGACGTTTCTGGGCTGTTTTTGAGCGAGTAATCGATTACTCACTTTTGAGTAATCGATTACCACTGCTGTTGGCAGAAAAATGAAAATTAAAACGAGCGTATCTTTTGAACCGTAAGTCTGTTTTGGTCCCCGTTCGAAGCGTTGGAAAGCTAATTTTATGCTATATGTGACAGTGAGGTAGAAACATGGCTATATGCTATGGATTGATAAGATAGATAGAGGAATGTAGTGTATGTACTTTTGTTTCCACCAAAAAACTCAAGGATCGGGAATCCGATTGATACGAGTCCAAAGCCATTGGAAGATAATCCGATAAGGTGGTGAATGGTGTGTTAGACCATGATTTAACCAAGGATGCTTGGTAGAGGGTAGTAGTGTCTTGTATGCCTTGAAATGTGTGTGAACTACTATATTGATTATGTTTAACATATTATGCTTATATATTGATTGTGGCTTGACTACTAGCTTAATGTGATCACTTGTTATGTCTTCCTGGTATATGTGTTGAATGTAATGCATTATGTTGATAAATGTTGTGATGTGATCATTGCCTTGCTTGTTCCCGTTCGTTCCAGTTGAACGTTCGGATGTGATGTGATGTGATTGTGATGTATGCTTGAATCGGAGTAGGCCTAAGCTACTAGGTGGTGTTTCACCTGAGTTCCGGACTTGGTTCGAGGGATACCGAACTTGTTCCGAAGAATACCGTTGCGATGAGCTTGTGAGGGTCCACTAGGACGTATTTCCCACTTGTCGTTAACTCATCTGCGTGCTCGGTATACACCTGAGCTACCGTTGCGATGTGCTTGTGGGGGCCTAATAGGGCGTTTACCCACTTGCCGTTAACACATCGGTGTGATTGGTATGGTGGGGTTGTGTAATACCCCAAAATTTGCCCTCTCTTTTCCTCATATCTTTTAGCATGAGTTTTCATTGCATTGCATTGCATTCAAGCATAGAAAAACAAAGCATCAAGCATTTAGCATTGCATCTTGCATAAGGGCATGTGATCAGGTGATTCTCTAAGGTGTTGATCATCCAAAGAAGAATACCAAGTGTTTCTCACAAGCCTCAAGGATCTCTTATATCATGTGTCATCTCCATTTGCCCTCACAAGTCATGGGAAGAGGAGAATTCATCAAGAAGATTGGACAGTGCATGATCTCCTATACAAGGCAGGCAAAAGTTGGGATCTGACCCCCAAATGAGCAAGCTCTTTAATTCTTTATCATCTCCAAGTGGCACATTTCATCATTGGTGGACATGATACACATCATATTCAGAGGAATTTGAATTTGGAGGATGTGTTATCTCCTCCTAACCAGAGGGTACCAAAACTAGGGTTTGCCATAAAATCAGTTTATTTCTGATTTTTTGGGCAAGACTTGATCTCATGGTATCCCTTATGTCCTCAAGTGTCTAGGGATGGAAGATTGCCCATCCATTTGTTTCAGAAGGTTTTCAATTGATCAGAAATTTCAAAATCAGGAGAATTGGGAATAAAGTCAACTGTGCAGTGAAAAAGTCAACTCCTGACTTTTTGAGGTCAACATCATGATTTTCAAGTCAAATATGGTCCATGGACAAGATTTGATCAAGAAATGTTCAAGGATTTATGAAAAATCAAGAATGTGGAAAAGTTGCCATTTTTGGAAATCTAGGTTTTTAGGAAGTTGCCATTTTGGGAAAGTTTTAGCATGAATTCAGCCATCTTCCAAGCCAATTTCCATTAGTATACGAGCTTCATTTCAATTTTCCTCAAACATGAAAGTTGTAGAGCTTGTTCCAAGCTTTCCAACCATGTAAAGTTTGTCTCATTTGGATTATTTTTGAGAGAGTTATGGTGTCCCAAAGTTGGAATCTTCAAGTTGTAAAATGTGAAAACTTAGATTTTTTTTTTCTAAGTTATTATTGGACAAATTTGCACACACACTTTCAACCTGATTTTTCTCATTGATTAAAGCATCATTTCCACTTGCTTTTCATCTAATGTACAAACGCGAAAGTGGCACCGAAACAGAGTCGCCAGCAATGTGTATTTATTTGGCCCCACAGAGGCTTATTGATCAACAAAATATATTCCTCAGCAGAGTGATAGTATACTCTTTCCCCAGCCGAGTTAGAAGGTTGATTCTCCCCGCAAAGGATCTCATGTTTGATAGATCCTCAAGCAGAGTTTTAATGACTTTTCTTCCCTAGCAAGACGTCATGCAAAGAAATTCTCATCCCCAACGGAGTTGCTGTGACCAGAATCCATCCCCAAACAGATGAAGTAATTCCTGACAGAATCATCATTTCCCCATATTTCCAAAGTCCAATTTATTTTTGGCAAACTTGACGATTCGAAGCAGACGGATTGTTCATTCATTCTCCAGCAGAGATATTATCCTTTCAGGAGTCTCCGGAATCAAATCATTAATCATTATTCCTCAGCAGAGTCAGCAGAGATGTCTGACGCGGATGCAGAGAGTAATCCAATTTTGGAATTTTTAAAGTCCAACCGTAGATTGGCGAAAGGTCCATCCAAGGGTGGCAAAACAGCAAAGTCCAACCGTAGATTGGCGAAAGGTCCATCCAAGGGTGGCAAATCTTCTAAAGTCCAACCGTAGATTGGCGAAAGGTCCATCCAGGGGTGGCAAATCATTGGAAAGTCCAACCGTAGATTGGCGAAAGGTCCATCCAAGGGTGGCAAATCATTGGAAAGTCCAACCGTAGCTTGGCACAAGTCCACCTGTAGTGTGGCAAGTCAGTAGTCGTCTGACTCCTTTTAAAAAGACCGCAGCTAAGTCCAACCGTAGATTGGCCAAAGACCATCCAAGGGTGGCAGATCATCAGCAAGTCCAACCGTAGATTGGCAAAAGTCCCCCGTAGTGTGGCATCTCAGCAAGTCCAACCGTAGATTGGCAAAAGTCCCCCGTAGTGTGGCATCTCAGCTGCAAAGTCCAACCGTAGATTGGCAAAAGTCCACCCGTAGTGTGGCAGGCCAGTAGTCGTCTGGAGTTGTACAAAAGACATTGCTAAAGTCCACCCGTGGTGTGGCAGGCCAGTAGTCGTCTGGCGTTGTACAAAAGACATTGCAAAGTCCACCCGTAGTGTGGCAAGCCAGTAGTCGTCTGGCGTTGTACAAAAGACGTTGCTAAAGTCCACCCGTAGTGTGGCAAGCCAGTAGTCGTCTGGCGTTGTGCTAAAAGACATTGTTAAAGTCCACCCGTAGTGTGGCAGGCCAGTAGTCGTCTGGCGTTGTACAAAAGACATTGCAAAAGTCCACCCGTAGTGTGGCAAGCCAGTAGTCGTCTGGCGTTGTGCTAAAAGACATTGTTAAAGTCCACCCGTAGTGTGGCAGGCCAGTAGTTGTCTGGCGTTGTATAAAAGACATCTCTCCAGTGGTTTTCTTCATCGCAAGAGTTTTATTCAAGCAGAGTTCGTTTGGTTGGGTTTATCCCTTTTCTTCTTCCCTGCAGAGTGCAAATTTTTGGGTCATTGTCAATATTCAATCCCTCCATACCTTGAAAGTATGACAGCAATCGCTATCATCCGTTCAGGTCTACAGTGATTGAATAGGGGCAGGTTGTGATGCCATGAAGGCAATATCACTCCGTTACTCACCTCTAGTGGTGTCATGTAGGCAATACCACTAGGCTTTCTCCCGGTGGGCTTGTGCAGTCATGTAGGCCTTCTTGCACTTGCCGATACACACATGCGTATTGATGATGGATGGATGGGTTTCGCGGCCACTTAGGCGTGTATCACTTTGGACTCATCTGACTCATCGTGTTGTGTGCTTGTGCTAGTCTCTTGACGTAGGAACTTGGTTACTCATCAAGGGTGTGTTATATTGTGGCCTATGTAGACAGGTTGATACTACTTCTGGATTCCTCGTACGTGAGTACGGGTATGCATGTTTGGCTGGTTGATCTATTTATTGTTGTTTGTGTACTTGTTGTCGTTTCATTGGTGAGTCAAGGGACTACCAATAAGGATATTACCCATTGTTGTGTATTTGCCCTAGACCGTGAGTAAACCCCGGATCCACGGTGGATCCGTTTGATTGCATGTACCCTGTAGAGCCGAGGGAACCCATAAGATAGGGGAACTCACTGAGATTATTATCTCACCCCAATATTGTTGTTATTTTTCAGGTGTTATTTGCAGGTTTGATTTACAAGTGGAGCTAAGCGTGGATGTTTCAAGAGAAGCTTAGTTAAGCTTTTTCGCTGTGTATTATTTTTGTACAATGAGGAATATTGTACATTATTCTTAGATTTTCTTATTTTGGCTAATTTCCATGCCTTGCACCAAAGGTTGTATTTATGTATTAGAAATGGTCAAGTATGTGAATTATGCCATTAGGCACTTATGATTGTGTCAGTACCGAATGAAAACACTTGTATGGTATTATTCTAGATAAATATTATACAGGGCGTTACAGTTGGTATCAAAGCAGGTCGTGTCCTCGACCTAGCCTTGAAACATCATAAGTAAATCTATTCCTGCCTCTTAAGTGTGTCTTGCCATCATGAAACTTAATATCATACTATGTAGTGTTGGGCCTGATCAACATAATACTATGTATGTGATAGGTAGAATCATGGTTGAGCGACCACGAGGACTCCGAAGTGTTATCGGAACTTGTACTGTGAGAATAGGCTCAAGCCAAGAGTAAGTAGTTTGGAGTTTTGGTCAACTCAGTTGAGGTCTTAGTAGAAGTTGTGCCTTGGGTAGCATGGAATTTAAGAGTGTTGTGCTGTTCAAGAAATCCTTTGGAATTTATGGAGTCTGAAAATTAAGAATCTCTAGCGGATGATTGCTTTAAGTATTGAGGAATATGCAAAGTCGCTCGTAGATCTGGATTGACTACTGGTATAGATAAGGGTTTCAAGTAATCTCATTCCGAGGAAACCAAAAGTTGTTTGGTGGAACGTGTGACGTAAGTTCCGGAAGTGAGATAAGTATTGGCGCTACAGTTTCTAAGGTCACTATGGTATCTTGAATGGGCGAGAGTACCTTAAGGAATGTTTTCGGAACAATTTCTTCCAATTGGTTTAAGATTTTAAGGTTAAGGACGTTCGGCTTTTATGCGAACCCAAAGTAGTAAAGAAGTGTGAGAAGGAACACGATGATGTGCTTACATGCTTCAAGTGAAATAAGGATGTGCCGGATGAAGACTGTGTGATGAATTGAGTATATTCAGTGATGTAGAGAGATTAAGTTCGAGATATTACATCTGGATTTTCTGTATTCGATGAGAGACCAATTTGGAAATTGAAAATGTTTTGGTTTGGAAAAGTTGGATTTTTGAGGCTTGGGAACCATGAAAACGCAGCAGAAAATTCTGCTTCTGGTGTGATTCGCCAGGCGAATCAGGAAATCACCAGGCGAATGGGGGTCTCGCCGCGAGTTTGCCAGGCGAGGTACGGGCGAAGAGGAATTCGCCAGGCGAATTACTTTGCCGCCAGGCGAAAATGAAGAAACAGAACTTGTGTAGCTGTTAGAACTTTTGGGATTTTGTGAAATGAGGATTCGCCGCATGTTCGCCGGGCGAAGTGCTGGTGAAGGGGGGGACTCACCAGGCGAAATTCTTAACCGCCAGGCGAATCTGGCTGTTTCCAATAATTTTCCTTTCTTCAGAAATTCATATCTTTTGACTCGGGTGTCCGATTTAAGCGTTCTTTGTATCGATATGAAGCTATGAAAGTGTTCTATGCCGTGGAAAATGAAAATATTGTTTATGAGGTGGATTTTATTCGATTATGTGGAATAAACAGTATTAACAGTATGTTATGAGAAAGTTACACCTTGGTATTAAGAACGAGCGTAGTGGTAGCACCTTGGTCACAAGAGTACGTGATGGATTCTTACCCTTGAGACATACTTTGTGGAACAGCGAGTATTGTATCCTAAGAAGTAGGATTACGGTAAAAATAACGAGAAGCGAATCAGGAATTATTACGGACTAAGTGTAAATCATGGAACAGTTTACACCGGAGAAGTTTTGTGGATAGTTGATGAGAATTGTCGGTTGCGAATCTTCCATTAAGTAATTAGGTGTAAGTGGGATGTTTAATGGATAGTGAAGGGTAAGGAATTCCCGGTTAATGTGTATGAAGTGATGGAAAGGTTCTACAAGAGGATGCATTACCCCGATCTACTTTCAAATATAGAGAAACTTCTGTATTTGTGAATAATCGAAATTTACGGAATCTACCTTTTGTTGGACTAAGAACGTTGTTGTTTTAATTCTCACCAAGGAATTCAAGTGAGAGAACAAGGTTATATGTTTGATATGCGATGTCCATCGCTTTGTGGTACCGTATAATGGTTGTGTGTTGGATTTTGCTTATGGACGAATCAAGTATGAGTTGTGGTGACTTTTGAATTATAAGAAATTGGTGCTTAGCCTCTGCAGTAGTGTTAACCGTTTAACGTAATGGGGTTAACCGATTTAAACGTGCAAGGATGGTACTTGCACTGAATTTTGAGGAGTTAACTGATTAGCCTCAGACGGTTAATCGATTAACGTGTGAGTAAAGTGTGAAATCCCTTAGGAACCATCATCTGCGTTTTGTTACCGTATGTTACTCCGATTGGAGAGTATTGTGTAAATGGAAAACGGGATTGCAAGTAAATGAAAGACGGATTTGTGTTTTGAAATCGGAACTTCTGGAAGGGTGTTGCGTAGTGGACCATTTGTTCAAACGACGAAAGAGTTGGACTTTTGGAGAAGTAATCTTGTGAATTGGTGAATAGTATGGAAACTCACAATTACGTTTTGGATGGTTTAAGTTTTATAATGGTGACTCGCAAATGTTTGAAGTTCTGTAATGGTGCTACATTGTCATTAGTTGAGATTTTGTGGTGACAGAACCCTTGAGTAAATCGGAAAACCATAAGAATAATCGAGTTGGAATGTGGTAACCAGAACCGAAGGTTGTTAAACTATTTTGCTTATATTGGTTCGAGTTTGGAATAAATTTGGAGTTGTTTATGTTGTGGTAGTAACAGTGTAACTCCTGCACCTTTATCGTCTAGAGAGTGTTAGACAGATGTTAAGATATTGGGTGTTGGCGAGGGAATAGTTCTACCATAGGACGTCAGTAAATTTCTGATGTCGCTGGTTAGTAAGGATCCCAGTGGGTAAGTGTGTTTCTTCGTGGACTGTTGGCTACTTGGTAATGCTTCAGAATTGGTGGTATTCCATTATTAGAATTGGAGTTGCGCAGTGGAAGTGACCGATGAAAGAGTTAAATCAGAATAATGGGAATTTGGAAGATTGTTACTTATACGTATGGAAATAAGAAGAACTTGTTCTAAGCATGTTATCTTGGTGTAATGAGTACAAGTGAGACTGGTAAGAAATCGTTCGACTGTCTATGAAGTGGTTTGAAACGTTGAAGGATTTATAAAGGAAAGGATTCACCAAATTGCCTCATGAGAATTTGATGAGTGTTTGTTATCCTGAATCAAGATAAGGTGTTACGGTCTTGTTGGGACTCGGTAGAGGAATGTAGAATGGTACATTCTTTCCGAAGTAAGATGTGACAAGGTGTTTTGTATGGAACAACGGATGTGTTATAGAAAAAGCAAAGTTCAAAATTAACCCAATATTGGAATAAGAGTATAACTAAGGAAACGAAGTTTGATAACTCGTGAACATAAGGATTTTGGTCTGTGAAGTCAAGTTAGAATTGGATTGCGTCAGATTTTTGAACGAAAGTAAAGATTAAGTATGGATCTAAGACAAAGATACAAGTTATAGTTTTGTCGACTAGAGGAAATTCGGGGGCGAATTTCAATTTAAGGGGGGGAGAGTGTAATACCCCGTATTATCTAAATGCTCAATTGGATATCAGATGAGATCAGATGAATATTTATGTGCTCTATCTTTGATTAATTGGAATAATGGAATATCCTAAGTGCTCTAAGTATAGTCAATTGGGATCAATAGAGCAACTTGAGAACTCTAAAGAGATCAATTATTTTATTAAAGAGACGGATTAATATTTATTAGTTCAAGAAAGTATTTTAAGGAAACTCTAATAATTGATCGATTGGTGTTAGAAGACAAAATATCAATTGGAGATAGTTACCCTATTGGGTTTATATTATATAATATATGTACTATATATATTTATAAGAAGAAGAAGAGAAAGATAGTTAGTAAAGGAGAAGAAAAGGAAAACAGAGGAAGAAAAAGGAAAACGTGGAAGGAGAGAAAGAAGGAAAGGAAGTGGAATCTTGGATTCATCATCTTCATCATCAATTCATCATCTTCTTGAATCAAAGGTGAGTTCCATTAGATAGAACTTGGGTAGGAAGTTTGGGGAAAAATTCATGTTTGGGGGTTTACGGTTTTGTGTGAAATAACATGTCTAAATGTGTTCTTATGATGATAATACATGCCTTAATCGTTGTTACATGTTTGGGGTTGATGGGGTATGGATTGGAAGTGTTTTGGATGAAGAAAAATGTGATTTTTGGGCTCTGTTACGACAGTAATCGATTACCCTATTTGAGTAATCGATTACCTGTGTAAAAATGACGTTTCTGGGCTGTTTTTGAGCGAGTAATCGATTACCACTGCTGTTGGCAGAAAAATGAAAATTAAAACGAGCGTATCTTTTGAACCGTAAGTCTGTTTTGGTCCCCGTTCGAAGCGTTGGAAAGCTAATTTTATGCTATATGTGATAGTGAGGTAGAAACATGGCTATATGCTATGGATTGATAAGATAGATAGAGGAATGTAGTGTATGTACTTTTGTTTCCACCAAAAAACTCAAGGATCGGGAATCCGATTGATACGAGTCCAAAGCCATTGGAAGATAATCCGATAAGGTGGTGAATGGTGTGTTAGACCATGATTTAACCAAGGATGCTTGGTAGAGGGTAGTAGTGGCTTGTATGCCTTGAAATGTGTGTGAACTACTATATTGATTATGTTTAACATATTATGCTTATATATTGATTGTGGCTTGACTACTAGCTTGATGTGATCACTTGTTATGTCTTCCTTGTATATGTGTTGAATGTAATGCATTATGTTGATAAATGTTATGATGTGATCATTGCCTTGCTTGTTCCCGTTCGTTCTGGTTGAACGTTCAGATGTGATGTGATGTGATTGTGATGTATGCTTGAATCGGAGTAGGCCTAAGCTACTAGGTGGTGTTTCACCTGAGTTCCGGACTTGGTTCAAGGGATACCGGACTTGTTCCGAAGAATACCGTTGCGATGAGCTTGTGAGGGTCCACTAGGACGTATTTCCCACTTGTCGTTAACTCATCTGCGTGCTCGGTATACACCTGAGCTACCGTTGCGATGTGCTTGTGGGGGCCTAATAGGGCGTTTACCCACTTGCCGTTAACACATCGGTGTGATCGGTATGGTGGGGTTGTGATGCCATGAAGGCAATATCACTCCGTTACTCACCTCTAGTGGTGTCATGTAGGCAATACCACTAGGCTTTCTCCCGGTGGGCTTGTGCAGTCATGTAGGCGTTCTTGTACTTGCCGATACACACATGCGTATTGATGATGGATGGATGGGTTCCGCGGCCACTTAGACGTGTATCACTTTGGACTCATCTGACTCATCGTGCTGTGTGCTTGTGCTAGTCTCTTGACGTAGGCACTTGGTTACTCATCGAGGGTGTGTTATATTGTGGCCTATGTAGACAGGTTGATACTACTTCTGGATTCCTCGTACGTGAGTACGGGTCTGCATGTTTGGCTGGTTGATCTATTTATTGTTGTTTGTGTACTTGTTGTCGTTTCATTGGTGAGTCAAGGGACTACCAATAAGGATATTACCCATTGTTGTGTATTTGCCCCAGACCGTGAGTAAACCCCGGATCCACGGTGGATCCGTTTGATTGCATGTACCCTGTAGAGCCGAGGGAACCCATAAGATAGGGGAACTCACTGAGATTATAATCTCACCCCAATATTGTTGTTATTTTTCAGGTGTTATTTGCAGGTTTGATTTACAAGTGGAGCTAAGCGTGGATGTTTCAAGAGAAGCTTAGTTAAGCTTTTTCGCTGTGTATTATTTTTGTACAATGAGGAATATTGTACATTATTCTTAGATTTTCTTATTTTGGCTAATTTCCATGCCTTGCACCAAAGGTTGTATTTATGTATTAGAAATGGTCAAGTATGTGAATTATGCCATTAGGCACTTATGATTGTGTCAGTACCGAATGAAAACACTTGTATGGTATTATTCTAGATAAATATTATACAGGGCGTTACAGTTGGTATCAAAGCAGGTCGTGTCCTCGACCTAGCCTTGAAACATCATAAGTAAATCTATTCCTGCCTCTTAAGTGTGTCTTGCCATCATGAAACTTAATATCATACTATGTAGTGTTGGGCCTGATCAACCTAATACTATGTATGTGATAGGTAGAATCATGGTTGAGCGACCACGAGGACTCCGAAGTGTTGTCGGAACTTGTACTGTGAGAATAGGTTCAAGCCAAGAGTAAGTAGTGTGGAGTTTTGGTCAACTCAGTTGAGGTCTTAGTAGAAGTTGTGCCTTGGGTAGCATGGAATTTAAGAGTGTTGTGCTGTTCAAGAAATCCTTTGGAATTTATGGAGTCTGAAAATTAAGAATCTCTAGCGGATGATTGCTTTAAGTATTGAGGAATATGCAAAGTCGCTCGTAGATCTGGATTGACTACTGGTATAGATAAGGGTTTCAAGTAATCTCATTCCGAGGAAACCAAAAGTTGTTTGGTGGAACGTGTGACGTAAGTTCCGGAAGTGAGATAAGTATTGGCGCTACAGTTTCTAAGGTCACTATGGTATCTTGAATGGGCGAGAGTACCTTAAGGAATGTTTTCGGAACAATTTCTTCCAATTGGTTTAAGATTTGAAGGTTAAGGACGTTCGGCTTTTATGCGAACCCAAAGTAGTAAAGAAGTGTGAGAAGGAACACGATGATGTGCTTACATGCTTCAAGTGAAATAAGGATGTGCCGGATGAAGACTGTGTGATGAATTGAGTATATTCAGTGATGTAGAGAGATTAAGTTCGAGATATTACATCTGGATTTTCTGTATTCGATGAGAGACCAATTTGGAAATTGAAAATGTTTTGGTTTGGAAAAGTTGGATTTTTGAGGCTTGGGAACCATGAAAACGCAGCAGAAAATTCTGCTTCTGGTGTGATTCGCCAGGCGAATCAGGAAATCACCAGGCGAATGGGGGTCTCGCCGCGAGTTTGCCAGGCGAGGTACGGGCGAAGAGGAATTCGCCAGGCGAATTACTTTGTCGCCAGGCGAAAATGAAGAAACAGAACTTGTGTAGCTGTTGGAACTTTTGGGATTTTGTGAAATGAGGATTCGCCGCATGTTCGCCGGGCGAAGTGCTGGTGAAGGGGGGGACTCACCAGGCGAAATTCTTAACCGCCAGGCGAATCTGGCTATTTCCAATAATTTTCCTTTCTTCAGAAATTCATATCTTTTGACTCGGGTGTCCGATTTAAGCGTTCTTTGTATCGATATGAAGCTATGAAAGTGTTCTATGCCGTGGAAAATGAAAATATTGTTTATGAGGTGGATTTTATTCGATTATGTGGAATAAATAGTATTAACAGTATGTTATGAGAAAGTTACACCTTGGTATTAAGAACGAGCGTAGTGGTAGCACCTTGGTCACAAGAGTACGTGATGGATTCTTACCCTTGAGACATACTTTGTGGAACAGCGAGTATTGTATCCTAAGAAGTAGGATTACGGTAAAAATAACGAGAAGCGAATCAGGAATTATTACGGACTAAGTGTAAATCATGGAACAGTTTACACCGGAGAAGTTTTGTGGATAGTTGATGAGAATTGTCGGTTGCGAATCTTCCATTAAGTAATTAGGTGTAAGTGGGATGTTCAATGGATAGTGAAGGGTAAGGAATTCCCGGTTAATGTGTATGAAGTGATGGAAAGGTTCTACAAGAGGATGCATTACCCCGATCTACTTTCAAGTATAGAGAAACTTCTGTATTTGTGAATAATCGAAATTTACGGAATCTACCTTTTGTTGGACTAAGAACGTTGTTGTTTTAATTCTCACCAAGGAATTCAAGTGAGAGAACAAGGTTATATGTTTGATATGCGATGTCCATCGCTTTGTGGTACCGTATAATGGTTGTGTGTTGGATTTTGCTTATGGACGAATCAAGTATGAGTTGTGGTGACTTTTGAATTATAAGAAATTGGTGCTTAGCCTCTGCAGTAGTGTTAACCGTTTAACGTAATGGGGTTAACCGATTTAAACGTGCAAGGATGGTACTTGCACTGAATTTTGAGGAGTTAACTGATTAGCCTCAGACGGTTAATCGATTAACGTGTGAGTAAAGTGTGAAATCCCTTAGGAACCATCATCTGCGTTTTGTTACCGTATGTTACTCCGATTGGAGAGTATTGTGTAAATGGAAAACAGGATTGCAAGTAAATGAAAGACGGATTTGTGTTTTGAAATCGGAACTTCTGGAAGGGTGTTGCGTAGTGGACCATTTGTTCAAACGACGAAAGAGTTGGACTTTTGGAGAAGTAATCTTGTGAATTGGTGAATAGTATGGAAACTCACAATTACGTTTTGGATGGTTTAAGTTTTATAATGGTGACTCGCAAATGTTTGAAGTTCTGTAATGGTGCTACATTGTCATTAGTTGAGATTTTGTGGTGACAGAACCCTTGAGTAAATCGGAAAACCATAAGAATAATCGAGTTGGAATGTGGTAACCAGAACCGGAGGTTGTTAAACTATTTTGCTTATATTGGTTCGAGTTTGGAATAAATTTGGAGTTGTTTATGTTGTGGTAGTAACAGTGTAACTCCTGCACCTTTATCGTCTAGAGAGTGTTAGACAGATGTTAAGATATTGGGTGTTGGCGAGGGAATAGTTCTACCATAGGACGTCAGTAAATTTCTGATGTCGCTGGTTAGTAAGGATCCCAGTGGGTAAGTGTGTTTCTTCGTGGACTGTTGGCTACTTGGTAATGCTTCAGAATTGGTGGTATTCCATTATTAGAATTGGAGTTGCGCAGTGGAAGTGACCGATGAAAGAGTTAAATCAGAATAATGGGAATTTGGAAGATTGTTACTTATACGTATGGAAATAAGAAGAACTTGTTCTAAGCATGTTATCTTGGTGTAATGAGTACAAGTGAGACTGGTAAGAAATCGTTCGACTGTCTATGAAGTGGTTTGAAACGTTGAAGGATTTATAAAGGAAAGGATTCACCAAATTGCCTCATGAGAATTTGATGAGTGTTTGTTATCCTGAATCAAGATAAGGTGTTACGGTCTTGTTGGGACTCGGTAGAGGAATGTAGAATGGTACATTCTTTCCGAAGTAAGATGTGACAAGGTGTTTTGTATGGAACAACGGATGTGTTATAGAAAAAGCAAAGTTCAAAATTAACCCAATATTGGAATAAGAGTATAACTAAGGAAACGAAGTTTGATAACTCGTGAACATAAGGATTTTGGTCTGTGAAGTCAAGTTAGAATTGGATTGCGTCAGATTTTTGAATGAAAGTAAAGATTAAGTATGGATCTAAGACAAAGATACAAGTTATAGTTTTGTCGACTAGAGGAAATTCGGGGGCGAATTTCAATTTAAGGGGGGGAGAGTGTAATACCCCGTATTATCTAAATGCTCAATTGGATATCAGATGAGATCAGATGAATATTTATGTGCTCTATCTTTGATTAATTGGAATAATGGAATATCCTAAGTGCTCTAAGTATAGTCAATTGGGATCAATAGAGCAACTTGAGAACTCTAAAGAGATCAATTATTTTATTAAAGAGACGGATTAATATTTATTAGTTCAAGAAAGTATTTTAAGGAAACTCTACAAAGAAGGAATTACAGTCTCTACTTGGCAAGATCAACTTTCTCAGAAGGTTCATCTCCAACCTTAGTGGCAAGACCAAGCCTTTTCCCCTCTACTTCGACTGCAAAAAGAAAACTTTGAATGGGGGCAAGTGCAGTAGGATGCCTTCGACAAGATTAAGGAGTACCTGACGCATCCTCCAATTTTGATGTTACCTTGTAGAAGTAGGAGTATGAGGCTATACATGTCTGTGTCGGACAAGACATTAAGGAGCATGATGGCTCAAGAGGACGAGAATGGTGTCGAAAGAGCCATTTATTACCTCAGTAGGGTCTTGAACGATGCAGAGACTAGATATAGTGTAGTTAAAAAATTGTGGTTATGTTTATACTTTTCATGTATGAAATTGAAGCACTATATAAAACCAGTGGATGTTTTTCGTTTCTTCTCATTTCGATGTTATAAAATACATGTTATCCAAACCAATTTTGCACAGTCGAATTGGAAAGTGGGTGTTAGCATTAACTGGGTATTCTTTGACATATTTACCTCTAAAATTTGTCAAAGGGCAAGTAGTGGCCGATTTCATAGTCGACCACACTATAAATGAAAAGTCTTTGGACTACATTGAACTAGAACCATGGAAATTATACTTCGACGGCTCTAGTCATAAAAATGGAACTGGTGTAGGAGTTTTAATTATTTCTCCTAACAAAATTCAAGTATAAAGTCGAAGGATTATGTTCAAATAACGAGGCCGAATATGAGGCTTTAATAGTCGGACTTGAAATTTTATTGGAATTGGGGGCAACTGGAGTCGAAATAATGAGTGACTCAGAGTTAGTCATAAAGCAAATAACAAAGGAGTACAAATGTGTCAAAGAAAATTTGATCATGTACTTTGTAATAGTCAATCGACTCTTGAAAAGATTTGATATGGTAACGATTCAACATATCCCTCGAATAGAAAACCAGGAGGCAAATGACTTGGCGCAAATTGCTTCTAGCTACAAAATATCAAAGGAAAGTCTGCAAAAAGCCATTGAAGTCAGAGGTAGAGTCATGTCGACTAGATTATCACCATCAGACTTGGAAGCTACAAAGTTAGGGTACGCTGATAAGGAAAATTTTGAAATTTTGGCTATGGATAGTTTGACGGACGAAGATTGGAGAAAGCCAATTGTGGAGTATTTGCAAAATCCAACAGTATCCACAGAGCGTAAAACCAGGTATCGTGCTTTGAGCTATGTTCTTTTGGGTAATGAGTTGTTTAAAAAGACCCCTGAAGAGGTCTTTCTTAAGTGCCTCAGTGAATCTGAAGCATATTTAGCCCTTTCGACTATCCATAGTGGGGCATGTGGGGCACATCAGGTAGGCCACAAGATGGAATGGCTCTTGTTTCGACAAGACATGTACTGGCCTACCATGTTTAAAGACTGTATCGAATTCGCTAAAGGTTGTCAAGAATGCCAAGTGCATGCAAGTATACAACATGTTCCTGCAAGCGAATTACACTCCATAGTCAAACCATGGCCCTTTAAGGGTTGGGCTTTGAATTTGATTGGCGAGATTCGACCAGCATCGTCTAAGAACCAAAGGTATATTTTGGTAGGCATTGATTACTTTACAAAATGGATCGAGGCTATACCTTTACCAAACGTTAACCAAGAAGATGTGATTGAAGTCATTAAGAAACACATCATCTATAGATTCAGAATCCCAGAGACTATCACAACGGATCAAGGATCTGTTTTTACTGGTCGAAAGATGCAGGAGTTCGCTAAAGAAATGGGTTACAAGTTGTTAACCTCTACACCATATTATGCTCAGGCTAATGGTCAAGTGGAAGTAGCGAATAAGGTAGTGATTGGGTTGATTAAGAAGCATGTGGGAAAGAAGCCAAGCTTTTCGTTTGACTTTTGGCCACGATGCATTTCTACTTGTGAAAATCTACTTACAATCAACAAGGATCCAAAGGCATCATGAGATCCCTTCTGAATCTTATTGGAATATGATGTTAGATGAGTTGGTAGATTTAGATGAAGAAAGACTTAATGCCTTGGAGTTGTTAAAAAGACAAAAGAAAAGGGTAGAAAATTCTTACAATAAAAAGGTGAGAGTCAAGACTTTTTCTCCTGGAGATTTGGTTTGGAAAGTAATTTTGCCTATGGATCGAAAGGTTAGGTCTTTAGGAAAATGGTCCCCTAAATGGGAGGGTCCTTTTCAGATCATACAAGTTTTTTCAAATGGTGCCTATGAGATTAAAGAGGTAGACGAAGATAAAAGAATCTTGAAAGTAAATGGTAAGTATTTGAAAAAATATAAACCTGTACTTCAGGAGTTAAAAATTGCTTATGAGTAATTGCAGAGAATTGGTCGAAGCCAACTTGGTATAAAACTGTCAGAATGGCTCAATTCATTACATAAAAGCCTCAAGGGGCTGAGAAATATTGTGCTAAAAACAAATATATTGAAATGGCAAATTAAAAAGGAAGGTTTCTCTTCATCTTGAGATACTTCGACTTTTGGAGCTCAAGGCGTCTCTCACATGAGGATTTGTCAAGCTTTAGCGCTGCAACCTCTCTTTCTAACCATCGAGCTTTGTCGAGATATTCCAGGGCAAGTTTTAATTCTCTGACTACTTCAGATTCGTCAAAGGCTTGTAGTTCAGAGTTGCGTTGCTCAGCCTTGGAAATCTTGGCTTACAGTTCTTCAATTTGTTTTTTCCAATTGGCAATGTCCGCTTTATTGCTCTCAATCTCCTTAGTGTGTTGTTCCTTTATCTGTTCCAATTCTCCCACCCTAGCTTCCGACTCAGCAGCAGCCGTCCATGCAGCAGCCTCACTCCCAAATATGGTCTCAAGTGCATTATTGATCTAAGACAGTTATTTTAGATCGGCGGTAACTTGATCAATCATAGTACCAAGTTCCAAAATGATGGTGGCAATGTCAGGGGAAACAGTTTGGAGATCAACTTTCTTGAGAAGAGCCTTCAATTGAAGAGAGGCAGTAGCATCAGATGCTAGAAGTCTGAAGAGGTTACCTTTGAAGACTTTCTCTTTAATCTTTAGAAGGGCCTCAGTTTGAGGCTTGCTCGAAGATTGACCTCCAGAAGCCGTCAAAGCACTCACGCTGCTATCAGAGGAACTCCCTCGTTTGCTGAGAACGATTTTCAGGTATTCACGAGGGTTAGTGGCCTTAAGGCAATTAAGCTCTTCTTCAGAGTAAGCAAAAACTGTCTCTGTCGAAGGTTTAGCACTTTCAGCAGTTACAGCAACCTTAGGAGTAGCAGTGTGTTCTCTTTGGGTTTGTTTTTTGGCAGATTCGCTTCTAGCCTTCTCTTCGTCGCCCTTATCATCTTCACCATCATCTTCTTGTTCATCTTCATCATCATCATCATTATCATTACCTTCATCATCATCATCATTATCATTACCTTCATCATCATCATCATCATCATCTCCGCCAGTTTCAGGTTGGAACATTGAATGTTCTTCTTCTTCTTCTTCCATTTCATCTTCTTGGACATCAGCATCTGGATCAGCATTATTTAGGTCTTTGTTGCCTGTGAGTTCAACCTCTGGGGAGCCATTGTCAGAAGATTTCATGCCCAGAGTATTGCCTTCATCCATAGCCGTTGTCTCTTTATTTACTTCTTCAGGAATACCTTGGTTCTGGTCCTCCTACTCAGAATCACTGGTCTGAGATTGTTGTGCAGACGAAGTTGGAACTTCTTTCACAATAGGTTTGTTGACTGGGGCAGGGAGAGTAGTTGGAGGGGTAGAGTTGGTTGGTTGAGTCGAAGTACCTGTGCCATCCTGAAATAACAAACAAATAAGGTTATGATTGAAACAAAAGAAGGCCAGTAAAATAAATAGTTTAAGGAAAAAATTAAAATTACCTTGAGTTCTTCGACTCCAGGACTAGAGTTATCGCTTTCAAGATGAGTTGAGCCTGCCTTCGATGTGCCTTGAGGAGAAGACTCCATGGTCTTTCGTGCGAAAGATATTTCAGAGATCTTCGCTGCCTTTACCTTAGGTTGACTCGAAGTCTCAATGATCCTAAGTTGCTTCTTCCTCTTCTTGGTTGGTTGATCATCAGGCGGAGATTGATCTTCGTCGTCCAATTTGAGCACAATTTGGGCAGTAGCCCTTTTGGATTTTTTCTTTTGAGGAGTTAGAGGTGGTCTTCGAGAGCTCTGAAGAAAATTTAAATATTAGAAAGCATAATAATACACAGTACAAGAAAAGTTAAGGAGTAAAAGTTAATTTTGTGGATGGTTCAGTCTCTTCTTCCACCGGTCTTTTTGCTGCAGGTTTCTTTGGTTTGACAGCTGCAGATAAACAAAATAGTCATAAGTCAGTAAGAACAGTCAAGTAAGGGAAATATAAAATTCGACAATTTTCATTCCACACCTTCATAAATTTCGGATTCGATGCGAACATCTTCGATACCGATATGAAGTAGTCCTTTGAAACTATCTAGGGTGTACTTAGTCAGAACCACCCGCTGAGCCTTTGGTTTTGATTGCTGACGAAGGATCTTTATAGAATCCCCACAGACGAACCAGTCTGGAAATGGAGGGGCAAGTGCCACTCCAAAGTCAACAGATGGCAGTCGAGGGAATTTGGGAGGAAACATATTGAAGGCCGTTTCGTAGCGTTTCTCAGGAGGAACGTACGAAGGTATCTTTAAGTTCTCCATTTTTGTTAAAAAAAATTCCTTCAGGGTAACAGCGGCCTCACGGACGGTTCGACTAAGATCATCTGGGCGATAAATAGTTTCAAAGAATTTTTGGAATGACTGGATTTCCTTGATATGTGTAGAATTACATTTCTTGGTTTTCTCCTGAACAGAGAGAAAAGCTTCGTCAATCAACTGTGTGAAGGAAGCAACATCAAAAAACTTCTCAGTGTAGTACTTCGACCACCACTGGTAAAATTCTGAAGTGCAGAGGTAATTGGGCTCAAAATTGACTGGAGAGAGGAACGCTTTGTATGCATAGCGAGTCATCTATAATGCTGCCATCTCTTCAGTATAGCTGGTGTGATGGAGAAGGAGATGTCCTTTCTTCTCGTACAAGCATTTTGGAAGGGTTTGAACCAAACCAAACTGGCAAGCAACCAAATTAGGTTGATAGGCAATCAAAGAGACTTGACCTCTTCCCAGATTAAGTCGAAGGGTCAGAAGTCGAGGAATCATAAAAGCCTCCCAGATTAACTTTGATTCTTCTTCTTGGGTTTTATTAGAGGTAGGGAAAGGCCTAGTAAACCACTCAGGGTCGTATTTCCTTTTAGCAAAAGGGGCCATGTTTGAGGTAAACTCATGGCGCTTGGCGAACATCTTGATGAAGCTAAGAAATGTTTGCCTGAGCAATTGACCCTCTTCGGTAGGGGTTAGATGTACTAAGCGGGTCCCTTCGACTCGCCGCTCTTTGATTTATTTGGCTTCCTCTTTGACAGATCCTTTGTTTGGGAGACTGGCTTCAAAAGAAGCATTCAGCCAAAGTTGAAAGTGCCAGAAGGGCCCTGATAGTAACAGTTTTCCTCCTGTAGCTAGCCCTTTGAGTTGAGCGACACCTTCACTTAAGGACTCATAGAGGTGCCCTAGAATCACCTCACTTAGACAAACATCTCGACCAGAGTGAAGTTGGGTGGCAAGTGTGAGAAATTTTCTGGCTACTTGGAAGGATTTTGAGCAAACCACGCAACGTGACAACCAAACAGTCAAAAAAGCTATATGTCCTCGATCAGTAACATCAGTGGTTTTGGGGTCATAGTAGTGCTTGATAAAATTTGTATACGTAGGCTTGGCAGATGTAAAACCTATCTGGTCCTCAGAATCCAATTCTGGGTAGTAAGGCTTCCCAGTTGGTTTCAGCCCAATGATAGCGGCTACATCAAATAACGTCGGGGTCATTATCTCACAAGGGAGATGAAAGGTATAATGGGTGTTGTCCCAGAAGTAGAGGGATGAAACAAGCATTGTCGAACAATATGCGGGTCCTATTTTCGACAGCATGATAAGGTCATAGATTCCTAAGTCTTTCCAAGCTTGGGCCTTAACCTTTTCTATTTTGGTTAGCCAGTTCAAATAAAGATCAGAATCTTTGAATGACGGAGTTGCCCTAAATATCTTAGATTCATCATTCATGTACTGTAAGTCTATGTTGTTGAGGGCTACAACATCAGGAGTATTGGTTTCCACCTTAGACTTGTTAGCTTGCCCTATGGGTTTTATCTTATGGTAGGAGGGGAAGTAATCACTAATCTTCTCAAAATCAGTATCTAAGGCAGATAAAGGGCCAGATAATGCATGTGGCTTACCAGAAACGAGAATAGGAATCAATACCTGAGATTCATAGATAGACCACTTCTCCTTCTCAAGCGATTCAGAGATGTATTGCAGGTTCTTCATTATCTTGGGCCCAGCAAGCGTAGCAAAGGGAGGAAGCTGAGAGTGGGTCTTCAGCTCCTTGGGTTTCTGGGTTTTCCTGGAATCTTTGATGTTGGAGGTTGAAGATGCCATGACTGAAGAGCAAGAGATTTGGGTTTTGTTTTCTGAGAAGTTGTAAAAAGAAAGCAAGTTTGGAAGCGTAAAAAGAAAAAAATGATTTAGGGAGAAACTATTTAAAAGCTACGGAAGATCAACAGACCTCAAATCAATAATAAATGACTGATGTTATAGTGGGACACGTGTCTCGTTAGGGATGATAGATGGGACAGTGGCAGTTACTGCCTATACCCCACTATCTCCTAGGTTTTAGGAGATACGATGATGGCTAGTGATTTGGTGCGCTTTGAGGAGATACTTTTCAGAGTGTGTCATGATGACCATGATGTCATAGAGTGGTTCAGAAGAAAATGAACAGTTGGAACGTGGGAGTTCTAATTGTATCAATATATTTGTAAGTGGGAATAAGGCGTCGAATGTTATTATCAAAAAATGACCTTTTCTCCAGCAATGTCGAAAAAGAAATTTTTAAGGGGCAATTTGTTGGCTCCTAATTTCAACGCCTGATGTTGGGATAAAAGTTTCTCCTAAGAGAGAAAACATTTGAAGTATTTTTGAAGCTTCGACAGAAACATGGTTATAAGGAGGTTTAGTCGAAAGCTATCTTCTTGCTAAGAAGAGAAGACTCAAAAGACTTAGAAATATTTCTAAGAGTTTGGAGGAATATTTCGACCGAAGACTAGGAAGTGACGTTCGACGCGAAGGTTTGAAATTCAAATAAATTAGGGAATTGTTATTTTGAAAGGGAGACGCGTGGAATGCATCTAAGAGACGAAGGCATGCATGATGCCATTTGTCATAATTAGGAGAGATGGTCGTTGTTGACGGTTATTTCGACTGTATATAAATAGTGAGTCGTAGTGTTAGATTTCCGTGTGTGTATTCAAAATTTGTACAAGTTACTCAAAAAGACTCAAAGTACCCGTGTGAGAGAAAAGAGTTAACATTGAGAAAATGTACGTTTGGAAAAATACCAGTTTTATTCTTTACATTTCAATGAAGTTTTAAGTTATTCATTTGCAATTTATTCTACATTTCTGCAATTTCATTCCTGCACTTTTATTACGTTTTCATTATTTCTTTTAAGAACCAAACTTTATCATTCATGTCCAAACCACATCAATTTATAAAACAAACAATGATGAACATAACGAATAAAAGGTTTGATTTCTATACAAATTGTCAAAACTCTTAAAGCACATTGTCCTAGGATTTGTGTGGTCGATCCTGCAAGTAAACTAATTTTCACAAATTAGGAGACCATCGGTTGTTTGTTAATTTTCAAGGCAAACAGTCACTCATATCCCTCAGCATGATTTGTGGAGTATCCATCAACTATTTTTATGGTCATCCAGCTACGGACAATGTTTGATTATCAATAAAGCACTCGACTCCATATCTAAGATCCATAATGGTTTTAGGTCAAAGGGTGTTATACACCATTATCACCATGAGAATAACTTATGACACTTTGCATAAAATTCTATGTAGTATTTTCAGAGCGGGTTAATCCAGTATAAATATCACTCATAATATTTATACATATGTGGGGACTTTATAACTCTTTATCCATGATCCATGAGATGTGATCATCAGTCTATCCACTTAATAGACTTAATGATTTAATGTTATCCCACTTCATAATAAAGCATGACTACAGATACTTTAAGAATATTGTCCTTATGTTTAATGGGATCTCATGATTAAGTCACATTTAATGTTTCATTAAACAGACTAGTTATTTAAGGGACTTTATTATTTTGGAAATGCCTTTAATTATTAATAAATAATTTAATACAAATACCAAGTTATAATAAAACTATTGGCCTCTAAGGCTTACACCAACAATCTCTCACTAGCATTAGAGCCAATAAGGAATATCCCCTAATACCCATAGATCTAGTATGGCCATCATGCTTCTGCTGCGCAAGAGGCTTTGTTAGTTGGTCAACAACATTTCCAAGTGTTGGTACTTTGCATATCTTCACATATCCTTTATTTGTTATCTCCAGAATAAGGTGATACTACCTAAGTATATGTTTGGATCGTTGGTGAGATATAGGCTTTTTAGCTTGTACGATAGCACCATTGTTATCACAGTAGAGATTAATGGGATCCACAATGCTAGGGACCATGTCAAGTTCACTAATGAACTTCTTGATTCAAACAACTTCCTTTATTGCATTTGAGGCAACAATATGCTTGACCTCTATTGTAGAATCAACAACTATATCCTGCTTTCAGCTTTTTCAGCTCACAGCGCCACCATTTAAGTAAAACACATAACCAGATTGCGATCTAAATTCATCTTTATCTATTTGGAAGCTAACATCAGTGTATCTAGTTACAACAAGCTCTTTCTGACCTCCATATAGAGAGAATGGGTCATTAGTCTTTCACAAGTACTTAAGGATATTCTTCACAACAATCCAATGGGCATCATCGGGGTCATATTGGTACCTACTCGTTGCACTTAAAGCATATGAGACATTATGTCAAGTACATAACATGGCATACATGATATATCCTATTGCAGATCCATATGGAATCTTATTCATGTGACCATTTCTTCTTTAGTTGAAGGAGATTATGTGTTTGATAGACACAAGTCATGCGACATAGGTATTAATCCTTTCTTGGAATCATGCATATTAAAGTGTCTAAGCACTTTTTTTATGTATATACTCTGACTTAGGCCAAGCAGTCTTTGTGATTTAACTCTATAGAACTTGAGTCCTAATATATAGGTTATTTCACCCAGGTACTTCATATAAAAGCATTTCTCTAGCCAGGTTTTCACTTGCTGTGAGGTATGGACACCATTTCCAATGAGTAATATGTCATCTACATATAATATTAGGAAAATGATCATACTCCCGCTAACCTTCTTGAAGACACAAGGCTCATCTTTGTGTTTGATGAATCTATATTGTTTATCTTTTCATCAAAGCGAAGATTCTAGCTTTTGGAAGCTTGCTTTAATCCATAGACTGATCATTGAAATATGCATATCTTTTGGGCATCTTCTGGTATGTAAAATCCACCAGGTTGTGTCATATGCACATCATCAAGAAGATAACTGTTATGGAAAGCAGTTTTGACATCCATCAGCCATATTTCATAATCATGATATGCAATGATAACAGGTAAAATCTGAACAGATTTCAGTATTGCAATTGGTGAAAATGTTTCATCAAAGTCTACCCCATGAATTTGCTTATATCCATTAGCAACTAGTTTTACCTTATATGTATTGTTAGTTCTGCAGCTATGCAGTATGTATGTTGGCTAAATTTTGTTAAAACCTTTATGTTAGCTCTTATGTCACTGAAGGTGTTTTAACATGTTGTATGTGTATCTGTCATAACAGATTAGTTGCAGGTTGTGAAATGTCAAGTAGGATGTCTTGACATGTTGTTTTGCACTAACTGGTTATGTTCAGTTTCTGTCATATTAGTTAAATGTCAAGTGTGATGTCTTGACATGTTGTGCTGCACCTACCTAGTATGAGTGCATGGTTGTAATGGTGTGACAGAGATGTCATGAGCACTTCACTGAACCTGAATGTTTAAGGTGATGTGACATGGCTGTCTTTGGAATGTCATGATAGAACATCTTGATCCGGTACAACAGGTACTGCTGCTCTGTGATGGTTAATCAAGATGTCAAAGGAGATGTCACAACATCATTGTCTGTTACAGCAGGTGTTGCTATTATATATCTCTTGACATATTTGATTTGATCTGATGAGATCTTTTTGGATATACCTCATCATTATACATAGGTCAAGGAGATTAATTAGGAACAAAGTCCATATTTAATTGGATTTCATAAAAAGGATCTTGGAGACTTTTTAGGAAACTATTTGGAGATTTGTTCATATTCTTATGGAGAAGATCTTGCAGCTGAATTAAAAAGTGAAGATTTAAAAGATACATAAGATCCTGGAAATATTATGTATCCTTTGTGGAGCTGATTTATAGGTCTAGAAGATTCAAGTAGAATCAAGAAGAATATTGAAGAGTAATGACTTTCTAATTATGGAGATAAATTAGGAAGGATTTGATTGAAGACCTATTTTGTAGGAAAATCTTTTGCAGATTTGTAGCAGCTGATATGCTGTGATTAGAAGCCCAAATCCAGTTGGGAAAAAGTTATAAATAGAATGCTTGTAACCTAGAATAAGCACGGATCCAAAATGTAGATCATTAGGGTTGTGTGAAATTGTGAGCCACTCTGGTACTGTTTCGTACTTAGAGTTGGACTGTTTAGTTGAGTTGTATTTGTCAATCATTTATAAGCTTTTAAGCAATGATGATTGTGTTTCTTTGAAGTGTGTCTTCTACTTTTATGTGATTGAAGAGTTGTTGGAAATCAAGTTGTTGATGCAGTGGCTGAGATGTTGGCTGCTAGACATCATTGCGATGATTGGAAGTGAGATGGAGTTTCTTATCTAGGGTGGACTTAGGTAGAAGGGTCATTGGGTAGTGATTAAGTGAGTAGATCATCAACGGGTGTGTTGATTGTAGGGTCTATGAATTGATACTGCTGATAGTGAACTTCCTTCCTGGCTTGGTATGCTCCCAGATGTAGGTTGTTAGACCAAACTGGGTGAAAAAATTTTGTGTGTTGTTTATCATTCTGCAGTTTTTAATGTTCTGTATCTACTCTTGATAAACATGTCTTAGCAGATGGTGTAACATCTGTTGTGGCTTCATGTTGATTGTCAGCTATTAACTATGTGTTGTTCCTTACTTGTTTAAATGATTATGCAGCACAATGTCTTAAATTGTGTTAAGACATCTACTATCTGCATAGACCAGAATTTTCAATTGGTATCAGAGCAGGTATCCTGTTCGTTTTTCTGGGTGAGATCCTAGGGAAGATACTTTATGGTTCATGTGCAAGGAAGATAGTTGTGCTGAAAAGTTGTTTGGACTTGGTCAGTTCATATGTTGTTTGAATGGTCCCTTGAAGTGGAGGATGGACTATTCATGATAGGGTGTGTATTGGCTCAGTTTGAAGTTGTCAGGCGTGTAGCTTTGGTGGTGAGCTGCTTTGTAGGGTGATTTATTTTCAACCTATGCTGACCTGTTGCACCTGGAGTATGGTGTTGGTGCTATGGTTATTAAGTTTTGCCTGAAGGTTGTTGAGGGGTTTTCTTTATCTGTGTTCTGCTGCATATGTATCTGTCAGAAAACTTCTGGTGGTTTTGTGTGTTGAGGCCACAACACTCTGTTCTCCTCTGAAGGTGTATCACATGGTGTTGTGATACTTGAGGATAATATTGACTGACTTATTAAAGTGACCAAGGATACTTGAGGTTTGACCCAAGTCCACTCATAAAGGCATTTTCAATAAGTTTGTTGATGAGAGATCAGAAGGATGCAATTTATTTTTTCTCTCTTCTCTGAAAGACCATCCACATGTCTAAATTGAAGGATCTCATGGTGTTGTTCTTGAATGATGTTCTACCAGTTGCTGTGACATCAAACCAGCAAAGTGTGCAGAATCTTGTGGATAAAGATTTGGCATTGCAAATATGTTTTGATCACATCTGTTTGGAACCTACTCCTGGCTTGCATTGAGGAGGTGTATTAACCTAACTGGTTGACTGGTGTCTTCATTGTTGGAATGTCATCCAAACCATCTAGGATGAGCATTTCAGATTTGTGTTTGGAGCAAGGAGGAGTTGGTGTTTTTTTGGACCAAAGGATTATGGCTCCCTGGTATTTGCATGAGAAGTTTCTTCTTAAGCTGGAGTTCAGTTATGTGGTGTCCTCACATAATGGAACATTTTTTTGCAAGGATTGAAGAGCATCCTTGTAGGTTGAAGTGTTGGGAGAAACATATTTTTTTTAATAATCTGTTTGTGATGACCAGTCAATGTTTTTTTTGTATGCTCTAGAAACCTGTTAGAGAGAATATCCTCTTTAGGTGCAGAAGGATGGCATCCAACATCTCAAAGTTAGACAGGGGGTCTGAACATTAGAAGTTTGAGAAGAAGATTCTTGAGATGTAGAGTAAGCAGGTTCCTGCTTGTGTGTATGGTCTGGTTGATCAGATATTGATGGTCGATCCTCTTGTGTCCCTTGCAAGAGATGTGTGTGGATTACTGTGGTTTTTGTCTCAAAAGCCATAGTAGATGTTTAATGTGATTTAGACTGATGTCAGAACTGATGTTGAAACATTATTTCAGCCAAGGGAGTTTGTTTAGCTCAGGGTGGAGTGAAAGGTCAAGACACTGACCTAATCTGAAATGTTTTTGGTGGTATGAATGGTTGTTATGATGGTTTGTCATGAAGAAGATTCAGAAGATGCTGGATTCTGAAGAAGGGTTAAACCACAGGGATTTAAGGTCAATTGCTATTTGTGAAATCAATAAGTACTAAATTGATTATCCTTGAAGGACAAGATTAAGGATGTTCTGTCAAATGTTTTAACATCTTTTCATTAGAGGTTTGGAGAATCATGGGAGGGATTCTAAATTCGCTCACAAGTCGCCTAGGTGTTGACCTGGGATTATTAGCTTATCATCTGTTCCTAGAAAGTATTGTGGATGACCTGTCCAGATGGTGGTGCTGAAGATGGAAAACTATGAAGACATCATAATCTTGATGGTTACAGCTTGGATCTGTTTAATTCTGATCTAAGTAGTTTGGAGCATGGTGTTTTCTCTGGTTGTGAAGGTCAAGGATAAGTGACAGTTATCTCTGGCTTTCTACTGACGGCTCTACTAAGGGAAGTGACATTCTTTAGTATTGTTATGGGGTAGTCTTGGACTACTTATTTTCTGAAGATTCAGATGTGGCAGGTTTGAAGTCTTTGGAGTTTCAGCAGGATGGAGGTTGTCTACTCAAACTTGATTGTTGAATCAAGTCTATGAGAGCATGGAAATCTATTTCTGCAAAAGGAGGAGGTTCTTCTAAGTGGCAGAAGGAAGAGCTGAATTCAACAGTTGGATGTCATAATGTTTTGACATCTATCTTAACATCAGAAGTCTCAGCTGGTGATGTGGCACATCAGCTTAAGATAGAGGTGATCTACAGTAATGGAAGTTATGGATGCTTCGAAAAGGTCTGTCTCATACAGTTTGCGGGAGCTGTGGTTTGAGAATATGTTACATGACTAAGAGGCTTGGTGAATCCAAGATGTCTTTCTATGGAGCAAGTAGTTCATGTGACTTGAAGATCTGGTTTCATTGGTGGATCAGGATATCTTATGGGAGTTCTGAAGAAGATTGAGATCAATCAAAAGGCAGAATTTGGTTGGTTTCATTATGTGCATTCAAGCAGGATGCTTGAAACTGATTGCTCTTGTGCAGAAGAGTATTTAGTTGAAAACGTAAGGAGGTTCTAATTCTCTTGGAGCTTGTGGCAAAATTTCTAGGTTGAGGATAGAAGTATACCTTCTTTTGGTGGATGAGAGTTTATTTCTCTTTGGGTTTCTGAAGCTCTCTTTGTTCAAGCTGATGACGCAGTGTTGTGTGAAGATCTTCAGTTTGGATTACTATGCTATAGTAAGTCCAGTTGGTGGAGCAAATCAAGAATCATGGTGATGATGTCTTGGTGTGTGGCAGATGTTCTAACTTGTGTTGGGACATTATCTGATTGGATATCCATGGTGAAGGATGATTATGCTCTGGTTCAAGAGCTTGGTGCCTACATTATGCCTAAGGAGGGTCTACATAGTCATACGGGAGAATGATGAAGTAGAAGGTCTGCCTTGGATGGAGAATGTAGAGAAGACTGAAGCAGATCAGGTATTGATTGCTTGGAAGTCTGAAGATGAAGATACTCATCAATTGATCAGGAGTATTCCAATTTATCATACAGGAGAATGATAGGGAATGACTGCCTTTGGAGAGTTGGGTGATTATCGATGGAGGGCCTTGCTAAGGCCAGTTGAAAAGCTTGGGGAGAGAGAGTACTATTCTTGTGTTCTTGTGATCTTCTGGGTTATGATGTGTTTTTGTTCTGGTTGTTTCTGGTCCCTTGGCTTGAGGGGGAGCTTTAGTTTGTTTGAAGGAGGATGGTGATCCTTATGTTCCTCACGTATAGCATGATGTAACTTCTTGTGTGAGTGACTGCTTATTTAGCAGATGTCAAAATGAATGAGCTTCAGCCAGTGGCTGAACTGGGAGTGAGCTCTTGAAGACATGAAGATGCGTCTTATGTCTTTCATTCATTTTGGGTGTTCTTCTTGCAAAGGAGCACAAGTTATCCATGTCAGGGGGAGTAATGTTACTGATTTTCCTGATTCTGGTTGATTTCCCTTAAATGGATAGTTGCTTGGTTTGGCATATGATGGCTAAAAAGGGGGAGATGGTTGTAAGTAGTAGTAGAGTTCCTTAGTTGTTTCCTTGAGGGGGAGCTGGTTATGTTATCTAAAGGTTGTATGGATATTGCTCTGGTGTGCTATTGCTTTGTCAAATATGGCTAAAAAGGGGGAGAGTGTGTGAATGCATGATGTGCTGATATCTGATGCCCCATATGATGTTCTAAAATTTATTTGTGTACCTCTACCACTAACTGTGTGAGGTTGTGATTGTGTGCAGATGTAGTTGAGTATTGATCTGTTGTTGTGAAGTTACTGATGTGTGTGTGACTGTGCTAACAATCTGTGACTATCTTCTGATGCTGGTATCTCTGATTGTTGGTTTTAGCCAAAATTTGCCAAAGGGGGAGTTTGTTAGTTCTGCAGCTATGCAGTATGTATGTTGGCTAAATTTTGTTAAAACCTTTATGTTAGCTCTTATGTCACTGAAGGTGTTTTAACATGTTGTATGTGTATCTGCCATAACAGATTAGTTGCAGGTTGTGAAATGTCAAGTAGGATGTCTTGACATGTTGTTCTGCACTAACTGGTTATGTTCAGTTTCTGTCATATTAGTTAAATGTCAAGTGTTATGTCTTGACATGTTGTGCTGCACCTACCTAGTATGAGTGCATGGTTGTAATGGTGTGACAGAGATGTCATGAGCACTTCACTGAACCTGAATGTTTAAGGTGATGTGACGTGGCTGTCTTTGGAATGTCATGACAGAACATCTTGATCTGGTACAACAGGTACTGCTGCTCTGTGATGGTTAATCAAGATGTCAAAGGAGATGTCACAACATCATTGTCTGTTACAGCAGGTGTTGTTATTGTATATCTCTTGACAGATTTGATTTGATCTGATGAGATCTTTTTGGATATACCTCAACATTATACATAGGTCAAGGAGATTAATTAGGAACAAAGTGCAGATTTAATTGGATTTCATAAAAAGGATCTTGGAGACTTTTTAGGAAACTATTTAAAGATTTGTTCCTATTCTTATGGAGAAGATCTTGCAGCTGAATTAAAAAGTGAAGATTTAAAAGATACATGAGATCCTGGAAATATTATGTATCCTTTGTGGAGCTGATTTATAGGTCTGGAAGATTCAAGTCAGAATCAAGAAGAATATTGAAGAGTAATGACTTTCTAATTATGGAGATAAATTAGGAAGGATTTGGTTGAAGACCTATTTTGTAGGAGAATCTTTCGCAGATTTGTAGCAGCTGATATGCTGTGATTAGAAGCCCAAATCCAGTTGGGAAAAAGTTATAAATAGAATGCTTATAACCTAGAATAAGCACGGGTCCAAAATGTAGATCATTAGGGTTGTGTGAAATTGTGAGCCACTCTGGTACTGTTTCGTACTTAGAGTTGGACTGTTTAGTTGAGTTGTATTTGTCAATCATCTATGAGCTTTTAAGCAATGATGATTGTGTTTCTTTGAAGTGTGTCTTCTACTTTTCTGTGATTGAAGAGTTGTTGGAATCAAGTTGTTGATGCAGTGGCTGAGGTGTTGACTGCTAGACATCATTGCAATGATTCGAAGTGAGATGGAGTCTCTTATCTAGGGTGGACTTAGGTAGAAGGGTCATTGGGTAGTGATTAAGTTAGTAGATCATCAACGGGTGTGTTGATTGTAGGGTCTATGAATTGATACTGCTGATAGTGAACTTCCTTCCTGGCTTGGTATGCCCCCAGATGTAGGTTGTTAGACCAAATTGGGTGAACAAATTCTGTGTGTTGTTTATCATTCTGCAGTTTTTAATGTTCTGTATCTACTCTTGATAAACATGTCTTAGCAGATGGTGTAACATCTGTTGTGTCTTCATGTTGATTGTCAGCTATTAACTATGTGTTGTTCCTTACTTGTTTAAATGATTATGCAGCACAATGTCTTGAATTGTGTTAAGACATCTGTTGTCTGCATAGACCAGAATTTTCAGGTATGTACCTTACCATCCATGTCATACTTCTTTTTGAAGACCCACTTGCATCGTATAGGATTATCTCCTACATAAGGCTCTACAAAGGTCCAAACTTGGTTTGTGTATATGTAATCCATTTCATATTTCATGGCTTCTAGCTACTTCTCAGACTCAGGACCAGTAATGGCCTCTTGGTAGGTCATAGGCTCATCTTGATCCATGAGTAATACTTCACCTTGATCGGTTAGGAGATAACCATATCTCTCAGGTTGGTGATGTAACACCCTAAACCCTTAAACTTAAATAAATCATTAAATGACAACTTCATCAAAATCATTTGAACTATGCAGCGGAAAAACATCATTCAACACAACTTCATAAATAAGTTATAAACTTCAAAATAACAAAAGCAACAACAACTTCGAAAGCATAATAAATCTCTTGCCCGATGTTACATAATCAGAGTAGTGAACCACTAATGTTATTAACGATTAAGAGTAAAAGCGAAGGGTAGTTCCAACAAGACAACTTCCAACACACAACAACAAGGATTACTCCTGAGTATCTGCAAGATGACCATGGTTGACAACATGAAGCAAAAGGGGTGAGAAACAATAAATCAATATAAATAGTGTAAGGGCTGCTAAGGTAGAGAACATACAACAAGCACACATCCATTACACAATCAACAACTTCATAGTCTCACACCTATTCTTAACAACATGTAAATAATAACAACCAATCAACAACATCATGAACAATCAACTACATATGCACTCATGTATGCAAATGTACTCCACAACTAACTCATTATGCATGTGGTATCATTCATGAACAGTTAGGTTCATCTCCCTCTTGATCCCTACCATAGTACTATAGCACACAATTTTGTTACCATCACCATAGGTAACACTTCACTAGCTCCCATATGAAACCGGCTACTCGCTCCCGATCCTCACCATAGGAGCAGAACACACCAAAATTCATTACCATCTGTCATGCCCTAATTTTTACCCCTAAGATCCCACCTTATTTACATCTTTACAATGCATCAATATCACAAACTTGATTGTCCCCTAACCCTCTCACCTTTAGGTTTGACTTTGCAGAGATCACCAAGCACCTCTTAGATATTTTCTATCTTTTTTGTAATTATATACTTTATATCTCACTAACCACTAATCAAAATACAAAAATATATGCCTTGTCCCTTTTGTTTCTTTTGCAGGGTAGGGTTTGGAATCAAGAGCATCAAGTGATTGCATCCTAAGCTAGGGTTTGAGTTCCTCAAGTCAAGGTGTGGTCAACCAATGATTTTCAAAGGCTATTCATCAAAGCATAACCTCTAATATCAAAGTATAAAGTCTCAAGCATCACTCAACATCATTTTATCAAAGATATCTCAAGATTGGATGACTTGTTTCTCAAGAATTTTCAAAGGTTCATGTCTTTATTTCCATGTCTTCATCAACAAGTCTCTTCAAGACATTGCAAGTATAATCAAAGGAAAATCAAGAGTACATCATTTTGAGTTCATATGATCATTAATGTGCCTTGAAATGCGAGAAAATATCCAAGGTTGCAAGTTTGTGCAAGGAGGTTTGACCAAAAAGTCAACATTTCAAGCCCAAGTTCAAGACTTCACAACTTCTTCATGCTTCAACATTTTTTAGTGCTTCTTTGGGAAAATGTCTCTTCTTGACATCCCCTCCAACTTCTATTCACAAGTCAAGAGTCAATTATGCTTGGAAGATCATCAAAAGTTTGAAGACATTATATGTTATTTTGTGGACTTAGAAATTTTTGGCCTAAAGTTCAAGTATGGCATGCCTATGTTCCAAAGATCATAACGTCTTCAATTTTCAACTTTTATGGGAGCTTCTTTTTGCCAAATATCCCTTTTGATGTCCTATACAACTTTATTTTAGAGGTTAAATATCAACTAATGCTCTAAGGAGCTCAAATCTTGAAGGCCATTTGTGCACAAAACTAGGTCATGACCTGTTTGACCTAATGCCAGACCTATTTTTCAGTGGTTTTCCTTCAACTTTCCAAGCTTGCCATTTTCTAATCAAGTATCCAATTGAAGTGGTTCTTTTTGCATTAAGTTATACTCCATGGAAGGAACATTTGGCTCAAGAAAAATCACAAAATTCATGAGAGGATTCCATTTGGCCTAAATTAGAGGTAAGTGATCTCAACTCGGTTTTGACCATGACCAACAATTTTAGAAATGACTTAAAACTCAACTTGGGAACTACAACACATGTGCAAACTCGTTTGTGATTGTAAAATACATCTCACCAAGTGCAAAACGACTCATTTCAAGTCCTGAATCACGCTTTTCACCTTGCTTCATACAGTTGAAAAAAAAGAGAAAATTCTAGAATGGATTCACACGTTCTGGATATGATCTCACACACTTGAGCTCATCATTTCATTCCTTATAAATAGAGGAATCTTTTACCTCATTTCTCAAGCTTTGAAATCCAAGAAATCCCTAATACTCTAAAGCTCGAAATCACTTCAAAACCAGAAAGTTGAAACCTCATTTTCTCTTGGTTTCAACTCCAATTCTTCACCCAGAATCCATCATCGGTCTCTTATGAAGCCAGCAAAATCATTACCACGGCTTGTCGTGACCTCTAAGCATCAAACCGATTCCACCATTTTCAGACCTTGAAGCTCATTTAGGAAAGGTAGATACGAGTTTCATTTTCATCCAAACAAGTTACCATTCTCTTCGCCTTGTTCCACTAATCATTTCCCCTAACCTAATTGGAATTTATTCTTCATCTTTGGAATTTAATTTTTGTTTGAAGTAGTTAGGGTTCTTGTGTATTTTTGTAAATTCACTCTGCTCAGATCAAATAAATTGATCTTGAGCAAGGAGACATGAATGATGAATTAAGACAAAGCTTGCACCATGAGTGTTTGATCTTAAAATTACTGTTCATGATCTTGCCATAGCTAGGGTTCAGAGGTTGAAGATGATGACATTCCCGCCTTCTGGAGAAAAATTCAAATCCTGACCAATAGTGTGTTGACACACATTTTTTAAAATTTGTTTTAGCCTTTGTAATCTAGTGCAATAATCTAACTGAGAGGGCGTGTTTTACTTTAGATCTGAACCATGTGATGCGTGTAATTTTGATTTGATGGCCAAACGTGTGTTTGCTAGCTAACCGTTGATCAAATCCTATGGTTCAGATATTTTGCTTATTTTACATTTCATTTAAAATTGTTTTTAAATTCCATTTTATTTTGAAAATTCATTAAAAATAACTTTCTTCACTTTTTTCATTCCAATTTTTTTCATTATTTTCTAAAAAAAAATTATGTTTTATGAGCATTTTCCATATTTTTATTCCTTGATCTAATATTTTTCACTATTTTCTTCATTTTAAATGCATTTTAATTTTTTTTTTAAATATTTTTATGCATTTTTAAATTCTCCAAAAATGTTCTTGTAATCCTTGACTTGTTTCGGATTTATCATAATTTTCTTGAGCGTTGGTTTGTTGTTTAGAAGCCTCGTTCTCAATTTTTATTTTATTTTCATTTAAAAATCATTTAAAAAATATTTTCATGCATTTTTAATTGCTTTTGTTGAATTTTGGTTTGCTTGCTGGTTGTTGCCTTGGATCATAACTTATTGATCAAGCTTCTCTTCAATTTCAATGGACTTTGGGTGTTGATGAGGTTGGATGAACCTTCATCAATTCAAATCTATTATTAAATGAATAATTTGATTTATTTTTGGTTCTATTTTTCATGATAGGTTTAGTGCCTTAATCCACCAAGAAAGGTGATTGAAATTGATGATGAATTGATCTCGAGTCTTGATTCAATTTGGTCCTCTCTTCAACTTTCCTTCTCATTCTTTTTCCTTTTTTTCTCTTGATCAATTGGGTGATTAATTGTCCATCTTGTTCACGATGTTTGGAATATTGATGCTTAATGAACTTTCATCATTTAAAATCTACCATTTGATTGATCATTGATCATTGGAGGTATTTTAGATTGATGCATAAGTTTGTCCTTAGTTGTCATGAAGGATTGATTGATGTAATGGACCAATCTCTTTGCCTTAGTGTTTGATCCCTCCTTGGTTTTTACTTGTGTTACCTGTTTTAGAAGTATGATTTTTATCATATCTCTAACATGTATGGTACATAAATTGTTATTGACCGGCCTTCCATAGTATGATCCTCCTTATAGATTGTACTACGATTGCTTAACATAGCGCTAAATTTGTCCCGAATTGGCTCATTAATTCTAACATCAATACTAACCATATTTTTGTTGTAACTTTTAATTTATGTCATTTACTTTTATGCACCTTTACTTTTATGTCATTTACTTTCTTGCTATTTATATTATGTTTTTGCTTCTTGAAATTCTGGCATAGCAGATAGCAGATGTCCTAACACATGTCACGACATTGTTCTCTGCATAACATTAAAACAAGGGCAGAACAAACAAACTGATATTCCGAATATCAGCATCAGATTCACAACAAATGTTTCAACATCTGTTACGACATGTTAATTAATACTGAACTATAAATTGCAGAATGATAAACAACACAGAATATGATGACCCAGTTCGATACAAATCACCTACATCTGGGGGGTACCAAGCCGGGAAGAAGAATCCACTCTGAGTAGTATAGTTTTATGTAAACAACCTCTGGTTTACCTATCATTACCCAATGAAAACTTTATCATTAAAAGTCACATCTAATTGATAAGAGAAACCCATCTCACTCCCTAAATCACAACCTGTGATATCTAACAGTTACAATCGACAGCAACTGCATCATCCTACTTGAAAGAATCCTCTTTCAATGCAAAGTTTAGCCAAGCATTCTGTGACTAACAATCCTACTCGGATTTGCTTCAAAGCTTCATCCAAGAACAATATACAATTCATTACCTAAAGGCTTTTGAATCTGTATAAACATCTATGTATACCACAATGTATCCAACCAATACAAAGGGAGACTTACAACATAAGAAAGCCTATGACTCTCAAAACCTTAAACCCTATTTTCTACTTTACAAGTATTACAATAAGGATTAGTTAAATCCCTTTCTATCCTAGGTCTTGGTCTTCTTTTATAGTCTTCTGTCTTGGGCTTTGAATCTTCTGCTTATTTCTTCCTTAATCCATGTTCTGATTGCTCCTTAAATCTTGGACCAGAATTAGCAACAGTCTGTTATATCAGGTCAAGATGTCGAGACACAAGCTAGGACATCTTGTCTGATATGTCTTCTTCCATCAGACTTCTTCATGTTGGAACATCTTGCATAACATCCTGTTTTACCAAAATTTTCTCAAATCTGCAGAGCCTTCAATCTCCCCCTTTTGACAAATTTTGGCTAAAACCCTTAGGTAGAAAAAGAAAGTCCGAACATTATTCAATTTTATCCAGAGAGTGGCGGTTATGATTGGCACACTTCTGAGACTCCTTCTTACCCCTGAAATTCCTAGCTGTCTGCTCGTGTACATGAGGAAGAGAATGTAACACACACCCCCTCAAACCTATACTTGCCACGGTGGGATAAACCTTCCTCTTAAGGGATATAAGAGAACCCATAATGATGTCCAGAAAAAGAATAAGAAGAAACAAATGTATCATACGTAACACAGAGTACATAGAGAATGTAACTCAGGTCACAGGACACGACTTGCTTCCTAACTCAGATCACAAGGCACGAAGGAATAAGAACCTGAGATTCATACAAGATGTCAGAACATCTTTCCTAACATCCTAGCAAAACAACTGCAAGAATGTAACTCCACACACAGCCGAGATGAATCCACAACTATTCTCCCCCTTTTTAGCCCAAACTTGGCAAAAATAGCCAATGCAGTTCCATACCCACATGGTACTTACCCAAACCCGGGCAAAAGACATGACGATGCAACCCAGAACAAGAACCTCAACCTGGGACTCCAGAAACAAACACTTCCTTTAAATACCCAAACAGTTTCTCTATAAATCTATGGTCCATAGAAGTTACCGCTGAACAATTCAATGGAGAAATAAATTTAGGTAGGTAAATTCAACATAAATGATTGTGCACCACCTAGCTAGGATTTGACTATTTCAACTTTAGGATAAACTGTCCAAAGAATGCACTAGTATCAAGACACATGTTTAACACGCCTTCTTTAAGACACATAATCCACCGTCCAAGACAATTAACTAGGAAACAGCCATATGTTCCAAGCAATGTTCTGACACCTTGTCAGACTTTATTTAGTCCCTCTTATAGACTTTGAAGCATAGTCACAATGCCTTTCAATGAGCCCCAATACTAATCCTTTCAACCAGAAGAAAGAGAATAACTAACCAAGATGTTAAGACATTCCTTCAAACATCTTCCAGTTAGCAACAAAGACTCCCAAGAAGCTTTATCTACTTCTGCAGAGAAAAATAAATTCTCCCAGAAACAAGCAATGACTCTCAGGACACTCCCATGAAGCTTGTATAACTCTGATTCAATCCATTGACATCCCAATGACACAACCAAAATCAACCAATCAAGTCCACCCAGAACTAAACACAATGTCATGACATCTCGTCAGACATTATACCCTCACCAGAGTTATTCTATCATAAACTGTTTGAAACCACAAACAATCTTGATAAACAACTGTACTACTGCAGCAATAGATCCTAGACAGAAGTTCAACTCCCCCTATCATAGATAACCAGTGCTCCTTTGCAAGAAGAACACTTTAAATTGAATGGAAAACATAAGACTCATCTTGATGTCTTCAAGAGCGTACTCCTTGTTCAACACACATGCTGAACACATTCAATTACTGCTTGATTCACAAGCCATCTATGTACCACAAAAGGACACCCAACAGACATAAGTTATCCCTCTATCTTTCGTAAATGATGCTCCTTTCAACAAGAAACACCCAGAATCACCACATGATATCCCATGACAAACTTCATGATCATATAGTGAAAGAGTACCAGGACCACATCCTTTACCATAACCAACAAACTCTTGGATTGAGACCAAAATCACTATTGATCCCTCTCATCCATCAACCATCCATATCCTGTACAAATCCACCTTGAATTTTACAACCATAGATATCCTTGTTCCTTGAGAATAAATCCAATTGAATCTGGAATGCTTCACATTCCTCAAAGAGACATACAGAATCTCCTAGTTTGCCAGCTAGTCCAGATGTCATTCACATTTGAAAGACATCAAATACTTGCTCCAGAAATCCTCAACTTACTTGCTTCACAAGCACCAAACTGATCCACTTCTTTCTAGAGTTACTTGCAGCAGAAGAAACCACCTCTCTACAAGCATTTTAACCTCAACAAGAGTTAGACTACCAGATAAACACCCCATGATCCTAGATAGTCTTCACTTCATCATTCTCCCGTATGATAAGTTGGAACACTTTTGATTCAACTGGCGAATATCAGCTTCCACAATCTGAACTCGAAGTTCAGAAAACATGATGATGTTCTAACATCAGTCAGGACATCCTGATCATATCACAGACACCATACTCTAGATGAGCTTCCTGCCACGAAACTTCCTAGATAGAATATGTGCCTCTGCAGATCCAACCAGAAGAAGGTTCCCAACACTTCATGTCAACACACAAACGTTTGGTTCCCTGAGCATATGCTACTCCTCTCTCTTCTCCTAAAGATTCACTCCTTGAATCAACAAGATTCTGTACAATCTCTGCTGATGGAATGTTTCAATATCTGGTTGAACATCAGATCCTTGTAGAATCCCAAACAGATCCAAGGACTAGATACTTGAACATTGATGATGTAGCAACTGAGGAGACACCTAAGCTTCACCTTCCTTGATCATCAATTAAGGATAATTCATTAAATACTTGTGAATATCTCAAATAGCAATGAACCTTAAATCCTTATAAGAAAATCTTCTTGGATCATCCACGTGATGTTAGTCTCCAAGCAGTTGCAACGAGATATGTTGCACCTCCTGAACTCCAGCAATCTTGAGCTTCAAGAACATGGATAATCAATTAAATACTTGTGCACTCCACAAATAGCGATTGATCTTGAATCCTTATTCAGTACCCCATACACTTATGAGATATCAACACTTTAGGAATACCAATCAAGTATTCTTTAGTTTAGGTACCTTATGTACCAAGTAGAATGTTGAGACATCAAGGCTGACACTCTTGACCTGGCTGATATAAACTTCTGCATCTTCCTTGAGAAGAACCACTTCAACTGATCTGAAGAAACGTTACCTTGCACGACATGGAAGGTGAAAATAAATCACCCCTAAATTCTCCAGATTGATGATCCTCAGGACCACCCTTGATCCAGAAGAGCAACCACAAGCCTCAAGAATAAAAATAGTCCTCATGACAAGAGATGCCTTTATGAGTGGACTTGAGAGAATTCTCAAGTGTCTTTGGCAACTTTATCATGACACGGGTATTTACTGGTTTCATAACCCAAGAAGTTGATAATCTAGACCTCTTCTCTTTAGACTTCAAAATACCTGAAGGGATCAATCTTCCAAGTACCAAGGCAAATAGCAACAAACAACTCTCTCCATTCCATTACTCCCTGCTGGAATGGCTAGAAATTCAATAGATGCTGACACCTTCATGAAAAGAGTCTTTAATCTAGCATTACCAAAGTTATTTCATCAGAAACATATGCAGAGGAACACTAACACATCTTCAATAAGCTCCAATTAAGATGTCAAGACATCTTAGGGGACACCTAGTAGAAAAGAACCTCTTCACCAGCAGCGGTTGGAGAAACTTCACAGAAGCAAAAGACAACCAATAGAGGTTGTCATCCTTGATCCAATACCGATCATTCGAGACATCCAATGAATAGTATGATTGCACACACACCTTGTTTAAAGACCAGAAAGTATCTCCCAAGATCTCATCTAGAAACAGACAGGATGCCTACTCTGATACCAATTGAAATTCTAGCATAGCAGATAGCAGATTTTCTAACACATGTCACGACATTGTTCTCTGCATAACATTAAAACAAGGGCAGAATAAAAAAACCGATATTCTGAATATCAGCAACAGATTCACAACAGATGTTTCAACATCTGTTACGATATGTTAATCAATACTGAACTGTAATTTGTAGAATGATAAACAACACAGAATATGATGACCCAGTTCGGTGCAAATCACCTACATATGGGGGCTACCAAGCCAGGAAGAAGAATCCACTATCAGTAGTATAGTTTTATATAAACAACCTCTGGTTTACCTATCACTACCCAATAAAATCTGTATCATTAGAAGTCACATCTAATTGATAAGAGAAACACATCTCACTCCCTAAATCACAACCTGTGATATCTAACAGTTACAATCGACAGCAACTGCATCATCCTACTTGAAAGAATCCTCTTTTAATGTAAAGTTTAGTCAAGCATTCCTTGGCTAACAATCCTACTCGGATTTGCTTCAAAGCTTCATCCAAGAACGATATACAATTTATTACCTAAATTTAGGCTTCTGAATTTGTATAAACATATATGTCTACCACAATGTATCCAACCGATACAAAGGGAGACTTACAACACAAGAAAGCCTACGACTCTAAAAACCCTAAACCATATTTTATAATTTACAAGTATTACAATAAGGATTAGTTAAGTCTCTTTCTATCCTAGGTCTTGGTCTTCTTTTATAGCCTTCTGTCTTGGGCTTCGAATCATCTATTTATTTCTTCCTTAATCCATGTTCTCATTGTTCCTTAAATCTTGGACCAGAATTAGCAACAGTCTGTTATATCAGGTCAAGATGTCGAGACACAAGCTAGGACATCTTGTCTGACATGTCTTCTTCCATCAGACTTCTTCATGTTGGAACATCTTGCAGAACATCCTGTTTTACCAAAATTTGCTCAAATCTGTAGAGCCTTCACTTCTATCATTACATATCATATTGCTATTGTTTATACTTGCTTTTCCCTTTTGTCCATTTGGACTTTTTCTCTTTCTTTTAAGACATTAATAAAGGAAAAAACTCTAAAATACTTAATTGTTTCCTTGGACTTTTGGTTATTATTCCAAGCTTGGAGGTTGGACTTATGGACTTAGATTTGGGTTCTTGATCCTTTGCTTTGGAGTTGTGATTTGAAACCTTGGAATTCATCTGGTACCTTTGACCTTGGATTGACTTCCTTTGAAGATTGTGTTTATTCTTTGCTTAATGATTGCTTATTGCTTAAATCCAAAGGATGGGAAGGTTGGCTTGACTTATGTCAAAAGCTTGCTATTTTGGTTAGATATTTCATTTCCTTGCTCTTACTTTATTCATTAGGGTAGCCTCTTTATCTCCTCTCCTTCTTTAATTTTCAAAATTTTCTCCCTTTTTCAAAAACCTTCATGTTTTCAAACTTGAACCACTTTCACAATAAACCTTGACTTTGTAAAGTGATTTTAAAACTTTCTTTTTTAAATAAATGCTAAATTATCTTAAGCATATCAAGACCATTTCAAAAGACATAAGAAAACACACAAACTCAATCAAATCATTTTGTGCCCTTCATGCACTTTTTCTTTTAAAACCTTTTCTTAAGGATTAGACATGAGTCATTTTCATAGTTGAGATGTAATTCTCCTATCCCCATAGTGATGTTTGATGTTGATTCTTTTCCACTTGAGAGAGTTAGTGGCATACTTGTTGATCTCTATCCAAGTTGGAGTTCTTCTCAATAGTGATACAAAGGTCCATTTTCATATACTTGTGGGCGATTAGTTGAGTTTTCTCCTTAAAATGACAACACCAAAGTCACTGTATGTCGAGACTTGACCAGCCACCACCACTAGTCCACCCAGATCAGCCACCACAGCAGCACGACGAAGTTCCACCCAATGATCAAGCATTTGATGAGCGTTTCGTCTGCATGTACACGTGGGATATGTCTATGCCTCATCAAAGGGCCTTTACATTTTTGTACTCATCCATGTGAACCTTGCATTTGCAGGTTCATGAGCCACAGGTTGAGCATCTGTTCCCGATGCAGGAGGACTTTGACGCTTATGTAGCTTGGCCTGGGGACATGCCTTTCCATTTCCAGAGGGGGAGGTTCCGCCTCAGAGTGCTCAGCCACCCCAGTCAGAGGCTGCTAGGGATGATAAGGATGCAAAGGATGGTGAGGCTGCAGATGACGATGATGATGATAGTGGGGAGACCACATGGGAGATTGGTTCAGAGGCCAGTTATGAGTAGTTGATCCTGGGTTTATCTTATCTTTTGTTTACTTTATATTATATTTATGTTTGAACTTTATGGATTTTGTTGTTCTATTTTTATTGTACTTCTGGATCATTTTGTACCATCCTTGGAAGGATGAGGAACATAAGTTGTGGCACCACCATTGTTTTGGGTTTCGCAAATTTTGGCATTATGATAATATGTTTTAGTATTTTGAATTCGAATTGTGATGAACGTTAGCTAAGCTTGTTTGTTTTCTTCTCAATGATAAATGTGAAACGATAAGATAAAAGGAAACGATGCTAAGGGGAAATGGGTGGTTTTAGGATAGGGTGCTCGCCAAGGATTGGGGCCCTTGTTCCTACATATGCTCATTCGGATGAGAATGAGTAATCAGAGCAATCGTAGTTCGACTACGGGAAAGGATAGGGGAAAACAGAAGATGGAGGGAAGGTAGGTAAACGGTGGAAAAAGAAAAAGTGTGCTCGCCATGTTCATCGCAATCTTATGCCTACGTATCTTTACTCGGACGAGAATAAAGAATCAGAGCAGTCGTAGTTCGTGGAGACGACCACGAAAATAGAGGGAGGTTGTGTTTGGAAGTTTGGTTTGGATGACGATTACTCAAAGCTTAAGAAAGGCTCCTCGGGCCCAAGTAATCGGGAGAGTGAGTCAAAGGCTTGGCTCTCACTCTTTTTCATCTAAGGTTTGAGTTTGAAAAGGTTTGATGGTTTGAAAAGTGTTTTGGATTATTGGAAGAATGGTTTGAATGGTTGTCGAGTTGGAAGTGTTTTATGTAACACCCCAAATTTCGTAAGAATATTTATTTAATTTATTTAAATATAATATTCGTGAATTTATGTGGATTTTGGTGATTCGTGTTGATGTCGGTATTTTTGTGGAATTTTAGTTATTTAATTAAATAATAGTATATAATATGAAATATATTAGTATTATTATTAATTTAAATAATATTAGAGGAATTAAGGGTAAGATGGACTTTTGAGGAGAATTAGTGAGGGTAGTATGGAGAAAGCCCATTTTAGAAGCCCAAGGGTTAGGTTTAACCAAAAGGAGAATTTGAGAATAGGTTTCCTTTTGTTAGACCATGAAAAGAAGGAAAGAAGTGAGAGCTCTGAGGAAAAAGGAGAAGGCGGGGATTCGAGAAGGTTTCCAAAGACTCAATAGAGAAAGCTTCGAATCGACAATCTAAGGTATGAGGAGTATTGCCTTTCATTGTTTTCAATATAGGGATTCGATATATTTAAAGTGGATTTTTAGGTTTATGAGGGTTTATGGGTTTTATGATAAATTGATGATTTGAGGATATTTTGTGAATCGATTATTAAGGGTTGAATTGAATTGGATTAAATAGACTTTGAGGGTGATTTTCCCTGTCGATGTTGTTTCGACCTTGTGGTGAAAGGGATTTATGGGGCTTATGGGAATCTTGAGAGATTGTGAAGGTTTAGGTGATTTGAGGTTTTGAATAGTGTAATGAATCGACCTAATAGACGTAGGTTTTATGCCTTTGATTTCCACGATGCATTAGGAATGTTGTAGGGATGTTTTTGGGGTAATTGGGGTTGAAATCATAAGGGGTTTTGGACCTGTTGTGATACTGATGTGTAGCAGCGATTTCCTGAAATCGCAGGTTCGCAAAGCGAACCATTCCTTCGCAAGGCGAACACTCGCCCCAGACTCGCAAAGCGAGCAGCGCAGCGAATACGCGATAATTTGTGTGATGATACTGGGATGGATTCTGAAGGGTGATTTTTAGCTCGCACAACGAATGTCCAAGCGAGTGGCTTCGCAAAGCGAATGGAGGTAGCGAGGAGGGACAGAGGGGAAGCCTCTCTGGTTTTTATATGGGAATGGGGATTCGCTGTTAGCTTCGCAAAGCGAAGGTCCCAGTGAACAGGTTCGTACAGCGAACTCAGTAGCGAACACCTGCTGTTCGCGAAATTTTGTTATGATTCTGTGTTGTCTTGATGTTTTGATGCTGGGATTTTTCTGATGATTTACCTAGTGTATACTGATGATTATGAGATGATATTTTGTGATGTTTGACGAATATATGATGATATGATTTAACATGAGATATTGATGGATGATGATGCACATAATGGTTTTTATTGATGATGATGATTATTGACGTTGTGTATCATGCATTCATAGCATTTCAGTGATGATATTATACTTCATTCTCATTATGCGGATATGAGGTAAATTTTGACGTGCTCCGATTCTTGTGTGGAACCGATCCTAATGATGGGGATCTTTGGAGGGTGATGGCCTCGTGTCCATTGACTGTGACGATTGGTACCACATGCATGAGTCTTGTTGTGCATTGCATTTATTTGGCATTGATGTATTTTATAATGTTGTGATTTTGATGTTTTCCTTGTGATGACCCTGAAGATGTTGTATATGATGATGATGTCATTTTATGCATATCTTGTTTTTATATTGATTATAATGATTTGTGATTACTCACCCTGCCTGTTTGAATGTTGCCTCCACGTGGGTAACGTGCAGGTGATCAGACCTAACTGTGGATGCCTTCGAGGACTTTTGGAGTTTATTTTGCTTTTGGTCGATGTAGAGGGTCTTGCTCTAATATTGTAACATCGGGTTAGGTCGTTGATTCGAACCATGTTGAGTTGTTATTTTTGTTGTTATTTGATTATTATGGTTTTAATGAAAACCCTTTTGATTTTGGATTATTGTGGTTATGGTGGTTCCGCTGCTATTTGATGGCTTTTTTATTATTTTGAGGAAAACCCGTTGTTTACAGAGAAAATGTTTTATTTTGAGTTTATTTAGAAATGTGCACCCCTCTAAGTTGATTTTTACTCTGATAATTTATGTATTTTGCCATGTATATTCGTGGGGTAGAAAAGGGTGTTACATTAGCGGTATCAGAGCAGGTCGGTCCGTCCGGCCAGGTTTTTACTTAATGTCAGTCCCTGTCAGTCGACGAGTCTGTGTACACTGTCGATGTTTTAGTTCTTCTAAACTTGTTGGTGGTGTGCAGGATGGCTAGAAGAGTGATGCATTGGAACTAGTTGCTAATGTGGTGGCACAGCTCAATCCGAATGGTGGAGTCCAAGATGAGTTTCGTGCTTTGGGGAAGTTTCAGAGGAACAATCCACCGACTTTTGTGGGTACTCACGATCCAGCAAGTGCACACAAGTGGTTGAAGGCGATCGAGAAGATCTTCCGAGTGATGGGGTGTACTGGTGAGCAACAGGTTCAGTTTGGAACGCATATGCTAGAAGAAGAGACTGAGGATTGGTGGGATAATACCTGTCAGAGACTCACAGATGTTGGCACTGTGATAACCTGGGCTGTGTTCAAGCAGGAGTTTCTGGGCAAGTATTTTCCAGAGGATGCTCGTGGCAAGAGAGAAGTGGAATTCCTTGAGCTGAAGCAAGGTGACATGACTGTGGCGGAGTATGCCGCAAAGTTCGAGGCTTTGGTGAAGTTCTGTCCGCACTACAATTGTGTTGATGTTGAAATGTCCAAGTGTCTCAAGTTTGAGAATGGGCTGAGACCAGAAATTAAGCAGGGTATTGGGTATCAACAGATCCACAGGTATGCTAAGTTGGTGGACAAGAGCAAAATATACGACGAGGATACCCGAGCTCGATCTGCTCACTACAAGCAGTTGAGTGAGAAGAAAGGGCAATATAGGGGTAAGCCTTATACAACTTCAGCTGACAAAGGGAAGCAGAAGGCTTCAGAGGGCAAAAATACAAGTGGGGGAGCAGCTCTCGCTTCTGGGAAGTGTTATAAGTGTGGTGAGCAATGCCACTGTGCTGATGTGTGTACCAATAATGTGGTGAGGTGCTATAGATGTGGTAAGAAGGGACATAGAGCTATTGACTGCAAGGACGATGGTCCAACTTGTTTCAATTATGGTGAGAAAGGTCATATTAGTACTCAATGTCAAAAGCCGGAGAAGACTGCTACTGCCGCTCAGACCAGTGGTCGTGTGTTTGCTTTGAGTGGTGCCGAAGAGCTAGAGAAGGACAACCTAATTCGAGGTACTTGTTTTATTAATAATATCGAGTTGGTTGCTATTATTGATATTGGTGCTACTCATTCTTTTATCTCGCTTTAATGTGCTAATAGATTGGGTTTGAAATTGGCTGATATGAATGGGAATATGGTAATAGAAACTCCAGCTAATGGTTCTGTTACTACTACCCTTGTGTGTTTGAGATGTCCTGTGACGATTTTTGGGAAGAGTTTTGTGAAGGATTTGGTATGCCTACCCTTGCACCAAATTGACGTGATCTTTGGAATAAACTGGTTGGAGTTCAACTGTGTTCATATCAATTATTATAACAAGACTGCAGAGTTTCCTGAGATTGATGATAGTTGATGTTCTTGTCTGCTAAGCAAGTAGACAAACTTATGAAAGACGAAGCCCTGGTGTTTGTAATGTTTGCATCATTACAAATTGATCGTGAAGCTGCGAGTGTGGAGTTACCTGTTGTCTGTGAATTTCCATATGTATTTCCAGATGACATCAGTGATTTGTCTCCAGAACGTGAAGTGGAGTTTGCAGTGGACTTAATACCAGGTACGAGTCCAGTGTCAATGGCTCCTTACCGGATGTCTGCTTCTGATTTAAATGAATTAAAGAAACAACTAGAAGAATTGCTTGAGAAGAGGTTTGTCCGACCAAGTGTTTCTCCATGGGGTGCTCCTGTACTATTAGTGAAGAAGAAAGATGGTAGCATGAGGTTATGTGTTGATTATTGGCAGTTGAATAAGGTGACTATTAAGAATAATTATCCGCTTCCGAGAATTGATGATTTGATGGATCAACTAGTAGGTGCTGGTGTGTTTAGCAAGATTGATTTGAGGTCGAATTATCACCAGATTCGGGTTAAGCCTGACGATATTCCAAAGACAGCTTTTCGGATGAGGTATGGTCACTATGAATACACTGTGATGCCATTTGGAGTGTCCAATGCACCTAGTGTGTTCATGGAATACATGAATCGGATGTTTCATGAGTATTTGGATAAGTTTGTGGTGGTGTTTATCGATGATATCTTGATATATTCTAGATCTGAAGAAGAACATGTCGAGCATCTGAGAACTGTGTTGTAAGTATTGAAAGAGAAGAAGTTGTATGCAAAGTTGTCCAAGTGTGAGTTTTGGTTGAATGAAGTAAGCTTTCTTGGCCATGTGATTTCAAGTGGCGGGATTGATGTTGATCCCTCTAAAATTGATGTTGTGTTACAGTGGGAGACTCCGAAGTCTGCTACCGAGATACAAAGTTTTCTGGGATTGGCGGGTTATTACCGCAAGTTTAATGAAGGCTTTTCTAAGCTGGCATTACCTTTGACTCAGTTGACTCGAAAGGGTCAAGCTTTTGTGTGGCATGTAGCTTATGAAGAGAGTTTTGTGGAATTGAAGAAGAGCTTGACGACCGCTCTAGTGTTGATTTTGCCTAATCCGATCGAATCTTTTGTTGTGTATTGTGATGCATCGAAGATGGGTCTTGGAGGAGTATTGATGCAGAATGTGTGAGGGCTAAGGTCTTTCATCTATTTCAGTTTTAATGATGTCAACAAATAAGATAGTCATTAGATTGTAATTTGAGTGGTATCACTTCTAGGTCGGGCAAATTGCATCTAACCATCAATGTTCATGTGTCTAAACATATAGGAAGAAGTCTACACAATTTTGACATGTGCATGATCATAATATTGATGTTTGGTATACTTGTTTCGAGTCTTGGTCAGCAAAAACATACAAAAAAATGAGTTTTTGAAAATTTGCATGTCTTGAGTCGACCTAAGGTGACCATGAGTCGACTCATGCTGGTTTGAACAAATTTTGTGAAAAGCCCGGGAAAGCGCACGCTGACCCCCCCTGGTGCATGGGTCGACGCATGCTTTTGGAAATTTGAATTTCTGCAAAATCTGCAGGCTTGCACCGACGCAAGGTATTGATGGGTCGACGCATGGTGTCAAAATTTGCGTAGACAATCCTACGGGATAGCTCACACCGACCCTCATTAAAGGGGCAGTCAACCCAACTCTGTCTGAACTGATTTTTCTGCATTTATTTTTTTTGTTATTTATGTTACTTCATACTGTGGGTCATTTTATTCATTATAAATAGTTGGGTCAGCTCACATTTCATAATAACAAGAAACGTGAAAATTTATACCAATCTTTCTCTTCATCTTCATCTTCAACCTTGAGTAAACAAACAATTACACATAATCATTTTTGTTTGTGTCGCCCATTGTTTTGAAGTGATAACGTTCAGAATTAGGAAGTGTGTGACCTTCATTTCTGGGTTGAGAATTGGTCGGTGTTTCTTGAATAAAACCTTAGGTTTTATCCTCCAAGAATCAAGGTGATTTTGGGGTTTTTTGGCACAAACCATTTCGTTGTACAGTTATTCAGCCGTGCGAAGGTAGCCGAAGAACAAAGTATTCGTTCGGTTTAGTAGCTACAGTCAGAGGATCGTAGAAGAAAGGTTTAGGGATCGAATTGTGGAGAATCGAAGTCGACCGAGTGAAGGTGACTGAAGAACGGTGGTTTCTTGCAGTCTAGTAGTGTGGGACGGTGACTTGTTCAACCGAATTCGAGGCACTTGATTCATCTTGAATCAAGGGGAGAGAAGACTCTGCATCAACAATCAAAGACGTTTGAGAGTTTGGATGTTCATAGCTCTTCTCTTGTATAAATAATTTGCAAATAACAACATATATATATCTCAATTCCAATTGTGGAATTGGGGGCAGAGGTACCCAAAGCGAGGACAATTGGGGAACTGCCTAATCAAATCGTGTTTGTTCTCTCTTTCCCTTAACTCTTTACGTTTGATATCATTCGAATTTGCGAAGTTTAAATTGATCGAAATTTCTGAGATAGTGTAATCTTGAGCTGATAAATTGTTTTGTAAATTGGATACAATCCCTTAGATTGTATTTAGGATCAGCTTAACATCACATTATTTGGAAATATGCACTTTGTGTGTTTACGCACACAAAGTGTTTGATAATTTGTTTCAAAGCAAAATCGAACGCATTTGCATTTAATTGTTTGTCAACCTATCTCGTTGGATTGGATTAATATCAAGCAAATAAAACATTGTTGATTGCATTTAATTTTGTTGATTAATCTGAATTTTTTCTCATCCGTATTTCATTCCTAGTATTGTCGTGCATATCCGATCCTTTTAGTAGAGGTTCGTTGTAGACGTGATTCAGTGGTTGCTTCCGTTAAAACTTTTAAAACCAATTTTTTGGAAAGCCATTTGCGTGTAAAACTCGAGGGATATATTCAACCCTCCCCCCCTTCTAGATCCTAGCCATCGTCTAACAAGTGGTATCACGAGCTCCGGTTTATCTGGTGCTTCGGTAAAACTTCTTGGAATATGGCGAACGAACATAAAGGGGCTTATAATATAGCTCCAGTTTTTACAGGCGAGAATTACAACTACTGGAAGGATTGTATGCGCGTCCATATAAATTCCATAGATCAGAAGGTTTGGAACATTATTTTAAATAGTCTCATGGAAATTACAATGACCAATGCTGAAGGCGTTGTCGTTCCCAAACTCGAAGCTCAATGGAATGGGGAGGACAAGAAAAAGTACAGTTATGACTGGAAGGCTCGAAATATTTTGATCTCCTCTTTGGGAGTTGATGAATATTATCAAGTCTCTCATTGTGAAACGGCCAAAGCCATGTGGGATGCCTTACAAGTAGCCCATGAAGGCACTAATGATGTCAAAATGGCCCGTATCAACACACTAACGCAAGAGTTCGATCTTTTTTACATGAAGCAAGGGGAAACCATAGCGGATATGCAAAAACGATTTACTCACATTATCAACAAATTGCATGTACTTGGTAAACCAATTCCCAATGAGGTTGCTACTAATAAAATCTTGAGGTGTCTTAACAGGGAATGGCAGCCGAAGGTCGCCGCGATCAAGGAGGCCAATAATTTAGCTACTCTAGACCTCACGACATTATTTGGCAAACTCGACGAGCATGAGCAAGTGCTCATTAGCTTGGAAAAACATGAGAAGAGTATAAAGAAGGAGAAAACAAAAGATACGGAAAAGAAGTCGATCGCTCTTAAGGCTTCTAGTTCAAAGTCCACATCTCAAGAGCAAAGTGACAGTGAAACCAACAATGATGAAGATGATGACTCGAGTGATGACATGAGGCTGTTTGTGAAAAGATACACTAGGTACATTCGAAAGAATGAAATTCATCACTCGGATAAAACTCTCATCAAATTTAGAAGGCTATCAAAAATTAAAGGCAATAAGAGTGGCAAGTCAAGAGGGTCTTATTTCAACTGTGGAAAGTCTGGGCATTACAAGCTGAATTGTCCATCACTCAAGAAAGACAAGGATAAAGATAAGAGTCGTCAACACAAAAAGTCAAATAAATCTAGACGAGCATACATCGCTTGGGATAGTGATAGCGAGTCGAAAAAAAGATGACAGCTCAAGTGACGAAAGTGAATCCGTCAATATTTGTCTTACGACACATCCAAACAAGAAGAAAGAGGTAAAACACTCTAAATGCGATCACTCTAATAATATGTCTCATTTAGAATTACAAAAAGCTTTTGATATGTTACACCATGAGGCTAAGGAAGCTTTTCAACGCTTAGCCTCGAACAAAAAGATTTTTTCATATTTGGAGAAAAAGGTTTCCGATTCCGAAAAGGAATTGGAAGCTCTTAAAAACTCCATGGTGGATGCATCAAAAGCTAAGATTGATGAGAATAAGTCTCCATGGTTCAATTTTGGGGGCTGTGATACTTGTCATATTTGAAAAAAAAAGGTGAGAACCCTTAAGGCCAAATTAGACAAGGCTCTTAAGCCTAAAGTTACGTTTGTTATTGATCGATCACATTATCGAAAAGTATGAATAATCCGTATCAAAAGTATACGTATGTGATTCGAGATACAGATAACAAAGGTAAATTCTAAATGAACCGTAATTGCCTATATTGTTGCAAACCTGGTCATACTATTGGTAAATGTCGTTTTAGAAGATTTCATGTTCCAAAAGGCATTTACCAATGGTTACCCAAAGGCAACCTTGGTTTCACTCACCACAAAGGACCCAATGAGAATTGGGTACCTACTTTCCCTTGATTGACTATGTAGGTACAATGTCTTGAGACCACCGAAAGAAGATGGGTTTTGGATAGTGGCTGCTCAAAACATATGACAGGAGACATATCTCTTTTCAGCGACTGTGTGGCGAAGAAAAAGGGGTTTGTTACCTACAGAGACAAAAACAAGGGACAAATGTCGGAAAAGAGGTTATGTATTATTGAAGAGTCGGTACACGTTACTTTTGATGAGTCTTATCCGAAAAATGTCGGAGAAGGTAGTTCTTTTCATGGTGCAGGTGTATCTTCAGAAGACATACTCAAGGACACTGATAAAGGAACTGATCAGCCCGAAGCAGTGCGTATTGAGGAGGAAAAGGATCACCAACCTATGAAGAGTGAGGAGGATCATCCAGCTAATGAAGATGACCTTCCTCCAGCATGGAAGTCTTCCAAAGACCATCCAATCGACAATATCATCGGTGACATCTCTAAGGGAGTAACCACCCGCTCTAAACTTAGTAACTTTTGTTATTACTCCGCTTTTGTGTCCCAAGTTGAACCTAAAAACGCAGAGGAGGCGTTACTCGATGAGCATTGGTTTTTATCAATGCAAGATGAACTAAATCAATTCAGGAGAAATGAGGTTTGGGACCTTGTCCCCCCTCCGCGAGATCATTGAGTAATCGGCACCCGATGGGTGTTTAGGAATAAACTTGATGAAAACGGTGTTATAACACGTAACAAAGCAGGCTTGTAGCGCAAGGCTATAACCAAGAGGAAGGAATCGACTATGAGGAAACTTATGCGTCGGTTGCCCGACTCGAGGCCATACGCCTTTTACTTGCTTATGCTTGCACTAAGAACTTCAAATTATTCCAAATGGATGTTAAAAGTGCTTTCCTTAATGGATATATAAATGAAGAGGTTTATGTTGCCCAACCTCCGGGTTTTGAATCCCAAGAATATCCTAATCATGTCTACAAACTTAAACGTGCTTTGTACGGACTTAAACAAGCCCCTAGGGCTTGGTATGAACGTCTAAGCAAATTTTTACTTGATCAAGGGTATTCAAGAGGGAAGGTTGACACAACCCTCTTTAATAAACGTCAAGGAAAACATTTAATCTTGGTACAAATTTATGTTGACGATATTATCTTTGGGTCTACTAACATGACCTTGGTCAAGGAGTTTTCAAGTTTGATGCAGGGGGAGTTTGAAATGAGCATCATGGGGGAGCTCAACTATTTCCTCGGATTTCAAATCAAACAACTCGAAGAGGGCACGTTTGTGAGTCAAACAAAATATTGTCTTGAGCTTCTGAAATGCTTCGACATGCTAAACTACAAGGCAATAGATACTCCTATGCCTACTTGTGACAATCTTGATCCTGACGAAAATGGTAAGGATGTAAAGGTAAAGAAGTATCGAGGTATGATTGGATATCTTCTTTATCTTACCGCATCACGACCCGACATTATGTTCAGTGTATGCATGTGTGCGAGGTATCAAGCACGTCCCAAGGAATCCCACTTAAAAGCAGTTAAGCGCATACTTAGATACCTTTCCGGTACTCCAAAGTATGGGTTGTGGTATTCTAAAGGTAGTGTTTGTTCCTTAGTTGGCTATTCTGATTCCGACTTTGCCGGGTGCAAATCGGATAGGAAAAGTACTAGTAGCACGTGTCACTTTTTTGCAAATTCTTTAGTGAGTTGGCATAGCAAGAAGCAGGTTTCTGTTGCCTTGTCAACAACTGAGGTGGAATACGTTACCGCAGCCAGTTGTTGTGCTCAAGTCCTATGGCTTAAGCAACAATTTCTTGATTTCAATTTAAAACTTGAGCGTATTCCTATTTTGTGCGATAACACTAGTACTATTAACCTAACTAAGAACCCCGTATTACATTCACGCACCAAGCATATCGAAATACGTCATTATTTCCTTAAGAATCATGTAGAGAAAGGTGATGTGGTCTTTGAGCATGTTGATACTAAAAATCAACTTGCTGGCATTTTTACAAAACCACTAGCTACAGAGCCTTTCTTTCATATCCGTAGGGAACTTGGCGTTCTCGACATCTCGGATCGTGTTTGATATTACTCTAAGATATTTGCTCTTCACATATATATATATGTGCTTGTTTATGTTTTTGACTAACAATACAAAGAGTCATTGAGCTATATGTGAGGGCTCTCACCGTTCATCATGATCAAGGTAATATCGTTCCGCTTTGTAAATTCCTTTTAAGTATATGTACCATGTTGAGTGCTTTACAATTGATGTTTATTATTTTAGCATATATTATTCATTTGGATGTTTGATCTATGTGTTTGCATGTTTATTTATCTTATTTTAGAACATTTGTATGCAAAAATTTAAATTTTTCATGTTTCACTTGGATGAGTCGACCAAAGGATGCCATGGGTCGACTCATGAACTGAAATTTTTTCTTAAGAAAAACAACCGGGTTAGCGTGCGCCTACCGCAGGTAGGCGCATCTCAAATTTTTAAAATTTTTTCAAAAACACGTCAGCTTGCGCCGACGCATCCAATGCTTGGGTCGACGCACACCTGACAAATTCTGAATCCCTTTTATTGAGAACGCGCGCGCCGACCTAGTGTTTCTAAAATTCACTACATACTTTCAATGCACTTAATATTTCTTCATTGCATGTCATAAATTTGATCTTTCTTGGTCTTCTCCTCTCTTTCTCTTCCAAATTCCCATTCAAAATCCATCAAAGCTCCATTAAAACCCTAAAACTCAAAACCCACAAAGTTTGAATTCACAAGGTTTATAAGAAAGGAGGTTCGCAAGGTATTTGGAAGCAAACACTCTATGAATTGTTCATCATTTGCTCACTGTTCACCGCGCACTGTTCATTATTTTCCTCAATTCTTCAACAATGGCCTCTCAACGTGTTACTGGTAAACGAACAACAAGAGCTTCAACATACAGAGCTGGAACTTCTTCAACTCCGGTAAATGCTATGTCTCTACTCTCCAATGCTCTGTCTGAGTCTTTCAATAATGATTTCTGCAATCGTGTTGTTATTCGACAACATGCATATTACCCCTTGATGGCTCACGACTATCATCTCACTGAGGTAATTGACATGCTAAATGCTCAGAATTTTGATGAATTTCTTGAATGTGATGATAAGTTCAACTGTGATCTGGTCCGCTTATTCTATTGCGGGATTGAGGGAAAATTTGAAGGTACCGATTTTACGTATCCAAAACCTGTTTTCAAAACCAACCAAAGCTTTCACGACCATACAACCTATACAACCTGCACTACACTCTAGACCAAAGCCAAACCTTACACAAATTTGTGACCTGCTATTTGCTGCTCTTAATGCCACAGACCTGCAGAACCAAGACTCATCAATAGAAAACAAATTCTGTCACGAAAAGGATAGCACCAAACAGTCAAATTCAAATTAAAGAAAAATTTTGTTGGAGTTAAAAAGGAGGAGAACTGATTCAAACGGGGGAGAACGACAGACCTCTTCATCATTTTTCTTCTGCTAAAACTCTCCACACCTCTCATAAACACAAACCCAGTCTTCAATATTGACATCAAAAACCACCTTTCCACCTATCATCTTCCCACTCAACTCAACCATGCCACACTTTAACCACTGCACTTGACCACTTTACAAAACCACATCTGATATAACCATCTAACCTCCTTCTTCTTCCTTAACCTTTCCTTCATCTCCATAAACAAACAAACAACAACACAAAACCCACTTCCATATACCTCCATTAAACCCACGCATCCACAAGAACATCGCTACCGCCTGTGCGAGGCCGCAAGAACAGAGGAATATAAGCAGAAGAAGAGCCGAGTGCGAGTACGAATCAGATAACATACCCGATGTTTCATCTGAGGTCTTTGTAGTCTTGTAAACACAGTAATCTCTGACTCTGAACCTTGATTTCATGATTGCACTAGTTCTGAATCCGACTCAGATTTTATTCCCGACTTTATGGTTGTGCAATACTTTGTTTCTTGAACATTTCCTATGTTGAACCGTGTTTAACCGCTTGGAGGAGGCGATAGTGAATGGAGTGATACCGCAATTGAAAGGAAGCTCACCGGCGACGCTTTATTAAGTGGAGTGAGTTTGCAACAGAGAGTATTCAGAGGTTCCTGATGGTGTGGCGACGTGTTGGCTTCAGTTTGCTCCGTCGTTTCTCGCGCGGCGAACTTCACATGGCGGCGAGGAAAGTTTGAACATATTGGCGATCAAAGAAGAAGAAAGTGAATCCCGTTTGCAAAAGAGAGCGTATTTGAATCCTCAGTTTTCTTTTTTTTTTCATTTGACCGTGTTTTTGTTTTTTAGGTTTTGTTTCAAGTGCAGGGTTTGTGTATACCAAATGGGTTAACCGACCCATGTTACACCAATAGATGGGTATGTGGGCCGAGTAGGTTTAGAGTGTTGGCCCATTCGTTTTACTTTTTGTACACTTAACAATTTGTTTCTTTCCTTTGGGGCTTTGGTTGTTCAAGTAAAACTAGTTAGTCAAATTTTTTTTTATTTATTTATTTAGAATTAGGGTAAGTTTTAGAATTAGTTAATTTTTTTTATTAGATTTAATTAACTAGTCTTGATTAGAAACTAGTTTAATTATTTAGAAATTTGTTTAGTTAGTTAAATTAGGATTAGTTTAGTTAGTTTTCCATTTAGAATTAGTTAATTAGGTCTAATTAGGTGTTATTTAATTTCTAATTTAATTTTGGCCATCCCTGATTCTTAATATTCACTTTAATTTAACTCTCATTGCATTTGCTGTATATATTGCTGTTCATTCTACCCTTGACCCTGGAGGATTTCCTCCTTGTCTCTTCGTGCCTTACACATCATTCAAAAGGAAAGGACCATATGATTGACCGTCATGTCATTTAGATTGCCTTATCCACTCCCTTATCTCACGCCACCGCGCGATCGAGACTTGCCTTTCCTTTTAACCTAGCCTTAGGTTTGGAGTCGCCGCACTCCATGTAGGTGTCTTGCTGTCAGACCCTACTTTCCCGTGGATACTTCTTCCCCATTTTACCTAGCCTTAGGTTTGGAGTCGCCGCACTCCACGTAGGTGTCTTGCTGTCAGACCCTACTTTCCCTTGGAACCTTGACCACAGTCAAGAGTTCTTCACCCCCGTTGAGGGGAACTACGGGCGCTCTGATTTCTCAAGTTCATCTTGAGAATACGCAGGCATAGGATTGCGAGATCCTAGCGAGCTACCTTTTTCTTTTTCTACCTTTTCTTTTTTCACACCTTTTCTATTTACACCCTTTTACCCCATAGTGAGGGGAACTACGAATGCTCTGATTCCATTCCCGTCAAGATACGTAGGCACGAGATGCGATGTCTTGGCGAGCATACTTAGTGTATATATCCCTAGGTCTTTACCTTAGCATTTTTCCCTTAGAAAGCAACATTAGCATAACACAAATACTTACAAAAGGTTCCTGTAGAGTACTACAAATACTTAGGATGCTAACACCTTCCTTAGGTATAACCAACCCCTGAACCTTAGATCTCTGAGCTGTGTTCCTACATAGCGCACTTAGGGTTTTTTCGATCTTTACCCTTTCCTTTGGATAAATCAAAGCTCGGTGGTGAATTTCAAAGTTTTGTGATGCAAGTTAATTAATAGCTTGTTATCTGATTCTCACCGCAACAATGGTGCTACATTTTAGAGGCGTCAATTTCTCACACGCGAGTAAGAGAACCCGCACCTAAAAAACCGAAGGGAGATCAAAGACTCAACCCCTCATTTTTCACCTTGAAAAGAGTTTTAATAGTTGTTAATTATTTTTGAAGTTTGATTGTGAAAATCCGATTGATGTTGGATCAAGGGTTTGTTTGTATGCGAGGTTTGAAAAAAGTTTGATTGTGAGGTAAAAGTCACTCGGCTTAAAAGGTTGTTTTGAAAACAGCTCGACGACGAATCGAGGATTTGATTGAAAAAGGTGAGAATCGATCCTAGTCCCTATGGGTGCTCCTAGTAACGAAACCACGACGAAATGTGAGAGTGTGTGCGTTAGGTTGATGGTGAATGCTAATGAGCAATCGACTTACGGGGGTGTTTTGAAAATAGGCTCGATGACGAATCGAGAATTAGTTTGAAAATGGCTTTGTCTATGCTAGTCCCTAGGGGTGCTCCTAGTAAACAAACCACAATCAAAGCAAAACGAATGTGTACATCAGAATGGGAGCGGGGTACATGGGATTGCACGAAATAAAAAGTCTCATTATAAGGTAGCCCAAGAGGAAGTCGTGTGTGTGCAAGGTGTCCTAAACTAAACCTTGAGCAAGAGTCGGACAAAAGCTCCAAGCTAGGATTTCTGTAGAGAGTCAAAGTTTTGTTACTCAGAAAAGTAACCAACAGTCCACCAATTGATTATTTTAGGGTTTCGATAATTATTAGTGTGTTTTGAACAAGGTATGAACAAGAAGAAGGTTAGGAGAACAAGATATGAATAAGATGAATATGATATGAATAATATAATAAGAATATGAATAAGAATAAGCAAGATATAATATTGGCAAGAAATTAAAGCAAGAGTATATTAACAAAAATTAAAGTTAGTGGTTAACTGATTAGTTGTTAGAGCAAATGATCACGATGGTTAAATAACCATCCTTGGGCTTTCAAACATAAGTTTATGCAACGAATGATCATTTTCCGATACGGGACATATGTAGCGCTAAACCATCGTAGCATGATCTATGACGAAGATCATACTATAGGAGGTCGCGCAATTGATCTTTGTGTTAAAACACGATAGAGAAATGATATTGAGGATCATTCTCCAAAGAAATCGTGCCACACGAAAAGAAAAGCAGATGATCTCGTCTTAATCACAAACTTTCGTCAATTAATCGAAGGTAGCCTATCACGATCCCAAAGTATAGAAAATGATCTCAATGATCATTCACTACAGATTTGAAATAATGAAGGTTAACAACCTCGATAATCAACATTCGTGAATAAAAAGACTTCATCGACCGAAAATGAAATGAAAATGAAAGAAGTTAATAAAATCGGTCTCATCTTAATCAAGACTTTAAATCGATAAATCGATAATCTATGATTTTAGACTTTCATTGACCAAGATAAAATCGAAATAAAAATCGAAACGAAAATGAAAATAGAAATAATAAAGACAAGAAAATAGTAAACCATGAACCAATCAAAATATTATAAAATAAGTGTTTTCAAAAAAAAGTTGTGAAAAAAAAATTTAAAAAGGAAATACATATGAAAAATAGAAAAGAGAATAATCAAAAACCATAAGAGAGGGGGGAGACGCTATATTTGTGAGGATGTGTATGAAGCAACATGATATGGGCCCAAAAATCCTTACACGGTCCAAGTTAAAAAAATAACAAAAATCATTTAAAACTCTTAAGGCCATGAATCCAACAAAATCATATGGATCCAAATCAACGGTTTTAAAAACAACAGCACCCGCATAGTGAAACGAAACAGGCAAGGAAAATTCAACGGGTTCTCTTTCACAAAACAAACCGAGGAAGGAGAAATAAACGCTCAGAATCATTCCCAATGCTTCATCATCGCGTCTCAACAAAACAAGAAAATAGAACACTAACAACCTTCTTCGTCTCTCTCGTTCAAGCTTCGCTCGCGATTCGACTTCATTCGCCGTATTTATAGTGGAGTGAGGAATGAAATTGGTGTTATCGTTTTGGATTTACAACCGTTTTTGTGTCGTTTGTAGGTCATGTATTGTGCGTACAGGTTTAGATTCGTGGTATCGTACGGGATGGTGCATTTTTCTTTGCTGCGGCGCATCGTACAACTGGCTGTTTGAAGGTGGGGTCGAATTAAAAAATTCCGTTTCTCTTTGTTCTGAAGCAATATTTGATTCATCTGGAATATACCCTTTAGAAATCATGATGTTGTTTTTTTTTATTTTTCAGGATTTTGGTGTGAATGATTTTGCAGCAGGTTTATCATGTGAAGGCGTGTTTTTGTATCAGCTTGAGGCTTGTGCAGATGCTTGGAAGCTTTTGGCTCAGGTTGGCGTGGTTGTGATGCTTTTTGGGACTGCTGGTGCGTGAATTGTGTTGTTTCGTGGGTCACTTTTTGCTTTTGTATCACGTTGGCTGATGTTTGGAACTGGCTGGGATTGTTTGTGGTAGCTTGAAGAAGATTTTCTTGTAAATTTTCTTGCTGCAAACTTTGTTGTTAAATGGACTTGCATTTTTGGGCTTTATTATTTTTGCAATTCTTGTAATAAACTCTTATTTGAATGAGTTTCTCATATTTTTGTAGCAAATGGTTGTACTGAAAAAACATGTAGAGGGATTTGTGGTAACATGAATTTTTTTGAAAATTTTGTACTGGATAATAGGCTAAATTTTATTCTTGTAGCCTTCCCCGTAATGAGCTTACAACAACAAACAATCGGTCATTGACATGACTTTGGAATAACAACACTATCTACACCCTCCATTAGTACTCTTGAACATGATATATGCTTGATTTCACAAATCTTCGTATTAAAAATGATGACATTCTTGAGGGAATTTGCCATATCCAAAAACTCATTTGAAACCACTTTGAATCATCCTTGGATGACTAGCATCTCGACTAAAGTTCTTGGGAAATAAAATCAATTATGAAATCTGGGTCTTGGAATGAATTAAAGTCTCGAATCAGAAATGAAGTCATTTGAACTTTTTCACTTGACTACCCAAAATTTCACTGTGAACCTTGACCAAAAATCATGTCTTGAAATCATAGGGATTATGAAATGAGATATGAGCTTCAGAATGTTGCACCAAACCCTAATAGAACTCTCAGACACACCTACTAGATAAATCCTGAACCCTGGCCTTGATCCTGAAATAAACCCTTGCGTGATTAACAAATTAAGTGAAAACCATGGAACCTCGGTCCATACTACACATACACCTGGCCTGATAGCCCTGCCTGAAACATGATTACCATAATGACACCTTGAGTAGGAACAACATATTTTTGGATTTTCTGAATAATAGTTAGTGGATGGATGTACAGATGAAAATTATACACAAGTAAGACAAATTTGGGGTATGACACCTCAAAGAAAAGAAAACAAGAAGGTTAAGGTCTTGAAGTGCTATGATTGTGAGATTTGAATACTCTCTTAGGAACAGGCATTTTTGTTTCAATGACTTTGATAAATGACTCTTCCTTGTAGTCAAGCCAAATTACCACCCTAGAAGACCTTGTGATTCCTTCTTTTTCACTCATTAATGCATGTTGTTTGTTGAAAGCATAATTTGTTCTGGATGCTTGCAGGACTGTTTGGTGAGTGATAAAACCTCATATTGTTTTCATCCATTGATGAATGTGTGCTTAGGTGTGATTCATTTTGAACTTGTATTGCTTAAGAAGTTTTGAATTGTGTTTTTGCACTTAGCAATAGTTTCATCTCCATGATGTGTTTGGAGTTTGATAAGTTATCTTGTTGTTACTTCTACTTTTTGAACCATGAAATTGTCGTTGTTCTATGGTGTTGATTCTGATTTCTTGTGCGGGTTTTCGGGTTTGTTTTTAGTTTGAGACATTTTTGTTTGAGGACAAACAAAATAATAAGTTGGGGAGAGTTGTTAAGGGCCAAATTTTGCATACTTTTGATTATATTTTATGGCCCTTTCCAATGGTTTCCTTGATATTTTAGTAGTAAATCTATTAGTTTTAGTGTAAATATGCAAGTTTCCGATTTTATTGTAAATATTGGGAATTATAATCATTTTGATGCTTTTTGACAGGTCTTCATGCTTATATTTGATGATAGGAACCTATGGTGAAGGAAAGAAGGTCTAAAAGATCATTTTCGAGGCGATCGTGTCGGTAACCCGCGCTTAGCGCGCTTTTCAGCGCAGTTCCAACGCGTATTTACTGTTGAGGCAGTAGCTAAGGCCTTCAACCGCGCTAAGCGGCCTGCTACCGCGCTTCGCACGCTTTCTGGGATTTTGCCTCTGTTTTGCTGACCACGCTTAGCGCACTCTTGATGGCGCTTAGCGCGGTGCCACTTACTACACTTTGTGCACTTGCTAAAAATATCTCCCTTGGAAGATATTTTCACTAACTCTTGTAACATTTACACTTTTCAGCATTTTAGAGATTAGAAAAGGTTTTAGGTCAAAAAAGCTTAGAAACTCAAGAAGAAGTGATAATCAAATCTTTGGAGCATCAATCCTCGATTCTTCGACTTTGATGCTAGCAAAGCTTTCTCTTTTTACTTGTTGGTCAAGCTACCATGGTGATGGGTAGCTAAACAATTTTGTTTCAAGATTAGAGGTAGTTAATCTTGCTATTATGTATTTCTTTTGATCTTGTGTATGTGAACAAGGTTTATGATCAATAGATGATGAAGATCTTTGCTTTTAATGTTGTATTTATGGTTTGAATCACTCTAGGCATAGATTTTCCAAGTCTTGATTTAATTTCTTTATCTATTAACCAACAAACTCTAGACATATATTTGAAAGTTAATATTTGCTTTGTATCGATCTTTATGTTTATTGTTTCAATTGTTATTTTAAGAAATCATCTACCGATTAAAACAATAATACCCATGGAGCCGCTTTAGAAATAAATGGATCCGCGAGGATACGCGATTATATTGATCGAAACTATGTCAACATGCTTGATTAATCGGATACGTATGAAAGGGGTTAACGAGATCTAATCTTGACATGCTTTTTCTAAAACAAAACATTCATTTTCTAGTTTACTCTTTGCTACAAAATTATGTTACAAAATAAGAACTCTTTGAAAACCTTTCTCTTAAAATGTTAAACTATTGAACGACAAGTATCTATATATCTGATAGCACAATCCCTGTGGATATGATAAAACAACCCACCAAAATACTTTTTAACAACTCTTCAGAATCAGTCTCCTCATCCTCCTCCTACTCCTCTGGCAACTCAGTCTCAAACTACTGCGATTTCTGAAGTTGTGTCTTGCCCATTTCTGTGGCCCCAATCACTGCTCTGCCACACCAAATGCCTACTAGATTTCCTTGGGGCATGCCTTTGAACTTTTTTACTGAAGGATACAAACCCGTTGTTGAAGTTTCTATTGTTCAACCTGTCATGACTATTCCTCCACCTGTGGTGCATGTTGTCCCACAGACTGAAAAACCTATTTTTCATGCTGAGCCAAGTGAAAGCTTGGGCATTTATGAAAGGATGGATGAATTCCAAGACCAGTTTCAAGAGATGCAGAAAGAAATCAAAGCTTTAAGAGGGAAAGAATTGTTTGGGAAGAATGCCCATGAGTTGTGCCTCGTTCTGAACGTGAAAATTCCTGCCAAATTTAAAGTCCCTAATTTCGAGAAGTATAATGGAAACACATGTCCTCAAAGTTACCTTGTCATGTACGCAAGGAAAATGTTCACTCATACAGACAATCATCAGTTGCTAATCCATTACTTCCAAGATAGCCTCACGGATGCTGCTCTGAAATGGTACATGGGATTAGACAATACTCAAATTTGCACTTTCAATGATTTGGGGGGAAGTTTTTATTCGATAATATAAGTACAATCTGGAAATGGCACCAGACCGTGATCAGCTTTGCGCTATGTCACAAAAGGAGAAAGAAACTTTCAAAGAGTACGTCCAGAGGTGGCGTGAAATTGTTGCACAGATTAGTCCTCCTTTGGAAGAAAAAGAGATGAGGACGATTTTTTTGAAGACTTTGAGTTCTTTTTATTATGAACAAATGGTGGCTAGTGCACCCAGTGACTTCATCGAGATGGTAAACATGGGTATGCGCCTGGAAGAAGGGGTCCGTGAAGGACGATTGACCAAAGAAGGTAATTCTGCTGGTAACACTAAGAAATATGGGAGTGGGTTTTCTAAAAAAAATAGGGAAAGTTCAATGCCATTTCCCAAGAGAAGCATAGAAGACATCCAGGAAGAAGCAATCATCATCAACAATAGGTAGCCTCAGTCACGACTGTTATTAACATTACTCCAGCTACTCAAGCTACTTCAAATTATCAACCACAATTTCAACAAAATACTCATTAACAACATAATCAACAGAACCGTACTCAGAAAAAAGATCAGTTTGATCCAATTCCAATGCCTTATGTTGAACTGTACCCCAGTCTGGTACAAAAGAATCTTGTACAGACTAGAGACCCACAAACTGTTCCAAAAGAGCTCCTTTGGTTGTATAAATCGGATCATTTTTGTGCCTACCATCAAGGGGAACCTGACATCGAGAATTGTTTTGCATTAAAAGTCGAGGTTCAGAGATTAATTCGAAGTGGAATTCCATCCTTCAAGGATCTTGGACCCAATGTTCAAGCCAATCTTTTGCCTAAACATGGAAATGTCAATGTCATCATGGTAGATGGTTGCCTTGGCACCTATCGTATCTTTGATTTTAAATTGATTAGAAGTTCCTTTGTTGATATGCATGTTAGTTTATGTAGACTGAGCTATTATGAGCATGGCCATGCTGCTTGTTGAATTTGTTCAAGAAACCCTCGAGGATGCTCTGTGGTGAAAAAAGATATTTAGGAAATGCTAGATCAGAGGCTTATTTAGATTACTCATTGAAGGTACAATGTTGATCATGAAGAGGATGTTATAGTGCCTCACTTAAATATACCTGAGCCAGTTGAGATTGCTTATAACAGTCGGAAGTCGTCTATTTCTCCGTTGGTTATTTGTCTACCTGGTCCTACTCCCTATGAATATTACAAGGTTGTGCCTTACCAATATAATGCTACAATGATTGAAGATGGCAAGGAGGTGCATATTCCCTCTCTTTCTTCTGTTGTCAATATTGTCAATGTTAGCAGAGTGGCCCGAAGCGGTCGTGTATTTGCTGCACCTCATACGAAGGATGATGATATCCCTGTTAACAAGCCAATTGTATTTGAGAAGCCTGTGTTACAATCTCAATTTGGATTTGTAACATGGAAATCTAGTGGTTCAAACCAGAATGGTGATGATGAAGTTTTGAAATTGATTAAAAAGAGTGAATACAAGATTGTTGATCAATTGCTGCAAACTTCATCCAAAATTTATGTCTTATCTTTGTTGATGAACTCCGAGGTTCACAAAGAGGCTTTGAGCAAAGTGTTAGAACAAGCTTACGTAGACCATGATGTAACCATTGATCAATTTGATGAGGAGCTACCAGATGAAGAAAGAAATTGCAATATGGCCTTGTGCATTTCAATGAATTGCCGAGATGACACATTATCCAACGTGCTAGTAGACACTGGCTCCTTTCTAAATGTAATTCCTAAGTCCACTCTGACAAGGCTTTCATATCAAGACACTCCGATTAGATACAGTGGGGCTTCCAATGGATCCAGAAAAACTATGATAGGGGAAGTTGATCTCCCTGTGAAGATAGGTCCCCAACCTTTCCTGATTACATTCTAAGTTATGGACATTCATCCCGCATATAGTTGTTTGTTAGGTAGGCTGTGGATTCATGAAGCTGGAGATGTCACTTCGACTCTTAATCAAAAGTTAAAATTTGTGAAAAACGGGAAGCTGGTCGTGGTAGGTGGTGAGCAAGCCATGCTGATAAGTCATCTTTCATCTTTCTTCTATATTGATGCTGACGAGGCTATAGGAACTCCGTTCCAAGTCCTCTCTATTGTTGACAATATTGGTAAGAATAGTGGGGCATCCATTTCTTCTCTGAAAGATGCACAACAAGTTGTGGAAAGCGGTCAATCTGTTGGCTGGGGCATAATTGTTGAGCTTGTTGAGAACAAGAATAGAGCTGGTATGGGATTTTCTCCTGGTGCAACTAGAAGAGAGTTGAAGCACAATCAAGAATATTCCATAGGGCTGGGTTTATCCATTCAGGAGATCAAAATGGTGCTGCAATTATTGAAGATGATTCAGAAGAAGACATGCCAAACTTTGTGACTCACATAGTGGTTTTCCAGAATTGAACAGTTGTTGACATTCCTTCTATTGTTCACTTTTCAAAGTAATTTGTTTTTATGTTTTCAAAGATCCTTTCACTATGCCCAAGGTGAAAGTGAATATGTGAGGGCTTTGCTTCAATCTTTAATATCATGAATAAAATGTTATTTTGCTTATCCATGTGTGTTTTTTAGCCTTTTGCTTTTTTCTGGAAAATGGTAACCTAAAAAATCCAAAATATAATAAAATAATTTCAATATATGCATAATTCTTGCACATTTACTTGTTTCCTAAATTCAAGCATATATCATTGTGCAAATTGATTGATAAACCCATTAAAAACAATGTCCATATGCCATCTCCCAACTTTGAATTCCCTGTGTTTGAAGCTGAAGAAGAGAGTGTTGAGGAAATTCCTGATGAGATTTCTCGGTTGCTTGAGTACGAGAAAAAGACCATTCAGCCTCATAAAGAGCTAGTGGAAGTGATTAATTTGGGTTCCGAAGAGGACAGGAAAGAAGTCAATATTGGGGCACTACTTCAGCCATATGTTAAGAAGAGGATGGTAGAGCTTCTTAAAGAATATATGGATGTGTTTTCTTGGTCTTATCACGATATGCCATGACTTGATACATATATTGTGGAGCATAGATTGCTATTGAAGCCAAAATGTCCGCCAGTCAAGCAGAAATTGAGAAGAACTCACCCCGATATGGCTGTTAAAATTAAAAAGGAGGTTCAAAAGCAGATCGATGCAGGTTTTCTTGTTACCACTGAATATCCTCAATGGGTGGCCAATATTGTGCCAGTTCCAAAGAAAGACGGAAAATTTCAGATGTGCGTTTATTATAGAGATTTGAATAAAGCTAGCCCAAAGGATGATTTCCCATTACCACACATTGATATGTTGGTAGATAATACGGCTAAATTCAATATCTTCTCCTTTTTGGATGGTTTTTCCGGCTATAATCAAATTAAAATGGCACCCGAGGATATAAAAAAAAACATTTATTACACCCTAGGGAACATTCTGTTACAGAGTGATGCCCTTCGCTTTGAAAAATACTGGTGCAACGTACCAGAGAGCGATGACCATTCTTTTCTATGATATGATAAATAAAGAGATAGAGGTATATGTAGATGATATGATTTATAAGTCGAAGACTGAAGAGGATCATGTTGAGTATTTGTTAAATTTGTTTCAGCGTTTAAGAATGTTTAAACTCCATTTGAATCCTAATATATTCACTTTTAGTGTCTGTTCAGGAAAGATGTTGGGCTTTATTGTCAGCTAGAAAGGTATTGAAGTATACCCTGATAAAGTCAGAGCTATTCAAGAAATGCATGTACCCAAAATAGAAAAACAAGTTAGAGGATTCCTGGGGTGTTTGAACTACATCTCCTGATTTATATCTAACATGACTACCACTTGTGGGCCGATCTTCAAACCTCTAAGCATCAAATCGATTCCACCATTTTCAGACCTTGAAGCTCGTTTAGGAAAGGTATATACGAGTTTCATTTTCATCCAAACAAGTTACCACTCTCTTCGCCTTGTTCCACTGATCATTTCCCCTAACCTAACTGGAATTTATTCTTCATATTTGGAATTTAATTTTTGTTTGAAGTAGCTAGGGTTCTTGCGTATTTATGCAAATTCTCTTTGCTCAGACCAAATATATTGATCTTGAGTAAGGAAACATGAACGATGAATTAAGATAAAGCTTGCACCATGAGTGTTTGAGCTTAAAAATACAGTTCATGATCTTGCCATAGCTAGGTTGAAGATGATGACATTCGCGCCTTCTAGAGCGAAATTCAAATCCTCACCAATAGCGTGTTGACACGCATTTTTTTGAATGTGTTTTAGCCGTTGTAATCTAGTGCAATGATCTGATTGAGAGCGTGTGTTTTACTTAAGATCTGAACCCTTGGATGCGTGTAATTTTGATCTGATGGCCAAGCGTGTGTTTGCTAGCTAACTGTTGATCAGATCCTATAGTTCAAATATTTTGCTTATTTTACATTTTTTTAAACTGTTTTTAAATTCCTTTTTATTTTGAAAATTCATTAAAAATAGCTTCTTTCACTTTTTTCATTCCAATTTTTTTCCATAATTTTCTAAAAATATTTTCTGTTTTATGAGAACTTCTCCATATTTTTATTCCTTGATCTAATATTTTTCATTATTTTCTTTATTTTTCATGCATTTTAATTTGTTTAAAAATATTTTTATGCATTTTTAAATTCTCCAAAAAATTTCATGTGATCCTTGACTTGTTTTTAATTTACCATAATTTTCTTGAGCATTGGTTTGTTGTTTAAAAGCCTCATTCTAATTTTCTATTTTATTTTCATTTAAAAATCATTTAAAAAATATTTTCAGGCATTTTTAATTGCTAGTTGTTGCCTTGGATCATAACTTGTTGACAAAGCTTCTCTTTAATTTCAATGGACTTTGGGTGTTGATGAGGTTGGATGAACCTTCATCAATTCAAATCTATCATTTAATTAATAATTTGATTAATTTTTGGTGATTTGAATTGATGATAGGTTTAGTGCCTTAATCCACCAAGAAAGGTGATTGAAATTGATGATGAATTGATCTTGAGTCTTGATTCAATTTGGTATTCTCTACATCTTTCCTTCTCCATCTTTTTCCTTTTTTTTCTCTTGATCAATTGGATGATTAGTTGTCCATCTTGTTCATAATGTTTAGATTGATGCTTGATGAACTTTCATCATTTCAAATCTACCATTTGATTGATTGTTGATCATTGGAGGTACTTTGAATTGATGCATAAGTTTGTCCTAAGTTATCATGAAGGATTGATTGATGTAATTGACCAATCTCATTGCCTTAGTGTTTAATCCCTCCTTGGTTTTTACTTGTGTTACATGTTTTAGGAGTATGATTTCTATCATATCTCTAACATGTATGGTACATAAATTGTTATTGACCGGCCTCCCATAGTATGATCTTCCATATAGATTGTGCTACGATTGCTTAACATAGCGCTAAATTTATCCCGAATCGGATCATTAATTCAAACATCAATACTAACCATATTTTTGTTGTAACTTTTATTTTATGCCATTTACTTTTATGCACATTTACTTTCATGTCATTTACTTTCTTGCTATTTATATTATGCTTTTGCTTCTGTCATTACATGTCATATTGCTATTGTTTATACTTGCTTTTTTCTTTTGTCCACTTGGACTTTTTCTCTTTCTTTTAAGACATTAATAAAGGAAAAAACCCTAAAAGACTTAATTGTTTCCTTGGACTATTGGTTACTATCTCAAGCTTAGAGGTTGGACTTATGTACTTAGATTTAGGTTCTTGATCCTTTGCTTTGGAGTCGTGATTTGAAACCTTGGAATTCATCTGGTACCTTTGACCTTGGGTTGACTTCCTTTGAAGACTTGGTTTATTCTTTGCTTAATGATTGCTTATTGCTTAAATCTAAAGGATGGGAAGGTTGGCTTGACTTATGTCAGAAGCTTTCTATTTTGGTTAGATCTTTCCTTTCCTTGCTCTTACTTTATACATTAGGGAAACCTCTTCATCTCCTCCTTTTTTTTAATTTTCAAAATCTTCTTCCTTTTTCAAAAACCTTCTTGTTTTCAAACTTGAACCACTTTCACAATAAACCTTGACGTTGTCAAGTGATTTTAAAACTTTCTTCCTTAAATAAATGCTAATTCATCTTTAGCATATCAAGACCATTTCAAAAGACATAAAAAACACACAAACTCATTCAAATCATTTTGTGCCCTTTGTGCACTTTTTCTTTAAAACCTTTTCTTAAGGATTAGACATGAGTCATTTTCATAGTTGATATGTAATTCTCTTATCCCCATAGTGATGTTTGATGTTGATTCTTTTCCATTTAAGAGAGTTAATGGCATACTTGTTGATCTCTATCCAAGTTGGATATCTTCTCAATAGTTATGCAAAGGTCCATTTTCATATACTTGTGGGCGATTAGTTGAGTTTTCTCCTTAAAATGAAAACTTGTCTTTCCATTTGAAATCAATCACAACAAATCTCTTTTGATATTTTTACCATGAACTACGAGGTTTTGATCCTCCATTGCACTTTGTGGGTACGTAGGCACGAAGCTCAGGAAGTCTTGTCAAACAACAAAATCTTAAAAAATATTTCTCTTCTCATCTCCCTAATCTTTTGCAAACAACTGGTTTTAAGCTAAACATAGATTTTCAAGAGGTTCCTATAGAGTACTATAAATGTTTTGGGTGCTAACACTTTCCCATTGCATAACCAACCCCCTTACCCTTTGTCTCTCTATTTTATTAGTTTTGTTTTAAAACCTCTGTGGGTTTTGTTCGTTCTTTTTCCCATTCCTTTGGGAAAATAAAAGTTCGGTGGCGACTCTTGCTTTATGAGTTAAGTTAATCAATAGTTTAATCTCAAATTTTCTCGCTACACCATCCCTATAGGTAACACTTCACTAATTCTTCATTAGAATTAGCTACTTGCTCCTGATCTACACCACCTGACCAGAGCACACCAAAATTGGACCAAAGTCCATACACCATGATGCATGACTCTCAACAACATGCATTATCACCAAAAGGTTCACCAAAAGAATCACCATGTATATTTCATCATTTATGCATAACATCATTCATCGCATGCAACAATTAATAAATGTTTCAACATTAATAAACAACAACAAAATAGCAGTAAATCAACAGATATAACTTCATAAGCATTCATTCAGGTTACTTCACCAAAACAACAACACACCATTGCATAAAAATAACGATTCGCTAATTAATCATACAAGTAAGCACAAACATTGCCATAGTAGACATATGATTATAATTCAAATAATTCACCAAGCACTATCATGAATGTAGCTCTGCGTGTTAGCTTTCTAATGCTTTGAACAATGTCTCATTTGGACTTACAAAACGAAAGTTACAGCCAAAATCGTCGGACAATACAACAAAATCAAAAACATAATTGTTCACAATTTGGCCTAAGACAATTGATTTTCATAAGGTAACAATCGACAGTCATCAAGACGATTTCAATACTGAATTCTCAAAACTCAAGTTTTTAAGCCATACAATCAATTAATTAAGTGGTGCAATCGATTGTACTATTGTTTTTTTTTTCAAAATTTGAATTAGTGCAATTGATTATCATATGGTGACAATCGATTGTCACTATAATTTTTTCCATAAAAAGAACAGTTTTCATCATACGCTCATCACCCCCTCGTCCTTAAACCTTAGACATTTGTCCTCCACTTTCTGTTCAGATAGTTCAAGGAATTGTTGAACTTTTTACTCAAGAGAGTTATATCATTTGATAAGTTCTCTATTATATGCCCTTGACTTTCTTTAGTATTGGAAACAAAGGTTGTCACTGTGTTCTTCTTTACAGATCTTTCATTGATGCATATCTCAAAGGTTTGTAGGGAACCAGTGAGTTCATAAATATTTACAATGCTAATGTCCCAGGCTTCTTTAATAGCAGTCACTTTTATATTAAACCTTTTGGGAAATGATCTGAGAATTTTTCTGGTAAGCTTTTCTTCAGACATCTTTTCACTTAAGGAAAAGGAAGTGTTGGCAATATCACGTAGTCTGATATGGAATTCACAAATATATTCATTTTCATTCATCCTCAAATTCTCTCACTTAGTTTTAAGGAGATACAACCTTGACATACAGACTTTGGATGTGCCTTCATGCATAGTTTTGAGAATCCCCCAAGCTTCTTTAGCTTCTGAACATGTATTAATCAATCTGAACATCTTCATGTCCACATCATTGAATATAGAATTCAAAGCCTTGGAAATTCCAAGAGCTTCCTCATCTTCAGCATCAGTTCATTCATCTATTAGTTTTAAGCTCGTAGTTCCATGTTCAGAAGTGATCATTGGATGTTTCCACCTTTTTATAACAAATTTCCATGCTTTTTTACCCATTAATTTTAGAAATAAAACCATCGTAGCCTTCCAATAATCATAATTGGTGCCATCTGAAACTGACGGTTTGTTGACTGATCTCCATCTTTCATTGTGTCCATTTGAGCATAATTTATATAGAGTTCACCCAATAGGCTAGGTTGCTTGCTCTGATACCAATTGAAATTTTATTCCTCTGGGGACAGATGTCGAACACGATGTCCTAGACAACTGGTTCAACAAGTTAAACCAGAAACACTCCAATAGCAAGTACTAGTTAATGGAGTAGAAAAGCAGTAAATAACATGATAGTTGTTTACCCAATTTGGTGAAATAACAACTATGCCTGGGGGGCTGAGTCCATAACCCAATAAAGGAAATTCACTATTAATAGTTTAGCACAATTAGACTTACAAGCAACAATAAATCTTATGTTGTTCAATGTCTCTTCCTAACATTACCCAATGAATTTCTATTTAGAGCTCCCCCTAAACATGAGAACCTACTCACTTTCTTCCCAATCACACAACCTGTGATTGGAGATTACAACTTAATAATCAATGTTGAATACTACCACTCAACTCTAAACATGCCTTCTATGCAAAGTTAGTGAAACATAGAGGTGTACATATAACAATAATAAGGACTTAAAATAAACGCAACACTCTAAAAACTTCAATGTATTACTTGGCTTCCAATGTAGGTTTTGAGATTCTTATATAGCATAATAATTATGGGATTTTCATCATGGACTTGAGATTTGATTTCGTCTAGAATTAATGTAGAATCTGTTGGATATTATCTCTTCCATAAATCTCTCCAACAAGATATGATTTGTTTCAACTTAAATTCAAATTTAAATCTTCATTTAAATATGAACCAATATTCGTCCATCTGTCCAACAAATCATATAATCATATTTCTAAATAAAAGCAATAAAATATGATTGAATATTCTCAAAATGTTCATTTAAAATGCAGCAATCTGGTGACTGATAGAAGAGTAAACCTCCCAAGTCAACTCCATTTTTTTCTTCCATCATTCATCGAGCTCCTCGTTACCAATAACCAACCTCGTCAATAAGAATGTGAGTGGCATACTCCACCTTAGTGTTTCCGGCACAATTCAAAAATTTAAACACTACTTTGTATAATAGATGTAACAACGATTGTAAAAGAAATATAACCACAGTTAATGGTCTGCGGTAAAGAAGCGTGTGGTTGTAAGTGGGATATTTACAATCACAGTCTACTGGACGTGGTAATAAGCTGGCAAGTGCACTACATATCACCACGGTTGTAATAAACAACGGTAATGAAATGATTTAAGGTCTTGGGATTTGATACCCAACAACGCCATTTTGGGGTTTTTTTTAAATATGAATAACACGTTTACATATCACTGCGGTTGAAACACCCGACCGTGGTTATTTTTCAATATAATTTGTTTATTTTACAAAATTGCTAGATTTTTAACCTGTATTTTTTGAATCGAAAATAAAGCAGAAACAAAGACACAAACCATTTGAGAGCCACACCTATAGCTTGCAACTAAAATGACTCAAAATTATATTACATCAAAACCAAAAATTGCATTAAAAATAAATAAAAAAATTATATTACATCAAAACCAAAATGGTACAAAACAACATGCATTTCACCTATCATTACACCAAATAATATCTGCAACCTGATAAATGTGCATTGTCTTTTGGTGTCTTGACTTTAAACACCTATAATTTAAAATAATAATACTTGTTAGTAAATAACCTTAGAAATTATAACATATAATAAATTATGAATAAACAATAAAAAATATTTACTTGCTAATTTTCCCATTTGTCTTCTTCATAATCATTACAAATAATACGCACATCATCTTTATCAACTTATTCATATGAAGTATGCACTTGTGTTGCGTACGAAGGAATCAAACGAATATCAAAACTTAAATCATGATTCTCATCACTATGAGGAATGTATTTTCCTTGTAGAACAATTGATCATCTTTAGTCAAAAGGGTCACTCACATAAAATACTTGTTTTGCTTGGGTAGCCATGATGAATGGTTCGGTCATATAAGTTATCTTGCCAAGGTCAACCCATGTGAATTCTAACTTATCAGTTTGTACACCAATTTTATTGCCAACCCACTTGCATTTAAATAAAGACACTTTGAATAAAACATAATCAATCTCCAAAATCTCCTCAATGACCCTAAAGTACGCTCTAGATGCCAATATTGAATTCTTATCTTTTGAACTAGGGAAATACATGGATTCGGCCTCAACCATAACCCCAATACTTTGCATTGTACTATATTCATCTTTTGATTTTGTATAAAAGGAAAAAATATCAATGTTGTATGCAGTCCAAGTTACTACGTTAAATTTTGGCAAGTATTACAACTACTTAATTGTCTCAGATGCACTATCATCATTAGAAATCCTTTCATTAAACCAACTTATGAAATTCTTGTTATGCTCTTTCAACAACCACTTGTCATTCATTCGGGAATATTTTTCCTTGATAACTCTTTTATGAGTAGATAAGTAAGGTTCAACTTCGTCAACATTATTCAATATATACAAATGTGTTTGAAGAACTATATACTTATGCATTGAAATAACAGTTAAACCTTGAGTACCTCTACCTCCATACTTTGAGCATGGTGAGACTTTGGAATTCCTATATACTCTACTTCCGACAAAATAATTTGAACAAAACTCAACAGTTTCTTCTATGATGTACCTTTCAACGATCGAAGTTTTTGATTGATGATGATTCTTCGTATATCCTTTAAAGATATTCATGTATCGCTTTATTGGATACATCCACGTTAAATAAATTGGACCACAAAATCTGATTTCTCTGACTAGATAAACAATTAAGTGAACCATAATGTCAAAAAATAATGGAGGAAAATACGTATCCAATTGACACAAGACTATTGCAGCTTCATCTTTTAATTCATAAAATTTTTTGAAATAAAAAACTTTATTACATATAGAATTAAAGAATAAGCACAATATTGTTATAGTTACTCTTACATTTTTTGGTAGGATGTCACGGATAGTCACTAGTAGAAGTTGTTGCATCAAGACATGACAATCCTGAGATTTTAAGCCAATTAACTTGAGATCTTCCATTGATACAAGTTTATTGAAGTTTGATGAGTAACCTTGCAGAACTTTGATACAATGAAAACACTCACATAAACTTTTTTTCCTTTTTAGATAGAGTGTGACATGCCTGAGGCAAATAAGTTATTTTTCCTCTTTCTTATGGATCCAATTGTTGTTGTATACCCATTTCCACCATATCTAAATGAAATTCTTACTATCTTTAGTCTTGCCAAAAGTGTTTAGAAATGTTCCAATCAAACTATCACACACATTTTTCTCCACATGCTTCACATCAAGACAATGTATTACATCGAGGCTAAACCAATATGGAAGATCAAAGAACATATATCTCTTTTTCCAAATATTTCTCTCAGCGGGCCCTTTTTTTATTCTTTCCAAAGATAATAATATTAAGGTGTTCTTGTCGTTGATAAACTTCATCTCCCATTAAAAGTTTAGGAGAGATTTCAAACTCATGTTCTTCGTTAAAAGCCTTCTCCAATCTACGATAAGGATGATTGGATTTTAGAAATTTATGTTGCCTAAGGTAAACGATCTTTTTTCCAAACCAAAGTTGGTGAAAACATTTATTAGATTCACATATAGTACATGCTTTATGTCCCTTGACGCTGTATCTAGCCAAATTACCATATGCGGGAAAGTTGTTGATTGTGAAAAATAACATGGTCCGCTTCTTAAATGTTTCACCTGAATACGCATCATCAACGTCAACGCCTTCCTCCCAAAAAGTCTTAAATCTTCAATTAACGAACTTAGATAAACATCTATGTCGTTTCCAGGTTATTTTAGTCCAAAAATCATCATAGATAACAAGATACATTTACGCTTCATACATAACCAAGGAGATAGGTTGTAAATTATGAGAAGAACATGCCACAAAGTATGGTTAGTACTCAGATTATTAAAGTGGTTCATTCCATTTGTGCCAAGCCCAAGCCTAAGGTTTCTTAGCTCAAGGCCAAAATCCATAAACAACGAATCAATTTTCTTCCATTATAATGAATCAACTACATGGGGAATGTTTTCATCACATTTTCTTTCATCTACATGGAATATAATATTCTTTGCATTATTAGCATTAGCAAAAAGTCTCTTGAACCTTGGAATTATTGGCAAGTACTATAACACTTTAGCAAGAGGACACTTCTTGCTAAAATTGTCATAGTCATCACCACTATTGCTCTTCACCTTGTAGCGCAAGTCACCATAATCCAAACATTGATCCAATTTTTAATATTATTTCCTATATAATATGTCATCATTATGACATGCATGTATTTTTTATATACTCCAAACCCATTGGATACGATATCTTCTTAGCCTTATAACAACGATCTACCAAATTATTATCTTCTGGTAGCATTTGTTTCAGCAAATCAAGTAATTCCGTGAAAATTTCATTAGTTCACCCATTTTGTGCCTTCAAAATAAATAATTTTAACACCACAGACAATCATGTAAAACTTGTACACCCTTTGTATAAAGGTGCATCCTTATCACTACATAAAGTATCATAAATATGAGCTTTATGACGTCGCATTTAGATTTTTATCCACTTCACCATGCCACGTCTATATTGTATAGTTTTGACAAATTTTATCACAACATAGGTGATGAAATTGTTCTACGTATTCAACGAATTCAAGAACTCATTTCTGATACACTAGACCTAATCTATAATCTTTCATCCAACTACAATCCATAATAAATTATGAAATTTATATCAAAAGCTTGTAGAATCATTTAACAATATAACAACACAATAAGTTATAAAATAATCTTTATCTTCATATCATTCAATCACAGAAATATATAACACTCCTGACAACATAAAAAATATCTTCATATCACTCAATCACAACAACACAAATGGCACACTAATGCTACACACAACATAGTAACATCTACACAATATTCTCACATACTAATATGTTGCATACATATATATACAACAACACTCTAACATATATACAACCTACATTCACAAAACATACTGGAGGTTCATACACACACTACATAGGAATATTGTTCAATCATAACAATATAACATTTAACAACACCAAAACCTAAAACTCAACATGAATGGTTATAAATGTGAAGAAATAGATAAAGTATCGTAATTAGAAGAAGAGGTTGTAACCAAGAAACACCCTTTGTGTATGTTCACACTCACTTTTGTTGAAGATGAAGAAATAGATAAAGTAAATCGCGTTTGTGTAAATTGAAGAAGATGATGTTCCAAGTAATGAATGAGAGGTAAAAAGATGAAGTTTGGAAGTCTGTTTCGCTATCGCTTGCGTCTGTTATTCACTAGGGACTTGTGTTATGAAGGAAATAAACTAAATCTGATATGTTTTAATTATAATGAAACACATTTCACCATGGTTGATAACACTAACCGTAGAGAAACATATAAATTTTAGGTGACATATAACCACGGTTGACAAAAACAACCACGGTGAAACTATTTTTAATTTTTATTTAAATTTACACATTAATGAGCACACTCTTTGTTGTATAGAAAAAATAGAAACATGTTGGTGTTGGGATCCGAAACCTGTTAGGCTTGACATTTCACCACAATTACTAGTATGTATCATAGTGATATGTATTTTAATGAAAAAACGCAGGCGCCTAATTGAGAGATATTACTTCAGTTGATTAATTAACCGAGGTAATAACATGTTACGATAGGTATATTTTGCAGTAATGAAATATTTTCTCTGCCTTATCTAGGTTGTGTTCCTTTTTTATCTAGGGGTTCCATATAATGGAAATCACTTAATCCCCATGCAGTAGCAACAATATCATTATGTTCTTCTCTTTAGGTCTCACATTAGGCCTAAATTCCGTTATGTTTAGTCGTAGTTGCATCATGTTAAACCATTGTCACAACCATTGTGTGTATCGCGTGAATGCTGACGGTTAGAATCGTCAAAATGGACTACATGCCAAGTCCAATAAAATACGAGGTTTTAGCCTTAAAATTAGAGACTAAATCTTGCAAGGGCGTTTTAGCCAACTCCTAAATAGTCTATTACTCATTATGGCTAGCCCATATTGATAACGAATAGTTTGTTTATCTCACAAAACAAATTCTAAAAATTATACTAATATATATGTTGCATCACTAAAAAACAACACATTGAGTTACATCACTTCACAAAGTTTTATCTTTTATATTATGAGAAAATAGGTGATGCATTGACAGTGTAAAATTTTTTTACACTGTCAACCAATCACGACCATGAATCCCGCCAAGTCAGACTGTAATTTTTAAAAATTTTATATGACATAGTAAAACGTTATGTTTTTATTGGATGACAGTGTAAAACTTTTTTACACTGTCAGTGCACTACCATTAAACCCTTATATTATATTCATTAATTCTATGTTAAATATTAAACATTAATACAATCTAATTAAAATTTAATTATTTCACATTTTAATTTACAACTTCTTCGTATGCTATTAATTCGTGTTATATTGGATATCTGTATATTATTTTGAACAATTACAAACTTATATTATATTTAAAAGGTTTAATATCTTTTTTGGTCTCGTATCTTAATTTTAGAGTTTATTTTGATCCCTTAATTTAAAAGTGGTTTATATTGGCCCCTTAACTCTTCAAAACGTTTCATATTAGTCATTTTTGTCCTATTTGCGACGAAAATTTTTAAAAATCAGTCGCTAAATTTGTCGTTAATTAGACAAAAGGAACTTAGATGAAACATTTTGAAAAGTTAAGAGACCAACATAAACCTTTTTAAAGTTAAGAGAATAAAATGAACTTCAAAGTTAAGATACATGACTAAAAAAGATATTAATTCTATTTAAAAATATGTTATGTTGTTTTTTAAATAATATTGTACTAATACTTTAAAAGTATTGTATTTAAAGTAACATAATTTATATATTGTATTTATAATAAATAATATTGTATTTATAATCTAAAATAACTCATTTAGAGTCGAATAGCGCGCAAATCATATAGGATAATGTTCAGATAATATATTTTAAACTTATAATAAAACATATATTTTTTAGTAAATCCTATGAAGTTTGAGGCCTCTCAAGATTGATATGTTTAAGAGGGATAATTCATTTTGATATCTCTATAGACAAAATAAAAATAATATAACATCAATAACGATGATAAAAAAAACTATCGGAAGAGTTTGAGAAAGTCTAGAATTTGAGTGAGATTGTTATTATCAATATTTTAAACTTAAGAAGTCTTTAAAAAAATAGTTCAAGAGAATCCATTAATATTTGTAAACTTTTAAATATCATTTTTTATAAATAGTTAGAAATTTCAATTTAATATCAGTAATTTTTATTGTTTTAAAAAATTAATTGTCTTAATTGAAACAAAATTTATTTTTATTTTATAAAAAATAGTTGTATATAAAAAATTATCATTATTTTTTAAAAATATTTTGAAATTTTAGTCAAATGCATCTCATTTAAAATACTAATCTAGTATAAAAAACTAGAGGGTTAATTTATTAATCACCTTTAACTTAAAAGAGGAAAATATATTTAGCCTTTTCTAAAAGATATCTTTCAAACACATCCTTATTTTAAATTGTTTTTTTAGGTGTGTTCAAAAGTTATCTTTCAAAAAAAACTCCTTTAACTTTTAATGAGTGCGACCAAATGAATAATAAAAGATAATGAGTGTATCAAAAAGATAATTTTCAAACTTTGAAAGTTTATTGGTCAAAAAGTATAGGTATGTGTGTTCTTTTCGTAAAGGCACGAGGACTTAGAGGCCTTAGTAGGTGTTCTGGACTGGATCAATGGCTAGAATTGGGTCAATCCGCTTTTACTCCAGAGCGGCCCAAATTACCTAAGTCCAATTCACAGAGGGGTAAAAGTTACATTTCTGTCCCTCCAACGGGGCAAGGAATGCAACGTTCCTCTCCGGAATTACTGCCCGTTACGCACGGCCTCATTGCTCCCCGAACAGCTAAGGGCAGGTGCCCGAAACCACGCTTATGCCCGACATAACGGCTAGTTTTGGACACCCTACCCGACATAACGGCTAGTTTGGGTAGTTACGTATTCTTTGGAAAAAACGGTTATTTCGCCCCGAAAATAGGACCGTTGGCCACGCGCTGGGGGCTCTATATAAACCCTCTCGCTTGAGAGGGTCAGGTATCGAATATTCACCCTAAGAATTCATACTTTGTACTTGCTCCTTTTCTCTGACCCTTTCTTACTTGAGCGTCGGAGTACCATGCAGGTACACCCCCTCCTCTCCATACGACCAGCATCCCTGACGCACTTGGCGACCTGATTCTACAGGATCTGATCCAGCCTTCACGATCAGTGGTGCCGTCTGTGGGAAACTTTGTTCTCCCCATCTTTCTTTCCTCAGAAATCGAAGATCAAAATAATTCTCAAACATCATCACGATCATGGCCTCCCAAGATCGCACCAAGGATGCTCTCCAAACCACCATCCTCCCCGTCAACAAATCTGACGTTAACGGCCAGTCATCTCTCCTCTGAGATGCCCGTTTCCTCAGGGATGGAGCCACTGCTTCTCCTTCCCCTACCCCCGCTGATCGCAACAACGATCAACCATCAATTGACATCCAGGCCATTCCTGTTCCGCCCAATGTCGACCCGGCCGTGGCAGCCCTCCTGGAGGCGATCAACAAAACCAACACCCTAATCCTGCAGCAGAACGAGAGGATCGGGGCACTAGAAGAGTCCCACCGTCCGAGATCTCCTCCTACGCGGAGGAACCAGCGACGATCAAGAAGCCCGCAGCCCCGGAAAGAAATCGACCGAAGGCTGCGCCAAGAACCTGATCCTCGCGTAGCCCGGAAGCACGACCAGATCTCCCCGCGTGACCAGCACGCTCATGACCACAAGAGGACTCGGAGGAACGAGCAATCTCCCCCGATCAAGTCTAAAGGACGGGACCGCTCACCTTCCCCGCGAAGGAACCGCTCACCTTCCCCGCGAAGGAACCGCTCACATTCTCCTCGAAGGAACCGCTCACCTTCTCCGCAAAGGAACCGGCGTCGCGAGCATCCCGTTCGGTCCCCATCATACACCAGTTCTAGTGACGACGACGAGCCTCGCGGCCCATTGTCCTAGGAGATCTTGGCTACCCGTCTCCCAAAAGGCTTGGAGAAACCCCCGTCACTTGGCACGTACGACGGGACCACCGACCCCGACGAGCACATCGAGAACATCGATGTGCTATTAGACTATCGCGGCGTACGGGGCGCCATCAAATGCAGACTGTTCCCGACCACGCTTCGGAAGGGAGCAATGACATGGTATAAGCAACTGCCCGAGGAGTCCATTACCTCGTGGAGACAGCTGGGCAGGATGTTCTCGCGGCACTTTACAGCATCTCGCCGCCACCCCCAAAACTGAGGCCTCTCTTGGAGCCATAATCCAGGGTAAAGACGAACCTCTCAGCGCATATATTGAGAGGTTCAACAAAGAAGCAGTACAGGTCCCGACGACGGACGGAATGAAGAAGTTTCTGCTCGAGCAGGGGCTCCGCCCAGGCTCTGAGTTTTCTAAAGCCATAGGCCTCGCGCCACTGAGGAACTTAGACGCCCTTCTCCTCAAAGCCCAATCACACATTCAGTATGAAGAGAAGGTTGCGGCCAGCAACATCCGAGCATCACGCCATCAGGAGAACACTCGTGCGTCCAGAGGAGAAGAAGCTTCGACATCTCGTCGAGGTGAGCGGAGGTGCGAAGACCGTCCTCGTGATTCCCGTGACAGCAAGGGCCCCTCCGAGCGGTTCCATGACTACACTCCCCTGACCGTTTCCAGGGAAAAGATCTTGTCCGAATGTGCCAATTCGGAGTTCAAACAGGCTGGGGTCCGCTTCCCTAAACAACTTCCGAACAGACCAAACGTGGACAAATTAAAATACTGCCGTTTCCACAAAAGTCACGACCATACTACGGAGGACTGCATCCATCTGAAGGATGCCATTGAAATACTGATCAGGGACGGCCACCTGAAGCAGTTCGCAAAGAAGAAGGACACTCCTCGGCAGGACGCCCAGGAGTCCAAGAAGGTCGAGGAGGAGGTACCCTCCTCGGAAGACGCCAATGTACAGGTCACTATGTCTATATCGCGACCCGAGGACTTCAACGTCCCGGACGGACTCAGCGCCCCTGCATATTTTGCGGCCCACAGCCCGTGGGAGACATTTCCCTCCGCCATGGTCATCTCTGGCGGGGGTTTCAACAAAGTCACTGTGGGCTCCGTGAAACGGAAGTTCGAACACCTGATCAACACAAGCTCCAGTAAAGTGACCACGCTTGATCGGGCACAGAAGGGCTCCGTCCCCATCTCCTTCTACCGGGAGGAACTCCTCGGCGGCTCCCCGAACTCAAGCATACCTTTGCTCGTCAGAGCCCGAATGGTGAACTTCGACGTTCGCAGAATACTAGTCGACCAGGGCAGCTCGGTCGACATCATGTACTCCCAGATGTTTTCAACACTTCAGCTGGATGAATCACCTTACCCCCTATGTAGGGTCCGATTTACAGAGATTCAACAGGTCTGTAACCAAGCCGTGGGGATACGTCGAGCTGATCGTGACCTTCGGATCAGCTGAGACGGCCAGATCCATCAAGGTGCAATTTCTGGTAATCGACTGCCCGTCGCTTTACCAATGCATTTTCGGAAGGCCAACTCTGGCCGAGTTGGTAGCAGTGCCCTCAACAGTACACCTGAAGATGAAGTATTACACTTCGAAAGGGATGGTCGCCACTGTGACACCCCCAATCTATACCCCCAAGCTATATTAAAGCGATAAATAAAATTCAAAATTTCATCAGAGTATATTTAAAACATGCACGGCATAGACTGGAGACGCCACATCAATTGAAGACAAAACATACAACACCTGCTCATACAGATATATAACAACTCAGGTAGTAATACACCCACAATCCAATTACAAGATAAAAGCGGAAAATCCGTAACCGAATAGCAACATATATATATATATATCATGAAAGTTTGCCATACATTAAGTCATACATGTACAATCCAAAGGATACATATATATAATACAAAATAATCACAAACGGCCACCCTAACTACCCGGTGTCACATATCAGAGCCGACCGACAAAAGAATGAAGACGCAAAGCTTCACAAAAAGACCTCCAGCAACTCTAATCTGCAATGCCTCATAGAGCATTATAAAACAGCAGAAGGGTGAGAAAAACAATCATAATACAGTTGAATATAATTATGTATTAACACGGAAATGCACCAGTAAAATATTCCCACCACCAATGCACCACAATCACATATAACACAACACAGTACAATTCTCAAGTATCAAATACCACTACACATCAATCATACACAATACACTCATCATCAATACAATTACACATATTCCATCTCATCAATCACATTCACAATTCCATGCACAATTAATCCATGATTTATGCGAATGCACAGAGACTGACACAACGACTCTATGCACATGCCATGCGGTACCGACTTCCAATATTTCTCATCACTAGTTCACTCAGGAACCCTGCTGGAATCATCGCTCGTTACTGAGGATCACTCAAGTAACACCCCATCGGGCCTACGTTGTTCCCTGTTGCTTTAGGTCCTCTTGGTATAAGGCACACGACGTTTATGGATTGCTTTAGGTCCTCTCGGTATAAGGCACACAATCTGATCGCTCACACCCCACATGGGCACACGATCGTCTATAACCATCGCTTTAGGTCCTCTTATTTTTAAGGCGCACGATATATCAAATCACTTTAGGTCCTCTTATTTTTAAGGCGCACGATGTTATAGCAGATTCCCCCTGGAATCAATCCGTCACTCAGGACGTCACAACAATGCATATCATGATGCTTGGCATACAATGACTCATGACATTTAATATGCACACATATACACATCCATAGTCATGCATATATCAACAATTACCATACATCGCATTTTCTTGCCATAAGGCCACCAATCATCATCACAATATGTATTTCATGCAATTTCATCACTCAACAGTACACAAGTCATATAATATCCACACCCACAGCATATTGCACATACACATCAAATTCACACCATTAAACGGCAAAAGTCAACAACCAAACAACACATTTTCTAATTCCCGACATAATTTAATCGGCCAACAATCTCCAAAATCATCATCATAAGAAAGTACATGCTATAAGCTTTCTAACGCATCATACCACGCCTCAAACTGACTCGCGGATCAAAATTTACAGAGAAAACAAATTGGGAAAACTGCTACATTCGCAGTGCGAAGCTCCTAGCGAGTCCTTCGCTACTTCATTCGCAGTGCGAATGTCCCAGCGAACCAAGGCAGAAGCAAAAATAGCCTAGAAAATTTCCACCCTTCGCATTGCAAACGTCCCAGCGAATGTTCGCTACCCCATTCGCAATGCGAATCCTCCATCGAACAGTGGCAGAAGCAAAAATAATACAACGTTTGCAGTGCGAACATCACGTGAACGCTCGCCACCCATTCGCTGGCCATTCGCAGTGCGAACCTGCGAATTCAGCAAAACCCAGCAGCGCACCAAATCACCCAAAAATGATATTTTCTCAAACCAAACATTTCCAAACCAACATATAACAGTCAAAACATAACCCAAGCATGATAACAAGTATTCTACTACGTTTACATCGATTTTCAACCCCGAACCCATCGATTTCTAACAAAATTCTCATTTCTAACCTAGAACTCAAAGATATGGAAAAGCAAGAAAACATCCAAGCAAACACATACATAATCATACACAAACATAGTATAATCGAGTTTCGCACCCTTACCCGATTTAATCGTGTTCTAGAAAGTCGGTTGATTGATTTCCAAGTTTTCCAAATTCTCTCTTTTTCTTCTCTTCTCCTTTCCTTTTCTTCTTCTCTTCTTTTTCTTTCTCTTACTATTTTTCTCTCTTTCTATTTTCTATTATATTCTAACTTAACAAAATAAATCAAAATGCCCAAAATACCCCTACACTCAAATATCTCGCAAATGTTCCCAAAACGTGACAAAATATATTCACGATGAAAAATAACATACTTCCACATAAAAGTCAGAAATAAAATAAAATAATAATAAAATACTCAAAAATGACCCAAATAAATAAAAAGACAAAACTGACCGGGGCGTTACAACTCTCCCCCACTTAGAAATTTTTGTCCTCGAAAATCTTACCTGAGACGAACAACTCTGGATACGACTCCCGCATCCGACTCTCCAACTCCCAAGTCAAATTGCCCTCAGCAGCGCCTCCCCACGCCACCTTCACAAGTGCAATATCCTTTCCCCGCAACCTCTTCAACTCGCGATCCAAAATACTCACCGGCAAAGCCTCAACCGTAAGGTTCTCCCTTACCTCAACCTCATCCATAGGAATCACATGCGACGGATCCGGAATATACTTCCGAAGCTGTGAAACATGGAACACATCATGCAAATTTGACAGACTCGGCTGCAACGCCACCCTATAAGCCACCGCACCCACTCTCGCAAATATCTGGTAAGGACCAATAAACTGAGAAGTAAGTTTCTTCGATTTCAATGTACGACCAACACCCGTTACCGGCGTAAACCTTAGAAATACATGATCGCCCTCTTGAAACTCAAGATTCTTCTGTCTCCGATCATGATAACTCTTTTGTCTGCTCTGAGAAGCCTTCATTTTCTCACGAATAAACTTCACCTTGTCTGTAGTCTGCTGTACCAACTCCGGTCCAACCACCGCTCTCTCGTCCGATTCATGCCAACACAACGGTGTCCGACATCTTCATCCATATAATGCTTCAAACGGTGCCATTCCAATACTAGAATGAAAACTGTTATTATACGTGAATTCAATCAACACAAGATAACTATCCCACGCACCACCTTGTTCGAGAACACAAGCTCTCAACAAATCCTCCAAAGACTGAATCGTTCTCTCCGTCTGACCATCCGTCTGCGGATGATAAGCCGAACTCAATCTCAATTTAGAACCCAACGCCTTCTGTAAACTTTCCCAAAATCTCGAGGTAAACCTTGGATCTCGATCCGAAACAATACTTAATGGAACTCCATGCAACTTCACAATCACACTGATATAAATCTCAGCTAACCGCTAAGAAAACTGATGTCAATCGGAATGAAATGAGCCGATTTAGTCAGCCTATCAACAACCACCCAAATAGCATTATGCCCTCGCGGAGTATTCGGCAACCCCGTTACAAAATCCATAGAAATGCTATCCCATTTCCATTTCGGAATATCCAACGGTTGCAACAACCCACTCGGCCTCTGATGTTCCACTTTCGACTTCTGGCACGTCAAACAAGCATACACAAACTGAGCCACATCTCTTTTCAATCCAGACCACTAGAAAATCTTTTTCAAATCTTGGTACATCTTATTCGCTCCCGGATGTATACTCAAATTACTCCGGTGTCCTTCTTCCAAAATTATCTTTTTCAACTCCGCATCGTCCGGAATACAAATTCTACCTCAGAACCTCAAAACACCATTAACATCCACTTGAAAATCACCACTCGCATCTTTTTCGTCAACCAACATCCAATCCACTAATTTCACGTCAAACTTCTGTTTCTCGCTCACCGTCACCAGAAAATCATTAGTAACCTTCAACATACCCAGCCTCACATTATCTGACGACACTTCACAAACCAAACTCAAATCTCTAAACGATTCCAAAAGTTCCCACTCCTTAACCATTAAAGCAGACATATGCAACGATTTTCGGCTCAATGCATCAGCTACCACATTAGCTTTACTAGGATGGTAATTCAAGCCAAAGTCGTAGTCCTTCAGAAATTCCAACCATCTACGTTGCCTCATATTCAATTCCTTCTGATCAAACAAATATTTCAAACTCTTGTGATCACTAAAGACTTCAAACCTCGCACCAAAAAGATAATGCCTCCAAATTTTCAACACAAAAACCACAGCCGCTAACTCCAAGTCATGCATAGGGTAATTCTTCTCATGCACTCTCAACTGCCTCGAAGCATACGCCACGACCTTACCGTCTTGCATTAGCACACCACCTAGACCAATCAAAGACGCATCACAATACACCACAAACGGTTCATTAGGATTCGGTAAAATCAAAATCGGAGTTGTCGTCAATCTTCTCTTCAGCTCATTAAAACTTTCCTCACACCGAATATCCCAAATGAACGCTTGCCCTTTACAAGTCAACTGGGTCAAAGGAAGTGCTAGCTTAGAAAAACCTTCAATAAACCTTCGATAATAACCGGCCAAACCCAAAAAGCTTCGAATTTCAGTAACAGATCTCAGAGCCTCCCATTGTAGAACTGTTTCTACTTTAGATGGATCCACAGAAATAGCATTACCTAAAATTACGTGTCCAAGAAAACTCACCTCCGTCAACCAAAACCCACACTTAGACAATTTGGCAAAAAGCTTCCTTTCTTTCAAAACCTGTAAAACAATACGCAAATGCTCCACGTGCTCCTCCCGAGACTTAGAATAAATCAAAATGTCGTCAATAAACACAACAACAAATCGATCCAAATACTCGTGAAAAATACGATTCATGTACTCCATAAACACACCTGGCGCATTAGAAACCCCGAACGGCATCACAGAGTATTCATAATGACCGTAATGTGCCTTAAAAGCCGTCTTCTGAATATCTTCCTCTTTCACCCTAATCTGATGATACCCTGACCTCAAATCAATCTTACTGAACACACAAGCACCAACCAACTGATCTATCAGATTATCAATTCTCGGAAGAGGATACTTATTCTTAATCGTCACCTTATTCAACTGGCGATAATCAATACACAACCGCATACTTCCATCTTTCTTTTTCACCATTAAAACTGGAGCACCCCAAGGAGAAACACTTGGCCTCACAAACCTCTTTTCCAACAACTCATTCAATTGCTTCTTCAACTCAACTAACTCAGATGTCGACATACGATAAGGTGCCATCGATACAGGTCTAGTACCAGGAACTAGATCTATAGAAAACTCCACCTCTCTCTCTGGCGGCACATCTGAAATATCCTCAGGAAACACTTCAGGAAAATCACACACAACCGGAAACACATCAAGTGAAACTTGACTATCCACAGTCAAAGATGCAAACAACCCAAACAACTGAGCTTCATCCGCCAAAAGTTTCTTCAACTCTTTGGTAGATAAGAAACTCGAGTCTTCGTCTTCCTCAAGAGAAGGAAACCTTACTAGCTTATGGTAACAATCAATATGAACCCGATTGAATTGCAACCAATTCATTCCCAGAACCATATCTAACCCTTCCAACGGCAAACACACTAAATCCATCTCAAAGTCTTTACCATAAATGGTCAAAGGACAACTTAAACAAACCAAAGAAGTTGTTATTGACCCCATCGCTGGAGTATCAATAACCATCTCACCATCCATCAAAGACAACACAAGATTCAAACGCTTCGCACACTCAGATGAAATAAACGAATGAGTCGCTCCAGTATCAATAATAGCAACTAAAGGCGTACTATTAATAAAACAAGTACCTCTGATCAGACGATCTGCACTTGAAGTCTGAGTCCCCGCCAATGAAAATACCTTTCCACTAGTTGGAGCTTGCTTCGGTTTCTGACACTTTGTGCTAATATGACCAGGTTCCCCACAGTTGAAACACTTCACCACATTCTTCCGTTTACAATCAACTACAACATGTCTGACACCTCCACAATTAGAACACTTTCTCACATCTTTCCTGCACTCAAACTGACGATGCCCCAACTCACCACATTTAAAACATCTCGGAGAATTAGACATACCTCCTCCACCTGACCTTTGATCAAAAGTACCCATCTGCTTACCTTTATCAGCTGGTGTTACATACGGACCACCACGAAACTGTTGCTTCCCTTTCCTCTCGCTCACACTCTTGTAGTGAGTAGAACGAGCCTTACTATCCTCCTCATAAATCCTACAACATTCCACCAAATCAGAAAACCTTCTTATCCTTTGATAACCGATTGCTTGCTTAATCTCAGGACGCAATCCACTCTCAAACTTCACACACTTAGAAAACTCAGCAGTCGCTTCAGCACAATGAAGATAAAACTGCACAAGCTCCACAAACTTAGCAATATAATCAACAACAGACATACTACCTTGTTTCAGTTCCAAGAACTCAATTTCCTTCTTTCCTCTAACATCCTCAGGAAAATACTTCCTCAGAAACTCCTGGCTAAATAATTCCCAAGTAACTTCTTCATCCCGAGCTTCCAACACCTGACGAGTACTAACCCACCAGTCATCAGCTTCTTCCTATAACATGTGAGTTCCCAGTCTCACCTTACTGTCCTCAGCACAATCCATAACTCAGAAAATCCTTTCAATCTCTTTCAACCAAATCTGTGCACCATCAGGATTATGTCTCGCCTTAAAGACAGGCAGTCTGTTCTTCTTGAACTCATCATTACCCGCAGCATTAGGTGCACCTTGCACAGCACGATCCATAGCTTGCATCACAGTAGCCAAAGCAGCATCATTCCTACTGGCCATATTCTGTTCATTTCCAATAACAGAAACTATGGTTAAACAAACAGCTCACTCCAAACACCAAGAACGACAAGGACTGACACAACTGACACGGACTGGCTCTGATACCACTTAATGTGACACCCCGAATCTATACCCCCAAGCTATATTAAAGCGATAAATAAAATTCAAAATTTCATCAGAGTATATTTAAAACACACACGGCATAGACTGGAGACGCCACATCAATTGAAGACAAAACATACAACACCTGCTCATACAGATATGCAACAACTCAGGTAGTAATACACCCACAATCCAATTACAGAATAAAAGCGGAAAATCCGTAACCGAATATCAACATATATATATATATATCATGAAAGTTTGTCATACATCAAGTCATACATGTACAATCCAAAGGATACATATACATAATACAAAATAATCACAAACGGCCACCCTAACTACCCGGTGTCACATATCAGAGCCGACCGACAAAAGAATGAAGACGCAAAGCTTCACAAAAAGACCTCCAGCAACTCTAATCTGCAATGCCTCATAGAGCATTATAAAATAGCAGAAGGGTGAGAAAAAGAATCATAATACAGTTGCATATAATTATATATTAACACGGAAATGCACCAGTAAAATATTCCCACCACAAATGCACCACAATCACATATAACACAACACAGTACAATTCTTAAGTATCAAATACCACTACACATCAATCATACACAATACACTCATCATCAATACAATTACACATATTCCATCTCATCAATCACATTCACAATTCCATGCACAATTAATCCATGATTTATGCGAATGCACAGAGACCGACACAACGACTCTATGCACATGCCATGCGGTACCGACTTCCAATGTTTCTCATCACTAGTTCACTCAGGAACCCTGCTGGAATCATCGCTCGTTACTGAGGATCACTCAAGTAACACCCCGTCGGGCCTACGATGTTCCCCGTCTCTTTAGGTCCTCTTGGTATAAGGCGCACGACGTTTATGGATTGCTTTAGGTCCTCTCGGTATAAGGCGCATAATCCGATCACTCACACCCCACATGGGCACACGATCATCTATAACCATCGCTTTAGGTCCTCTTATTTTTAAGGCGCACGATATATCAAATCGCTTTAGGTCCTCTTATTTTTAAGGCGCACGATGTTATAGCAGATTCCCCCTGGAATCAATCCGTCACAACAATGCATATCATGATGCTTGGCATACAATGACTCATGACATTTAATATGCACACATATACACATCCATAGTCATGCATATATCAATAATTACCATACATCGCATTTTCTTGCCATAAGGCCACCAATCATCATCACAATATGTATTTCATGCAATTTCATCACTCAACAGTACACAAGTCATACAATATCCACACCCACAGCATATTGCACATACACATCTAATTCACACCATTAAACGGCAAAAGTCGACAATGAAACAACACATTTTCTAATTCCCGACATAATTTAATCGGCCAACAATCTCCAAAATCATCATCATAAGAAAGTACATGCTACAAGCTTTCTAACGCATCATACCACGCCTCAAACCGACTCGCGGATCAAAAGTTACCGAGAAAACAAATTGGGAAAACTGCTACATTCGCAGTGTGAAGCTCCTAGCGAGTCATTCGCTACTTCATTCGCAGTGTGAATGTCCCAGCGAACCAAGGCAGAAGCAAAAATAGCCTAGAAATTTTCCACCCTTCGCAGTGTGAACGTCCCAGCGAATGTTCGCTACCCCATTCGCAATACGAATCCTCCAGCGAACAGTGGCAGAAGCAAAAATAATGCAACGTTCACAGTGCGAACATCACGCGAACGCTCGCCACCCATTCGCTGGCCATTCGCAGTGCGAACCTGCGAATTCAGCAAAACCCAGCAGCGCACCAAATCACCCAAAAATGATATTTTCTCAAACCAAACATTTCCAAACCAACATATAACAGTCAAAACATAACCCAAGCATGATAACAAGTATTATACTACGTTTACATCGATTTTCAAACGCGAACCTATCGATTTCTAACAAAATTCTCATTTCCAACCTAGAACTCAAAGCTATGGAAAAGCAAGAAAACATCCAAGCAAACACATACATAATCATACACAAATATAGTATAATCGAGTTTCGCACCCTTACCCGATTTAATCGTGTTCTAGAAAGTCGGTTGATTGATTTCCAAGTTTTCTAAATTCTCTCTTTTTCTTCTCTTCTCCTTTCCTTTTCTTCTTCTCTTCTTTTTCTTTCTCTTACTATTTTTCTCTCTTTCTATTTTCTATTATATTCTAACTTAACAAAATAAATCAAAATGCCCAAAATACCCCTACACTCAAATATCTCGCAAATGTTCCCAAAACGCGACAAAATATATTCACGATGAAAAATAACATACTTCCACATAAAAGTCAGAAATAAAATAATATAATAATAAAATACTAAAAAACGACCCAAATAAATAAAAAGACAAAACTGACAAAACTGACCGGGGCGTTACAGCCACCCTCCACGGCGATATAGAAGCTTCCCGACGGTGTTTCAAAGCAGCTACAAAGGGACTCAACACCATTACGCCCAAGCCAAAAGTGTCGAGCAAGCCAGCACTGTCAAGCAGCTCCGAGGAGGCCAAGCCCCAGCCCTAGGTCGACTCTATCGACCTCGACAGTCGCTTCCCCGAGGACCAACAGGAGGAACGAGCAGCTTCAGCCTGCCCGTCCACGTCGTCCAGCAGCAGCTCCCATCCGATGCGCCCAATCCCGGATGGCAACTTCGAGATAGTTCTGTTCGGCAAAGACCCCCAACGGGGAGTAAAGATCGGTGTAGACCTTCCTGACATCGCGAGGAAGCAGCTCAAAGCATGCCTCCGAGAGAATACCGGCCTCTTCGCATGGAGTGCCGCGGAAATGCCCGGCTTGGATCCATCCGTCGCTTGTCACCAGCTGACCATCGACCCGGCCGCCAAGGCCGTAGCACAACGCAGGAGGAAGCAGTCTCTGGAGAAAATGGAGGCTGCTGAAAAAGCTGTAAAGGACCTCCTCGAGGCCAAATTTATTTCGGAAGCCAAGTACACAACTTGGCTGTCCAACGTTGTATTAGTTAAAAAATCTAATGGAAAATGGCGCATGTGCATTAATTATACCGATCTCAATAAGGCATGCCCGAAGGATGCCTACCCCCTCCCCAATATTGATAAACTTGTTGATAATTCTGCTGGTTTTAAACTTTTATCGTTCATGGATGCCTACTTGTGCTACAATCAAATCCCAATGGCAATGTTCGACAAATAATATACGGCCTTTATGACCAAATCAGGCAACTATTACTACAACGTAATGCCCTTCGGCCTGAAGAACGCCGGAGCAACGTATCAACGAATGATGAACAAAGTGTTTCAGGGAGAAATAGGCGACATGCTCGAAGTCTACATGGACGACATGATCGTAAAATCCCACGAGGAAACCGATCATACCGCCCACTTGAGAAAGGTCTTCGAACAGGCCAGGAAATACAAAATGCGTTTTAATCTGGAGAAGTGCACGTTCGGTGTCCGGGCAGGTAAATTCCTCGGCTTCTACTTGACAGAACGAGGAATCGAAGCCAACCCCGACAAATGCAGAGCATTCTCCGAGTTTCCTACGCCCAAGTCCAAAAAATCCATCCAGTCCCTCAACAGGATGCTCGCGTCACTATCTCGTTTCATGGTCAAGTCCGTCCAGCACACCTTACCGTTCTTCAAACTCCTCCGCAAAGAGGCAACATTCGAATGGACTGAGGAGTGCGACAAGGCCCTTCTCCATCTAAAACGGGCACTCTCAGAGCCACCGGTCCTCTCTCGCCCAGACAATGGCGAAACGTTGTACCTATACCTGGCCATAGCAACCGAAGCAGTGAGTGTCACTCTCATCCGCGAGACGCCTAACGGGCAGAAGCCTATTTATTTCACGAGCAAAGCGCTGCAAGGACTAAAGTTAAGATACCAACAGATAGAGAAGGTGGCGCTGACCCTCATCAACGCAGCTAGAAGGTTAAGACACTACTTCCTGGTTCACACGATCGTGGTTCGAACAGATCAGCCCATAAAGCAGTTGCTCGGATGACCAGATATGGCTGGCCGAATGCTCAAATAGTCATTGGAACTGTCCGAATTCGACATCCAATACGAAGGCAGAAAAGCCCTCAAGGCCCAAGCTCTGGCCGACTTTGTCACGGAGATGACGTTCGCAGACTCACCCGCGAGCGAAGCATGCAAATAGACCATCTTCGTCGACGGTGCCTCAAGCTCTGTAGGAAGTGGCGCGGGCATCATACTGGAGAGCGACGAAGGAATTATCGTCGAGGTATCACTCACACTGTCTTTCCCAACCTCCAATAACCAGGCTGAATACGAAGCCTTCCTTGCTGGGCTACGCCTTGCCGAGGACCTAGGCGCAGAGGAAGTCGTCATTTACACAGATTCACAACTCGTGGCCCTCCAGGTCCGGGGAGAATACCAAGCCAAAAACGACAACCTGACCGAATACTTGGCCCTGGTAAAGAAGGAAATGGCTAAGTTCACAACAGTGGAAGTGAAACACGTTCCCCACGAACATAACGTACGAGCAGACGTGCTATCCAAACTAGCCAGCACGAAGAAGAAAGGCGGAAACAAATCTGTCATACAGGAAGTACTTCCTCGACCCAGCATCGAGAAGGCCTCCGCGACACTCGACGTGCAGGTGATCGGCGATAACAACTGTTGGATGACCCCAGTCTACAACTATCTCGCCAAAGACGAACTCCCATCTGACCCAAAGGAGGCCAGCATAGTCAGGCGAAGAGCCTGCTCTTATGTCTTGGTCGAAGATAAACTCTACAGACGAGGATTCTCCATTCCGCTGCTCAAATGTGTCGAGGAGGAAATGGTTGGACACATCCTGCACAAAATCCACGAAGGAATCAACGCCCAACATCTAGGCGGAAGGTCCCTTGCTCGAAAGGCTCTCCGTGCAGGATACTACTGGCCGACCATGCAAAATGGCGCGAAAGAACACGTGAAGAAATGCAACAAATGCCAACGGCACGGGGACATGCATCTGGCTCCGCCTAACGAGCTCAAGGCTATGTCCTCCCCGTGGCCATTCGCCTGGTGGGGCCTAGACATCCTAGGACCCTTCGTGGTAGGATCAAGTCAGAACAAATATCTCATAGTGGGCGTGGACTATTTCACAAAATGGATAGAGGCAGATGCTCTAGCCAAAATAACTGCCCTCAACATCCTGCGTTTCTACAAACGAAACATCCTCGCATGTTTCGGTATTCCCCAAGCGATAGTAACGGACAACGGGACGCAATTCACGGACAGGAAGTTCCAGGACTTCGTCGCCCAACAGGGCACGAAGCAGCACTTCGCATTTGTGGAGCACCCTCAAACAAATGGGCAGGCTGAAGCAGCCAACCGAGTCATCCTTCGAGGCCTCAAGCGAATGCTAGACGAAACAAAGAAGGCATGGGTCGAGGAACTGCACAGCGTACTGTGGGCATACCGCACAACTCCGCACTCAACGACGGGGGAAACACCTTTCTGTTTAGCATATGGGACCGAGGCTGTAATTCCCGTCGAAGTTCATATGCCCTCTAGGCAGACAGAGTCTCCCCTAGACGAGGAGATGAACGACGAATCATTAAGAGAAGAGCTAGACCTCGTCGAGGAAATCCGAACCGGGGCAGCCCTTCGTGAAGCCTCACTAAAACAAAAAATTACCATCAGGCACAACGCCAAGGTGATACGGCGAGAGTTCGACGTGGGAAGCCTTGTTCTAAGAAGAAACCACAAAGACTCCCGCGAAGGAAAACTAGCAGCCAACTGGGAAGGACCCTATCGTGTCCGAGCAAAAATGGAAAATGGGGCCTACTACCTAGAACATCTCTTTGGGGAAGAACTTGCTCGACCATGGAACGCTGAAAAGCTAAAACAATATTACAGCTAAATTCTCGGTTCGACCCATCGTAACGACGAACGTCAGCTACTGACCACTATGCGCGTCTAGGTACAAGCGTCGCATACGATTAAAGCATAACCCCCCTCAGTAACGAGCCGAGTAACTGCTCGACAGCGGTCCTCGATCGAGCATCGCCGCTGTCAAAGTACCATGATTGGCAGAACCCCAGCTCGCTATGGGACGTTCATGCCGCGAACTCAGGCCTCAAATGCGACCTGAGCTCCGCACCCCGCCAGGACATTCCCCGGCAGTTCGACCAGTTCCCCTCACTGTCAAACACATCTGCAACGAGCAATTCCCCCAAAATATTTGCACAAGTCAAATACCCACTATCACGGGCGGACATACATTCACAGCGAGCATGCATACAACACTTAGCAAAAATAAACGCAAGTAAAATCATGCAGATGATGAAGCCAGAAATATAATAAGTTAACATAATGGGTGACCACAAGGGCCACAATTGTACTTAGTTACATCAAACGGGGGCCATGCCCCCCTGAAAATAAAATAAATTACAATGATTCCACGACACGCAGGCCGGACAGATTACAACAACATCAAAAATACAAACTCCTCATTCGTCCGCATGCTCGGTAGGCTCTGGCTGGGGTCTCTGGTCCTCTGCGGGCTGATCCTCGGGGGTACTTTCAAGGAGATCGTCGGGCACGACAATACGGCCACCTTCTACATGCGCCAGGTAGTGAGTACCCTCGACAGAAAAATCGAGCTCAGGGTTCATCACTCGTAATTGAGCCACGACATTTTTGAAGGACTCCTCCGCGACGGCAATACCGTCGTCTTCGGCCAGTAGCATGCGAGCAACCAGCTCGGATCTAGTCTTCAAGTTGTTCACATCGTCCGGCTCGTCGACACCCGGGGCATTGACCGCCCTCAGCTCCCTGATCAGCTCCTCGACAGCTTTCTTCTCCGCCGCCAGCGTGGAGTTCTCCTCCTTCAGCCTGGCCGCCTCCTTTTCAGCCTTCTTCCGAGCCTCGTCGGCACCCTTGACCTCTTCCTTAAGAGATGCCATAGAAGCATGGGAAGGATTAAGTTCGGACTCAGTTATAGAGTCCCCTTCAGCGCAAACAACCGCCATCTCTAGCATCCTGACCAAGGCAGAAGCGTCTTGGGCTACCAGCGCCCTCTTACTCGGGAGATCCATACCTTCCAAGCGAAGAGATTCCGCCTGGGGAACGACGAAAGAGTTGCCTTAAAAAAACCTCCTATCAAGGATACAGGGAGGAAGCTCGAACTTCCCTTTCTTCGGCACCCGAGTAAGGTCCACGACGTCAGCTACCCTTGGCCGCTTCGCTCGCCCGGTCAAGGACAGAGGAGACCCCCGAGGAGCAGAAGTAGGAGAAGAAGAGATCCCCACAGCAGTTTGAACAGGAGGAGGAGCACGCGCACCGCAAACCGAGATTTCGTAGGAGCCGCCTCGGCCTTATTCCTCGCTGTAACGCCCCAGTTTTGTAAGTTTTTATTTAATCGAGTCGTTTTGATTATTTTATTATTATTTTATTTTATTTTCGACTTTTATGTGAAAATATGTTATTTTTCATCGTGAATATATTTGATCGGGTTTTGGGAACGTTTGCGAGATAATTGAGTGTGGGGGTATTTTGGTCATTTCATGATATTTTCCTTAAGTTAGAAAGAATAGAAAATAGAAAGAGAGAAAAATAGAGAGAAAGAAAGAGAGGAGAAAGAAAAGGGAAGAAGAGAAGAAAAAGAGAGAAAAGAAGAAATCGATCAACCGACTTTTCTACACGCGATTAAATCGGGTAAGGGTGCGAAACTCGATTATACTATGCTTGTGTATGATTATGTATGTGTGTATAGGATTGTTTGTTGTGTTTTTGTAGTTTCTATTCTAGGTTGATAATGAGAAATCGATGGTTTCACGGTTGAAAATCGGTGTAAACGTAGTAGAATACCTGTTATCATGATAGAGTTATGTTCTAATTGTATATGTTGGTTTGGAAATGTTTTGGATGAGAAAACATCATTTTTGGGTGATCTGGTGCGCTGCTGGGTTTTGCTGAAATCGCAGGTTCGCACTGCGAATGGCCAGCGAAGGGGTGGCGAGCGTTCGCGTGATGTTCGCACTGCGAACATTGTATTATTTTTCATGCTGCCACTGTTCGCTGGAGGATTCGCATTGCGAATGGAGTAGCGAGAATTAGCTGGATGGTTCGCACTGCGAACGTTGGGAATTTTCTAGGCTATTTTGCTTCTGCCACTGTTCGCTGGGACATTCACACTGCGAATGAAGTAGCGAAGGACTCGCTAGGGGATTCGCACTACGAATGTAGCAGTTTTTCCCAATTTGTTTTCTTTGTAACTTTTGATCCGTGAGTCGGTTTGAGGCGTAGTTTGATGTGTTAGAAAGCTTGTGAAATGTTCTTTATTGTTGTGATGGTTTTGAGATTGTTGGCCGATTAAATTATGTTGGGAATTAGAAAATGCGTTGTTTTGTTGTCGACTTTTGCCGTTTAATTGGGTGAACTTGATGTGTATGTACAATATGTTGTTGGTGTGAATATTTTATTACTTGTGTACTGTTGAGAGATATAAATGCATGAAATACATATGGTGATAATGACTGGTGGCCTTAGGGCAAGAGAATGAAATGTGTGGTAATGGTTGATATATGCATGATTATGGGTGTATATGTGTGCATATTAAATGCCATGAGTCATTGTATGCCAAGCATCATGATATGCATTGTTGTGATGTCCTGAGTGACGGGTTGATTCCAGAGGGAATCTGCTATAACATCGTGCGCCTTAAAAATAAGAGGACCTAAAGTGATTTGATATATCGTGCGCCTTAAAAATAAGAGGACCTAAAGCGATGGTTATAGACGATCGTGTGCCCATGTGGGGTGTGAGCGATCGGATTGTGCGCCTTATACCGAGAGGACCTAAAGCAATCCATAAACATCGTGCGCCTTATACCAAGAGGACCTAAAGCGACGGGGAACATCGTAGGCCCGACGGGGTGTTACTTGAGCGATCTTCAGTAACGAGCAATGATTCCAGCAGAGCTCCTGAGTGAACTAGTGATGAGAAATATTGGAAGTCGGTACCGCATGGCATGTGCATAGAGTCGTGGTGTCGGTCTCTGTGCATTTGCATAAATCATGGATTAATTGTGCATAGAATTGTGAATGTGATTGATGAGATGGAATATGTGTAATTGTATTGATGATGAGTGTATTGGGTATAATTGATGTGTAGTGATATTGGATACTTGAGAATTGCACTGTGTTGTGTTATATGTGATTGTGGTGCATTGGTGGTGGGAATATTTTACTTGTGTATTTTTATGTTATATATAATTATATGCAACTGTATTATGATTGTTTTTCTCACCCTTCTGCTGTTTTATAATGCTCTATGAGGCATTGCAGATTAGTTACTGGAGGTCTTTTTGTGAAACTTTGCATCTTCATTCTTTTGTCGGTCGGCTCTAATATGTGACACCGGGTAGTTAGGGAGGCCGTTTGTGATGATTTGTATTATGTATATATATATCTTTTGGCTTGTGCATGTATAACTTGATGGATGACAAACTTTTCATGTGATATATATATGATATTCAGTTTTAGATTTTCCGCTTTTATTCTAAATCTGAAATGTGGGTGTAAGGGACTGAGTTCCCCTGTTGATTGCTACCCCATTGTTGCATATCTTTATGAGCAGGTGTTATATGATTTGTTTCAATATAATGTGATTCTCCTCGTCTATGCCATGATAATTTAAATATACTCTGATGAAATTTTGAATTTCCTTTTACTGTTTTTTTTAATTGGGGGTATAGATTGGGGGTGTTACATTAAGTGGTATCAGAGTCAGTCCGTGTCAGTTGTGTCAGTCCTTGTTGGTCTTGGTGTTTGGAGGAGCTGTTTGTTTAACCATAGTTTCTGTTATTGGAAATGAACAGAATATGGCTGGTAGGAACGACGTTGCTTTGGCTGCTGCTATGCAAGATATGGCTCGAGTTGTGCAGGGTACACCTAATGCTGCTAGTAATGATGAGTTCAGGAAGAACAAACCGCCTATCTTCAAAGAAAGATATGTTCCTGATGGTGCTCAGATTTGGCTGAAAGAGATTGAAAGAATTTTCCGGGTTATGGATTGTGCTGAGGATCAGAAGGTGAGACTGGGTACTCACATGTTACTAGAAGAAGCTGATGATTAGTGGGTTAGTACACATCATGTGTTAGAAGCTGCAGAGGAAGAGATCACTTGGGCTGTGTTTAGTATGGAGTTTCTGAGGAGGTATTTTCCTGAAGATGTAAGAGGAAAGAAGGAAATTGAGTTCTTGGAACTGAAACAAGGTAGTATGTCTGTTGTTGATTATACTGCTAAGTTTGTGGAGCTTGTGCAGTTTTATCCTCATTATGCTGAAGCGACCGCGGAATTTTCTAAGTGTGTAAAGTTTGAGAACGGATTGCGTCCTGAGATAAAGCAGGCAATTGGTTATCAAAAGATTCAGAGGTTTTCTGATTTGGTGGATTGTTGTAGGATTTATGAAGAGGGTAGTAAGGCTCATTCTACTCACTATAAGAGTGTGAGCGAGAGGAAAGGGAAGCAACAGTTTCGTGGTGGGCCGTATGTAACACCAGATGATAAAGGTAAAAAAAGGGGTACTTTTGATCGAAGGTCAGGTGGAGGAAGTATGTCTAATTCTCCGAGATGTTTTAAGTGTGGTGAACTAGGACATCGCCAATTTGAGTGCAGGAAAGAGGTGGGAAAGTGTTCTAATTGCGGAGGTTTAGGACATGTAGTAGCTGAGTGTAAGAGAAAGAATATGGTGAAGTGTTTCAACTGTGGTGAACCTGGGCATATTAGTACAAAGTGTCCGAAACCGAAGCAGGCTCCATCTGGTGGGAAAGTGTTTACCTTGGCGGGAACTCAGACTTCAAGTGCAGATCGTCTGATCAGAGGTACTTGTTTTATTAATAGTACGCCTTTAGTTGCTATTATTGATACTGGAGCGACTCATTCATTTATTTCGTCTGAGTGCGCGAAGCGTTTGAATCTTGTGTTGTCTTCGATGGGTGGTGAAATGGTTATTGATACTCCAGCAATGGGGTCAGTAACTACTTCTTTGGTTTGTTTGAGTTGTCCTTTGACCATTTATGGTAAAGACTTTGAGATGGATTTGGTGTGTTTACCGTTGGAGGGTTTAGATGTGGTTTTGGGAATGAATTGGTTACAATTCAATCGAGTTCATATTGATTGTTATCATAAGTTGGTAAGGTTACCTTCTCTTGAGGAAGGCGAAGACTCGAGTTTCTTATCTACCAAGGAGTTGAAGAAACTTTTGGAGGATGAAGCTCAGTTGTTTGGATTGTTTGCATCGTTGATTGTGGATAGTCAAGTTTCACTTGATGTGTTTCCTATTGTGTGTGAATTTCCGGAAGTGTTTCCTGAGGATATTTCAGATGTGCCGCCAGAGAGGGAGGTGGAGTTTTCTATATATCTAGTTCCTGGTACTAGACCTGTTTCTATGGCACCTTATCGTATGTCGGCGTCTGAGTTGGTTGAGTTAAAGAAACAGTTGAATGAGTTGTTGGAAAAGAGGTTTGTAAGACCAAGAGTTTCTCCTTGGGGTGCTCCAGTTTTATTGGTGAAAAAGAAAGATGGAAGTATGCGGTTGTGTATTGATTATCGCCAGTTGAATAAGGTGACGATTAAGAATAAGTATCCTCTTCCAAGGATCGATGATCTGATGGATCAGTTAGTTGGTGCGTGTATGTTTAGTAAGATTGATTTGAGATCAGGGTATCATCAGATTAGGGTGAAGGAGAGAGATATCCAGAAGACGGTCTTTAGGACACGTTACAGTCATTATGAATATTCTGTGATGCCGTTCGGGGTTTCTAATGCGCCAGGTGTGTTTATGGAGTACATGAATCGTATTTTTCACGAGCATTTGGATCGATTTGTTGTTGTGTTTATTGATGACATTTTGATGTATTCTAAGTCTCGGGAGGAGCACGTGGAGCATTTGCGTATTGTTTTGCAGGTCTTGAAAGAAAGGAAGCTTTTTGCCAAATTGTCCAAGTGTGAATTCTGGTTGTCGGAGGTGAGTTTTCTTGGGCACGTGATTTCAGGTAATGGGATTTCTGTGGATCCATCTAAAGTATAAGCAGTTCTACAATGGGAGGCTCCGAGATCTGTTACTGAAATTCGAAGCTTTTTGGGTTTGGCCAGGTATTATCGAAGGTTCATTGAAGGTTTTTCTAAGCTAGCACTTCCTTTGACCCAGTTGACTTGTAAAGGGCAAGCGTTCATTTAGGATATTCGGTGCGAGGAAAGCTTTAATGAGCTGAAAAGAAGATTGACAACAGCTCCGATTTTGATTTTTCCAAATCCTAATGAACCCTTTGTGGTCTATTGTGATGCTTCTTTGATTGGTCTAGGTGGTGTTCTGATGCAAGAAGGTAAGGTGGTGGCTTATGCTTCAAGGCAATTGAGAGTGCATGAGAAAAATTATCCTACTCATGATCTTGAATTAGCGGCTGTGGTTTTTGTGTTGAAGATTTGGAGGCATTATCTCTACGGTGCAAGGTTTGAAGTCTTTAGTGATCACAAGAGTTTGAAATATTTGTTTGATCAGAAAGAGCTAAATATGAGGCAACGTAGATGGTTGGAATTTTTGAAGGACTACGACTTTGGCTTGAATTACCATCCTGGTAAAGCTAATGTGGTAGCCGATGCATTGAGTCAGAAATCGTTGCATATGTCCGCTTCAATGGTTAAAGAGTGGGAACTTTTGGAATCGTTTAGAGATTTGAGTTTGGTATGTGAAGTGACGTCGGATAGCGTGAGGCTTGGAATGCTAATGATTTTCTGATGACGGTAAGTGAGAAACAGAAGACGGATGTGAAATTTGTGGATTTGATGTTGGTTGGAGAAAAAGGTGCGAATAGTGATTTTAAAGTGGATATTAATGGTGTTTTGAGATTCCGAGGCCGAATTTGTATTCCTGATGATGCGGAGTTGAAAAAGATGATTTTGGAGGAAGGACATCGGAGTAATTTGAGTATACATCCGGGAGCGAATAAGATGTACCAAGATTTGAAGAAGATTTTCTGGTGGTCTGGTTTGAAACGAGATGTGGCTCAGTTTGTTTATGCATGTTTGACTTGTCAGAAATCGAAGGTGGAACATCTGAGGTCGAGTGGTTTGTTGCAACCGTTGGATATTCCGGAATGGAAATGGGATAGCATTTCTATGGATTTCGTAACGGGGTTGCCGAGTACGCAACGAGGGCATAATGCTATTTGGGTGGTTGTGGATAGGCTGACTAAATCGGATTATTTCATTCCGATTGACATCAGTTTTTCTTTGGAAAGGTTGGCTGAGATTTACCTCAGTGTGATTGTGAAATTGCATGGGGTTCCGTTAAGTATTGTTTCGGATCGAGATCCAAGGTTTACCTCGAGATTTTGGGAAAGTTTACAGAAAGCATTGGGTTCTAAATTGAGATTGAGTTCAGCTTATCATCCGCAGACGGATGGACAGACAGAGAGAACGATTCAGTCGTTGGAAGATTTGTTGAGGGCGTGTGTTTTGGAACAAGGTGGTGCGTGGGATAGTTATCTTGCGTTGATTGAATTCACGTATAATAATAGTTTCCATTCGAGTATTGGAATGGCACTGTTTGATGCATTATATGGACGAAGATGTCGGACACCGTTGTGTTGGCACGAATCTGGTGAGAGTTCGGTAGCTGGACCAGAGTTGGTGCAACAGACTACGGAAAAAGTGAAGCTTATTCGAGAGAAGATGAAGGCTTCTCAGAGTAGACAAAAGAGTTATCATGATCGGAGACGGAAGGATCTTGAGTTCCAAGAGGGCGATCATGTATTTTTTAGGGTTACGCCGGTAACGGGTGTGGGTCGTGCATTGAAATCGAAGAAACTTACTTCTCGGTTTATTGGTCCTTACCAGATATCCGCGAGAGTGGGTGCGGTGGCTTATAGGGTGGCGTTGCCGCCGAATCTGTCGAATTTACACGATGTTTTCCATGTTTCACAGCTTCGAAAGTATGTTCCAGATCTGTCGCATGTGATTCCGATGGATGAGGTTGAGGTAAGGGAGAACCTTACGGTTGAGGCATTACCAGTTAGGATTTTGGATCGCGAGGTGAAACGGTTGAGGGGCAAGGATATTGCACTTGTGAAAGTGGCATGGGGAGGCACTGCTGAGGGCAATTTGACTTGGGAGTTGGAGAGTCGGATGCGGGAGTCGTATCCAGAGTTGTTCGTCTCAGGTATATTTTCGAGGACGAAAATTTCTAAGTGGGGGAGAGTTGTAACGCCCCAGTTTTGTCAGTTTTTATTTAATCGAGTCGTTTTGATTATTTTATTATTATTTTATTTTATTTTCGACTTTTATGTGAAAATATGTTATTTTTCATTGTGAATATATTTGATCGGGTTTTGGGAACGTTTGCGAGATAATTGAGTGTGGGGGTATTTTGGTCATTTCATGATATTTTCCTTAAGTTTGAAAGAATAGAAAATAGAAAGAGAGAAAAATATAGAGAAAGAAAGAGAGGAGAAAGAAAAGGGAAGAAGAGAAGAAAAAGAGAGAAAATAAGAAATCGATCAACCGACTTTTCTACACGCGATTAAATCGGGTAAGGGTGCGAAACTCGATTATACTATGCTTGTGTATGATTATGTATGTGTGTATAGGATTGTTTGTTGTGTTTTCATAGTTTCTATTCTAGGTCGATAATGAGAAATCGATGGTTTCACGGTTGAAAATCGGTGTAAACGTAGTAGAATACCTGTTATCATGATAGAGTCATGTTCTAATTGTTATATGTTGGTTTGGAAATGTTTTGGATGAGAAAACATCATTTTTGGGTGATCTGGTGCGCTGCTGGGTTTTGCTGAAATCGCAGGTTCGCACTGCGAATGGCCAGCGAAGGGGTGGCGAGCGTTCGTGTGATGTTCGTACTGCGAACGTTGTATTATTTTTCATGCTGCCACTGTTCACTGGAGGATTCACATTGCGAATGGAGTAGCGAGAATTCGCTGGATGGTTCGCACTGCGAACGTTGGGAATTTTCTAGGCTATTTTGCTTCTGCCACTGTTCGCTGGGACATTCGCACTGCGAATGAAGTAGCGAAGTACTCGCTAGGGGATTCGCACTGCGAATGTAGCAGTTTTTTCCAATTTGTTTTCTTTGTAACTTTTGATCCGTGAGACGGTTTGAGGCGTAGTTCGATGCGTTAGAAAGCTTGTGAAATGTTCTTTATTGTTGTGATGGTTTTGAGATTGTTGGCCGATTAAATTATGTAGGGAATTAGAAAATGTGTTGTTTTGTTGTCGACTTTTGCCGTTTAATTGGGTGAACTTGATGTGTATGTACAATATGTTGTTGGTGTGAATATTTTATGACTTGTGTACTGTTGAGAGATGTAAATGCATGAAATACATATGGTGATAATGACTGGTGGCCTTAGGGCAAGAGAATGAAATGTGTGGTAATGGTTGATATATGCATGATTATGGGTGTATATGTGTGCATATTAAATGCCATGAGTCATTGTATGCCAAGCATCATGATATACATTGTTGTGACGTCCTGAGTGACGGATTGATTCCAGAGGGAATCTGCTATAACATTGTGCGCCTTAAAAATAAGAGGACCTAAAGCGATTTGATATATCGTGCGCCTTAAAAATAAGAGGACCTAAAGCGATGGTTATAGACGATCGTGTGCCCATGTGGGGTGTGAGCGATCGGATTGTGCGCCTTATACCGAGAGGACCTAAAACAATCCATAAACGTCGTGCGCCTTATACCAAGAGGACCTAAAGCGACGGGGAACATCGTAGGCCCGACGGGGTGTTACTTGAGCGATCCTCAGTAACGAGCGATGATTCCAGCAGAGTTCCTGAGTGAACTAGTGATGAGAAATATTGGAAGTCGATACCGCATGGCATGTGCATAGAGTCGTGGTGTCGGTCTCTGTGCATTTGCATAAATCATGGATTAATTGTGCATGGAATTGTGAATGTGATTGATGAGATGGAATATGTGTAATTATATTGATGATGAGTGTATTGGGTATAATTGATGTGTAGTGATATTGTATACTTGAGAATTGCACTGTGTTGTGTTATATGTGATTGTGGTGCATTGGTGGTGGGAATATTTTATTTGTGTATTTTTATGTTATATATAATTATATGCAACTGTATTATGATTGATTTTCTCACCCTTCTGCTGTTTTATAATGCTCTATGAGGCATTGCAGATTAGTTGCTGGAGGTCTTTTTGTGAAGCTTTGCGTCTTCATTCTTTTGTCGGTCGGCTCTGATATGTGACACCGGGTAGTTAGGGAGGCCGTTTGTGATGATTTGTATTATGTATATATATCTTTTGGCTTGTGCATGTATAACTTGATGGATGACAAACTTTTCATGTGATATATATATGATATTCAGTTTTAGATTTTTCGCTTTTATTCTAAATCTGAAATGTGGGTGTAAGGGACTGAGTTCCCCTGTTGATTGCTACCCCACTGTTTCATATCTTTATGAGCAGGTGTTGTATGATTTGTTTCAATATAATGTGATTCTCCCCGTCTATGCCATGATAATTTAAATATACTCTGATGAAATTTTGAATTTCCTTTTACTGTTTTTTTTTTAATTGGGGGTATAGATTGGGGGTGTTACACTCGCGAGGGCGTTCCTCACAACCCTGTCATGCGCCTGAGGCATCTCACCTGCACAAACAAAACGCGAACATGTTAGATACGAGGAAAAGGAATGACACGAACAAAATCTAAATAACTAAGACTACCGAGTAGCTTTTCAGCGTCCGCGGGAGTCTTGCACTCCAGCAGTACCTTAACGTTGATGAATCGACGTTCGACCCTCTGACTACCATCTTCCTCGAAGATCGGGTTGCCCTTGCTCGTCCAGTACTCAGCAAGCCGGAAGGAGTTGACCCACTTCACCAGCACCTCGTACGCCGCGGCGTCCTGCCCGCGTAGGTCGCTCGGCTGAAAGACATAGTCACTGGGCTTCTTAGCAAAATGGTCGGGTGCCTAGTGGAGGGGGAACTTATAGAGCCTCCGCCCAATATACCTCCCCTCCTCGTCGTACATCTCGTTCCCGTCCTCGTCAACCTCGATCTCCCAAACATATGTACTGTCCTGGGCAACCTCGGACACGGGCTCAACGACGAAGTACCGTTCCTTGAATGTCCGGATTAACTCCGAAAACGACTTGAATAGCTTGCGGGGCTGCTTCAAAGAAACCCAGCCGTACTTTCTCCCCGTCAGCTGCCTTTGGAGATGGAAAACGGTGAAGAACAGAGGGAGAGTAGCCCCCAAGGAAAGATGCTCGCATACCAACTCGAAGGCCCAGATGAAGGCCAACAAATTAGGGTGCAGTTGTGTAGGGGCTAACTTCAAATGCTCAAACACTGACCGTTGAAAATCAGTAAACGACAACCTCAAGCCCATCTCCTTAAAAGCATATTCGTACATGGTAAAATGGTCCCCGAAGTACGTGCAGACACGATCGTCTTCGGAAGGGAAGTGCACCTTCCAATCCCCTTCCGGTCCTACCTCCGTGAAAACGTCCACCAAGGACTTTGCGAACGTGGGCACATGCTCAAAAGGTTCAGCCACCTCCCACTCCTCCGCGGAGAACCCGTCGACGTCCTCCTCCATGACATCCAACTCTTCCTCCTCCCCGACATTGCTAGAAGAACTCGGAGTCGCCGAACTAGAGGCCGTCGAGCTGCTCCTATCCTTGGAGCCCGTCTCTTCCTCGGATGTATCTATAATAACTTCTCTATCTGGCCCCGTCGCCATTACAATCACTTGAAAAGCAGAGAAGAATGTGAATTTGCCAGCAAATTAAATCCATCCTTCCACTGCTAAGTCAAGTGAAAGGGCGCGCAAAGGGCTAAGGACAACGTCCCCGGCCTAAGCCCTAACATCAAAGGAAAGGTTGGAACCTCCCCGCGAGGAGACGCTCGAAACATATCATCCCTTGGCGAGGAGCTTCCCCGCACTCAATCCCAGTTTCCATTCGAAGCTCCACCAGAAATTACAAGGCTTCACCGGAATCTGGGGGTGTTCCGCCGGAAAACTCATCATTCGCTCAGAAGACGAAAAATCACGACGGTTATGCAAGCGTCGTCATCGCGACGACGCCGTCAATCTCCCTCCTAACCGGAGCATACAGACACTTCCGGCGACATGTCAGAAGTGGAAAAATGGCACGACCACTATCCACCACCAACAGTCACCAGAAATCCACCTATTTTGTCCTCTAAAACTAGCCCTAACCACATGCAATCTACCACTAACAACAAACAGAAGCAAAGCAAGCAAAGGATCGAAAAACTTACTTGATTTAAGTAGAAGAAAGAAGCTGCTCGAAGCTTGACGCGGTGGTCGGAAAGGTAGAAGACGGTGACGGGCAAGAACTTGAAGGAGGCGAAGAGAAATCAGAAAGAGAAAGTTCCAAATGGAACGATTTTCCCCTTTTATACAAAGGGGCACGTGCAAACACGCGCCCGTAGGCCATTATGACTATCCACTAGCCATCATTGCCTATTAACTGCTACACGGAGCTCTAGGCACACGTGGCGTCCCAACGTTTCTAATTCTGTCTGACCGTTAGTCTCCCCGAACACCGGGCAATGATGTCACGACCACGAATCTCACGAACATCTGGGGTCACGAGCACTTTGAGACAATCCTCCTCGTCTTCAAAGGACGACTCTATACTGGCTCCCTAGAGCAACGAGCAGTCCTTAAGTCATCACTCCCATGCTCGGGAGCAACGACTTGGGGGTTTCTGTTCTGGACTGGACCAATGGCTAGAATTGACCCAATCCGCTTCTACTCCAGAGCGGCCCAAATTTCCTAAGTCCAATCCACAGAGGGGAAAAAGTTACCTTTCTGTCCCTCCAACCGGGCAAGAAATGCAACGTTCCTCCTCAGAATTACTGCCCGTTACGCACGACCTCATTGCTCCCCGAACAGCTAAGGGCAGGTGCCCGAAACCACGCTTATGCCCGACATAACGACTAGTTTTGGACACCCTACCCGACATAACGGCTAGTTTGGGTAGTTACCTATTCTTTGGGGAAAACGGTTATTTCGCCCCGAAAATAGGACCGTTGGCCACGCGCTGGGGGCTCTATATAAACCCTTTCGCTTGAGAGGGTCAGGTATCGAATATTCACCCTAAGAATTCATACTTTGTACTTGCTCCTTTTCTCTGACCCTTTCTTACTTGAGCGTCGGAGTACCTTGCAGGTACACCCCCTCCTCTCCATACGACCAGCATCCCTGACGCACTTGGCGGCCTAATTCTACAGGATCTGATCCAGCCTTCACGATCAGTAGGTATATTACGTTATATGGTAGTTAAGGCTTGCCCGCCACAGCAAGAAGTCTTGTAAGATGGTGTTTTATGATGGTATAGAGGTTCTACTCACGTGAGGTGAGAGGTTTTGTATGGAGTGATGTGCTTAAGTATGAATAAGTGTTGGGGTACGATCTGTTTGGTTTAATATTTGTCCCCATCCCCCTTGTCCGAGGAGTATTTATAGAGGCCTCTAGGGCCTAGGGTTCCCTTAGGAAGGGTCACCGTCCACCTAGTCAATGGTGGGTCACTGAATCCCTATTTACAAGGGGGTGTGGGTCAGTTAATGGCCCTGACTTTTCTCTGCTCAAGAAAACATCATATCCCATGTTTTCCATGTCTGGGTGATAGGAAAACCCGGGGGCGAGGCGATACCTTCCAGGGGCGGCATATTATCATCGCATTTCCTAGGGCATCCTACAGTCCTTCTCTTGGCGGGTCCTTTTTAAAATATAACACTATAGAAAGATAACTTCTGAACATACCTCTTAAACTTTTACTATGTGAGACCAAATAAACAACAATGTAATGAACGCATTCCAAAAATAACTTCTAAACAGTTGCATTTTTATATTTATAGAGTTTGTGAGAAGTACATAATGTAATGAGAAACTCTTATAAAAAATTGTAAGAAAACAAAAACAATTCAATTAAAGGTCGATTGTCCCTTAATTTATAGGTATTACTTTTCCAACCCTTAGGGTTGCTAGTTCAACATGCTGAAAAAATCACAAAAGCCCCTGGATTTCGAAGATGCATCTCCAAATGCACCAAAATTACACACCCCAAGGATTTCCTGAGTGAGTCACCCCATGTTGCCTAAAAATATTTATGGAGATGCATCTTCGTAAAAACCCTTAATTTAAAAGTCAGTATTTTTGCGCTCAGTGAGTTTTACAGAGATGCATCTCCGGACGGAGTTTAATTGATATACATCACGCCAGAACCTTCCTCGTTCCTTCTTCATTTGTTACATTTTAAAAACACTTCAACTTCAGAGCTCGTGAGAAAAAACCAACAAGGTCATTTTCAAGTTCCAGCACTACTTCAACTGCATTGCAATCAATCATAGTAGATCCTTTTCACTTCATTCAAACTTTCACACAACAACTTTTAATCACTAAGTTTCTCATTTTCTTTCTATTTTTTAGCTGTGATGCATGTATTAGATAAAATAGGTTATTTTAAATTCATTGATTTGTAGTTACATTCAAAACATGTACGTTGTTTAGACATGCATACAAATTTGTTTGTGGTTAGGGCATTGTTTGCATTTTCTAGAAGTTATGCATTGTTGCACATTTTACGGAGATACATCTTCTGTTTTCTAGGTTCTATTATTCTATTTTTACGGAGATGCATCTCCGAAATTTACTTGATTTTGATATTGTTTTCTGTTTTGTAATATACGAACATATGAACAATGTCAAAAAACCAGGACAGGTTGAGGCTCAGTCGTGTATCCCAACATGCGTCCGTTCGTAGGGATATGGAAGCATGCTTGAGGCCACAAGTTAGTACCAGTTTGTTTAACGCAAAGGCGTCAAATTCACGTCGTCGGGTGTTTCACACTTTACAAGGTTTCATGTATTAGACTTCGACCTCCGAAGGGCACGTGTCTTCTGCTAACCCTCCAACTTATGAAGCTTATGATGTCCCTGGAGCCTGATAAGTGCAAAATGTACCTATTTGTGTATATAAGTTTTGTTGCACTTATCTATACTTTTTGGTAAATATCGGTCGAATAAACCCCACTTTGTTATAAATACGTTAGTTAGTATATATTTGTGTTTTTTATTCATTTATGTAAAGATTAATGGTTTTCCATTCATTTTGAAGGTGATAAAGCATTGTTGGAGCAATGAGCAATAAAGACTCCAAGATGTGCCATTTGAACCAATAAAAGGGAGCTGAAGAAGAGCTAAATAAGGACTGGTTTTCTGTCTTGTTCGCTTTGCAAACTGGCAGCGAATGTTCGCTTTGCGAACAGTTGGCGAGTTCCCCAGCGAATGCTCCCAGAATGAGGCAGAGGAAAAAGGAACCAAAGTTCGCTTTGCGAATTGATCAGCGAGCATTCGCTTTGCGAATGATTCGTTCGCACTGCGAACTCGCAAAGGAAAGTAGAGGCGGTTTAGCAATCAGAGGCACTTAAAGTGCCATTTTTTGAGCCATCTGCTTTGCGAATGAAGTGTTCGCTGTGCGAACAGTACAGAATTGAAATTGTATATAGTTTATTTCAGTTAATTTTTAGAGGATGGTTTTGGGGATTCTTGTTCCTAATTCCATCAAACTTCAATTTTCATTGGAGAGCTTAGAAAACAATTGTGGAGCATGCATACGGATGAACCAGGGTGGATTGATCGTCGACCGGCTCCGACAAACCGCGAGATGTTTGGTCCAGTTCTTTTTTTCTTTGTGTTTTCCTTTATGGTTGGGTTGTGTATATGTATTTGCTGTAAACTCATGTATATTTGTCGCCCATGGCGTTATATGAAACTTGCTTTACAAATCTCTATTGGTGATTGTCTCTGATTTTTGCTTTATGCGCGGGGTTTGGGTTGCGTTAGAGATAACCGTCGCAAACTTCAATTAGGGATGATTGTCTGTTAGTTTCTAGATTCTAGAGATAGATTTAGGGCTAACAATCTTCAATAGGCGTCAAAACTTAATGCCTCCGTGCCTTGAGCTAGCGTACGAAAGTATCGGCAATGGTAACACGGTTGTTCTCTCAACTTTGCGTTAGACATAACCTGTGTTGTGAGCGATGCTGGGTGATATTGAGGAGTATTATAGGTTGAGTATAACTGGTTGGTAAGTTTAAGTTTATGAGGAGTCGATTATGTGCACGCCTGATGAGTTTCTTGTCTCTGAAGAATGAATTTCTTGTTAGGTTTTAATGTTTACTTTTCTGTTTTCTTGTTTTAAACCATTTTAAACCCAAACTCATTAACGCGAGAGACTGTCGAACGACATTCTTTCCCTCGAACCGATCTCTGTGGACACGACATAAATCCTGGAGGGAATTCTTCCGAAAATAAATATTTTTGTTGCTTTCCCTATTCTGCATTCAACAAAATGGCGCCGTTGCCTGGGATTGGTTTTGATATTGAATCGCATTGCGATAATTTATTTGTTTTTGAGTTTAGTATATATCGTATATATTGTCTGTTTCCATTATGTTTGTTCAAGTGTTGTATACATTTTGTTCCCGTAACGTTTGTTAAGTGTTTGGTTAGGACGCTTGCTTTTGGTTGCGCGGTGAGACATCACCATGGCATGAAGAGAGGAAGTTTCTAATTAAGCATCGTAAAGGCGTCGAGCTTACGACGTAAAACAATCATGTTTTATAGTTTTTCTTTTCTAATGTTTTGGTTGTTGTTTGCTCACAAGTCTTGGTCGACTTATTTGAGGATGCTTTTGCGATTTTCCAAGTTGGTTCGTTTCAACTTACGGATGTATGGTAATGATTTTGTTAAGTTTTGTACACGTCTGAGGTATGTATTTATCGCTTTCTATACTTTAGCATATTCATGATACTTAGGCATTTTACAAACTTCCATGCCATCCATTCTTTTGTATACTTGTTCTATTGTGAATCACTTTAGTTCCCAACCTTTTTGTGAGGTGGCTTTCCATTGTTCATATAGCGCGGAGAACCAACATTCTTGTTCTAACTGGATTTTATTATGTTGAATCTTTTGTTTGTGTTGATTATATGAATGCATGAAAAGGATCAAGGCAATTGTTTCATTTTGAGCACAACCACCTTAGCCATATAATCAATTCACCTTGTGAGTGTGTGAGAATTTGTAACCCCTTTGAGCTTTTTGATCCATGTTTTTATTTGAACTTAATGCTTGTTTATGAGAATTTAGTTCACTTATTTTTGAATGAATTTTGTTTTTTCTTGGACCTCAATTTTGTGCTGTTGTATGGATTTTTCCTTGCCTTAGAAAGTAGGGAGTATTCACATGATGGTGCGGTTGGATTCAAGTTGGGGAGAGGATGATTGTATACTCATTGGTTGGATTCTATGAGGATTGAAAAAGAAAAGAAAAAAGAGAAAAATTTGTGAAAAAGAAAAAGAAAGAAAAAAAGAAGAAAAAGAAAATCCTTGAAAAAGGAAACAAAAAGAGTTTCAATAATTGTGCTAAATAAGTATTGTGTGTTGTGTAACACTTGGGATTGTGGAAGAAGTTGATTGGAATTTGGTGTTTGAGTCTTTGTGAGTTGATCACTCCCATAGGTTTAGGCAAGTTTTTGTTTCAATTACCTTTAGAAATTGCCCCTTGTTTGTTTACCCGACCACGTTACAACCTTGAAAGTCCTTGTGATTCTTGCCTTTGTATTTTCAATGTGAATTTGTGGATGTATGCATAATTTAGTCTTTTGTTTGCATGAGTGTTGTGTGAGTGTAAAGTACCTTATTGTGTGTTTTTCATCTACCGATGATTGTTTTTACTAGGTGTGATTCACTTTGGAACTTGTGCTGTTTTAGGATTTTTGGCATGATTTTTGTATTTTGCATTTGTTTCGTGACTATGTTGTCATCGTAGTTTAGTGGTAAGTATTTACTTTTTGTGTGTACCGTTTTCATTTGAACCATTCATTCGTTTCCGATTTTCAAAACATGTTGATTCGGCATTCTTTGGATATCGCTTTTGTGTTTTCAAGTTTGTTTGATTCTTGTTTGTGGACAAACAATTATGTAAGTTGGGGAGAGTTGATAAGTGCAAAATGTACCTATTTGTGTATATAAGTTTTGTTGCACTTATCTATACTTTTTGGTAAATACCGGTCGAATAAACCCCACTTTGTTATAAATACGTTAGTTAGTATATATTTGTGTTTTTGATTCATTTATGTAAAGATTAATGGTTTTCCATTCATTTTGAAGGTGATAAAGCATTGTTGGAGCAATGAGCAATAAAGACTCCAAGATGTGCCATTTGAACCAATAAAAGGGAGCTGAAGAAGAGCTAAATAAGGACTGGTTTTCTGTCTTGTTCGCTTTACGAACTGGCAGCGAATGTTCGCTTTGAGAACAACTGGCGAGTTCCCCAGCGAATGCTCCCAGAATGAGGCAGAGGAAAAAGGAACCAAAGTTCGCTTTGCGAACTGATCAGCGAGCATTCGCTTTGCGAATGATTCGTTCGCACTGCGAACTCGCGAAGGAAAGCAGAGGCGGTTTAGCAATCAGAGGCACTTAAAGTGCCATTTTTTGAGTCATTCGCTTTGCGAATGAAGTGTTCGTTGTGCGAACAGTACATAATTGAAATTGTATATAGTTTATTTCAGTTACTTTTTAGAGGATGGTTTTGGGGATTCTTGTTCCTAATTCCATCAAACTTCAATTTTCATTGGAGAGCTTAGAAAAGAACTGTGGAGCATGCATACGGATGAACCGGGGTGGATTGATCGTCGACCGGCTCTGACAAACCGCGAGATGTTTGGTCCAGTTCTCTTTTTCTTTGTGTTTTTCTTTATGGTTGGGTTATGTATATGTATTTGTTGTAAACTCATGTATATTTTTTGCCCATGGCGTTATATGAAACTTGCTTTACAAATCTCTATTGGTGATTGTCTCTGATTTTTGCTTTATGCGCGGGGTTTGGGTTGCGTTAGAGATAACCGTCGCAAACTTCGATTAGGGATGATTGTCTGTTAGTTTCTAGATTCTAGAGATAGATTTAGGGCTAGCAATCTTCAATAAGCGTCAAAACTTAATGCCTCCGTGCCTTGAGCTAGCGTACGAAAGTATCGGCAATGGTAACACGGTTGTTCTCTCAACTTTGCGTTAGACATAACCTGTGTTGTGAGCGATGCTGGGTGATATTGAGGAGTATTATAGGTTGAGTATAACTGGTAGGTAAGGTTAAGTTTGTGAGGAGTCGATTATGTGCACGCCTGATAAGTTTCTTGTCTCTGAAGAATGAATTTCTTGTTATGTTTTAATGTTTACTTTTCTGTTTTCTTGTATTAAACCATTTTAAACCCAAACTCATTAACGCGAGAGACTGTCGAACGACATTCTTTCCCTCGAACCGATCTCTGTGGACACGACATAAATCCCGGAGGGAATTCTTCCGAAAATAAATATTTTTGCTGCTTGCCCTATTCTGCATTCAACAGAGCCCCTGCTGCGGATCCCATTCCTGATAGTTTTCCAAGAGGCCCTTATAACACCCCTTACTTCCTTTTTATGTTGAACATGTTGCTAGGCATGTCTGGAAAAGAGATGTATATTTATTTACTTTTATGTTACATCTGTTTCATTCTAATTGAGTTACGATTGATGTTGATATATTTATTTTTAAAGGAGTGTGAAACTGTAAAATATGTAAAACATGACATGAAGATGTTGAACTTGGAACATAATACATGGTTTCAAGATTGTGTTAGTTACTCTGGGCTGACATGTTTATGTGTCACTGGATACATGAACATTAACCATGGTATGTTAGTGGCTTTTGTGGAGAGATGGCACAAGGAGACATCTTCTTTCCACATCCCTCATGGTGAGATGTCCATCAGCCTTGATGATGTCTCAAGCCTTCTGTATCTTCCAATTAGGGGAAAATTACTAAATCATTCTCAGATCAATAGAGGCGAGGCACTTGAATTGACGTTGAAATATCCGGTATACTGGGAATTTCAGGCAAACTGAAATTTCCGGTATCAGTCCTGAGCTTGAAATTTTTTTTGAAAAACTTGCTATTTTCATTTTTTCCCACAGTGTTTGATCAATAAGAACATCAACAAGATTACATATTAAATTAAGATGATTTCCTACGTAAAAAATACATAACATCAACAAGATAACATATAAAATTAACATGACTTCCTAATTTCTTCCTCCCAGTGCCTAATTCGTCCTGCATGTGCTGTTTCCCAGGCTCTTGCCTCTTCAGTACAGTTCTCTCTCCACCGGGTCGTGACGGGAGGCAAAGGACTATCAGGTTTTAATTTTACCTGAACCCAATGATTGTTGTTGACAAAGCCAACAACAATCATTTTATACCTACTTGCAAACATAGATGGAGCTATGGTAAGAGGGAAGAAGGTTTGGTTAAGTGTCATTGACAGAGAGACAAAAACCAAACTGTCCTGGGTCGCAATAGGATAACCCATATCTGGAATCGACATCCATTTCTCTTTACCCTGTACACCCAAGTGTGTTACTTTTAAGAAACTTCGAACCACATCAACGGTGTCATAAAACAACTTGAAAAACAGTTTTGGTTGTTGATAAATTTGAGCATCTAACTGATTCCGAATCAACACCCAAGACTCTTCACCCCATCCAAGTAATGCTGCAATAGCCCGAAAACCACAATTTCAGACTTTTTTCTTTTATAATTTCCTCCTCTCTCACAATCCATTATCAATTTATCCTTCCTTCCTCGCTGGCCAGTTGCATTATCACAACGAATTGTCACAACTATGATACCATGTTGCTTCCCAATATTCTGTGCCCAAGCTAATACGTCAGATCGGCTCTCAAAAATCTGTCGTTCAAAAACATAACAACTTATAGTAACACAAAACATGAAATCAAACGAAATAATATTAAATTTTACGCATCTACGTATAATACATACTTTGTCTGTGGTGAAGAACTGAGTGTAATCGCTACACGAGTCGGTAGAAGACCCTGACGGTTCCGGAGCGCAAATGACAAGCATTTTTGAAGAAACTGACCTGTTACCGAAAATTTAGTGTAAAACTGGAATTCCCGGTATACTGGACATTTGAATTTCCCGGTAGTTTGAGAGTTACCGGTAATTTAGAATCCCCGATATGCGTATGTAAATACACACCGGTAATTATTACCGGTAATTTAAGAATTCCCGGTAAGGAGTACCGGTAAATTTAGATTATTACTACCAGAAATTTCGTTTTCGAAAAATTCAGATCAAAGATTACCGAGAATTTTGAATTGCACTACCAGAATTTTTTTTTTTTTTTTGTCTGAGAAAGTGATATTTTTTTAGTAAAATAAATTATTTTTTATGTAAATAATAAAAGGGGTGATATGGAAATATTGAAAAAAATGAGGGGTCAGGTACGATTGGGGGTTGGCAGGTAGATTCCTCGAAAAGTCATGCCCTAATTTAATAGCCAACTCCAAGATGTCCGGCCTGGCCCAATAATTTAATTAGAGGCGGAAGCAGTTTCTTGTCACTCGGGGTAGTACCAGAAGACTGTGGAAGAAGAAGCAGCAGTAATGGAAGACGCAGAGGAAGAACGACGTCGTCGTTTGAAGCTTGAAGAAGCCCTTGAAATCCAATCCCTCAGACGCATCATTAGCGCTTACCTCAAGTACAATCATTCGTCCCTTCTCAACTCTTCAATTTTTCAACTTTATTCGTAAATTATTATGATCCATTGAATTTTGTTCGTTTGACAAATTCTAGTTTGATAATACTCGTTATCTATTATTGTTTCCATCAAAATATTCAAAATTCAACGTTTACGTGTTCTCAAAGGTGCGAGCTTTGTAGTTAGAATTTGATTTTGTAAACTCCATAGACATAGTTCAAATCCCTTTGAAACGGTTGTAACATGATACTCAGTGTCATAGTCAATTAGTTACTTTTCAGTTTGTTAGTTGAAACAGAGCGGGTTATCCTAAGTGGTAATCCATAATTTCGAAATCTATAGGTACACATTCACATAGTTCCACTGGTTATCACTGAATACCGATTGCACTTTTTGTTTTTTTCGTATTTCTCGATATTCTTGAATCCTAATAATAAAGTAAAAATTGAGCCTTTTCTTTTCTGTTTTCTGATGCAGCTATCCTGATGCAGCGGATGAGGATGTTAGAAGATATGAGAGATCTTTTAGGAAGCTTTCACCTGCCCATAAGGTATTTGTCTCTTCTGAATCTGCTTGATGTTTCCGCGAATTGATGCTTGAGCAAGATATGTATTGTTATTTCTAGGTTCTTGTAGACTAATGATATGGAGAAAACTTACATACAGTCATGTAGGTTCTGTTAATAGGACATGTAAGCATCAAATTTTTATGAAAATTAACATCGGTTACAATTTCTTTTGAAAGTCGTCATTATTGACTTACGAATGGATCATCATGGATTTCCGATTCTAGACTTTGAGTGGCAAAATTTGATATCTAGGTCTCATTAGCATTCATGCTTGCTTCGACTTCTCCAAAAACAACCATCATTTGGGTCAGCCTCCATAGTTGCAAGTTTGCAGCCCCTCGCTGTAGTATTTCTAGGAAACCGTGAACAGTCAAAACACCGTCACTAACTTTCAGTCAGAGCCCCTATAGTCACCTCAAGAGACTCGCAAACACAGATTGAACGCCTTCTTCCAACACCAATAGAGTCTCACAAATAAACATCGTCCCCACCGCTCTCGTTACCACTTCCCTCGACTCCAGCGAGATATCCCTTACACCTATCAATTGTTTGAAAAATTCTTGTAACCAGACATTGTCGCTCGCACCAGCTACCCTGTTCTCCACCTCTTATGTCGCCGGTAAGTCGGTAACATCAAACTTGCTAAACAAGTTTTCAAAGCTATGCCAATTGCTATCCACAACGTTGTCACGTACCGCTCCCCATCTGTATCTTTTTTTCTTAGACTAGCGGAATACTGTTGGTGTCGTATGAGATGGAACCACTAGGCCATGTGTGGTGTTGTTATAGGAGAACAGTTCCATCTGGATGTAGGGTACTGGACCTAAATTTTGTCCTAATGATATTTCTCAGTGTTGCACTGTTACTTCTGACTTTTTTGGGTCTTCCTAAGCTTGAGCAAGATATGTTCTCTTTGGTCAATTCGGACTGTAGAATTGAACTTTTTGAACTCATACTCGTTACTGTTTGACAAAGATGCAAAACAGGAAGGGCATGAAAATTTGAAAATGCCTTATGGATCTCACCTTGCCTGGGTTGCCACTTGCTCTTATTCTTTTTGCATTAGAATGACTGGTTATCAGCACCATTTGGTAGACGTGTTGGAACTTTCTTTTATACCATTCATAAATAAGGAGAGTATGGTCAAAATTATGTGGCAAATCAGTCTACGATGGCATAAATTCGTTCTCTATACATGATTTATTAGAGGAATTATTAAATATTAAATCTTATTTAGCTCCTACATTAGAGCATTAATTGACTGTACAATGTCTACTGTCTAATAGTTTAATCAACATAGTTTCTATCTGTTCTTTTTCTGTTTTTACATTGTTTCTAGGAGTTTCTGTTAATTCTTTTGTTCCTCTGTTTACTGCACCTTTTTTTTCGTGTGTTTGTAGGATTTGCTATCCCACTATCCTCTAAAGTTTGAAAAATTACGCAGGTACATTTTCTTAATCTTTTTCAGTACTTCTTAGCTTCTCTCTTTTTTTAATCTTATATTTTGAAATTGAAAATGCTGAGATACTTCTAAGTTGATGCTGATGGCACTTAGAAGTTAGAACAGGGGATCAATTGAACTTGTTGCTGCATGGTTAACTTTGATTCCTCATCATAAAACCACATATGGAGAATTTAATGATTGAAGCCTTTGAAAGTGCATATAAATAAGCTGTTTTAAGCTTTTAGCTTTTGTAGAAAAGCTTCTCTCATATCATGTTTTGGATGTTGCAAAATGTAAAGTTCACGGAAACACACCTATATAGTATTATTCTGAAAATGTTCAGGTTAATTCTATTAGAATTTATATTATATTTATATAAATATAATTAATTGTAAATTTGTATTTTTGTATTTATTGCATTCAATTTATAAATATAAATAGAGTCTGAACCAAAGTCCAAACACTGGGTTATAATGGAGAGGCCGAGTTTGATTGAAAAATGGAAGTTTAACTCGGTTTTGAATATCCGAAATTTATGGATTTTGGTGCCTTCTGTTGTGCAGGTGTATATCAATGAACTCTCATTTCATATTCGACATGCTTCAGGTGCGAACCTATTCTCCCTGTGGCTTGCTCTGTTTTTATGTTATGGTAATATTTGACATAGTCCTGATGAACTTTTGTAGGCATTTGAACCTCCAATTGATATGAGCCAGGACATAGATTTAAGTGCAGATCAACATCCTGAATATGCCCAAAAAGATCATTTAGTCCATGAAGGGATTAATTCTTGTTCATGTGAATCAGCCCCGTTGAGAATAACATGCTCTGTTTCTAATCGACATGGTTGTGTGGAAGGCAGCAATGATTCATGCAGATCATCAGTACTGGTGCATCCCAATGAGGTTTCTTCTGCATTCATGACTCCATTTTCTTAGTTTAGTACATGACTGTGATGTTTTGTTGGCTCTATTATTGTTTTTTTCATTTAGAAATTTGACTCTGTAGATAACGACAGGAAGTGAACATTGAGAGTCACCATCAGTCAAATACTGGTAATGGTAGCCATCCTTCAAACATGTTACATTCTAAAGAGACTAGTGAATATGGTGGAAGTGCTATTGCTGATTCCAATGGAAATGTAATTTCTTCTTGTCCGTGTCATTGTCAATTTTTTAAAGTAATTGGATAACTTTACTGGTGGTGATATCTTCCTTTACTATGGCACCAAATAACTTTTTTTTTTTTCAAAATTCATATTCATTTGTTCCCCCCTCCCCCCTAGGCATGTCTAGGAATGGCATGATGGGACCTTGTTGCTTGCAGAATTTTATGGCATGTTGATTATTATGGCCGGTTGTTTTATGGAGGAGATGGAGGAGTTCCTATAAATTTATCTGCTTTCGTCTTGATTCATTCTTCTTATGTGGCCATATCCGGGCAAAAGATAATTCATACTGCTAAGCAATTTTTAGTAGAGTTGTTGATTATATGCTCATTTGGTTAAGGTTTTGACTAAAGCAAGTGGGAATCTTTAGTGTCCTTATGCCCTTTTTCTCAAAGGAATGTTATAGCTTCCACTTAAACTCCATTTGAGAGCTTCCAAAATCTAAAACCGAGTAGACTTTGTCTTCTAGTAGGTTTAATTTATTGTAGATCATACTAATGAACGTGTTATTAATCAATAATCATACACCTGCCCTTTTTTAGCCCTTGTTTCTTTCTTTATTTTAGGTCACTGACACCTCATCACCGCAACAATGGATGGACCCATCTTTTCAGTTGAATGTTCCTTTAATTGACGTTGACAAGGTATATTTACGTTCCAGCATCCATTCTTTCTTGTTGCCTTTTGTTTCAATGCTTACTGTAAAAATATATTTTATATTTCTTTGTATCTAATGAGAATTACAGATGCTGTATTTATAGAATACAGCAGGCAGAATTTGAAAGAGAGATCTGCCCTAAGAATCAGGGGAATTAATTTCCCATAACTGCTAATTCTAATTACAGAAAAAACAGGAAATAATAGCTAATTAATTACATTAATCCTAATCCTAATGGACTGTACAAACAGAAACAGAATCATTTGATTATGAATTGATTGTTCCACACTCCCCCTCAATCTGGGTGGTAGATGTCTATCATACCCAGATTGGATCTGATATTCTCGTATATGTTCCTTGGAAGGGCTTTTGTTAGAATGTCTGCAGTTTGCTGGCATGATGGAATATGGTTAACACTTATAATTTCATGATCAATTTTCTCTTTGATGAAGTGTCGGTCTATCTCTACATGCTTTGTTCTATCATGCTGTACCGGGTTCTTCGCAATGCTAATAGCAGCCTTGTTATCACATAATATCTTCATGGGGTGATTGGTAGGAATTTTGATCTCATCTAGCATTCTCTTGAGCCAAATTCCTTCACAAATACCTTGTGACATAGCTCTGAATTCCGCTTCTGCGCTACTCCTAGCCACAACAGATTGTTTCTTGCTTCTCCAAGTTACCATATTACCCCATACAAATGTGCAATAGCCTGTAGTCGATTTTCTGTCAGATAAACATCCTGCCCCAATCAGAATCAGTGTAGACTTCAATACCTCTGTTTGAGTTCTTTTGAAAATAAAGTCCTCGGCCTGGCGTACCTTTCAGGTACTGGAGAATTCTGTTCACATTTCTCATGTCAGTTTCAGTTGGATTTGACATATAACGACTAGCCATGCTTACAGCAAAAACAATGTCTGGTCTGGTGTGAGTTAGATAGATTAATTTTCCGACTAGACTTTGATATCTATCTTTATTAGCTAGTACATTTTCATCTTCACTCCTTTTTACTTGCTCTATGGGAGTATTGGCAGCTTTGCATCCAAGCATACCTGTTTCTTGAAGTAAATCCAGCGTGTACTTCCTTTGTGAAACTGAAATACCATTCTTTGTTCGTGCAATTTCCATCCCTAGAAAATACTTGAGTTGTCCTAAGTCTTTGACTTCAAATTCTTTTGCTAGAAGTTTCTTTAACTGGTTGACTTGTTCATCATCATCTCCCGTAATTACGATATCATCAACATAGACAATAAACAAAGCTATCTTCCCATCCAAAGAGTGCTTGACAAACATAGTATGATCTGTTTGACATTGAACAAAACCATCTTGCTTGACAACTTTTGTTAGTCTGTCAAACCATGCCCTTGGTGATTGTTTGAGGCCATATAGAGATTTTCGAAGTCGACACACCATGTTGGAGGTTCCAGGTGATTCAAGTCCCGGAGGAATTTGCATATATACCTCTTCTTGTAACTCCCCATTTAGAAATGCATTCTTTATGTCTAGTTGGTATAGGGGCCAATCTAGATTTGCTGCCAGAGATAGTAGAACCCGGACAGAATTGAGCTTCGCAACAGGTGCAAAAGTCTCCTCATAATCCACCCCATATGATTGTGTGAACCCCTTAGCAACCAACCGAGCTTTGTACCTGTTTATACTCCCATCAGCATTGTGCTTAATTGAAAATATCCACTTGCATCCTACTACCTTCTTCCCTTCTGGTATGGCAGTGATTTCCCATGTGCAATTTCTTACGAGTGCTTGAACTTCTTCTGTTACAGCTGCTGCCCATTCAGGTTTCTGCAATGCTTCTTGAATATTATTTGGAATTTCTATGTTGTCAACAGCTGCTACAAAAGACCTGTAACTTTGTGATAGTTTTCCATAGGAGATATATTTTTCAATAGGGTGTTTAGTGCAAGATCTAACCCCTTTTCTCACAGCAATAGGAATATCAATATCTGCTGTATTTATATCAACATGTTCAGAGTTAGGAAGAATATTACCGGCGGGAACTTCATTTTCTAGAGTCTGGTCTGACTCATGGCCTTGCATCGGAGCTATACTTGACTCTACTTCCTTCCTCTTCTTTTTATAACAAAAACCCTTCCACTTGCCTGTTTTTAAATCACAATTCTGTTGAGATGTGGTTGGGACTATAATTGGTCCTGTTTCCGTCAAAGCTTCTGCTGTCCTTTCACTCGGTTGAATGTTAGAGGTTTGGTTTGGTAATTTTTCAACTGGTTTAGGCATAGGTTCGGCTGATTGAGTGTTACCGGTTTGGTCTGGTAAGATTTTGTCATGTTCAGTTAGTTCAAGAGGCAAAAGTTGGTATTCTGAATTTTCGATGTATGATTGCTCCCCCTGAATACCAGTTTTGGTGTAATAGGGCTGATTTTCAAAGAAGGTTACATCCATAGTGTGGTAAAATTTTTTGGTATGGGGAGAGTAACACCTATATCCCTTTTGGTGAGGAGAGTAACCAAGAAAAATGCATTTGATGGATTTTGGGTCTAATTTGCTTCGGTGAGGGTTGAGGTTATGGACAAAAGTGGAGCATCCAAATATTTTTAATGGAATGGAGGAAAAGATTTTGCTGGTTGGAAATAGGTTTTGAAGTGTGGAGATTGGGGTCTTAAAGTTAAGGATACGGGAGGGCGTTCGATTTATAAGGTGAGTTGCTGAAAGGACAGCTTCTCCCCAAAAGTGTTGTGGGACATTTGTGGCCAACATAATTGATCTAGTCACTTCCAAAAGGTGTCTATTTTTCCTTTCTGCTACCCCATTTTGTTGGGGAGTGTCCACACACGAGCTTTGGTGAACAATTCCAACCTTTTGAAGATAGGAATTTAGAGCAAGGTTGTAATACTCACGACCATTGTCGGTTCTAAGTATTTGAATATTGCTTTGGAATTGTGTTTGTACCATCTTATGATAAATTTCAAATATTCTCCCTACTTCTGATTTTTCCTTCATTAGAAACACCCAGGTAACACGTGTGTGATCATCAATAAAGGTGACAAACCATCTCGAGCCTGTAATGTTGTGGACTCGTGATGGTCCCCATACATCACTATGAATTAATGAAAAAGGTTTGGAGGGTTTATAAGATTGGGGTGAGTAATGGTTTCGGGTATGTTTAGACAATTGGCAAATTTCACACTGAAAATGTTCCTTGTTTTTATTGAATAAAGAGGGAAACATTTTTTCCAAGTATAAGAAATTTGGGTGGCCTAATCTATAGTGCCACATCATTACAGGATTATTATCATTTGAAGCTGCAGCTGCAACATGATAATTATTCTTGAGTTTTTTTTCTGATTTTTCCACTTGAAGGAAGTAGAGTCCAGCACACTCTTCAGCATTGCCAATCGTCTTCCCCGACTCCAAAATCTGAAATTCACACAAGTTAGGGAAGAATTTAGTAACACATTTCAAATCTCTTGTAATCTTGCTAATAGACAGCAAGTTACAATCCAGTTTGGGCACATACAAAACAGAGGGAAGTGTAATATTTGGTGAAATGATAATTGATCCTTTACCCATGACCTTAGAAAGTGTACCATCAGCTATTCGAACATTATAGTTATAAGGACATGGAGAATAACTACTAAACAAAGTAAAGTCTCCAGTCATGTGATCTGAAGCCCCTGAGTCAACAATCCATGATTTTGTTTTTTCCTTACTAGTGTTTAGAGCATGTAAGTAATTACCTCTTTGAGCAACTACAGCAGTACCACCTTTTTCTGCAGTTAACATGGTTTGCTGAAAGAGTTTTTGAAGAGCCTCCATTTGTTCTTTGCTAAAACAGGATGAGTTAGAGTATACCTCACTTTCTTGATTGTTACATGCTGTGTTACCTCTGCCCTCCTTGCCTTTGAACAATTTGGCCTCTGAAGGTTTTCCATGTATAATCCAACATGTTTCCTTTGTGTGGCCCGGTCTCTTGCAGTGATCACACCAGGGGCGAGTTTTCCTTTGTGGTGGCCGGGGCTGATTCCCTCTTGCTGCCATTGCAGAGCTCTCGCCGTACGGAACTGAGTTGGGTGTCCCCAACATGATTTTCCTCCTGCTTTCTTCCCTTCTCACTTCTGAAAAGGCTTCTCGAATTTTGAGAAGTGGTTTGGTTCCAAGAATCCTTCCACGAACTTCATCTAGGTCCTTGTTTAATCCCAATAGGAATTTGTAAATCCTATCTTTTTCCACCAATTCCTTATACTTCTTTTGATCTTCTGTACAACACCATGTAACCTCTTCGTATATGTCGAGTTGCTGCCAGTGTTTGTTAAGTATGTTAAAATACTCAGTAACAGAAGATTCTCCCTGTCGAAGGTCATGAAGAATGCTTTTTATCTCAAATACGACAGATGTATTGTCAACATTTGAGTATGTTTCCTTCACTGCATCCCATATTTCTTTTGCAGTGTCATAGAACATGAAATTTTCACCAATTTCATTTGTCATGGTATTGAGCAGCCATGACATGACTTGGCTGTTCTCAAGTTTCCATTTCTGAAAGTTTTTGTCTCCTTTCTCAGGACATTTAGAATCTCCTGTGGTGTAGCCTTCCTTTCCTTTTCCTTCGAGGAAGATCTTGACTGACCTTACCCATTGGGTATAGTTTTGACCATTTAATTTATGGCCTGTGATGAGGTGAGTGAGCCCTTCGTGTGAACTGGTCGAAAATGATCCAGTCTCCACTTTGAGCGATTCATCAGATTTGGGATCCTCCATAGTTTGGCGGCGCTAGGTTAGGGATGGTTCAGATCGTGCTCTGATACCATGTAAAAATATATTTTATATTTCTTTGTATCTAATGAGAATTACAGATGCTGTATTTATAGAATACAGCAGGCAGAATTTGAAAGAGAGATCTGCCCTAAGAATCAGGGGAATTAATTTCCCATAACTGCTAATTCTAATTACAGAAAAAACAGGAAATAATAGCTAATTAATTACATTAATCCTAATCCTAATGGACTGTACAAACAGAAACAGAATCATTTGATTATGAATTGATTGTTCCACACTTACTTTTGAAGGATTTTTATTGTAATGGGTAGAGGTTTTCATGGATGAATCAATAGTACAAAATAGATGACGAGTCCGTGGCTGTATAGCACTTGTTAAAGAAATAGAACAGAAGATGAGAAGAACATGAATATAGACTTGATACCTAAGGTTTGAAATTGAATGCTTGAGTAGGAGAGTAGCTGGCCACAGACATGCCTTAATTTATAAATTGCTCTTTTGTTTAGACAAAAAGCTACTGCTGTTTAGTTGGCCTCTTATTTTGCAATAATCTGATAGGACACCTAGGCATATCTAGAAGAAACTGGGGACCAAAGGGGATATAATATGTTAGTTAAGTAGGTGCACTGATGTCATGGAAATGTGGTTATAATAGAGAGGTGGGTGGAGTGAATCATTCATTCAGAATTATTGTTAGAGTTGGTTAGGAGAGTTTTCTTTCTGCTTAGGAGCATAGTGCTCTGATTAGGAGTCTTTGACTCTGGTTTATCTTTCATTTTGCTGCTGTTAGAGCTTTTGCTCAGTTTCCATTCAATAAACATATTGTTTCGTAACTCTAAATTAGTGGATTCTATCATAACAGGAATAGAATCCGAGTCCTATGAGGCTTGGAACTCTTCCACCTGTCAACTAAATCCATAAGGGAAACTTGGATAAAAGTAGAGTGTGACTATAGCCAATTTGCCCTGTCAGTGCTTTGTGTTTGCATTATTTTGTTAGTATAAGGATTCTAGTGAAGTGACGGTTCTCATATGGTTTCGTTGCTACTTACATGCAATTTATCACTACTTTTGTCTCAGGTGCGATGTATCATAAGGAATGTAGTTAGGGACTGGGCTGTAGAGGTACTGTTTTTATTTGCTACTTTGTTTAAAATAATCTAATTATGATGATAATAGCAAAACTTAATTTGATAACTTTCCCTCACGGTTGCATTTTAATAGGGTCAAAAGGAACGTGATCAGTGCTACAAGCCTATTCTTGAAGAGCTCAACAATTTATTTCCTAATCGCAGTAAAGAGAGGTAGACTGTAATGTTCTTAATAGTGATGGAAAATGCTTGTTTGGGCTGAAGATTGTTTGTACAATTTGTTTTTTTTTTTGCTAAAATCATATACTTTCTCAAACAGTCCACCTGCTTGTTTAGTTCCTGGTGCTGGACTCGGTCGGCTGGCTTTGGACATTTCATGTTTAGGTGTGTGTCTATTTCCAGGCTTACAAAGAAGTTACAATTAGACGTGCTTTTGTTCTATGTCTAGCTAATGCATCTTATTATGATGCAGGATTTATCAGTCAGGGGAATGAATTTTCGTACTACATGATGATATGCTCAAGTTTTATTCTTAACCAGTAAGAACAAGTGTTGTTTATTCCTTGTTGATATTTAATGTTTCAAATTACCTATTGACAAGTCACAATGCAAAGATTTCTCTTCTGATTTTTAGTATTTTTGTCTTTTTTTGTCAATCAATTGGCTCATTTGGATTACTTAAGCTGTGAAACTGCTGGTGAGTGGACAATATATCCTTGGATTCACAGCAATTGCAATTCACTTTCAGATAGTGACCAACTTCGTCCTGTTTCAATACCAGATATTCATCCTGCCAGGTACATACATGGTTTCTTATAATAAAAACAATTAATTAGAAGAAAAGAATGAATAAAAAGAAAGGAACCATATTATGTGTTAAACTGTCTACCATGGATATTCCGTGAAAGAAATAGGGGTAGGGATTTCAGGTAAAAGAAACAATTCTTCCTAAACTATGAAGCACGGACACTCCGAACACGACACCGACACCGACACGGCAACATCGGTAATAATTTGAAAAAATGAATAAATTAAAGGTAATCACAAGTATCGGTGTAGGTGTCAATGTCCGACACGGACACGCCATTTTATAGAGGTGTCGGTGCTTCATAGTTCCTAAATGTTTGAATTATAGAGAGCCTCGTCTTCAAAGCAAACTCTAAAAAGAAGAAAATCAGAATCATGCTAGACCTGGCAGATTGATTTTTGTTCTTCATCCACTAATAGTTTTTCCCTTAGTGGATCATCTTTTGCTATCTCAAGTGTCATCATGATGAACTACGTTGTTGGTTCATGTCCTAGGGAGACTTTGGTGACAGTTGTCCAAATTAGTGATCCATGCCAAATGAAGCGTTTTTCTGGAAATGAAGTCTATAGTAGCAATTCCTAGATTGACATCCAATCTATTCTAATGCCAACTGGAATCACCGTCAATAATTTTCTGTCAATAGTAGAAGCTCTTGGAAGGAAAGGCACAATGATCTACCGGCTAAAGCCATGTTTGCTCATGGATGGAAAGGGCGCAATGATCCTACTGGCTAAAGCTCATTAAGGATTGACAACAAAGGCGGCACATGTTATATATCTCTCATTTCTCTTCTCCTATTGGTTCTTAAACTGGATAGTTTTTTTAGTTATATAGGAAATTCTTTAAGACAAAGGAGGGGATGATTAGGAGAGGTAAGATGATTGCGACAAGTTTCAACATTTTCCCACTCAGTGATTCTTCTGCCAATTGATTTGCTTAAATAAACTAAATTGAATTTTGCTTCTGTCCGGCTAGGCTCCTAGTTTAAATTCAAAAGTTTTTCAGTGAGGCGCAGAATCAGCCAAATGAATAAGCTATATGATGCACAAAAAGAGCTCTTGGCCACAGTATTTAATTTTAATAACTTGCTCCTTTATTAACTATTAGGCTTAAAAACAAGACCTATTCATATAATATGTTCCCGTGATCAAATATAAAAAAATGTGACATGTATAGCTTGTATAAATAGTGAATCATCAATAGTTTGTTTGGTATAATCTAATATCTTTTAATCGTAATATTGTTTTGTTACAATGTGCGAGAGCAGTGCAGGAATTACCGAAGGTTTTTCTATGTGTGGAGGTGACTTCGTTGAAGTCTACAGTGATGCAAGCCAAATAGGTAGGAGAAATTATCTACAACTATATTTCTTTCTTATTTGTTATATTAAATTTCTTTCTTATTTCTTATATGTTATGTTATCTACAACTATCCCTATTGTAATTTATGACAAGTTTTTACAATGGCCATGCAGGTGCATGGGATGCAGTAGTAACTTGTTTCTTTATTGATACTGCTCACAATATTGTCGAGTACATTGAAATTATTTCACAAATTTTGAAAGATGGAGGAGTAAGTTCTTTAATCGAAATTCAAATAGATGTTGTGTATTTCTTTTCCTTGTCCGTTTGTGCTCTTGTTGTCTTTCTCATTTCGATATTGTCCTTCATACTGAATGAACTTGACACCGTCACAGGTTTGGATAAATTTGGGCCCTCTTCTTTATCACTTTGCAGATACGTATGGACAAGACGATGTGAGATTCTTTTCCCATACAATAGCAATAGCACGATCCTATGTGTGGGGTCTTTATCATCTAATTTGTAATTTGTATGTAGGAAATGTCGATTGAATTAAGTTTAGAAGATGTTAAAAGGACTGCATTGCATTATGGATTTGAGTTTGAGGTAATCTCATTTGATTTGGATAATGCCCCTTCTATTTATGCCGGCGACTAATCATATTCACATTGTCTTGTAATGGATTGCAGAAAGAAAGGACCATTGAGACAACATACACAACCAATCCTAAATCAATGATGCAAGTAAGTTTTCACTTAAATCAATGATACAAGTAAGAAAGTTTTCACTTAGATCAAAATTATATAGTATTGGAAAATTGTTTGATGTGCTACACATCACCTTATATTACAAGAGAGGATGTGTTCCTTTTATAAAACCATAGGAATCATAGCAAATCATTAACACTGAACACACTGAAAACTTTTGTTTCTCTTTATATATGATAAAAGAATTGTGTTCCTCTTTGCAGAATCGTTACTTTGCCGCATTTTGGACAATGAGAAAAAAATCGGCAGCAACTCGGCAGCAAGTGCCCTGAGGTGGGGGGACATGATTGTTGTGATAGAAGTTAATAAATTAATCGTCTTTTATCATCTGACTTTATACCTTTCCTTTATGAAATGTATAACATTCCCGCATTCTTGAAATCTTTACAATTTGTTCTTTATTGGAATTTTGTGACATTTGGTTAAAGAAATGTATATCATGAACATTTGTTTTTGGCAGTGATATGCATGCAGTGTTTAACTTGCCACTCCCTCGTCACTTGTATCCTCTATTTTAAGCACTTTTACCATTATAACTTTTTATAAAAATCAGATTTTTTTTTTTTTTTTGAAATTTACCTGATTTTTATCGGAAATTTTCAAATTTTTCATTTTTTATTGGAAATTCTGAAATTTTTAATAAAAAATGAATATTTCCAGAAAAAAATATAAAGAATACTGGAATTTTAAAAAAAATTCAAAATTTTCTTTTACATTACGACAAATTTCAAAATTTCTACTACACTACCGCAAATTTCGAAATTTTAAGTACAGTACTGAAAATTTCAGGTAGTGTTAAAAAAAATTATTTTTTATTGAATATAAATTATTGAAAATTTTATTTTAGTTGAAATTTCGAGTATAAAATGAAACATTTAGAATTTCTAATAATATTTTTGAAGTTCACGTAAATTTTAGAAATTTCAGTATACAGGAAATTATACATATCTAATGGAAATTTAGTGTGTATTGAAAATTTTGATATGCCTAACGGAAATTTTGTACAAAGATTTGTTTTAAATTTTTTTAGGGGTAGTTTTAGAATTATGAAACTATAAGGAATGTCAGATTCAAGTTGGGGGTTGGTAAGTTAAATACTCCAAATTGTATATAGCAAAACGAAAAGTTCAGTGTGGGTTGAACAAATTATTTCCTTGCAAGTGACATAAGTAAGTTAAATGCTCCAAATTGTATATAGAAAAACGAAAAGTTCAGCGTGGGTTGAACAAATTATTTCCTTGCAAGTGACACAAGCACTGGTTTCATGAGAGAATTTCTTTTTCCATCCTATGTATTTCTTGCGTATCGTGTCAATTTTCACGTATGCTCCCAAGTTCCGGAGATATATCTCCGGACGCACCTCCATTCTGAGTAAACGTTAACATATTTCGAAAATATATCTTTGGAACTATTTTTAACCTTAAATGCTCACAACATGTCTCCCATAATCCTTTTTCATTTGAATATTTTCGAAGATGCATCTACGAAAAATTTTCGGAGATATATCTCCGAATTATATCAGTACAAGTTTTTTTTATAACGCGTCGTGTATTTGTTTTCAGATGAATTATGAAGCACGATCTCGAATAAAATAACATATATAAAAAACAATATAGCAATATAATAGTAAAATGTCGTACATCACGAAATTCAAAATGTAGTAACAATGTCAGAAAAAAGTACAAACTATAACACTACATCAAAATAATAACAGACTCCTACTAGGTGTGTCTGACAACCTCTCCTCTACCTCCTATGCCTCATCTGCCTGGTCTGCCCCATCGCCTATCGATCCCCTATGTCCTCGTGTGATGTATGCGGTATAATAGTGCCCCATGTGCCTCCGCAAGAATGCCATTCAGTACTCGCCTAGCAGCAGACCCCTCAGGGAAATTACCCTCGTCAATGTCTGGCCGCACAATCTCCACTATGCGACGACAACGAGGCAAGACACCCTCAGTATGATCTAGTTGAGTCTGCTGCTCCTCTAGAATCTCTTGATGAGCTGGTCTTGGAGGATCTCCTAGAGCAGTCGACACCATATACGAATGTGAGACCCTGAAAAACCACTCGATGTATCCGTCAACGTAACTCCAGTCATTCGCCACTATGGTAGCCCGAGACTCCTCCAGTACCAGATGACTATGATAATCAACAAACATCTCCTCTATCTGTATATGAGTCAAGGCAGGATGAGCAGAGACAACAAGGTGTCTAGGGATGGTCTGGGTACGAGCCAGCCATCCGGAGTATAGAGATATGTTATCAAATGGCCGCATCTGACGGTGATCCACGTCGCAATTGAAGTGGATGTCCTTAGCAACCAAGTGGTCAAGATAGACTCTGAAAGGCTCGACCGCCTGATTCCCCCTCAGTGGGATAAAAGCATAGGCACGGGGCATCTCCTCTATGTACTCAGCCCAACACGACCAACCAGCGATGCGCGGGAAATGCTGGAGGATCCAAGGTTGAAATGAAAATAAAAAGCATTCAGGGATCAAGAATTATCTCAAATATGAAATGAAAAAGATAAAAAAAACATTCAAGGATAAAAAATTATTACCACTAGTAGTGTCGTGCTGCCTATGACCTGCTTCGTCCTCCATCGACATCCATCTCTCATCTTCGAATACAGATAGGCCATGCAAGCCGCCCCCCAGTTGTACTCATGGATCCGTGTGAGATTCAAGAAGTACCGAAGGTATGCAACGTCAGTATAGGTGGCACTCGTGTCCAGAAAAATGCAAGTGTCAACCAAAAAAAGAAGATATGCCTTCAAAGCATGAGTCTTGTGTAAGGCCACCTGCATGGCATCACCATCAGCCTGTTGTGCAGCAATGATCTCATCATATATCTTTTTCAGGAACTCAACCCTAGAATGAGCACCCCTAGTCCTATTCGTCTTCTCAATCGCGTCCCCTGGATCAGCCCCCAGATGCTCCACCATCATCTCGACTGCCTCATCTTTGGTCATCCTACCATGATGGAGGAATCCCCCCTGATCGGAAGATGTAACAAAGACGAGACATTGTCCAGTGTGATAGATATCTCACCAAGCGGGAGATGAAAAGAAGACGTCTCAGAATGCCATCTCTCCATGAATGCATTAAGCATCCCGTAGTTGATCAGACTGTAACCGGTCATGCATAGGCCACTCAACCCAAAAACGGTCATAACTGAATGAAACCACTGCTTATTCGGCTGATGCAATGCTAAAATCTTCCTCCCATGGTTTAGAAACTTCTAGGGATCACACACCTGCGATTTTTCCATAAATAATCAAAGTCAGTAATAATCAATGTTAGAAATAATCAATGTCAACAATTTAAATTAATATAAAAAAATAATTCCAAAATCAAACTAATGTTACCTCTCCATCTGAGATATGTCTGACAATGTGGTCTGGATACATAGGAAGTAGGGACATATTAGATGGACCCCCTCTGAATCCCTCTGACTCGGCATCAACAACCTCACACTACGGAGGTGGCACGGGATCAGCAGGATTGTAACACCCCTAATCTATACCCCCAATTAAATAAAGCAGTAAAAGAAAATTCGAAATTTCTTCCGAGTATATCTAAATTATCATGGCATAGGCTGGGAGGATCACATTATATTGAAACAAACATACAACACCTGCTCATAAAGATATACAACAGTGGGGTAGCAATCAACAGAGGAACTCAGTTCCTTACACCCACATTTCAGAATTTAGAATAAAAGAGGAAAATCTAAAACTGAATAACATATATATATATATATATATATATATCATGCAAAGTTTGTCATACATTAAGTTGTACATGCACAAGCCAAAAGATATATATACATAATACACAATAATCACAAACGGCCTCCCTAACTACCCGGTGTCACATATCAGAGCCGACCGACAAAAGAATGAAGACGCAAAGCTTCACAAAAATACCTCCAGCAACTCTAATCTGCAATGCCTCATAGAGCATTATAAAACAGCAGAAGGGTGAGAAAAACAACCATAATATAATTGCATACAATCATATATAACACAAAAATACACATATATACGTTTCTCACCACAACTCACACCATAATTCTAACACAATGCAACACAAGGTATAATTCATATTTCCATCACCAACACATATCCATATATCAATTCTATCCCCAATTCCACACATAAAATAACTATAATGATTTATGCAATGCAAGAGACCGACACAACAAATCCATGCATATGCACATGCGGTACCGACTTCCATTGTTTCTCATCACTAGTTCACTCAGGAACTCTGTTGGAATCATCGCTCGTTACATCACTGTAACTCCCTGTCGGGCATACGATGTTCCCCGTCGCTCACACCCCACATGGGCACACGACGTTTATGGATCGCTCACACCTCACACGGGCACACGACCCGATCGCTCACACCCCACATGGGCACACGATCGTCTATAATCATCGCTCACACCCCACACGGGCACACGACGTTATAGCGAATTCCCTCTGGAATCCAAACCGTCACTCAGGACGTCTCAACAATGCATATCATGATGCTTGGCATACAATGACTCATGACATTTAGTATGCACACATACATGCATTCATCCCAATCAACACAATCAAACTTTGCACTTATGCCCAAAACAATGCATTTAATTGCCACACGGCCACAAATTATCTCAACACCATCTAAACACATACATTTACATCATACAACAACACCTTGCTTAATACATATCAATTACGCACAGTCATAACGACAAAAGTCGACAACCGACACTATTCTCGATTTTTCCGACATAATTAAATCGGCTAACAATTTCCAAACCATCATAATAAGAAAGTACAGTTCAATAGCTACACAACGATACCAAGAATGTAAAAATCAGATAAACGGAACCCAAGTTACGAAAGAAAATGAAAAAAACGATATTTAGAAAGTCCCATTTTGCAATTGTCCTGTCCATACGCGTATTGCCCTGAGCCATACGCGTATGGGCAGAGACTCATTCCTCCCAAAGTTCACGTGTAAAAGTCCGTACGCGTAATGCCCAACCTCATACGCGTATTGCCCTAAAATGTTACGCGTACAATATGCAAATGGGCAGATGGCCGAGCAAAATACCATCCCATACGCGTATTGGCCCCAAATCACGCCCACGATACGCGTATTGCCAAGGTTCATACGCGTATGAACATGCCCCATACGCGTATGACCTAGAAAAGCCAGAAAAATTTCTGCAGAACTTTGTTCTGCGTTTTCTTATCCAAATTCATCAAATTTTCCACCTACACTCAGAAAATTACCAATACAATGCATAGCAACATGTATCTATCATGTACCAACAAGAATGAACACTAAAAACATAATTTCCAACACTCTTAATCAATTTCTAATCAATTTGACACAATATGGGTTTTACTAAATATTTTCATTTCAATCCAACAAACACCACAAATACACATACATAATCATACACAATCATACAATAATTGAGTTTCGCACCCTTACCCGATTAAATCGATTCTAGGAGTTGATTTCTTTGATTTTCCAAGTTTTCTTACTATTTCTCTTCTTCTTCTCTTTTCTCCTCTTTTTCTTTCTTCTTCTTTTCTTTCTTTCTCTTTTTCTCTCTTCCTATTTCCCCTTCTATTCTAACTTAACAAAATATTGTGAAATGCCCAAAATAACCCCACACTCAAATATCTCACAAACGTTCCCAAAACCCGATAAAATATCATAATATCGAAAAATAATGTAATTTCAGATAAAAGTCGAAAATAAAATAAAATAATAATAAAATAATCAAACGACTCGATTAAATAAAACTCACACAAAAACTGGGGCGTTACAACTCTCCCCCACTTAGAAATTTTCGTACTCGAAAATATACCTGAGACGAACAAATCTAGATACGACTCCCGCATCCGACTCTCCAACTTCCACGTCAAATTGCCCTCAGCAGCGCCTCCCCACGCCACTTTCACAAGTGCAATGTCCTTGCCTCTCAACCTCTTCATCTCGCGATCCAAAACCCTAACTGGTAATGCCTCAACTGTAAGGTTCTCCCTTACCTCGACCTCATCCATCGGGATCACATGCGATGGATCCAGAACATACTTCCGAAGCTGTGAAACATGAAACACATCGTGCAAATTCGACAGATTCGGCGGCAACGCCACCCTATAAGCCCCAACACCCACTCTTGCGGATATCTGGTAAGGACCAATAAACCGAGAAGTAAGTTTCTTCGATTTCAATGCACGACCCACACCCGTTACCGACGTAACCCTCAAAAATACATGATCGCCCTCTTGAAACTCAAGATCTTTCCGTCTCCGATCATGATAACTCTTTTGCCTACTCTGAGAAGCCTTCATTTTCTCTCGAATAAGCTTCACTTTCTCCGTCGTCTGTTGCACCAACTCTGGTCCAACCACCGTTCTCTCACCAGATTCGTGCCAACACAAGGGTGTCCGACACCTTCGTCCATATAATGCTTCAAACGGTGCCATTCCAATACTAGAATGGAAACTGTTATTATACGTAAATTCAATCAATGCAAGATAAATATCCCACGCATCACCTTGTTCCAAAACACACGCTCTCAACAAATCTTCCAACGACTGAATCGTCCTCTCCGTCTGACCATCCGTTTGCGGATGATAAGCCGAACTCAATCTCAATTTAGAACCCAATTCCTTCTGCAAACTTTCCCAAAATCTTGAGGTAAATCTAGGATCTCGATCAGAAACAATACTCAATGGAACCTCATGCAACTTCACAATCACACTGATGTAAATCTCGGCTAACCGCTCTAAAGTAAAACTGATGTCAATCGGGATAAAATGGACCGATTTAGTCAGCCTATCAACAATCACCCAAATAGTGTTATGCCCTCGCTGAGTATTCGGTAACCCTGTTACAAAATCCATGGAAATGCTATCCCACTTCCACTCAGGAATATCCAACGGTTGCAACAAACCACTAGGCCTTAGATGTTCCACCTTCGATTTCTGACAAGTCAAACATGCATAAACAAACTGAGCCACATCTCTTTTCAATCCAGACCACCAAAAAATCTTCCTCAAATCCTGATACATCTTATTCGCTCCCGGATGTATACTCAAATTACTCCGGTGTCCTTCCTCCAAAATCATCTTTTTCAACTCTGCATCATCAGGAATACAAATTCTACCTCGGAATCTCAAAACACCATTAATATCCACTTGAAAATCCCTATCCGCATCTTTTTCTCCCACCAACATCAAATCCACAAATTTCACATCCAGCTTTTGCTTCTCACTAACCGTCTTCAGAAAATCATTAGTAATCGTTAGCATACCAAGCCTAACGCTATCCGACGTTACTTCACATATCAAACTCAAGTCTCTAAACGATTCCAAAAGTTCCCACTCCTTAACCATTAAAGCGGACATATGTAATGATTTCCGGATCAAAACATCAGCTACCACATTAGCTTTACCAGGATGGTAATTCAAGCCAAAGTCGTAGTCCTTCAAGAATTCCAACCATCTATGTTGCCTCATATTTAGCTCTTTCTGATCAAACAAATATTTCAAACTTTTATGATCACTAAAGACTTCAAACCTTGCACCGTAGAGATAATGCCTCCAAATCTTCAACACAAAAACCACAGCCGCTAATTCAAGATCATGAGTAGGATAATTCTTCTCATGAACTCTTAACTGCCTCGAAGCATAAGCCACGACCTTACCTTCTTGCATCAGAACACCACCTAGACCAATCAAAGAAGCATCACAATAAACCACAAATGGTTCATTAGGATTCGAAAAAATCAAAATCGGAGATGTCGACAATCTCCTCTTCAGCTCATTAAAACTTTCCTCACACCGAATATCCCAAATGAACGCTTGCCCTTTACAAGTCAACTGGGTCAAAGGAAGTGCTAGCTTAGAAAAACCTTCAATAAACCTTCGATAATAACCGGCCAAACCCAGAAAGCTTCGAATTTTCGTAACAGATCTCGGAGCCTCCCATTGTAGAACTGCTTCTACTTTAGATGGATCCACAGAAATACCATTACCTGAAATCACGTGTCCAAGAAAACTCACTTCTGACAACCAGAATTCGCACTTGGACAATTTGGCAAAAAGCTTCCTTTCCTTCAAAACCTGCAAAACAATACGTAAATGTTCTGCATGCTCCTCCTGAGACTTAGAATAAATCCAGATGTCATCAATAAACACAACGACAAATCGATCCAGATGCTCGTGAAAAATACGATTCATGTATTCCATAAACACACCTGGCGCATTAGAAACCCCGAACGGCATCACAGAATATTCATAATGACCGTATCGTATCCTAAAAGCCGTCTTATGAATATCTTCTTCCTTCACCCTAATCTGATGATACCCCGACCTCAAGTCAATCTTACTGAACACACAAGCACCAACTAACTGATCCATCAGATCATCAATCCTTGGAAGAGGATATTTATTCTTGATCGTCACCTTATTCAACTGGCGATAATCAATACACAACCGCATACTTCCGTATTTCTTTTTCACCAATAAAACTGTAGCACCCCAAAGAGAAACACTAGGTCTCACAAACCTCTTTCCCAACAACTCACTCAACTGTTTCTTTAATTCAACCAACTCAGACGCCGACATACGATAAGGTGCCATAGAAACAGGTCTAGTACCAGGAACTAGATCTATAGAAAACTCCACCTCTCTCTCTGGTGGCAAGTCTGAAATATCCTCAGGAAACAATTTCGGAAATTCACACACCACAGGAAATACATCAAGTGAGACTTGACTGTCCACAGTTAAAGATGCAAACAATCCAAACAACTGAGCTTCATCCGCCAAAAGTCTCTTCAACTCTTTGGTAGATAAGAAACTCGAGTCTTCGTCTTCCTCAAGAGAAGGAAACCTTACCAGCTTATGATAACAATCAATATGAACTCGATTGAATTGCAACCAATTCATACCCAGAACCACATCTAATCCTTCCAACAGCAAACACACCAAATCCATCTCAAAGTCTTTACCATAAATGGTCAAAGGACATCTTAGACAAACCAAGGAAGTAGTTACTGACCCCATTGCTGGAGTATCAATAACCATCTCACCACCCATCACAGACAACACAAGATTCAAATGCTTCGCGCACTCAGACGAAATAAACGAATGAGTCGCTCCAGTATCAATAATAGCAACTAAAGGCGTACTATTAATAAAACAAGTACCTCTGATCAAACGATCTGCACTTGAAGTCTGAGTCCCCGCTAAGGCAAATACTTTCCCACCAGACTGAGCCTGCTTCGGTTTCGGACACTTGGTACTAATATGACCAGGTTCCCCACAGTTGTAACATTTCACCACATTCTTCCTTGCACAATCAGTTGCAACATGCCCTACACCTCCACAATTAGTACACTTCCTCAAATCTTTCCTGCACTCAAACTGACGATGCCCCAACTCACCACATTTATAACACCCCATAGGACCAGACATTCCTCCTCCACTTGACCTTTTCTCAAAATTTCCCTTTTATTTACCTTTATCAGCTGGTGTCACATACGGACCACCACGGAACTGTTGCTTCCCTTTTCAGTCACTTACACTTTTGTAGTGAGTAGCACAAGCCTTACTATCCTCCTCGTAAATCCGACAACAATCCACCAAATCAGAAAACCTTTGAATCCTCTGATATCCAATTGCCTGCTTTATCTCAGGACATAAGTCATTCTCATACTTAACACATTTTGAAAATTCCGCAGTCGCTTCAGCATAATGAGGATAAAACTGCACAAGTTCCACAAACTTAGCAGTATAATCAACTACAGACATATTACCTTGTTTCAGCTCCAGAAACTCAATTTCCTTCTTTCCTCTTACATCTTCAGGAAAATACCTTCTCAGAAACTCCATACTAAACACAGCCCAAGTAATCTCCTCCTTTGCAGCTTCCAACACACGACGAGTACTAACCCACCAATCATCAGCTTCTTCCAATAACATGTGAGTACCCAGTCTTACCTTCTGATCTTCAGCACAATCCATCACTCGGAAAATCCTTTCAATCTCTTTCAGCCAAATTTGTGCACCATCTGGATCATATCTTCCTTTGAAGACATGCGGTTTGTTCTTCCTGAACTCATCATTACCAGCAGCATTAGGTGCACCCTGCACAGCCCGAGCCATAGCTTGCATAGCAGCAGCCAGAGCAGCATCGTTCCTACCAGCCATATTCTGTTCATTTCCAATAACAGAAACTATGGTTAAACAAACAACTCACTCCACACGCCACACAGACCAGGACTGACACAAACTGACACGGACTGGCTCTGATACCACTTAATGTAACACCCCCAATCTATACCCCTAATTAAATAAAGCAGTAAAAGAAAATTCGAAATTTCGTCAGAGTATATCTAAATTATCATGGCATAGGCTGGGAGGATCACATTATATTGAAACAAACATACAACACCTGCTCATAAAGATATGCAACAGTGGGGTAGCAATCAACAGAGGAACTCAGTTCCTTACACCCACATTTCAGAATTTAGAATAAAAGAGGAAAATCTAAAACTGAATAACATATATATATATATATATATCATGCAAAGTTTGTCATACATCAAGTTGTACATGCACAAGCCAAAAGATATATATACATAATACACAATAATAACAAACGGCCTCCCTAACTGCCCGGTGTCACATATCAGAGCCGACCGACAAAAGAATGAAGACGCAAAGCTTCACAAAAATACCTCCAGCAACTCTAATCTGCAATGCCTCATAGAGCATTATAAAACAGCAGAAGGGTGAGAAAAACAACCATAATATAATTGCATACAATCATATATAACACAAAAATGCACATATATACGTTTCTCACCACAACTCACACCATAATTCTAACACAATGCAACACAAGGTATAATTCATATTTCCATCACCAACACATATCCATATATCAATTCTATCCCCAATTCCACACATAAAATAACCATAATGATTTATGCAATGCAAGAGACCGACACAACGACTCCATGCATATGCACATGCGGTACCGACTTCCATTGTTTCTCATCACTAGTTCACTCAGGAACTCTGCTGGAATCATCGCTCGTTACATCACTGTAACTCCCCGTCGGGCATACGATGTTCCCCGTCGCTCACACCCCACATGGGCACACGACGTTTATGGATCGCTCACACCCCACACGGGCACACGACCCGATCGCTCACACCCCACATGGGCACACGATCGTCTATAATCATCGCTCACACCCCACACGGGCACACGACGTTATAGCGAATTCCCTCTGGAATCCAAACCGTCACTCAGGACGTCTCAACAATGCATATCATGATGCTTGGCATACAATGATTCATGACATTTAGTATGCACACATACATGCATTCATCCCAATCAACACAATCACACTTTGCACTTATGCCCAAAACAATACATTTAATTACCACACGACCACAAATCATCTCAACACCATCTAAACATATACATTTACATCATACAACAACACCTTGCTTAATACATATCAATTACGCACAGTCATAACGACAAAAGTCGACAACCGACACTATTCCCGATTTTTTCGACATAATTAAATTGGCTAACAATTTCCAAACCATCATAATAAGAAAGTACAGTTCAATAGCTACACAACGATACCAAGAATGTAAAAATCAGATAAACGGAACCCAAGTTACGAAAGAAAACGAAAAAAACGATATTTAGAAAGTCCTATTTTGCAATTGTCCTGTCCATACGCGTATTGCCCTGAGCCATACGCGTATGGGCAGAGACTCATTCCTCCCAAAGTTCACGTGTAAAAGTCCGTACGCGTAATGCCCAACCTCGTACGCGTATTGCCCTGAAATGTTACGCGTACAATACGCAAATGGGCAGATGGCCGAGCAAAATACCATCCCATACGCGTATTGGCCCCAAATCACGCCCACGATACGCGTATTGCCAAGGTCAATACGCGTATGAACATGCCCCATACGCGTATGACCTGGAAAAACCAGAAAAATTTCTGCAGAACTTTGTTCTGCGTTTTCTTATCCAAATTCATCAAATTTTCCACCTACACTCAGAAAATTACCAATACAATGCATAGCAACATGTATCTATCATGTACCAACAAGAATGAACACTAAAAACATAATTTCCAACACTCTTAATCAATTTCTAATCAATTTGACACAATATGGGTTTTACTAAATATTTTCATTTCAATCCAACAAACACCACAAATACACATACATAATCATACACAATCATACAATAATTGAGTTTCGCACCCTTACCCGATTAAATCGATTCTAGGAGTTGATTTCTTTGATTTTCCAAGTTTTTTTACTATTTCTCTTCTTCTTCTCTTTTCTCCTCTTTTTCTTTCTTCTTCTTTTCTTTCTTTCTCTTTTTCTCTCTTCCTATTTCCCCTTCTATTCTAACTTAACAAAATATTATGAAATGCCCAAAATAACCCCACACTCAAACATCTCACAAACGTTCCCAAAACCCGATAAAATATCATAACATCGAAAATTAATGTAATTTCAGATAAAAGTAAAAATAAAATAAAATAATAATAAAATAATCAAATGACTCGATTAAATAAAATTCACACAAAAACTGGGGCGTTACAAGGATCATCAGCGGGAGGTGGCACCGGATCAGCAGGAGGTGACACTGATGCATCTCAATGCCTACGAGATGGGAGAAGTGACGCGTCAGCTGGTGCATCCTGCCTCCTACGGTAAGTAGAAGAAGAAGATGGAGTGACCTGAGATGAAGTTGAAGTGGCCTGAGATGAAGGTGAAGTGGCCTGAGATGAAGTCTGAGCCCCAAGAGTATACTGAGCCCCAAGAGTAGACTACGCCCCAGAAGTCGACGCCTCTGTCTGAACAGATGTACCTGCTACCTCCGCTCCCGCCGAACATATGCATGCTGGGAAACCCTTCCAAGTCTCAGCCTGTCGACTCTGTTAATAATTATGCCTGCAAGATAAAATTAGGCATATAATTAGTTTATGCAAAAGAACAACACAAACAAGAAAATTTAAAAAAAAAACATACCAAGGAAATTCCGGAGATATATCTACGGAAATACCTCTTATACTATTATGGAGATACATCTCTGGAATTTCCCAAAGCATATGAAACGTTGAACTTTTCCGGAGATATATCTTCTGAATGTTCTGAAAACTAGAGGTCGCGACAATGGCGTCCTCTGCTACTTGGATTGTGAAAAATAACAACCTAATCATCCATTTCAGCCAACAAACAATGCCTACACTTACTCTAAACTATGTTTCATGTGATTTCTAAACATTTCTAGAACTAACAATTGATTCTAACTCGTTTACAACAAAACTCGAATATTTACTGAAAACTCAAAAAACTTACCCGAAATTTATGATTTGGAAGATTTTGAATGATGAAATGGATTATGCTTAATGTTTCGTTGAGCCTCATATTGATGAAATCTGAGTTGGAGACTATTGAGAATGAGAGAGTGGAAGAGTTGTGTTTGAATGAAAATGAAAAGTGTGGGAGGAGAAGAGTCTGGCGCGATATTAACCTCCAAAATGTTTCAGATATATATCTCTGAATATTTCAACGTTCACTTGAGTTTTGGTGCGTCCGAAGATATATCTCCGGAACCTGGGGGCATAAGTGGAAATGCACACGGTGCACAGGAAATGCATAGGGTGGAAAAATAAATTCTCTTTCATGAACATGCAACTTATAATTACTACTTTTACAAGTTACAACTTGAAATTCTGGCCTATGCAGACAGCAGATGTCCTAACACATGTCAAGACATTGTGCTACATAATCATTTAAACTCAGAGGCGCAACAGCATATTAATACCTTGAATATCAGAACTGCACAATCACAGATGTCACAACATCTTATCCAACATGTCTATCATGAACCCTAATAGAAAACGTAAATCTGCAGAATGATAAAGAACACAGTAATTGTTAACCCAGGTCGGTGCAACTCACCTACATCTGGGGGATACCAATCCAGGAAGAAAACTCCACTATCTATAGACTGTTACAAAGTTAAACTCCCCCGTTTACAATTACATACCTAACATATACCCAATGAACATCTTTACCAAGGCTAAACTCAAACGTTTACAACCCTGATATGAGATACCCCACTCATTTCCCTTAATCACCATCTGTGATTTCTACATCATCCCTGTCAATACAAAAATCTGTCAAGCATACTTGACAAACAAGCTAACTTGGATTTGCTTAAAAGCTTCATCCGAGAACAATACACAATCCAATACCTCAAGGCTTATGGATCTGTGCGACACCTATATCTACCACAGTGTATCAATTGATACAAAGGGAGACTTACAAGAGAAATCTACGACTCTCAAACCTAACCCTACTTCATAAAAATAGGATTCCTAAGTCTATGTCGTCCTCTCTATCACTTATGTCTAGGCCTTGGTCTTCTTTTATAGTTTTCTGCTGAGTTAGGCTTCATATCTTTGATCCTTGATCCACTGCCAATCGCCTTGAATCTTGGAACAGATTTAGAACCAAAACTTGTTGTGCCAGTCATGATGTCGAATCTTCATGTTGTGACATTTTACTTGACATCTTTATTCTGGGGCTGAAAACCTCCATGTTGAAACATCTTTCACAACATTTATGTTTTACCAAAATTTAGTCAAACACTCAGAGCTTTCAATCTCCCCCTTTTTGGAAAATTTTGGTTAAAACATCCTTTCAGCCTGATGGTGCATGCAGTGGAAAAGTACTTGAGGCAAGTGCTAAGGAAGAGGAAGAAGATAAGATCTAGTTACCCTCTTCATTCCCTTGTGATACCGGATACATAGAGGATGTAACTCAGATCACAAGACACAACTTGTTCCCTAACTCTGATCACAAAACACAAATATGCATATAACAAGAATGTCGAGGCATCCTTTGAGACATTTCGCAGATCAGTAGCACAAGACACATACACCATACATATCTCAGCAGTAACAAGCCATTCTCCCCATTTTTAGCCAAAAATTGACAAAAATGACCCATGCACATCCAGACCCAAATAATGCTTACCCGCACACAAACAAAACTCATTTTATCTTACTCTAAGTGAGATGTTCTAGCTTGATCTTCCTTAAATATGAAGAAGTTATGTGAGTAGAGCAAATCCAGACAAAAGACTAGTCAAGGAGTGCAATAACTGTTGGTCAAGTTAGTTTCGAGAGATTCCACCTTTTCTGACTTGTCTTTGAGCCTACTTTTGAACAGTGTTCTGATGCCTATCCTGCATTTGTCAGGTTTATGACCCCCGCCGCTAGGATTTGCTTAGTCCAGATTTAGTATCAAAGAATACAGCAGAGTTTGTTTGCCCTTCCTTTCCATTCGCAGAAAACCAATTTCTCCCAATTAGCCCCCAATAGATTTCTGTATTGAATAAACTCTTCACAGTTTCGTGAGTACAGTCTGCAAAGAAAAATAAATTCCCCCATACTCAATCAATGATTCTTAAGCATCCAATAAGAACCATTTAACTTGTACTACCAAGTCGCCCACAACTTGTAACAATACAACAATGTTAAGACATCCTCCTTGACATCTCAGCTTGCTTGACGCACAAATGCAAACTGGAACTTCAACTGCATCCTCACAGTAATTCATCTTAGATCAAGGAGCAACTCCCCATATCTAAGGTAACCAGTGCTCCTCCATAGAACACCTAAGCTGATGAATGGAAAACATAAGACGCATCTTCATGTCTTCAAGAGTGCACCCTCAGTTCAACTTATCGGCTGAACACAATCATCAACTCTCTTATTGCTTCCTCTGACAAGAAACAATAATCACTCACACATGATCACCATCATGCTACTCGTGAGGAAATGTATACCAACCATAACAAACTCTTGGCTTGAGATCAAAGTCCCATTGATCCCCCCATCCTGCAACCATCTACACACCACACGAACTCCTCTTGAATTCTCATGTATAGACCTCCAGCTGCTTAAGGTACAAACCAATTGAATCAGAATGCTTCACATTCCTCAAAGAGATGCACGGGGCCCCTTAGTTTGTTATAATGATGTCAGTTATCGTATGCATGCTCCAGAACTCCATAACTGCTAAACTGATCCACTACTAGCATAACTTGCAGCCAGGGGCAACATCCCCTTCGCAAGATTTTCCACTGACCTTACTCAGCCAGCAATAGAGATAGACACCCCACAATCCAAGACAGTCATTCCTCATTATTCTCCCGTATGATAACCTGGAATACTTCTGATTTTCTGGTGAATATCTACTTCTGAACGCATCAGAAACCAGACCTTCATGCAATCATCACATGATCCACTCCACTATTCTCAAACACTTTACATCAGACCTCAAAGACAGTTCTTCTACTCCATCATTCTCCCGTATGATAATGTAGATACTTCTTAGATATGATGCAAGTAACCAGTTCCTCACAGAACCTGAAATCCTCCACCAAGGATAACCAACCCAAAGATGTTCTAACATCAGTTATGACATCTTCCACACATCACAGACACCACACACCATGGATCTTGATATGCTCCACCACTGGACTTACTATCAGCATAGTAATCCACACTGAAGATCTTCACACAACACTGCGGTACCAGGTTGAACAAAGAATACTTCAGAAACCCAGAGAGAAATAAACTCGCATCCACCAAAAGAAGGTATGCTTCCATTCTCAACCCAGAACTTCTGCTACAAGCTCCCAGAGAACCAGAACCTCCTTACAATTTCAACTAACTACTGTTCTGTACAAGAGTAATTAGTTTCAAGCATCCTGCTTGATTGCACATAATGAAACCAACCAAATGCCACTTTTTGATTGATCTCAATCTTCTTCAGAACTCCCACAAGATACACTGATCCACTAATGAAATCAGACCTTCAAGTCACATGAACTACTTGCCCCATAGTAAAACATCTTGGATCCACCAAGCCTCTTAGTCATGTAACATCTTCTCATCCATAGCTCCCGCAAACTGCATGAGATAGACTTTTTTGAAGCATCCATAACTTACATTCTCCTGTAGATCACCTTATCTTAAGCTGATGTGCCACATCACCAGTTGGAGACCTCTGATGTTGAGCTAGATGTCAGAATATTTTGATATGACATCCAACTGTTGAATTCAGCTCCTCCTTCTGCCACTTAGCATAACCTCCTCCCTTTGCAGAACAAGAGTTATATGCTCTCATAGACTTGATTCAGCAACCAAGTTTGAGTAGACAACCTCCATCCTACTTTAAGACTCCAAAGACTTCAAACCTGCCACGTCTGAATCTTTAGAAAATAAGTAGTCCAAGATTACCCCATAGCCATACCAAAGAATGCCACTTTCCTCAGTAGAGTCGTCAGTAGAAAGCCAGAGATAACTGCCACTTATCCTCGACCTTCACAAACAGAGCAAGATCCATGTTTCAAAGCACCTAGATCAGAAATAAACTGATCCAAGCAATAACCATTAAGATCATGCTGTCTTCATCTTCATCTTCAACAGCATCAAAGTCTAGACTAGTTTCTTGCCAGGAAACTCTCCAGAGAACACATGCTTCTGTCACACCCGACTGAAGCCACTTCTTAGGTCACCACCTAAGACTAAAACAAATGCTAAAGCGTATGCAGTACCCCTCCCATGATTTTGCACAAACTCTGATGGTGAGATGTTCCAACATCTTGTTGAACATCAGCAATCTTGACTTTCAAGGATAATCAATTAAATACTTATGGATTTCACAAATAGCAATTGATCTTAAATCCTTGTCCAATAACCCTTCTTCACTGCTGTAGCTGGGCTCCACCAGATCATGTCCTGAACACTTATAAAGTATTCAATCTTTTTCCAAGCATCTTCTTCAAAGGATAGTGTTGAGATACCAAGGTTGCCACCCTTGACTCAAGTAACTAAGACTTTCTCTGAACAAATCTTATTTACCTCAATAATTCTTCAATCAGATTGGATCCACTCTTAGGGTCAAGAGAGATGAATCCTTCCTTGTTGTTTTTGGATGGTGAAAATAAATCACCTCCACTTTCTTCAGATTGTGTTTCAAAGAAACACCTTCTAGTCAGAAGAGTAACTAAAAGACTCTAGATAAACGACATAGATGCCTTTATGAGTGGACTTGAGAGAATTCTCAAGTATCTTTGACAACCTAGCCGACCAATAATTTATCAAACTCCTAGAGCAAGAACCTGATAAACTTAAACTCAACTCCTCTCCTCTTCAACTGACTTCAACTGCACCAGGAAACCAAGCTTCCAAGTACCAAGTCATCATACCAGATATCTAACCACAACTCCTTTTACTCCATCGCTCCCGACTTTGGAATAAAAGAATGCAGATATCTTCAAATATAGAGGCCGATGATTGAGACCTTCCACCAACTGTCTTCAGTAACAACACCAAAATCCCATAATTCTAGAGCTCTTCCATCAGAAACACATGCAGCGGAACCACCAAGGAACAGATCCTGCTTGCCCTAATAAGATGTCACAATATCCTATAAGACACACCAACAAGAGAACTAGCCACTTCTCCTGTAGTTGTTGTAGAATCTCCTCAGCAACATGAACAACCTCTGGGTTGCTCCCTTCGATCCAGAACATCTATCTCATCCATTAATACCCTTGAGTATGTCTGAGTTGATTGATCTGCTCTTCAAAACTCCTCCATGTTTAAACGTCATAAAGTATCTCCCAAAGATCTCATCCAGAACCAGACAGGATGCTTGCTCTGATACCAATTGAAATTCTGGCCTATGCAGACATCAGATGTCCTAACACATGTCAAGACATTGTGTTACATAATCATTTAAACTCAGAGGTGCAACAGTAGACTGATACCTTGAATATTAGAATTGCACAATCACAGATGTCACAACATCTGATCCAACATGTCTATCATGAACCCTAACAGAAAACGTAAATCTGCAGAATGATAAAGAACACAATAATTGTTAACCCAGTTTGGTGCAACTCACCTACATCTGGGGGATACCAATCCAGGAAGAAGACTCCACTATCTGTAGACTATTACAAAGTTAAACTCCCCAGTTTACAACTTCATACCTAACATCTACCCAATGAACATCTTTACCAAGGCTAAACTCAAATGTTTACAACCCTGAAATGAGATACCCCATTCACTTCCCTTAATCACCAACTGTGATTTCTACATCATCTTTGTCAATACAGAAATCTGTCAAGCATACTTGACAAACAAGCTAACTTGGATTTGCTTAAAAGCTTCATCCAATAACAATACACAATCCAATACCTCAAGGCTTATGGATCTGTGCGACACTTATATCTACCACAATGTATCAATTGATACAAAGGGAGACTTACAAGAGAAAACTACGACTCTCAAACCTAACCCTACTTCACAAAAATAGGATTCCTAAGTCTATGTCATCCTCTCTATCACTTCTGTCTAGGTCTTGGTCTTCTTTTGTAATTTTCTGCTGAGTTGGGCTTCATATCTTTGATCCCTGATCCACTGCCAATCGCCTTGAATCTTGGAACAAATTTAGAACCAAAACTTGATGTACCAGTCATGATGTTGAATCTTCATGTTGTGACATTTTACTTGACATCTTTATTCTGGGGCTGAAAACCTCCATGTTGAAACATCTTTCGCAACATTTATGTTTTACCAAAATTTAGTCAAACACTCAAAGCTTTCACAACTATCTTTGGGTACTCTCACGCAATCAAGCTTAAATTTAAAAGTTATAAATTATAATTTCTAAATAGAATTAATTCTTTTCTTTTAGAATATGAAACATGTCAAACTCAATCATTTTTGTCTATTAAAGTAGAACCAAACGTGCACTTAACAGTTTGGCTGAATGTGAAATGAGAGTTAAAATGTCAAAATGTCAAGACGTACTACACAGTACTGGCAAAATAGTGTCCACTCAAGACATAGTTAATGTTAGGACAATACTTTTTCCATCTTTGGTTGTGTCACACACACCATTGAAAATTTGAAAATACCATCATCAATGGACATACTTAAAATCACGCATATCTTATCTTTTTTTAGTTTCACCTTAGTTTTTAAAAAAAAAAGTCTGAACATGCATATCTGTATCATAGTTGAGTGTACTCGGAGATGCATCTCCAAAATACCTCCTAAACTTGTTTGCGGGCTTGTTATTAATGCAAATGATTTAAATAACAAATCAATGATATTTTCAGAGAGGCCAGCGGAAAAGTTGATAAAACACCACTTTACATGAACTTCTTCTTTATGCTAAAAAAATAAATCATAGCAAAAACCTTGAAAAAGTTTATCTCATTCTCAAGCAATTTTTCAACACCAAAACATCATTCTTGTATTTTATCACTTTAAAGGGAGCAAAACAAACTGAAATTGCAAGTAAATATCATTCATTTCATCTTCGGACACACCTTTTAATTATTAAATAAACAAAACAACGGATTATCCGGAGATGCATCTTTCGACAGACCCTTATTTATTTGAAAAAATAAAGGTGAATCCGCATATGTATCTCCGAAGTATTTCATGCAGATATGATCATGTTTGTAAGGTCCTTATTGTTATACAACTTCTATAAACAAGGCCTCACATTCCATTTTCTTTACACAAACCAAAATGAGTACATATCCCCATCTTGCATTTTTGTACTTCAATGGTGCAAAATCCCCCACTTCAATTTCGAATCTCTGAGGACATACTTCCCGCCGATCTGAAAACCAAACTAAATATTCTTCTGCAATATCCAAAAAACCAGAGAGTTGTCAATTTCTAGCATCGTTCACCCTCTATATACAACGAATGGAACATACAGTTCACCATGCTTAAACTAAAGACGGGTGATGTTTTGAAGGTGATGTGGAATACCTTTTAGCGTTACTCAATAAATGATCCGATTGAAGTGGATGTGGCGATTCAAAGATCAGCTGAAGATATTATAAGAATGTTGCAACTTCCCGAACCACCCGTTTTTAATAACATATAATGTTAAATTCATGTAACTTTTATTTATGTAATGTTTATTTTGGAGTTAATTTATGTTGGTTTTCCATTCTGTCATTTTTCTGCCTATTTCTAATTTGATCTAACAAAACATTTTCCAAAGATGCATCTCTTAAAATATCACTAACTAATGGACTAAGAGGGGTTACATAGATGCATCTCCGAATCAACCTTTCGTACATACGTAGATGCATCTCTGGATCAAATTTTAACATAATAAGCTTTCTCACCATTTTTGCCTCAGCTGTGTTTTGAAAAGGTGCATCCAAAGATGCATCTCCGGACGCCAGGGGGCATTTTAGTCTTTTCACGGTGATGATAAGTGCAAATTGTACCTATTTGTGTATATATGTTTTGTTGCACTTACCATTGCTTTTTGTCTATATCGTTCAAATAAACCCCACTTTGTTTATAAATACGTTTATTTTACGTTTTAGTGTATATATCGTGTAACGTGTAAATATTACGTAGTTTAATTGATTTTATGTCAATTTTGTAGGTTTTCAATAAGGGCTATCTTGCCATATTCTTGAAGAGCATTGAATAAGCTTTCCAGCGCTTCAAACCGTGCATTAATCGGAGTTTCGGTGAAGAAGTTGTGGCCAAAATAAGGACTGGTTTTCTGTCTTGTTCGCACTGCGAACTGGTAGCGAGTGTTCGCATTGCGAAGGTCCAGCGAAGGTCGCAGCGAAGGCTGGCAGAGAGTTACAAAAGAGAAATAAGCCAATGTTCGCACTACGAACCAGTCAGCGAGCATTCGCACTGCGAATGGTTCGTTCGCACTGCGAACCAACGAAGGAAAGCAAAGGCGGTTTGGTGATCAGAGGCACTTGAAGTGCCATTTTTTGAGTCATTCGCACTGCGAATGATCGTTCGCACTGCGAATCATGCAGAATTTACAATGTATATAGTTCATTTCAGTTACTTTTTTTAGGGATGGTTTTGGGGTTTCTTGATCCCACTTCCATCAAACTTCATTTGTCATTGTTGTGCTTAGAAAACAACTATGGAGCATGCATACGGATGATCCGGAGTGGATTGATCGTCGAACGGCTCCGACAATCCGCGAGATGTTCGGTTCATTTCTCTTCTTCTTTGTGTTTTTCTTTATGGTTGGGTTTTGTATATGTATTTGCTGTAAACTCATGTATATTTGTCGCCCATGGCGTTGTATAAAACTTGCTTTACAAATCTTTATTGGTGATTGTCTCTGATTTTTGCTTTATGCGTGGGGTTTGGGTTGTGTTAGACATAACCTTCGTAAACTTCGATTAGGGATGGTTGTCTGTTAGTTTCTGGACTCTAGAGATAGATTTAGGAGCTAACAATATTCAATAGGCGTCGAAGCTTAATGCCTTCCGTGTTTCGAGGCTTCGTTCGCGAGAGTGACGAAGAGAGTGACACGGTTGTTATCTCAACTGTGCGTTAGACATAACCTTTGTTGTGAGCGATGCTGGGTGATATTGAGGAGTATTGTAGGTGGAGTATAACTGGTCGGTAAGTTTAAGTTTGTGCGGAGTCGATTATGTGCATTGTCGGACGAGTTCTTGTCTCTGATGAATGAATTTCTTTTTATGTTTTAATGTTTACTTTTTTGTTTTCTTGTTTGAAACCAATTTAATCCAAACTCATTAACGCGAGAGACTGTCGAACGGCATTCTTTCCCTCGAATCGATCTCTGTGGACACGACATAAATCCCAGAGGGAATTCTTCCGAAAATAAATATTTTTGCTTGCTTGCCCTATTCTGCATTCAACAAAATGGCGCCATTGTCGGGGATTGGTTTTGATATTGAATCGCATTGCGATAGTTTCTTTGTTTTTGAGTTTTGTAGATATCGTACATGTTCTATATTTTCACTTGTTTATTATGATACTTGTACATTTTTGACGTTTGTTCAAGTGTTTGGTTAGGACACTTGCTTTTGGTTGCACGGTAAGACATCACCATGGCATGAACGAAGGAAGTTGCTAGCTAAGCACCGTAAAGGCGTCGAGCTTACGACGTAAAACAAGCATGTTTTATAGTTTTTCTTTTCTAAAGTTTTGTTTGTTGTTTGTTTGCAAGTCTTGGTCGACTTATTTGAGGATGCTTTTGTGATTTTCCAAGTTGGTTCGTTTCAACTTGTGAATGCGTGGTAATGATCTTGTTAAGTTTTGTGCACGTCCGAGGTATGTGTTTATTGCTTTTTATACTTTAGCATATTCATGATACTTAGGCTTTTTACAAACTTCCATGCCATCCATTCTTTTGTATACTTGTTCTATTGTGAATCACTTTAGTTCTCAACCTTTTTGTGAGGAAGCCTTCTATTGTTCATATATGCACGGAGAACCAACATTCTTGTTCTACTGGATTTTATTATGTTGAATCTGTTGTTTGTGTTGTTTATATGAATGCATGAAAAGGATCAAGGCACTTGTTTCATTTTGAGCACAACTACCTTAGCCAAATAGCCAATTCACCTTGTGAGTGTGTGAGAATTCGTAATCCCTTTTAGCTTTTTAATCCATGTTTCTATTTGAACTGAATGCTTGTCTATGAGTATTTAGTTCACTTATTTTTGAATGGATTTTGTTTTTTCTTGGACCTCAATTTTGTGTTGTTGTATGGATTTTTTCCTTGCCTTAGAAAGTAGGGAGTATTCACATGATGGTGTGGTTGAATTCAAGTTGGGGAGAGGATGATTGTATACTCATTGGTTGGATTCTATGAGGATTGAAAAAGAAAAGAAAAAAAAGAGAAAAGTATGACAAAGAAAAGAAAAGAAAAAAGAAAAAAAAAGAAAGAAAAAAGAAAACCCTTGAAAAAGGAAACATAAAGAGTTTCAATAATTGTGCTAAATAAGTATTGTGTGTTGTGTAACACTTGGGATGAAAGAAGAAGTTTGATTGAAATTTTGTGTTTGAACTTTTGTGAGTTGATCACTCCCTTAGGTTTAGGCAAGTTTTTGTTTCAATTACCTTTAGAAATTGCCCCTTGTTTGTTTACCCGACCACGTTACAACCTTGGAAAGCCCTTGTGATTCTTGCCTTTGTATTTTCAATGTGAATTTGTGGATGTATGCATAATTTAGTCTTTTGTTTGCATGAGTGTTGTGTGAGTGTAAAGTACCTTATTTTGTGTTTTTCATCTATCGATGATTGTTTTTACAAGGTGTGATTCACTTTGGAACTTGTGTTGTTTAAGAATGTTCGGCATGAATTTTCGTATTTTGCATTTGTTTCGTGACTATGTTGTCGTCGTAGTTTAGTGGTAAGTATTTACTTTTTGTGTGTATCGTTTTCATTTGAACCATTCATTCGTTTCCGTTTTTCAAAACCTGTTGATTCGTCATTCTGTGGATATTGCTTGTGCATTTTCAAATTTGTTTGATTCTTGTTTGTGGACAAACAATTAGGTAAGTTGGGGAGAGTTTGATAAGTGCAAATTGTACATATTTGTGTATATATGTTTTGTTGCACTTACCATTGCTTTTTGTCTATATCGTTCAAATAAACCCCACTTTGTTTATAAATACGTTTATTTTACGTTTTAGTGTATATATCGTGTAACGTGTAAATATTACGTAGTTTAATTGATTTTATCTCAATTTTGTAGGTATTCAATAAAGACTATCTTGCCATATTCTTGAAGAGCATTGAATAAGCTTTCCAGCGCTTCAAACCGTGCATTAATCGGAGTTTCGGTGAAGAAGTTGTGGCCAAAATAAGGACTGGTTTTCTGTCTTGTTCGCACTGTGAACTGGCAGCGAGTGTTCGCATTGCGAAGGTCCAGCGAAGGTCCCAGCGAAGGCTGGCAGAGAGTTACAAAAGATAAATAAGCCAATGTTCGCATTGCGAACCAGTCAGCGAGCATTCGCACTGTGAATGGTTTGTTCGCACTGCGAACCAACGAAGGAAAGCAAAGGCGGTTTGGTGATCAGAGGCACTTGAAGTGCCATTTTTTGAGTCATTCGCACTGCGAATCATGCAGAATTTACAATGTATATAGTTCATTTCAGTTACTTTTTTTAGGGATGGTTTTGGGGTTTCTTGATCCCACTTCCATCAAACTTCACTTGTCATTGCTGTGCTTAGAAAACAACTATGGAGCATGCATACGGATGATCCGGAGTGGATTGATCGTCGAACGGCTCCGACAATCCGCGAGATGTTCGGTTCATTTCTCTTCTTCTTTGTGTTTTTCTTTATGGTTGGGTTTTGTATATGTATTTGCTGTAAACTCATGTATATTTGTCGCCCATGGCGTTGTATAAAACTTGCTTTACAAATCTTTATTGGTGATTGTCTCTGATTTTTGCTTTATGCGTGGGGTTTGGGTTGTGTTAGACATAACCTTCGTAAACTTTGATTAGGGATGGTTATCTGTTAGTTTCTGGACTCTAGAGATAGATTTAGGAGCTAACAATCTTCAATAGGCGTCAAAGCTTAATGCCTTCCGTGTTTCGAGGCTTCGCTCGCGAGAGTGTCGAAGAGAGTGACACGGTTGTTATCTCAACTGTGCGTTAGACATAACCTTTGTTGTGAGCGATGCTGGGTGATATTGAGGAGTATTGTAGGTGGAGTATAACTGGTCGGTAAGTTTAAGTTTGTGCGGAGTCGATTATGTGCATTGCCGGACGAGTTCTTGTCTCTGATGAATGAATTTCTTTTTATGTTTTAATGTTTACTTTTCTGTTTTCTTGTTTGAAACCAATTTAATCCAAACTCATTAACGCGAGAGACTGTCGAACGACATTCTTTCCCTCGAACCGATCTCTGTGGACACGACATAAATCCCGGAGGGAATTCTTCCGAAAATAAATATTTTTGCTTGCTTGCCCTATTCTGCATTCAATAAAATGGCGCCATTGCCGGGGATTGGTTTTGATATTGAATCGCATTGCGATAGTTTCTTTATTTTTGAGTTTTGTAGATATCGTACATGTTCTATATTTTCACTTGTTTATTATGATACTTGTACATTTTTGACGTTTGTTCAAGTGTTTGGTTAGGACACTTGCTTTTGGTTGCACGGTAAGACATCACCATGGCATGAATGAAGGAAGTTACTAGCTAAGCACCGTAAAGGCGTCGAGCTTACGACGTAAAACAAGCATGTTTTATAGTTTTTCTTTTCTAAAGTTTTGTTTATTGTTTGTTTACAAGTCTTGGTCGACTTATTTGAGGATGCTTTTGTGATTTTCCAAGTTGGTTCGTTTCAACTTGTGAATGCGTGGTAATGATCTTGTTAAGTTTTGTACACGTCCGAGGTATGTGTTTATCGCTTTCTATACTTTAGCATATTCATGATACTTAGGCTTTTTACAAACTTCCATGCCATCCATTCTTTTGTATATTTGTTCTATTGTGAATCACTTTAGTTCTCAACCTTTTTGTGAGGAAGCCTTCTATTGTTCATATATGCACGGAGAACCAACATTCTTGTTCTACTGGATTTTATTATGTTGAATCTGTTGTTTGTGTTGTTTATATGAATGCATGAAAAGGATCAAGGCACTTGTATCATTTTGAGCACAACTACCTTAGCCAAATAGTCAATTCACCTTGTGAGTGTGTGAGAATTCGTAATCCCTTTGAGCTTTTTAATCCATGTATCTATTTGAACTGAATGCTTGTCTATGAGTATTTAGTTCACTTATTTTTTAATGGATTTTGTTTTTTCTTGGACCTCAATTTTGTGTTGTTGTATGGATTTTTTCCTTTCCATAGAAAGTAGGGAGTATTCACATGATGGTGTGGTTGAATTCAAGTTGGGGAGAGGATGATTGTATACTCATTGGTTGGATTCTATGAGGATTGAAAAAGAAAAGAAAAAAAAGAGAAAAATATGACAAAGAAAAGAAAAGAAAAAAGAAAAAAAAAAGAAAGAAAAAAGAAAACCCTTGAAAAAGGAAACTTAAAGAGTTTCAATAATTGTGCTAAATAAGTATTGTGTGTTGTGTAACACTTGGGATGAAAGAAGAAGTTTGATTGAAATTTTGTGTTTGAACTTTTGTGAGTTGATCACTCCCTTAGGTTTAGGCAAGTTTTTGTTTCAATTACCTTTAGAAATTGCCCCTTGTTTGTTTACCCGACCACGTTACAACCTTGAAAAGCCCTTGTGATTCTTGCCTTTGTATTTTCAATGTGAATTTGTGGATGTATGCATAATTTAGTATTTTGTTTGCATGGGTGTTGTGTGAGTGTAAAGTACCTTATTTTGTGTTTTTCATCTATCGATGATTGTTTTTACAAGGTGTGATTCACTTTGGAACTTGTGTTGTTTAAGAATGTTCGGCATGAATTTTTGTATTTTGCATTTGTTTCGTGACTATGTTGTCGTCGTAGTTTAGTGGTAAGTATTTACTTTTTGTGTGTACCGTTTTCATTTGAACCATTCATTCGTTTCCGTTTTTCAAAACCTGTTGATTTGTCATTCTGTGGATATTGCTTGTGCATTTTCAAATTTGTTTGATTCTTGTTTGTGGACAAACAATTAGGTAAGTTGGGGAGAGTTTGATAAGTGCAAATTGTACCTATTTGTGTATATATGTTTTGTTGCACTTACCATTGCTTTTTGTCTATATCGTTCAAATAAACCCCACTTTGTTTATAAATACGTTTATTTTACGTTTTAGTGTATATATCGTAACGTGTAAATATTACATAGTTTAATTGATTTTATCTCAATTTTGTAGGTATTCAATAAAGTCTATCTTTCCATATTCTTGAAGAGCATTGAATAAGCTTTCCAGCGCTTCAAACCGTGCATTAATCGGAGTTTCGGTGAAGAAGTTGTGGCCAAAATAAGGACTGGTTTTCTGTCTTGTTCACACTGCGAACTGGCAGCGAGTGTTTGCATTGCGAAGGTCCAGCGAAGGTCCCAGCGAAGGCTGACAGAGAGTTACAAAAGAGAAATAAGCCAATGTTCGCACTGCGAACCAGTCAGCGAGCATTCGCACTGCGAATGGTTCGTTCGTACTGCGAACCAACGAAGGAAAGCAAAGGCGGTTTGGTGATCAGAGGCACTTGAAGTGCCATTTTTTGAGTCATTCGCACTGCGAATGATCGTTCGCACTGCGAATCATGCAGAATTTACAATGTATATAGTTCATTTCAGTTACTTTTTTTAGGGATGGTTTTGGGGTTTCTTGATCCCACTTCCATCAAACTTCATTTGTCATTGTTGTGCTTAGAAAACAACTATGGAACATGCATACGGATTATCCGGAGTGGATTGATCGTCGAACGGCTCCGACAATCCGCGAGATGTTCGGTTCATTTCTCTTCTTCTTTGTGTTTTTCTTTATGGTTGGGTTTTGTATATGTATTTGCTGTAAACTCATGTATATTTGTCGCCCATGGCGTTGTATAAAACTTGCTTTACAAATCTTTATTGGTGATTGTCTCTGATTTTTGCTTTATGCGCGGGGTTTGGTTTGCGTTAGACATAACCTTAGTGAACTCCGATTAGGGACGATTTTCTGTTAGTTTATGGACTCTAGAGATAGATTTCTGAGCTAACAATCTTCAATAAGCGTCGAATCGTATTGCCTTCCGTGTTTCGAGGCTTCGCTCGCGAGAGTGACGAAGAGAGTGACACGGTTGTTATCTCAACTGTGCGTTAGACATAACCTTTGTTGTGAGTGATGCTGGGTGATATTGAGGAGTATTGTAGGTGGAGTATAACTGGTCGGTAAGTTTAAGTTTGTGCGGAGTCGATTATGTGCATTGCCGGACGAGTTCTTGTCTCTGATGAATGAATTTCTTTTTATGTTTTAATGTTTACTTTTCTATTTTCTTGTTTGAAACCAATTTAATCCAAACTCATTAACGCGAGAGACTGTCGAACGACATTCTTTTCCTCGAACCGATCTCTGTGGACACGACATAAATCCCGGAGGGAATTCTTACGAAAATAAATATTTTTGCTACTTGCCCTATTCTGCATTCAACAGGTGACGTGGGAGAACCTCTAAGGGTGGAAAGAGCAATCCCCTAATGTGATGACAAAATACATATTTAATATTTAGTGTGGAATTCAAAGGACAACAATCTAGTAACTCTACATATTTAAAGGGAATTGCTAATTCCACCATAAGAGGTGGAAAAACACCATATGAAAATCTAAAAATGCTCGTCAGATTTCGAAAATGCATTTTTGGACGCACCTTGTGCCTCACTGAAACACGCCCCAACTAAGACTCACCCTATTTTTTTTTCAAAATTTATTCTAGGGATGCATCTTCAGACTAAACCTAACAATCTATTTATAATTTAACAACCTAGTGACTTTTTTGGAAGTACATTTCTAGAATTGTGAAGCAGGAATTTGAAAACTTGCCACCTTTGCATGTCAGTCATTTCCGAAAATATCAAACGTTATTTTTAATAAAACAACTTGCATGATCAAATCTTATAACCATTTTTTCTCAAAACCCTTACAAAAAATCATTCCATTCTCAATCAAGATTTTCACTCCAAAACTCCGGTCTTGTGTTTCATCACATCAAAAGGAGGAAAATAAGCTGGAATTCAAGTTAAAGATAGTTAATTTCATTCCTCATTGCTGACATTAATCTTGTTTTGTAGCTGAAAGGGTTATGTTGTGTCTAGAAATGTATTTCTGGATTTTGTATGAATTTCTCCAGAAGTGCATTTCTGGGTCTGTCTATTTCCATTTTCAGTCAGTCTGTGTTTATTTTCAAACTGTATTTGAATATTTATGTTATTTTTTTGCATTAGATATCATGCACCCCAATGTTTTTCCCAAACCTATTGTGTCTCTGGAATTCAAACGTGTTGATGTGAAAGAGATAGATGTTGGTAACCAATTTACAAATGGACGAGAGTTTAAATTTTGTGATCAAATGTTTCAATGGATTCGTACGTAGGCTTCCAAATTTTTGGTGTTATAATCGGAAGGTTTGATAATGGTTCAGATAGAAGAGTTGCAATTGTGACAATAAGATACGAAAAAAGTGGGAAGTATAGAACTCCTCTATGGAAATTCAAACTGGATGACACTGGTTCAAGAAAATGTTAGTGTCCCTTTAAGTTGCATGGTTATATTTTGTCAAATAACAAATGGAAATTTAATGTGATATGTGGTTTACATAACCATGACATGTGTTAAAAGTTAGTCGGACATCCAATTGCATGTTGCCTCATGCCGAAAGAAAAGAAACTTGTTTCAGGCATGAAATTGAATATGGTGCAACCGAAAAACATATTTGCAACTTTGAAACTTAAAAGACCCGGTAATATCTCAAATATCAAGAAAGTGTATAATATTTGGGTCCTTAATATTAGGCTGTTAATTGGGGGTATAACTGAAATGCAACAACTATTTAAACTTCTGGATGATAACAATTATGCATCAAGATACCAAACGTGCGAGGATGGAGTAACCGTTCGAGATATATTTTGGACTTATCCTGATTCCATAAGTTGTTCTACATGTTCCCTACAATGCTCATCATTGATTCAAAGTATGAGACCAATAAGTACAGGCTTCCACTATTAGAAATTGTGGGTGTTACATCTACTGAGAAGACTTATTATGTCGGGTTTGTATTTCTAGAGAGCGAAAAAGAGGAAAATGTTACTTGGGCTTTAGAGATGTGTTGGGCAATGTTAAAGGACAAAGAAGGCACGCCAAAAGTAATTTTAACCGACCGCGATACCACTTTGATGAATTCGGTTACAAAGGTCTTTCCTACTTCTTACACATTACTTTGTAGGTATCACATCACAAAGAATGTAAGAAGTCGGGTTAAACCTGCGATAGGGATTAAACAAATTAAGGACGAAGACAAAATAATTGTCCAAGTTAGCATGATAGTGGGAAGAATAATGGATGCATGGAATGTTATAATACATTCTTCTATAAAAGAACTATATGTCGATGTTGTTATACATTTTAGGAAGGTTTGTTTGTTGAAATAGGTTTAAAGTATGATTCTGGACCAAGTAAAGGAAAATATTGTTTGTGCTTGGACCGATGAGGTTAGACATCTCGGAAATACAACAACTAACCGAGTTGAGTCTGCCCATGCTACACTGAAGAATTGGTCGTGAAACAGTAAGGGTGATTTGTGTATAGATTGAGACTCTAAGAACCAAATGATCCAAAATCATCATGATAAGATATAAACGTCATTTGGTCGCAACATCACATTGTTAGAACACATTTTCAAAGGCAGCGATCTATATTCTCAGTTGGTCAGAAACATATCTCGAGCATGATTGAATTTTATTTTTCATGAAGCCAAATAAGGTGAAAATGTATGTTCTGATATCTCAAAGTGCGGTTGCACACTTAGGAAAACGTATGGGCTTCCATGTGCTTGTCTAATTTCAAAGAAGGTGAAACTTGATAACCCGATACGAATGGATGAGGTTTGCACTCATTGGAAAAGGCTCAAATTTGATGATGATGATGGTGCGATGAAGAAAGGTAAATCAAATATCTCCATCTTGACCGAATGGAAAGTGATACAAGAGAGATTTTTGAAAGTCGGTGACAATATGAAACTCTACATCAAAGAGAAATTGAGGAAGATTGCTTATCCATAAACCACTGATTTAAAACCACTGTCTCAATTGGTAAAAACAAAAGTTTCTCCTAAGAAGGTCAAACCAACACCGAGTGACAATTCAACGATGCAGGCTCCTTCCTATTTTTAACATGTATACAAAATATTTTCGGATTCTCCAACTTTAAAATCTCAAAAAGGTGTTTTCAAAGAAACTTACATTAGAAAACCACCTTCGTCACTGCCTCTACAAAAAATCCAATTCATTGACTAGATGTCGATTATTATGCATAAATACATTGAATGAATCGTCAATGTTGAGGGTGATAGTAACTGCGATTATTGAGTTGTTTGTGCTTTTCTCAATGAAGGAGAGGATGATCATCAATTTGTCCACATTCAACTTATCAAAGAGCTAAAGGCCCATAAAGAATCATACACACGAATATACAAAAAAAGAATATTTTGATGCAATTCATGAATCTCTTGTTCCTGGCATTAATGGACTGACACTTGAGAAAAAATGGACGTGCTTCCCTAAAATGGGTCACCTTATAGCAAGTGTGTATGAAATAGTGTGTATTGATCTAACAAGATACAATTTCTCAAAAATATTTTTTCCAATGCAAATTTTAATTTTCATTCTACATCTTTCTGGTTCTATGATTGTTTCTGCTTCAGTATGACCCGGAAATACACCTCTGCAACATTTACGGAGATACATTTTCGAAAGTAATGCAGGTAGAAATCTGGGGCATGACTCAAAATCAGACAGGGTTGTATGTGTTTGAAGTATGTCTAGAGATGTATCTCCGAAATCAAAGAGTATTTTAGATTTTTTACGAGGGTATGAAATCAATATATAGAGTGCCTTAAATAATTCCTTATTTAAATAGCTACATCCGGCATAAGAACCTTGCTCATCATATATAAAAGAAAAGCATATATGACAAAGTCATGATAATTAAGTCCTCGATTTGAACACGTTTTTAAGCCTTCCATTAAATGAGTTGTTTCTTATTCTTTATATTTTATTTTTTAATTATGTATTTAAAAAATTATTTTTCTAAAAAAATGATTTTTACAAAAATAAAAAAAAACTTTTTTTTCAAAAATAAAAAAAAATCAATTTTTTTAAAATAAAAAATTCATTTTTTTTCAAAAATAAACAAACATCATATTTTTGAAATAAAAAAATTTGATTTTTTTCAAAAATAATTTTTTTTTCTAAAATAAAAAAATTATTTCTTTTCAAAAAAATAATTTATTTTTTACAAGAAATTGAAAAAATTGAATTTTACTTTTGAAAATATAAAAACAAATATTCAATAATTTTTTTTTGATAAATAATATTTTTTAAAAATAACTTAAAATAAAAAAAACTCTGTGAAAAAAGTTGAGGCCTCGAGATCCTACTCAAATTTTGGAGGTCTTTAGATTAGGTGGCCTATTTATTTTAGAGCTTATTTATTTTTAAAATTTTAGACCTCTAAATTTGGAGGACTTTAAAATTTTGGCCTGAACCCCATAAATTAGCAACTCTAATCATCACCCCCTTATAGCAACTTTAATATTTATTCACCCTCTATTTGTCTAATATCTCATCATTTACATAGCTCTCCCTTAAACATCACTCATTGCACACCTTTCCTTTGCACACAAACTCTTTTATAGTAGTTGTATAATTTACTTGATTTTTAAATAATCCTTCTTCCCTTGTTGTAGGAATAGTGATTGGATATTGTACGAGTTAACTTTCTGGCACATCATGTATAATATTGTTCAATATGCAACAAATGTTTAAATATTAAATATGGATATTACTCCCTCCGTCTCATAATAGCTGCATCGGAAATAGGAGTGGGAATAGGTTGGGCCGAGCTAGGTTTTGCCAAGCCTGAGTCTGGCCTGCTAAAAAATTCAAAGCCTAAGCCTGGCATGTAGCCTACTATAGGCTTATTTTTAGGCCTAAGTCTGGCATTTTCGAATGCCCGATTGGCCTACTAGCCTATTTAAAAGCCTATTTCATTTGAACATTTGTAAATAAGAAATTCAACTAATGTTAAATAGACTAACAATTATAAGATCAATCAGATTAAATGTTTGTTTTCATTGTCTCATTCAAGTTTACCTATTAGCATAAGTTTGATGATACTATTTATTGGAGAGAATTTATGAAAAAGCTTATGACAACAACTTATGAAATTGTTTATAATGTTTTTTCAACTTATTTTCATAAGTTCTTCAAGATAACTAAGTTTTTATTTTCGTATTTTAATTAAAAGTACAAAATAAAATATAATAATAATAATTGGGTTAATAGTCATTTATCCCCCTGCAATATTGACGAGTTTTGATTTACCCCCCTTTAAAAAAATAATTTTAGATTACCCCCCTGAAATTTTGGGGTACCCCCCTAAGCGTGTAAAAACCAGGGGGGTAAATTAAAAAAAAATTTACAAGGGGGTAATTTTTCTACCTAGGGGGCAAAAGACTTAGAATTTTAAAATTTCAGGGGGGTAATCCAAAATTATTTTTTTAAAGGGGGGTAAATCAAAAGTCGTCTATATTGCAGGGGGGTAAATGACTATTAACCCTAATAAATTTATTGAGTTTTTCTTAAATAGGCCAGCCTGATAGGCTTAAAAGGCTTTTCTTACGGCCTGTGGCCTAGCCTCTTTATCTAAATAGGCTTACAAAAAAGCCTAGGCATTTTCTATTTAAGAAAAATCCTGGCCTGGCCTGGGCCTATGTAGGCTAGGCCGTAGGCCCCTGATAGTTGGTCTGACCTATTCCCACCCCTAATCGGAAACCATCTATGGCATATGGAGGGCTAGAAACGAAATGATATTTTCTCAACATTACATAGATCCTCAAATGAAAGATACCATAATATATAACATAGTCATGAGATGTACTTTAAATAAGAAGTTAAACATACATGTAAATGTTGCCAACTCATGCATAGAGTAAATTAGTTGAGATTTGGGAGACTCAACTTATTAGTTGTCGAGAAGCTTTGGATAATTACCTGGATACTATAAACCAGTTTATGGATGACATTTGAACTCATCCCAAGTGGGCACCCGCAAAAATTAACCACAACGGGTAAGGTAAAACCTGCAAAATGGGTACGGGAATGGGCACAGACAATTACCCACGAAAATAAGTGGGTATGAGTGCGGGTACGAGTACCTAAGTACCCACCCCGCCCATACCCGCACAATATATATTTATATAAATATATTTATTATTATTGTTATTATGTATACATGTTGATTTATCAATTTTATATACATGACTATCACTATTAAACTTGTACCCATTTTAATATAAATGTATGTTTATTTCTTAACTAAATAATATCATCCTAGATTTTTTTAAGGTTGTTAAGAACAAAAAATAACATGATAAATTATAATTGATATATTATTTTTTTATTAGAAATGCAGATAAATGGGTATGAATATGAGTATTTAGATACCCATAGGGTACGAGTACGAGTACAAACGTTGGTGTTCATTCAACAAGTATGGAAGAAAGTTGAACGAAACTAGAAGTATTGAAGAAATTTTAACAATTAAATAACGTGAGATGAATGATGAGTTGCAAAATGCCCGAAAAACATTGATTAGTGTAAGATGTTTTTCAAATACAACATAATTTTTCATATTATTATTTCCATAAACAATTTAATAGATTATATGTTCAATGACAGGTTAGTGAAGCAAACAATCAATATTAAATATAATAAATTCAATTGTATTTTCTCTCACTATAGTGTCCTCTTGACATGTTCAGAGGAACAAGACGAGAGTTGCACAAAGAATCACAAAAAAACATAATGTTAGTCACAATCTCAAACTCAATAACAACAACAAAACCCTAAACATATAGATTTCAAAACTTTGCTAAGTATAATAACTAAACAACAACAACAATAACATCAACAGATCAAAAACACCAATAAATAACAACAACATTAACATTATCTCAATCTAAATAACAACTAACATTAAACACCAACTAAAAAAATAATCTCTCAATAAAAATACAACAACATCAACAATATATCTACAATAAATCTCAATAAACCTAAAACGTATTTATTTTAACAAAAACAACAACATCTAACATCAATCTCAGTTTAAACAACAACAAGAACAACAACATTAGTGTAACATGAATAATGATGTTAGACATACCATATATGTTAAGAAGAAGAAGAAGCGAACAAGAGCCCTAAACACATATCATCTTCGTGTTTCCTTACTTTTTCAGGAATTATATATATATATATATATATATATATATATATATATATATATATATATATATATATATATATATATATATATATATATATATATATCAGAGTAAACAATTTCACTTTGGTTGTTAGACAAAACCGAGGTGACAAATGGCATATTCATTTTACCCCTCGATTTTATAAAAGAGTCGTGGTATATATTACTTGCAAAAAATGGTGAATGGTAAAAAATTGAAAACTAACATGAATTGTTTCATTTTTCAATTTTTTTACCATTCACCACTTTCTTTGTGTGCTGCAATATTCAAACAAATGACTCGTATTGTGAAACAACAACATTACTTGCAATTTATAGTATGTTTAGGAATAAATTTCTCAATGTTGTTAACTGAAAAAAGCAATAAATTATAGAGTGTTTTCTTTGATTGACAACATATGGAGATTATTCCAAAATATAACAATGGCCTTGCAAAAGGTGGAAACAACAATGATGTGTACGAGTTTGGAGCGACTATAGGCGAGTTAAAATTAGGATAATACTTTATTTACGAGTGCTTTTATAGTAAAATTTGATTATCTAACCCCCCAGTTATTAAAAAAACCGAAGGAAAAAATCATTTAATTAACAAAAAGGTAATAAAATTTAAAAAGGCATCATTTTAAAAGAAATACAATCATAAACTGCATTTGCTGAGATTCGAAGCATATCCTGAATTAGTTTTCTCCTCGGTTATTTTCGAAAACCGAGGGAATAAATGGTAGTTATTTTTCTAAATAAAATAAAATATGGCGTGTCTTGGAATTATTCCTCAATTTTTTGCTCGGTGAGGTGAAAACTTTGCATGAAATGTATTATTTCTAGTAGTGGTCTCAAGCTTCCTTCGATGAGTCTGCATCACCAACTTTTTCAAAGTTGTCTAGATCAACACATTGATGGATTATAAAGAGGACTTTTTAATCTTTCTTCTTCAAATCTTTATGTGCAGCCTTTTGTTCATCCGTGACATCGTCGCTAATTGGTGTCATTCCATTCTTTCTAAGATCCCAAACATCTTGATAGCATAAGATAACCTTCATCTGCTTACACCAATTATCACAATTCGTGTCATTTAAGATGGAAAGATTTACTGGAAATATCCGTTTGGATGAGAAGACAATGCTATATGCTACCCAAAAATCGCAGCTAGTGCTCTAAATACTAGATGTTAGAATGGATCTTGATAGAATAATATTCAATCACTTTCTTGATTGATTGAAAATCATTGTTCTTCACTCTTCATTCGAGTGATTCAATCATACATTGGTTGCAAGATGATTCCCTCGTACAATGATTTGAAAAAGAAAGAAAATTTGGAGTTATGAGAGAGAAGATAAAATTGAGAAAGTATTGGTTATTGCAGTGAAAGGAAAAATGCATTGATCTTCTCATGATCTTTCTGATCTCATCTATATTTACAAATACAAAGTGACTTTCTATTTATAATGAGACTACTTGCACATCAAACAATTTCAAATCAACTAATTTTGACAATGTGTATTCGACTCCGTCAAATACATACAACTTTAACTACTACAAAATGTATCCAATTCAATCAAATATATGTATATTTAACTCTATCGAATGCTGAATCTACAAACATGCTTAATATAAAAAATTACATATTTAACAATATTGCCATGAGGTTGATTCCGCATATTGTTATCTGGATTCATCTTGAATTTATCTAAAGATTAATATTTGAGTTAATTGAAAGGTGTCTTAAAAAAAAAGAAGTTATTTGAGTTTCATTAAGTGATCGATAACCTTAGAATGGAAAGAGCAATGCACATATTATTTTCCAATCTGATCTTAGAGAAAAAGTTAACATTAGGGGTGGACAATCGGTCGGGTTCGGTCGGTTTCGGGCCCAAAACTTAAATCCGACGTAAACCACGGTTTTAGTTTTATGGCCCAATTTCGACCGATTAAATTTCAGTTTTCGTCGGATTTGGTTAAGTCGGTTTATCGGTTAAGTCGGGTCGGTTTAGTCGGTTTAATATTTATTAGAACAATCCTATAAAAATGACTATTTTTTAAATTTATTATAAAAAATATCAAATTTTTGGAATAGAACAATATTTTTTATTATTAAAAGAAAAATTATTATTATGGGATAATATTTTTAATATTATTTGACAATAATTTTGATCATTATCATATTTTAAACCATAAACTAAATAACACTCCAAATTTTATATTACATGCCTCTGTTTGGTAAAACTAGCTGGTAGCTGTTAGCTGATAGCTGGTAGCTGGTAGCTGATAGCTGATAGCTTATAGCTGATGGCTGGTAGCTGATAAGTTAATTTGAGTGTTTGGTAAATTAGCTGTTACACTAACTGATAATTACAAAATGACATAAAAGGACATTTTAATCAAGAAATTGGTGATTTTATTATCTTGTTATATCATATTAATAAATTAATTTTTATTATAAAAATAAATGTATTAATAACAAAATACAAAACAATGTTAATATATATGAAAAATTGAATATATCATCAAAATATATAAATTTGTATATAAATTTTATGAGCTTTGCTATTTTGTATGAATATATTGACAACGAAATTCAATGAATAAAAGAACCAGCAAATCATACATGAAGTACAAGTATTTTATAAAGCTATTTATGAAGACATAAAAGTAAAATGATTCCTAATAACTACGATTCTCAATCTGGTTAACTCATTCTTTCGTAAAATATAGTTTTTTTTTCTTTCTAATTTTATAATGAAATTTAATAAAATATGTGAAATAATAACATTGTAATTTTGAATTTATTTATATTAATATAAAATAATAACAAAAACAAGTTTATTGTCTAATATTTTAAATTTCATTGATTTTCCTCCACGTTTCACTAACTTGAGAATTATCAACAGTATTTCTAAATTAATTATATAATTTGTTTTTATTAAATAAAAATAATGTTTAATAAAATAAAAAAATTAGTAAAACTTTTCTATAACTTTTTTCAAAATCTCTCTAAATTCAATCTTTTAAAATTAATTTTTTAATAGAGTATATATATATATATATATATATATATATATATATATATATATATATATATATATATATATATATATATATATATATATGGGAAATGCTAACATACACCCAAAATTGGTGGGTCCCACACAAAAATACACTACATCTATTTTCTTTCTATTTTTTTTCTTCATCTTTTTAATGTGGGTCCCACCAAAAATTGTGGGTCCCACACAAAAATACAATAAGGTGTATGTTGCTAATGCACACCTACATGAGTGTGCATTAGCATAACCATATATATATATATATAATAAGGGTATAATTAGAATAAAAAGTCATAAGCTAAAAGCTACAAGCTCAAAAGCCACTTTAAATAGCTTTTGAAAAAAAAGCTAAAAGCTAGTTAAAAAGCTAAAAGCTAAATGCAGTTACCAAACAGAGTTTTTTAATAAAAATGAGCTGAAAAACTAAAAGCTATAAGCTAAAAGCTCTTTTTCTGGTGTTACCAAACAGACTCTTATATTTTTTAGAGTATATAATACTATTATTAAAGCTGCGGAGACGGTGCAGCCCGACGGATTCTGCGAACTTAGATCCTATCCTCAAACCCTTGATGATGAGATACATTTTGATGTGATCGGTCACGTGGATTTCGATCGCCTCTTTGTTGAACCTCTCTATGTAGCTCCGGAGAGGTTCGTCCTTCCCCTGAAAGATGGCTTCCAGGGAGGCTATCGCCTTCGGATGTCGACGAGAAGCCGTAAAATGTTTTCTGAAACGCTCCCTCAGGACTCTCCACGACGTGATTGACTCAGATGCTAGGTTTTTGTACCAAGCCATGGCCCTTTTCCGAAGAGTCGTAGGGAATAACCGGCATTTGATAGCGCCGGAGACATTCCTGAAATCGAGCAGAGCTTCAAAGCTCTCGACATGGTCATCAGGATCAGATGTCCCGTCATATGTCCCCAAGGACGGGGGCCTCTCCAGGCCCTTAGGAATAGGGGCGTCCATGATGTGCCTGGCCAGAGGGGTCCGGTAATCGTCATCCTCGCTGGCTCCCGGGGACACAGAGGGGGAGCGTTGTCCATGAACATAGTGACGTCTCGGGGAGTGGTCCTTCGGGCGGCCTCTGGGCTCCTCGGCGTCCGGCCTGCTCCTTTTATTTTTCGAGGAGCGAACTGGTCCCTTTGGTGGCGGGGAGCGGTGGCGTTTTTGAGGATGCTCCGGCTGAGCATGCTCCAAACGTGGTCTGCGGCCCCTGGGAACCGGGGAAGGTTGCGAAATGCCTCCGGGGACAGTGAACGTCTCGGAAATGGTGGTGGTCGGTGCCTTCGCGGGGAAGACCGACCATGACTTTTCTCCAGCGCCTCGATCCGGATGTTCGGGTTGAAGATCATCTAGTTGGTCTGATTGACCAACGCAAACAGGGCAGCAGTGCTCGGATCCGCATTGGGCGGCGGGTCCACGGGCTGGAAAACGGGCTGGAGGACGGCTTCTTGTCCGTCCTGGTGAGCTGTCTCGTACTCCACTTCTTCGGAAGATGGAGAAGCGGTGAGTCCGTCTCTGACGTCGTTCTCCGCGACAGGTCGGGAAGAGTTGTTGTCGACGTGGTTGCTGGTGCTAAGCTGCGCAATAACGTTGTCTAGAGCTTGATTCGCCGACGGGTTGGCCATGATGGTTGTTGAACGGAGAAAGCTTTGGTTTATCGAACAGAAAAACGGGGAAGCTTATAAATCCCCACAGTCGGGGCCACTGATCGTACCTGGATCAGACAGTGATAGTGGCCAACGGCGTCTGGAGCGGCAGCTCCGATGGTTATGAGAGACGGGGGGGGGGGGGTACCTGCAAGGTACTCCGACGCTCAAGTGAGAGAGTGTACAGAATATCAGCAAATACAGAAAGTGTGAATGGTAGGAAGAAAGTGTCTAACCTGACCCTCTCAAATGAGAGGGTATTTATAGAGAGCCCCCAGCGCGGGGCCAACGGTTACCTGCAATGGGCTGGATCAACTAGGCCCACTCCAAGTAACTGCTAGGGCTTACGTGTAGTAGTGAAGACCAGCACGTGGTCTTCGCCCTAGAGTAACTGCTCCTAGATAACCAGAAGTAGGGCATATCGAATCTTTCGGAAGTGGGAGGTTACTTGGAACGTGTCCACGCGGGGTGGACCGTTGGGTGCTCCTCGCGGGGGAGGAGCCTCGTGTGGTCGAGGAGATGTGACTCCCGCATACTCCTCGCGGGGAGGAGCCATATGCGTCGAGGAGAGATGATGCCCGTGGAACGGGCATGACCTCGCGGGGAGGAGCCATGGTCGTCGAGGAGTGATGTGTAGCATTCTCGCGGGGAGAAGCTATACTGTCGAGGAGTAACCTCTCAGCAGGACGTCCTCTCCGCGAAGGGCCTTATTGGGCCTCCCCCGGCTGTATGGGTTGGGCCTGCTCGACTGTTGGGCAGCCTCGACCCAGTCCAGAACATATATATATATATATATATATATAAAATAATAAGGGTATAATTAGAATAAAAAGTCATAAGCTAAAAGCTACAATCTCAAAAGCTACTTTAAATAGCTTTTGAAAAAAAAACTAAAAGCTAGTTAAAAAGCTAAAAGCTAAAAGCTAAATGCAGTTACCAAACAAAGCTTTTTAATAAAAATGAGCTGAAAAGCTAAAAGCTCTTTTTCTGGTGTTACCAAACAGACTCTTATATTTTTTAGAGTATATAATACCATTATTAAATTATAAAAATGATAACATTCTCAAACATTATAAATCTCATTTTTATAGTGAGTCGGTCATATAGTAATAAAAATAAATAAAATATATATATTAATTAAGTTCGGTCGGTTTCGGTTTTCGTCGGATTCAAAATAAATATTTGAGTCCGACCGAAGCAACCCTATATTATCCAAATTACGCAACCGAATCAACACGACACCCAACCCGATCCGATCCATTTACATAAAAAAAAAAATAGATAGATCAGTTTCAATCGATCGATTCAAATTTGTCCACTCCTAGTTAACACACCCTTTTTCTCAAAATCAGAATTTCGGAGTATATTGCACGTTAAGGCTATAAGTGTCATTTACCGAACACCTTACATTTTTGACTCGAGGAGGATCCACAAGCTGCAACTGCAAGAATAACAACACCACACCCCATTTCATCTTATGCCACGTGTACATTCTACCACGTGTCTTTCCATCACTGGTTCAACCTTCTCTCTTTTCGGTCACTCCCACGTAAACACCCTCACTCCCAAAAAATCAGAAACTAAACACTCAATTTTCATATCTAATCAATAAACCCATCGCAACACGCCGGAGAAGAAAGAAACGAAATCACACTCTCTTTTCCTTATTTTCTTTCCCACTCAACACATTTTTACTTTTATTTCATTTCATTTCAAATTCTCATAAACCAAACACAAACTTTCTCCCCACAATGGCGCGGCTCCTCGCGAAGCTGACGCTAATCGCATTCGCTCTTACGTTCCTCTTCTCTCCGTCGCATTCCGCCGTATTCAGTATAGATCTAGGCTCCGAATCGCTCAAGGTAACGGTGGTAAACCTAAAACCAGGTCAGAGTCCGATCTCAGTCGCGATCAACGAGATGTCGAAGCGGAAATCGCCGGTGCTAGTTTCGTTCCACGACGGAGACCGCCTCCTCGGCGAGGAAGCAGCGGGTCTAGTCGCTCGGTATCCGCAACAAGTTTACTCTCAAATGAGAGACCTAATTGGGAAACCCTACGCTTCTGCTAAGAAGTTTCTAGATTCGTTGTATTTACCTTTCGAAGCGAAGGAGGATTCTACAAGAGGCACTGTGAATTTCGTGGTGGACAAAAACGGTACTGAGTATTCGCCTGAGGAATTGGTTGCTATGGTTTTGAGTCACGCCGCGAATTTGGCTGAGTTTCATTCCAAGATTCCGATCAAAGACGCCGTGATTGCTGTTCCACCTTATTTTGGACAAGCGGAACGGAGAGGATTGCTTCAGGCAGCGGAGTTAGCTGGGATTAATGTTCTTTCGTTGATTAACGAGCATTCTGGCGCGGCGTTGCAGTATGGGATTGATAAGGATTTCTCTAACGAGTCAAGGCATGTTGTTTTCTATGATATGGGTTCTAGCAGTACCTATGCTGCACTTGTGTATTTCTCCTCTTATAAAAGCAAAGAGTATGGGAAGACAGTGTCGGTGAATCAGTTTCAGGTATGGTATTTTTGGTAAAATGTGTTCTAATTGGTATTCATGATCATAAGCCTGCACTAGTATATTATAATGAAAGTTGATTAGTTTGAATTCATGATGTTAATGAAGGAATAAGTGCAAAATATAGGGACCAGGATTGATGATTACAACCAAACAATTGAAGAGTAATTTTATAATTAAAAAAGCTGGGATTGCATTCATGTTAAATGGGAACTAAATTTGTACTGCATTCCTCTTAATTTGTTTACTTCATAATCCATGTAGGTCAAGGATGTCCGTTGGAACCCTGAGCTGGGTGGTCAGCATATGGAATTGCGGCTGGTAGAGTATTTTGCTAATGAATTCAATGCACAAGTTGGTGGTGGAATAGATGTGAGGAAATTTCCTAAGGCTATGGCTAAATTAAAGAAACAGGTTAAACGGACAAAAGAAATTCTCAGCGCAAACACTGGAGCTCCCATTTCTGTTGAGTCACTTCATGGTGATGTGGATTTCAGGTTGGTAGTTAGTTCAAAGCTTCTCATTTGCTTGTTGGGTATTACCGACATCAATGAATTTGTGTATTAATTTCTATCATTCCTAATTTAAGTTAATCGTTTGTACTTTACATAGATCATAGTGTTTGACCTAGTCATAGAGTGTACTAAACTATGCTGTTTCACTAGTTAGCATATTCTTTTGAACAATCGCAAGAAAATCAACCAAACAATCCAAGGTTATCCCACATCATTATGAAGATAATATGGAAAGTATTTAATCTAAAATAGTCTTTTGGAAGATCAAATTCAGTAGAGCATATTTCTTTTTGGTGTGTGGCACTACATGTCTATTTTTGGCACATGCTGCTCCATGTAGTGCTGAATGTGAAGTAAATATTTTTACCCACTGGGTTTTGTCAAGGTGGTATATCTTTCGATTTCCATGCGTTTGTAATAGGAAAGACATCATTATGAAGGATTATATCTCTAGGCTATTTTCTTCTTCTCCATAAATTATCTTAGTATTTTATTTTAATTATAGTGTCACAAGTGAATGGTCCGCAATTGTCTAATATAAATATAATTTTGACACATCATGCCACATTCAAGTGATCACTCAACAAGAGTCATTAGAAGCTAGATGTGTCCATTATGAAATGATAAAGGGCCAAAACCAGAGAAAGGGGATTTAAGAGGGATCAATACAAAAAAATTATAGGGACAAAAATCATATTCAAGTCATCGAGGAAATATCTCATGATATTTTTTGGCACTAGTGTATGTTTGAGAATAATTAGAATATCTTGGATTAGTTTTCCATAGGTTCCCTCCACTAAAGTTATTCCTATTCAAGGCATATTCAGACACTAAATGTGGGCTCCACTCCTAGCCGGGATTCAAACTTTCGTTTGCCACATCATAGGAGTCTTGCCCCTCTCGCAAGACCTAACAGGAATCTGGTTATGTACTAGCATAAACTGAAGTTGATGTTTTTTTTTTATTATGTTTCACATCAATATACACAAGGTGATGTAATTCGAAGTTTCTGTTCTCTGTTTTCTTCTTCCTTGCCTAAAGCCCCATGATTCTGACAGTCATAGAAGTCTAGCCCCCAATGGTTAGGAGTCTGGCCCAGTAATATCATAAATAGAAAATGCTTTTTATCTTGTTTCACACCAAAATACACAAGGTAACATAATTTGAAATTTCTGTTCTCTGTTTTCTTCTTCCTTGCCTAAAGCCCTATGTTTCTGACTGTTCCTAAACTGAATTATTTTGTCAAGATTCCCTTTTGTATAACATTCCCATAATACCCCGTAACTGTCAAGGCATGATGTAATTATACTATGTATAGCACATAAGGATCCTTTATTCAAGGCTTCTTTTCTTACAGGAGCTCAATAACCCGTGAGAAGTTTGAAGAGCTCTGTGAAGATATTTGGGAAAAATCTCTCTTACCGTTGAAAGAGTTGCTTGAGCATTCAGGCTTGTCAGCAGATCAAATATATGCAGTGGAGTTAATTGGAGGTGCTACCAGAGTGCCAAAGTTACAGGTTTGAATAATCTTTTTTCTTTTCTTATCATGCTTTCTGCACTGTGTATTAGTGGGATTAGATCTGCTGGTATTTGTACAAGATAGAGAACTCCATGATTTATATTATTGTCTCACCAGTCGGCATTTGTTTTTTATGTATGAACTATCATCTGTTATATACAACATTAAGCTAATTTTGTGACACGACGGCGAACGTGACCATGTTATACCTGAAGATATGTTTGCTACTTCCTTTTTTTTGGTTAACTTGAATGAGGGGAAATTAGAGGGCAGCTGACAGCTCACTTGTTAAATTTTTATTTTATTTTAGAGATGTTAGGAGAGAGGAATATTAAGCTACAAAAAATATAAAGAATGATAGGGTAGAACATTCAATTGAGTAAGAATATTGGGTCTTTGGTCAGGGAGAAGATCTTCCTAGTACTACGACCTTTTGTCTGTAATTTGGGGAGTTCTTCCCCATTCTATTTCAACTCCAGCTTCTTATCAAGAGATAGACAACACGGATGTGATTCAGTTGCATAAGTTCTTTTATATATCAAATATACGATCAACTTGGACGTTTGTACTTAAGTTTACAAATGAAGTGTTTACTTAGCAGTTCGGCACTGATGTCTAGAAGTTTACTTATTGTTATTCTGTTAACTATTATTACAGGCTAAGCTTCAAGAGTTCCTTGGTAGAAAAGAACTTGATAGGCATCTTGACGCTGATGAAGCAATAGTTCTAGGTGCTGCTCTGCATGCAGCAAATATAAGTGACGGTATCAAATTAAACCGAAAACTAGGTATGGTTGATGGTTCCTTATATGAGTTTGTGATTGAATTGAGTGGTGCCGATCTTCCGAAAAGCGAAAGTTCTAGGCAGTTACTTGTACCTAAAATGAAGAAACTCCCGAGTAAGGTAAACCAATTGATGTTTCTTGCAATGCATATGATAAGAAAAGTGAAGTGATCAAATATATCCTCTAATTTTACTAATCAATTTTCATATGGTTTACTTAACAGATGTTCAGATCCATTAATCATGACAAAGATTTTGAAGTTTCACTAGCTTATGAAAGTGAACATCTTTTGCCACCTGGTGTAACCTCTCCTTTAATTGCTCAATACCAGATATCTGGTTTAACAGATGCAAGTGGGAAGTAAGGATAGAAAACTTCCTAAATTTTTATGGATATAATTGCTGATTTAAACCGCTCAAGGAGTTGTTTTAATACCAAATATGTAGAATCTCTAATTCCTTCCTATTCTTTTCGGCCTTTTCTGTTCTTGTAGATACTCATCTCGGAATCTGTCGTCTCCCATTAAGGCAAATGTACATTTCTCTCTTAGTAGAAGTGGAGTTCTTTCTCTGGATCGGGCAGACGCTGTTGTTGAAATAACAGAGTGGGTTGAAGTTCCCCGGAAGAACTTGACCATAGAGAATTCAACTATTTCGTCAAATGTATCTGATGAATCTGGTGCTAGTAACAAATCTGAGGAAAACAATGAAAGTGTGCAAAGTGATAGTGGTATTAGTAAGACATCTAATACGAGTGCAGAAGAGCAAGCTGCTGCTGAACCTGCTACAGAGAGAAAGCTGAAAAAGCGGACCTTTAGGGTACCATTAAAGGTGAAAGCCAGCCAAACCTGGTGATTATTGAGATGAAAAAGATTGAAACATTGAGACAATATCTTCTAATATACTTCTCTTCTTGGCTCTTCTTTTTTATCGGTGGCAGATTGTTGAGAAGACTACAGGACCAGGGACGTCTCTATCGAAAGATTTTCTTGCTGAAGCTAAAACAAAATTACAAGCACTAGACAAAAAAGACGCAGAAAGGAAAAGGACAGCCGAGTCTAAAAATAATTTAGAAGGATATATATACACTACCAAGGAAAAGGTTGGTAAAAAACAATATGCTTGGTTTTTTTTTTAATCTTTAAGGTCTTCATCATTTCTACAACGTAAAGCATCTTTTAGATTTTCTAATCGTCGTACAGAGAATGTCTTAAATATATTAGTTGATTTCAAGCTTATACTGAAGGATTTGAACTCTCTGTCTTGTTTTTTATATTGTTTTATTTGTGAAAAAATGTCATCAAAATACAATTAAGAAATGAAAGAATGAGGATTAAGTTTTTAAAAGGAAAGGTACACTAATCTCTAGGCAAATTAATTCAAGAAGGCCCCATCTAATCTTCGTATTTAATCTTATGCTTGCATTCACCAAAATTTATTTATGTTTGTGCATACTTTTTCTGATCTATGTAGTTTTCTACAGGGAGAGAGTAGTATTTGGGAATCATCCCCCCGCCCTTATTTTATTGGTTTCCATTTTATAAATTTTATGTCTATTGTTTTTTTAGAAAGTTATAAAGTTATCTAACTTCTTTGTTGTACTTGATAGCGCAGCTATTACTATTTCCCCTTGTTCTGATTGCATTCCTTATTTTTATCAGATTGAGACTCTCGAGGAGTTTGAAAAAGTTTCTACGAGTGAGGAACGTCAGTTCTTTGTTGAGAAGCTTAATGAGGTTATAACCCTTTTCCTTGGCCAACCAACAAGAAATGTCATTGATAAGAAGATTATTGACTTAGGCTTCTTGCATTCTGTCAGGTGCAAGATTGGTTATATACAGATGGTGAAGATGCCAACGCCACAGAGTTTGAAGAGCGTCTAGATCAGTTGAAAGCTGTTGGAGATCCAATTTTCTTCAGGTCTGTTGTATTCTCTATTTTAATGTAGCTCTATCATGTTTACTATGTATACCTTTATAGTATGGTAAAGTTTTTTTGAAGAGTGTAACATCTATTTTAGGTTAAAAGAGCTTACAGCTCGACCAGCAGCAGTTGAGCATGCCCGCAAATACATTAATGAGCTGAAACAGGTACCATCAAGAAATTTCTGATTAGTATACGCTTTGGCTTATTTCATTTATCATGTGTCATTTTGAAACTGAATTTTTGTTTCTGGTATAGTCCAATAACCGATCTTTGTAATTGAGCACATCTAGTTGAAAAAGGCTTTAGATGATGGTGATTGTTGTCAAACTCGGTTTCTAAATAAATAGGCCGATTCCAAGTAAACTCGACTTGTAAGATTCTATAGAGCCAGGTCTTGTCTCACTAAGTGGGGCCGGCTGCTTGGATCAAATGACAGAATAATGTTCTATCATATATCATGTTTTTATCGAATCCAACTCATCAATCTCTACAATGATGTTCTTTCTGTAAAAAAGGTGTATTTATGATAATGTTGGACAAACTGAACGTTAACAAGGCCATACTCTGAAGCAGTCTATTTTAATTTATACAAATTTTTTCCCGCATGAACTAGCTATTAGGTGATGTAACATGAAACATTTATAAATAGATCTTTTTCTGACATATGCAGATTGTAGAAGAGTGGAATGCAAAGAAGTCTTGGCTTCCAAAAGAACGAGTAGATGAGGTATTTGATTTATCTTGATTTCTATTTTCTTGAATCTATTAAAACCAACATGTTACATCTGGAAAAATCATTTTCTATTTTGGGGTTGCTATGTTGCAAGGTGATTAATATTGCAGAAAAGTTAAAGAATTGGTTGGATGAGAAAGAAACTGAGCAAAAGAAGTAAGTTCCTGTCAGGTTGTTCTTGTATGGGGAAATATCTTTTTGCTCTTGAATACATTTCCATTATTCATTCTTGGTGTCTCATCATGAATCACATTGATGCACTGATCAGTGTTTCCCCGTTTCTGATCCTGTTTTATAATCTAGCTTTGTAAAGCTTTCATTTTCCCAAATTGCTCGACTTGATTTTGGTCATTGAGTAAATTCCTCTGCAGGTAATAATAGTTCTAAATCGAATGTAATTAATTATTAATTTTTATTCTGTTTTTGTTTTCAACTTTTGAAGAACTTCTGGATTCAGTAAGCCTGCATTTACATCTGAAGAAGTACATTTAAAGGTGTTTGAACTGCAAAACAAGGTACCATTTCTAGTTAAGACGTATTGGCGCACGATTTATATGTCCATGAAAACAGTGCCATTTATGTTGAGGTGTTCAATGTTTATGCACAGGTTGCCAGTATTAATAGAATCCCCAAGCCCAAGCCCAAGATTCAGAAGCCCACAAAGAATGAAAGTGAGAGCAATGAGCAGAGTACTGATGGTTCCGGTTCCACCTCAACTGATGGTTCCTCTCAAAATGATGAATCTGCTAACCCGTCAAAAGGAGAAAGTGAAGAAAAGGTTGAAGAGCAACCTGAAAGTCACGATGAGTTATGATTTAACTGAGAATGCAATCTGCATGTAGGTTTTTATAATTATCTACCTACAAGTTTTAATTAGTTAAAGGTCTAGGCTGGTAAGGTTAGAATGGATAGGTGAAAACGAGGGAGTGCCAGTTTTCTGCAAGCAGGAGAATAGAGTTGAGGCAACATTTGCTTGATCAATGCTAAAATTTTGAGGTTAGATGTACTACAATAGTTTTCTTTTTAAATTTATAATTGATTTCCCTTTGCTATTTAAAAGGGGTAAGTTGTAATTTAAAGGCATATGAAATGTGATATAGGAAGAAAAAGAAGCTCAGTCTAATAGATTTGCTCGATAGTGAGGTCACATAATTCTAAACGCATTTTATTTTTTATGTTAATGCTACTTAGATGCCTGATTGTTTGTAGTAAGTTTAGTCTGGTATACGATTGTGATTAGGGGTGATCGTATCCGAACCAATCCAAACCGAAAACCGTAAAAAACCGCATTTGGTTTGGATGATTTTGGATGATATTTTTAACGAACCGCGCGGTTCGGTTCGGTTTGCGGTTTTTGTTCCACACAACCGAACCGATCCGAACCGAACCGCATATTAACCTTAACTTCTTAATTTCTAATATTATATTTCCATATTAATAACTAAAGTACCATTTTCTATATTAATATTTCTAATTTATAATATTATATTAAAACTAAATTTCTAATATTATATTTCCATATTAATAACTAAAGTACTATTTTTCATATTAATATTTTCAATTTATAATATTATATTAAAACTAAAGTACCATTTTCCATATTAATACTTCCAATTAATATTTCCATATTAATATTTCCAATTTATAATACTATATTAGGAAATTATATCATTAGTTTCTTAGTTTTATAATTCCATAATCAAGAAGTCTATAAACCGCAACCACCGAACCGATTCTAACCGCATTGGTTTGGTTTGATTTGGTTTGGATGAATTTTTAAAAGTCAACCGAACCAAACTGAACCGCATGCATTTTTATCTCGCGGTTAGGATAATTTTTATGCTCAAAACCGAACCAAACTGTACTGCGAACACTCTTAATTGTGATGAAGTAGAGATTGTTTGAAAATTAGTATGAGTTTCACAAATAACAAGCTTCTCATACCAACTTCAAAAGCAATGACACACTACGCAAGACTTTAAAAAACAATGAAGAAATAGAAACATGCCATGTGTTAATGCTATAATATTTGAAAACTGCTTCCAATTATCAGATTGACAATGAGCTTCACAAAATAACAAGCGAGTTTGTTTTAAATTTTTCTTAGCACCTCATACATACGACAATGACTTTTGTGGTTAGCAAAGCCTAGAATAGAAAAATCATTAAAATCTGTAATTTAAATAAAAAAGTGTGTAAAGAGGTCCTTTCACAAGTAGTTTCTGTTTCAATTACAATTTCTTCCATCTCATTCTCGATAGCATCACCATGTCTACCTGTTGGAGTACCCATTAATCACCAAAAGTGGATTGATCTCTTGCATGGTCTAGTCGTTCAGCTTTTTCAACTATGTGAATGTGATCAGGTGTCACATCCCTTGCTTACATGGTTGCTCTTATCTTATACCAATAGAAAGTTGGTACACTTAGATTTTGGGAATTGCTCTCTCAATTTCATGGGTGATTTTTCACCCTTGTTAAAAGTCACAACTGTTTGTAAAATTCGGAGATGTATTTTTGGACGCATCCTTTTTACACAATCTTCAGTGTAAATTGGTGAGTCACTCTTATTTTGTTAAAATTAGTCAGGAAATACATCTCTGTACTAACATCAAAATAAGTTTGAAGATGCATTTCTGTAAAAACTTTTAAATCAAAATTCAGTGAACTTTACGGAGATGCATGTCTAGAATATGTTCTCTTAGGTCAAATCATAAACAATTGTAGAATGTTAGAAAAATAACACAAATTCAAATACTTAACATTACATAGATAACCGTTAACATAAATTTAAATTTAAATTTTATTACAAACAAGTGATTGAGGACGTTGCATCATTCTTAGAATATCTTCAGTTGATCTTATAATTGTCACATCCACTTTAATCAGACCCTTTGATAAGTAACGGTAAAATGTACTCCACACAACCTTTAAATCTTCATCCGTCTTTAGTTTAAGCTTTCTGAACCATATATTTCTTTCGTCGTCAATCGAGGATGAACGATACTCGAGCTTGACAACTCTTCAATATTTTGGATATCGTAGGTAAGTATTCAGTGTGGATTTTCAGATCACGAGATGTGTATTCAGGGGGACTTTGCACATTGAAATACACAAATGCATGATGAGGGATATGTATTCATTTTGGTGTTTCTGTTTTTGTAAAGAATATGGGATGAGACCACTTATTTATACAATTTTAGATCAATTTACAACTTAGAAACATTTTCCTCTCAACACGGCATATTATAGAACTAATATATATACATGACCAAATTTTGAAATTGAAAAAATGACAAAAAATTACCATCAAATTCTATAACATTAATAAAGAATATACATTACGTAAGTCTCAAATTGTATCGAGATTACATCGTTGACAACATTACATACAAAAAATACATTACATTGTTAGATAAAAACTAAAATGCAACAAAACATGTGCCACCACTTAAATCTATATCTATTGGTGGTTCATTCTTTGACTTTTCCTTATTTGATTCTCTTTCAATGTCGCTTAACTTGGTGTACTCTTCCACCCTTTCCACAAAGTGATCTGACCAAGTTTCATCCTCTTTTGTAAAATGTATCATCCACTCTGATGATGTCTTTGGTATAGGACATCCCATTTTCAAATAAACTTGGATAAAATGTTGTCTTTTTGAAAGCCACAAAATACATATGGATTTTGAGGTGACCTACTCCGAAGAGGAAAAAATGTTTTCGAGAAACCATATCGTGTCAAATCAATACACACCCTATCACAAGCACTTGCTATAAGATCTCCTATTTCAGAAAAGCGCATCCATTTTCATACGATATCGGACCACTAACAATAGGAACAAGAGCATTGTGAATTGTATCATAATGTTCTTTTTTTTTCTCCATATAGAATTGTGTATGATTCCTTATGCGTTGTCAACTCTTATATATGCTGATGTTGGATAAATTGGTGATCCTCCTCTCCTTTACCGAGCAAATTCGAAATAGCTCGAAAACTTCACTTGTCGTCATGTTTAGCAATAAAATCCAAATTTTCGGTCTCCATGTGGACCTATTATAGCATATGTTCACGAACAATAATTTATTTGTAAATTGTGTTGAAGGATAATTCAATGTTTTAGTATTTAGCCTACGTGACACTCTTATTTGTGTATATATAGTACTGTAGCTGTCAACAGTTGTATCAACTGAGTATTGTAGTGTAGTGTGTGTGCAATCATTTTTCTTTAACCGTTTTTGCAGAGTAGTGGAAGTTTGTTAGAAATTGTTATCCTCTCTCTCTCTCTCTTATCTCTCTTTCTTCATCTTCATCTTTTTCACCTTGTGCATCAATTGGTATCTAGAGCTCTGTTTCAGATCCATAGGGAAACACTAGTGAATAGTGAGGCGTTGTGTGATTGATTTCGTTTCTTGAATTCGTGTTGAATTTCTTGATCGAAATCGTAACAGAATCACATTTCTTAATTCTGCAGGATTAGGAAACACTAGTGTTTGTTGAGATTTGAGTGAACTGCACAAGGTCAAAGATGAACGGAAACAGTAATATGAGTACCAAACTTCCATTGTTCGATGGCAAGAACTGGAATCATTGGATGATTCAGATGCGTGTGTTATTTGGCGCTCAGATGTTCTTAATCTCGTTAGCAACCATTACTTTGCAGTTACAATTTTGGAAAATGCAATGGATGCACACAAAAACGCTCAGCGTGATTTGAGGAAGAAATATCATAAAGTGTTGTTCTACATCCATGAATGTGTGGATGCGAACGTGTTTGAGAAGATCCTTGATTCGATGACGATGAAGGCTCTGTGGGACAAACTGGTACGGTGCTACAGCGATGATGCATCACTGAAGAAGGTGAAACTTTAGTCTCTACGTAAGCAGTATGAGAATCTCAACATGAAGAACAATAAGAAGGTACCTGACTACATATCTAGAGTGATTTTGATCACATATGAGATGAAGTCAGGTGTAGAAACTCTCTCTAATGAAAGGATCATTGAGAAGGTACTTAGATATTTTACTCCCTAGTTTGATTATATTTTGGTAGCAATTGAACATTCTAAGGATTTGAGTACCACGAGAATAGAAGAGTTGCAAAGTAGTCTAGAGGCACAATAGTTGCGTCTGACTAAAAGAACCTCTGAGAGAGAGGTAGAGCAGAATCTGAAAGCTTCTTTTGTCAAGAAGGACCAGAAATAGTCTTGGTCAGAGACCAAGAAAAGACATGGTAGGTCTCAGAAGTTAGAAACCTCAACTTCTGGAAGGTAGAAGAGTTATCAGAAGGAGAAGGAGAAGTATGGATAGAGAAATGTTCAATGCTAATGTTGTAAGAAGTTTGGCCACTTCGATGATGACTGTTGGTCAAACAAAGAAAGGAAGTCAGAATAAGCAAATGTAGCCAGAAGAGATTCTGCTGATGAATTTGTGCTATTGATGGCTTCTGAATATGATGATACATATTTGACAGATTGGTGGTATATGGACACTGGCTGCTCAAATCATCTTACTGTAAATAAGAAATGGCTGGTTGACTTTGATTATAGAAAGAGGACAAAGATCAAATGTGCTGATGATAAATACCTCGACGCTTAAGGTATGGGAAATGTCAGAGTAGTTCTGAATAATGGTAAAACACCATTGATTCAGAATGTGTGGTATCTGTATGGCATTAAAGCAATATGATGAGTGTATGCCAATTAATTGAGAAAGGTTTTTCAGTTACCATAAAGGACATTCTTTTGAAGATGTACTACTGTGATCAGAAGTTGATTATGAAGTAAGAACATGGGAAAAATAGAACATTTAAAGTGAATGTTAAAACTGCAGACTCTGAATGCCTTAGTACAACAAGTGTTGGGAAGGAAAGCGAGTTGTGGCACAAAATATTTGATCATTTGAACTTCAGAAGCTTAGGGCATCTAAATTCAAAGAAGTTGGTGCATGGAATTCCTGCAATTAGGAAGGCAGAAAAGTCATGCAATGTATGCATGAGAGGGAAGTAACCAAGACTTCCATTTACATTAGAAGTAGCCCCAAGAGCAAAGCATGCTTTGGGAGTAGTGCATTCTGATGTGCGTGGACCATTTCCAGTACCATCACTTGAAGGGAATAAATAATTTGTATCATTTGTGGATGAGTTCACAAGGATGACATGGGTATCCCTTATAAATTTAAAAAATGAGATGTTTGCTGAATTTAAGAAATTCAGAATCAAGGTTGAAAATCAGAGTGGTCAAACTCTGAATATTTTCAGAACTGATGTTGGAGGCGAGTATAACTCTACCGAGTTCAGAAAGTTCTGTGAGGAAAATGGAATCGAGCATGAGGTGTCTGCTCTATCAATCCTTAACACAATGGTCTTGCTGAAAGAAGAAACCGAAATTTGCTTGATATGACAAGGAGCATGCTGAAGGACAAGACGCTGTCTCACACATTGTAGGGAGAAGCTGTTGCCTCGACATCATATGTGCTCAACAGGTGCCCAACAAAGAAGGTAAAGGAAATTGTTCCTTTCGAGAAGTGGACTGAAGATAAGCAAGGTGTGAGCTATCTGAAGGTGTTTAGTCTTGTATGTTACAAACATGTCCCAGATGCTAAGAGAAGGAAGTTGGATGACAAAAGTAGAGTTATGTTGCTTTTAGAGTACCATAGTACAGGTGCCTATAAGCTTTACTAGGGGTGTTCAAAACCGAACCAACCCAATAAAAAACCGCAAACCAAACCAAACCAAACCGAAACCGTAAAAAACCGCATTTGGTTCGGATTTGTTTGGGCCATCTTTTGACAAAACCGCACAGTTTGGTTTGGTTTGCGGTTTGTATTTTGAAAACCGAACTAAACCAAACCAAACCGCATTATGTTACAACTCAAACTTCACTTATCTCACATCTAACCAAAAACTCAAACCCATTATGCCCTAACCTTATAATTACGAAATATTTTCTCTTAATCACACTTAGTTTTTCAGTTTTAATCTTCTCAAATCTCTCCTAATAGTATTGTGCATTCTTCTCATCTTCTTTGCCATGTACGTCTCACCTCTTACACTACTCTCTCATCTCACATGTTCTTTCTTTTTCATCTTCTCATTTTTATGTTACTATTTTCTCTTCTAATTATGTTTGTATCGCGCCTTTCTTCTCCAATCTCTCATCTCTTATGTTCTTTCTTTTTCATCTTCTCTAATCTCCCTTCTCCCCTATTGTTTCTATTTTATTATAATATTTTTGATATTGTTTTATGCTACTATTTTTTTCCACTTTTGTTTAAATTGATTTTTGTATATTGAATGAGAAGTTTTTGTCTAAATATGATGAGTTTTGTTGTTATTTGCTAATGTATGAATGACTAAATACAAAGTTATGTTGTTCTCTATATATGTATATATAACTCAATAAAAATCTTGTAAAAACCGAACCAACCCAAACCGCATTGGTTTGGTTCGGATTTTTTTTAAAAGCCAACCGAACCAAACCGAACCGCATGCCTTTTTCTCTTGCGGTTCGGATGATTTTTAGCATCAAAACCGCCCAAACCGCACCGCGAACACCCCTAAGCTTTACTGTCTTGTCACTAACAAAGTTAAATTGAGCAGAGACGCCGTTGTGAAAGAATCAGAAGCGTGGGATTGGAGGGAATCTCAATCCAACTCTGGTGCGGTGTTAACACCTGAGTTAACTTTAGAAGATACTTCAGAATCTGAAGGTTCTGATGACGAGTCAAAATCAGAAGCTGATTCTAAAGGGGAGTCTGAAGATGAGCCAGAGTCTGAAGGTGATTCTGAAGCTGAAGAAGACTCTAAAGGTGGATTTTATTTTGATCCAGATTCTGATGGTGATTCAGTCTCTGATGGTGATCCAGACTCTGAGAATGTCCCAGACTCTGAAGGTGGTCATGCCTCTGAACGTGGTACTTCTGGGGTTCTAGCATCTTATACTGTTGTAGAACCCGAAGAGAATTCTGAACAAGTTCAAAGGCCACAAAGAATCAGAAACATACCAAGGAGATTTGCAGAGTTTGACATCTTGCAAGATACTGAAGTAGACTATGAAGAGGAAGTTATTCGGCGTGGCATGTTATTAGAATCTAAACCAGTCAGTATTGGAGAAGTGCTCAAGAAGAAAGTGTGGCTGAAAGCCATGGAAGAAGAACTTGAGGCTATAGAAAGAAACAAGACTTAGAAGTTGACCGAGCTTCTCAAGGGCAAGAAATTCATCAGTGTCAGATGTGTTTTCAAGGAGAAACTAAAGCTAGATGGATCAATTAGCAAATAGAAAGCAATGTTAGTAGCAAGAGGATTTCTACAGAAACCTGGGTTAGATTACTTTGAAGTGTTTGCTCTTGTAGCGAGACATGAGACAATCAGACTAGTGATTGCAATAACTGCTAACAAGAATTGGCCTATAATGCATTTAGATGTAAAATTTTCATTTCTGAACGATCCATTGCAAGAAGAGGTATACGTGTCACAACCTCCTGGATTTGTGAAAAAGAATCAGGAAGGAATGATGTACAAGTTACACAAAGTGTTATATGGACTGCAACAAGCTCCTAGAGTTTGGAATCTAAAAATTGATTCATTTTTCAAGCTTCAAGGATTCAGAAAGTATGAGATGGAATATGGCATTTATGTTCGGCATACTTCTGAAGGATATATGATTATGGTGTGTCTCTATGTTGATGACATATTTCTAACAAGGAGTTGTGAACACGAGATAGCTAAGTTCAAGAAGGTGATGAAGAATGAGTTTGAGATGACTGATCTAGGAAAGATGACATATTTCCTTAGGATGGAGTTTATGTACTTTTAGAAGGGTATTATTTTGCATCAGCTGAAGTATGAACTTGAGCTTCTGAAGAGATTCGAGCTGCTGAATTGTAAGGCTGTTGTCACACTGTCAGAATCAAATCACAAATTAGATTCTGATACTGAAGGTGATGATGTAGATGCTACAACTTTCAAGTAGTTGGTTGTCTCTCTGAGGTATTTGTGTAATACCAGACCTGACATTTGCTATGCAGTTGGAATGATTAGTATGTTCATGAGTAAACCGAAGTGGTCTCATTACCTAGATGCTGTCAGAATTCGGAGGTATACTAAGGGGACTCTAAAGTATGCGTGTTGTTCCCTTCTTAAGAAAAGGCTAATTTAGAGCTGATGTGTTATTCAGACTCTGATTGGTGTGGAGACAAAGTTGACAGAAGAAATACTTCTGGATATTTGTTTAAGTATCTGGGAGGACCTATTTCTTGGTGTTCCAAGAAGCAACCAGTTGTTTCTTTGTCAACCTGTGAAGCTGAATACAATGCAGGTGTTGTGGCTGCATGTCAAGCTGTTTGATTTTTGAATTTACTGCAGGATCTGAAGATCAAGGTAAACAAGCCTCTAAAGCTGATGATTGATAACAAGTCTGCAATCAATCTTGCCAAGAACCTAGTGCTGCATGGGAGAAGCGAGCATATTGAGACAAAGTATCATTTCCTGAGAAGTCAAGACCAAAATGGAGTGCTAGAAGTTGTGCACTGTAGCACCCAGAAGCAGCTGGCAGATGTTCTGACGAAAGCAATCAAAACTAATCAATTTCTCCACTTGAGGGATGAAATTGGTGTTGTTAGTTTTGATTAGTTAAATCTTGAATTAAGGGATGATGATGAAGGGTAATTCAGTATTTTAGCATTTAATCTACGTGGCACTTTTATTTGTGTATATATAGTACTATAACTGTCAACAGTTGTATCCACTGAGTATTGTAGTGCAGTGTGTGTGCAACCATTTTGCTGTAACTATTTTAGCAGAGTAGTGGAAGTTTGTTAGAATTTGTTATTCTCTCTCGTCTCTTTCTTCCTACATCTTCATCTTTTTTCACCTTGTGCACCAATAATTTGTTCACGAACATCTACCTCGACAACAACCGGTCTAGCACCCGGTTTAACATCATCTTTCACTTTATCCGGTTTAACACCATCCTTCACTTTATCCAGTTTAACATCCATCCTCATAGTAGTTTTGAAAAACATATCCAGGTGCACTATATCTAACACTAACCATAACAGAAACATATTCAAAACTCAAAGTATCAAGCAAATCCGGAGATGCATCTCCAGAACACGTGAAACTTAGTCCAGAGATGCATATCCGGACTTAACGTTCTTTTTCTTAATTCAAAAGCCAAATTAATGCAAGGAACGAGGGATGAAATTAATGAACTTTACATTAAATTCTAACTTATTTTGCTCCCTTTGATGTACTAAAATACAAGAGTGGTGTTTTGGTGTCAAAAAGTTGATTGAGAATGAAAGAAATTTTTTTAAGGGTTTTGAGTGTGAAATAAACTTTGATGATGAGGAAGAAGAACGTACAAGATGGTTAGGGCTGACAATGAACCAAACCAACTCGAAAATAGTTCGAAATTCGATTCGAAAATTAAATCATTGAACTAGGTTCATGAACCAAATGAGCTGAATATGAGCTAAAAACTAAGTTCATTAACTAAATGATCTGAACTTGAACTATACATAGTTCGACTCGTTAGGTTCATGAGTCAATTTGATTATATATGAGATAGATTATATTGTCTTTAAGAGTAGGTTTAAAAATTTGTTCTAAATCTTAGTCTCATATTTTCTTTTAATCTAACGGTTTTAATTGATAATTTATATTCTCAAGTGAGTAAAATATTTCTACGAATAATTATACAAATAAAATTAACATCGTATAAATTCCAGTCTTGTAACTTTTATTTTATTTCTATATTTTTTATTTAAAAAATATTAATTTAAAATGTCAAATATATATATAAAAAATAGACTTTAAAAAATTACTTTTAAGTCTGTGAAATAAGCGAGTTGAACCTAATAAGATAAACCTAACGAGTTGAACCGAGATATTCGTGAACTTCTAACAAGTCGAGTTTGACCTGAAAAAAAAGTTCGTGATGAACTCGAACTCGGCCAATTCTTAACGAGTCGAGTTTGAGCTGAAAAAAAAGTTCGTGATGAACTCGAACTCGGCTAATTCTTAACGAGTCGAACTGAGTTAAGGCGAGTTCGACTCGACTCGACTCAACTCATTTTCAGCCCTAAAGATGGTGTTTTATTCAATTTATTTTCGGATATGCATCTCCGGAAACATCACCGAGTCGTTAAATAAACCGATTTATTGAATAAAAACATCATACACTATAATGATTGTTACAGAGATACATATTTGGATTCACCCCATAAAATATACTGAGATGCATATCCGAAATAAATTTTAACAAAAATGAGATGTCTGACTGAAATGCGAGAACTGATACAGTGATATAGTATAAGATATATTAAAAAATGCATCTCCAAACACCTATACGCACATCTTTAAACATTTTTAAATTTTCAAAAGTGTGTGGTGCATCCAACTATTCCCTAACCTTTTTTTTTTCCTTCTTTCCTCATCCTTTAATTGGGTCACCTTACTTGTATCAGAGTTTTTGTCGTGAACTCTTATCATAAAATTAGCACTCGAATAATCAATCGTGCAGACGTCAACCTTAGTGGTGGTGTATTTTAAAAACATACTTATAGAATATGTGTACATAATAGAAACTAATGTATCAATTATGTTGTGGATATTGTATTAGGGTAGTCAATAATATGCATCTAATTGCCATTTCCCTCTGTTCTATAATAAGTGATCCATTTGAAATAAAATAATATTTTAAAATGAATAATCCATTTCAATTTTTAATGCATTTTTTTTCAATTCTACCCTCCAATTAATATTACTTTCATCATTTCCAATACATGATAAGGACACTTAAGTAAAAATACCATTCTCTCTCTTTCATTTATTCTTTTTTCTTAATTTATGTAAAATAGTCAACTAGATCACTCATTGTAGGACGAAAGGAGTGTTTTCTTAGACTAATAGGTTTACACTAGGTCTTACAAAGACAACAAAAATTTAAACTTAAACCTTGAAGTTTTGAAATATGCAAACTCATTTAAATAAAGTCTTATTTGATTCAATGTTTTTTCATCCTTACTTGATATGAGGAGTTTGATTTCTCTCTTTTTGTTCACTTAAAAAAAAAAATAAACTTTAGGCTTTTTCATTTGATATAGAACAAATTTACATATAACCACAATAAGAAAAATGAACAGTAATCCCAATATGAAAAGATGTTGCTATGAAAAATAGAGGCAACTGAAATAAATATTGCACTCTACTTGTCAGGAAATCAGACTGTACAATGAAAGTTTAGATAAATTCATTGAGTTTAGCTATGTTTGCATAATGTAATATGTACAAATATGATAATTACCTAAATGTTATGATGCATCATCTTATTTCCCCATAAGGGTAATGATAATTAGTTTTTTAAATAAAAAATACTAATTATAACAAAATCAGTTCTTCTTGTGATTTCATAATCTGGCATCTGTCTAGAAGAGCCAATACTTTTTCTTTGGAAGTCTAGTAGGAACATCTGCAAATTCATTGTAGGAAACAAAGAGAACCTTATTTTTCTGATGATACTTCTGACCATTTAGAGTATATAGAGGAAGCAAGCAATAAGAAAAATCCATATGAAAGTTGTTATAATATTACCTCCATTTGTGTACAATGAGTTATAGTGCACTTCACTCCAAAAGCTTAGCCATAGCTCTATAAATTCAAAAAGGAATCATAACTACATACAAAAGAAGTTCTAAAGGAGAATGTCAAAGTAAGGACAATCAAAACAAACCATCAAAGAAAATGACATTAACAATGCTTACCTCTTGTAGGCCTTTTGTTAGTCGGAAGGATCTCGATATAGCAAGTGTCTCTGAAAGAGGTCACTAAGCAAATCTTCGCATCAAACTGAAGAAAGAAAACAATTTTAACAATAAGTAACCAGAGAAATATGTGAGACTGGAATATAGAATTTAGATAACTCACCCGGTCTGCAGCTGCTTGTAGAGTAACATGATCTCCCCACTCTCCTGATCTATTGTCACAAAAGATTAAAATATCGAATTAGTGTTACCATCAATACTATGCTATCGAATGAAATCAATGTAAAATTGATCACCAATGGTATCTAACTTTTTCATTTGCTTTATGTAGCTTTTGTACTCCATTGGCACGTAAGCTTCATACAATTTTTTGTGATGCTTTAGCTGGAGAAAAAGAAAAATGAGTGAGGATCATGCAGTGTTTCGATGAAATATTTCGTTATAGCCAAAAGAAATTAGTGCACTTATGCCTATAACGAATCTACCTGCTTAATAACCTGCCTTCTCACATACTTGTGGTAATCAGCTTTGCCGAACAACTGATCAGCTATAGCTCGGAACTGTTAAGTAAGATTTTCACAGATATTAGACAATAATACGAAGGAATATGTATCAAAAGTAGGGGAAAGTAAGAAGCCACATAAGTTTTCTTTCAAAGGAAAGAAACCGAAATACCTGACAATTTCCATCGCCCTCCATCTGCAGTTCTGACAGGCCATATGTTACCAACCTGTAGAAAACGATGGATCATATTTATCACGCAAAACAAAATACTTTATGAATGAAAACAAATAAGCATTTTGTTTCACATCAACCAAGCTCCCTTTCATGATTGTACACCATCATTTTTGACATCATTACAACTCACAATCACAAAACTCTCAAGCAAGTTATATCATGGTTTTAACTTAGGTTTCCCTTTTAAGATATATGTAAAGAAGTATAAAATTCTAACGTAAATTGAAAAAAACAAAAGGCATATAAGCATACAACAACAACAACTAAATCTTATCCCACTAAATGGAGTCGGCTATATGAATCAATTTCCATCATAATGTTCTATCTAAGACGATGCTTCTATCCAAATCGTTAATTTCTATATCTTTCTTAATAACTTCTCTTATAGTTTTTTTAGGTCTTCCTCTACCTTTACCTTTAGCTGTTTGACTCTTTTCCATCTGATCTACTCTCTTCAACCCAGAATCTACAAGTCTTCTCCCTACATACCCAAAGCACCTTAGTCTATTTTTTCAAAGCTCATACTATCTCTTCACTTATCTATTATATATCTATTTCCCTCACCATGGCATTAATATGATCAATGAGATTTAACATGTTTGTTTGCTATACACAATAACCTGATTAAAATTTTCCAATACGCAATGCAAAGTTAAGCTAACAAAGAAAATATGTTTATAATCAGATATAATGATTATAAATAGAAGGCAAACAAACAACAATCTGCACCGCTACCCCTTCTTAGATGACAAAACCATATGTGAATACAAGAGTTAATTTGCATAGTTCGAAAACAAAAATTGATAACTATAAATCAAGCTAGTATTTGCAACCTTTCTGATAGAGTCTCATGGTCAAGTGTGGCGTCATTGACATCAGGAATCTCTCCATTAACACGGGGAGTATGCTGCAACAATACCGAATTAGTATTCTCATCTCAAATTCACAATGCAGGCAACATAATACAATAGCATACGAAATAGGAACGAATTAAGAAATCAATAGTTAAAAGAAAAAGCCATAGTATATGATTGATACGTACCGGAATAGAATCTAAATGGGAAAGTCGCTTCCCAAGCTGTCTGCTACTACCTGTATTGAGAGTTTGCTCTTCTGCTAATATTCTCGCAATGGTTTGATCATCCTCCGTGTCACGAAAACTGCTGTTCAAACTCGAGCTGGAACTCTCACTTCCATTCCTTAGATTCGCACACATACTTTCCTCAAATCAACAGCAAAATAAAAATTCACAATCTAAAATTACAAACAAATCAGAAATCAAAAAAGGAAAGAAAAAAACACAGGATTAATGAATGAAAATACCTTGGTTCCGTCGGTAGTACTGTAGCAGTAGTAAGAAAAAGTTAGATACTTAGAGAGAATAGGAATTATAGAGGTTAGAAGAGAAGAAAAGAGAGAAAGGAAATAAAGTAAGGAAACGTATGCGTGTGATGGAAACAGTTCAAACGTTGGGTGTATCTAGAAGGAAGACAAGACACGGCTTATTTCGGACTTGTCCATTGTACGAACGAATTGTTAGATATTTGACCAAAATTGAGCGAGTCCTTTTTGGAGTTTTTTCTTCAATAAAATAACCAGTAGAAACAACGTAATTTGTTTTTGACAAAATCAAATACTTTATTTAAGTCTGCTCTTTTTCTTAGGATAACTTTATGGGTGTTGATATAATACCAACCAATATAAATAATATAGGCTTGTAAAAAATATAAGTAATATATAAGATTAAAAAAATGTAATACGATGGATTTATGTTAACATAATTCGGTCCATGATGCTTATCTTTATGATTATAGGGCAATTATCATTCTATTTTATTTTTGTGACAAATAAGTGTTACAATGGTACAAACTATTATATAGAACAACTATAAATTATATTTTATTTTTGTGATAAATAAGTGTTACAATGCTACAATGATCTTGACGAACACGACTTCATCAAAACCATTTTCCAAATTCATTGATTAACATTTAATCCTCTTATATTTTATTTTAAAAATTCTCATATATATATATATATATATGGGTTATGCTAATGCACACCCATGTAGGTGTGCATTAGCATTTAGCAACATACACCTTATTCTATTTTTATGTGGGGCCCACTAATTTTGGATGTGTGTTAGCCTTTCCCTATATATATATATATATATATATATATATATATATATTAGATTGACACAGTTGGTAAGGAGTAGACCCACAGTGAGAGGTCGTGGGTTCAACTCCTTCTTCGATGTGAGAATGTCTTCGGTGGAAGATGTGTAAATTCCTGTATTTTTCACATTCACACATTCTCCCTTCGATCAATCGATTAGAAACCTTTTAAGTTTATCAAATCAAAGTTCTTGAAATCAAACACTTCATCCACTGCGTTCAACATACTCAGTCAGCGAATCAACCTTGATTACCGAATTCCCGACTTCCTAACTTTTCAATAATGGTTGGATCTAAAGTTACTTGCGACTTCCTAACTTTTCAGTAATGGCTGTATCTAAAGTTACTCGTGAGTTTCTAACTTTTTAGGAATGACTTGATCTAAAGCTACTCATTCTGTCGCCTTACGCGAAGCAATTGTCGCTCAAGCGGAGATCACTCAACCATCTCCACCTCTTCCTCAAGGCATTTCAAATCAAGTAGTGACAGGTACGTAGTTGCATCCATATCTACTCCAACATTTTCAAATTGTAGGATCTAATTCAGCGCCTCCGATAGACCTTCGATACCACCTTGTTGTGATCTAATTTAAAAATACAAGACGTTAATTAATGGCTTAATACCCTTTTTCGTCCCTTATCTTTTGTGTAGGGTTCATTTTGGTCATGTTTTGGACTGGACCAATCGCTAGGCATGGCCTAATCCACTTCTGCTCCCAGAACGACCCAATTGCCTAAGTCCAATCCAAAAAGGGGGCAAAAGTAACCTTTCTGCCCCTCCAACCGGGCAAGGACTGCATTGCTCCTCCCCGGAACCGCTGGCCGTTCCGCATGGCTTCTTCTGTCCCCGAACACCTGAGGGCATGTGCCTGAAACTATGCCTTTGCCCGACATAACGGCTAGTTTTGGGCACCCTGCCCGACATAACGGCTAGTTTTGGGCAGTTACCTATTCTTCGGGAAAACGGTTATTTCGCCCCGAAAATAGGACCGTTGGCCACGCGTTGGGGGCATTATATAAACCCTCTCACTTGAGAGGGCCATGTATCCATTATTCACCCTAAGAACACTCTTTGTACTTGCCCATTTTCCCTGACCTTTACTTACTTGAGCGTCAGAGTTCCTTGCAGGTACACCCCCCTTCTCCTCACTTCCAGCATCGTAGACGAAGCTTCTGGCTCACTTCAAGGTTCCGATCATCAGTAAGATCAGTGGCTCCGTCTGTGGAAAACATGTTCTCCCCATTTTTCTTTCCCCAAAAACCAAAGATCAAAGCAGATATTCAAGATTCTGATCATGGCCAGCCACAACAACGTTCATGATGCTCACAACACGATCATCTCACCAATCAGCAAGACTGACCGCGAAGGAGCCATTCCTTCTCTCGAGGACGACGTCCCCGTTCAAAGGGACAGCGTCACTACTTCCCCCTCTCTAGATCGCCACGAGATGGAGGACCAACGCCCAGAGCATAATGGGTCCAGACTGATCCCCGGAAGAGCACCAGAGGGTCCCCAACCTATTCTTATTCCGCCCAACGCCGATCCGGCCATGGCATCACCGATCGAAGCTATTAACAAGAACTTCCAAATCCTTCACCAGAATGCGAAAATAGGACAACAGAAGAAGTCCACCCCTTAAGATCTCTTCCCCTGAGGCGCGGGCAAATGAGGTCTCGAAGCCTTTCTCCTCGACGAAGGAGGAACGCCCAAGAACCAGAGAAGCCTGAATCCCTGGCCATCAAGAAACACGATCGAATTCTTCCTCGAAAAGACCAGCTCTCCCCGGTGGTCAATAGGACGAGGAGAGATTCACCGACAGAGAATCGACGTTCACCACCGCACAAAACTAAGGGACGATCGAGAACTCCTTCTCCCCGTCGAAATCACTATCCCCGACACGCAAGGGACATCCGTTCCCGTTCGAGGTCAACTAGCTACAACGACGATGACGAGCCTCGCAGCCCGTTATCTCAGCAGATCATGGATACACGCCTGCCCAAGGGGTTGGAGAAACCTCCCCCTCTTGGCACTTATGACGGTACTACCGATCCAGATGAATATATCGAGAACATTGACGCCCTCCAGACTATTGCGGCGTCCGAGGAGCCATAAAGTGCAGACTATTCCCGATCACCCTCAGTAAGGGAGCGATGGCCCGGTATAAAAGTCTGCCCGACGAGTCCATAACATCATGGGGACAGTTGGGGAGGACGTTCTCCAGACACTTCACGACATCCCGCTGCCACCCAAAGGCTGAAGCCTCACTCGAGGCCATCATCCAACAGAAGGAAGAATCTCTACGGGCATACATAGAGAGATTCAACAAAAAAGTCGTCCAAGTCTCCACGACTGACGACATGAAAAATACCTGCTCGAACGAGGGCTCCTCCCCCACAGCGATTTTGCCAAGGCTGTTGGCATCGAGGTCCCAGTGACGCTAGATGCCCTCCTCCTCAAGGCGCATTCGTACATTCAGTACGAGGAAAAGGAAGCGGCCAACTCCGCCCGAGCCTCCCGCCACCAGGAGAACGCCCGGGCCTCCAGAGGCGAAGAGCCCTCGACATCTCGTCGAGGAGAAAGGAAGCGCAAAGACCGTCCTCGGGACTCCCGCGATAGCAAGGGACCCTCCGGACGATTTCACGACTACACCCCCTAACCATCTCCAGGGAGAAGATACTGTCCGAATGCGTGAATTCGGAATTCAAACAAGCAGGGGTCCGATTCCCCAAACAAATACACGACCTTCATGACCGAATCGGGCAACTATTACTACAACGTAATGCCATTCGGCCTGAAGAACGCCAGCGCAACCTATCAAAAGATGATGAACAGGTCTTCCGGGGAGAGATAGGCAACGTGCTCGAAGTCTATATGGACGACATAATCGTAAAATCCCACGAGGAAACCGATCACACAGCCCATTTAAGGAAGGTCTTCGAACAGGCCAGGAAGTATCAGATGCGTTTCAACCCGGAGAAGTGCACGTTCGGTGTCCGGGCAGGTAAATTCCTCGGCTTCTACTTAACAGAACGAGGAATCGAAGCCAAAACCGATAAGTGCTGGGCATTCTCCGAGTTTCTAACGCCCAAGTCGAAGAAATCCATCCAGTCCCTGAACGGGATACTCGCATCGTTGTCCCGTTTCGTGGCCAAATCTGCCCAACACGCCCTACCATTCTTCAAACTCCTCCGCAAGGAGGCAACGTTTAAATGGACTGAGGAATGTGACCAGGCTCTCCTCCATCTGAAACGAGCATTCTCAGAGCCGCCAGTCCTCTCTCGCCCGGACAACGGCGAAACTCTGTACCTGTATCTCGCCGTAGCAACTGAGGTAGTGAGCGCCGCTCTTATCCGCGAGACACCTGACGAGCAGAAGCCCATATATTTCACGAGCAAAGCACTACAAGGACCAGAGCTAAGGTACCAACAGATAGAAAAAGTGGCACTGGCCCTCTTCAACGCATCTAGAAGACTGAGACACTACTTTCTAGCCCACACAATCGTGGTTCAAACATATCAACCCGTAAAGCAGCTGCTAGGACGACCAGACATGGCCGGTAGAATGCTCAAATGTTCGCTAGAGCTGTCCGAATTTGACATTCAGAACAAGAGCAGAAAAGCTCTCAAGGCCCAGGCTCTGGATGACTTCGCCGCATAAATGACGTTCGCAGACTCCCCCACCTGCAGAGCACGCAAATGGACCATTTTCCTGGACGGGGCCTCCAGTTCGGTGGGAAGTGGGGCAGGCATCATACTGGAGAGCGACAAAGGGAATCATCGTCGAAGTATCACTTACCCTATCCTTCCCCACCTCTAACAACCAGGCTGAGTACGAAGCCTTCCTCGTCGGCTTACGCCTTGCCGAAGATCTCGACGCAGAAGACGTCGTCATCTGCACAGATTCACAACTCGTGGCCCTCCAAGTTCGAGGAGAATATCAAGCCAAAAACGACAACCTGTCCGAATACTTAGCCCTGGTCAAGGAGAAGATGACGAAGTTTGCAGCGGTAGAGGTAAAGCATGTTCCCCGCGAACACAACATCAGGGCAGACGTTTTGTCTAAACTGGCAAGCACGAAGAAGAAAGGCGGAAAAAAGTCTGTCATATAGGAGGTACTTCCTCGACCCAGTATCGAGAAGGCTTCCCTGACCCTCGACGTACAAATGATCGGCGATAGCAATTGCTGGATGACCCCCGTTTACAACTATCCCTCTAAAGACGAACTTCTGTCAGACCCCAAAGAGGCCAGCGTAGTTGAGCAAAGAGCCTGCTCCTACGTCTTGGTCGAAGATAAACTCTACAGGCGAGGGTTCTCCATCCCGCTACTCAAGTGTGTCAAGGAAGAAATGATCACCCATATCTTGCGCGAAATTCACGAAGGAATCAACGCCCAACATCTCGGAGGAAGGTCCCTTGCCCGAAAGGCCCTCAGAGCAGGGTACTACTGGCCAACCATGCAGCATAATGCTAAAGAGCAGGGGAAGAAACGCGATAAATGCCAACGGCACGGGGACATCCACCTAAGGAGCTCAAGGCAATGTCCTCCCCGTGGCCATTTGCCTGGTGGGGCCTGGACATCCTAGGGCCATTCGTGGTAGGATCAAATCAGAATAAACACTTAATAGTAGGCGTGGACTACTTCACAAAATGGATAGAAGCGGAGGCTCTAGCCAAGATAACAGCCCTCAACATACTACATTTCTATAAATGAAACATCCTCACACGTTTTGGCGTCCCCCCAGGCGATAGTCACGGACAATGGGACACAGTTCACGGATAGGAAGTTCCAGGACTTCGTCGCCCAGCTGGGCGCGAAGTAACACTTCACATCCGTCAAACATCCCCAAACAAATGGGCAAGCTGAAGCTGCAAACCGAGTCATCCTTCGAGGCCTCAAATGAAGGCTGGACGAAACGAAGAAAGCTTGGGTTGAGGAACTGCACAACGTCTTATGGGCATACCGCACAACTCCACACTCTTCAACCGGGGAAACACCCTTTCGTCTCGCCTACGGGACCGAAGCCGTGATCCCCATTGAAGTTCACGTACCCTCCAGGCGGACAGAATCTCCCCTAGACAAGGAAATGAACGAAGAAGCATTAAGGGAGGAACTCGACCTCGTCGAGGAAGTCCGATCAGGGGCAGCCCTCCGTGAAGCGTCGTTAAAACAAAAAATTTCCATCAGGCACAATGCCGAAGTCATACGACGAGAGTTCAACGTGGGCAGCCTTGTCCTAAGAAGAAACCATAAGGACTCTCGCGAAGGCAAACTAGCCGCTAATTAGGAAGGACCCTATCGTGTCCGGGAAAAAACGAAGAATAGGGCCTATTACTTAGAACATCTCAACGGGGAAGAACTTGCTCGACTATGGAACGCCGAAAAGCTAAAACAATACTACAGCTAAGGTCTTGACTATCGGTTTTATCCGTCATGACGATAAGCATCGCCTATCAACCACGATGCAAGCCTAGGTACAAGCGTCGCATGCCAGTAAAGCAGAACCCCGCTCAGGAACAAGTCAGGTCTCTGCTCGACAGCGGTCCCTCAATCGAGCACCGTCTTCGTCAAAGTACCACGACAGGCAGAACACCCAACTCGCGATGGGAGGTTCACGCCGCGAACTCAGGCCTCAAACGTGACCTGAGCTCCGCTCTCTCGCCCGGACATTCCCTGGCTATTCGACCAGTACCCCTCACTGCCGAACACATCTACAATGAGCAATTCCCTGAAACTTAAAGTAAATCAAAGTAATCCCTATTACGGGCATACATGCATGATGAGCAAAAGTACAACACTTAGCAGAATTTAAAGTAGATAAAGCTAGACAAATAAAAAAACCAGCCACAAGGACCGGGGACATAATTAAAGTAATAAGTGGCCGCAAGGACCACAATTGTGCTTGTTACATAAACCGGGGGCCATGCTCCCATTCAAAATAAGTTACAAAGATGCACGACACGCAGGTCGGACAAATTACAACAACTACAAAAACCTTCACTCATCCATCCGATCAGACTGCTCGGCGTTAGGCTGAGGCTCCTGACTTTCCCCGTTCAGATTTTCGGCATGCTCATCGCCAATGAGGAGGGAGTTCGGGCTGACTATCCCTCGACATGTGCCAGATAGTGAGTACCCTCGATGGAGATATCAAGACCGGGGTTGACCACCCGCAGTTGGGCCACAACATTCCTGAAGGACTCGTCCCCAATGATGATGTTGTCATCCTCATCCCTTAACATGCGAGCAACCAGCTCGGCCCTTGTCTTTATTTCCTTCACATCCGCAGGTTCATCCTCGTCCTGAGCACTTGTCGACCTCAGCTGCTCGACCAGCTCCTCAGCTGCCTTCTTCTCCGCGGCCAGCGTAGAGTTCTCCCCCTTTAGCCTGGTCACCTCCTCGTCCGCCTTCTTTCAGGCATCATCAGCACTCTTAGCCTCCTCATTGGCTTTCCTTGCTGTCTCTTCAAGAGATACTATGGTAGCCCGAGCAGCTCTAAGTTCAGACTCAGTTGCAGAGTCCCCTTCAGCATAGATGGCCGCCATCTCCAAAACTCTGACTAGTGCAGAGGCATCTTGCGCCACCAGCGCCCTCTTGCTCGGGCGATCCATGCCTTCCAGCTGGAGAGATTCTTCCCACGGCACAACCAAGGATGTCTCCTCAAAGAACTTTCTGTCAAGAATGCACGGAGGAAGCTCAAACTTCCCCTTTTCTGGTGCCCGACTGAGCTCTACCGCTTCGCTAGGCCTGGACCGCTTGAACCTTGAGGCCAGAGGTAATGGGGATCCTTGGGCATTGAAAGGCAAAGCACTCCCCGATGCAGTTTGAGGAGGAGGAGGAGCACGCTGAGGAAACTGAGTCTTGGGAACAACCGTTCCGGGCTTGTTCCTCGCAGTCGCATTCTTTACCATCCTTTCATGGACGGAAGGCATCTCACCTGCACAAACAAAATAAAAACGTCATATGACGAAGAAGAAATATGTCGGACAACTCAAATAACTAAGACTATCGAGCAATTTATAGGCATCTGCAAGAGTCTTGCACTCCAAAAACGCCTTGGTGTTAATAAAATGATACTCCACGCGCTGGCTACCGTCCTCCTCGTAAATCGGGGACCCCTTCTTCGTCCAGCATTCAGCAAGCCGGAAAGAGTTGACAAAGTTCACCAGCGTGTCATAAGCAACGACATCCTGCCCGTCTAGCATATGTGGCTAGGAAACATACTCATTGGGCTCCTTGGAGAAGTGGCCAGGCCCCCATTGAAATGGGAACTTAAATTCTCTATCCCCGATCAGCTTCCCATTTTCATCGCGCATATCATTACCCTCCTCGTCAAGGGAAATCGCCCAGACATACTTGCTATCTTAGGCCCTCTCTGACACAGGCTCTATGATATAGAACCTTTCTTTGAACGTCCAAATTGACTCTAAAAAGGGCTTGAACAACTTGCGGGGCTATTTCAACGAAACCCAGCCATACCTCCTCCCCGTCAACTACCGCTGAAGATGAAAGACAGTGAAAAACAAAGGGAGGGTAGCCCCTATCCTCAAATACTCGCACGTTAAATCGAAGGCATGGATAAACGCCAGCGAGTTAGAATACAACTGCGACGAAGCCAGGTCCAGGTGCACGAAGACTGACTACTGAAAATCGGTGAAGGGCAGCCTCAATCCCAGCTCTTTAAATGCGTATTCGTACATGGCAAAACGCTCCCCGAAGTTGGTGCATACCCTATCATCCTCGGAGGGGAAGTGCACCTTCCACTCCCCCTCTGGTCCAACGACCGTGAAGACATCCCCCAGATATGTTGCAAAAGTAGATACGTGCTCGGCAGGCTCAGCCACCGACCACTCCTCCGTTGAGTCTTCGACAACCTCCTCCTCCCTGACTTCGCTGGGGACGGTTGAAGCCTCCGTACTGCGGCTCTTCGAGGAGCTCTCCTCGGACGAGTCTAGTATAATCTCCCCGTCTGGCCCCGTCACCATATCGATCATCTGAAAAGCAGAGAAAAAAGTGAATTCGACGAAGAATCAAATCCACCCTTCCACCGCTAGTCAAGTGAAAGGGCGCGCAAAGGGATGAGGATGACGTCCCCGACCTAAGCCCTAACATCAAACAAAAAACTCAAGAGTCTCCCACGAGGAGACGCTCGGGACAAACCACTCCCGTATAAGGAACTTCCTCGAGCCACTTCCTAGTTTCCGTTTGAAGCTTCATCGGAAACTGCAAAGCTTCACCGAAAACTGCAAACGTTCACCGGAAACTTCATTAAAGCACCGGAATTCGAGTAACTGCGATGGTTACACATGGATCATCATCGCGATGACTCCGAAAACCGCCCTACTCACGAGATATCCAAAAGGTCCAGCAGCCTCGTCGGCGGCAGAAGATGGCCTAACCACCATCCACCACCAACAGCCACCGGGAAAAGCGGCAATTCGTCTTCTAACCCTAAACCTAGCCACATGCAATCTATAAACAACTGTAAAAGAGGCAAAGGAACACAAGATCAGTGGACTTACTTGGTTAAAAAGCTGAAAAACGGTTGCTCGGAACTGGTGGTGGTGGTCAGAACAGCGAACGGCAGTGGCGGGCAAGTGCTCTGAGGAAGACGAAGAAGAGAGAGAAACGAATGTTCCAAATGGCCTGAATCTCTCTCCTTTTATACTGAGAGGCACGTGCAATGGCACACCCTCGTAGGTCATAATGGTTATCGACTAGCCATCATTGCTTAGTAACTGCGGTACAGGGCTCGAGGCATACGTGGCGCCTTAATGTTTCAATTCCTTCTAACCGTTGGTCTCCCCGTATGACGGGCAATCCAGACACGGGCATGGATCTCACGAACACCAGGGGTCACGGGTACCACGAGACAACTCCCTTCGTCAACAAAAGACGACTCCACACTAGTTCCCCGGAACCACGGGTTGTCCTTAAGTCATCACTCCCATGCTCGGGAGCAACGACTTGGAGGGCTCCTGTTCTGGACTGGACCAATGGCTAGGCATGGCCCAATCCACTTCTGCTCCCAGAACGACCCAATTGCCTAAGTCCAATCCACAAAGGGGCAAAAGTTACCTTTCTGCCCCTCCAACCGGGCAATGACTGCATTGCTCCTCCCCGGAACCGCTGCCCGTTCCGTACGGCTTCTTCTGTCCCCGAACACCTGAGGACATGTGCCCGAAACTATGCCTATGCCCGACATAACGGCTAGTTTTGGGCACCCTTCCCGACATAACGGCTAGTTTTGGGCAGTTACCTATTCTTCGGGAAAACGATTATTTCGCCCCGAAAATAGGACCGTTGGCCATGCGCTGGGGGCATTATATAAACCCTCTCACTTGAGAGGGTTAGATATCCATTATTCACCCTAAGAACACTCTTTATACTTGTCCCTTTTCTCTGACCTTTACTTACTTGAGCGTCGGAGTGCCTTGCAGGTACACCGCCATCCTCCTCACTTCCAGCATCATAGACGAAGCTTCTGGCCCATTTCAAGGTTCTGATCACCGGTAAGATCAGGTCCCTCAGTTGTTGAGGTGAAGTGTGATGTTGATAAGTGGAGTTATTTTGAGGTGTTAGAGATTGCTAAAGAACTGAGATATGATGAATCTGGAACAGTAATATACAAGGATCCAATAATGGGTTTGTTTACTTTGAGTGATGATAAAGGTGCCAAGAGATAGTTGATTTAAGTAAGGTACATAAGAGTGTTCATTTTTATGTGCAACATTCAGTTTCTCAACCTTATTATTATGATGGACTTGTAGAGGATGGGACTGAAAACATAGATAAGGTTGTAGTCAGTGTTAATGAAGAAGATGTCATTGGAAAAATTGTTGAAGAAGATGTCATTGGAAAAATGGTTGAAGAAGTTCTCATTGGTAAAGCCGGTGGTGTAAGTGACTTGAATAAGGCTAAGGTTGGAGGCACAAATGTTGATGTTAATGAGGCTAAGGATATGAGTGAGGGTGAGGTAGGAGATAATAATGTTGATATTAACGGGGTTGAGGATATGAGTGAGGGTGAGGTAGGAGATAATCATGTTGATGTTAATGGGGCTGAGGATATAAGTGAGGGTGAGGTAGGAGATAATCATGTTGATGTTAATGGGGCTGATGATATGAGTGATAGTGATGATGTGAGTTTCCAGTATGATAGTGCCTTAGATGTTGCATTTCAAGACTCAGATGAAGAAAATAATGGTTTAGTGGAAGAGGATATTACACATCTATTGGGTTATAACAAAGAGGCAGAAGGTAAAGGAAAAAAACATAGCGAGGAATGTGAAGCTGCTAGCTAAAAACATAGTGAGGAATGTGAAGGTGAGGGTGTATATGATAGTAAGGAATTGGAGAGTGGGTGTGAAACTGATGATGAAAGTAACTGTCATAGGAAGAAGTATCATGTTTTCAAAATTCCCAAGAACATATCAGACTACAAATGGGAATTAGGAATCTATTTTGCAACAAAGAATGATTTTAAGGAGGAAATTACTTCATATCTAGTCTAGCCAGGAAGAGTGTTGAGGTTCTCTAACAATGATAAACAAAGGGTAAGATTGATATGTAAAGAAGGGTATGATTAGAATGCATACTGTGGCAAGTTACCATATGAAGATTCTTGGCAATTGAGGAAATTGGTGGATTAGCATAACTGTAGTCTATCATATAATGTGAAGGTCATGATTACAAAGTGGTTAAGTAAAAGAATTCAAAACTCTTTGAAATATAATCCAAATCTGAAAATCAGGGACATCAAGGAAAAAGCCCAAAGGAAATGGGATGTTGGTGTCAACAAGACTAAGGTTGTTAGCACTAGGTGTGCAGCAAGAGGATTGATTGATGACTCTTTTCTAGAACATTATACAAGAATTTATGACTATGCACATGAAATCCTTAAAACAAATCCTGGTTCAAATGTCAAGATTAATGTTCAACTTATTCTAGACAATGCAAGTGACAATAGGACTCACTTCCAAAGGATCTACATTTTTTATGCAGCTTGCAAAGAGAGTTTCAAATTATGTAGACCTATAATTGGGCTTGATGGCTATTTTTTGAAGGGCCTATGTGGAGGACAAATATTGGCATCCATAGGAAGACATCCAAACGATCAAATGATGCAAATATCCTTTGCAATTATTGAATGTGAAACAAAGGACAGTTAGACACGGTTTCTAGAACTACTAATTGAGGATCTTAGAGGTAGAAGCCAATGTTGTACATATACCTTCATATCATACCAAAAAAAGGTATTGAATATGTGATAATGAATCTCTTGTATTTATTTACTGAATGATTATAATGTTTTGAATTTATGATAATGAATCTCTTGTATTTATTTATTAGGGTCTCTTGCCAGCTATGGATGAGCTTTTACTAGGTGTTGAATAGAGGTTTTGCGCACACATTTGTATAACAATTTTAGGAAGAGATTTCCTGGAAAGAAGTTGAAAGAGGTTATATGGAAGCTGCTAAGTCAACATATTCACAATCTTGGGAAAGGGAAATGAGAGAAATGAAAGATGTTAATGAGGAAGCGTTCAAGCACATGATGAAAACACCTCCTAGGTTTTGGAGCAAATCTCAATTAAAGACAACCTCTAAGTGTGATAATGATGTTGAACAACATGTCGAAGGCCTCCAATAGTATTATTATTGAAACAAGAGCTAAGTCTATAATGACAATGCTAGAAGAGATCAGAACACACATAATGGAAAGGCGGGCAAAAAATAGAATGAGATTTGCAAACCTTACTTATGATGACATCTTGCCCAACATTATGAAGAGGTACTTTACAAACTGTTATGTTTTGGTACTTTACAAACTACTATGCTCTTTATACTCATAATGTAATGTTTTGGTTATTAGGATTGCAAGGATTAGTGACTACACCAACATGTGGGTGTAAGGTATAATATTTACTTAGCATATGTTCTGGTTGTTTACTTAGCATATGTTCTAGTTGTTTGCTGAGATTATCTATTGTTTTCCAGAATGTCTGTTGAGCATATCTTTGAGGTTAGGCACCTTGAAAATGCTGGAGATAAGTTCAGTGTCAACTTGCAAAATCAAAGTTGTACATGTTGGAAATGGCAGCTGACAGCCTTGCCATGTGTGCATGCAATTGCTTCCATGAAAAGTAGAAATTTTAAGGTAGAGAGTTACATACCAGATATATACAAAAATGCAAATATCAGGAGGTATACAACCATGTCATCTACCCTGTTAATGGCTCCAACCTCTGGGAAAGGATAGTCTATAATGATGTGCAACCACCAGTTTTTAAAAAAAATGCCAAAAAGGCAAAAAAAGAAAAGGAATTAGGAGCAAGGTGAAGTTGATGGCTCTGATCGTAAACTAAGGAGGACTGGACTACATATTAAATGCAGTAAGTGCCAAAAAGCTGGTCATAACAAGCTAACTTGCAAGTATCCACCAACTCAGTCTCAGGCTCAGGGAAATCAAGCTCAAATATAACAATCTCAAACACAACCAGCTCAGTCTCAAACACAACAATCTCAGGCTCAAACTCATGGAAATCAAGCTCAGACACAACCGACTCAGTCTCAGACACATCAATCTCAGGCTCAGACAGAACCAACTCAGTCTCAGGCTCAAACACAACAATCTCAGGCTCAGACTCAAGCTCACACAAAGGCTAAAGCAAGTGGTTTCAAGACTCCAATCAAGAAGTTAAGCATTAGTAGGCCAACAAGAAGTGTGGGATCACCAGGCCCTACAACTAAGTTAACTGCATCAAGGAATATGGCAGGCCCTACAACTAGGCTCACTTCATCTCAAGCAAGCATAAAGAAAAAATAGATATTTCTGTTATGATGTTTTAGGTCTTATTTTGGTACTATAATATTAAACAATGTCTTATCTTAGGTTTGTAATGTCACTTATTTTGGTACTACATTTTGGCATTATGATTTAGGTATGTTTTGGTACTGTGTTTTGTAACCCATATATGGGAATTGTGTTATGGTGCAATGAAAGACATATTTTGCCAATATTCTATTATGGTGCAATGAAAGACATATTTTGCCAATATTCTGTTGTGGTGAATTCTGTTATGGTGCAATGAAAGGCCAAATATACAAATTATAACAGCTAAATTATACCAATTATGGTGCAATGAAACCAGTTATGGTGTTCATTTTGATACACAAATTATACCAGCTAGGTTAAAGTGCAAATTATAACTAGTTAAGTTACAAATTATACCAGTTAGGTTATAGTGCAATGAAACCAGTAATTATAATAGTTAGTTTATACCAGTAATTGTAACAACTAAGTTATGGTGCAATGAAACCACTTATAGTGTTCATTTTGATAGAAAAATTATACCAGTAACTATACCAGGTGATAAACAACATTACACAATTCCATTTCATTGATCTCATAAAACAATATTATAGAAATATAATTCATTCATCCCATAGAACAACCTTTGGAGAAGTACAATCACATTAACAAATTGTAGATTAATACACTTAAAGCAAAAAAAAAAGATTTTCTCTAAAATGTCTTCCACTTCATTGTGTTTATTGAGAGCCGCCTCAAGTTATTCAATTAATCCTTTAGATTTAAGCAATTTCCGATGTTGATCTTCATTCTCTTTTGCTAAGATTTCCAGCCTCTTTTTTGATTCTTGATAAACATGTCCCTGTCATCTTTCACTTCAGCATAAAACCAATCAAAATAATCATACCCATTAGTTGTATTCCCCTGCACAGGTTACATACAACATTACCCACTGTGTAAAATCAAAATTGCAACATTATTCTTCACAATAGATGTTGTCTGCAAATTTCACGTCGGAGAAGAAGAAGATGGCAAATTTCATAAAACCCTAATTGACATGAAGAAGATGGCGTTCTGGTTTATAAATTGCGTTCTAAAGAAGAAGAAATCCTACGTGGAGCTCACATGGAGGTTAACAGTTTCACGTTTAACAACGTTGGTGTATTTTGTCTACAAAGGATAAATCTGGTACATTTAATACAGTTGAGGGACAAAATGAGCCTTTTAAAAATTAAAGGACCAAAATGAACCCCGCGCTAAACATACGGGACAAAAGGCTATTTTACCTTAATTAATTATTGAACAACATGTATAACATCCTTCGACAAAAGAATTCACATGCGATAAAGGAGAGGTTACTTTGTCTTGAGGAAATCCTACACAACGCGCCTCCACGAGGAAACACTGTGTAGAAGGCCCTGTATAAAAGAATCCAAGCTGAGACAAAGCTCCGAAATCACAGATCACCATAAGAGAAAGAAGCACCAAACTCCTCCTCAGAGCCCCGAGGGAGACCAAGGCAACCATGCTCCTTCCTAGGATCATGTGGAGAAACCATCGACAAAAAATTCGCATAAACATCATCTATGCACCCACATTTTGGACACTTGAATGCCGAAGTCATTGGAGAAGCCTCATCAGCTAGGAGAATACAATGGGAAAGGAGATAAAGATGAACATGTGCAACTCGTCAACAACCGACTGAACTACTTCCACGCTAACGAAGCTTTCAAGTGTAAAATATTTGGACTAACCTTGATTGGAGCAACCAAAATATGGTTTAACACTCCGGCGGATGGTAGCCTCAAGTTTTGAACCAACATGTGTGAGAGCCTCTCCGCTTTCTTCATGGCTCGGAAAAGGCAACCAATGATAATAGATGCCTTCAACGGGATTACATAAGGAAAGAAGGATAGTTTACGGTCTTACATCGACCATTTCATTCAAGTGGCTGTGGAAGTATAAGAAGCTGAAAAAGGTTTCAAATGCTGAATATTAAAAATTGGCCTACTGCTAGTTAGCCCCTTCTTAATGAAACTGGGAAGAAAATAAGCGCATATCATGAAAGAACTACTGAATATGGCTAAATTTTTCATCAACCTCGAAGAAAATCTGAACACTCGATTCGACAATATGTTTGCTGTTGATGCCAATTCTAGCCCCCCGACGGGACATGATTCTCACCAGCAGAAAGATGAATCCAATAAGGGAACACATGGTTGGTACGATAAGTACACTTCTCTGAATGCATCACTAATCCGCTATTACACACGGGTAAAAAATGATAATTAAAAATGTAGTAAAATGGAAGCGACACTAGAGTCGTATCGCAAGGACTCTTGAATAATTTAACTAACAAATCTAAACAATGAGGGGGGGGGGGGGGGGGGGTTAGGTTTCAATTAAGATTATGATTAATAGAATTTGATTACGAATAATATTGACAAAATAATCTACTGTTCGGTCTCCAACTTATCATCAATTAATATAATTCCAAAGCGCTAAACATTTTTAATTCCCTTTCGATTACATTAACAATAACAAGCGCAATTGATACTAATACATGATGTGTATTTCTAATTTTCGAATTAAGCAAACATATTAAGTAGACGGGAATTAAGAAAACATGATTATGGTATGAAACACCCATCAATCAAAATAAATCAATCCTATTCTATAAACAGCAATTGAATTAAGCAAACAATGGCAACCAAATAAAGCAATCAGATTTACAAAAAAAAATTGAAAAGGAATTGAAATTGCTTTGGAAATTATAAAAAAAAACTCAAAGTGGATGGAAACATGGTTACAACAGATCAATACCTAGGCGTTAGTTCTCCATAGAATTCATAATAACTCTTATAATTTCGTGAATATTGAATGAATGAAAAAAAAACTTGCGAATTTATTTAAATAATAAAAGGGAAATCAGGTCATAATAGCATCTGACCCGAAAAACATAAAAACCATCCCAAAACTAATTATTTTATTAAGTATGGATATAAAACAAATTATTCGACCTTTTTGAACTCTAAATTAGCTTCTGACTTCAACACAAAAGTTGTATCTTATCCTATCAACTTTCAAACGCATATTAGAACGCGTCCAACAACATCCCATAGCTTAAGTTATAACCTGCACAATGAGAAGGTGTCAAACTACCTCTTATTCAGAAAATAAATAAACGAATTAAAATAAAAGCAGAAATAAGCTAAACTTAGGAAACACACTCAAAACAGTAAAATAAAAGAAACAAGTCATAAAAAATCCCTTAAAAGAAAGTAAAATGTGGTGTATTAAATTACATTGATCAATCATGAGAAAAGATTTATCAAGAGTGTGATAACACAAAGTTTTAAAAGGGATGAATCAGAAGCCCCTTTCCCATCCGAGAGTCATCCCGTACAGACAAGACAAAATTTTTTCGCTTCCATAATGGCCAAGTGTAACGACCCGAAAATCTAAATTAATGATTTAATTATTTATTTAATTGATTTAGAAGGAATTAAGAGGTTTTTGGATAATTTGGAGAATTATGGATTAAAAGAGTATTTTTAATAATGTTAATATAATGAATAATCATTTATTTAGATTATTATTATTATTATTTAAAATAAAATGAGAAAGGGCAAGGTGGTCTTATTGGAAAGTAAGAAAGGATAGGATGGGAAGTTCATAAGTTGGGATTCGTTAACCAAAGAAGGAGAACGATCATTTTCTCATTTTGTCGTGTCTTTTGTGAAGAACGCCGAAGAAGAGAGAAGAAGGAGAGCTAGGGCTTGAAGATTTCTAGAGGAATCTTGAAGAAAGAAGGAAAAAGCTTCGGATTACTCTAAGGTATGGGGAGAGTTCATAATTTCTTATAGTTTTATAGGAATCGGAGATGAATAGATTAGGGATTGTATGAGTTGTGTTGATTTAGATGATTTTTGATGTAGAATGAGTAATTTGATGAAGATATGATGAGTTTGAATGATGCATATTACTATATGTATGTTTTGTGAGTGTTTTTGATCAATTTTCGTGTAGAACACTGATTTTTGGGGTAATCAAAGTTAAAAACGCAGAAAAACACTTTTCGGGAAAATTTGGGTTTTGTCGCATCCTGACACGGGCCGTGTCACACAACACGGGCACCCGTGTCAGCCTACTGGTTGAGAAAAATAAAATTTGTGTGTTGCAGAGTTCCTAACACGGGCAGTGTCACAGGACACGGGTGGCCGTGTCAGCTTGCTGGTCATGAATGAAAAATTGATTTTTTTGGAAATTGGTCCCAGGGCTTCTGACACGGGCAGTGTCACAAGACACGGGTGGCCGTGTCAGGCTGCTGACTTGCTAATTTTTTTGATGTTTTGGAATCGTGTCCCAGATCTTCTGACACGGGCAGTGTCACAGGACACGGGCGGCCGTGTCAGACTGCTGGTTGTCTTATATTTTGCTGTTTTCTTGAAGTTTCTCGATGTTTTCTCGTGTTGTTTCCTTAGAGTCGAAATGTTGAGGCTTTCTTGTGGATTCCTTGTTGAATAGTTGTTGATAATATATGAGAGATAAAAACTTGATCATATAGTGAATTCTTGTTGAAATGATGTGATGATGAATATAATTACATGATGAATTATTATTGAATATGATATGATGATAAACATGATTCATGATGAATTCCTGTTGGATAGGACATGGCGACAAATATGATTATATGGTGATTTTCTCGTGGATTATATGGTGATTTTTGTTGAAATATGAAATGCATGATGCACATGTGGATTTTTGATGATTTGAGGAGTTTGGCATCATTGCATTTTCATAGCATTTTTATGGTGGGGCTTTGGCCTATTGGTAGCTTCAATCCCATCGTGCGGATTGAAGTGATATGTTGTTATGGTGTGCTCCCATTGTGGAGGGTTGATGGCCAGTGTCCATCACATGGAGGAAAGTCGGTACCGCATTGCATACGTTGCATTTTCATTGAAGTTGACATTGCATTTCTTATGGAGTAATTATGATGAGTTGTATTATGGATTCTAAGTTTATGATACTATGTTGTTGTTGTTGATGATACTAGGTGGTTGTTGTCAATGATACTATGTTGATGTTGTTGATTATACTATGGTGTGGATGTTAAATATATCATGAAGTTATTGTTGATTATATCCTGAGGTCGTTGTTGATTGTGTTATGATGTTGTTGTTGATTATATCCCGATGTTGTTAATTGATTATGCTATGACGTGGTTGTTGGCTATGCCATGATGTTGTTGTTGCCTTACTGTTCATTTTCCATGTACTTATATTACTATATCAAATTATGTTTTCTCACCCTGCCTGCTTGGAAATGTTGCCTCTTACGTGGGTAACTTGCAGATAACCAAGAGTAGATTCGCGATGCCGGAGGATGTAGCTTTGGAGTGTTTCTGCTTATAGTTGTCCTTAGTAGTGTTTAGGGGTGTCCTGCTCTGTGTCATGTAACATCTGGTTGGGAATTATTGTGAATCTCGTTGTTTTTAGTGTATGACTGAATTTTTATAACTTTGATGATGGTGTTTGATTTGGACATATTTATTGTGAAGAATTTTATAAAATAGAGAATAAAAGTTAATTTCCGCTGCGAAGTTGTAAATTTTGATTTTTATGAACGAGTAACCCGTGTTACGGGACAGGATAATGATTACTAAATGATGTTTTTGAATACATGTGGCATCCTTCATGTTGTTTTACTCTGATAATATGAATTATTTTCCTAAAATTATTTGTGGGGTAGAAGGGTGTTACATTAGTGGTATCAGAGCAGGTCGGTCTGTCCGGCCAATGTTGTCTATTATTGTTCATTCCTCTGTACGCGACAAGTGTGTGAAACACTATCGGTACTGGTTTGCTTTCTAGTCGATTGCTTGCAGGAGTTGGTTTGAAGCTAAGTGGGGGAGAAGCTGTGCTTCTCGGATATGCTTCAGTTGTATGATGTCTGTTCTGTATGCTACTGATGGCGACAGTGCAAGTGTTGTGGAAGCTTTGTTGTTTTCCGAATTCGAAGGTAACATGGATTTAAGATTTTGGTTGTTTAACAAGTTGGAGTGTCTTGGAAAAAGGATAATTGTTATAAGATGGAATTTAGAACGTTGCTATATCCCGCGTTGTTGGTGAACTGTGAAGTTGTTGTGTAAGTAGCCTTGCGTAAGATGTCGATGTTGGATCACTGATTAAGTGACGGGTGTTGTAGACCTTGCTGTGGAATTATTGGTGAGTGGTTGGAAAAGGTTGTAGAAGTCGTTGGAGCTGTTGGAATCTTTTGAACTGCGAGCCGTAGTGGGAAATGCGAAGAGTTTGGAAGTAAGAGAAAGAGGTAGAACTCATGTTCACCAATTTCGGTTTTTATTTTCACCTTTATGGAACAGCCTTCAGTAAAAGAGGCATAACTTTCTGTCCGTAACTCCGATGAAAGCGATTCTGGACTTTTCGGAAAGTTTACGAAATTCCCTACAGTTTGCATATAAATGTTGTCTTCGGCATATTTTTGAACAGAGAGAAAGACGCGTTTGAATAGTTGGGTCTGATGCTGATTTTGTTTGGTGGAAGTTTGTATACGAGATTTCTTGACCAGTCCCATTGCAAGGACGATAACTTTTTACTCGTGATTCAGATTTGAGCGATTCTTGAAGTTCTGGAATCTTCACGAAATTCCCTTCATCTTGGAATATAATTTTGTGTCTAGGAGGTCTGTGTTGAAGAATGTAATCGTGTTTGAAGTTAGACAATTCTTGCTGGGAAATAGTAAGATGAAGTCCAATATGAAATGTTTGGTAATAAGAAGAAGAATATCGGAGGAGCACATGGAAGTGCGGAGCATGATAGTTGAGAATGATTAAAGTATAGAAATGTTTGAGGGATGTTAAGTAGTAAAGTGGATTGGGTGTTGTTGGCGAGATGTGTCGACATGAGTCGGAAATTTTTGGAAGCTATATCACCAACCGGATGATGAGATGGTATTGTTGAGATTGTGATTGGGATGATGATCAAGTGTGAAATTATACGGATCATCGAAGTTGGGAGATTAAAAAGGAAGATGAAGGATTGGTTAGGGTCGTCGAAAGTTTGAACTTAGATAAATGTTTCGACTGAAGTGAGTCGATTAGGATTGTACGTGATGTGGTAACGTTTCCGGTATCAGGAGGATATTCGATAATTAGGTTGTACAACAAGTGTGTATAAGAATGTATATGTTGGATTTTGTGCGTTATTGGAAATAAGGAAATTAAGAAGAACGTTTGTAAGCCTTAGAGGAATGGCAGAGCAGTATGCTTAGATAACTTTGAGCACGAGGAAGAAGACACTATTTTAGTTGGATAATGATGATTTATGCCACCATTATGGTTGTCGGCTGTCTATTAACAAATTGAGGAACTGATCACCCTTAATCTCTTGTTGATAGTCGGCGGAATCATGTTGGATGGAGTAGATGTGTCTTGCCAACTAGAATAGTATGCGCAGTAAATTGTTTGGAGTTGAGCCAGATGCTTATAAATTGTTTGAGTTGTCGATGCGGGTTCCTATATAGGGAAATGAGGCGGACTTGAGGATGTTAGTATGAGGTTGCGAGTTGATCAGTGAGTAGTTTGGAAGCTCACAGTGTGTTCTGGATAACTTGGGTTTTGGTTCGTGGTGGATCGAGAATTCGACTGACATGGAACTTGAAGAACTGTAGAGATAAACCAAGTAGGAAGTAAATGGTAATGTAAGACTATGATTTGAACAAAGATGTCGGATTGAGGAGGGTAGTGGCTGGTATGCCTTAAAGTGTATATATGGAGATATGAATCGTGATTTCCAAACTTGTTTGGATAAGTTATAACTGTGTCCATTGGGGATATTCTGATGTTTTATAAAATCAGAAGAAGAGCGCGTAGAGTATTTGATAGTTGGGTTGCAAGTATTGAAAGAAGTGAAACTATATACTGAGTTAGCAAGGTGTGAATTATGAATTGTAAAGATGAAGTTGAGTGGTTATGTTAATTCGGATGAGGGGTTATGGAGGATTGTGCTAGTATGAGTAGGACTTGAGGAATTGGTTGTTTGATCGGTTTGGTTAATATGCCATGTTAAGTGTAGGTTATTGAGGCTAAGTCTATGGATATTGGGTGTTAAGCTTTGTTTGGAAGATGAATTTTTCTTGTTGAGATTAATTGGACACATGTATCCTTATGTTGTGGTGAGATTGTTATGCGTTGAGATGAATTTTGATGATGTGTTAATACTAGGTGGTGAAGTTGTGGTTTATGTCGACGATAATTGAGAATTCTTGAAAGTATCCATCCTATTCAAGATTTGGAATTGGCTGTGGTTGTAGTTGTGTTGGGTATTCAGAGGTACTGTTTACGGATCCGAGTTCGAAGTATTCAGTAATCACAAGAGTATAGTCTGCCTGTTTGGATGGAATTTCCGATGAGTTAAGTTGAAAAGTCTTTTCTTATGACTGCTTTGATGGTCGGAAGTTGATGTAAACTTGGTAGATTAGATAGTTGTGAGTACTCAGAGTGCGCAGCGAAAGCATGAATGGCGCAGTTGGTTCTTATTGGAGTAACAACGATGTTGGTGGTTTGATTTCATTGATGTTGTGTTATGACTTTTATGTTCCTATCTTTGTTATTACCTCGTTACCTAGGGTGATGGTTCGAGTGCGAGTAGCTAATTCCTATGATGGGGAGTTAGGGGAGGGTTGCCTATGGCGATGGTAACAATCGTGTTGTATTCTGGTCCATAGTGAACCTGTATGTTCCTACCCTGATTATTCTCGGTGTGTTGAGTTGGTCGTCGGGTACATTGCGTGAGCATTTCATCTTGTTGTCGTTGGCATTGATAAAATGTATTGTTGTATTGCGTTATTCGTCGGAGGTGATAACGTATCTGGAGTGGTATGCATCGAGTAAATTTTCGAGGACGAAAATTCTTGAAGTAGGGGAGAGTTGTAACGACCCGAAAATCTAAATTAATTATTTAATTATTTATTTAATTGATTTAGAAGGAATTAAGAGGTTTTTGGATAATTTGGAGAATTATGGATTAAAAGAGTATTTTTAATAATGTTAATATAATGAATAATCATTTATTTAGATTATTATTATTATTATTTAAAATAAAATGAGAAAGGGCAAGGTGGTCTTATTGGAAAGTAAGAAAGGATAGGATGGGAAGTTCATAAGTTGGGATTCGTTAACCAAAGAAGGAGAACGATCATTTTCTCATTTTGTCGTGTCTTTTGTGAAGAACGCTGAAGAAGAGAGAAGAAGGAGAGCTAGGGCTTGAAGATTTCTAGAGGAATCTTAAAGAAAGAAGGAAAAAGCTTCGGATTACTCTAAGGTATGGGGAGAGTTCATAATTTCTTATAGTTTTATAGGAATCGGAGATGAATAGATTAGGGATTGTATGAGTTGTGTTGATTTAGATGATTTTTGATGTAGAATGAGTAATTTGATGAAGATATGATGAGTTTGAATGATGCATATTACTATATGTATGTTTTGTGAGTGTTTTTGATCAATTTTCGTGTAGAACACTGATTTTTGGGGTAATCAAAGTTAAAAACGCAGAAAAACACTTTTCGAGAAAATTTGGGTTTTGTCGCATCCTGACACGGGCCGTGTCACACAACACGGGCACCCGTGTCAGCCTACTGGTTGAGAAAAATAAAATTTGTGTGTTGCAGAGTTCCTGACACGGGCAGTGTCACAGGACACGGGTGGCCGTGTCAGCTTGCTGGTCATGAACGAAAAATTGATTTTTTTGTAAATTGGTCCCAGGGCTTCTGACACGGACAGTGTCACAGGACACGGGTGGCCGTGTCAGACTGCTGACTTGCTAATTTTTTTGATGTTTTGGAATCGTGTCCCAGATCTTCTGACACGGGCAGTGTCACAGGACACGGGCGGCCGTGTCAGACTGCTGGTTGTCTTATATTTTGCTGTTTTCTTGAAGTTTCTCGATGTTTTCTCGTGTTGTTTCCTTAGAGTCGAAATGTTGAGGTTTTCTTGTGGATTCCTTGTTGAATAGTTGTTGATAATATATGAGAGATAAAAACTTGATCATATAGTGAATTCTTGTTGAAATAATGTGATGATGAATATAATTACATGATGAATTATTGTTGAATATGATATGATGATAAACATGATTCATGATGAATTCCTGTTGGATAGGACATGGCGACAAATATGATTATATGGTGATTTTCTCGTGGATTATATGGTGATTTTTGTTGAAATATGAAATGCATGATGCACATGTGGATTTTTGATGATTTGAGGAGTTTGGCATCATTGAATTTTCATAGCATTTTTATGGTGGGGCTTCGGCCTATTGGTAGCTTCAATCCCATCGTGCGGATTGAAGTGATATGTTGTTATGGTGTGCTCCCATTGTGGAGGGTTGATGGCCAGTGTCCATCACATGGAGGAAAGTCGGTACCGCATTGCATACGTTGCATTTTCATTGAAGTTGACATTGCATTTCTTATGGAGTAATTATGATGAGTTGTATTATGGATTCTAAGTTTATGATACTATGTTGTTGTTGTTGATGATACTAGGTGGTTGTTGTCAATGATACTATGTTGATGTTGTTGATTATACTATGGTGTGGATGTTAGATATATCATGAAGTTATTGTTGATTATATCCTGAGGTCGTTGTTGATTGTGTTATGATGTTGTTGTTGATTATATCCCGATGTTGTTAATTGATTATGCTATGACGTGGTTGTTGGCTATGCCATGATGTTGTTGTTGCCTTACTGTTCATTTTCCATGTACTTATATTACTATATCGAATTATGTTTTCTCACCCTGCCTGCTTGGAAATGTTGCCTCTTACGTGGGTAACTTGCAGATAACCAAGAGTAGATTCGCGATGCCGGAGGATGTAGCTTTGGAGTGTTTCTGCTTATAGTTGTCCTTAGTAGTGTTTAGGGGTGTCCTGCTCTGTGTCATGTAACATCGGGTTGGGAATTATTGTGAATCTCGTTGTTTTTAGTGTATGACTGAATTTTTATAACTTTGATGATGGTGTTTGATTTGGACATATTTATTGTGAAGAATTTTATAAAATAGAGAATAAAAGTTAATTTCCGCTGCGAAGTTGTAAATTTTGATTTTTATGAACGAGTAACCCGTGTTACGGGACAGGATAATGATTACTAAATGATGTTTTTGAATACATGTGGCATCCTTCATGTTGTTTTACTCTGATAATATGAATTATTTTCCTAAAATTATTTGTGGGGTAGAAGGGTGTTACACCAAGACCACAACATCAATAAATGTATTCAACTAAAATATGCTATCGAGAGTTTGATAAAAAGGGCCTATTGTCCGAATATATGAAGGGATGAGAGAGAGAGAGAGAGAGTAAGTCCCCTCGAATGTTATGGATGCTGGGACCAGTGGTAAAGATAAGGAAGCTAGTGAAGGGAAGAGCCAATACATTGCCACTATCACTAGAGGGGTGCCCTGGGCAAACATCTCGTCTAAGAGGACGATGAAAGGAAAGATCGTCGAGATGCTAACCATCCATAAGAAGGATGGAGGTATGCCAACTAAAACCTTTGATAAATTTTTGGGAATCCACATTTTTTCGACTCATCATAAACACTAGAAATTCAGAAGAAAACGAAGTAGAAAGAATGTCTCAAAAAATGTGAAAGTAACTCCTCAAGAATCATATGGTGTGTGTGTATGTGTATGTGTGTGTGTTTGTGTGTGCATGTTTGTGTGTGTGTGTACGCACACGCGCGTGCGTATGTATGTGTATGTGAAGAGTTGGTTCATCGTGCCACTATTTGCAAAAGTGTTGGTTTTTGGACAAGTCAGTGCGATTTCCAAAGTTTGATACAAGTGATGAGTTGCTTGTGTCCGTTAAACAAGTTGATGAACTCGTGAAGGATGCAGCTGAAGTGTTTATGATATTAGCTTCTATGAAGGCGGAAAGGAAAGTTGCGATTGAGTAGTTATCCATGGTGTGTGATTTTCCAGAAGTGTTCCCTGATGTTATCAATGATTTACCGTCAAAGCACGAGGTTGAGTTTGCTATAGACTTAGTACCTGGTGTCGTAACCCGAAATTTGACCTCCCTCTTTTGCCTTTTGCATAAGCACGCGCATTCTGTAACAGCCCGATTTTGATATTTCCATTTTTGTGTTGATTGATTCTATTTGGTTGAGTCTTTTATTTAATTGGGCAATAATTATGTTATTTGTGATATTGGTGTGTTAATATGTTATGTTTGCATATTATGTGATTTTACCGTTTTTGAGAGTTTGCGGGGAATATTAAATTGGAGGGTATTTTAGATATTTCACATTTAATGATCGTTAGTTAGTTAGTAGATATTTTGAGAAAATATAAAGAAATAGAAAGAAAGAAAAGTATAAGAAAGAAAGAAAAAGAATAGAAATAGAAAGTTAGAAAGAAAAAGAGAGAAAAGAGAGCAAGAGAGAAAAGAGAAGAGAAAAAGAAGAAAAGCTACAAATCATCAAGATCAAGCTTCCAAGAATCGAGAAATCGGGTAAGGGTGTGAAATATTGTTATCCTAACTTTGTGTATGATTATGTATGTGTTTTGTATGAATGTTTTGGTTGGTTTTCCATATGTTTCCGTTTATGCCGTATCTGACGAAATCGATAGAAACCGATGTTTTTACGGTCGAAAAGTCGTATAAATACATGTGTTGGTTGGCTATATGTTTGTGAGCCGCTGTTTAAAGTTTCATGAAGTTTGGTTATGTTTTGGTTAGTTTTCGTTATGTTTCCGTTGTTTTTTTCCGTTTAGGTCGAATTGGACAAAGTCGATAAAAACCGATGTTTTCACGGTTAGAATTCGGAATAAATTACGTAGTTGTATCGAGTAAGGTTAGGTTGTCGTATAGCGTGCTTTTTATTCGATTTGGTGATGTTTGAAAATTCTGGTTTTTGAAAGGTTGAAATTTAATCGAAAAAATCGAACGTCGTAGAAATTTAGTTTATGTGTTCTAAATTGTTCTTATGTATTTGGTGGTTGCGCGTATATGTTTGTTTCGGTGAAAATGTTCGATTTAGTCGAGTTTTCGGGCATTTGGAAAAAGTTACAGCAAGGGTGCAATTTGAGAAATCTGGTTTTTGAGAAAAACAGAGTTATGCATCGATACATAACAGCCATGTATCAATACAAAATGGTTTATGTATCGATACATAACCCTTATGTATCGATACATACTGTAGAATTTTAAGAAAACAGAATTTTCACTACAGCATGCGTCGACACATGCGTGCTATGTATCGATACATGTTGCCTTTTGCATCGATACATAAGCCTATGTATTGATACATACTGAGCTGTACCAGAAAATTCTGGTTTTTCGGGGAAACTTCGGAAATTCATATCTGTTGAACCGTAAGTCGGTTTTGATCCTCGTTCGAAGCGTTGGAAAGCTAATGAGATGTTCTTTCTAGGAAAAATGGTTTTGAGGTCTGAACCTGGTTCAATTAGAGCAGTATTTTCGAACCGTATCGTAGTGTCAGGCCTCCGGTTTATGTTTTTGCGTTATTTTGAAATATCCATATCTTTTGCGTTGTTTATCCGATTGAGGTGTTCTTTATATGGATGTGAAGCTAAAAATATGTTCTATGATTTGGTGAAGAAAAATATTATTTTAGCCGATTTTTAACCGACTTTTACGGTGAACCGTAAATTGAATTGTTTGGATAATTGTGTATGTTGTTATACAATTGATGTGAATGTATGTGGATTATATGTGATGAATGCATGACTATATTGTGAAATATGTATGCATTGCATGAGTGTATGTGGTCATTTTGTATGAGAAACATCATGACATGCATTCATGTGTCGCGATTCGTGGAGAATCGGGTGTAATATCGCGTCCCTGTTGGGTGTGAGTGATTGATTACACAAATGATCATTTGAGGATCCTCTGAACATTGCGTAGTCAATGGGTGTAATCATTGCGATGAGTTACACTTGATTCCATGGGAATATTCAGAATGATTGTGTGCCCTTGTGGGGTTTAAGCAATTGGATTGTGTCTGCGTGAACAATCCAGAAACATCGGATGCCATGATGGTATGAGCGATGGGGAAATATCGTAGGCCCGGCAGGGAGGATATTTCCATTGAGTTCTTCAATTGAGCTCGGGTGATGAGTCGGTACCGCATGCATCTGCATAGAGTCTAGAGTCAGTCTCTATGAGTTGCATTGATCATCTTTGTATTTGTGCATTGATGAATAAACATTGATATATGTATGTTTATGGGAAATGATATAAACTGTATCTTATAATGATGCATTGTTGAATGAACAAGTATGTGTGTGTTCATGTGGAATGATGATAATGGTGAATGTATGCATAATGAATATGCTTGATGATATATCTATATTGTGATATAGGATGAGTTGTGGTGAGAATATGTGTTATATGTTTATGTTGTAGTACATAATTATATGCATTGTTATTATGATAATATTTCTCACCCTTCTGCTGTTTTATGATGCTCTATGAGGCATTGCAGATTAGGTATCTGGCGGTCTTTTTGTGAAGCGTGTCTTCATTTTCCTTGTTGGTCGGTTGGCTCTGATATGTAGCACCGGGTAGCTAGGACGTTTTGATCTTTTTGTGATACATTTGCATATGTATCTTGCTGATGAATTTGTGTATATAAACATGATGTTGCTTGTGATTCATATTGGATGATGTATATATATGTTGATGTATATATGTGGTTGTTATTCAATATTTTATATGTTTCCGCTTTTATTCTAAATATTGAGATGTGGGTATAAGGACTGAGATCCTTTGTTGTTTGAAAGTTACCCCACTGTTGCATATCTTTGTGAGCAGGTGTTGTATGTGTTTAATTTCAAGTATAATGTGACATACCTTTTTATGCCATGTTGTTTTAATTATACTCTGATCAAATTTTGTATACGTGCCTAATTGATTAATTGGGGGTATAGAAAGGGGTGTTACATTAAGTGGTATCAGAGCCAAGGTTGAGTCAGTCGTGTCTGTCTCGTTGTTGTGTTGGTTGAATTGTTGTTTAACCTTTGTTGTTATTTTTGGGAATGATCAGAATATGGCTGGTAGAAACGATAATGCGATGGCTGCTGCTTTGGAAGCAATGGCTAGGGCAGTGCAAGGTGCGCCGAATGTAAGTGCTAATGACGAGTTCAGGAAGAATCAACCACCGGTCTTCAAAGGAAGATTTGATCCCGATGGAGCTCAAAATTGGTTGAAAGAGATTGAAAGAATCTTCAGAGTCATGGGCTGTGCGGAGGAGAATAAGGTGAGGCTTGGATCTCACATGCTGAAGGAAGAAGCCGACGATTGGTGGGTCGGTATACGTGAAGTTCTTGAGGTGGATGATGAAGAGGTAACTTGGGATTTATTTCGTACTGAGTTCTTGAGAAAGTATTACCCTGAGAGTGTGAAGGGAAAAAAGGAGATGGAATTTCTTGAACTGAAACAAGGTAGTATGTCCGTGGTGGACTATATTGCTAAATTTGTGGAGTTGGTTCAATTCCATCCTCATTATGCCGCGATTACTGCTGAGTTCTCAAAGTGTATTAAATATGAGAATGGTTTACGTCCGGAGATTAAGCAAGCTGTGGGATATCAAAGGATAAGAAGGTTTTCAAATTTGACGGAATGTTGTAGAATCTTCGAGGAAGATAGTAAGGCTCGTTCTACACACTACAAAAGTTTGAATGAGAGGAAGGGAAAGCAACAAGCTCGAGGTGGACCTTATGTGACACCCGTTGATAAGGGCAAGCATAGGGGAAACTTTCATAGGAGGTCTGGAGGAGGAAGTTCTGGTCCTGTAAAGTGTTTCAAGTGTGGAGGTATGGGTCATAAATCATTTGATTGTAGGAAGACGGAAGCGAAATGTACTAACTGTGGAGGTCTTGGGCATGTTGCTACAGATTGTAGAAGGAATATGGTGAAGTGCTATAATTGTGGAGAAGTTGGTCACATTAGTACTAAGTGTACTAAGCCGAAACAAGCTCAAGCGGGCGGAAAGGTGTTTGCATTGGCGGGGACTCAAACTACTAATGCAGACCGTTTGATTAAAGGTACATGTTTTATTAATAGTACACCTTTAGTTGCTATTATTGATACTGGAGCGACTCATTCGTTTATTTCGTCTGAGTGCGCGAAGCGTTTGAATCTTGTGTTGTCTCTGATGGATGGTAAAATGGTTATTGATACTCCAGCAATGGGGTCAGTAACTACTTCTTTGGTTTGTCTAAGTTGTCCTTTAACCATTTATGGTAAAGACTTTGAGATGGACTTAGTGTGTTTGCCGTTGGAAGGATTGGATGTGGTCTTGGGTATGAATTGGTTGCAATTTAATAGAGTTCATATAGATTGTTATCACAAGTTAGTGAGGTTTCCTTCTTTGGAAGAGGACGAAGACTCGAGTTTCCTATCCACTAAAGAGTTGAAGGAACTTTTAGCGGACGAAGCTCAATTGTTCGGTTTGTTTGCATCTTTAACTGTGGATAGTCAAGTGTCACTTGATGTGTTTCCTGTTGTGTGTGATTTTCCTGAAGTGTTTCCTGAGGATATTACAGAGGTACCGCCGAAGAGAGAAGTTGAGTTTTCTATTGATCTAGTTCCGGGTACTAGACCGATTTCGATGGCACCGTATCGTATGTCAGCATCAGAGTTGATAGAATTGAAGAAGCAATTGAATGACTTGTTGGATAAGAGATTTGTAAGGGCAAGTGTTTCTCCTTGGGGTGCTCCGGTATTGTTGGTAAAGAAAAAGGACGGTAGTATGCGGTTATGCATTGACTACCGACAGTTAAATAAAGTGACCATTAAGAACAAGTATCCGCTTCCAAGGATTGATGATTTGATGGACCAATTAGTTGGTGCGCGTGTTTTTAGCAAGATTGATTTGAGATCGGGATATCACCAAATTCGGGTGAAAGCTGAGGATATTCAGAAGACGACTTTTAGGACACGGTATGGTCATTACGAATATTCTGTGATGCCATTCAGGGTTTCTAATGCGCCGGGTGTGTTTATGGAATACATGAATCGTATTTTTCATGAACAGTTAGATCGTTTTGTGGTTGTGTTCATCGACGATATTTTGATTTACTCTAAGTCTCAAGAGGAGCATGAAGAGCATTTGAGAATTGTGTTACAAATTTTGAAAGAGAAACAATTGTATGCTAAGTTGTCGAAATGTGACTTTTGGTTATCGGAAGTAAGTTTTCTTGGACATGTTATCTCCGGGAGTGGTATTAGTGTTGATCCATCCAAGATTGATGCAGTGATGCAGTGGGAGACTCCTAGATCGGTTACGGAAATTCGAAGCTTTTTAGGCTTGGCGGGTTATTATCGGAGGTTCATTGAAGGATTTTCGAAGTTGGCACTTCCGTTAACGCAATTGACTTGTAAAGGAAAGGCTTTCATTTGGGATATAGATTGTGAAAAGAGTTTCATTGAGCTAAAAAGAAGGCTGACAACGGCTCCGATCTTGATTTTACCGAATCCTACAGATCCATTTGTGGTGTATTGTGATGCTTCATTGATTGGGTTAGGTGGTGTTCTGATGCAAGATGGAAAAGTTGTGGCATATGCTTCACGACAATTGAGAGTGCATGAAAAGAATTATCCTACGCATGACTTGGAGTTAACGGCGGTGGTGTTTGTTTTGAAAATTTGGAGGCATTACCTTTATGGTGCAAGATTTGAAGTTTTTAGTGATCACAAAAGCTTAAGATATTTATTTGATCAGAAAGAATTGAACATGAGACAAAGAAGATGGTTAGAGCTTTTGAAGGATTATGATTTTGGTTTGAATTACCATCCGGGTAAGGCAAACGTGGTGGCCGATGCCTTGAGTCGGAAGTCGTTACATATGTCCGCATTGATGATGAAAGAATGGGAACTTTTGGAGGATTTCAGAGATTTGAGTTTGGTTTGTGAAATGACGCCGCGAAGTGTGAGACTTGGTATGTTACATGTTACGAATGATTTTCTTGCAACGGTTAGTGAAAAGCAAAAGTTGGATTTGAAGTTCGTTGATTTAATGATGAATGAGAATGAGGATTTCAAAGTTGATAACTTGGGAGTTTTGAGATTCCGTGGTCGTATTTGTATTCCCGACGACGCGGAGTTGAAAAAGATGATTTTAGAGGAAGGACACCGAAGTAATTTAAGTATTCATCCGGGTGCGAATAAGATGTATCAGGATTTGAAGAAGATCTTTTGGTGGTCTGGTTTGAAAAGAGATGTTGCTCAGTTTGTGTATGCGTGTTTAACTTGTCAAAAGTCGAAGGTGGAACATCAGAAGCCTAGTGCTTTGTTGCAACCGTTGGATATTCCAGAGTGGAAATGGGATAGTATATCGATGGATTTTGTTACGGGATTTCCGAATACGCAAAGAGGTCATAATGCTATTTGGGTGATTGTTGATAGGCTTACTAAATCTACTCACTTTATTCCAATTGATATTAGTTATCCTTTGGAGAAGTTAGCCGAGATTTATGTTTGTGTGATTGTGAAGTTACTTGGAGTTCCTAAGAGTATTGTATCGGATCGAGATCCGAGATTTACATCGAGATTTTGGGTGAGTTTACAAGAGGCTTTGGGTTCTAAGTTAAGTTTGAGTTCGGCTTACCATCCGCAAACGGATGGTCAAACCGAGAGGACGATTCAATCGTTGGAAGATTTGTTGCGTGCTTGTGTGCTAGAGAAAGGTGGTGCTTGGGATAGTTATTTGGCGTTGATTGAGTTCACGTATAATAACAGTTTTCATTCGAGTATTGGTATGGCACCATTTGAGGCTTTGTATGGTCGGAGATGTCGAACACCTTTGTGTTGGCATGAAACCGGTGAGAGGACGATTGTTGGACCGGAATTGGTGCAAGAAACGACGGAGAAAGTGAAGTTTGTTCGAGAGAAGATGAAAGCTTCTCAGAGTAGACAAAAGAGCTATCATGACAAGAGAAGGAAAGATCTTGAGTTTAAGGAAGGCAAACATGTGTTTTTGAGAGTTACACCGGTTACGGGTGTGGGTCGTGCTTTGAAGTCAAAGAAGTTGACATCTCGTTTTATTGGTCCTTATCAGATTACTGCACGTGTTGGTGCTGTGGCTTATCGTGTGGCATTGCCTCCGAACCTTTCGAATTTGCATGATGTGTTCCATATTTCGCAACTTCGGAAGTATGTTCCGGATTCATCACACGTTATTCCTAGGGACGAGGTTGAAGTGAGAGATAACCTTACGGTTGAAGTTTTACCGGTTAGGATTTTGGATTGCGAAGTTAAGAAGTTAAGAGGTAAAGATATTGCGCTTGTGAAAGTGGCGTGGGGAGGCGCTTCAGAAGGCAATATGACTTGGGAATTGGAAAGTGGGATGCGCGAGTCGTATCCGGAATTGTTTGGATCAGGTAATATTTTCGAGGACGAAAATTTCTAAAGTGGGGGAGAGTTGTAACAACCCGATTTTGATATTTCCATTTTTGTGTTGATTGATTCTATTTGGTTGAGTCTTTTATTTAATTGGGCAATAATTATGTTATTTGTGATATTGGTGTGTTAATATGTTATGTTTGCATATTATGTGATTGTACCGTTTTTGAGAGTTTGTGGGGAATATTAGATTGGAGGGTATTTTAGATATTTCACATTTAATGATAGTTAGTTAGTTAGTAGATATTTTGAGAAAATATAAAGAAATAGAAAGAAAGAAAAGTATAAGAAAGAAAGAAAAAGAATAGAAATAGAAAGTTAGAAAGAAAAAGAGAGAAAAGAGAGCAAGAGAGAAAAAGAGAAGAGAAAAAGAAGAAAAGCTACAAATCATCAAGATCAAGCTTCCAAGAATCGAGAAATCGGGTAAGGGTGTGAAATATTGTTATCCTAACTTTGTGTATGATTATGTATGTGTTTTGTGTGGATGTTTTGGTTGGTTTTCCATATGTTTCCGTTTATGCCGTATTTGAGGAAATCGATAGAAACCGATGTTTTTACAGTCGAAAAGTCGTATAAATACATGTGTTGGTTGGCTATATGTATGTGAGCTGCTGTTTAAAGTTTCATGAAGTTTGGTTATGTTTTGGTTAGTTTTCGTTATGTTTCCGTTGTTTTTTTCCGTTTAGGTCGAATTGGACAAAGTCGATAAAAACCGATGTTTTCATGGTTAGAATTCGGAATAAATTACGTAGTTGTATCGAGTAAGGTTAGGTTGTCGTATAGCGTGCTTTTTATTCAATTTGGTGATGTTTGAAAATTCTGGTTTTTGAAAGGTTGAAATTTAATCGAAAAAATCGAACGTCGTAGAAATTTCGTTTATGTGTTCTAAATTGTTCTTATGTATTTGGTGGTTGCACGTATATGTTTGTTTCGGTGAAAATGTTCGATTTAGTCGAGTTTTCGGGCATTTGGAAAAAGTTACAGCAAGGGTGCAATTTGAGAAATCTGGTTTTTGAGAAAAACAGAGTTATGCATCGATACATAACAGCCATGTATCAATACAAAATGGTTTATGTATCGATACATAACCCTTATGTATCGATACATACTGTAGAATTTTAAGAAAACAAAATTTTCACTACTGCATGCGTCGACACATGCGTGCTATGTATCGATACATGTTGCCTTTTGCATCGATACATAAGCCTATGTATTGATACATACTGAGCTGTACCAGAAAATTCTGGTTTTTCGGGGAAACTTCGGAAATTCATATCTGTTGAACCGTAAGTAGGTTTTGATCCTCGTTCGAAGCGTTGGAAAGCTAATGAGATGTTATTTCTAGGAAAAATGGTTTTGAGGTCTGAACCTGGTTCAATTAGAGCAGTATTTTCGAACCGTATCGTAGTGTCAGGCCTCCGGTTTATGTTTTTGCGTTATTTTGAAATATCCATATCTTTTGCGTTGTTTATCCGATTGAGGTGTTCTTTATATGGATGTGAAGCTAAAAATATGTTCTATGATTTGGTGAAGAAAAATATTATTTTTAGCCGACTTTTAACCGACTTTTACGGTGAACCATAAATTGAATTGTTTGGATAATTGTGTATGTTGTTATACAATTGATGTGAATGTATGTGGATTATATGTGATGAATGCATGACTATATTGTGAAATATGTATGCATTGCATGAGTGTATGTGGTCATTTTGTATGACAAACATCATGACATGCATTCATGTGTCGCGATTCGTGGAGAATCGGGTGTAATATCGCGTCCCTGTTGGGTGTGAGTGATTGATTACACAAATGATCATTTGAGGATCCTCTGAACATTGCGTAGTCAATGGGTGTAATCGTTGCGATGAGTTACACTTGATTCCGTGGGAATCTTCAGAATGATTGTGTGCCCTTGTGGGGTTTGAGCAATCGGATTGTGTCTGCGTGAACAATCCAGAAACATCGGATGCCATGATGGTATGAGCGATGGGAAAATATCGTAGGCCCGACAGGGAGGATATTTCCATTGAGTTCTTCAATTGAGCTCGGGTGATGAATCGGTACCGCATGCATCTGCATAGAGTCGAGAGTCGGTCTCTATGAGTTGCATTGATCATCTTTGTATTTGTGCGTTGATGAATAAACATTGATATATGTATGTCTATGGGAAATGATATAAACTGTATCTTATAATGATGCATTGTTGAATGAACAAGTATGTGTGTGTTCATGTGGAATGATGATAATGGTGAATGTATGCATAATGAATATGCTTGATGATATATCTATATTGTGATATAGGATGAGTTGTGGTGAGAATATGTGTTATATGTTTATGTTGTAGTACATAATTATATGCATTGTTATTATGATAATATTTCTCACCCTTCTGCTGTTTTATGATGCTCTATGAGGCATTGCAGATTAGGTATCTGGCGGTCTTTTTGTGAAGCGTATCTTCATTTTCCTTGTTGGTCGGTTGGCTCTGATATGTAGCACCAGGTAGCTAGGACATTTTGATCTTTTTGTGATACATTTGCATATGTATCTTGCTGATGAATTTGTGTATATAAACATGATGTTGCTTGTGATTCATATTGGATGATGTATATATATGTTGATGTATATATGTGGTTGTTATTCAATATTTTAGATGTTTCCGCTTTTATTCTAAATATTGAGATGTGGGTATAAGGACTGAGATCCTTTGTTGTTTGAAAGTTACCCCACTGTTGCATATCTTTGTGAGCAGGTGTTGTATGTGTTTAATTTCAAGTATAATGTGACATACCTTTTTATGCCATGTTGTTTTAATTATACTCTGATCAAATTTTGTATACATGCCTAATTGATTAATTGGGGGTATAGAAAGGGGTGTTTCACATTCGCATTGGTAGCATACGCATTCGCACTTTTCTTATGGTGTTTGATTGCAGGAATATTCAAGTTTTCCAAGCTTGATTAATCATATCCTCACAAGGTCATCACATCATCAAGATAAGCACAAAATGAGGGTTTCTATGCCTATTCATCAATACAAGAAGTGGAAAATAAAAGCTGGGACCACAACACCTTTTTTTAGGCAAATTGGTCATATTTTGGCCTGGTTATTCGATTAACCATTTGCAGTGCAATTGTGTTAATCGATTAACACAGGCAGAATATGCATAATTTGCTTCTTTTTCATGACCGCACTTTTGCACACACTTTGGTCTTGGATTCTACAGTATTCTAGCAGCATGTGGAATATTCTAGAAACCTCTAGACATTGCAAAGCTATTCAATTCATTCCAAGTGCATTTGTTCTAATGCTTCACTTAAAATTAAGTGCACCATGTTCCTTGTTTTCCAAGTAATGTGGATCTTTGGATGTTGGAGTTCACCTTGGGATTGTTACCGAGTTGGTTCTAACTAACCGAGTTAACTGCCTTGACTCGGTGAGTCAAGCCCAACTAACTCCTAGCCTAGTTCCAAACCCAAAGCTAAGTCCAAACCAAATTCCAAACCTCGCATACTCCAAACCTAAAGTCTATATAAACACACCTTCACTCACTTTTCAATTCCTCTACCATTGGCTCCACCACTCTCCATCATTTCCCACATTTCTCACACAAATCCTTCATAATTTCACTCTCAATTCTCTCATATTCTCTCTGATTTTTTCTGCTACATCTTCATCTTCATCTAAATTCTCTTCCAAAACCTCACCAAAGCTCTTCATTCTCCATTGAAGAAAAAGCTACTTTCACCTTGAAAGTTCTTTTTTCTTGAGCTTAACCTTCATTGCCATTCCATTATACTGGTTTTTGTGGAGTTTCAATAGCTTTTGGATTCATCTCAAGTGATTGATTCAAGTTTATTTGGTGATAATTCTCATTTTGGAGTTTTCGTCGCGATTTGATCGGTTTCGATACGTTTCGGCTATTATTGAAGATTCCTCTGGTTTTCTTTGATTATCTTCACCAAGATCACATTGCAACATTTACCAAGGCACATCTCAGCCTTGTAGGTTGGTGGATCTCATTCATTTTTCTGTTTCGGTGGCTTTCGTATCATTCGCGATGTAATTTCGATGTTTTTGCATGTGAATTAATTATAATATTGCTTGATCCATGATCTTGATTGTTTAATTGATTCTATTATTTATCATTTACTGCTTCTAAACTTGATTTTTCGTGCATAATTGTTTGCCGTAGCATTGGAGTGATCACACAATAAAAAAGTTGGCCAAAAGCACTTTTCAAAACTGATTTTCTGCTCCCTGTCCAGTGTTAATCGATCAACACTTTGCAGTGCAATTGTGTTAATCGATTAACCAGTGTTTTTTTGCACTTTTTCAAGTGTTAATCGATTAACACTTTGCAATGCAATTGTGTTAATCGATTAACACTGAACCAGAAGGCCATTTTCTTGCATTTTTAAGTGTGTTTGCCATGCTTTCTTCATTTTAACTTCCATTAAAAATTGTCATGCTTGATTTTATGGATTTTTTAAATATCATTTAACTTCTTTTTGAAGCTTATTCATGAACTTTTGTTGCACACTTTTGATTATTCAAATTGTTCATATTTTCGGCATCATGTGAATATAATCATTCTTGCATTACTCTTTGATCACATAACATGACTTTGTGTTGCATATTTGTTGATCGTTTGGTACTGTTTTGTACTCTCTTTCTTGGTTTTGCATTAAGTTTCATTCTTCATGGATGAGCTTAATCTTGTATAATCGATAATTCACACTTTTTGCCTTAATGACTTTTCACTCTCTTGGGAAAATTGTTGGCATGGTATTTCCCATTGATTAATTGATCGAAACCATGTTTCGATTAGTTGATCTTCCCTATTCCTCTCTTTAGGCTTCCTTTAGAGCTTTTTCCCTATTTTCCCCCCGTGGAGTTGGAGTTTCGCGCTACACCCTACATCGGAGCACTATAAAAATTGAAGCTGTTACGCTGACCGTTTCTCCACGCAGGAGCACTGTACAACTTGGAGGTGTTGTGCCGTCTGTTTCAACTTCCGCATTAAACCCTGTGTGTTAGAGAAGGAATGAGAAGGGAGAATTCCTACTCTCATTCTGACTACTTCAGGTAGGGGACGAATGACCCTGTTCTTGGCTTAGTATCCTCTATCTCCAGGCGGTAGTGTGCTTTCTTTCCCCAGTCGAGTCGATTCTTGATCACTCTTTTCCCTTTGCAATCTCTTTCGATTCTTGATCACTCTTATCTCTTTCGATCTCTCTCTTGATCAATCACCTTATTGGTTACGATCCTTTGTTGATTAGGTTAACAAGCTTTATTTGTTTTAATACCCTATTCTTTTCTTGCAGTCAATCATTGTTCTTTTGATTCCCCTGGAGATTCTCTTTTCTCTTTCTCCGGTTAGATACAGTACTCCTGTTACAACCGAATCCCCTGCAGAGTTCACAATCTTCTTTTGGTTCTTCTCCCTTTGTTGGTTAATCATTGCCTGTCAGTTAAAACACCAATGTTTGCACTCCTTCTCAGTTAACCATAGTCCATCTGGTAAAACACTGAGTTTCCTTGGGTTAATCACCTATTCTTGGTTAATCACCTTTTTCTTCAGTTAACCACAACCTATCTGTTAAAATACTGAACCCCTTTTTGAGTTAATCACCTCCTCTTGGTTAATCACTCATTTCTCTTGGTTAATCACAGTGTTCTGTTAAAAAACCGAACCCCGGCGGTTAGCAACCTCTTTTGGTTCAATACCCTTCTTCGTTGGTCAAGTGTTGTTTGTTCAGTCAATACCAACACCCCTTTTGGGTTACGACCTTTGATCGGTCCTACACCCGTTCTTCTGGTTAATCACAGTTTTCTCTGTTAAAACCAATGCTTCTCTATCCCCACAGAGTTGTAGTCCTTTCTTTCTTCGGTTAACCACTGTCAGTCAGTTAATATACCGATGCCCCCTCAGAGTCAAACACCTTCTCTTGGTTCAGCACTCTCTCTCTCTTGGTTTATCACAGTCCGTCTGTTGACACCATCCTCTTTTCCCCGCCAGAGTCTTACTCTCTTTCTTCCGTTAACCACTTCCAGCCAGTTAATATACCGAATCTCCCTTTTCTCTCGGTTTTGACACCATCCCTTTATTTGGATCCCCATCCGGGTCGCTTACCCTCTATCCCTAGCAATTATTTATTTTCCTTCCCTAGCGAAGTTTCTTTCATTCTCGGTTTTGACACCATTCCTTTTCTAGTCTCTCGTGCAATCGCTCTTACTGTATGGTCTTCCCCAGTAGAGTTTTTTCTTTCACTCTTTCTCTTGGTTTTGACACCAGTTCTTTTGTTTTCTTGTTTCTTTCTTGTTTTGTTTTCCATTCGGTTCCCCAAACTACGGAAGCTCTGATTCTGCATTCTTTCGAATGTCAGATACGTAGGCACGAGACGCGATGTCTTGGCAAGCACACTTCCACCTTTCTTTCCTTCACCCTTTCTTCCTTCCTTTCTGTCCCTTGGTTCCATGAACTACGACGCTCTGATTTCCTCATTGCACTATGAGGGTACGTAGGCACGAGGGCCCCAATCTTCCGCGAGCACTTTCTTTCTTTTCATTCTTTTTCCCCTTCCTTCTCTCTCTCCTCTTTCTTTTAGCTAGAAGCCTTTAGATAGATAACCCATCCAAGCCTAGAAGCAAGCGAAATGGTTCCCGTCGAGTACGACGGATGCGTAAGGTGCTAATACCTTCCTTTCACATAACCGACCCCCGTTCCCGTTTCTCTTCCCCTTGGATTTTATCGATATTTTCCCTGTCCTTCGGGACTAAATAAAATTCAATGATGACTCTGTGTTATCTTTGAGTGTGTGATTCACTCAGGATGTAAACCAGCCATCTTCAGCTGACGACTCTGCTGGGGAGTCCTTGCTTGCGAGTTGGGGGTCTCGCCTAGTTTGTTCGCTCTCTTGTTTATTTGGGTGTTTATGTTTTGCGCTTTACTCGCTTTATTTTATTTAGCTTTATGTTTATTTATCGCATTTCTTTACTGCTTTGGATATTCATATGCTGCATATTCTGGATGTCTGTTATTTTTTGCTGTTGTTGGGATAGGTAGATGTTATTAGAGAGAAAGGTCCTAACACCGGGCCTAGTATACACATAGGCTAGAACGTGGATAGTCGTGAGGCTTGCGTTTTATGCGTTGGGATATCACGAGACCCACATCCCAGATCGTGATTCGTTTGAGAATACTTTCGTCCTGTGAGAATTCACTACGACGGGGGGTTTTCATTCTGAGTCCTATGGTTTGGGCGACCTTTCTAGGGATCACCTTGTTGTGTCTAGATCACACCTGTGAGGGGGATGGGTTTTTGCAGGAAAACAAGCCACTTCATACCTCTGTTCTCTCACACGCGCCATATTTCTTCACCGACACATCAGATTATGTCGCACCGACACAGAATTATATGCAGATATCCAGATTGTTCAAACTTGATTATTTGGACAGTCCTGGCTTCTTGTTGTTGTGTTGCATATCATATCATCATGTAAATTAATTTTTGCATATGGATTTTAAAACTTTATTTTTGCATGCATGTCATACATTCATTTACACACATATGCACGTCCCTTCATCCGAAACCGTTGCTCATCCTTGTCCGCCTTCCTTGTAGCAAGACGACGACTCGACATCGGTATTTTACTTGCTTAAAAAAATCCAGAATCATGGCTGACTTTGAAGCTGAGAACGCTGCTTACAAGGAAACTCTGGCTCAATTCCAAGGTCGGATGGATCGGTTCCAGACGAACATGGATGTCATTATGGAACTCCTTCGTGCCCAGAGGGACGCCACTGTTGTTGCAACCACTATTGATGCAACTATTGTCACTCCTGTTGTGACTGTTCCTCCTGTTGTATGGCTACTTCTGCTATTGTTGTTCCTTCTTCTGCTATGGTTGAAGTGCCAGTCGAGCCTGTGAATCAGCTTGTTGTTCAGCCTAGTTTGAACCAGATGCCCGTTGGTTTTCCTTGGGGCATGCCTCCGAATTACACTCCTCAGCTTGCAAATAATGGTAGTGCCTTCATACCATATCTGCCTTTTATTGCGCCCATGCCTAATGGGAATGCTGCCGCATATCCATGGGTCATGCCTACTCCAGTCCCGCCTCCAGTGGTGAATGATGATCCTGAGAATCTTCAGGTTCAAACCCATCAAACTGCTGGATTGGCTGACACTGAAACTCCTGATGAAGAAGAGCATGTGTATAGAGGTCCTCCTATTCATGTTTCGGTTTCATCTCAAGTTACTCAAACTGCTGCCCACATAGTTAAATCACTATGTACTGTAGGAAGATGGCATCCCATATTGATAATGATGAATTGCTTGTTCATTGTTTTCAAGATAGTTTGTCTGGTGCTTCATTGGATTGGTACATGGGCCTGGAGCGCAGTAAAATCCGTACTTGGAGGGATCTATCTGAAGCATTTGTGAAACAATACAAATATAACCTTGATCTGGCGCCCACTAGATTGCAATTACCGAATCAGTCTCAGCGCTCAGCTGAAACATTCAAAGAGTATGCACAAAGATGGTGTGAGATGGCATCTCGTGTGCGACCGGCTCTCTCTGACAATGAGTTGGTTGACATCTTTATGGGTACCTTACAAGGATCTTACTATGAGAAAATGGTGGGTAGTTCTTCATCAAACTTCGCCGATGTTGTAACGTTTGGTGAACGGATTGAGAATGGTTTGAAGACTGGAAAGATTCCCGGAGCTGCTTCCCAGCAGCCGACCACTAGAAAATCTCAGAACAGTCAGTCCAAGAAAAAGGATGGTGAAGCCAACGCTGTGACAGCTCAAGTTTCTCCTCAGTATCAAGCTCCTATGGATCCCATGCCGTATTATCCATATTCATACATTGCTGCTGCGCAGTATCAACAGCCTCTATATCAGTATCATCCACAACAACCAGTTCAGAATGCTCAGAATCAGCAATAGAATCAACAGAACAACAAAAAACAGCAGAATCAAAACCGTAAGAACAACAACAATCAAGGAAACTGTAAGCGTCCGAATAGAATTTCGGTGTTATACACCGAATTGTTTCCTTACTTGGTTCACCAAGGGGCAATTGTCCCCAAACAGATTGCGCATGCAATTCCTCCATTTGGCCCGAAGGTTAATCCAAATGCAGCCTGTCCTAATCATGCTGGATACATAGGACATGCAATAGAGGATTGCTTTGTTTTCAAAACCAAGGTTCAGGAACTCATTGATAAGAAGGTTCTGACTTTCGCTAAGGAAGGACCTAACATTCAGAATAATCCATTGACGAATCACAATGGACCTGCGGTTAACATGATTGAGGATAGTTCAAGGGCTGAATTGATCACGAATGTCGATGAGGTAAAGACCCCGATGACCGTGGTTTTCAAGAAATTGAATGAATACGGGTTGTTGAAAGGGTTGCATGGTAAGTGTCAGATTTGTGATGATAATCCCAACCAGTGTCGAAGGCTGAAGGGTTGTGTCCAGATTTTAATGAACCGTGGTGAAGTACAATTTGCCAGATCTAAACCTGTTGAGGAAGTTACTGCCCTTGGGCCGTTCACCATAGTTTATAGGAAGGTTCCGGTGGAATCCCCTAAGCAGAAGAAGGTGCAACCCATCGTTGTTTGTCCGCCAAAACCGTTTCCGTATCAGAATTCCAAGGAAGTACCTTGGAAGTATGAGTCAACTGTGTTTTCTGGAGATCAAGTGATAAGGTTCGCTGAATCTGAGATTGTAAATGTTACAGCCGGTGGAGGTATGACTCGTAGTGGACGAGTGTTCACTCCGAAGGTCACTACAAAGCCTGTTCAAGTTCCAACTGTTGTTTCTCCCAAGGAGACACCTGTATCCGCAACCCCTGTTGTTCAACAAGGGGCATCTACTGCCATTCCAGTACTGACTATCCCGTCTGAGGATGTTCCGAAGAGCAAAGAGACCCTTGATGATCAAGAGTTCCTTAAGTTGATCAAGAAAAGTGACTTTAAGATTGTGGATCAGCTGGGGCAGACTCCCTCGAGGATCTCAATTTTGTCCTTACTCATGAGTTCGCCTGCGCACAGATAAGCTTTGTTGAAAGTCTTAAATAGTGCTCATATTATGCATGATATATTTGTCGTCGAGTTTGATGATGTAGTGGCCAACATAACTGCAAGTCGATATTTGGGTTTTAATGAATCAGAATTACCTCCTGAAAGAACTGCCCACAATAAAGCGCTGCACATATCTGTAACCTGCACAGACACCCTGTTATCTCGTGTTCTAGTGGATACCGGTTCTTCCCTCAATGTGATGCCTAAGGGCACATTGAGTCAATTACTAGTGGAAGGAAACGAGATGAGACCGAGTACCTTAGTTGTCAGAGCCTTTGACGGTTCTCGAAGACAGGTCATTGGAGAAGTAGACTTACCCATCAATATTGGGCCGCATTTGTTCACCATTACCTTCCAGGTAATGGATATCAATCCGGCGTACAGTTGCCTACTGGGTCACCCATGGATCCACGCCGCAGGGGCAGTTACTTCCACTTTGCATCAGAAGTTGAAGTTCATGTTTGATGATCAACTTGTCATCGTCTGTTGTGAAGAGGATTTGATTGTAAGCGAGTTATCATCTTTTCAATACGTCGAGACCGAGGAAGGCATAGCTGAGGTGCCGTTGCAGTGTCTCGAGTTCGAAGATGTCAGCTCTGCTTCAACTAGTCAAAGTAGATGACCACAATTGACATTAGCGTCTGCTAAGAGTGCTAAGGAGACTATCCAGAGAGGTGCTTTGTCAGGCTGGGGGCATGTGATTGATGTGGTTGAGAAGCATAATCGCTTTGGATTGGGTTATCGTCATGGTCGTCAATCTGGTTCCTATGGTCAGAAGCAGTGCAACTTTGTCAAGTTCAATAGCGCGGGTTTCCAGCAAGGTGACATCGTGGCAGCTAAATGTCTGCCAGGTTTCAAGCTCAACAATTGGACATCTACCGTGATTCCTATGGTTTTTCCATATAACATGTAATGCATTTTGCTTTCTCATTCCCTCGTCCTCACCCGAGACGAGTGGATAGCTTGTAAAGGGCCTCACGCTTTTGCAATATTATGTGATCAATAAATAAAAGTTTTTTGCATTCAAAATCATGCTCTATTTTCTTTCTTTATTTTTACTTTTTCACAAATAAATGGAAAAAGTTTCTTTTCTTTTCACCTTTCAAAATAGCTCATTCTACTCATAAACATGCAGAACTAATAAGAGCATTGATAACAACATGGCAAACATCCATTGTAATTCTGGAATTCCAATTAACCAAGCCGAAGAATATGGTGAGGAAGATTGTGAATTACCGGCTGAATTAGCAAGGCTGCTTGAGTACGAGCATAGAGAGATTCAGCCACACAGAGAGCTAGTGAAAGTTGTCAATCTTGGTACTGATGAGGTCAGAAGAGAAGTCAAGGTTGACACATCCCTCGCAGAGCATGTACACTCCGAGTTGGTCAAGTTATTGAAAGAGTATGTTGATATCTTCACCTGGTCCTATCAAGATATGTTTGGGTTGGATACTAACATCGTTGAACATCACTTGCCACTCAAGCCCGGATGTCCTTCTGTCAAGCAGAAACTCAGAAGGACTAGACCCAACATGGCACTCAAAATCAGAGAAGAGGTAAAGAAACAGCTTGATGCTGGGTTCCTAGCCACTTCCGAATATCCTGAATGGATTGCCAACATCGTCCCAGTTCCGAAGAAGGACGGTAAAGTCAGAATGTGTGTGGATTATTGAGATCTTAATAAGGCAAGCCCGAAGGATGATTTTCCTTTGCCTCATATTGATGTTTTTGTAGATAACACGGCGCAGTTCTCTGTCTTTTCCTTTAAGGATGAGTTTTCAGGATATAATCAGATCAAAATGTCCCCAACTGATATGGAGAAGACTACTTTTATCACGCCATAGGGTACATATTGTTACAAAGTTATGCCATTCGTTCTAAAGAATGCAAGGGCAACATACCAGCGTGCCATGACAACCCTCTTTCACGATATGATCCATAAAGAGATTGAGGTTTACGTGGACGATATGATTGCCAAGTCCAAAACTGAGGATGATCACCTGGTTCATCTGAAGAAACTGTTTGACAGACTCCGGAAATTTAGATTACGGTTGAATCCTGCGAAGTGCACCTTCGGAGTTCGATCTGGTAAACTGTTGGGTTTTATTGTGAGTTAGAAAGGCATTGAAGTTGATCCTGATAAGGTTCGGGCAATTTAGAACATGCCGCCTCCCAAAACAGAAAAGGAAGTCCATGGCTTTCTGGGCAGACTCAATTACATTTCAAGGTTCGTTTCCCATTTAACGGCTACTTGTGAACCAATGTTCAAATTACTAAGAAAAAATCAATCGGTTGAATGGAATAATGATTGTCAGGAAGCATTTGACAAAATAAAACAATACTTGCAAGAACCACCGATCTTAGTACCGCCGGTTCCTGGTAAGCCTTTAATCATATATCTCACCGTTCTCGATGAATCGATGGGATGTGTATTGGGTTAACAGGACGACACTGGCAGAAAAGAACATGCAATATACTATCTAAGCAAGAAGTTCACTGATTGTGAGACCAGATACTCACTCTTGGAGAAAACTTGTTGTGCTCTGGTCTGGGCTGCTCGACGCCTACGACAATACATGATTTGCCATACTACTTTGTTGATATCCAAAATAGATCTGATAAAGTAAATATTTGAAAAACATGCTGTCTCTGGAAGGATTGCTCGATGGCTGATGCTGTTAACTGAGTATGATATCCAACATGTTACCCAGAAAGCAATAAAAGGGAGTGTCTTGTCTGACTACCTTGCTCATCAACCTGTAGAGGGTTATCAACAGTTGAAGTTTGACTTTCCCGATGAGGATGTTCTATTCATCAGAGATTATGAGACTCCAGATCCTGACATAGGACCCGAACCAGGGGCACGATGGACGCTCGTGTTCGATGGTGCCTCCAATTCTAAAGGTCGTGGAATCGGTGCTATCCTCATCTCTCCAACAGGTTTTTACCTTCCCTTCACTGCCAGATTATGCTTTGCATGCACCAATAATATGGTTGAATACGAAGCATGCATCTACGGTATTGAAGCGGCTATTGACATGAGAATCAAGATTCTTGAGGTCTATGGAGATTCTGCCTTGGTCATCGGTCAAGTCAGAGGGAATTTTGTGACTCGGGATTCCAAGCTGGTTCCGTACCAACAACACATTGCGAAGTTGATTCCTTACTTTGATGAAATTTCTTTTCATCATATCCCCAGAGAGGAAAATCAACTAGCTGATGCTCTTGCCACATTAGCATCCATGTTCAAGATAGAGTGGAAGAATGAAGCTCCTCATATCCGCATTGATCACTTGAACGAACCAGCACACTGTTTAGCAATCGAGGATGAGTCTGATGACAAGCCTTGGTTCTACGACATTAAAAGATATCTAGAAAAACAGGAATATCCCGAGGGTATCACTATCACTGATAAGAGAGCTCTTAGGCGGCTTTGCGCCAAATTCTTCTTAAGTGGTGGTATACTGTACAAGAGGAATTATGATTCCGTGTTGCTCAGATGCGTGGATAGACACGAAGCAAACACGATCATAAGGTCCATACATGAGGGCTGCGAGGGTGTACATGCTAAAGGTTCTGCTATGACCAAGAAGATCCTTCGGGCTGGGTATTACTGGACGACAATGGAGGTAGATTGTTACAACTTTGCCAAAAGATGTCACAAGTGCCAAATCTACGGAGACAAGATCCATGTGCCTCCAACTCCATTGAATGTTTTGACTTCACCTTGGCCATTTTCCATGTGGGGTATAGATATGATTGGAATGATCGAGCCGAAGGCTTCCAACGGTCATCGATTCATTCTGGTTGCTATCGACTACTTCACCAAGAGGGTTGAAGTTGCTTCTTTTGCAAATGTTACACGACAAGTGGTTGCCAGATTCATCAAGAAAAAGATAATCTGTCATTATGGCATTCCTAGCAACATTATCACAGACAATGCAAGCAACCTGAACAACAATATGATGAAGGAGTTGTGTCAAGAATTTAAGATCGAGCACCACAACTCTTCACCATATCGGCCCAAGATGAATGGCGCCGTTGAAGCAGAAAACAAAAACATCAAGAGGATTGTCTAGAAAATGGTCAAGACTTACAAAGATTGGCATAAAATGCTTCCCTTTGCACTACATGGCTACCGAACTTCAGTTCACACTTCTACTGGGGCAACTCCGTACTTATTAGTGTATGGTATGGAGGCAGTTCTACCCGTTGAAGTCGAAATTCCTTCGCTCAGAGTCATCATGGAAGCCGGTCTTGATGAAGTTGAATGGGTTCAATCCAGATACGACCAGCTGAATCTCATCGAAGAGAAGCGCCTTACAACCGTTTGTCATGGTCAATTGTATCAGAGACGCCTTAAGCGAGATTTTGACAAGAAAGTTCTTCCTCGAACATTCTGTGAAGGCGAACTCGTGCTCAAGAGATATTCACTTGTTCACTCGGATCCATGAGGCAAATGGAATCCCAATTATGAAGAACCCTTTGTTGTCAAGAAAGCTTTCTCAGGTGGAGCCCTGATCCTCACTACAATGGGTGGGGAGGAGTTGCCATCGCCCGTGAACTCCGATACAGTCAAAAAATATTATGCCTGAAAAAAAAATGGATAAGAGTCCGCTAGATTGACATCTGCAAGGACAATCTAGGCAAAAATGGACGTCCCGATGGACCAAAAAAAGGAGATGTCCATGCAAAAGTTAGGGACAATGAAAAAAAACAATAGTAGCCCGCTAAGTTGAAAACCCGAAAGGGCGACTTAGGCAAAAATGGGTATCCCGGTGGACGAAAAAAAAAAAGAAAAATATGTCCAGGAAAAAATTAGGGATAAAGACATTGACTGTGAACTCTTGAGCCTCTCTTCATCATGGCTAGACCTCAGACGGTAAAAGAACATTCCAATCATCATCAACGGGTGCAAGGCGTTGGAACATAGACTTACTGTGGATGGTGGCCAATGTTGTAATCGATGCAAAACATGATTTCCCGTTGCCATTTACATTTGTTTTTCAATTTTATTGCAAATTTCCTCATCAAGGATTTTGCATCCTTGTACACAATTTATGTACAAAAATTTTACATTCAATAAAATGCATTCTTTGATATCTCAATTTGTTTCATTCCAGTATTTTGTTTGCAAAATAAATAATTATTTGCGATCGCATAATACTAAAAAGCGTTGAGAACAATAAAAAGCTAAATCAATCGAGAAAGCATTATGCATTGCATGTGTTACTGGAAACTCCTGCAGGATAATCAGTAATATCCATTGGTAAGCCTAACGCCTGGCTGGCAATGTGATGGTTCTGTGAAGAAGTTATTATTTCCTCAGCAGTTCCTCAGCAGAGTCATCTTTCTCCCCAGCGAGCGCCATTACGATTTGTTGAAAAGCTTGGGTGTTTACATATCTTTTCTCCGACAGATTTGTAATGTCTCTAGGCAGATTACCAAAGTGTTCCCAGCGAAGATATTTTGCTCTCTTTTCCCTAGCAAGGGTTGTACATCATCTCCAATAATTTGAAACCATCTTTCCCCAGCAGCAGTGGTTTCTCCTCAGCAAGGTCACCATGGTTTGGAAGGATGTTTTTCCCCATATAAAGCCAGCCTTGGTAGGAAAGATCGATTTGATTCTTTCATCCCCAACAAAGACAACCATGGTGACTTAGAATCCTGAGATGTTCTCGGTTTCTTTTTCCAGTGGAATCATCATCCTTTGTGAACTCTCTTCTCCAGCAGAGATTGTCTTTATCTGCGGGTCCTCTCCCCAACCGAGGGTGTCTAAGTCGTTTTGCTACGACTTCTACCTAACTGCTTCACACTATGCCTTATCTTGCGCCTGTGCATTGCATGATATCAAGCATCATGTAGAAACGCATACATAACATATGCATCGATCATGCTCCCTCTCTTTTTGGCTGACTTATCTCCCAGCAGATTTTCAGCCAAACTTTGCACTTATTTATTCTACCTTTGCACTCTTCTTTTGTCACCGTCGGCCAAATTCTCCAGCTACTCTTTTATTTAATCCCCTTTTACCTCGAATCATCGAAAAGCTGGCGCAATTCGTACATTCAGGTCCAAGAGGAATAAATAGGGGCAGCTGTCGTAACTCGAAATTTGACCTCCCTCTTTTGCCTTTTGCATAAGCATGCGCATTCGCATTGGTAGCATACGCATTCACACTTTTCCTGTGGTGTTTTGATTGCAGGAATATTCAGGTTTTCCAAGCCTGATTAATCATATCCTCACAAGGTCATCACATCATCAAGACAAGCACAAAATGAGGGTTTCTATGCCTATTCATCAATACAAGAAGTGGAAAATCGAAGCCGGGACCACAACACCTTTTTTTTAGGCAAATTGGGCATATTTTGGCCTGGTTAATCGATTAACCATTTGTAGTGCAATTGTGTTAATCGATTAACACAGGCAGAATAGGCATAATTTGCTTCTTTTTCATGACAACACCTTTGCACACACTTTGGTCTTGGATTCTACAGTATTCTAGTAGCATGTGAAATATTCTAAACATCTCTAGACATTGCAAAGCTATTCAATTCATTCCAAGTGCATTTGTTCTAATGCTTTACTTAAAATTAAGTGCACCATGTTCCTTGTTTTCCAAGTAATGTGGATCTTTGGATGTTGGAGTTCACCTTGGGATTGTTACCGAGTTGGTTCTAACTAACCGAGTTAACCGCCTTGACTAGGTGAGTCAAGCCCAACTAACTCCTAGCCTAGTTCCAAACCCAAAGCTAAGTCTAAACCAAATTCCAAACCTCTTATACTCCAAACCTAAAGTCTATATAAACACACCTTCACTCACTTTTCAATTCCTCTACCATTGGCTCCACCACTCTCCATTTCCCATATTTCTCACACAAATCCTTCATAATTTCACTCTCAATTCTCTCACATTCTCTCTGATTTTTTCTGCTACATCTTCATCTTCATCTCAATTCTCTTCCAAAACCTCACCAAAGCTCTTCATTCTCCATTAAAGAAAAAGCTACTTTCACCTTGAAAGTGCTTTTTCTTGAGCTTAACCTTCATTGCCATTCCATTATACTCGTTTTTATGGAGTTTCAATAGCTTTTGGATTCATCTCAAGTTATTGATTCAAGTTTCTTCGGTGATAATTCTCATTTTGGAGTTTTCGTCACGATTTGATCGGTTTCGATACGTTTCGGCTATAATTGAAGATTCCTCTGGGTTTCTTTGATTATCTTCACCAAGATCACATTGCAACATTTACCAAGGCACATCTTAGCCTTGTAGGTTGGTGGATCTCATTCATTTTTCTGTTTCGATCGTTTTCGTATCATTCGCGATGTAATTTCGATGTTTTTGCATGTGAATTAATTATACTATTGCTTGATCCATGATCTTGATTGTTTAATTGATTCTATTGTTGATCATTTACTGCTTCTAAACTTGATTTTTCGTGCATAATTGTTTGCCCTAGCATTGGAGTGATCACACAATCAAAAAGTTGGCCAAAAGCACTTTTCAAAACTGATTTTCTGCTCCCTGTCCAGTGTTAATCGATTAACACTTTGCAGTGCAATTGTGTTAATCGATTAACCAGTGTTTTTTTTGCACTTTTTCAAGTGTTAATCGATTAACACTTTGCAGTGCAATTGTGTTAATCGATTAACACTGAACCAGAAGGCCATTTTCTTGCATTTTTAAGTGTGTTTGCCATGCTTTCTTCATTTTAACTTCCATTAAAAATTATCATGCTTGATTTTATGGATGTTTTAAATATCATTTAACTTCTATTTGAAGCTTATTCATGAACTTTTGTTGCACACTTTCGATTATTCAAATTGTTCATATTTTCGACATCATGTGAATATAATCATTCTTGCATTACTCTTTGATCACATAACATGACTTTGTGTTGCATATTTGTTGATCGTTTGGTACTGTTTTGTACTCCCTTTCTTGGTTTTGCATTAAGTTTCATTCTTCATGGATGAGCTTAATCTTGTATAATCGATAATTCGCACCTTTTGCCTTAATGATTTTTCACTCTCTTGGGAAAATTGTTGGCATGGTATTTCCCATTGATTAATTGATCGAAACCATGTTTCGATTAGTTGATCTTCCCATTTCCTCTCTTTAGGCCTCCTTTAGAGCTTTTTCTCTATTTTCCCATCGTGGAGTTGGAGTTTCGCGCTACGCCCTACATCGAAGCACTGTACAAATTGAAGCTGTTACGCTGACCGTTTCTCCACGCAGGAGCACTGTACAACTTGGAGTTGTTGTGCCGTCTGTTTCAACTTTTGCATTACACCCTGTGTGTTAGAGAAGGAATGAGAAGGGAGAATTCCTACTCTCATTCTGACTACTTCAGGTAGGGGACGAATGACCCTGTGCTTGGCTTAGTCACCTCTATCTCCAGGCGGTAGTGTGCTTTCTTTCCCCATCGAGTCGATTCTTGATCACTCTTTTCCTTTTGCAATCTCTTTCGATTCTTAATCACTCTTATCTCTTTCGATCTCTCTCTTGATCAATCACCTTATTTGTTACGATCCTTTGTTCATTGGGTTAGCAAGCCTTCTTTGTTTCAATACCCTATTCTTTTCTTGCGGTCAATCATTGTTCTTTTGATTCCCCTGGAGAGTCTCTTTTCTCTTTCTCCGGTTAGATACAGTACTCCTGTTACAACCGAATCCCCTGCGGAGTTCGCAATCTTCTTTTGGTTCTTCTCCCTTTGTTGGTTAATCACTGCCTGTCAGTTAAAACACCAATGTTTGCACTCCTTCTTAGTTAACCACAGTCCGTCTGTTAAAACACTGAGTTTCCTTGGGTTAATCACCTATTCTTGGTTAATCACCTTTTTCTTCATTTAACCACAACCTGTCTATTAAAATACTGAACCCCTTTTTGAGTTAATCACCTCCTCTTGGTTAATCACTCATTTCTCTCGGTTAATCATAGTGTTCTGTTAAAAAACCGAACCCCAGCGGTTAGCAACCTCTTTTGGTTCAATACCCTTCTTCGTTGGCCAAGTGTTGTTTGTTCAGTCAATACCAACACCCCTTTTGGGTTACGACCTTCGATCGGTCCTACACCCGTTCTTCTAGTTAATCACAGTTTTCTCTGTTAAAACCAATGCTTCTCTATCCCCAGAGAGTTGCAGTCCTTTCTTTCTTCGGTTAACCACTGTCAGTCAGTTAATATACCGATGCCCCTCAGAGTCAAACACCTTCTCTTGGTTCAGCACTCTCTCTCTTGGTTTATGACAGTCCGTCTGTTGACACCAGCCTCTTTTCCCCACCAGAGTCTTACCCTCTTTCTTCGGTTAACCACTGCCAACCAGTTAATATACCGAATCTCCCTTTTCTCTCAGTTTTGACACCATCCCTTTATTTGGATCCCTAGCCGGGTCGCTTACCCTCTATCCCTAGCAGTTCTTTATTTTCCTTCACCAGCGGAGTTTCTTTCATTCTCGGTTTTGACACCATTCCTTTTCTAGTCTCTCGTGCAATCGCTCTTACTGTGTGGTCTTCCCCAATAGAGTTTTTTCTTTCACTCTTTCTCTTGGTTTTGACACCACTTCTTTTGTTTTCCTGTTTCTTTCTTGTTTTGTTTTCCATTCAGTTTCCCGAACTATAGAAGCTCTGATTTTGCATTCTTTCGAATGTCAGATACGTAGGCACGAGACGCGATGTCTTGGCGAGCACACTTCCACCTTTCTTTCCTTCATCCTTTCTTCCTTCCTTTCTGTCCCCTAGTTCCATGAACTACAACGCTTTGATTTCCTCATTGCACTATGAGGGTACGTAGGCACGAAGGCCCCAATCCTCCACAAGCACTTTCTTACTTTTCTTTCTTTTTTCCCTTCCTTCTCTCTCTCTCCTCTTTCTTTTAGCTAGAAGCCTTCAGATAGATAACCCATCCAAGCCTAGAAGCAAGCGAAATGGTTCCCGTCGAGTACGACGGATGCGTAAGGTGCTAGTACCTTCCTTTCGCATAACCGACCCCCGTTCGTGTTTCTCTTCCCCTTGGGTTTTATCGATATTTTTCCTGTCCTTCGGGACTAAATAAAATACGGTGGCGAGTCTGTGTTATCTTTGAGTGTGCGATTCACTCAGGATGTAAACCAACTATCTTCACCTGGTATTAGTCCTGTGTTGATGGACCCTTATTGAATGTCAGCTCCTGAGTTGAGTGAACTGAAGAAGAAATTGGAAGATCTGCTTGAGAAAAAGTTTGTCCGACCGAGTGTTTCGCCGTCAAGAAAAAAAATGGTAGTATGAGATTGTGTGTTGATTATCGACAACTGAATAAAGTGACTATCAAGAACAAGTATTCACTTCTGAGGATTGATGATCTGATGGATCAGTTGGTTGGTGCAAGTGTGTTTAGCAACGTTGATCTGCGGTTAGGTTATCATTAATAAAACCAAAAATTCTACTTTTCTAGTTAGATATATATTGAAACAACATAACTCAATAATTTAAAACTTGATGTCTATGGACGATGTTTTTACTACTTCAAAGTTGTTGTACACTTGTAGCGTATCACTTACTCTAATATTGGTGTCTCCCTAACTGCTCAGGTGGAGTATCAAATTGGTTGCTCCATCGGATCCCTTGGGGGAAGTGAATATAAGGGACCCTACTAGTACATAAATTAGGGGCCTCATTAATTTTTGAAATCCTTCTACTAATCTTAGCCAAATTTTGTTTTTCCATGATAGTCAGATAAATATGGTGCACCGCAAGAATATGGTGGAGCCAACTGACACCGTTTTGTATCATTGGGTAGATCCATAACTTTTGGGGATATTTTCATATCCTTGAAAGCATAACTAGCGTTGGAAGTGCTTAAGCAGACATGGGCGCATCTTTCGATTAGTAAGTCTCCATATTCGGAAATAACTAAAGAATCTACAACGCATTCCAAGGGTGTTCCATTTCTATATATAAAGTTCTGTTCCATAAATTGAAATTGAGATTGCCCTTCACCAACTTTTGAAATTGGGTTTTGAAATTTGGTTAATATGGATTAATGAAAAACTACATATCACACGAGTTTAGGAAAATCAAAATTTTATCCATGTTCCTGTTGGTATGATCATAGTTGGTTGTTAATGGTGGTTTATGCTAGCTCTAGAGAAATGAAGAGAAGGATGATATGGGAGGAGATTAAGCAAAATTTTGTAAACATCTCTTCTCATTGGTTAATGCTAAGGGATTTTAATAAGATAATGGGTGCGAAGGAAAAAAAGGGGGATCACGAGTAAACCTTTCTATATATATCGAGTTTGGAAATTGGATTAGTTACTGCCACATGATGGAAGTGACCACTGTGGGTTATAAGTTCACTTGGGAAGAACCTCAGTAGGAGGGAGAATATTATATTTTCAAAAACCTTGATCAGGTTATCTCCAATGTTAAATGAAGACTTACTTTTCTGGAAGGGTTTGGTAGAGATTGGCCTCGTGTCCAGTCGGACCATCATATAATCATTGCTAGGAGATAAGGGGAACCTTCTAATATTCCAAATTATCCCTTTAGATTTGAGGTATCTTGGCTTATGCATGAGAACTTTGGGCCATGGATGCGTCATAGCTATGTTGAATGGCTTACAAAATAATTCTCACTATGGCTATAGTAGATACCTTGAGGAGTTGGAAGGTGATCTTCAAGGACAAATATCTCAAACTATTTACTAAGAAAAATGTCTTTGGTTTCAATAGTCGAGAGGTAAGTGGATCACTAATGGAGATAGGAAAATTAACTATTACCATTCGAAGACCATTATTCATAAAAGGAGGAATAAAATCATGGCTCATAAAGGAGAGAATAAATAGTGAGAATGTGAGTCATAGAAGATGAAAGAAATGGCGATGCAACATCTTTTTGAGATTTTTAAGGCGGATCAAGGGAGAAGGGATCCTATAGTTTCCTTTTCCTCTTATTGTACTTATTTGGAGGATCAACCGATAAGCTTTCACACTATTTTTTTAGACTGTAGAACTAGAAGGCTCTTTTTTATATGAGTCCTCACAAAGCCTCGGCTGAAGATGGTTTTTCGGCTCTTTTTTACTAGCATTATTGGGATATTGCGGTGTCGTCCTTACATCATTAGTTAAATAGGCTTTGGAGTGACCCCTCTTTGATTACTTTGAAAAATAACACTCTTCATGTATTCATTCCTAAAATCGACTAACCAGAGTTTCTCATGTAGTTTCTTCCCATTTCCCATTGCTTTTTGTTTTATAAGCATGTTACTAAAATCATGGTGAATCATGTGAAGCCTTTACTAAATAATATCATTTCGACACATCAATCTAGTTTTATCTTTGGGAGGAATATTTATCATAATATTATAATATCCCAGGAGATGGTCCATGCGATGAAGAGAATGAGAATCCAAAAGATGTTTACGTATATAAGTATTGATCTGGAGAAAGCCTATGAAAAATTGAATTGGAAGTTTGTTACCTAGTGTCTCCAGGATTGTAAGTTTCCCGAAGAATTTATCAATTAAATTTATCACTGTATTTATTCTCTTTCCTTCAAAAATTTTTGTAATATGTACAAATTTGATATATTTTCTCCCTCTAGAGGTATTAGTTAAGGTGATCTCCTATCTCCTTATATTTTTACTAGTTGTAAGGATCATTTGTTGCATATTATTGTTGACCAGGTTGATGCAAGATATTGGAAGCTTATGCATGCAGGGCATGAGGGACCTTAGGTTTCTCACCTCCTCTTTGTAGATGACCTTCTTATGTTTTAAGAGGCATGTATATAGCAAGCTTATTGAATCAATCATTTATTGGATAAATTTGTTCAATCCTCGTGCTAAAAGATTAGCCTAGAGAAGACTTTATTTCTCAATAAATACATATTCCCTGCTTTTGCAAGAGATTATGTAACACATAAGTTTCAGAAAAGGCCAAAGTCTTGGCAAGTATCTTGGGAAAAAATTAATTCTCGTAGAAACTATAGTAACATATTTCGACATATTACTTAACATGTGCAACAGCGGATGAGTGGCTGGAAGTATCTGTGCTTGAGCTTAGAAAGAAGAATTACTCTTTATAAATTAGTGCTAAGTTCTATCTCGTGCTTTCATATGAAGTATGCTAAAATCCCCACCACTACTTGTCATGATTCGAGAAATTTACAAAGAGAGTTTATTTGGGAAGATACAGAGATACTCCGCAAGAGTCATATGATCAGCTGGGAGGTTTATTGTATGTCTAAGGATCATGGTGGCTTAGGAATCAAACAAACTTAGTTAATGAACAATGTATTTTTATTTATTTTTTTTAGAATTTATTGACTAATACTAATGATTTATGGTATCACAATATCATCAATAAGCATGCCAGGAAGCAAAATCTATTAGAAAATATGATTAGCAAGCCAAATGATCTCGCTTTATGGAAATCATTGGCAAAGGCGTGGGGCAAGTTTCAGAAAAATATATTCTGGAAGCTTCGGAATGGCAGAAGGGTTAACTTTTGGATTGATTGGTGGTCTCCAAATTAGAAACCTCTTTTCTTTAATTTGGAACGAGCTCATATGATTATGGACACCACTTTCTGAAGGTGCGAGAAAGACACAAGAAAGGGGGGTTTGAATTGTGTATTTACTCTTTTAACAACTTTTCGCTTCTTGTCAATAAGACACTTTACGTTACATCAGAGTTCGTTGAGAGACTCTGACTTGCGGAGTTATATTCAGACTTGACAATTCTTAGAGCATGAGAACCAATAAGAGTCTGAATGCTATGTACATCATTCAGAACTTGCAGAGCGGAAGCTTATCAGCGTTGCAAGGTTCTGACTTACTTATGTAGGGTTCTGATGCTCAATATAGAAACATAAACAAAGACATTAAGCATAAGAGTAAAGGACACACGATATATCCTGGTTCACCACAAAGGCTAATCCAGTCCACCCTCCTCAGGTGATTTCGCCTTGAACACAAGGTCTTAATCCATTATAAGAAATCTCGATTACAGATGCATGGGCAACAGCCGATGACTAACCACTTGCATAACCGCACTGTGACTAACATGCAATGAACCGTTCAGGGATTCAACTTAATGAATATAACGAACATTGACCTGCAGGTTCCAATCTCGCAAGATCTACTGCTAGGCTTTCACAGCTAGACGTTCAGGGATTCATCGCAATGAATATAACGCTACTGACCCTTTTTCATGCTTTTCCCACAATGACATCTCGCCATTGTCTTCTCGAGTCTCCGGTCACACTGACCACTCAAGGAATCCTAATTCACCAAGAATTAGTTTTATAGGAGATTACAAAGATGCTTCTTAACAAGCAGATTACTCCTAAGTTTAAGTACAAAGAACACACAAGTGTTCAAGCAAGATGTGAGCAGCAGCTCCTTACTATTCTAAGAAACTACAAAGATGTATAATGATTTGACGGTTGTTGACATCTTGTAGATCTTCTTCTTCTTCGTCTTCTTGGGTGAGCAAGCTTTGAGCAACAACTCCTTGCTTCAGATCTTCAATGTAGCGCTGACGAGAAGGTGGTTGATGACTTGACTAATCTTCAGTGTTGTCTTCTTCATCAACAGCTTCTGTACCAATTCATTGTTGTTGTGTTGATTTATGATCTTAAGCTTCAACAACAATGGCCTTGTGTAAATTAATGATAGCTTAAGATATTCTAAGTGTTACAACGAGAACTCATCGTTGTTGCTATCTTCACACAATAACTTTGATCAATTCTCCATTCATGGACTGAATCGATACCTTCAGAAGCGAATACTCTTTCCTTTAAATAGCCCAGTAGAAATATAGCCGTTTGAAAACTTTTGGCTGTTGGAAAAGAGACGTTGTGTAATAATTAGCTATACTTACACATCTCCTTTTTGCTGTGGGAGAAGTGATGGGATATATCTTTCTTGAGCGCTGTGTACAGTTACTCACAACGGTAACATTTGGCTTCCAAACTTCAGAGGCTTCTGATGGTAAATTGATGAAGCACGAGTAGAGTCTTCTTAACATGATATCTGATACGTCAAATCTTCAGTCATTTGAAGAAGTCCATTAGGAATCAGTCTTCAGAACTTCAACACTTGTCTTTAAGAACATTATCCTTTACTTCTTCAAGTCTTCCGAAACTTCAGAACTTGTCCATTAGGAATCCGTCTTCAGAGTCTTATGCACTTGACTTTTGGAACCGTAAAATTCAAAACACATAAGTCTTCAGAGTCTTTCTGCACTTGGTCTTCAGAGCCTTCCGCCTTCAGAACTTCAACTCATGAAAGTCTTCAGCACTTCGGTTCTCTTCTTCAGAAGCTTCGCAATCTTCAGAATCTCGACCACTTTCAGAGAGCATCCACAAGAGCATTGCAACAGCAATATCAGCATCCTTGGATCTGACTGATCATGATCAGATACAGAAGCGTTCTTGCTTCTTGCGACTTGTGTCACACATAGTAACTTCGTATATTATCAATTACGCACATCTGGTTGGTGCTTGTTGGATATGATATCATCTATTAATATGATCTGCACACAACACACGTTAAAACATAAAATGGTTCTTTCAAAAATACGTATTGTTATCATCAAAAGATAGATTGACTTGTAGAGACAACTCTTGCTCTCACAATCTCCCCCTTTTTGATGATGACAAAAGCAAGTATTTTGATTGAACATTTTATACAAGGTAATCACCAAAACAAACATATTCAGAGTCTGGAACAACAGCTCCCCCAGAATGTGTTATCCTCAAAGTTTTATCTGTGATCATCTAGAATCTTATATCACTACAAGAAAAAAGAAGATTTACGACACTTGAGTTGCGACAATTATCACAAAACCGTCCTTATTCCTGGATTGCGACGGTTGTCACGACAGTTAGGGTCAATTGTCGCATATTTTTTGCGACAGTTATCACAAAACCGTCCTTATTCCTGGACTGCGACGGTTGTCACGACAGTTAGGGACTGGACTGCGACGATTGTCACAACAGTTAGGAAGTGGACTGCGACAGTTATCACGACAGTTATCACAAAACCGTCCTTATTATGTTTTTTACTTAATTTTTTTTTATAAAATAATTTTTTTGATTGAGCAAAAGGGAAAATTTGTTCTTCCCAATTCATAAAAAAAATTCTTATCGACTCCTAAACTGAAACTCATTTTACTTTAATATATTATAAATATTTTTTATATAATTGTTTTGATAAATACATTATTATATATATATATATATATATATATATATATATATATATATATATATATATATATATATATATATATATATTTCACTTTTTTAAATATGATTTAAATGATAAAATGTTTTGAATATTTTTCTCAAAATTTTATTTCACAATTTTTTAAAAAATTCCATTGTTTTAAATAAATATAAAAAAATTAAACTTATTGTAATTAAAATTATTATAAAATTATTATTTTAAATTTAATAATTCACAAAAACTATTAAAATTTATTAATAATTGGAGAAATTGGAGGAAGAGGGATGCAACTATTGACGAAGTGTTGTCCCCCAAATATTGTATCGGCGCTACGGTTATTTAACCCTATATATATATATATATATATATATATATATATATATATATATATATATATATATATAAAGAGAGAGAGAGAGAGAGAGAGAAAATAGGTGATGGACTGACAGTGTAAAAAAATTTTACACTGTCAACCAATCACGACCATGAATCCCGCCAAGTCAGACTGTAATTTTAAAAAAAATTATACGACATGGCAAAACGTTATATTTTTATTGGATGACAGTGTAAAACTTTTTTACATTGTTAGTGCACTACCATTAAACATATATATATATATATATATATATATATATATATATATATATATATATATATATATATATATTATTATCATAACATATACTAATATTCAGCAAAAAAATAATATTTTTAGGAGATGCAAGGTTTTTGTTAAATCCATGACAAAGAAACAATGAGCACGAGGTCCAAAAACTTGAACTCCGTTTTCTACTCCGATGTCTACCATCCCATTCAAGCCGGAAGTATCGACGGCACCGATATTCTTCCTCACGACAACGCCATTCTTCGCGCTCAACTATGTTCCTCTGTTGGCCTCTGTTCGTATTCAAATCTGCATTTCCCCCTTTTTCACTTTTTTTTCTCTTAATCTTTATCATCGCTTGTTTATTTTCCAAAATTCAATTTTGCAGATGACCCATTTGGTGATCCTAAGGCCACTAGTGACCCTTATTGTACCCTCTTCGTGGGCCGTTTCTCAAGACTCACCACTGAAGACACTCTCCGCAAGGTAACATTTTTAGGGTTAACTATATTCATATGACATGTTAGAATTTCTACTAGAAAAAAATTGTCTTGCATAAAGTTTATAGGAGCAACACAAGTATGGAGAATATTGTCTCTGATTTATGATTTTAATTCAATTTAATTAGGTTTGTTGTTACTAAGAAATAAGAACTTAGATCACATGGTTCTAACTTAACACTGAAAAAATGTGTGTCTGTGTTTGTGTCCGACACCGACACTTGTGATAACTCTGATTACGTTAAATTTATCAATTTTTTCATATTATTAGTAATGTCAACGTGTCATTATGGTGTCATATTTCATAGGTTCTAATTTATGTGTTGTAAAGGGGTATCTCAAACTCAGTTATATTTATTGATTTATTGAAGCTTAGGACGCTGCCACTTCTTTTGTTTTGGTTGTTTTTAAGTTCGCTCCCATATCTTCATTTTTGTGATATGGAATGTTTGGGTTTATCTTAGGGGTGGCAAAACGGGCCCGGCCCGCGGGGAAAGCCCGTTTTACCCGTCATTTTTTGTGGGGCGGACCTGAATTTTGAGCCCGCATCTCCACCTTTGCCCGTCCCGCCCCGCCCCGTTTTTTTGCGGGCTTTTGCGGGGCGGGCCTAAACGGGGCGGGTATGCCCGCGGGTAAAAACAACCCATTCTATCTTATATTATTATTATTATTATTATTATTATTATTATTATTATATCTTATATTATTATTATAGCTTGAACAGTATGGACCATAAATGTTGTGCGCTACAATTCACATGTATTAGAAAATTATTAGTTTCATTTCATTATTATTCTACTCATTTGCTACCATAAATTATCTATTCACTTTCATTAATTATTTATTTATTCGCTACAGTGACCGAAAGGGAAATTATTTTGTTACGCTACAATACTTCTCATTTATAATAATTGCTTCCTGTTTAGCACCTTAGCAAATTCATACTGACTATTTCCTCAGCTCCACTAGAAAAATGCTTTGGTTTGAAAATTATAATTAAATTCTTGTAGGCTTCCCACTAAAACTTATTCTAACATACATAATTAATAATTGAATAATTAATTAATATAGTTTCAATAATTAAATTCAATTATCCATAAAATAATTTCAATAAAATAAAAATAATTAAATTAAGATTATTGATATTATTATTAATTAAATTTAAATATACATTACATCTACATCTATTTTCTTTTTATTTATTTTCATCATTATACTATTATTATTAATATAAATTATTTTAATTAATATATTATTATTAAAAAAAATTAAAGAGAATGGCGGGCATGCCCGCGGGCCCGTCATTAAATGGGGCGGGCCTAGAAAATGAGTCCGCATCTCCACCTTTGCCCGCCCCGTTTTTTTGCGGGGCGAGCCTAAACGGGGCGGGCATGCCCGTTTGCCACCCCTAGTTTATCTTTCAGGTTATGAGTCAGTATGTCCGGATTAAGAACTTGAACCATCTTTGATTTCAATTTTTGCATGTTGTTTTGTCTCATTGTGTTACATGTTCAAATTGGATGTTTTCGAAAAAATATCTAACAGATATTATGTTTCCCGTTGAACAAGTGTGTCAGTAAGACTGAGGGCTTGTATGATACTCTTCATTGGATTGTGTTTTTGAAAATTAGAATTTCAAAGGATATGTTCTCTTCATCTGTTGTATTTAAGCCACTGCTGTTAACTAACCAGTTTAGCACTGCTACACATACCACTGTTACATATTGGGATTTGGAGCAAGCGTGACAAAAGCAGATAAGCTACTGTGATTTTGCTGCCACTACACTAGTGGTGGATTTTTGTATATCGGTAATAGCGATTAGTGGGCTTGATGAATTCAATGTTTCAAGCTTGTACTATTTTTATTTCACAACTGAAGTTTGCATAAGCAAGTATATGGGATGGATCCATTGAAAAATTGAGAGAATAATTAGGTAGTTATGTGTTGTTACTAGAAAGAGAGAGGAAATTAAAGGTAAAGAGAATGTGTGAGGGGTTTGTTTGAGTTTGAGTCGTTCAATGTGATGTATTATATAGTGTAGAAAACGTAATTAACTAGTTGGAAATGCTTTCTATGAAATTGCTCTTATCCTTTAGCACTAATATTTTCCTATATGATAGAGTAAGTGATCATATATCTCATTTGTTTTTTTTGTGAATATTTTAATACCAACTGAATCTTAAATATGCACATGAGATTGTGCTGAAGATTATATCTTAATAAAGAAAACCTTTTGAATCTCGAAAGGCTAGATTTTCCAATTTGGCTCATGCAAGTCGCCACATGGTATTGGCTACTAATAAAGAGTATCTTATAGCCATCAGAAAATCAAAGACTCTCACCTCAGTGGCCATTATTTTCTAACTCACTCACACAAGTTGTAATAAATTATAAAACATTGCAAAAGTAAAAACATGAAACTTAAGAACGGTTCCATAGCTACTCTTTTGGTTTTCGTTATATATGACTTTAATTCGATTGCATTCTTGAGTTTGATGATACCTTTTTGTGCTTATTGCAGGTTCATTCTGGAAATTTCATCACGACAAGCTTTTAGAAGAAACTGCAGATACTCTTAGCTTTGAGTTTGTACAAAAGCCTCTTGGGTGTTCATTAGTGCATATGCCATCAATCTCTCTGCTCTGGGAAAAGATGTTTGTTTTTTCATCATATTCTTTATTTTGTAGTGTCTTGACTCCATACTTTGATGAACCAGGTCTTTTATCCCTAGAACATCTGGAAGAGCCAAATGAAGATGGAGTCTATATCGTCTTTTACTTTAAAAAGATATTTCCAGGTTTGTGCTTTCCTCCTAGATATTAGTGTAGCACACATCTTAATTTTGGAGTCTAAATCTGAAATATTATGGGAACAATGGGCAAGTACTATGGAAATAGAAATTTTGTAGAATTTAGTGAGATTAATGGGCATAAAGCACTTGTAGAATTTAGTGGGATTAATGGTAAGAAAGCACTAGTATGGGATTAAACTATAAACTATTCTTGTTTTTGCTCTTTAATGCTTCCTTGTACTGTTTTTGTTACAAGTATTTTGTTCCTCCTGGCTGTTATGTCTAGTGATATCGCAATCGCACAGTTCTGTTATTTGGAAATATTACTTCTTGTACATGGACATTGGTGTTATAGAAGGATCTCATCAATGGTATTGCCACTCTTATCATCATAATTCTATAGATTAGTTATTTGGCTTTGATATTAGCATGTTGATTATTATTCTTGTGATAGATATGCAATGGTTCTTAGTCTTACTATTGTTTGTAATTTGTGATCTTCTGTAGCAATGCAATTTTAAAAAGGAAGCATATGTTAACTATATTTATCTGGAAATGATTCATACACAATTTTCTCATGAGTGAAATTATGTTTTATAATATGTTCAGCTTATATGACTCTGGAGACTCAGATGAGAAGATTTATGCTCCATTTAGTAGAGATATATTGCATCCTGTTATATCTGACAGAAAAGATAGTTTTCTTGGTAGACTTTCACGTCTCATAATACTTGAGCTCATTTTGGTTTCTGCTCTGAATTTCTCCAACTACGGGAAGGTTTGATGTCTTCACAGTAACTCTCTTTGTTTCTCTTAATATGGTTTTAATTGTGGTAAAAGCGATATGATTTTGAGTATTGATTTTTCTGGAAGCTAATGATTCTCTCCTTGCTCAAGGGAGTTGGGTACGCTATTATGCATCTTAATATTGCGCCAGTGTTGTCTCGTTCTATCAAGCAATACTATGATGACCGCTGCAAATCTCGCCAGAAAATTTCAAACACCAGAACTAAGATAATGCGCATAGATGTACCGGTGATGTACCGAAAAATCCTCCGCCTCTTTCCTCCGCTCACGCATCAAAACCATAACCATCACCTCGACCAACTCAAACGCCTTCAAGTCGGTTCGATCTAACCAGACAACAAAAACGCGATGAACGACTTAACAAAGTCAGCAACTCCGTTGCAAGTCCGTCAATTCTCGATTCGGCGGCAACATTAGCTCACCTTTATTACGGTTCGCCAATGTATTTGAATATTTATCAACTGTGATGAGTATCGAATCCATACCTGTCCTCCTAAAATTATGATTACTATTTCAGATTATTACAATTGATGGTTGTTAGAGTTATTTAATGGTTGTGGTTGATTCGAAAGTTGTTTTGTTTTCACCTTCGATTCAGTATGATTTATGCTTATTTGTGTGTGGTACTGGTGTAAACCGCAATTGATGCTCTGTCATGATGTATTCTTGCGCGTATTGACGACGACGTTAACGGTAATAACTCACTGCGGTAGCTTTTACATTTTAGAAATCTTATGATGTTGCACGAGTTTGTGGTTTGTAGTTCGTTTCGGTAGGATTTGATTTGACTTTTGGCTATTTGTTTGCTTATATTCATAACTTAAATGTGTAAGCTGCACTTGTAATACTGGCTGATTTTCAATTTGCTTTTGGAAAACATATATTGGTAGTAGCTGCGCCGTTTGTATGTTGTGAAGAAATTTTGTTTCTTAGGATTTCAATTATACAGGTTAGTACGCTTAGTCATGTGTTTGCGGTGTTAATTATACAGGGTTTTAAAAACCATTTTGTTCATATTTCTAAAAACAATTTTTTTTAATTTTAAAAATAAATTACCTGCGGATTTACCCGTGGAAAGGAAAATTGCTATGGATTTACCTGCGGATGTACTTGTGGAACAGAAAATTCGTAAATAACAATAAAAACTAAAATCAAATGGAAATTTACGACGGTTGGTAACCGTCGCAATATGCATATTACGTCAGTTCCCTACCCGTCGTGAAAGATAACGACGGTTGGTGTGATGGTTTTGACAACCGACTCTATATGGCCTCGCGACACACGTCTCTACGACACCGCAGGAACCGTCGTAACTTGCAAATTACGGCGGTTTTAACCGTCGTAACCTGCCAAAATAACCGTCGCAATCTGCCAATTTTCTTGTAGTGTATGATCCAAAGATATACAGAATAACAACTTGAGTTGCCAGAACTAAGAATAGAAAAGGACTACTTCTCTATCTTGTCTTTAAGGAGACAAAAGTCTTCAACATCTGGACTAATTCATCAGAACTTCCATCTTCAGATCTTCAGAACTCAGTTCCCTTTTGTAGTCGTATCAGAGCTAATATCTTCAGAGACATCTGAAGCATTTCTACTTTTTAGCAGATTCATTTAAGCACAATCAGATCAGTTCTTATCTAATAACATAACATCGCTATTCATCAGAGACAGACACTGTCTTTTAAGAAACTCCCCTTGAGTTTCAGACTTTGTGAAGATTTTGGATTTTCCAGTTGAATCTTCAGGGTAGTCTCCCCCTAAGTTCCATAAGTCAGATATTGGGATCTTCAGAACGTAGTTCAAGAATATGAGATTTTAATCGCCAATGTAGATCATGGCTTTTTCAGAGTTTGACTTTTGAACACAGGTCTTCATCTCAGAACCTTGTTACTGTCACAACTCAGTGGTTTATCAAAGCTTAATTTTTGATCAGATACCAATTGAAGGTTAATTTTTGTGATCAATCGACACTTGATTCTGAATCTGGTACACATGATTTGATTTTAGTATGGTACCAAGTGATGTGCTGAGTCTTATACTAGAATATGTTGAGTCTGATACCAAGTGAGGGAATTCTTTTCATACCATTTGAAGAGTATTTCCTTAATGTGCTAAAACTAATACAAATGAAGGTATTTTGACAATAATTCATAGCTTTGCTCTGATTGATATTACTGCAGACTGAGTCAGATACGAATCCTTGTGTATACTGAGTCTGATTACCATTTGTTGACTTAGTCTGATACCAAATCATTTCTTCTTAATTGAGTTCTTGGTAGACGTCAGAACTACTTCTTCTTGGATCTTCAATCCGGATCTTCAGACAGTTCTTTGACTTCTGATTTGCACAGTTCTTCTGAATAAGCATCTTGAGATATAGACTTTGTCTTGACTGCTTTCAGAGTTTTCTTCTTCTGATTCTTACGTTTTGAATCTCATATTCTTAGACAGCTTACAGCTTCTGAACCAAGTGAGACAGAGATCAAGATAAACTTTGACTTTCAGACAGTTCTCAACTTCTGAACAGTATTGAGTAGATCTGATTTTGAATACATGTTTACGAAGTGTACAACTTCTATCATATGACCAACAGTTCATAAGAACTTCTAACATAGTTCTTCTTTCTTGACCTATTCCTATAATTCCTAGTGAACTTGTTTAGAGTTCCTCGGTTAAACATCAAACAACAAACGTTAGTAGTAACGCATTTTATATGATTGATTACTTGTTTGAGTTGCATTCTTTTCCTTTAAGATTTCTTTCTTTTCAATCAAAATCATATTATATTTCTCCCCCTTTTTGACATCATCAAAAAGTTTAGAGCGTCTTAGCATTTAAGCATATGTAGATCTATATGATAGTGAAGGATGTTATCATTAAGCATACAAATATTGATATGATAAGGAACAGTTCTAGTGATCAACATCGTTAGAGATTAGTCATAGTATTTTCATTAATGGATACTGAGATGGAAACTTTAACGCAGAACCACAAAATAGTTTTAAAGCATAGATTAGACTTAATCCTAAAGGTAATCAAAACATAGACCTAATGACGACGGGTTCCTAAGGAGTAGACTAAAAGGAGCCTAATGATGATGAAGATGAGAACGAGCTTTCAGAACCATCAGTTCTTGAGGCATACAGTTTTTCTTCTGCTTGAGTAATTGCCAGCCTCTTGCTCTTCACAATTTCCTCTGAGATCCTTTCATGGAACTCAGTCCAGATAGTTCTTATTTCCATGGGGTCAAAACAGGAACTGGAAGCATCCACTAGGCCATGGATTTTTGTGATTGCATTATCCTTAAAGGATGTTAATGCATCATTCACCGTTTTTTTTATCTTTTTGATGAAGGTTCTCCATCATCAGTATCCTTCTTCTACTTACTTACTCTCTTCCAAATTGAGAGCTCTTGAAGAACATCAGTAATATTCTCCATGTTAATCTATACGCTGATGTCTTCGTCCTTAAATTGTTTCAGATAGTTCCCGACTTCTGTCTGATTGTAAGTGGCGAATTTTGGAAATCCTTCAACCGGAACCCTTGGTGTCAATGTTAATTTCCTAAAAGATGTGTTATCCATAGTGGAGTTTTCTATTTTAAGATTCTCAAACCTGAGAATTTTTCCAGCGCTTTTAAGCAATTTTCTTGACTCTCCCTCATTAATCAGAATATCGTCAACTACTCATGATTCCACCAAGATGTCAGAAATAAGTCTTCCATACAGAATATGTCTGTCCTCCGTGAGAGAACCTGTTCTGGAGTTTCTTATGGCTTCCTTCAGAAGTTTGAAGAGAATTGCAGGAAGATGCATCTTGATTCCCTTAAGAAGGAGAAATATGACACATTTTTGAGTGTCGTTGAGTTGGTTTGAGGGAAGATGGTGAAACACAATTCCTTGGAGGATTCTAAACCATACTTATAGAGAATCCTTTAGATTAGAGAATATTGAGTTCTCTGCATCAGCTACAGTATTTTCCTTGAAAATGCTATCCAGAACCTTAGCCTCATTTTCCTCGTTTAGTTGGTTCTTAATGACTCTCACACCACTGTTGTCATGCATCAGAAGATCTGAAATAGTCTTCTCAGATATGAAGATTTTCCTTCCAAAGATGAAGGAGACAATGAGGGTATTGGATGTGTTGGCGTGGATCCAGAAATCCTTAACCATATGTCCGTAGGTTGGTCCTTCCAACCTCTTGAAGTAATTACTCCATCCTTGAGTTTCCATTGAAGGAGTAATATCAAATCCATTTGATTTCAAATTGTTGAAGTTCACAATTATTTCTGACATGACGATGAGATGGTCAATTGGAATCTGTGTGGTTATGGGGGTTAAGGCATTTTGGGAGATGGAAGCCATTATAGAGGGTGACGGAATGAAGAAGGTAGAAGATAATTAGGCAGAGTTTTCTAAAAATTCAGATTGGTAAGAACTGTGTTACTGAATTAGGATTTAACGCCTTTTATAGATGAATGAATAAAGTAAAGTCTTGGAGGATTTGGGAGGATAACAGTTGATTTTTCCTAGACGCACTAAGTAACATGGGAAAAGAGGTTTAATGATTAATTTCTTTAATAAGGACATATTATCCAATCAAGAGTCGTGAAATAACTCTAGTGAGTGATAATGATAACTGTTACTTAATTATGACCTATGAGGGATTTGTGGTTTTCCAAGATTTTTTTTAATAGTCACTTAAGATGCTTAATTATCTCGTTTTAATTTCCAGTTAGTTAATCAGCAATAGAGAAACATTCAAGAAGATGAGCAATATATAGTTAGGAATATTTCAATAATTAACCACGAAGATACATATCCATAAGACGAGAACCTTAATTCATTTTTTAATTCTAGAAAGACTAACTTCCTATCTTAGATTAAGAAGATCATAGGTTGACCAAACTCAGGAAGGATCTTCTCAGTCATTCCATTTCTTCTGCAATGACCAACTACTCCTTGAAGATCAAGAATGTGAGAGATGACTCTACAATATGGAATTTGATAGATTGTGTCATTCCTGGACAGATGGATTTCATCCTTCAGATGATTATACATGGACTGGGGTAGGTTTATCTTGATCCTGGACACTAGAAAGAAAATGAATAATCTTTCTTTGTCAGACAACCATCCTCCTCCTCTTTCTCTTGGTCTTAAATTAGTTACCATTAGATTGTACCAATCTTTAGCAATTGGAGTGAGGGTGCAAGGTTGAGTGGGACGCCCCTCTGTTTCAAAAATGACGTGCAAATGCCTGTCGAAACTATGGTTGTTGACGTTTCTTTCCTCAGTCACACCATCTTCGACACGCCTAATGGCTTTAGCTATGATGGTGGGGTTGATCAAGAGTGGACAACCAGCAACTGCAGACAAAATAGCATTCTTGCCAAGATCATATTCTAGTGTCCGAGCGTTTGCCCAAAACTCAGTCACCAGTTCAGGGAAAACGGGTCCGACAAGCATGGAGAAATAATTCTCCCAGTTCTGAAATTTAATTCCAGATAAAATACTTGTTTTGTTGAGTTGGGTTAGAAGGTTTAAGTCAAGAGTGTATTCCGTTAGGAGTTCAAGATCAAAGATTTCTCCTTTGATATTGTGGGAAGAAATTTTGTGGAAGGAAGTTCTAAGCTACTAGGTAGTTTGGATAGTGATTCTTTCTAGGAAGGAGGTAAGGTTGTGAGGAGAACTAAGGAATGATAGATATTTATCAAGCTTGGAACACGCATGGTTAACATTTCCTAGACAAATTATGAATAGCTGTGGTGGTCAGTTGAAAGGACACATGATAGCCTTAAATCGCCATATACCTATGGGTATGGATGTAGTAGCTGACACAACATAATCATGATTGTTTATTTAATCTTTGAAAATCATTTAATCACAACGCTTAAGGATCTAACTTTATTTTAATTATTCTTAAGAATCTTAAAGAACTACTAGTAGACAGTTAGTGTTTAAAAATAAACATGAATAAAAGAAACCATACCTTAGGGATACAAAAATCTTTTTGCAGAGATTCTTTACTTTAGATTTTTCCAAGACTTCGAAAGTGACATTTTGGATCTCACAGCATTTTCTGGCTTGTTTCTTCAGCCAAAGGCAAAACTGAGATCCTTACAGACTTATCTGAATGCATTCCATCTTGACTCTGATTTTTCCTTTTCAGAGTGAACTGCTTAGGGTTCTTGGATTCTTCAAGATTCACTTGCATTCTGATTTCTGAAAGATGTGAGCATTTTCTGAACTCTGATTCATATGATCAGAACGACAGATTTTCGTAATGCCTTTTCAGAAGGTCTTAAGTTCAAGGCTATAATATGAACTGTTGAGAGGTTATGTGATGAGAAATATTGACATCACATAATATCCTCTGACTTGTTTCTTCAAACTGATGTACATCCTTGTTCAGAACCAATTATCATCAAACATGTTTACAACATGAAACATAGTTTGCATGATATACCTTGGTCTCACATTGCCGATCCAGCTTAAAACAACATATTTACTTCTGAAAGAATGTCAACTGATTTCTTCTTTCTGACAACTTCAGCAACTAAAATCCTTTTGACTTCAAGGGATGACTTTAGTTAATGCATCAACTTGAACATCTTCTGGTTTCAGATTAAAGAAGTTCTGAGAAACTCATCAGATAGAATCGGATCAATCACAAATGGTTCAACTGAGATAAAATCTCAAGTTATCAGAACATAGTTATATTGACTTAGTCAAAATTCTAAGTGTTCATTCTCGATCAAGTACTTGATGAATCCTTGAAATTCTTCTTCATGAATATTCTTTTAGTTTTCTGCATAGCTCACCAAGAAAACAATATTCAGTTCTTCATGAATCTTTTAACCTCTAGATCATTCAAGATTCAAATGTTGAATCATTTCTAAGCGTTTGAATTCTTCAAATTTTCTGACTTCAACAGTCTTCACTCTGAAGTTCAAAATCATAGAACAACAATTTTTCTTCTTTACATGAAGAAGTTCTGAATGAGTTTTTATACGAGAAAGTCAAGGGTGGACCTAATCCATTTTTTGAAAACATCTCAAAAACTCATAAAGAATTAATCTTCAGTAAACAAGATTTCTTGTTTTCTGATGATTCAACTTTGAGCAAATATGTGGTTCATCCACGCGTATCTTCCAAGATAAGCATTCAACGGATACAACTTCTTATCTGATGAATCTATCTTATCAGCTGATTCTTCAATCTTCAACAAAGCTTTACGTGAGGAAGATTTAGTTGTTTAACAACTGTAAGACTTTCAGAATCAATGATTTGTTAAAGTACTCAGATTGATTACAATTTTGTACACAGTCATCTTCTTAACTGTTACAGAAATTGTAAGTGGATTTCAATCTCACCCAGAGTATTTCTAAGCACCTCATATGGATCTTTTTCTGACACTGTTAAGTGTTTGATATCCATTAATTACAGAACCGGAGCTCTGATACCAATTGATGGTGCGATAAAGCCACAAGAAAGGGGGGGGGGGTTGAATTGTGTATTTACTCTTTTAACAACTTTTTGCTTCTTGTCAATAAGACACTTTACGTTACATCAGCGTTCGTTGAGAGACTCTGACTTGCGGAGTTATATTCAGACTTGACAATGTTTAGAGCATGAGAACCAATAAGAGTTTGAACGCTATGTACATCATTCGGAACTTCCAGAGCGGAAGCTTATCAGAGTTGCAAGGTTCTGACTTGCTTATGTAGGGTTCTGATACTCAATATAGAAACATAAACAAAGACATTAAGCATAATAGTAAAGGACACACGATATATCCTGGTTCACCACAAAGGCTAATCCAGTCCACCCTCCTCAGGTAATTTCGCCTTGAACACAAGGTCTTAATCCACTATAATCAATCTTGTTACAGATGCACAGGCAACAGTCGGTGACTAACCACTTGCACAGCCGCACTGTGACTAACATGCAATGAACCGTTCAGGGATTCAACTTAATGAATATAACGAACATTAACCTGCAGGTTCCAATCTCGCAAGATCTACTGCTAGGTTTTCACAGCTAGACGTTCATGGATTCATCGCAATGAATATAACGCTACTGACCCTTTTTCAGGCTTTTCCCACAATGACATCTCGCCATTGTCTTCTCGAGTCTCCGGTCACACTGACCACTCAAGGAATCCTAATTCACCAAGAATTAGTTTTACAGGGGATTACAAAGATGCTTCTTTACAAGCAGGTTACTCCTAAGTTTAAGTACAAAGAACACACAAGTGTTCAAGCAAGATGTGAGCAGCAACTCCTTGCTATTCTAAGAAACTACAAAGATGTATAATGATTTGACGGTTGTTGACATCTTGTAGATCTTCTTCTTCTTCGTCTTCTTGGGTGAGAAAGCTTTGAGCAACAACTCCTTGCTTCAGATCTTCAATGTAGCGCTGAAGAGAAGGTGGTTGATAGGGATGACATGCAGACCCAAACCCGAGTCAACGGGTGAAAACCCGAGTTGACTGGGTTCAGGTTCGGGTGCCACCCGATATTTCGGGTGCTGGTTTGGGTAGTGTGAAACCCAGGCCCGAAACCCGAAACCATACCCGCTATATATATATATATATAATTTCAAATAATTTCAATGTTGTTGTTGTATTTTTGTGTTTTTGCTACGGGTTCGGGTTTGGGTGGAAAAACCCGAACCCAATGGGTGTGGGCGTGAGTGTTATTTTGCCACCCGAATAACTTTTGGGTTCGGGTTCAGGTTCGGGTGGTGATTTTGGGTGCGGGTTTGGGTAGTGTGAAACCTGAACCCGACCCGACCCGTTGCCATCCCTAGTGGTTGATGACTTGACTAATCTTCAATGTTGTCTTCTTCATCAACAACTTCTGTACCAATTCATTGTTGTTGTGTTGATTTATGATCTTAAGCTTCAACAACAATGGCCTTGTGTAAATTAATGATAGCTTTGGATATTCTAAGTGTTACAAAGAGAACTCATCGTTGTTGCTATCTTCACACAATGACTTTGATCAATTCTCCATTCATGGACTGAATCGATACCTTCAGAAGCGAATACTCTTTCCTTTAAATAACCCAGTAGAAATATAGCCGTTTGAAAACTGTTGGCTGTTGGAAAAGAGACGCTGTGTAATAATTAGCTGTACTGACACATCTCCTTTTTGCTGTGGGAGAAGTGATAGGATATATCTTTCTTGGGGGCTATGTACAATTACTCACAACGGTAACATTTGATTTCCAAACTTCAGAGGCTTCTGATGGTAAATTGATGAAGCATGAGTAGAGCCTTCTTAACAGGATATCTGATACGCCAAGTCTTCAGTCATTTGAAGAAGTCCATTAGGAATCAGTCTTCAGAACTTCAGCACTTGTCTTTAAGAACATTATCCTTTACTTTTTCAAGTCTTTCGAAACTTCAGAACTTGTCCATTAGGAATCCGTCTTCAGAGTCTTCTGCATTTGACTTTTGGAACCGTAAACTTCAGAACACATAAGTCTTCAGAGTCTTTCTGCACTTGGTCTTCAGAGCCTTCCGCCTTCAGAACTTCAACTCATGAGAGTCTTCAGCACTTCGGTTCTCTTCTTCAGAAGCTTCACAATCTTCAGAAGCTTTGCAATATTCAGAATCTCGACCACTTTCAGAGAGCATTCACAAGAGCATTGCAACAGCAACATCAACATCCTTGGATCTGACTGATCACGATCAGATACAGAAGCATTCTTGCTTCTTGTGACTTGTGTCACACATAGTAACTTCGCATATTATCAATTACACACATCTGACTGGTGCTTGTTGGATCTGATATCATCTATTAATATGATCTGCACACAACACACGTTAGAACATAAAATGGTTCTTTCACAAATACGTATTGTTATCATCAAAACATAGATTGACTTGTAGAGATAACTCTTTCTCTCACACTTTCATGGTTAAAGGCATGGTTAATGTGGAAGAGGAGTTAAATTTAGAGTTTCTTCAAAGCTGGTTCACTGTCGATCCGGTTAATTGTATTATGGCTATCCCTCTTTATCTCCCTTAAGATGGTGTTGATAAGCTAAGATGGGTTATTATAATGATAAATATTTTACTATGGATAATGCCTATAATTATATATTATTTTCTTATTCGAATGTCGAGAAAACAATTATGGATGGGAATAAAATCTAGAAGTGGAAAGGTCACCATCAAATCCAAGCTTTCACTTGACTTATGCTTCATGAGAGACTTTTGATTTACACTCGATGCCATAAGTGGAACCCTAATATCTATGGGAATTGCAACCGGTGTACAAATATTGAAGAGTGCTTAATTCATGTGCTTCAGGATTTCTTTTTTGCAACACAATCATGAATTAGACTTATTCCTTGAAATTTTGAATATCAGCAACAGAACCCCGACAGATGTTTCAACATCTGTTACAACATGTTAATCAATAAGCAAATACTGAACTATAAATTTGCAGAATGATAAATAACACAAGATATGTTAACCCAGTTCGGTGAAATTCACCTACATCTGGGGCCTACCAAGCCAGGAAGAAGAATCCACTATTAGTAGTGTAATTTTATGTAAACAACCTCTGGTTTACAGTAAACAACCTCCGGTTTACCTATCACTACCCAATCAAAACTTTATCATTATAAATCCCATCTAATTGATAAGAGAAACCTATCTCACTCCCTTAATCACTTTTTGTGATATCTAATAGTAATAATCACAATAACAATATCATCCTACTTGAACGACTCCTCTTTCAATACAAAGTTCAGCCAAGCATTCTTGACTAACAATCTTACTTGGATTTTCTTCAAAGATTCATCCAAGAACAATATACAATTCAGGTTTCTGAATCTGTATAAACCTCTATGTCTACCACAATGTATCCAACCGATACAAAGGGAAACTTACAACACAAGAATTACAAAAGTGTTACAAGAGATTCGTTATTACAACCCTAGGTCTAAGTCTTCTTTTATAACCTTCTGCTGTCTTGGGCTTCAAATCTTCTGTCAGTTGATTCCTTGATCCACTACTGTGATCGCTCCTTGAATCTTGCAACATAATTAAAATAACCTGCTATATTTGTCCAGATGTCAAGTCTTCATGCTGGGACATTTCATTCGACATCTTTGTTCTTAGGCAGAATTCTTCATGTTGGATCATCTTGTTCTTCATTAAGTTTTACCAAAATTTAGTCAAACCTCAGGAGCTTTCAATCTCCCCCTTTTGATAAATTTTGGCTAAAACACCATCTGCACAATAAACCTAGGGTGAATGATGTTGAAAAAGGTCCTGAAGTTGAGACTTCTAAAGAAGCTAGAAGAAAGTCTGAAAGAGTTGATCAAAGAACACTCCCCTCAAACACACCCCCTCTAGAATGCTCCCCTTTACCAAGAGACCTATACTCCCTCACCTGGGTAACTCAAAACACAGGACACGACTGTGTTCATAACTCAGATCACAAGACACAAAGGAAGGACTCAGAATAGAAGGGAAACATAAGACTCATACAGAATGTCATAACATCCTATCCAACATCCTTGCAAACCAATTGCAAGAACAGACTCAACCCCCGTACTTTTATCCCCCTTTTTTAGCCAAAAATTGACAAAGATGTCCAATACAGACCCATACCCAGAATGAACATACCCAAAGGCGAACAAATGCCATGAGAACAAGACACAACAGAAAAACAACCTGAGATAAATCGAAGCCAAGAACCCCTTTTTTATACCTGAGCTGTTTACTTAGGAAGTAACGAACCATTGAAAATAACGAAGGTCAATTCAATGAGAACATTAAATGAGGAATGTAACTACACCAAAAAGAATGTGCACCGACCAAAACACTTTTGACTGTTTCTTCTTTCAGGAGAACCATCCAAAGACAATGAATATACCGAGGAAACATGCTCTCTTTAACGCACGTTTTCCATTATTCAAGGACCACTGTCCACAAGGATTCATATGCAAGTCCTAAACAATGTCCTGACATCCAGTCAGACATTGTCTAATATCTTCTTCTGCATCAAGCAAGAGATTTTCTGCCAACAATGTATAACACCTTCATACAAGATTTGACACCTAATCACACTCCTCTTTACTTAACTCTGCACGAACTCATTTCATCGAGAATTAGTAAGTATGGTCAAGATATCTTCAACATATCAACAAAATACTTCCATTGATCTTCCAATCTGCAGAGAAAAATAAATTCTCCTAGATAAAAATAATGACTCTCAGTACACTCCCAAGATGCTTGTACAATTCTGATTCAATTCATTAACACCCCAACGATAGAACCAAGTATAAACTGTCAAGTCCACCATGAACTTCACCAGTAACACAATGTCACGATATCTTGTCTGACATTACATCCTCACCAGAGGAACATAACCATAAACTGCTTGAAACCACAAGCAATCTTGATAAACAACTGTACTATTACAGTAACAGATCCTAGACAGAAGTCCAACTCCCCCTATCTAAGATAACCAGTGCTCATTTGTAAGAAGAACACCTTCAAGTGAATGGAAAACATAAGACTCATCTTCATGTCTTAGAGAGCTCACTCATTGTTCAACACACCTGCTGAACACATTCACTCACTGCTTGATCCACAACCAATCTGTGTACCACAATAGTACACCCAACAGATAAAAGTTCTCCCCTTATCCTCCATAAACGATGCTTCTTCCAACAAGAAACACCCAAAATCACCACATGATATCTCATGACCAACTTCATGCTCATATAGTGAAAAAGTACCAGGATCATATCCTTGTACTGTAACCAACAAAATCTTGGATTGAGACCAAAATTGCCATTGATCACTCTCATCTTGAACCCATCCATACCCTGCACAAATCTACCTTAGATTTTACAGCCATAGATATCCATGTTCCTTGAGAATAAATCCAATTGAACCTGGAATGCTTCACATTCCTCAAAGAGACATACAGAGCATCTTAGTTTGTTAGTTATCCCAAATGTCATTCACACTTGAAAAACATCAGATACATGCTCTAGAAATCCCCAGCTTACTTGCTTTACAAGCACCAAACTGATCCACTTTTTTCTAGAGATACTTGCAGCAGAAGAAACCACCTTTCCACAAGCATTCTGACCTCAACAAGAGTCAGATTACTATATAGACACCCCATAATCTAAGACAGTCTTCACCTCATTATTCTCCCGTATGAGAAGTTAGAACACTTCAGTTTCAACTGGCGAATATCAGCTTCCACAATCTGAACTCCAAGTTCAGAAAACATGATGATGTTCAAACATCCGTTAGGACATCCTGATCATATCACAGATACCAAACACTATGGTTCTTGATACAATTACCACTAGACTTACTACCAGCTTGATCATCAAGAATTCCAGATAATTGTAGAGAGAAATAAACTCTCAAACTCCCATCAAAGCAAGCTCCTTAAGCGAAGACCCCTTCAACACTCAGCAAGCCATGAGAAAATCCAGCTCCTCCTTTGGTCTTCAAACAACCACTCTTCTCAACAAAGTTAATTTGTTCCAAGGACAAGATGAAACACACATCTTGGATCCAACTGACTATAGTTAAACACAACCAAGTGTCACAGCTTCCTCAGGATCTCCAAGAGACAGAATACTCTTGGTTCAACCAAGAATCTGGGTCTTCAGCATAAATCCCAGTTACTCCAAAGTAAGACATCCTGGATACACTAAGACTATGAAATATGGCCTCTACTAGCTTCTGCAATTCCCATAAAATGCATAGGATTTTATAGCATCCATTCCAATCATATATGAGAAGATCAACTTCTCTCAAGATGATATATCTCCACTATAACCAGATCCCACAGAGGGAACAATCTGAAGATAACCCTGGAGTCAGAACATCTGATTTTGACATCAGTGTCATGACTTCCAGCTGATGAGATCAAGTCTGTCTGATACAGTCTTGATTAACTCCCCTTCAGACATACCATCATGAAGAACTTCTCCACTTCTACAGAACAAGAGTTCCATGCTCTCATAGACTTGATTAAGATATCAAGTTTGAGTAGACAACCTTTATCCTGCTTATGAACCATACCCAAATTGTTCAAGGACACATACCTTGATTAACATCTGCTCCAGGAACACATCTTCAAAAGAATCAAACATGCTAAAGCCTGATTCTTTTAGAAAAGAGTAATCAAGACCATACCACACAATAGCTGTACCAAAAGAAATCCAGCTTTCCTTAAGTAGAGAATTATTCAAGGAGTCAGAGATAACATCCTGGACACTTATCCAGAATCTCCATGTTGAAATGGATCACATGCTCTCAGCAGCTGCACTCCAATTCACCTAGATCAGAAATAAACTGACCCAAGCAATATTCATCAAGATTAAGATGTCTTCATCTTCACTTCCATCAGCACCATATTCTAGATAAGTTTCTTGCTAAGAAACTTCCTAGTCAGATTATGTGCCACTGCAGATCCAACCAGAAGAAGGTTCCCAACACTTTATGTCAACACACAAGTTTGGTTCCCAGAGAATAAGCTACTCCCCTCCCTTGTCCTAGAGATTCACTCATTGAATCAATAAGATTCAGCACAAACTTTGCTGATGGAATGTTTCAACATCTGGTTGAACATTAGATCCTTATCTAATGAAATATTCAATGATGATATTGACTGCATCCAATCTTCATAGAACACGACCCTGAGTAGATGCAATTAGAGATGTTTCACTTCTTAGAGTACCCTCTTGACTTCATCAATCTTGAACACTACGCACATGGATAAACAATTAAATACTTGTGAATTTCACAAATAGAAATTGATCTTAAATCCTTGTTCAGTGAGTCATACATCCAAGAGATATCAACACTTTAGGAATACCAATCAAGTATTCTTTAGTGCAAGTATCATATGTGCCAAGCAAAATGTTGAGACATCAAGGCTAACACCCTTGACTCATGTTGACTTAACTGGCATAATCCTATGCATCTTCTTTAAGAAGAACCACTTCAATTGATCTGAAGAAACACTACCTTGCAAGACATGGATGGTGAAAATAAATCACCCCCAATTTCTTCAGATTGATTATCCTCAGAAACATCCTAGATCCAGAAGAGCAACCAGAGGACTCCAGATACATGACAGAGAAACCTTTATGAGTGGACTTGAGAGAAATCTCAAGTATCTTTGGCATTTTGTCATGATAAGGGTAGTTTACCAATTTCATAGACCATGAATTTGATAACCTATAACTCTCCTCTTCTGACTTTAAAATACCTGATGATGCCAAACTTCCAAGTACCAAGTCAAAAAAGGCAAACAACACCAAACAACTCTCTCCATTCCATTACCCCCTGCTGGAATGACTAGAACTTCCATAGATGCTGACACCTTCATGGAAAATATTTGAAGAGGATAAACAGAGTCTTCAATCTAGCTTTACTAAGGTCCTTTCATCAGAAATACATGTAGAGGAACAACAACACATCTTCAACAGGCTCCAGTCAAGATGTCAAGACATCTTAGGGGACACCTTGCGGAAAAGAACCTCAACACTTGTAGCAGCTAGAACATCTTCACAGAAGCAAAAGACAACCAACCAGTAGCTGTCATCCTTGATCCAATACCAATCATTCCAGATATCCAATGAATGGTATGATCGTACAAACACACACCTTGTTTAATGAGCCAGAAAGTAACTCCCAAGACCCCATCCAGAAACAGACAGGATGCCTGCTCTGATACCAATTGAAATTCTGGCAAGCAGATCACAGATGTCCTAACAACATGTCACAACATTTTTTTCTATATAACTTTAAAACAAGGGCAGAAAAATCAAGCTGATACTCTGAATATCAGTAACAGAATCACAACAGATGTTTCAATATCTTTTACAACATGTTAATCAATAAGCAAATAATGAACTGTAAATTTGCAGAATGATAAATAACACAAGATATGTTAACTCAGTTCAGTGCAATTCACCTACATTTGGGGGCTACCAAGCCAGGAAGAAGAATCCACTATCAGTAATATAGTTTTATGTAAACAACCATTGGTTTACAGTAAACAACCTCCGATTTACCTATCACTACCCAATGAAAAATTTATCATTATAAATCCCATCTAATTGATAAGATAAACCTATCTCATTCCCTTACTCACTTCCTGTGATATCTAACAGTTATAGTCACAATAACTGTATCATCCTACTTGAAAGACTCCTCTTTCAATACAAAGTTCAGCCAAGCATTCTTGACTAACAATCCTACTTGGATTTGCTTCAAAGCTTCATCCAAGTACAATATACAATTCATTACCTACAGGTTTTTGAATCTGTATAAACATCTATGTCTACCACAATGTATCCAACCGATACAAAGGGAGACTTACAACACAAGAAAGCCCTACGACTTTTAAAACTCTAAACCCTTATTTCCCTTTACAAAAGTGTTATAAGAGATTCATTGTTACAGCCTTAGGTATAAATCTTCTTTTATAACCTTATGCTGTCCTGGGCTTCAAATCTTCTGTCAGCTGATACCTTGATCCACTGCTGTGATCGCTCCTTAAATCTTGCAACAGAATTAAAACAACCTGCTATATTTGTCCAGATGTCGAGTCTTCATGTCGGGACATTTCATTCGACATCTTTGTTCTCTGGCATAATTATTCGTGTTGGATCATCTTGTTCTTCATCAAGTTTTACCAAAATTTAGTCAAACCTCATGAGCTTTCATTCCTTATAATATCTATGGGAATTGCAATTGGTGTACAAATGACTCAATTTTACTCTTTGTTTTGCAGGGATTATATCTCTTACAATCTTAAAGGAGATGCTACAGATTCGTACAAAGATCTCTTGTAGTGAATATTTATGATCTCGTGTTGGTATTTATGAAAGTGGAGGAACAAAGCTCTTTTTAAAGAAGAATTTTAGAGACCTGATAACCCAACTGAAAGGATCATGCATATGGTAAAAGAGATTGAGTTTGGTAGCCATGTGCTGAACAATGTTAGGTTCTCAGAGCTAGAGATCAAACATGTTCAATGGTATCACCTGAAGGGCAATTGGATTACACATTTGTGACAGTGATTACAAAAAGTATACTTCCGTGGCAGGATGCAGAGACCTGTTCAGGGACTCCTCTGGAAATTGGGTGGTAGGCTATGCGCGAAAAATTTGTTTCTGTGATGCTCTTACTGCAGAGATGCGAGTGATGCTACATGGGATTGAGCTACCTTGGCGTGATAGGATTACAAATTTGGTGGTCGAGAGTGACTTTATAGTCCTAATATAGACATGGTTAACTAAGAGACTATGAACAATCATAACTTACAAACCTTAGTTCGTAGAATAAGAAGAATGACTCATAAAAATTGACACATCAAGTGCAACATTTATTTGATGAGAAGGAAATCATAGTGCAAATTGAATAGTCAAATATATTCTTACTTTGAATAACATTGAACTTCTCGTTCTTTCGAATCTCGAGCTGAGTCAGTGAAAAATCATTTTAACAAATGATAATTTTGAGGTTTCACTTCCTTAATATGTCAGTTAGAGTGTATCGTTAGACTTTTCGCTCTTTTTTTTCCGTCTTTAGGCTCTCTTTTATAAAAATAAATAAATAGAGTTTTATTTAGTCTCATAACAATCATGTAGGTGGAAATTTACGTCATTAATGACATGTTAATAATTTTTGTTAAATTACCTTAGAGTGTGTTTGGATGAGGTAATTGAGAATTTTTAAGGAATTTAAAATTCTAAGCAATTTAAATGAATCAATTGAAATCTGATCGTACCTGGATCAGACAGTAGGACAGTAGCCAGTAGCGTCGTGAAATCTTCAGCTCTGGTGATGATGATACAGCGGGGGGGGGGGGGGGGGGGGTACCTACAAGGTACTCCGATCCCAAAGTCAGGTAACGGGAGTGAGCAAGTACATAGTATAGGTGAGTAAAAGAGAACGTAACCTGACCCTCTCAAGTGAGAGGGTATTTATAGAGAGCCCCCAGCGCGGGGCCAACGGTTACCTGCACAGGGCTGGATTGCAAGGCCCAATTCAGGCAACTGCCATGGCTTACGTGGGATAGGGAAGACCAGCACGTGATCTTCGCCCTGGGGTAACGGTCCCGATATCTCCGAAAAGTGGGCAGACCGATTCCTTTGGAGGTGGGAGGTTACAAGGTGACATGTCCTCGCGGGGAGGAGCTCATGGGTGTCGAGAAGAGACGTGATCCACAAGGCTTGACGCCTCTGCTCGATAGTATCTGCTGCACGTGACCGACATTGCTGGAGACTGGCACGTGCTCGACGCAGGGGTGGATATGGGCCTTGTTGGGCCATTCCGGATCATTGGGTTTGGGCCTGCTCGACTGATGGGCAGGCGCTGGCCTAGTCCAGAACAGGAGCCCCCCAAGTCATTGCTCCGAAGTGTCGGAGTATTGACTTAAGGGTCAGTCACCATGTTGAGGACGTACTGAACGTGCCCGGGGAACCGGGGTGACGATAGTCATCCGATACCCGCAATTGCCTCTTTGTCGGGAAACGTGTCAAACGGGGAAACTTCCCGGCGTTGACGGGCTTACAGAACTATGGGCGAGAAATGTTAGACGGGCAGAAATCTTGAGGTATGCTCGAAATTTGTAGTCGTTGATGGGCGACGATGCGGGGATGCGAGAAGTTGCGGACTCGAGCATCAAAGCAAATGAGAGGACGCGCGAGGGAGAACAAAAGGACGTAGGTGGGAAAGCGTGTGCCACGTGTCACGCGCCATCACTACCTAGGGCGGCTAGGCTAGGGTTAGCGTAATCGAATGCCTAGGGAGGCCTCGAGTCCCGTGAGGACCTTATAAAAAGGGGTTAGCCCGCGTCATTTGTACGTTTTTGCTCTCCCTCGCTCAGAGTCTCTCTCTATCCTTTTCTGTCTTTGCCGCCGTTCTCCACCATGCACCGCCGCGCCAGACTTTTGTGACAACCGTTTTTCAAGTAAGTCTTCTGATCTTTTCCCCTTCTAATGCGTTTCCTAGGGTGGTTTTCCGGAGGGCTAATGAAGTTCTCGGGGAAACCACGAAGTTTCCGGCAAATACGGCGGAGCTTCCGTAGTTTTTTACTGAATCTCACGGGGAGATGGGATGCATCCCACGGGGACAAGAAGAATGTCCCGAGGACACGAGATAGATATCTCAGGGACCTCAATAATATCCCTAGTTATGGGATGGATCCCCTAGGGGCGATGTACCAGTGATCTGAGGATGGTCCCGAGGACGCTCGTCAGATGTCCCGAGGAAGTTGGGCTAGTGCGACGGTCCCGTGACCCCGACGCTTCTTCTTCGCCCTTTCACTTGATCAGCGGTGGAGGGGTGAATTTGATATGGATCATTGAATTCACCATTTTCTTCTGCTTTTCAGGTAAATGGAGGCCGTGGCTGCCAGGTCCATAGATATTGACAACCAACCAGACTCCCTTATGACGCCGATCAATAGCGTTGAGGGACGGCCGCTCGAGAATTGGGCTAGCCTAGAGCCTCTGACTATTGCCTCCCAGTTCGTCGACGGTGACGAGGACAATATCTTCACCACCGTCGAGCATCTCTTGAAGGGCTCCTCGAAGACCTGGAAGGTGTTTAGACCTCTGGTGCACCACCGCATCTGCTCCATGTACCGAGGGATGAGGTTTCCTTTGTATGAGTTCATGTTCGACGAGGCGGGGTGGCGCCTGCCCTTCACTGATTTCCAGCAATCGGTGTTCGTTTGGTTACGTCTGGCGCCCTTGCAGCTCCACCCCAACTCTCTCGCTTTTCTTCGTGCCTTCGAGATCATCTTCCAGTATCTCCAGACCGGGGCGACTGTACCCATATTCTTCAGTATCTTCCACTTGCAGAGACAGGCGACTGATGGCAGACACAGCTGGGTGTCCTTCAAACAAGTGAGCAGATTGTTTCAGACCTACATGGATTCTGTTCGTAACTTCAAATCTCGATACTACATCGTGAGGCCAGGCTCGTTCGAGGCTGTGGAGTCGGTGTATAGGCGGGTCCACCGAGTAGTAAACGGGCAGCAGGAAGAGGTCCTCGAGTCGAAGTTCCCTCTATTTTGGACGGAGGAGCATTTCAAAAGGGGCATAGACAGTTATATCGTCAGTCTTGGTCGACTGTGCGAAGGGGACCGTCTGGCCTACGAGACAATAGTTAACTTCGTCGCCGGATTCTCCCCAACAAAGCTCGTGACACCAGACGGGAAATTTATCCGTGGTCCTGATGGGAAAATTTAGTGAAACCCCAGTTGATCAATACGAGGGCCCTCCTCGAGACCTTTTCTGATGTGGATGCCCTTGCACTGTTAGGTGGTGGAATCTTCCTCGACTTACTCTTTCTTTGTGTTTCGGGTTTCGATTCACTGATGCATTTCTTTCTCTTTGCAGGTACCATGTCGAGCGCGGAGGAGCGTATCAAGAAACTGGCGGCCGCCCGAACTTCGAAGAAAGGCGAGAAAGGTCGTGTCGAGCAGATCCGATCACAGCACCCAGGCCCCACTCCAGCAATTGGGGACTCTTCCAGCTCTCCCCAGGGTAGTCAGTCTCCCAACAATCAGGGGTCCCCGAAGAGACACCGCTTAGACGGGTAGGTGCACGTCAACCTGACAGTGACCGATAGCCCTCCCTCTGAGAAGTTCGTGCTTCCGCCTTGTGATTCGAAGCCTCACTTCTTTTCGGATGCCAACTCTCCAGGCATCGGTGCTGCTGAGGTCCAGGCCATCCTGGGCGCTGGTCAGGCTTCGAGGAGGAGGACTTTGCTTAAGGACCTGTTTGCTGTGATGCGAGTCTGTTCGGCCGCTCTGGTCCTGAACAACGAGACTTACCCAACAGTTGAGCTGACCAGGTTACAGGAGAGCTTCAGGTCTATTTCCGCTGAGATAGAGAAAACGAGTAAGGAGCTGACCGACTGTAAAAATTAGAACAAGCCACAGGCCGAGCTTCAGGAGAAGTTGGAGGAGAAGCTGAAGAAAGCCGACGAGGAGATGAGGGGTCTCTTGGCGAGGGTCGCCGAGTTAAAGGAAGTTGTTCGTCCTGCTGAGGAGGAAACCGAGGAAGACAAGTTGTTGACTTCCCGGGCAGCTCTAATAGTGAAGCTCAGGCAAGCTGAGCAGGATAGCCTCATGGAGATTGCCATAGGTTTCAACAATGTCGTGCAGCAGCTTCTGGTCGTCAACCCCGGCCTCATTACTGAAGGGACTGACCCCGACTACGAGGTGGTCACCGGTCAGATCGTGCAGCCGATGCAGGTGGAGGAGGTCGACGGAGGGGCTGCGGAAAACGAGCAGCCAGAGAAAAATACCGTCGACTAGGCTTTTACTTGTCCGTTTTGTTTGGCCTGCGAGCCAATTTTCTTTTGATTCCTTTTGCCCGGCCTGCGCGCCAGGGGCTTTTTGACATGTTTGTAATATTTGCACAATGGGCTTTTGTCTGACTTTAATACTTTTCTTTTGCTTATCTGTGTGTGTGATGTTTGTGCATTTGATATGCTTTACTGTTTTTGTCTAAATAATTTGGTGATTTTGTCTAAGTAATTTGGTGATTTTGGGAGTTTTCTCGACTTTGATGATCCTCGACTGCGTGGAGAACTGGTCGAGTGGCCGGAGATGTATTCCAACCTTCATCGAGGCTAAGAGCTCGTTCGAGGTCTTAGCTTCGTGGCGTGAAATTCCCATCGCGAGCTGGGTGTTCTACCTAATTGGTACGGCGACGACGGAGCTCGGTCGAGGTATCCTCGTCGGATCAAGGATCTTCGCGCACACACAACGCGGCCCTTGATCTTCGTGTTTTGTATAGGGGAGTCGTGCTTGTACCTTAGTGCGTCCCCGTAATCTCGATGCGGCTATGTCGCGGGCAGTGTTTAACTGTAATATTGTTTAAGCTTCTCAGCATTCCATGGTCGAGCAAGTTCTTCCCCGTGTAGGTTTTCGAGGTAGTAGGCTCCTGTCCCCGTTTTCGCGCAGACGCGGTAGGGGCCCTCCCAGTTCGCGGCGAGCTTGGCTTCTCGCGAATCTTTCTGGTTCCTTCGTAGGACGAGGGTGCCTACTTGAAAATCATGTTTAATGACTCTGTTGTTATAACGCAGAGTTAGCTTTTGTTTAAGTGAGGCTTCTTGGAGGGACGCGCCTGTCCGTATCTCCTCAACAAAGACGAGCTCTTCCCTCAGATTCTCGTTGTTCGTCTCCTCATCGAGGGGAGACTCCGTTCTCCTTGAGGGTTCCCTGATCTCCATGGGGATCACCGCCTCCGTTCCGTAGGTCAAGCGAAAGGGGGTCTCCTCGGTCGTGGAATGTGGGGTTGGTCGGTAGGCCTAGAGGACACTGTGCAGTTCCTCGACCCATCTTTTCTTGGCGTCACCTAGCCGGCATTTCAATCCTCGAAGGATGACTCTGTTCGCCGCTTCAGCTTGCCCGTTCGTCTGAGGATGCTCGACCGATGTGAAGTGTTGCTTCGTGCCCAACTTGGTGACGAAGTCCTGGAAGTTCCTGTCAATGAACTGTGTCCCGTTGTCGGTAACGATTGCTTGGGGTACACCGAATCGGGCGAGGATGTTCCTCTTGTAGAAACGTAGTATGTTGAAGGCCGTGATTTTGGCCAGGGCTTCCGCCTATATCCACTTCGTGAAGTAGTCCACGCCGACGATTAGGTACTTGTTTTGGTATGACCCCACGATGAAGGGGCCGAGGATATCCATTCCCCACCACGTAAACGGCCACGGGGACGACAGTGTTTTGAGTTCGTTGGGCGGAGCTAGGTGCATGACCCTGTGCCTCTGGCATCTGTCGCACTTCTTGACGTGCTACTTGGCGTCCTATTGCATGGTGGGCCAGTAATACCCGGTCCGTAGCTCCTTACGGGCTAAGGATCGCCCGCCGAGATGCTGTGCGTTGATCCCTTAGTGGATTTCCTAGAGTATACCGGGGACCCTGGTCTCCTCGACGCACCTGAGAAGGGGGATGGAAAAGCCACGTCGGTATAGTTTGTCTTCGACGATGGTGTACGAGAATGCTCGTCTCTTAACCGCCCCGACCTCCTTGGGATCGTCGGGGAAATTGCCAGTGGTGAGATACTCGTATACTGGGGTCATCCAGCAGTTGTTGTCCCCGATGGCGTTCACGTCAGTCGCGGGGGCAGGTTTGTCGATGCTCGGGCGAGAGAGTACTTCTTGTATGATGGACTTGTTCCCGCCTTTCTTCTTTGTGCTCGCCAGCTTGGACAATACATCTGCTCGGGTGTTATGCTCGCGCGGGATGTTGGCTACTTCCGCGGAGGCGAAGTTCTTCATCTTTTCCTTCACCAAGGTTAAGTATTCGATGAGGCAGTCGTTCTTGGCTTGGAACTCTCCTCGAACTTGAGAGGCTACGAGCTGAGAGTCGGTGAAAATTTTGACTTCTTTGGCGCCGAGTCTTCGGCAAGCTGCAATTCGGCGAGGAAAGCCTCGTACTCTGCCTGGTTGTTCGACGTTGGGAAGGACAATTCGAGGGAGACCTCGATCAGGATGCCTTCCTTGTTTTCGAGGATAATGCCTGCCCCGCTCCCTCTCGTGCTGGATGCCCCGTCGACGTAGATTGTCCACTTTTGGGATCAGTTGGTCGAAGGTTCCAGGATGGTCATTTTTGCCACAAAGTCGGCTAACACCTGAGCCTTCAGGGCTTTCCTTCCCTCGTACTGAATGTAAAACTCGGCGAGTTCGAGCGACCACCGAAGCATCCTTTCTGCCATGTCTGGTCGGCCGAGGAGCTGCCTTATCGGCTGCTCGGTTCTTACCACGACCGTGTGGGCTAAGAAGTAATGGCATAGCCTCCTGGTCACGGTGACGAGGGCCAGGGCGACTTTCTCGATCTGCTGATATCTAAGCTTGGGGCCTTGGAGGGCCTTGCTTATGAAGTAGACCGGCTTCTGGCCGTCGGGGGTTTCCCGGATGAGGACAGCGCTGACTGCTTCGCTCGTGATGGCGAGATACAAGAACAGTGTCTCCCCATTCTCCGGCCGTGAGAGGACCGGGGGTTGCGACATGACTCGTTTGAGGTGGAAGAGCGTCTGCTTGCACTCCTTGCTCCATTCAAACGTGGCTTTTTGTCGGAGAAGCTTGAAAAACGGGAGTGCGTATTGCGCAGACTTGGCGACGAAGCGGGAGAGGGTGGTTAGAATCCCGTTCAATGATTGAATTGACTTCTTTGAGTCCGGGGTCAGGATTTTGGAGAAATCCCTGCATTTGTCGGGGTTTGCCTCGATTCCTCGCTCTGTGAGGTAGAACCCGAGGAACTTGCCCGCCCGAACGCCGAAGGTGCATTTGTCGGGATTGAACCTCATACGACATCTCCTCGCCGTGTCGAATACCTTCTTGAGATGGGTAACGTGGTCGACTTCTTCTGCGGACCTGACGATCATGTCGTCCATGTAGACCTCGAGCATGTCGCCGATCTCTCCCCAGAAGACTTTATTCATCATCGGTTGGTAGGTCGCGCCGACGTTCTTCAAGCCGAAGGGTATTATGTTCTAGTAGTAATTGCCCGACTCGGTCATGAAGGCAGTATGCTGCTTGTCGGCCTTGTCCATGGGGATTTGGTTGTACCCCGAGTAGGCGTCCATGAAGGACAATAACTTGAAACCTACCGAATTGTCGACCAGCTGGTTGATGTTAGGCAAAGGATAAGAGTCTTTCGGGCATGCCCGGTTAAGGTCTGTATAGTCAACAGACATCCTCCATTTCCCATTATTCTTTTTGATAAGTACAACGTTGGACAGCCAGGTTGTGTACCTGGCCTCCGAAATAAAATTCGCCTCTAGGAGGTCTTTTACAGCCTTTTCAGCAGCTTTCGCTTTTTCGGGAAACTGCCTACGCCTACGTTGAACTATGGCCCTAGCGGCCAGATCTACGGTGAGCCAATGGCATGCCACTTCTAGGCCGAGGCCAGGCATCTCGGAGGCGCTCCATTCGAACAGGTCGACGTTCTCTCAGAGACATGCCTTCAACTACTTCTTCGCCAGGTCGGGGAGTCCAGCGTCGATCTTTACGCTTTGGTCTGGGTCGTCTCCGAGGGTGACGAGCTCAAAGTATCCGTATGGGATGGGGTGCACTGGGTGGAGAGGCTGCCCGTTGTTTTCTGCCTGGAGGTTGTGGTCAGCTGTTCCGCCCTCTTCCTGCTCGCCAAGGAACCTGCTGTCGAGGTCGACCGTGTTAACGCGCGGGAGTGGCTTTTGCACAGCATCCGAGAATGATTTTGCTCTGGTATTTGGCTTGGTGATGATGGAACTCAGGCCTTTGATTGCAGTGTCGAAGCACCTCCTGGCCGCTTCAATGTCCCCCTGCATGGTGACGACCCGACCCCTGGCTGTGTAGTACTTCATCTTCAGATGGACTGTCGATGGTACTACTGTGAGTTCGGCCAGAGTGGTCCATCCCAGGCTGCAGTTGTACAGAGACAGACATTCAACCACCAAGAAACGGGTCTTGACCTGTCGGGCAGTGTCTTCGCTCCCGTATGTGACCACTAGTTCGACATAGCCTCACGGTCTGGTGGTGGTGCCGTTGAACCCTTGTAGATCCGATCCCACGTAAGGGGTCAAATGCTTCTCGTCGAGCTGGAGGGTCTCGAAGAGGTGGGCGTACATGATGTCCACCGAGCTTCCTTGGTCGACTAGGATCCTACGGACGTTAAAGTTTGCCATCTGTGCCCGGATCAAGAGGGGGATGGTGACGTTAGGCGCCCCGCCTGGAAGATCCTCGAGGTAGAAGGTGATGGGGTTTGACCTCCCTTGCACCTTGTCGAAAGTGGTGGTCTTCGCTGACATCGCGGACTCCAGTTTGTCAAACTTTTGCTTGATCGACCCTACAGACACCTTCTCGGGACCTCCGCCTGATATAACCATCGCCTTGGGGAAGCTTTCCCAGGTGCTGCGGGCAGTGGCGGGGTCTTCGTCGGGGAAGCTTGCCCACATGCTGCGAACTGCCTCTTGGTCCTCGATTCCCTCGGGGATGAAGAAGTCCTCGGGTCGAGTGATGCTGAGGGCGACTTGCAGTCGATTTTCCCCAGCGGGAGGCGTCGTCTCCTCGACGCTTTGAGCGTCTCGGGCCCCTGACCGGGGAGCGTCGTTCTTCTGGGCGTACTTCTTCAGATGCCCTTCCTTGATCAGGATCTCAATTGTATCCTTAAGGTGGATGCAATCTTCCGTGACATGTCCATGGCTTCGGTGGAACCTGCAGTATTTGGACTTGTCCGTGTTTGATTTGGGGGGTGCCGGCTTGGGAAATCGGACACCCCTTTCAAAAACTCCGAGTTGGCGCACTCGTTGAGAATTTGCTCGCGGGGAGCGTTGAGCGGCTTGTACTCCGTGAACTGGCCAGCCGATCCTCTCGGCTCGCGAGAGTCCCGGGATAGGCTTTTGTTTCTTCTCTCTCCCCCACGCTTGGGCGGGGGGGGGGGGGGGGAGAGCCTTCATCTCTGTGGCCGCGGGGGCCATCTCGTCGGCGCGAGTCGAGGGCCATTTGAGCAGCCTGCGTCTCTTCGAACTCGATGTAGGATTGAGCTCAGAAGAGTAGGTCTTCCAGGTTGCGAGGTTTGTGGATGGCCGCAGCCTTGGCGAAGTCGGTTCCGGTGCGTAGTCCCCATGCGATCAGGAACTTCTTCATGTCATCGGTCGCGTGGACCTCGACGGATTCTTTGTTGAATCTCTCGATGTAGTCCCTGAGGGATTCGTTCCGCCCTTGGAAGATGGCCTCCAGGGAGGCTACCGTCTTCGGGTGTCGACGAGAGGCGGTAAAATGCTTGGAGAACTTCTTTTTCAGCTGTTTCCAAGACGTGATGGATTCTGGAGCAAGCCTCTTGTACCAAGTCATGGCTCATTTCCGGAGGGTAGTCGGGAAGAGCCTGCACTTAATAACTCCCCGGACATTTGTATAGTCGAGCATGGCTTCGAAGCTCTCGATATGATCGTCAGGGTCAGCCGTACCATTGTAAGTCCCCAGTTGTGGGGGCTTCTCCATGCCCGCGGGGATAGGTCTGTCCATAATTTCTCTGGACAGAGGAGTCCTCTGGTCGTCCTCCTCGCTTCTGGCTGGCGATCTTGATGTGGAGCGGTGGTCTCGACCTGGTCCATGCCGTCGAGGAGAGCTTCTGGAGTGGGTCTTCGGCTGCTCGCCATCGGCCCTGTTCCTCTTGGTGGTTGAGGGGCGCCTAGGATCCTGCCGAGGCGGGGAGCGATGGCGCTTCTACGAGACCACCGATTGTGTTCGCTCCAAGCGTGGTCCGCGACCTTCGCGCCGCGGGGAGGGGCTGCGAGAGTCCGCCCGGGGAGTCCTCCGCGGGGAAGGAGAACGGTTGGGAGATGAGGGTGACGATGTCTTCGCGGGGAAGAGCGTCGTGGTCGCCCTCTCTCGAGCGCTTTGATCCGAAGATTTTGCTAAGCAAGCAGCTGGTTGGTCTGGTTGACCAAGGCGAACAGGGCCACCGTGCCTGGATCTGCATTGGGCGGTGGAGGGACAGGCTGGTAGAAAACCCGTGGGATGTCCTGTTCGGCGGCGTCGTACACCACGTCTTTGGAAAATGGGGAACCAATCTGCCCGTCTCTCACGTCGACATCCTCGACATGAATGGCAGCGTCGTCTTCACGGTGGTCTCCGTTTTCAGGTTGCGTGAAGACGTTGTCCGGAGCTTTGTTTTCAGTCTGGTTGCTGGCCATGTTTGTTACGGAAAGAGAGATTTGCTTTGGTTTAAAGAAGGAAAAATGGGGAAGCAGTAGTTCCCACAGACGGCGCCACTGATCGTACCTGGATCAGACAGTAGGACAGTGGCCAGCAGCGTCGTGAAATCTTCAGCTCCGGTGATGATGATACGGCGGAGGGGGGGGGAGGGTGTACCTGTAAGGTACTCTGTTGCCAAAGTCAGGTAACGGGAGTGAGCAAGTACAGAGTATAGGTGAGTAAAAGAGAACGTAACCTGACCCTCTCAAGTGAGAGGATATTTATAGAGAGCCCCCAGCGTGGGGCCAACGGTTACCTGCACAAGGCTGGATTGCAAGGCCTAATTCAGGCAACTGCCAGGGCTTACGTGGCATAGGGAAGACCAGCACGTGGTCTTCGCCCTAGGGTAACGGTCCCGAGATCTCCGAAAAGTGGGAAGACCGATTCTTTCGGAGGTGGGAGGTTACAAGGTGACGTGTCCTCGCGGGGAGGAGCTCATGGGTGTCGAGGAGAGACGTGCTCCAGAAGGCTTGACGTCTCTGCTCGACAGTATCTGCTGCACGTGCCCGACATTGCTGGAGGCTGGCACGTGCTCGACGCAGGGGTGGATATGGGCCTTGTTGGGCCATTCCAGATCATTGGGTTTGGGCCTGCCCGACTGATGGGCAGGCGCTGACCCAGTCCAGAACAAAATCCATTCATTTTAAAATTCTTTTGTTTGGATGGAGTATTAAAATGATTCATTGTTAAAATTTTGGGGTCATTTTCATAAATTTTAAAACTTTTGAGTCAAAATTAAAATATGAAAAATAGGGACTAATTTGCAATTTTAGAAAATTTTAAGGAACTAATTTGTAAAACTTGAAAATTATTAGGGACTTATTTACAATTTTTTGAAAATTTTAGGGTTGAATTTAAATTTTTTATAAAATACGAGGACCATTTTACAAAATTTGAAAAATTAATAATAAACAACTTAACATTTGTATTATATAGAGTGATGAATCAATTTCAAATTCTTTATTTTTTGGTGTCATTTGAAATTCCTTAAATTTAACTTAAATAAATACTTCATAAATTTAAATCATTTTAACAATTTTCTATTTTTTTATCCAAACAATAAATTTTGATCAAATAATTTTAAATTTCCTAAAAAAAATAACTTTCCTTGTTAAAATATTCATCCAAACAAAATGCATATTTTTTTCAATAAGCAAAAATGAACAAACATAATCGAAAATAGAATTAGTTGCCGCCCCTGTGCCCTCATCTTTAATCATTCATTCACTTTGTGTGCCGTCCAACGTTGTTTGTTTGTTTCCAATTCCATTGCCTTCCAAGTAACATAATTTAATCTCCTAGTTAACCTCTTGTTATCTTCGCTTCTATGTTTTCTATATAGTCTACACATTCTTCATTCTTTTACTTCAACCTATCTTACTTCAAGCCTTTTTTTGCAGATCCAATTTTTTTATTTGTATTTCAAGATGAATTCAGGCCAGTCCACAGTGTATCCTCCACCTGCAACTGCACCTCCCCCTCCTCTTGGTTATCCTACCAAACAAGACAATCAACAAAACCATGCAGTGGAAACAAACTCCAAGGGTGATGGATTCTGGAAGGGATGGTAATTATGTTAAATTTTTTTTATGATATTGTCTATGATGAATTAGTTCAATCTAGTAATTTTTCTGCCAATTTATTTCATGCAGTTGTGCTGCATTGTGTTGCTGTTGTGTCTTGGATGCATGTTTCTAATGGCTCAGAGATTACATAATTCGAATTTCTCATATATGGCATAATTTGAATGTGTCTTCATTAATAATGCTTAGTTTTTGCAGTACATTTTATATAAGTATATTAATGTAATAGTCTTGTTTTTAATGATAATATGTTGATATCTCATATATTGGTGATATTGATATGATGTCAAATTGAGAGGTAATACAATTTTATTGTGTCAAGACACTTGCAAAGGACAATCATGCATAAAGAAAGTAATGTTCATCTATGCATGTGTAATTGAAGATATTGAAGATTGAACATAAGAAGACCACAGAATTTGGAACATTCAAAATAAAATACATAAACAAACAAAATTAATCATACATAGACATTATCAGTGTCATTTGTGTATTTTATTGAAAGTTGCAACAACAATACTCAAAAAGGGATGCCACAAAAGACACACTCAACTTAAGGAGTTCCTTAGATAGATACACCATTGGAAAAATAAAGAGTATTTTAGGAATATCAAAATTTTGGAGAATATATAGGTCTAAAAAGAGATACAAATAGACTATTAATCATGAAGTTCACATGATAAAACAACTCAATCAAATTGTATGTAATGAAATAACATAAACTTTGTAAAAATGTTTCTATGTATTGAATATTCTGCATAATTTACAATCATTATATAGCTATACAAAGAGACAAATGGATTCTATTTTAGGAATTAAATCATTCTAGACCTTGACAAATTAACTCTAATTCATTGTCACAATCTGTCACAATAAATGCTAACCAGGCAGCTTATGCCAACTAATAATACTGCAGCTCATCATTACTCCCCCTTAAGTTGGAGATTGAGGATGATGAGATCCCAACTTCCCTGATAGTTCTCGAAATTATTTTGTTCCCAAAGACTTTGTGAAAATGCCTGCTTGTTGTGACTTGGTTGGTATGTGGACATTAGCTATAATACCCTTGACAATAAATTCTCGAATGAAGTGACAATCGACTTCAATGTGTTTCGTTCTTTCGTGGAAAACCGAATTTGAAGCTAAATGAATAGCAGCACGATTGCCGCAATGTAGAACTGTAGGAGAATCACATTTTACTTGTGTGTAAGCAATCTTCTTAACCATATGACTTCACTTGTGGCGTGAGCTATTGCTCTATACTCTACTTCACTTGAGGACCTTGATACGGTAGTTTGTTTCTTGGTTTTCCATGAAATGGGAGTTGTTCCTAACTTCATGAGATAACCTGATATTGATCTTCTGGTTAGTGGACATGACACATAATTTGAATCACAATATGCAACCAGTCTGAGGTTATTATCTCTTGGTATGACAATTCCTTGCCCCGGTGAAGACTTCAAGTACCTCAAAACATGCATGACTGCTTCCCAGTGCCCTTGGTGAGGTTCCTGCATAAATTGACTCAGAATATGGACAAAATATGTTAATTGCGGTCTAGTGATTGTAAGATAAATGAGTCGTCCCACCAACCTACGGTACTGTGAAAGATTCTCATATAAAGGACTTGAATCCAATGCTAATTTATGGTTTGGTTCAAGTGGGATAGATGATGGCTTGCACGCTAGCATCCCACATTCATTTACAATGTCCAAGGCATACTTTCTTTGACAAATGAATAATCCAAAAGAGCTGCGAGCTAACTCTAGACCAAGAAAATATCTCAACTTTCCCAAGTCCTTCATGTGAAAACATTTGCTGAGGTATTGTTTGAATTTTTCACCTGACTTTGCATCATTCCCAGTCACAACAAGGTCATCAACATAAATTAATACAACTATAAAAATTGAGCCATGTGAATATGTAAACAAACTATGATCAGCTTCGCATTCCTAGAAACCATACTTTACCAAAGCTTGGGACAATTTTGAGTACCAATTGCGTGAGGCTTGCCTAAGACCATATAGTGACTTTCTTAGGCGACACACCATCTCTTTATCGAAAACTTTGTAACCCGGCGAAACCTCCATATATACTTCCTCATCTAATTCTCCATGTAGGAAAGCATTACTCACATCCATTTGGTGAAGTATCCATCCTTTGGCCACTGCAACAGTAAGCAAACACCTCATAGTTGTCATTTTGGCAACTGGTACAAAGGTTTCATTGAAGTCACCCCTTCAACTTGTGTATATCCTTTCGCCACGAGCCGCACTTTGTATTTCTCAACTTCACCGGTTGATTTGTATTTAACCTTGTATACCCTCATCTACAACCCACTGCCTTATTTCCTTTATGGAGCCTTGATATTTCCCACGTTTTATTTTCTTCCAAGGCTTTAAGTTCTTGCGACGTGGCTTCTCTCCATTCTTGTTTGTGAATGGCTTGTTTGTATGATTGAGGCTCTTCAATGCTTTCAACCGCTGCAAGATAAGCTTGATGTTTTTGTGAAAACTCATCATAATATACATAGTTTGATATAGGATAAATTATACCTGAAAAAGTTGACGCCTTTGGCGATGTACATGTGTGAGTTTTCTCAACTGAGTAGCAATAATAATCATCAAGTCTTTTGGGTGGTTGTCTGTTCCTTGGCCCCATGTCTATGTTTGTCATGGTTTCACTCTCCCCTCATTTTGAGGTTCTTCTACTTCAGTGATCACATCAGAATTTGTTTCAACAACTTGGTCTTCTCTTGGTTCATTGAAAATTATGATATGGTCTTGCTGCCCATCATTGCTAAACATAGTATCTTCTTCAACAAAACAAAAATCAAGAGCAAATGTTAGCGAAGGATTTTCTTCACTGCTGTCCTTTTCTTGTGATGCATAAGGAAAAATGTCTTCATAGAACAACACATCTCTTGATACATATATCTCCCGTGTCTTTAGGTTGTATACTGTCCAACCTTTTTGGCCTTTAGGATATCCCACGAATACACATTTTTCTTCTCTTGAATCAAATTTATGTTGCTACTTGTTTGAATTTTTAACATAACATAAGCATCCAAAAGTCTTAATGTGCTCATATGATGAAGGTTTTCCTAATAGCTTCTTATATGGGGTCAACCCATCATTAATCATGGTAGGGGTTCTATTAATGAGGTATGTTGCTATCAAGACACACTCCCCCCAAAATGATATGGGTAAGTTAGCTTGGAATCTCAAGGCTCATGCCACATTGATTATATGCCTATGTTTTCTCTCTACCCTTGCATTTTGTTGGGGTGTTCCCACACATGAAGTTTCATGTAGGATTCTCTCTTGTTGTAGGATCCCTTGAAACGCATGGTTGGTAAATTCTGTCCCATTGTCACTCCACAACCTCTTGATCTTTACATTAAATTGTGTGTTTACCATGTTGATAAAATTTGTTAAAATTTTAGAACTTTTGTTTTTTCTTTTAACAAGTAAACCCATGTTCCAAGTGAATAATCATCAACGATCGTAAGAAAATAGTGACATCCACTATGAGAGCCAGTACGATATCTTCCCCACAAATCACAATGTATAAGATCAAAAGGATTCCCAGCTTTATTATAACTAATATGAAAGGGAAGTCTGCATTGCTTTAATCCATGACATATGTCACAACAACGGAGTTTATTTGAACAGAAATTAAAATTCACTAGCTGAGATATGTGTTGCATAACTTGAGGAGAGGGATGTCCCATGCGTGCATGCCTAATGAGGCGGTAAAGCGGCAAGCAACAAAAAGATTTGGGAGTATTTTTCTGAGATTTTATCGTGTCTACAGAGATCGGTGATATTGAACTGCCGTTCGACAATTTAAATGTTAAAGAGTTTGGTTTAAAATGGTTAAAGTAAAAGCAGAAAAGTAAATATGAATATAAAAAGAATTCATTCTTCAAGAGAAGAAACTTGTCAGGCATGCACATAATCGACTCCTCACAAACTTAAACTTACCGACCAACTATACTCAACCTAAAATACTCCTCAATATCATCCAGCATCGCTCACAATAGTGTCCATCTCTGACACACTGAGCTGAGAGAATAACCGTGTTACCCTCGTCGACACTCTCGCACCCGACTCGAGATACGGAGGCATTAAGCTTCGACACCCATAAAGATTGTTAGCTCTAAATCTACTCTAGCATGCAGAAACTCACAGATAATCATCCTTAATCAAAGTTTGCAATGTTTATCTCTAACACAACCCAAACCCCGAGCATAAAGCAAAAATCAAGGATAATCACCGATAAAGATTTGTAAAGCAAATTAAATATAACGCCATGGACGACAAATATACATGATTTCAAAGTAAATACATATACAACAACCCAACAAAGAAGAAATACACAAAAAAGAAAAGAAATAAACTTTCGCGATTTGTCAACGCCGTTCGATGATAAATCCACCCCGGATCATCCGTGTGCAAGCTCCAATGTTGTTTTCTAAGCTAATACTACTAAAAAATGAGTTTGATGGAGTTGGGAGCAAAAATACCCAAAACCATAACCTAAAAAATGAATGAAATGACTTATATCGTAATTACAAAATCTGTCAAGTTCGCAGTGCGAACTTTTATTCGCTGAGCGTACATCAATATTTGGCACCTGATGCCTCAGGAACAGCTAAACCGCCTCTACAATTCTGCAAAAGTTCGCAATGCAAACTTTTATTTGCAAAGCAAATATTCACTGGAAAGTGGTCCCTTTTTCTACTGCCATAAGTCTGGGAACATTCGCTGGGAAGTTTGCAAAGCGAACTTGAAAGCACACCAGCCCTTATTTTGACCACAACTTCTGAACCGTAACTCGGATTGACGCACGGTCGGAAGCGTTGGAAAGCTTATTCAATGCTCTTTATGAATATGTCAAGATATCCATGCTTGAATACCTACTGAAATTCTGGTACCAGATATGTGATGTTACGTGTGATGTCACAACAACACACTCTGCAATGGACAATGTAAAGCAACAGAAGAGTACACAAATAATTGTTTACCCAGTTCAGTTCAACAACTTAATTTGGGGGCTACCAAGCCAGGGATGAAATTCACTACTTGTAGAATTAACTTACAGACTCAACAACCTAGTTGACAATCTCCTAAACTTAATTTCTACTAATGAACTTTCTACCTAAGAGCCCACTTAGGTATGAGAACACTACTCAATCCCTAAAAACCTCTCAAAGATCAAACACTTTGAGAAACACCTTGATCCTGCTTCACAGCTTTGATCAAATTACAAAACTCTCTTGCTTCACAGCTCTAGAGAGGACAGATTACACTCACCAATTCACACTTGAATGGTTAACACAATACTCGTACAAAGACAATGATTGACACTCAGTCTATGCTCTCTCTCTCTTTTGTACTTTCTTCAAAGGATTGATACGCTTTATATAGCTATTTGATCTAGTCTTGGACCTGCTACAATATCTGACCTGATTTGTTATTTAAAACTGAATCTTCGACAGATTTTCTCTCTCAAAATCTTCTTAAATTTCAGCCTTTAAACACTCCTACAAATCTGCATCAAATCTGTTTGTAACAGAAAATATCTCCTCCAATATATTCACATCCAATTACTCTGCCAACTCTATCAAATTCCAGCTAAAACGCTTAACCCTAAAAACATCTCAGACCTGATGTTTTACTGATCTGTATATCTGATGTCATGACATCGCATGTGACATCAGACTTCAAAACTTCAACAAGATAAATACTTAACATAAACCAATGTTAAGACTCAATGTTAAGACATCACCCATGTGACATCAACATTGAACAACTTTGTTTTAACAAAATTCTAGCCAATCCAAGAGACAACAATCTCCCCCTTTGGCTAATTTTGGCTAAAACAATCTCTGCAACATCAGAGACTTCAACAGCGGAAAAAATTTTAAAACAGTTAAAAAACTCCTAGCAGCACTTCTTCAAACAGCTTCAAAATGCTGCACATACTTCGTCAGCTCAGCAAAGGGTCAAGCTCCCCCTCAAAACCAGAATCATCTTCCAGCTGCACACAACTGCACAAACTCCCCCTCAACTTCTGCAGCACATCAGAAACAGGATTCACAACCCTACCTTGGTTTGGCTAACTTGGCTAACTCTCCCCCTTTTTAGCCATAATTGGACAAACACCTACTAACTACCAGTTAGTACTAAGCTAGCTCTCATTGTCAGTCTAAAGTCAGCAATAAGTGACAAGACAAATCATAGAACGTAAAAAAGTGCTTAAACAACCACAATATTCAAATTACATATATAAGCACATCAAGTGCAGAACAAAACAACAAAAGCAAAAAAAAACTACTGTCTAGCAGAAATAGCTAAAGAAATTTAATCTTCATCTGAGCTAGACCCATCTTCACCATTCTCCTCATCTTCCTCTGAATTTTCAGTATTGACATTAGCACCTTTATCACCATCACCTTGTTCCAAGGATTTTATCAGCAGTTCTATCTTCATCTTTCTTGCTGTGCTGGTACTAATGACCTCATCAAGATCTTTGCAAGTGACCTTCAGTTCTTCAAGTAATTCAGCCTTGGTACTCTTTTTTCCACCAGCATCTGATGTTACAACAATGTCTGGAACATGATGTCCAGCAAACAACTTAGGATGCAAGGACAAGGCTGACTCCCTCTTACATGCTACATCTGAACTTGTTAAAGTTTCAGGATGTTGCTCCAAGATGATTCCACAAACAAGGGATGGGAATGCTATAGGTAACTTGATAGCATTTGTTTCAGCATGTTTCACCACTTGCTCAAAGATGTAGCTTCCAAAGTCAAACTTGATCTTCTTCCCAATAGCATAGATAAACCTACCCAATCCAACAACTATTGTTGTCTTGTGGTTTGTTGGCACCCAGTTGGCTGCTCCAATTCTGTGAAGAATGGCATACTTGATGCTAAGTTTACTAGCCTTCAACTTCCCTTTGGGACTAGGAGTAGCATCCCTAGCAGGTGATGTTTCAACATCATGTCCAACATCAACTTCATCTTCAACATGAGTATCCCTTTCTCTTTCTGCTTCAGCTTCACCTTCATCTTCAATCTCAGCATCTTCAATGACTAAAACAGCTAATCTATGAAGATTTGTCTCAGAAGTCTCAACGTCACCCTCTTCTCTAACAGATTCAACAGGTCTTTGACTCAGAGGTCTAGATATTCCCTTCACAGGGATCCCTTTCTCAAATATTTTTGTGACAATCTGATCAATGCTCTTGTCCACATCTACACTTTCTTCAACAGCTTGAGGAAGAGGGGTGATAGTCCTAGGAGTAGGGTTAACTCCAAAAAAACACTAGTGACAAAGGCCCTACTTTCGCTATCATCAAATTTACTACTCACAGATTGATTAGACTTATTACCTTTTGATGGTCTCTTGGGTTGATACTTCTCAGGTCTTGTCTTTACAGAATCAGGAACCATCATGGAGATGGGTTCACATTCAAAGCTTCTTCTACAGAGCAATCTTCTGTAGAAACCCTAGCTTTATCTCGCGATGAACTTTGTGAGTCAGATTTCTTGGATGGAGATGATATATGTTTCGACATTGTTCCTGTGAGGCAGTATAGGTTCAGAGACAGATGATTCTTCTTGTTGAAGGAGATGAACAGCCGGGAGATATGAGCTTTGATGAAACGTGATATTGCTATAATAGGGAATGATGGTCTAAGGTATGATGCCTGATCTTGTGTATCCCTTAAAGACCAATCAATGAGTTTCTCCCTCCAAATTAACTTTCCTTTTAAAAATTTAAAAGGATTCATATTGAGAGTAATTAGCCCTAATTGACCTTTCAGTAGACTTTCACACTTGTTGTCACAATCTATTGTTACAACATCAACCTTAACATCACCAGATAAGCTGTCCACTTGAGGTACCCATTGATAGAAATTATCTCTGGATCTTATTCCCTTCATCACTACCTCATTCTGCTAATTTGTCACCACACACTCATCTTTGGTGTAGCTGACCTTACACCTTTCATCACACAGCTGACTTATGCTAGTTAAATTAGCACTCAATCCTTTGACAAGAAGCACATTGTCAAGATCAGGTCCATCACGACACTTCACTTTTCCAACACCTTTTACAACCCCTTTCTCTCCATTTCCAAAAGTAACATCAATTGAGGAGCAAGAGTTGACACCCACCAATTGGTTTTTGAATCCAGTCATGTGCTTTGAACATCCACTGTCAAAGTACCATCCATCCTTAGCAAAATGTCCATCTGAGGTGTGAGCCAATAGACATTTGGCCTGAGGTTTAGGAACCCACTGTTTAACAACCTTAGGCCTGTTCACCTTCTGTCTGGGTTGAGGGTTAGACTTGGGATAACCATGTAGCTTGAAACAAGAAAACTGCATGTGTCCAAATCTGCCACAGTAAAAGCACCTAACTCTGTCTTCTCTGAAGTTATTAAACTTCCTGCCACCTTGATGATGAAAGTGTTGTGGCTGCCACCCATAATGTTGTCTTCTTCTCCCATAGTTTGACTGTCTTCTATGGTAAGGATGTTATCCTTTTGGCTGTCTTCTATGGTGATGAGGTTTCCTTCTTCCATAATAATAAGGCACAACATTATTATATCCATAGCCATACATGTTTCCCTGATGTTGAGACATCTGATGGAACATGTTCTGTTTGAACCTAGAAACCTGCATGCTCTTATGATATTGTGGAGGCATATACTGCCTAGCTCCAGAAACATGTGCCTTCCTTTGATGAGGACCATGAGCATGCCTCTTCCCAACATTTTGAGGTTGTGGATGAGCAACCTGCTTAGGTTTAGGACCCTGTCTCTTTGTGTGATGTTGAGACATTGGTTGAGACATCTCCTTCTTGGTTCCTGAAGTGTTTGCTTTAACAGATACCTTTTCCTCAACCACAAATCCTATGCCTGACTTATCTCCAGCAACCTTTTTTGTCTGAAGGATCTTATCAAGTGTGTCTGTACCACTGTTCAACATCCTAACAGATTTGGTCATATGATCAAGATGAGCTTTGACCAATAAGACTTCATTTTCCAAATCAGCTTTAGAAGTCTTAAGCTGAACAATCTGTTTATTCTGTTTTTCACTTTCTTGACAGATTTCTGCACTCTTCAGACAAAGCTCTTGATAAGTGGATGTTAACTCCTCAAAAGTCAGTTCCTCATCACTTGATTCACCATCAGAAACAACTGTTCCAGTTAAAGCTTTGACATGTTTGGCTGACTCTCCTTCACTTTCACTGTCAGAGTCTGACCAAGAAACTGTCATGCCTTTCTTCTGCTTCTTCAGGAATGTGGGACATTCTTTCTTAACATGTCCATAACCTTCACACTCAAAGCATTGAACACCCTTGTCTTGAGCAGTCTTCTCTTCATCCTTCTCCTTAGACTTGCTGATGTCAGAAGCGATGTTCTTGACATTAGGCTTGAAGTTCTTGTTCATTCTTTTGAACACCTTGTTGAATTGCCTTCCCAACATAGCAATGGCCTGAGATAGATCCTCCTGGGATTCAGCACTATTCCCTTTCTCTTCTTGAGCATTTGAAACCAAGGCCATACTCTTTGGCTTCTTTTCAGGTTCTTCCTCATTCAACCCAAGCTCAAAAGTTTGAAGAGATCCAATGAGCTCATCAACCCTCATCTGGATGATGTCTTGTGCTTCTTCAATGGCAGTCACCTTCATCTTGTACCTCTTAGGAAGGGACCTAAGGATTTTCCTTACAAGCTTTTCTTCTAACATCTTTTCTCCAAGAGCACTGGATGCATTTGACAGCTCAAGAATACTCATGTGGAAGTCATGGATAGTCTCATCTTTCTTCATCTTCAGACTCTCAAACTTTGATGTTAGAAGCTGAAGTCTTGACATCTTAACTCCAGATGATCCTTCATGTGTAGCCTTCAAAATATCCCATGCTTCCTTAGCAACTTCACATGAGTTGATCAACCTGAAGATGTTCTTATCAACTCCATTGAAGATAGCATTTAGGGCTTTAGAGTTACCAAGGGCAAGCTCATCTTCTTCCTTGGTCCATTCTTCTTCAGGCTTCAGCTTTGAGGTGCCCTCTTTATCTTTCCCAGCATCATCTTTCTCAAACACAACAGGTGCTTTCCATTCTTTTATGATAGCCTTCCAAGCCCTGCTGTCCAAGGATTTCAAAAAGGTGATCATCCTTGGTTTCCAATAATCATAATTAGAGCCATCCAAAATTGGGGGTCTATTCACAAATCCACCAACTTCCTTGTCCATCTTTACCAGAAAGTATCAGCCCTAGATCTCACCCAGGTGCAGAGCAGGATGCCTGCTCTGATACCAATTGAAATTCTGGTACCAGATATGTGATGTTACGTGTGATGTCACAACAACACACTCTGCAATGGACAATGTAAAGCAACAGAAGAGTACACAATAATTGTTTACCCAGTTCAGTTCAACAACTTAATCTAGGGGCTACCAAGCCAGGGATGAAATTCACTACTTGTAGAATTAACTTACAGACTCAACAACCTAGTTGACAATCTCCTAAACTTAATTTCTACTAATGAACTTTCTACCTAAGAGCCCACTTAGGTATGAGAACACTACTCAATCCCTAAAAACCTCTCAAAGATCAAACACTTTGAGAAACACCTTGATCCTGCTTCACAACTTTGATCAAGTTACAAAACTCTCTTGCTTCACAGCTCTAGAGAGGACAGATTACACTCACCAATTCACACTTGAATGGTTAACACAATACTCGTACAAAGACAATGATTGACACTCAGTCTATGCTCTCTCTCTTCTGTACTTTCTTCAAAGGATTGATACGCTTTATATAGCTATTTGATCTGGTCTTGGACCTGCTACAATATCTGACCTGATTTGTTATTTAAAACTGAATCTTCGACAGATTTTCTCTCTCAAAATCTTCTTAAATCTTCAGCCTTTAAAAACTCCTACAAATCTGCATCAAATCTGTTTGTAACAAAAAAATCTCCTCCAAGATATTCACATCCAATTACTCTGCCAGCTCTATCAAATTCCAGCTAAAACGCATAACCCTAAAAACATCTCAGACCTGATGTTTTACTGATCTGCATATCTGATGTCATGACATCGCATGTGACATCAGACTTCAAAACTTCAACTAGATAAATACTTAACATAAACCAATGTTAAGACTCAATGTTAAGACATCACCCATGTGACATCAACATTGAACAACTTTGTTTTACCAAAATTCTAGCCAATCCAAGAGCCAACACCTACAAAAATGAGATAAAATCAATTAAACTCAATGATATTTACAAGATACGCAATATATACACTATAACATAAAGTAAATGTATTTACAAACAAAGCGGGGTTTATATGAGCGATATTAACAAAAAGTATAGATAAGTGCAACAAAACTTATATACAAAAATAGTTACAATTTTCACTTATCAAACTCTCCCCAACTTAAACTTGTTTGTCCCTAAACAAGAATCAAACGACTCAAAGAAACAGAGTGACAACCAAAGAATCACGAATCAACAGGTTTTTGAAAAATGGAAACAAATGAATGGTTCAAATGAAAAACGGTACACACAAGTAAATACTTACCACTAAACTACGACGATAACATAGTCACAAAACAAATGCAGAATACAAAAATCATGCCAAACATCCTTAAACAACACAAGTTCAAACGTGAATCACACCTGGCAAAAACAATCATCGGTAGATGAAAAACACAAAATGAGGTACTTTTCACTCACACAACAATCTTGCAAACAAAAGACTAAATTATGCAATCATCCAAAAATCACATTGAAAACATAAATGAAAGAATCACAAGGGCTTTCAAGGTTGTAGCGTGGTCGGGTAAACAAACAAGGGGCAATTTCTAAAGGTAATTGAAATAAAAACTTGCCTAAATCTAAGGGAGTGATCAACTCACAAAGACTCAAACACAAAATTCCAATCAACTTCTTCCAAAATCCCAAGTGTTACACAAACACAATACTTATTTAGCACAATTATTTGAACTCTTTTTGTTTCCTTTCACAAGGATTTTCTTTTTCTTTTTTTCTTTTTCATATTTTTCTCTTTTTTTATTTTCTTTTTCAACCGCATAGAAACAAACCAATGAGTAAACAATCATTCTCTCCCCAACTTGAATTCAACCACATCATCATGTGAATACTCCCTACTTTCTAAGGCAAGGTAAAAATTCATACAACAACACAAAGTTGAGGGTTCAAGAAAAAACAATCAATTAAAATCCATACAAAAAGTGAATTCAATACTCATAGACAAGCATTAAGTTCAAACAACATGGATAATAATAGAAAGGCACAAAGAGGTTTAACAAATGCTCACACACTCACAGGGTGAATTGACTATTTGGCTAGGTAGTTGTGCTCAAAATGAAACAAAATGCCTTGATCCTTTTCATGCTTTCATATAATCATTACAAACAAAAGATTAAGCATAATAAAATCCAGTTAGAACAAGAATGTTGGTACTCCGCGCATATATGAACAATGGAAAGCTACCTCACAAAAAGGGTGGGAACTAAAGTGATTCACATCAAGAACAATTATACAAAAGAATGAATGGCATGGAAGTTTAAAAAATGCCTAAGTATCATGAATATGCTAAAGTCAAGAATGCGATAAACAGATACCTTAGACGTGTACAAAACTTAACAATATCATTACCATACATCCGCAAGTTGAAACGATCAAACTTGAAACATCACCTTAAATTTCCTCAAGCTACTCAAAACAAGCTTTTAGACAAACACAAAAACTATTAATATAAACAAACTAAAAGACCAGGTGAAATTGGATTAAACAAGTTGTAAAGTGAAGATTTGAGAATTTTACAAACAATCGGAGTACAACTTGTTTAATGACAGTTCACCACACTACCTAAGCAAGAATGAAAAAGTAATAACGAAACAAAAAAAACAATAAAACATGCTTGTTTTACGTCGTAAGCTCGACGCCTTTACTGTGCTTAGCTAGTAACTTACTCCCTTCATGCCATGGTGATGCCTTACAGCGCAAACCAAAAGCAGGTGTCCTAACCAAACACTTGAACAAACGTTACGGGAACAAAATGTATACAACACTTGAACAAACATAATGGAAAATAAAAGCGAAACAAGTATCTATACAAGCATATATGCAATATAAACAATTATGTACAAAGCTCCAAAACATCGATACTATCGCAATGCGGTCCAATAAAAACACCAAGCCCCGGCAACGACGCCATTTTGTTGAGGCGGTAAAGCGGCAAGCAACAAAAAGATTTGGAAGTATTTTTCTGGGAATTTATCGTGTCCACAGAGATCGGTGATATTGAACTGCCGTTCAACAATTTAAATGTTAAAGAGTTTGGTTTAAAATGGTTAAAGTAAAAGCAGAAAAGTAAATATGAATATAAAAAGAATTCATTCTTCAGAGAGAAGAAACTTGTCAGGCATGCACATAATCGATTCCTCACAAACTTAAACTTACCGACCAGCTATACTCAACCTACAATACTCTTCAATATCATCCAACATCGCTCACAACAATGTCCATCTCTGACACACTGAGCTGAGAGAACAACTGTGTTACCCTCGTCGACACTCTCGCACCCGACTCGAGATACAGAGGCATTTAGCTTCGACAACCATAAAGATTGTTAGCTTTAAATCTATCTCTATCATCCAGAAACTAACAGATAATCATCCCTAATCAAAGTTTGCGATGTTTATCTCTAACACAACCCAAACCCCGAGCATAAAGCAAAAATCAAGGATAATCACCGATAAAGATTTGTAAAGAAAATTAAATATAACGCCATGGGCGACAAATATACATGAGTTCAAAGTAAATACATATACAACAACCCAACAAAGAAGAAATACACAAAGAAGAAAAGAAATAAACCAAACATCTCGCGGTTTGTCAACGCCGGTCGATGAGAAATCCACCCCGGATCATCCGTGTGCAAGCTCCAATGTTGTTTTCTAAGCTAATACTACTGAAAAATAAGTTTGATGGAGTTGGGAGCAAAAATCCCCAAAACCATAACCTAAAAAATGAATGAAATGACTTATATAGTAATTACAAAATCCGTCAAGTTCGCAATGCGAACTTTTATTCGCTGAGCGAACATCAAAATTTGGCACCTGATGCCTCAGGAACAGCTAAACCGCCTCTGCAATTCTGCAAAAGTTCGCAATGCGAACTTTTATTCGTAAAGCGAATATTCGCTGGAAAGTTCGCAATGCGAACTTTGGTCCCTTTTTTCTATTGCCATAAGTCTGGGAACACCAACCCTTATTTTAACCACAACTTCTGAACCGTAATTCGGATTGACGCACTGTCGGAAGCGTTGGAAAGCTTATTCGATGCTATTTATGAATATGACAAGATATCCTTGCGTGAATACCTACAAAAATGAGAGAATATCAATTAAACTCAATGATATTTACACGATACGCAACATATACACTATAACGTAAAGTAAACGTATTTACAAACAGAGCGGGGTTTATTTGAACGATATTAACAAAAAGTATAGATAAGTTCAACAAAACTTATATACAAAAACTAGTTACAATTTGCATTTATCAATGCCAGAGAGTAGTGTTGTCTTCACAATGTGCCGTGAAAGCAGACCCTTGGACTTGTTGCTTCAACACATAAACCCCACCATGTACATCACCTAAGCCAATCTTCTTCTTCTTCGTGGCAAAGTCTTGTATCATACAATAACTAGGATGATAAGTCACAAAGCAATTCAAATCACGAGTCAATTGACAGATTGAAATTAAATTGCAATCAAACTTAAGAATAAGTAAAACATTTTGTAAAGTAATGTCTTTGCTAAGATCAATGGTCCCCGTCATTTCTACCAGTACTGTGTTCCCTGTAGGAATAGTAACATAGAAAGGTTTCTCAATATTGGTTACCCCTCTCATTAAGTGTTAGGTCTTTGATTGGCTACATTTTGGCTAAAACAAGTTTTCAGCAAGATGTTGGGTAAGATGTCTTGACATGGTTGATCAGACAGTAGTACAGATACGGTTATAATACTTGGCAAGATGTTGAGTAAGATGTTGAAGAATCTTCAACAACTGTCATGACAGTATTACTGTCATGACAGATGTCATGACATCTTGGTCTGGTACAGCAGGTGCTGCTATTATGTGTTTCACACAGATGTCAAAGACAAATGTCATGACATCTTAGTCTGGTACAGTAGGTGTTGTTGTTTTGTTGTCATGTGACTTTTAATCAAGATGTCAAAGGAGATGTCACGACATATTTGAATGGTACAGCAGGTGCTGCTGTTGTATATCTCTTGACAGATTTATTTTATTTTTATGAGAATATTTTGGATATGTCTCATCATTATACGCAGGCCAAGGAGATTTATTATGAACAAAGTGCAGATTTAATTAGATTTCATAAAAAGGGTCTTGGAGACTTTTTAGGAAACTATTTGGAGATTTGTTCCTATTTTTGTGGAGAAGATCTTGCAGCTGAATTAAAACGTGAAGATTGGACCTGATTAAAGAGTCCAAGCCCATACTGCAAGAGTCTATAAATAAGGACTTGCTAGATCTAAAATAGCAAGCACACATAACAACAAGCCGTCGGTGCAACATAAGGGTTTAGGGTTTTGAGAGTCTCTTGTGTAGTTTGTAAGTCACCCATGTATCTTTTGATACTATGTGGTCGACATAGGTTGTTGTAAGTTGTTCTCACTCGAAGCTTTGAAGCAAAACTGAGTATTGTTGTTAGGCAAGAGTCTTGGCTGAATATTTTTATTGGAAGGAATGTCTTTCAATTGAACAGATTAATGCAGTTGCTGGAGATTGTAACTGTTAGATATCACTGAGGTAATTTAGGAATTGAGATGGGTTTCTCTTATCAAGATGGTGATTTCTAGATAGAATTGTACTGGGTAGGGATTAAGTGAGGAGTTTTAAATGAGGGAGTTTAGCTCTAAATTAATACTACTAATAGTGAATTCATTCCTGGCTTGGTAGCCCCCAGATGTAGGTGAATTGCACCGAATTGGGTTAACAATTACTGTGTTCTTTATCATTCTGCAGATTTACTTTTCTGTTAGGGTTCATGATAAACATGTTGGATCAGATGTCGTAACATCTGTGATTCTGCAGTCTGATATTCAAGGTATCAGTCTGCTATTTCTGTTCTTTGTTTAAATGTTTATGCAGAACAATGTCTTGACATGTGTTAGGACATCTGTTGTCTGCAATGTCATAATTTCATTAAGGATAAGAGAGGGGTCATGTGGTGTGATGCACCACTTTCCAAGACCCATTTTAGATCTTTACAAGATGTATTTTTACGGGATTTACAAAAATCATGCTTCATCACACGAGAACCATGGAATGCACGCCCCTGCACTGCTTCTTTAGTCGCTTGTGCATGGTGAGCACTAGATTGTCCTTCATAATCTCTTGAGCGGCGTTGTGTCCTTGGTGTGTTCCAATTCTCTAGGTACTCTATAATCTCAAAACATCTTGCTTTAAAGTGGCAAGTCTTGCCGCAATGATCGCACTTTGAGTTTGAACCATCTCTTCTCCTTTGTCCACTTTGTTTAGATGCATAAAAGGAAGATCCTCCCGATTCTCTTTTAGTTGCAGCAATCCTTCCTTTTTCACCGACGATTCGAGCTTCTTCTCTGAGAACATGGCTGAAAACGCGTTGAAGCAAAGGCAAAGGTTCGGTGTTCAGTACTGCCGCCTTAACATGTTCAAATCGCTCATTGTTAAGACTTCCGAGAAATAGGTGTACTTGATGATCTCCTTCTCTCTGCAGAATTTCTTTAGATGCACCACATGTGCATTATGGAAGTGGTTGCAGTTCTCCTAGTTCATCAAAGAGACTGTTAAATTTGGTATACTATTTTGTCACAGTCATGTCTGATTCATGCTCCATCAGACATAACACGTGCCATAATTGATGGATCCTAGGAGCATTTGTTTGAGCAAAGCACTCCTCCAGATCTTCCCAAATATCTTTCGCAGTTGATACGTGCGAGATGCTGCTGTGCAAAACTGGATCTACAACATTAATGATCCATGCCTGACTATTGAATCAGCCTTTTCCCAATTGTAAAAATCTGGACTGGTTTTTGCAGGTTTCTTGATTGATCCATCAATGAAACCTAACTTGATTTTCTCCCGTAATCCCGTCCTCATAGAGCGTGCCCAATTGCTGTGATTCTCGCCTTTGAGCTTTGTAGCTACGAGTTGTGTTCCTGGATTATCAAAGGGACCAAGGTAATATGGTGATGTGTTTGTGACAGTGGAAGTCGATTTTGTATTGCTGGAGGTATCATTCTTCTCCACACTTTCATTATTTGAATCAGAACTCTGCTCTGATGCCATAATGAAATAACAAAAACTTTGTAAAAATGTTTCTATGTATTGAATATTCTGCATAATTTACAATCATTATATAACTATACAAAGAGACAAATGGATTTTATTTTAGGAATTAAATCATTCTAGACCTTGACAAATTAACTATAATTCATTGTCACAATCTGTCACAATGAATGCTAACCAGACAACTTATGCCAACTAATAACACTACAACTCATTAGTATGGTATCCTACTACACTTTAGGCATCGTTAAATAGAGTGCACCCTTAAATAATGATTGTTAGACCTTCCTAAATAATTTTTCGGATGAGGAGAAACCAAAATAATTCTCTAAAGATAATTTAAGAAATATTTAAAAAATTTATTGATTCAAAAGAAATGGAAAGAAGTTGGCGCTTCAACAACTCAAGAATGCAAAGAGAAGAGAGTGATGGAGGACAAGCTCATATGTAGTTTTTGGTGTGTTTTGGAGAGAAACGTGATCATTCCTTTATATAATGTGTGAAACTAAGCAACATGGGATTTATAATTTTTTCTGATATAATATTAGAAACTAACCAAGATATGTAAACTAAATAATGTGAGGCTTAGAATTTTTTTCAATTCTCACACAAACACAAATAGTGTTTCAACAATGTGAGACTTAAAAGAGTTTTTTCAAATCCATCACTACATTGAAAATTTGACACTTCCTTTGATAAAAGTTCAAACATAAATAATTGTCATTAATTGTTCCAACAATCCCACACTTAAATTATTTTTTCAAAAATAGCAACAAACGGTTTTATAAAGTAGTACATCGACAAAGTTGTTGGCAGACTTGAACCTCAACATAACAAATAAGATTCATGCTTAACAAGAGTGACCCTAGTCTTGAACTCTATCTTTGATATCAGAACCAAATACAACTTTTTTTAGGCGTATTCTTAAAAAAATCATGCTATTATGACCCTTCACGTCTATCTCAATTTAGTGAGCACTCTAAAAATTTATGTTTTAGATTTCATAGTAAGACTTAAATTTTTATTATCTCAACCTCTAATTTCTTTAGGAATCATGCTCACTAGCATGTCCATTCTCATATTACTTCACAAATTGTTATTAATCATTGAACCTAATTCTTATAATCTCCATTCTTTTGGACAGAGTTACCATTATGAGTGATTCATTGATCTATCAGTAGTAGTCACATCCTATTGAATGTATTTTGGAATTTCTCCCAAGCTAATCCTTATGTCAGAGTCAAGTAAGTTTTTGTTAGTGCGTACATCCACTCTAACGGCTCATTTAGAGAGGAATTCTCTAACAAAACATTGCTTAACAAATTTTCTGTCTCTTACCATTGTAGTAACAATTACCATTTTTTTTTGAAATATTCGTGGTACTAACATTGTGGATCAAGATAACATGCATTATTATTTTCAATATGGGAATCCCCGATAGCAAGCATCTCAACCAACATGCTTCTTCACTAATGGTTGCAAGAGCTACCATTTTTGACTCCATAAAAAATTGAGCGAGAATCGTCTATTTCTTATACATCTAAAAGACTTTTCCTCCAGCTATGCTAAATATATAACTGCTAGTCGATTCAGAATCATCTAACAAGGTGTTCATATCAACATTATTGTACCCCTATAAGACAAAAGGAAACTCTTGATAATTTAACTTTAGATTCATAGTCCTTTTAAGGTACCTCATAACTCTTTCGATAGCGTGACAATGCTCAGTACTAGGTCTATTGATAAACTTGCATAATAGTCCTACAACATAAGAAACATTGGGTCTCGTACAATCAGTAGCATACCTAAGGCTACCAAAGATATTCACATATTTGAATTGTATTATGCTATCATGGGTGTTCTTAAAGATCTTAACATTTGGATCACATGTGGTGGGTGCAAGTTTACAATCAAAATAATTATATTACTTTAAGTTCTTCTCAAATGTAGTGAGGCAAATCCAAAAAAATCCTTTATATGACCTAGTAATTTTATTACCAAAGATTACATTCGCTTCTCCGAAGTCTTTAAAATCAAAGCTCTTACACAACAACAATTTCACATTGTTAACGATATAAATGTTTGAACCAAATATGAGCAAGTCTTCTGCATAGAGACATATGATGTCCTTCATGTTGTTCCATATTAATTTTTCTTCTAAATCACCATTAAAAAAACAGTTCTAACGTGCATTTGATGTACTTCTAAGTTACAAATTTCTATAAGTAAAATGAGTACCCTAATTGATGTTATTCTAGTGAATGGTGAAAATATGTTGAAGAAATAAAGATTATCTCGTTGTGTAAAATCCTTGGCTACAAGGCGAGACATGTACTTTACAACGGTTACATCAAGTTTGATTTTTTTTTTCTTTTCAAAATCCATTTACAACCTATAGGTTTGCACCCAAGAGGTAAGCGTAGTAAACTCCAGGTCTTGATAGATTCTAGAGAATCCATCTCGTATTTAATGGCCTCATACCATAAATATACATCCAGTGAAGAAATAACTTCTTGAAGGGTTGTAAGATCCTCTTGTACGGTATAGGCTGCAAAGTCGGGTCCATAGTCTTTATTAATTATTTTTTTCTTACTTATATGTGATTCCGCTTCTTCATTAGATCAAATGGACTTTGTTGAGTCAATTCATTAACTTTAGAGTCAGCCATCTCCTTAGACTTTTGGGATTTGACCCAGCGCCCTTTTGTGCCCCTACACCCCACACCTGCTTTGCACACCTCTTGGCCCATTGCTTTTTCTTTTTCTTTTATTTCTTATTGTCTTGTTTTTTATTTTCATTACATTATTTTATTTTTATTCCTACAATTATTTGTAAAAAATAATATTGGACGTTTTTTATTGCATTTTATTTAGTTATATTATATTTGTACATATGCACATATTTATATGCTTGTATTTTAATTGTAAATATTTGTTAATTTATTTGATCATTTAAATTATTGATTTATTAAAAACCCAAAGAGATTTTCTTTTCAAAACCTAATTTATTCAAAACAAAAATAATCTCATTTTATTTGTAAATAATAATCTTTTTCCTAATTAAATTTCATTCCATTTTTCTTTTAAATAAAAAAAAAGTAAAAAAAAAATAACTTCACCACAAATTCAATTTCAAATCATTTCAAAATAAAATTCATTTTTAACAATCATTTTCATACCAAAAACAAATTATTTCATTCATTTCGTTTCGCAACACAGATTGAAACACTTGATCCAACATCAAGCTTTTTTCTCAAATAAAATTCAAAACGACTAACTAAAATACCTTGACCACTTTCAACAATAATGGATTAAAAAAGGCTAGTTGGGTGTAATGTTCAATCCTAGTCTAGAGTATTTGGACCCAAGCCGTAATAGCTTGCAAGTATGAGTACTTGTCTTCCTTCAAAAAATTCATTGGATGCGTCTCTTCTTTCGCAATAAAATGGATTAACAAAGACTAGTTGGGTATAATGCCCAATCCTAGTCTCGAATACTTAGACCCAAGTTCTAATAGTTTGTAAGTCCGAGTATTTTTATTCCGCTAAAAAATTTGTAAATATTAAAAACCTTTTCATAACAAAAATGGATTAAAAAGACTAGTTGGCCGTAATATTCAATCATAGTCCCAATTATTGGACCCAAGCTGTAATAACTTGCAAGTTCGAATACTCGTCTTCCAATTTAAAACAATTTAACGCATTCAAACCTTTTTTCTTTTGGCATTAAAAATCAAATTCTTTTTAAACGAAAGATGTTTCGTCTCGAGACGATGCAAAACAATGTTTCGTCCATTATTATGTGTGAGTAAGCTAGCGACATTTTCCCGCGAATGTTGATTTGTTAATCCATTCTGTCGTGATGCAAACGTCTAATTCTCCACCGCTTTGGGTAAGCAATGTTTCTGTTCGATTGCGACAAAATAACTTTCACTAAAATTAACCAACAAACAAACATTTTCTACCTAGAACTACGTAGCATTGAGTTCTCCATCACACCTGGAGATATGTAGGAGCGAGATTCAACGTCTCATCAGACACCCTAATAAAAAACTTATTTTTAGTCATAGTCTTTTTCCCTTTTAAATAATCATATGATTGCAAACATTTTTAAGCTAACACTTATACGCAAAACTAACTAAATTGTTCCTGTTGAGTACAACAGATGTGAGGGGTGCTAATACCTCCCTAATTGCATAATCGATTCTCGAACCCGATTTGGTGGCGACGGCCATATGTTTGTCATTTATTTTCAGGGTTTTATCGATATTTTTCCTTTCCTTTTTGGAATAAATAAAGTTAGGTGGCAACTATGTTAGTCATCTGCGAGCGTGCGATGCACTTGTAAGGTCCTATATTTAAGATGCTACGAATCTAACTTAACCTTTCTATGATAATGATCATGTGTATATGCCTTTGATCACATAGTTTACTTATGCTGATCAAGTTAGTAGTTAATCCTCCTACCAACAACACATCATTAAGACTAGGAAAAATCCGAACTAACCAGTTTGCCCATGCCTTTGATTCTTCCTCTATCTCTATCACCAATGTTACATAATTGTTAGAGTTAGGCTTCAATTCTTCAAGATAACTCTTTAGTCATGTGCTTTGAGCATCCAATATCAAAATACCAATCTTCTCTTGAGAAAACTCTAATATATGTATGGGTTATAACACAAGTGACAGTTTCCTTGGGTTTCCACACTTTCTTTGCTTGAGTTTCCTTTCTTTTCATTCAGTTGAGCTAGGTTGACTATAGGACTTAGAATATCCATACATCTTATAGAAAAGGGGTCTTATATGACCATATCTACCATAGTGGTGACACCTCCAAGATGATTCCACATTGCCTTTGTTGCGAGGGTACACTTGTTGAGCAGGATGCTACGACATGTGGCCCTTCATCAGAAACTCAATTTTCTTCTAAGGAGCAACAAACTTTTTATTGGGAATTTTGACCTTTTTGTTCATGGAACTGTAGTCAAACCCTATAGTCTTATTCTCCCCAATCTCCAAGATCTCATATAACATATCAAAACCATTGTTCAACATACATACAAATTTTGTCATATTGTCAAGTTTGAACTTTAACAATTTTAGACTTCCTCTTCTAGACCTGCAATAGTTGAGCCAAACTTCTATTTTTTCAAAAATAAATCACTTATGGTCTTCTTTTATTTCTCTTATATCAAGCAAGATTCCTTCTATTCATTGAGCAAATGTCTATATATTTCAGCTAGCTCTTCTGCTGAGGTATCTTCATCACTATACTCACTGCAAGTGTCATATTTTCTAGTGAAAACCATTACCTTATTAGCTATTTCTCCTTCACTTTCATCATCAGATCTATACCAAGTGATTGGCAATCCCTTTATCTATTTCTTCAGAAAACTAGGACACTCAGATTTGATGTGACCAAACCCATCACATTCATAACATTGTTCCCATTTGCCTTTGTTAGGTTTGGAATCATCTTTGCTTTTGTTCAAAGGACTAATGTCTAACACCTTGTCTGGGACATTTTTCCTACAATTTCTTTCCAATTTCTTTAAGGAGTTGTTAAACTTTCTCCTAATAAGGGTTATAGCCTCTAAAAAACTTTCTTCACCTTGATCTCCATCCTCTTCTATGTTGGACACAAAAGTTATACTTTTGTTTTTCTTCTCCGACTTGTCATTCAAGGCTAGCTCAAAGGTTTGTAAAGAACTAATGAGTTCATCAACTTTGATGCTGCCAAGGTCTTAAGCTTCTTCAATAGTTGTGACCTTCATATCAAACTTCTTGGGAAGAGATTTAAGGATTTTTCTGGCTATTTTTTCTTCATACATCTTCTCTCATAATGCGAAGGAAGTATTAGCAATGATACCTAGTCTGATGTTGAAGTCAGAGATAGATTCATCTTCATTCATTCTCAGATTCTCAAATGTTGTAGTGAGAAATTGTAGTCTTGACATTCTAACGTTGGATGTGCCTTCATGAGAAGTTTTGAGAATTTCCCATGCATCTTTGTCTTTGGTACACATGTTGATCAATCTAAAAATGTTCTTGTCAACACCATTGAAAATGACATTTAAAGCCTTAGAGTTTCCAAGAGCTTCATTATCTTCTGCATCAATTAACTCAACATCTGGCTTTAAGCTTAATGTACCATATTGAGAAATAGTCACATGGTGTTTCCAACATTACCAACTATGACAAGGAGGTTAATTCTGGAAAAGGGAACCAAAGAATATGATGAGATGGTACAATTTAATCAAAAGGCTTATTTGAGAACAATTACACCAAAGATCGATGCTCTTATTGACCTTACATTGATTGAGATATTGTTAATGCATGCTTTTTATGAAATTTACCATGGGAAGAGAGAGCATTCATATTGGACATATGATGAAAAGGCAATAACAACCTTCAAAAGGTTTTGAATCAAAATGCAAAAAATTGAGGAAAATATCAAACGCCGAAACAAATATCCAAATTTGTTAAATCCAAGCAACCCAATCCAGATGCCATACTCTCTATTTTGCCCTACCAGTGGGGAATGCTTGACTTGCAGAGGGATTCTAAACAGTATCTTTATCTAAGGAACTTCTTAAGATGTGTCTTTACTAGTACTGTTGTTGAACTTGAACTTTTCAATAAAATACATAGATAAGACTTATCCTGTCTATGTATTATTGTCTTGTATTTTGATGTTCTAGCTTCTGTGTGTTTTTCTTATGTTGTAACCTTCAAATAACACATGCATAGATGAGCATCAGTTTGTTTATGCATGTTTGTCCTTATGTTTAATCAAAGTCCTTTCTTTTTTCTTACAAGGTGTCGTGATTGATCAGTTTGATTTACTTGATATTAATTAAAGCCATAATATACATTTATTTTTTTTACAACACTATCCCTCAAACTTTTGAATGATATCAATGATTCCCAATTCGCAAGAGACATGGTTGAATTGATGTGTTGATATGTGGATAATGTCAAAAAGGAATGTAGCAGGTAATCATTAATGTGTGTCAACTAGATTACTTTTTCTAATAATCTATAATATTAGACCTTCTTAATTTCAATATTTTCTTTTTGCGTAACTCATTTTGTAATTTTGTTAGTAATAAGGACCGTTCTATACTATTCCATCTAAAATTAGAATTGCCATTAGTTTGTGACGATGGACTCCTGATATGGTGGTGCGGGTACACGGGAGTGGACCTGTAAATTTATCACTCAAATGCTTAAGTCAGTCACAAAGTCTAAGATGAGTGAAGTGTAAGTTTGAAAAAAGAGTGTGTATCTTATGTCTTAAATGTTTCAGTTATATATATGATGGGAAATTTTATTAGTATTTTCCTTATTGGGCTTAGCACTTGGGTCTCGCTCGTAATGGGCCTTTGCCCAATCCATAACAATTTCCCCTAAAGTTTGTCGGGTGTTTTATTAGTCGGAAAGCCTTTCGAAGTTAAGGCCATCATCTCATCGTTAAAGTCGACCATAAAGAGAAGTGGGAGGCCACGAGGCAGTTGCAAAAGTAATTGAGATTAAGTGCATCAAATGCATATCCCATCATTGAGACATTTTGTCGATTTTCAGACACGTGACCTTAGGCTTACAAGTTAGTGCATGGTGCCCTTCTCTAGTGTATTTGTGTGCACTCATGTGCGGTGGTATGCCAAAGGCATGATCTAGCCGTCATTATTTGTCTCCTAATTTTCATCTAATTTAGACCGTTGAATGTTATTTATTCCTCTATAAAAAGATGAACTAGTTTACAAATATTCTGTTTGCTTTGTTTGTTACTCGAAATCTGTCTTCTTTGTAAAATTTGTCCACTGGCTCTGTGGCCGCTGAAAACAAGCTTAAAGAAAAGGAAGAGGCTTACTTAGGCGAGGTGAAAGCCTTTCGAGAAGAGTTGGATAAGTTATATAAAGATTTCCTAGCTTCTTCAGCTAAAGGCCTTAAAGATATCACTTTTAAGAGTGTTGCGGACTAGATGAAGCTGCTTTGTCCGGATATTCAAAGTCTCTACGATGAAATGAGATTTCAAAAAGAGATAATCAACAGAGTGCTTCTTAAGCGGAAGTGATATGGACAACAGAGTACTTAGTTAAAGTTCATATCGCTTATAGGGTTTTTGTGTATCTTTAATCTTCTCATCATTACAAGTCCCTTTTGATGTGAGCTATTGTAACTTGGTAAGGTAAAATCCGCTTTTAAGGATTACCCATCCCGTTCTAAGAGAGTTGGTGTAATTCTTCCACGTCACATTGGATCGTCCCTGGCCAAAGGTTGAGTCCCTGTCCCTGCCTCCGTGTAGGAGCCCGATTTGAGGTTGGCGTATACTAGGCTCTGCTGCATACTCTCTTTGAGTGGCTAACTCTTAAGAGGGGGTGCGAAAACTGCGACATAATTGAAGGGATTTAAGAAGGGTTTTTTCAAAAATTTTATCATCTTAGCAAAATAATCCTGATAAATGAAGCTCGATTAAATTATTAATCACAGACAAAATATCAAAGGATTATCAAAATACCTCTTGTAAAGTTTTTTTAACTTTGATCACAAACAACGGAATATACTGACGTCTCTACGAAGTCCACACGAGTACAAAGTGGAAGGTGGTGCTAGTTGTTTTCTGAGAATGACAAGAACTAAAACTAGGATTGGAGGGGAAATAACTTCTCTATTTATAAAGAGCCACTAAACCTTAAAGCTCATATTTTAGACTTTTCCAAAATTAGCTCAATCTTATTTATATTTAATTAAACTCATTTTTAATAAAATAAAATACTATTTTTATTTAATTAAGCTCTTTTAATTAAATAAAATACAATAATTAAATTAAATTATATTTAATTTAATTAACTGTCATTTTTCATTTATTTAATTAAATCATATTTAATCAAATAAATTATATGTGTTAATATATAAAGGGTTAAATATGTTTTTAGTCCCTATAAAGTTTGAAATTTCATTTTTAGTCCCTCCTGGGTTTTGGCAACGGTTTTAGCTGGTTTTGGCAACGGTTTTTTTGTAAAAACCGTTGCCAAAAGGTAGGGAAGGACTAAAAATGAAATTTCAAACTTTATAGGGACTAAAAACATATTTAACCCATATATAAAATAATTTAAACACCTAATTTAATTAAATCATGTTTAATTTAATCATCTGTTCCACTATAATACTCTTTACGTGTGACCCTATATGTTCTCGTAACGTTAGCGATAATTTTAATTCACGTATTTAATATTATAAACATTGAGAGACATCTAGTAACACACCGCTGCTAACCAAGTGGCGAGAATGTCGTGTGATCTGACATAACCTTTCTATGATAATGATCATGTGTATACGTCTTTGATCACATAGGCAAGTAAAACCTGGACTAACCAGTTTGCCCATATCTTTGATAATTCCTCTAGCTCCATCATCAAAGGTGACATAACTATTATAGTAGGGCTTCAATTCTTCAAGATAACTCTTTTCACCAGTCACGTGCCTTGAACATCCACTATCAAAATACCAATCTTCTCCTGAGGAAATTCTAAGAGCTGCATGAGCTATAAGAAAAGTGACAATTTCCTTAGGTTTTCACACTTTATTTGCTTGAGTTTTCTTCCTTTTCATTTTGTTGAGCCTAGTATGACTATAGGACTTAGGATATCCGTAAAGTATATATAAAAAGGGTCTTATATGACCATATCTGCCATAGTGGTGACACCTCCAAGATGATTTCGCGTTGCCTTTGTTGAGCAGGATTCTAGGACATGTGGTCCTTCATCATAAACTCAGTTTTCTTCTCAGGAGCAACAAATATCTTAGTGGGGAATTTTGACCTTTTTGTTCTGGAACTGTAGTCAAATCCTATAGCCTTTTTCTACCCAATATCCAAGATCTCATCTAACATATCATAACCATTATTCAACATACGCACAGATTTTGTCACGTTGTGAAGTTTAGACTTTAACAATTAGACTTCCTCTTCTAGAAGTAAAGCACTTATGGTCTTCTTTTGTTTCTCTTCTCTCAAGTAAGATTTCTTCCATTCAATGAGCAAATGTTTATATGTTTCAGCTATCTCTTCTACTGAGATATCTTCATCCTTAGACTCACTGCAAGTGTCATATTTCCAGTGAAAGCCATCACCTTATTAGCTATTTCTCCTTCATTTTCATCATAAGAATCAGACCAAGTGATTGGAAATCCCTTTTTCTGTTTCTTCAGGAAAGTAGGACATTCAGATTTGATGCGACAAAACCCTTCACATTCATAACATTATGCTCATTTGCCTTTGTTAGGTTTGTAATCATCTTTGCTCTTGTTCAGAGGACTAATGTCTAACACCTTGTCTGGGACATTTGTCCTCGATTTTCTATCCAATTTCTTTAAGGAGTTGTTAAACTTTATCCCAACAAGGGTTAAAGCCTCTGAAAAAATTTCTTCACCTTGATCTCCATCCACTTATGTGTTGGCCGCAAAAAGAAATACTTTTGTTCTTCTTCTTAGAGCTATCATTTAGGGCCATCTCAAATGTTTGTAAAGAACAAATGAGTTCACTAACTTTGGTGTTGCGAATGTCTTGAGCTTCTTCAATAGCTGTGATCTCCATATCAAACTTCTTGGGAAGAGATCTTAAGTTTTTTGGCTAGTTTTTCTTCAGACATCTTCTCTCCTAATGCAAAGGAAGTATTGGCAATGTCACGCAGTCTGACGTTGAAGTCAGAGATAGATTCATCTTTATTCATTATCAGATTCTTAAAATTTATAGTGAGGAGCTGTAGCCTTGACATCCTAACCTTGGATGTGCCTTCATGTGCAGTTTTGAGAATTTCCCAAGCATATTTGTCTTCAGTACATGTGTTAATCAATCTAAACACGTTCTTGTAAACACAATTGAAAATAAAGTTTAAAGCCTTGGAGTTTTTAGGAGATTCGTTATCTTCATCATCAGTCAAATCAACTTCTAGCTTTGAGCTTGATGTACCATCTTGAGAAATAACCACATGGTGTTTCCAACCTTGCCAACTATGACAAGGAGGTTAATTCTTGAAAAGGGAACCAAAGAATATGCTGAGATGGTATAATATGATCAAAAGGCTTATTTGAGAACAATTACACCAAAGATTGGGGCTCTTATTAACCTTACTGTGATTGAGATATTGTCAAGGCATGCTTCTGATGAAATATACCTTAGGAGGAGAGGGAATCTAGATTGGACATCTGATGAAAAAGCAATAACATCCTTAAAAAATTTGGGAATCAAAATTCAAGAAATTTGAGGAAAAAATGGAACACAGAAACTAAGATCCAGATTTGTTAAATCGAACTGGCCCAGTCCAAATGCCAGACTCTTTGCTTTGTCCTACCAGTGAGGAAGGCTTGACTTGGAGAGGAATTCCAAACAATATCTCTATCTAAGGAACTCCTTAATATGTGTCTTTACTAGTACTATTGTTGAACCTTTCAATAAAATACAAATATGGGACTTATCTTTGTTGGAATAAAAGTTTTCAAGAAAGATGGAAGACAGAGAAGAATAAGAGAGAACAAAGAGAAAATTGTATAAACTGAATTATGAAAATTGGATTCGTATTGAGTGTTGTACTTTGTTTACATCATACAAGAACCTTTATATAGGAAACTAAAGCCCATGCCCAAACTATACAACTGTCCCAAGTCCAAAACGTAACAATGTAAAATACAAAATCGCAAGTTACATTTCGACACTCCTATGTGATGTATTCGAATTTTTCGAATACAGTTGACTCTTGAACCTTAACTAGCTGCTTCGATCTAGTCGAATGCTAGCTTAGACAGAACACTTAATTGCAACTTCTAACACACCCCCTAATTCATGTTCTCGAGACTTCTCATCCTGGTGCTTCTCTTTATCTCGTTGAACCTGACTTTCTTCAGGGGTTTGGTGAGTATGTCATGTAATTTCACGTTTGTATTGTAATGCTCAAGTTCAAGCTTTCCTTTGTTGACGTGATCCCTAAGAAAATTATAGTTCCTCTTTATATACTTACTTCGACAATGACACACTAGATGGTTAGTTAGGTCGATAACTGACTTGTTGTCGACAAACAAATTCATTTTCCTAGGTTCCTTGATCTTGAGCTCTTCGAGCAACATCTCTATCCATATTTTTCTGCATGTTGCATATGATGCAGTCATGTGCTCAGTTTCACATGATGACAATGCCATAATTCTTTTCTTCCTTGAGCTCCATGAGATTGGAGTGCCTTTGATCATGAATATGTATCATGCAATACTCTTATTTTCGCCTTGATCTCCACTGAAATCTGAATCAGTGTAGCCATATACTCCTGCAGCTGTGCTGGTTTTGGTCTCTATTGGCATCAACACCCCATGATCAAGCATACCATTTATGTATCTTAACACCCTTTTAACTGTAGTGAGATGACATTCTTGGGGTCTCTCCATGAATCTACTTAACAATCCGACAACTTGAATTTTTTTTGGCCTGGTATTGCAAAGATACCTCAAGTGTCCAATGATTTGTTTGTACATAGTTGCACTTACAAATTTATCATATGTCTCATTCTTCAACTATTCTCCAGTTTCTAAGGGCGTAGCAGATGCATCATAGTTTCTAACCTTGAACCTTTTCAAAATATCTTGGGCATACTTCTTTGGTGCAGGAACACTACTTCGCCCGTGTCTTTGAACTCCATCCCTAAGAAATATGACAAATTCCCAAGGTCAGACATTTCAAACTCTCGCATAAGCTTCAATTTGACTTTTCTTATCCCGACTTCATATACACATGTAATTAAAAAATCATCTACATACATGCATACAATGATTTGACTAACTTTGTTTGCATCGTTGGAATACACTCCATGTTCAGAGACACACTTTATGACACCTACTTTGATCAGGAAGCCGTCTATTATCTTATTCCAAGCTCTTGAAGCTTGCTTCAAACCATAGAGATCATTCCTCAATCAGTACACCTTTGACTCCTGCCCTTTGATTTCAAATCCCGATGGTTGACTGACATATACTTCTTCTTCCATAGGTCCATTCAAAAATGTTGATTTTATATCCAACTGATGTATCTTCCACCCTCTGTATGTTGTTGTCGACACAACAATTTTGGTTATTTTTAGTCCCTCCACAGGTGCGTACACTTCGTCAAAATCAATACCAGGTTTTTGAAGAAAACCTCTTACCACTAGTCTTGCCTTATGCTTGGCAATTTCACAATTTGAAATTCGTTTCAGCTTGTAGACCAACTTCACATCAATTGGCTTATTGATTGACTTTTAGACAAGCTCCCAAGTCTTGTTCTTCTCGATTGACACGTGTTCTTATTTATGGCTGCTAACCAATTCGTATCATTCATGGCTTGATCCAAATTGATTAGTTCTGCTTCAACCATCATGATTGCTTCTTCTATCAAGTCACCATCTGCATAAACTTCCTGATCAAGAAATCTCTCATATCCAGTTAGCCTTGTTGACTCAATTCTTGTTCTAGTCGATCTTCTAACATTTCGCTCAGGTGATTCTTCATTTTGATTGGTTGGGACTTCAGTTTGTTGATCTTCTTGAAACTTAATTGTAACTGTATCTAGCTCCTGTCGAACTGACCCTTGACTCCAATCCCACCCTTTGTTTTTGTCCACTAGAACATCTCGATTGATCACTAGTTTATCATTATTTGGTGAATACAACTTGTATGCACCAGTCGAATGATAACCTGTGAGCACCATAGTATGACTTCAATCATCTAGTTTCTTCCATAATTGTTCAGGTACATGTTTGAAGTACATTGATCCAAACACTCTATGATGACTAACATTCGGCTTCACACCTGTCCAAGCCTCATAAGGAGTCTTATCGACCATCTTCTTGGTTGGACATCTATTTAGTATGTATATTGTTGTCGAAGCTGCTTCAGCCCAAAATCTCTTTGGCATATCTTTAGCTTTCAACATGCTCCTAGTCATGTTTAGTATACTTCGATTCTTCCTTTCAACTATGCCATTATGCTGAGGTGTATAGGGTGCAATAACCTCATGCTCTATACCTTCCTCAGTGCAAAATCTAGCAAATTCTCGAGAAGTGTATTCACCCCCCACCACCATTTCTCAACTGTGTAAATACCTTACTCTTCCTTTCAATAAGATGAACCCACATATATCTAGTGAATTCATCTATAAAAGTTATCACTTCAAATGGCCCACATACATCAAAGTGAACTAACTCTAGCTTTTCCTTCGACCTCATTGGCAAGTCATGCTTGAATTCTTTTATAGTATGCCTTTCTTTGCAACATTCCTCACACACCTAACTTGGTTCTTTCACCTGAGGTAATTCATACACCATCTTGTTCTAGTTGAGAATACTTAAGTATCTGCAGTTTAGATTCCCAGACCTATGATGCCACAACTAGTTTTTGTCTTCTTCTGCAGTCGAAGCAAGACAATTGTGATCAACTATGTTGATCTCTACTTTGAAGGTCTTGTTATCTTCTAAGGGTGCCTTCAGTATCAGTCTGCCATCACGATGATACACCTTCATATGATTCTTTTCTATCTTCATGTTATACCCTTTTGTAAGTAATTGACCTACACTTATCAAATTACTTGTCATCGATGGTACATACAACACATCACTGATGTTGGCTTTTCCACTATCCTTCCTGACAATATAAATATCTCTTTTTCCATCTGATGTGATGTGCCCACCATATGCAAACTTTATCACTTTCTTGATTGATTCATTTAGCTTGGTGAATCAGGTTTTATTGCTAGTCATGTGGTTACTTCATCCTAAATCCAGGTGCCATATGTTGGCTTGCTCAATGTTCAATTGAGTGTTGGCCATGAGTAGCACATCATCAGAAACACTATTTTTAGCAAATGCATACTGCATTTCATCACAATCTTTCGCTCGTGCTTTCTTCTTTCTTTGACAGACTCGAGCAAAGTGATCAAATCCTTGACAATTGTAACACTGCACCTCTTTCATGTCAACTTTCTTCCCACAATACTTGTTGCCCATGCTTTTCTTGATAGAATCAAAGTGATTCTTTAAGTTCTTTCTTGATTTCTCATCATTAGCAAGATTCTTACCCTTCTCTTTCGCATATTTCTTGATGAATCTTGCTTGTAATGCCTGTTCCGCCACCTTCTCCCTTTCTGAGTTCCTCTGCTTTAGCCTCATCTCATGGGCCTCTTATGAAGCTTGAAGTTCTTCTAACTTCATCTCAACAAGGTTCTTGGACTCTTCAATTGACACTACAATGTTTTTAAACTTTGTTGTCAAAGATCTTAACACCTTCTCAATCTTATGCAAATCATTGATTGATTCACCACACGACTTCATCTGGTTCGTTAGCAACACCACATGTGAAAGATATTCTGAGTCTTTTTCATCTTCCTTCATATGAGTCATCTCGAATTGCTTCTTCAACGTCTGCAACTTCACCATTTTCAGTTTTTCATCTCTATGGTACAAGCTTTTCAACTTGTCCCACGCTCCTTTCATTGTTTCTTCTTCGATAATCTTTTCAAACACATTAGAATCCACACACGGTGAATCAAGAACATACCTTTTCTATCATTCTTTCTTCGTTCCTTATGCGCAGCTTACTAAGCATCATCTGCATTCACTTTCAATGTCGGTACTCCATCGTTCACGATTTCAGGCACATCTTGAAATTTGTAGATGACCTTTATTTGTGCAACCCACCGTTCATAGCTTTCCCCTTTGAAAACCGGTAGATTCGTTGAAATTTGCGTTGATGTTGTTGTTCCGTTTGTTATTACAGATTCTCTTTGAATCGCAACCGGGCTCTTTGATACCAATTTGTTGGAACAAAATTTTTCAAGAAAGATGGAAGACAGAGAAGAAGAAGAGAGAAAAGAGAGAAAATTGAATGATAAAAATAAGATTTGTATTGATTGTTGAATTTTGTTTACATCATACAAGACCCTTTATATAGGAAACTAAAACCTAGACCCAAACTATACAATTGACCCAAGTCTAAAACGTAAACAATGTAAAATACAAAATCACAAGTTACATTTCAACACTACTATGTATTATATTCGACTTTGTCAAATACAACTGACTCCTAAACCTCAAGTATCTATTTCGACCTAGTCGAATGCTAGCTTCGACAGAACAGTGAATTACAACTTATAATAATCTTATCTATGCATTATTGTCTTGTATTTTGATGTTATAGATCATGTGTTTTTCTTATGTTTTAACCTTAAAATAAATGCATAGATGAACATCAATTTTTTTATGCATGTTTGTCCTTATGTTTAATCAAAGTCCTTTCTTTTTGCATACAATGCCCTGACCTGATCACTTAAACCAAAGTCCATACACATTGTCCATATTTCGGTATGGAACAGAAGATTGATGATGTGTGTATATGAACTCATGTGACGCGGCGGTGCATATTTCTGCTACGACAAAGGAGATATGCCTACGAGATTAACACATTAGCGTCTGAATCAATGACATCAGAGAGTTGTATTTTTCCAGATTGAAAGGAATAATATCTATCATGGCATGTGATTGAACTTATATATAAGATGGATGGTTATAACCATTAACTGATTAGATCTAATGTTTGATGATGAGGGAAAGATTTGGATTTGGTTAATGGGTTGCTTCCATATACCTTTATAGGTGTTTTTTTTTAAGTTTCAAATATTAGCTTATGAGTTTTAAAAGATTTTAAGCATAAAAATAAATCGGTGTTTATTTGTTTGATAAAAAATATAGGGCTAAATATGTCTAAGGTCCCTGAAAATAACCCAACATTCAAGTTTGGTCCCTATAAATATTTTCTTCAAGGTTTGGTCCTCCTAAAGTTTTCCGTTTGTAACTGTAGTCCCTCCCATTAGTTTTCACTAACGGAGGATGACCTGGCGTGCCACATGTGTAAATTTGTCTTGTTTGATTAGGCCACGCTGTAAATGAGTTTGTCTTTATTTGAAAGAAGTTGAAACGTTTTTATGTGAAAAATAGAAAGAGAGGAATTAAAATAGAAAACGAAAGAAACAGAGAAGTCGTTTTCCAAAAGTCATTGCTTTGTAAAAGAAATTGTGCCCTAGCAGAAGAAGATAGTTATTCGTGTAGTCGCAACTCTCAGAAGTGGTCCCAAATGAGGTGAACTACGATTCGCAGCAGTGGTCCCAGGTAAATGATTTTGTCTTCCATTGTTTTGTTTCTTTTATTGATTAATGATAGGTTTGCGTTTGTGGTCCCTCGATGGTTTGTCCCTTGTTTGTCCGTTGTTTGTTAAATGATAAACTTGCCTGCCATTTTCGTCCTCATCTCGCTATGTTTAATATATGTTTTCAATGGTGGTCCCCTGCTTTCAACACTTGTATTTCATTGGTATTGTTAGTGAACGTTGGGGGTAGTAAAATTAGGCTACTCTTGTTGTGTAAAAAAATGGTAAAAATTGAAGTTAGATTTAACTTTTGTGTGCAGGGGTATGGATAAGTTCACTGTTGTTTTTTATGTAAAGGGGTCTTTTGTAAAAGACAAAACATAAAATACAAAGGTGGGGAAGTGTTTGCTTTTAAGGGTCAGGATCCTGATTTTTGGAGTTTCTTTGAGGCATGTGACTTAGTTAAGGAGCTGGTACCTGAGTTTGATTACGAATTGATTAAGATGTTGTGGAAGGCTGAGGAAGGATCATTTGAAAATGACCTAAAACCATTTAAGGATGATGGAGATGCGTTTGAGTTGGCCTTGTATGCCATGGAGTATAAGTGCGACATTGAAATTTACTGTGAAAATAGGGTTCAAGGAGAGGACATAGGTATGGAGAGGATTAGAGAGAAAGGAAAGGCACCTAAGTGTGAGGAGGACATTGACAACAGGAGTGGATTAAGTGAAGAGTCTGAGGAAGACTTTGTGGAAGATGTGCACTTTGAAGATAGTGAGGAGGAGAGAATGGGTGGGTTTGAGGAAGGGCTTGATGAGGTACTGCCTAATAGGGCTGTTGGGGAAGATAAAAAAGAAGATGATGGTGTTCGTGTGGAGGTCAACAAGAGTGTGCAAGAGCAGAAAGTATGTATAACTGAGGAGTTGGGAAAGGAACATGTCATTAAGGATGAATACTTGACTGATGAGCTGGACAGTGGTGGGGATGATGATAGTTGTGATGAGAGGCCTTGTGTTTTGAGGTATAGTGAGGAGGAGTCATTGAGCAAGGATTATGTCTTCAAAGTTGGGATGGAGTTTTCATCCTTAAGGCAGTTTAAGGATGCCATATTAGAACACAATGTGTTGAATGGGAGGGAGGTAAAGTTTGAAAAGAATGATAAAAATAGATGTAGGGTTGTGTGCAAAGACAAGAAGAAATGTGACTATACAATGTTGTGTAGTAGGGTATTGACCTCAACCACTTTTAGGATAAAAACCTTGTTTGCCAAACACAAGTGTGGCAGACATTTTTTTAACAGAAATGCAAGAGCTGAGTGGGTTGCCAAGGTAATTGTTGATGGCTTGAAGAATAATCCTAGAATGAGGTTGAATGAGGTAGTTGCTGATGTAAGGAAGAGGTATGCAACAGAAATCCCAGGATGTAGGGAATTTAAGGCTAGACAGATTGCAAGAGCCATTGTTGAAGGTGACTCAAGCAAACAGTATAGCCTCCTTTGGTCCTATGCTGCTGAATTGAAAAAGGTCTCAGCTGGTAACACATTTAAAATCAGTACTAGTTCTCCAAGTGAAGGGTTGAAACCAAGATTTGAGAGATGTTATATGTCATTTGATGGAACTAAGAAAGCATTGACAAGAACATGTAGCCCTTTCATTGGTTTGGATGGATTCCATTTGAAGCATAAATATGGTGGTATTCTTTTGATTGCTGTTGGAAGAGACCCCAATGATCAATACCTACCTATTGCATTTGCTGTGGTTGAGATGGAGACAAAGGATTCTTGGAGCTGGTTTATGAAGTTGTTGATTGAGGATATTGGAGATGGAAGGTGGTGCTTTATATCTGATCAACAAAAGGTAGTCTTAATGCATTGTTGGATTTCATTTTTTTTACATACATTACAATGTCCTAATGCTTTATTGTTTTCCTTGATTAGGGTTTAGTGCAGGTTTTTGAGGAAGAGTGTCCATCATATGAACATAGATTCTGTATAAGGCATCTGTATGCAAACTTCAAAAAGAGATTTGGAGGAGGGACTTTGTTCATAGATCTAATGATGGGTGCTGCCAAGGCTACATACTTTGAAGCTCATGAAGCAAAGATGATGTTTTATTTATTGACAGTTTTGTGGTAGAACTTGAAAAACATACTTGTTCCTGCAACTTTTGGGAACTGGTGGGTATTCCTTGTAGGCATGTTGTGGCTGCCATCCATAGAAAGGTAGATGACCCTATTAATTATGTCCACACTTGCTATCACAAGAACACTTATGCTGCATGCTATAGTGAGGCTATTACCACGCTAAATGGACAAAACAAGTGGCCTAAGACTGATAATGAGGGAATGCTGCCACCTAATTTCAAACGAAGCTCAGGGAGGCCTAAGAAATTGAGGAGGATGAAACCTAATGAAGAGAGTCAAACTAGATGGCAAAGGACAAACACCAATCATAGGTGTAGGTTTTGTTTTCAGTTAGGCCAAAATAAAAAGACTTGCAAGAAATTGAAGGAAGAATTAAAAGCTACAAAAAGGACTAGTCAAGCCACTCAAGATAGCCCATCAGAAACATCTCAGGCAATTCCAACCCAAGTAAGTCAAACTGCCGAGGCATCAAAAAAAAGGGTAAGGGTACCACTTTAATAATTTTGTTATTTTCAATGTGTAATTCAATTGCTAAATTTATTAATCATGTTGATGTTATGTTGATATACAGGGGAGATCTAAGGGGTCATCAAGCAAGGTACCTAAGAAATCAAGGTCTGCTGCTAAAGAGGGAGATGCATCAAAGCCTGCTGGCAAAGAGGGAAATACAACAGAGCCAGCAGAAACATCTCAGGCAATTCCAACCCAAATAAGTCAAACCACTGAGGCATCAAAGAAAGGGTAGGGGTACCTTTAATAATGTTGTTATTTTCAATGTGTAATTCAATTGCTACATATATTAATTATGTTGATGCTATGTTAATATACAGGGGAGGCCTAAGGGGTCATCAAACAAGGTGCCTAAGAAATCAAGGCCTGCTGCCAAAGAGGGAAGTCCATCAAGGTCTGCTGCCAAAAAGGGAAGTCCATCAAGGCCTGCTACAAAAAAGGGAAGTCCATCAAAGGATGCTATCAAGGATGGAATTAATTCAAAGTCTGGTGTTAAGGGAGGGCTGAATGAGGATGTGGAACCAACTAAGCAAATGGATACAAATGAACCTGAGGGCATTGAGGTGGAAAACCCAACATCATTAGATGACACTATTGTTGTTATTCTTACAGGTTCTGATGTCTTGAACATTCAACCATTGAGGATTGATAAGTCACCTGTGAAGACATCTCAGTCAAGTCCAGCTGGTCCAAAGGTTTTCTTGGGAGGCAACCAAAGGTGAGCATGAACACTCAATTCAAACCACCTGGTATAAGAACATCCTTGTCTAAGCCAAGCAGTAGTGAACCACCAAAATTCAGGACACAAAGCAGATACAAGACAAATGACAGTGGCTTGACTGAAAAAAGAGAAAGTCAGAGGTTGAAGACACTCAAGTCAAAGAGCATGCCAGGCCCAGGGAAAGAACATGATGATCCTGTGATTATACCTAACACTGACTACATCAATGCCAAGGGTCACACACAATGAACTTTATCCTGATTTTGTGTAAATGGTGTTTATGAACACCTATTATCATGTTTTGTTCAAAATTATGTATTCAAATATGTGATGTAAAGTACTGATGTGGTCTTTAGGCCCAAAATACATTTCCTTATTCTGATGTAATGTACTAGTGACTTAATCAAATAACTATTCTGGTTTTGGTACACTTCTGTTTTAGTATAATTCTCACTTTTATAGGTCACTTAAATATGTGTCACTTATTTATGTGTCACTTAATTAAAGTGTCTTTGAATAGTACTCTTTTGGTATAACCGATTATGAGACATCAGTACAAAACAACATTTCATTTTGATCAAATGCTCATAACAAAACAACAACAGATATCATTAACACAGAACATTGTTACATTTGCCAAACTAAACCATATCAGAACATTCTTACATTTTGAAGACTTTCTCAAAACAAGATAACATTACAACTCCTAAAGACAAACATTACATTTTCATTAAAACAACAACACATTTCATTCACTCAACTCTACAATTACACCTAAGCACAAAATACATGTTGACTAATACTGAAATTATAACACAAATAGTCTTCAAATTTCCATAGAATTCCACTGTCTTGAGCTTCATCTTCAGCCTATTGTTCGTCTTCATCGAATTTTCATAGAGATTCTTAAAGGTTTCCACCATTTGCATATCCCTCTCTTCCTTGCTCAATTCAACATCTTCAATCCCTCCTCCAATTTCATCATCCCAAAGAAACATATTGCACGTACCCTCATTCTTCCAAAACGGACATCTCCAAAATAATCTACCTTGATTCTTTCCCCTCTTGCACACGTAGGAAATCAAAGTTCTCTTGCATCCACACTTTTTCCCTTCACTGTTGTTAAAACTCTTGGAGTGTTGTGAGACTACCTTGCTGAGCCTGGATGATGTAGACATGACGACGAAATAGGACAGCTATGAAGGAGAAAAGTTACGAGAATACGAAATAGGACAGTTATGAAGGGGAAAACACAACCAAAGAAGATGGAGAGATTATGAAGATTTGGGGTTTTACGGGTTAGGTCGTGAATGTTCAAGGAGGAGAGTAGAATAAATTAAACCTATAAACATTTCTGTCTGGTCAATGAAATAAAACACAGTTGGCAAGACAAATTTACACATGTAGCAAGCCATATCATCCTCCGTTAGTGAAAACTAACGGGAGGGACTACAGTTACAAACGGAAAACTTTAGGAGGACCAAACCTTGAAGAAAATATTTATAAGGACCAAACTTGAATATTAGGTTATTTTCAGGGACCTTAGACATATTTAACTAAAAAATATGTGTTTAATTATGCAATAATTTTTTTTATTGAATTGATAATATAAAATTTATTCAGTTTGAAAGAGATTTGTTTAAAAGTGATTTGAATGTAAAATGTTTTATATTTAGATAAATTCGTGCATGTAAAACTCATATGTAAATTCAAAAGCCACAAATCATAATTTCAAGAACATTCATTTTAAAAAGCATAATCAATTATACTTGATAGCCATCAAGTATACAAAATCTATTCTACACGTTCAAAATCAATTCTTAGGCTCCAAACGAGAATCCAAAGATACATACACTATCATGAGTATTACGTTGGGAAAAACGCATGTGAATATATGCTATTTGGCTTAGGTTAATCACCAAGCTAAGAAAATATAAATTAGAGTACAGAATAATTGGCCATAACATAAATTTGTTCATTCTTATTGTATTCTTTTATATGTTCATATACACTCACAATAAAAAGGGAGGAAATTAGGCATAACAGCCTCTATATACAAATAACATTAAAACTCATATACTTATACATATATAGGCTGAATATTCAATCTTCCTCCACCATATTCATTGTCATATATTAGGACCTTCTTTACAAGTCCACAGTATTCATTTTCTATTTTTCTTCATAACTTTATGTTTTTCTTGTATTCTCTTTTACTTCTACCATTTTATGCTGGTATAGCCTTGAAAATATCATTGAAACTATTCTGATCCGCAAAAATATCCAGAAGAGACAGTGCCTGAAATCAAAATAAAAACACAGTTTAATTAACTCAGAGTTTAAAAAGCAAAACTATATTATCATTCATAGAAAAATCAATGTTGTGCAAGTTGAAGATGATGTTACCTCAGACACACTCAATTCAAGACGAAACTTAGGCCCGTCATAGTGGTGAAGAATTGGTCTAAAGGAATCCTCTTCTAGTGGCTCGCAAACTTTTCTATTGATCACTTGTACCTGCAAACATCATGTTTGAAAATTCATAAGTTTTGACTAAGAAAAACTCTCTGGATTGTCCCAACACAGAGGTTGTTGCACTTAGCAAGATTCGAACATAAGACCTTGAGAGGAGGTCAGATAAATGTTAATGTAAATAAATTCAAATAAGTCAACCTAATCAAAACGATAATAACTGGATCGGTGATTATACCTGAGCAGGGAAACGAGATTCGCCGGGGCATTTCTTATCCTCCCAAGCTGTTGGATCAATATTACTTCCTCCAAAACTTGCAGCCTAAAAATCCAAAACAAAACCAAATATTAATATTATGTAACAAGTGATGGATTAATCAACAACTTCATGAGAGAATATTGATTCTAGATATGATATAATAGAAGATATATGCACAAATAAACATGACACATACCTCAAAAATACCATGGAGTTGGTGGGTGGAATAGTTGTACAGAAAAAGGGGTAACCCTGGAGTTATTGTTCTAACTGAATCTCTGTATCTTGGAGGCAGACCTACAATATTTTCCAACAAAATTAATAATTTAGAGACCAAATTACACAGTTCAATTTCATAGAATAAAAAAGGGACAAATACTATAAAAGATTGAAGTGTCTTCCTCTAATAATCAACACTAACACCAAGGACTATTGATGATTCAGTTAACTTGTTTTGCAAAATATCAGTATCTTATACTTTGAGTCATACTTTGATTCAATACAAAGTTGAACCCAGTCCATACCAATCTATAGTGTGTGTATTGGATATAGATTTTTATTTTGAAAACTCAATATCCAGTATAAGACCATCTAATCTGAAGAAGGCCAATCACACCATCCACTTGTGAGAGGCCGTTTAAAGCCAGAACAAAGTTCGGTTTGACTGACCAAGACCGTCTTTAAAAGCATACAAGATGGGCTACCGTACAGAATTTATCACAATGAGTGAATTCGTAGTTAATTAGGGCCTCATAAACTATGTCACTTCTAGACAGTGGTTAAATAGGAACTCTAATTGTTTTATCATGGTTGAACTATGACAAAGCTACACAATACTTTCAGAAACTCAAGACGGCTCTAAGACGGGCCCAAAATATAGAAATCATTAGCACCTAGCCGAATTTGAACACTGAGACATGAATTTTATCTTGAATAATGATTCATCAGAGTGAATCTTTATTTACTTCGATGATTCCTGATTCTTTCTAACAAAACATTGCCTAAAACTTCATGTATCTATCAACTATTCATAACAAGATTCAATTCACAACTCAAAAGACAGATCTTTCAAATTGCGGTTTGAATCTCAATTTGACAATCATATGTTCAGCACCACAAATATGAAATTGAAAACAAGAAAACCTATTGCAACAAAATTCCCAATCCCTATAGCTAAAAATCAGATAAACAAAAATGAAAAATAATTATAGCAAAAACAATAACATCACATAGAGAAAAACTAAAAGGGATAGTAGGAAGAACTCACCAAAGATCTGTCTCTTGAGATTCTCAGCCATAGTATCATTGTTACAAACAAAGATATACCCACCAATAGTTTCATTCTTAGGCAGTGACTCAGACGGTGGCAGAGTTTTGAATTTCTTGTCCACAGAAGTTTTGCCGACATCAGTGTTATCTCCATGCTTCTTGTTACTTCCGTTGTTGTTGATATTCTTCTTAACACCTTTGTTAGGTAGTTGAAACTCATCACCAACCTTAAAACCTGATTTGTAACCACTAAGATTGATATTGTTAAGGTTGTTGTTGTGGTTAAGGTTGTTGTTGTTGTTAAGATAAGGAGAAGAATAAACCCCTTTATTAAATCCAGCAAAAGAATTATTATGCGGCATGGAAAAAACTGATCCACTAGAATTATTCATCATCTTCCACCCATCATTGAAATCATTAGCTTTTGAGTTGAAATTAGTGAAGGAGTTGTTAATATCAGAAACTCCATTGGTTTTGACATCAAAGTTTCTCCTTTGATCGGGTCTTTTGTTGTTGCTCCAAATTGAGTCATTTAGTGACAGATTTGCTAAGTTTGATGCTTGGTGTCTTAGTTGGTCACTGAATTGCCAGAAGGATTGTTCATTGTTATTGTTGTTCATGTTCATGTTGATGGTTGGTTACTCTAAGAAATTGTTTGAGAAAAATTAGTAGGTGATAAAATTGAGGAAAAACAACACAAGTTAAATAAAGATTGGTAAAGTTGAATGAAGGTTCGTGGAAGGTGAAGGGTATTGCGTGTGTAATTGTCAAAGGTTGAAATGGAATTTGTCATTCATATGTATATTGGGAATAGTTATAAATTATATTATGATTTAATGATTCAAAGATATTGCGAGTAATTTTCTTGCAGTTAGGTAGAGGAATGACAATTAGTGCAAACCGCGTATAGAAAAGGTGTGACCGACATGCGAAAGTAATTTGTGGGACCGATTGGGCAGTTGGTAGTAATTTATGGGTATGAATTTGTATTCTTTGCTAGTTCTTATAGTCATACATTCTAGAAGAGTTTGATTGAGTCAAGTCGAACTTATAAGTTACTAGTACCATTTTACAAAGGAGTTGGCAAAATTTTAATTTATTTAATATATTGTATAATATTAACTTCTTTAGTCCTTTTTAGAGTCAAAGAATATAGTTTCTGATTTTTTTTAACAATTTTTTATCAGATGAAATAATTCTCTTAGAAATACTTTCATATATTACATATCAAAGTGTTTCGAAATATAAAATATGAAATTGTAAAATTGTTTTAGAAATATGAAATTCTCTTTAGAATATAATTTTTAAAAATATGAGTAACGATTATTTGAAGAGCGTGTATAATAGATCTATGATTTTTAAAGATAGAAACTATGCTTATTAGAAGGTTAATATGTTTGGTCACTTAATCACTAGACAAAATGTTTTAGGTGGATATCATGGGCGGACCTTTTATCTATAAAAGTGATGTCGGTGTATCAACTATAAATTTTCAAAAGGATTGGTCACAAAACAAAACTAAAAAGGTATTTTATGACTTGAAGTCGAGAAACACACTCATTTTTGTGTTAAGTGCGAAAGTGTATTCCTCGATTTCACATCATAAAAATGCACAATCAATATTGAATGTTATTCAAGTGTTTTATGAGAATACTGTAGATGTAAAGAAATCTAAAGTTGACAGAGAATTATAAACTATTGCGTATGGAACCTGATGAAATTGTGGAATCCATACATATGAGCTTTCTCCACTTAATCAACAAACTAGAAAATTTAAGTACATTTATATATATATCTAGAATTGTGCTAACAAATTTTGAGATCAATGTGCAGGGAATAACCACCTAAAGTGACCACCATTAAGAAATCACACGATCTAAAAACTTTAGATGTATCAACCTTGTTTGAAAAACTTGTTGAGCATAAAAATGAATTGAAAAAACTTGTTGCAAGTGAAGTCACCTATAATATAAGAAAATTAGATGTTGTAGAAATTTTTTTTTTTTCCATTTACTCTAAATCTTCCACCTCACCAAAATGAAGATAATTTTGGTCCAAATTTTTTTTTCAACTAATGATGTCACATTGTTCAATTCCAACTATATGTTTACTATATTATGTCTTTGCTTACTAGGTTTAGTTCGATTCATGATGTCACATGGTTAAATTGCAATTACTTTTTCTTACCATCCTATTCATTTTGTATTATTCTTTCTCTCTCTTCTATTTTCTCCATATTTTTTCCCTCTTTTCTCTCTCCCGATGCTTCTCTTGATGCTTCATCTTCATCTTCATCTTCTTCTTCTTCCTTCTTCCTCTTTTTTTATTCATCTTCTTCCTTCTTCCGGTTAGGGCTTCTTTGATATGTGACATCGGTTTACAAACCGTAATGATATTTGCAAAGATATTCTAAAAACATATCCAAATCCTCTTCCAATCTTTTCTGCTGTATTCAACTTCCATTTGCAATATCTCTCACTCTTCGTCCATTTTCAGAAACGAGTTTGTGCATCATCTTCCACCATTTGAGTTTCTTCCCAGCTATTTGATTATTATTTATTAAGTATTTTATGATTTTTTTAATTAAGGTTCCTGTTTACGGTTCATGCTACAATTCATTTTCTTGATTAATTTTTGAACAAGTTTGTTGCGGACGTAACTGTTCATCTTATTTATCCAAGTGCAAGTAATGTTTTCTTCCTTGGTAGAAATTGTTTATTTCAGTTTTGTATTTGTGATTTTCCATATTAATATTTTGGGTTTTGTGTTTGTATTCTCTTCCTTGGTAGAACAGAAAAAAAATGTTCATCTTTGTGTTTGTAGTTCTTTATTAGGGTTCTCTTTCTTGGTAGAAATAAGTATTCATTTTTTAGGGTTTATTTATGATGTTTATACTTCTTAAATTTTTTATATTCTAAGTACACTTTATGCTTTTTATAATGTTATTGGATGTACACATTCAATTGATTATGTTTCGTTTCCAATCTTTCTTACAAGTTTCTTTTTTCTTTTCAATATTACTTAGAAGAACAAAATGGCAAGGCCATTTTGAGTATATAAAAGACATTACTGATCGATCAAAAAGAGCTTTGAAAAATTATTGTGAAACCTCCTTGAAGAAACTTGCAACCTTGAATATTTTCTTGCATTTCAAGGCACATTGATGATCATATGGACTCAAAATGATGTACTCGTGATTGTTCTTTGATGAAACTTGCAATGGCTTGAGGAAACTTATTAATGAAGGCATGGAAATAATCACATAAACCTTTGAAATTCCTTGAGAAACAAGCCATCCAATCTTGAGATATCCTTGATAAAATGAAGTTGAATGATGCTTGAGACCTTGTGACTTGAGATTAGAGGTCATGCTTTGATGAATATCCCTCAATGGTTGACCATACTTTGACTTGAGGAACTCAAACCCTAGCTTAGGATGTAATTATTTGATGCTCTTGATTTCAAACTCTACTTTGCAAATGAAACAAAGGGACAAGACACATATTTTTGTATTTTTGATTAGAGGTTAGTAAAATATAAAGCATATAAGCACAAAAAGAAAGATACACAAAGAGGTGTTTGGTGATCTCTGCAAAGGAAAACCCAAAAGAGTGAGGGTTAGGAGACAACCAAGTTTGTGATCTTGATTCATTGTAAATATGCAAATGAGGTGGGATCTTAGGGATAAAAATTAGGGTATTACAATGTGCAACAACTAGATATCTACTATTTTCTTTTTTGAACTTATAATTGATTATTTTTGAAGTATCTAATCGATTGGCATTAGGTGCTAATTAATTAGCTTCTATTAAAAAGCATTAAAATCAATTTCCTTTTTAAGCTAACCTCTAGCCTATAAATAGAGGTCCATCATCTCATTTGAAATCATTTAGAATTGTGTTTTGACACTTCTCACTCTCTCACTCTCTCTCTCTAAACTTTTACTATACTTTCTCTCACTAATATTTTAGCTGAAGTGCTTCTTTAAGAAAGTTCTTTTTTGAAAGAGGATAAGTTGTAACTCTGGATGGGTAGAATTGTAAAATTCACCAATGGAGTTTTTGTTTACACCTTGTTTGAATATTATCCATTTAAGGATTATTTGGGTTAGAAGCCAAACCCGTAAAAGATTTTGTTTGCCGATTGTGTGATCACGCCCTTATTTAGGTTCGGGATCAACACTTTGTAAAATCTCATAGGTACTTGGTTAGCCCGTGATAAAACCAAGGTCAAGTTAAAGCTTATCCTGATATTAAAAGCTTGGATAAGGTTCGAGATTCGCCTAATATCAAAATCTCTCAGGTTATTGGTTAGGCTGTCATAAAACAAAGGTTTAAGGTTCGTGAGCTCAGTCCATGATAAAATCTTGCAAAGTTTGTTTAGAATCTTAAAGACTAACCACTCCAATATTCTCATGGAAATAAGACTAACCAATTCGATCTACTGCATGGAAAGGAGACTAACAACTTCAATAATCCGTTTGGAAGAAAAGACTCAAACCGCTCTATTCCAAGTCTTATTTTTTTGGTTGGACGTCAATTGTTTTCCTTGTATAAGGGTGTTCATGAGTGTTACTTACTAAAAGCTCTCAACATTTATTGGATACTTTCACTACTACAAATAACACATCTAACGCCGAGCGCGTAAAGCATTTAACCTCAGCTACACAGGTGAGGTAATGAAGGGCGACATGAAAAGAAATCACTTGTCACCTCAGTGTTTTTAAACCGAGGTTAGAAATTAAGAGGTCGTGGGTTCGATCCCCAATGTAACGCCCCAGTTTTGTCAGTTTTTATTTAATTGAGTCGTTTTGATTATTTTATTATTATATTATTTTATTTCTGACTTTTATGTGAAAATATGTTATTTTTCATCGTGAATATATTTTGTCGCGTTTTGGGAACGTTTGTGAGATATTTGAGTGTAGGGGTATTTTGGGTATTCTGGTGAGAGTTCGGTGGTTGGGCCAGAGTTGGTGCAACAGACTACGGAAAAAGTGAAGTTTATTCGTGAGAAAATGAAGGCATCTCAGAGTAGAAAAAAGAGTTATCATGATCGGAGAAGAAAATATCTTGAGTTTCAAGAGGGCGATCATGTATTTTTGAGGGTTACGCCGGTAACGAGTGTTGGTAGAGCATTGAAGTCGAAGAAACTTACTTCTCGGTTTATTGGTCCTTACCAGATATCTGCGAGAGTGGGTGTTGTGGCTTATAGGGTGGCGTTGCCGCCGAGTTTGTCGAATTTACATGATGTGTTCCATGTTTCACAACTTCGGAAGTATGTTCCGAATCCGTCGCATGTGATTCCGATGGATGAGGTTGAGGTAAGGGAGAACCTTACGGTTGAGGCACTACCCGTTAGTATTTTGGATCGCGAGGTGAAGCGGTTGAGGGGCAAGGATATTGCAGTTGTGAAAGTGGCGTGGGGAGGCGCTGCTGAGGGCAATTTGACTTGGGAGATGGAAAGTCGGATGCGGGAGTCGTATCCTGAGTTGTTCGTTTCAGGTAATATTTTCGAGGACGAAAATTTCTAAGTGGGGGAGAGTTGTAACGCCCCAGTTTTGTCAGTTTTTATTTAATTGAGTCGTTTTGATTATTTTATTATTATATTATTTTATTTCTGACTTTTATGTGAAAATATGTTATTTTTCATCGTGAATATATTTTGTCGCGTTTTGGGAACGTTTGTGAGATATTTGAGTGTAGGAGTATTTTGGGCATTTTGGTTTATTTTGTTAACTTTGGAATATGATAGAATAGAAAAAGAGAAAAATAGTAAGGAGAAATAAAAATGGAAGAAGAAAAGTAGAGAGAAAGAAGAAGAGAAGAAAAAGAGAGGAAAAACTTGAGAAAGAAGAAATCAATCTCCCGACTTTTCTACGCGCGATTAAATCGGGTAAGGGTGCGAAACTCGATTATACTATGTTTGTGTATGATTATGTACGTGTTTTCTTGTATGTTTGCGTGTCTTCCATAGCTTTCGAGTTCTAGGTTGGAAATGAGAATCTTGTGAGAAATCGATACTTTCGCGGTTGGAAATCGACGTAAATGTGGTAGAATGCTTGTTGCCATGATTGCATTGAGTTCTGATTGATATATGATGTTTTGGAAATGTTTTGGTAGTAGAAATTATCATTTTTGGGTTTCCACACAACGCTGAGAAATTCTGAGTTTTCCTTGGTTCGCCTAGCGAACCTGGGGCGAAGCAGTAGCGAGTGATGTTTTCGCGGGTTCGCCTAGCGAACCAGTTAGCGAAGGTCAGCGAAGGTTCGCTGAGTTGTTCGCCTAGCGAGCTTTGGAGGTTTTTGGGTCTGGTAGTTGCTGCCTTGGTTCGCCAAAGGGATTCGCCTAGCGAACTTTGTATCTGTTTTCTAGCTGGTAGCGGGTTCGCTGGACATTCGCCTAGCGAAGGTGGTAGCGAATGCTCGCTAGAGGGTTCGCCTAGCGAACAGGGCTGTTTGTGTAGTTTTGTTTTCTGCATAACTTTTGATCTGTGGTTCAGTTTGAGGCGTGGTTTGATGCGTTAGAAAGCTTTTAAAATGTTCTTTTTTATGAGGATGGTTTTGAGATTGTTGGCCAGTTAAATTATGTCAGAAATTGGAAATTGTGTGGTATTGTTGTCGACTTTTGCCGGTTACTTGGGTGTAATTGATGGGTTATCCTACGATTTGCTTGTGATATATGTTGGATGCATGTGTTTGAATATTGTGACGATGGTTTGTGGCCGCATGGCAAATAAATGCATTGTTTTGGCCTTGAGTGTAAAGCATGATTTTGTTGATTAAGATGAGTGCATATATGTGTGCATTTTAAATGTCATGAGTCATTGTATGCCAAGCATCATGATATGCATTCTTGTGACGTCCTGAGTGACGGATTGATTCCAGAGGGAATCTGCTATAACATCGTGCGCGTTAAAAATAAGAGGAATGAATCGCCTTAAAAACAAGAGGACCGAAAGCGATGGTTATAGACGATCGTGTGCCCATGTGGGGTGTGGGCGATCGGGTCGTGTGCCCGTGTGGGGTGTGAGCGATCCATAAACGTCGTGTGACCGTGTGGGGTGTGAGCGACGAGGAACATCGTATGCCCGACGGGGAGTTACAGTGATGTAACGAGCGGTGGTTCCAGCAGAGTTCCTGAGTGAACTAGTGATGAGAAACATTGGAAGTCGGTACCCGCATGTGCATTGCATGGAGTCGTTGTGTCGGTCTCTGTGCATTTGCATAAACCATGGATTAATTGTGTATGTAATTGTGAATGTGATTAATGAGATGGAATATGGATAATTGTGTTGATGATGAGTGCATTGTGTATGAGTGATGTGTATTGGTGATGGAGACCTAATACTTGTACTGTGTTGTGTTATATTTGATTGTGGTGCATTTGTGGTGAGAATATTTTACTTGTGCATTTCTGTGTTATTATATAATTATATGCAACTGTATTATGATTGTGTTTCTCACCCTTCTGCTGTTTTATAATGCTCTGTGAGGCATTGCAGATTAGAGTTGTTGGCGGTCTTTTTGTGAAGCTGGGTCTTCATTCTTTTGTCGGTCGGCTCTGATATGTGACACCGGGTAGTCGGGGTGATCGAGTGTGATTATTTTGTATTGTGTATATGTATATGTTGGATTGTACATGTATGATTTTGTGTATGACAACAAACTTTTTATGATATATATATATATGAGATATTCAGTACAGATTTTTCTACTTTATTCTGTATTTGAATTGTGGGTAGCAGGAACTAAGTTCCTCTGTTTATTTACTACCTGCGGAATTTTGTATATCTTTATGAGCAGGTGTTGTATGTTTGTTTCAAATTGATGTGACCCCCTCGGTCTATGTCGTGTATGTTTTAAATATACTCTGATGAAATTTTGAATTTTTGATTACCGCTTTAATAGCTTTGGGGTATAGATTGGGGGTGTTACATTAAGTGGTATCAGAGCCAGTCCGTGTCAGTTCGTGTTTGTTTGTGTCAATCCTTCGTCGCTGTGGCGTTGGAGTGAGCTGTTTGTTTAACCATAGTTTCTATTATTGGAAATGAACAGAGTATGGCCGGTAGGAATGATGCTGCTTTGGCTGCTGCTATGCAAGATATGGCTCGGGCTGTGCAGGGTGCACCTAATGCTGCTGGTAATGACGAGTTCAGGAAGAACAAACCGCATGTCTTCAAAGGGAGACATGATCCTGATGGTGCACAGATTTGATTGAAAGAGATTGAAAGGATTTTCCGAGTTATGGATTGTGCTGAGGACAGTAAGGTGAGACTGGGAACTCACATGTTACAGGAAGAAGCGGATGACTGGTGGGTTAGTACTCGTCAGGTGTTGGAAGCTGGGGATGAAGAAGTTACTTGGGAATTGTTTAGCCGAGAGTTTCTGAGGAAGTATTTTCCCGAAGATGTAAGAGGAAAGAAGGAAATTGAGTTCTTGGAATTGAAACAAGGTAATATGTCTGTTGTTGATTATACTGCTAATTTTGTGGAGCTTGTGCAGTTTTATCCTCATTATGCTGAAGCGACTGCAGAGTTTTCTAAGTGTGTGAAGTATGAGAGCGGATTGCGTCCTGAGATTAAGCAGGCAATCGGTTATCAAAGGATTCAGAGGTTTTTTGATTTAGTGGAATGTTGTAGGATTTATGAAGAGGATAGTAAGGCTCGTTCTACTCACTATAAGAGTGTGAGTGACAGAAGAGGGAAGCAATAGTTCCGTAGTGGGCCGTATGTAACACCAGTTGATAAGGGTAAACAAAGGGGTACTTTTGATCGAAGGCCCAGTGGTGGGAGTGTGTCTGGTCCTCTGAGGTGTTATAGGTGTGGTGAATTAGGACATCGTCAATTTGAGTGTAGGAAAGATATAAGGAAGTGTACTAATTGTGGAGGTGTCGGACATGTCGTAGCTGATTGTAAAAGGAAGAATGTGGTGAAGTGTTTCAACTATGGTGAACTTGGTCATATTAGTACAAAGTGTCAGAAACCGAAGCAGGCTCCATCTAGTGGGAAGGTGTTTGCATTGGCGGGAACTCAGACTTCAAGTGCAGATCGTCTGATCAGAGGTACTTGTTTTATTAATAGTACGCCTTTAGTTGCTATTATTGATACTGGAGCGACTCATTCGTTTATTTCGTCTGAGTGCGCGAAGCATTTGAATCTTGTGTTGTCTTTGATGGGTGGTGAGATGGTTATTGATACTCCAGCAATGGGGTCAGTAACTACTTCTTTGGTTTGTTTAAGTTGTCCTTTGACCATTTATGGTAAAGACTTTGAGATGGATTTAGTGTGTTTGCCGTTGGAGGGTTTAGATGTGGTTCTGGGAATGAATTGGCTGCAATTCAATCGGGTTCATATTGATTGTTATCATAAGCTAGTAAGGTTTCCTTCTCTTGAGGAAGACGAAGACTCGAGTTTCTTATCTACCAAAGAGTTGAAGAGACTTTTGGCGGATGAAGCTCAGTTGTTTGGGTTGTTTGCATCATTGGCTGTGGATAGTCAAGTGTCACTTGATGTGTTTCCTGTTGTGTGTGATTTTCCTGAAGTGTTTCATGAGGATATTTCAGACTTGCCGCCAGAGAGAGAGGTGGAGTTTTCGATAGATCTAGTTCCTGGTACTAGACCTGTTTCTATGGCACCTTATCGTATGTCGGCATCTGAGTTGGTTGAGTTAAAGAAGCAATTGAATGAATTGTTGGAAAAGAGGTTTGCGAGACCAAGCGTTTCTCCTTGGGGTGCTCCAGTTTTGTTGGTGAAAAAGAAAGATGGAAGTATGAGGTTGTGTATTGATTATCGCCAGTTGAATAAGGTGACGATTAAGAATAAGTATCCTCTTCCAAGGATTGATGATCTGATGGATCAGTTGGTTGGTGCGTGTGTGTTCAGTAAGATTGACTTGAGGTCGGGGTATCATCAGATTAGGGTGAAAGAGGAAGATATTCAGAAGACGGCTTTTAGGACACGTTACGGTCATTATGAATATTCTGTGATGCCGTTCGGGGTTTCTAATGCGCCAGGCGTGTTTATGGAGTACATGAATCGTATTTTCCACGAGCATTTGGATCGATTTGTTGTGGTGTTTATTGATGACATTTTGATTTATTCTAAGTCTCGGGAGGAGCACGCGGAGCATTTGCGTATTGTTTTGCATGTTTTGAAAGAAAGAAAGCTTTTTGCCAAATTGTCCAAGTGCGAGTTCTGGTTGTCGGAGGTGAGTTTTCTTGGACACGTAATTTCAGGTAATGGTATTTCTGTGGATCCATCTAAAGTAGAAGCAGTTCTACAATGGGAGGCTCCGAGATCTGTTACTGAAATTTGAAGCTTTTTGGGTTTGGCCGGTTATTATCGAAGGTTTATTGAAGGTTTTTCGAAGCTAGCACTTCCTTTGACCCAGTTGACTTGTAAAGGGCAAACGTTCATTTGGGATATTCCGTGTGAGGAAAGTTTTAATGAGCTGAAGAGAAGATTGACGATAGCTCCGATTTTGGTTTTGCCGAATCCTACTGAACCATTTGTGGTGTATTGTGATGCGTCTTTGATTGGTCTAGGTGGGGTACTAATGCAAGAAGGTAAGGTTGTGGCGTATGCTTCGAGATAGTTAAGAGTGCATGAGAAGAATTATCCTACTCATGATTTGGAATTAGCGGCTGTGGTTTTTGTGTTGAAGATTTGGAGGCATTATCTTTTTGGTGCGAGGTTTGAAGTCTTTAGTGATCATAAAAGTTTGAAATATTTGTTTGATTAGAAGGAATTGAATATGAGGCAACGAAGATGGTTGGAGTTTTTGAAGGACTACGACTTTGGCTTGAATTACCATCCTGGTAAAGCTAATGTGGTAGCCGATGCGTTGAGTCAGAAATCGTTGCATATGTCCGCTTTGATGGGTAAGGAGTGGGAGCTTTTGGAATCGTTTAGAGATTTGAGCTTGGTATGTGAAGTGACTTCGGATAGTGTGAGGCTGGGTATGCTGAAGGTTACTAATGATTTTCTGATGACGGTTAGTGAGAAACAGAAGTTGGATGTGAAATTGGTGGATTTGATGTTGGTTGGCGGAAAAGATGCGAGTGGTGATTTTCAGGTGGATATTAATGGTGTGTTGAGGTTCTGTGGGCGAATTTGTATTCCAGACGATTCGGATTTGAAACGGATGATTTTGGAAGAAGGACACCGAAGTAATTTGAGTATACATCCGAGAGCGAATAAGATGTACCAAGATTTGAAAAAGATTTTCTGGTGGTCTGGATTGAAAAGAGATGTGGCTCAGTTTGTGTATGCTTGTTTGACGTGCCAGAAGTCGAAAGTGGAACATCAGAGGCCTAGTAGTTTGTTGCAACCGTTGGATATTCCTGAGTGGAAATGGGATAGCATTTCTATGGATTTTGTAACCGGGTTGCCGAATACACTGAGAGGGCATAATGCTATTTGGGTGGTTGTTGATAGACTGACTAAATTGGCTCATTTCATTCCGATTGACATCAATTTTTCTTTGGAGCGGTTAGCCGAGATTTATATCAGTGTGATTGTGAAGTTGCATGGAGTTCCATTGAGTATTGTTTCGGAACGAGATCCAAGGTTTACCTCGAGATTTTGGGAAAGTTTACAGAAGGCATTGGGTTCTAAATTAAGATTGAGTTCGGCTTATCATCCGCAGACGGATGGTCAAACGGAGAGAACGATTCAGTCTTTGGAAGATTTGTTGCGAGCGTGTGTTTTGGAACAAGGTGGTGCGTGGGATAGTTATCTTGCGTTGATTGAATTCACGTATAATAACAGTTTTCATTCTAGTATTGGAATGGCACCGTTTGAAGCATTGTATGGACGGAGATATCGAACACCGTTGTGTTGGCACGGATCTGGTGAGAGTTCGGTGGTTGGGCCAGAGTTGGTGCAACAGACTACGGAAAAAGTGAAGTTTATTCGTGAGAAAATGAAGGCTTCTCAGAGTAGAAAAAAGAGTTATCATGATCGGAGAAGAAAAGATCTTGAGTTTCAAGAGGGCGATCATCTATTTTGGAGGGTTACGCTGGTAACGGGGGTTGGTAGAGCATTGAAGTCGAAGAAACTAACTTCTCGGTTTATTGGTCCTTACCAGATATCTGCGAGAGTGGGTGCTGTGGCTTATAGGGTGGCGTTGCCGCCGAGTTTGTCGAATTTACATGATGTGTTCCATGTTTCACAGCTTCGGAAGTATGTTCTGGATCCGTCGCATGTGATTCCGATGGATGAGGTTAGGTAAGGGAGAACCTTACGGTTGAGGCACTACCCGTTAGTATTTTGGATCGCAAGGTGAAGCGGTTGAGGGTCAAGGATATTGCACTTGTGAAACTGGCGTGGGGAGGCGCTGCTGAGGGAAATTTGACTTGGGAGATGAAAAGTCGGATGCGGGAGTCGTATCCTGAGTTGTTCGTTTCAGGTAATATTTTCGAGGACGAAAATTTCTAAGTGGGGGAGAGTTGTAATGCCCCAGTTTTGTCAGTTTTTATTTAATTGAGTCGTTTTGATTATTTGATTATTATATTATTTTATTTCTGACTTTTATGTGAAAATATGTTATTTTTCATCGTGAATATATTTTGCCGCGTTTTGGGAACGTTTGTGAGATATTTGAGTGTAAGGGTATTTTGGGCATTTTGGTTTATTTTGTTAAGTTTGGAATATGATAGAATAGAAAGAGAGAAAAATAGTAAGGAGAAAGAAAAAGGGAAGAAGAAAAGTAGAGAGAAAGAAGAAGAGAAGAAAAAGAGAGGAAAAACTTGAGAAAGAAGAAATCAATCTCCCGACTTTTCTACGCGCGATTAAATCGGGTAAGGGTGCGAAACTCGATTATACTATGTTTGTGTATGATTATGTACGTGTTTTCTTGTATGTTTGCTTGTCTTCCATAGCTTTCGAGTTCTAGGTTGGAAATGAGAATCTTGTGAGAAATCGATACTTTCGCGGTTGGAAATCGACGTAAATGTGGTAGAATGCTTGTTGCCATGATTGTATTGAGTTTTGATTGATATATGATGTTTTGGAAATGTTTTGGTAGTAGAAATTATCATTTTAGGTTTCCACACAGCGCTGAGAAATTCTGAGTTTTCCTTGGTTCGCCTAGCGAACCTGGGGCGAAGCAGTAGCGAGTGATGTTTTCGCGGGTTCACCTAGCGAACCAGTTAGCGAGGGTCAGCGAAGGTTCGCTGAGTTGTTCGCCTAGCGAACTTTGGAGGTTTTTGGGTCTGGTAGTTGCTGCCTTGGTTCGCTAAGGGGATCGCCTAACGAACTTTGTATCTGTTTTCTAGCTGGTAGCGGGTTCGCTGGACATTCGCCTAGCGAAGGTGGTAGTGAATGCTCGCTAGAGGGTTCGCCTAGCGAACAGGGCTGTTTGTGTAGTTTTGTTTTCTGCATAACTTTTGATCTGTGGTTCGGTTTGAGGCGTGGTTTGATGCGTTAGAAAGCTTTTAAAATGTTCTTTTTTATGAGGATGGTTTTGAGATTGTTGGCCGATTAAATTATGTCCGAAATTGGAAATTATGTGGTATTGTTATCGACTTTTGCCAGTTACTTGGGTGTAATTGATGGGTTATCCTACAATTTACTTGTGATATATGTTGGATGCATGTGTTTGAATATCGTGACGATGGTTTGTGGCCGCATGGCAATTAAATGCATTATTTTGGGCTTGAGTGTAAAGCATGATTTTGTTGATTAAGATGAGTGCATATATGTGTGCATTTTAAATGTCATGAGTCATTGTATGCCAAGCATCATGATATGCATTCTTGTGACGTCCTGAGTGATGGATTGATTCCAGAGGGAATCTGCTATAACATCGTGCGCCTTAAAAATAAGAGGAATGAATCGCCTTAAAAATAAGAGGACCGAAAGCGATGGTTATAGACGATCGTGTGCCCATGTGGGGTGTGAGCGATCGGGTCGTGTGCCCGTGTGGGGTGTGAGCGATCCATAAACGTCGTGTACCCGTGTGGGGTGTGAGCGACGGGGAACATCGTATGCCCGACGGGGAGTTACAATGATGTAACGAGCGGTGGTTCCAGCAGAGTTCCTGAGTGAACTAGTGATGAGAAACATTGGAAGTTGGTACCGCATGTGCATTGCATGGAGTCGTTGTGTCGGTCTCTGTGCATTTGCATAAACCATGGATTAATTGTGTATGTAATTGTGAATGTGATTAATGAGATGGAATATGGATAATTGTGTTGATGATGAGTGCATTGTGTATGAGTGATGTGTATTGGTGATGGATACCTGATACTTGTACTGTGTTGTGTTATATTTGATTGTGGTGCATTTGTGGTGAGAATATTTTACTTGTGCATTTCTGTGTTATTATATAATTATGTGCAACTGTATTATGATTGTGTTTCTCACCCTTCTGCTGTTTTATAATGCTCTATGAGGCATTGCAGATTAGAGTTGTTGGCGGTCTTTTTGTGAAGCTGGGTCTTCATTCTTTTGTCGGTCGGCTCTGATATGTGACACCTGGTAGTCGGGGTGATCGAGTGTGATTATTTTGTATTGTGTATATGTATCTGTTGGATTGTACATGTATGATTTTGTGTATGACAACAAACTTTTTATGATATATATATATATATATATATATATATATATATATATATATATATATATATATATATATATATGAGATATTCAGTACAGATTTTTCCGCTTTATTCTGTATTTGAATTGTGGGTAGCAGGAACTAAGTTCCTCTGTTTATTTACTACCTGCGGAGTGTTGCATATCTTTATGAGCAGGTGTTGTATGTTTGTTTCAAATTGATGTAACCCCCTCAGTCTATGCCGTGCATGTTTTAAATATACTCTGATGAAATTTTGAATTTTTGATTACCGCTTTAATAGCTTTGGGGTATAGATTGGGGGTGTTACACCCAACATCAGCATTTTTATTATTTTTAGTATTGGATGGCGCACCCAATATTAACACTCAGTGTTTTGTAGAACTGAGGTAATATCTCAATTTTATTACCTCAGTTTTATGTAAACACCTAGGGGATAAGTTTTTTTGTACTATTGTTTACACCTGTATTATAGAACCATATTCCTGAATATAGAACCATATTTTGCAGATTCCTGAAATAGAAACATTGTACATTTTGTCAATTTCTCAATCTGAAACATTGTACCACAAATATTCATTGATTAAACCAAATGCAAACCCAAAATGGCACAAACTTTATAATCTTACATCAAAACTAAAACAAAGGATTATGGAACAAAAGCAATAAACAAAATGGAAAGTTTTGTAGGTTGTCCAATAGGATTTGTCACTGGTCCTTAAGCACCTATAGTTTGAACAAGATTTGAAACTAATTAGGCCAATCAACAAAAACTTTAAATATATAGTACAATTATTAAAAAGGAGTAAAATGACTAGTTATAAATTTCAAAGGGATATAAAACATTTACTTACTAGTTTCCCATATCCCATCTTCATGATCACGATGAATAGCATGCACATCATCTGAATCATTTTCTTCAGATGCTTGACGTACATGTGTTTCTTAACAAGGCGTCTCATGTAACACCCCAAATTCGAATATGATTAATTGTTGCTTATTTGAGGATATAAGGTGATTTTGACGATATGTGGTTATGTGGCACGAATGCATTGTGGTGAAATTATTTTAATAATATTAATAGTAAGAATAATCATATGGTATTATTCAAATTATTGTTTATTATTTAAAATAATAGAAGTGGGAGTATTGAGGGTATGTTGGTCATTAGGGATGGATAAGTGAGGGTATAATGGGAAGAGCACATTTAGGGGTATTTTAAGAGAGAATAGTGAAAGGAACTCATTATTCGTATTATTTTTGAGGAAGAGGCAAAGGTGCTTTGAAGAACAAGTGAGAAGGAGGCTAGGGCATAGAAGAATTCTGGCAAAACTCCAAGAGAAGATCGAAAGAATCAAGACTCTAAGGTAAGAGGAGTATCACTTTGCAATATTTTGATATAAAGATTAGGTGTTGGTGGGTGATTGGGGTTTTGGGGGGGAAATCTAGGGTTTAGAGGTTAAAGGTGATGATTTTAATGATTTGTTGTGTTGTGGTTGTTGTGAATGATGTATGTGTGTTAGATATAGGTTATAGTGACTTAATTTGTGTTAATAGGGGTGAAAAATGCAGTTTAAGGGTATGAAATCGAGAGGGGAGAAGTGCTGTCATCGCAGAAATTTTTGACCAATTCGCAGAGGGCGCTTATCCCCGTTTAGCGCGCTTAGCGTGGTCCCCTCAGGCAGCTTGTTTTCAAAACTTCAAAAATTCGTAACTTTTGATTCGTAAGCCCGTTTGGGTCGCCGTTCGAATAGTTGGAAAGCTGACTTTATGTACTTTATGTTAAAATTATTTTCAATGATAGATTTCCAACTATTCGACAAGCCATGTGTGCTTTCTTGTATGTTCCAATGTGTCGCCGTGAAATGTGGACATCAGTCGCATGAATGTGTGTCGTGATTGTGAATTATGAGGTTGTATGATGTTGTTGTTAAGTTGTTGTGGCATACCATGCAATTGTGATAGTTGTTGCTTATAATGTTGTGTGTGGATGTTGTTGAGTGGTTATGGTATGATGTGGTGTGAATTAACCGGTAAAGGTAATAGTGGTTGTTTGTGATGTAGTCGAATGTTGTGGGGTATTGTTGTTGTAAATATGATGCTATGTGTTGAAGACTATATGATGCTTATGTTGATCTAGAGTATAACGATAGGGTGTTGTTGTTTTATGATGTTAATTATATTTGGGAACTTATATGATGATTATGCATTGATTTCTTATGAAGGTATGAGTTATGTGAATGATGTTACTATAATGAAGCTATGATGGAATAAATATATGATGTGCATGTTTTGATGTTCATACATGCTATGTGACGAACATGGCGATCAAATGAATTGGGATGCTGTAGTGTGAAACGAAGTAATGATGTTATAATATGATGTTTCGATGAATTAATGATGATATGAGTAACATGAGGTTTGATGAATGATGATGCACGTAATGACTTTTATTGATGTTGATGATTGTGACGTTGTGCATCATGCATTCATAGCATTTAGACTTTGGTCTATTAACGATTTTAGGACTTCGGTCCAGTGACGATGTTAGGACTTCGGTCCAGTGGTGGCTTCAATCCCATTGTGCGGATTGGAGTGTTTTGTGACGTGCTCCCTTGTGGAGGGTTGATGGCCTAGTGTCCATTATTATGACGATTTGGTACCACATGCATTTTATGACGTTGCATTTCATTCTTGGTGGCATTATATGATTGCATGTTTGTGATGTCGAGGACTTGGTGATTTATATGATGTTTTGGGTGAGTTGCTATGATGTTTGTTTATGACGAATGTGTACCCGTTAATGTCTTTTCTTTATATGAATTATATTGAATTGTGATTACTCACCCTGCCTGTTTGAATGTTGCCTCTACGTGGGTAACGTGTAGATATTCAGGAGTAGCTTCTCGATGTGTGAAGTTCTAGCTTGGAGTTGTTTAGCTTATTTCCGTAGAGTTGTATGGTGTCTTGCTCTGATAGATGTAACATCGAGTGAGGAAACGCTTAAGTGCATATTATGCTGTTTGTTAGAATGATTCTTATGAGTTACCATATACCGATTTTAATTGATGATGATTGTTGACAATGACCCAAGGGTCTTGATGTTTTGATGAAATATAAGAAGATATTTGAATTTATGATTCCGCTGCAAAGTTTGAATTTAGTTGTGGATATTACTAAAGAAACTATTATTTTAACAATGTTTTGAAAACCCGTGTTACGGGGCAGGATCCTAAAATTGATGTTTTATGAAGAAATGTGACACCTTTTTATGATGTACTCTGATTCATTTAAGTATACTTATTGCGTATATTATGTTGGGTTAGAAGGGTGTTACATCTCATAGTTAAAATCTTGATTTTCATCAGTACTATTGGGAAAATGTTTACCTTGAAGATCAATTGTCCGTCTAGGATTAGAAGGATTAGTGACATAAAAAACTTGTTTAGAAGTGAAAAATTACATTTAGAAATGTCGCATGAACTCCAAGTAATTACGTTAAATTTAGGAATACGTGACAATAATTTACAAAGATCCGATGCACTACTCTCTTTGCAAATGAAAAATATGTGGGAAAATTGAATTCTGATAAAAAAAACAAGAACAACCTTTGCTCTTCCCAAAGGAGAGAAACGACTATAATGATTGAAAATTTTATTCATTTCTCAAGACAGTCACACGTCATTCAAGAATATCAACCATTATAAGTAATCATTGCAAGCATTAAATCACCAGATGTCTCATCTTCCATGAGCAGCGCTTGAGTCACTCAACCTCTTCTATAAATGCACACTATCATATACTTAATTTCCTCTTCTTCAACCTACTCTTATTAACTTCCTAGAAACACGAGTTCTCCATCTAAGAAGGCTAAGAACATTATCTCAATAGAAGTCACTGTTGAGAACAAAACCATCACCACAGTACAACACCATCAACAATCAACTGAAGAAGCCCAACCATCCAGGTCTATTGTTGTTAGAGATGCATTGAGGGTGAGGAAGGCCAAGAAGAAGAAGAATATGCTGAAGAAGAAGAGAAAGGTGACAAGGAAGATTGTTTAATATGGCTCAGATGAGGGTTGTGAGGAGAGAGTCATAGATTGGGAAGATTCATGTAATGCTAGAGGATATTGTTCTGATGTGAAAAAATTATGCAATCCAAGAATCTTGTACTCTTTTCTTTTGATTAATGAAAAAATGAAAAATAAATAAAACTAGTACACAACCAACAAAAATTAAGCTTCTCAACAACAAGAACAAGAAGAACAACAACAATAACGGTAATGGAGAATAACAAGAACAACAATAATGGACCAAAGCAACAACAAGAACAAGAAAAAAATAATTAGATATCGGAGAATAATGGTTAGAAAGTTTTTTCGTTCACTATGGCTCCTTGGAGAATAAGTGTTCTTTCATTGGTTGGAGAAGAAGTGTTCTTTCGCTAGGGCTCGAGAGGTGAATGAGGTAGACACCGAGGGAATGAAAAATATAAAGAGAATAACAAGAACAACAGTAATGGAGAATAACAAGAACAACAATAATGGACCAAAGCAACAATAAGAACAACAAGAACAACAACAATAATAACATACCAGATAATAATGGTGAGAGAGTTTTTTTGTTCGCTAGGGCTCCTTGGAGAATAAATGTTATTTCGTTGGCTGGAGAAGAAGTGTTCTTTCACTAGGGCTCAAGAACTGAATGAGGTAGACACTGAGTGAATAAAAAGTATAAAGAGAATTTATTGCGGTTATACTGAAAACCGAGGTAACATGTTCGACGTAAAATCTATAAAAAATAAAGCGGCTTTTTGGTTTCAAAAAGAATAACAAATTAGAGAGTATGCATCTCGGTTTTAATGAAAACTGAGGTAACATATCCGACATAAATTCTATAAAAATTAAAGGCGCCTTTTTGGTTCCATATAAAACATAAAACTGCAGGAGCTAGGAATCGAATCTCAAACCCTGAGCATTTATTTATGTTGGTTTTTCATAAAATTGCGGTAACAGATTTATTTTTTTATTAAATAAAACAAGGCGATCCCGTTACATACACCCTCGGTTTTATATTGTTCGTGGTGAAAGCTTCGTCATAAAAAGCATTATTTGTTGTAGTGTCTCAATATTAATTCTTGGGGAGAGTAGTAGTCTTTTTATTTTGACTGAACCTCTATAATTCTCGGTGTTCTCTATTTTCGCTTAACTTTTTATTTTGTAAAATTTATATTCTAAAATTTATTTTCCACTGTTTAATATTTAAACTATTTTCAAAATTACTTTAAACTCCGATTCTAATCCAAAACGTTTTTCAAAACCACATTTTTCTGAACCACACAAATCACCCCCTCTTGTGTGTGAAGTAGGATGTCCAACAATAAGCACTTCAATCTTGGTGAGGCTTTGATATGTATTCCAAATAAGTACCATCATTCGATGATGTATCAGTAAACTCTAACTTATCTGCTTGCATCTTTGACCGCTTGTTAACCACACAAATTGCATTATCGATGACTCTTATTAGTTGTCATCATCAAAAGCATATTCACCATTATGGGCATGTTGTTGATAGTTTCCTTAATTACTTGACCATTAATACATGGTTCCACAAGAATCACAAGGTCTTTTGACTATGAATTGTAAGATGCATTTGACAAGGTGTTTGAATACCTAATATGAATGTTGTGTAGTTGCATGTCCCTACTTAATTCAAGGGGAGCATCTATATCCAATTACTTTATTGATTGTCTTATCACTTTCATCTTTGATTTACTTTAAATTTGTTGAGTCTCCTTCATGATTTCACTTCTCGTAATCAAGTTTGAAAAGATTCGTTTTTAGCATGCATAAAATTTTGGTTAGATTTGATCTTGAGCATGATGTTTTTTGATCAATTGCATGAGTAAGTGGAATGAAAATATTTTATGTTTTTGATTTAAGTGTGATTCAAAGTAAAATCTCAAAGTGCCTTTAAAACCATGAAAATTTGAGATTTTACATGTTTGATTCAAATCATGAAGTTTACACACATTTTATGATTCTGATCATTGGATAGAAGTAAAACTGGGTCATTTGATTCGAATCATTTTGTACACTTGATTCAAATCATTTTCCTGATGTCCAATTTTGTTTGATTTGATTCGAATCAAATTTTGAACATGATTCGAATCACACACTTTTTCAATATTTTTGAGTCAGGGTTGTGACATTTGACCCGAATCAATTTTTATACATGATTCAAATAACATGGCTCATGATTCGAATCACTCTGATTCGATTCAACTAACACTTTTTCAAAATTTTGTTTTCCTTTTATTCCGCTTGACTTCCTCATTTGATTCAAATCATAGAATGCTCTTGATTCAAATCAAATTGACGTTTTCAACCATTTTCTGTGCTTATTCTCAAGCACATATAAAACCTTTTTGTCATCATTTCTCATAGAACATATATCATTCTGATCATGGTTTTCATTGTGATTTTAGTGAAAAATCAATTTCCTTTATTTTGAATGTTCAAAGTCTTGCAACAAAATTCTTGCATTTTCATATTTAGTTTTGGTCCCGATATTGATTACAAGAGATTTGTAATTGATTAAAGGAGGCGTATCCTTGAAACTAATCATTCTTTGAGATCTTGTTGAGTTTTTCAAGTTGTTAGCAATATTTAGGTGATTGTCAATTGTGGTGACAAATTCCATTAAAAGAAGTAGGTTCTTCTCTATAGAATTGCCTTAGTAGTAACTCTATGGAAGGCTATCGATAAGGCAGAATTCTTCTCAAATCTTTGGAGAATACACCGCTTAAGGAATCGATAGGATCAAGGAGTTGGTTTCTACACACAAAGGCTTGGAGAAGAATTGGTGATATCGGAAGATTCAAGAAACGTAATTCGAGCAAAGATTACATAAAGGAGTTTGGCAAGTGTGTTGTATACAAGTCAAGATCCAAATAGGAGATTTATTTTATCAATTGTATTGTGGATTGGTGATTGTATGAACTCTTGGGTATGTTTTTCAAATAACAAGGAACTATGCAGGTTCTAATGGGAAACCATTGAAGAGTCCACGCAGGCAAAGCGAGGACGAACGCCAAAGCACTATAAATCTCAATGTCAAATATCTCTCTCTCTCTCTCTCTCCCTTATTTACACATTTAATTTTGTAGTATTTGCAGTCTTAGTTTTCAATTCCATCGTATTATATCATTTGTTCATTGATAGTAATTTATTACATAAGCGTTATGTTTTGTTGGAATTCGATAACTAGTCAAGCTAGATTGGTGATTAAGTTCCGTGAAACAAATTGTCCTTAGAACTCCATTTATTGAATCATTGTGTAAACACTTCTTGTGCATTACACAATTGAATTATTTCATACCAAGTGTTTCATCATATTAATCTTTGATATTTTTGAAACGATTGGTGTTAACTTGATCAAAATTCAAACAACATAATTTTGATTTTCACAACAAACCTTCAGCTCGCAATGTATTTTTTGAAAAAAAAAACTCATTTTGAAAATGAAGAATGAATTTTAAATTGGGTTTATTCACCCTCCTCTAGACTGTTTTTCTACTTCCATATTCATTCCCAACAATTGGCATCAAGAGCTGGTATTTTAATTGTGTCTAGTCGACATCCAAAAATTTGTGAATAAGTCGAAATATGACGATCCAAAGGGGGCGTATAATAAATCACCTATTTTCAAAGGAAAAAATTATATTTATTAGAAATCGATCATGTATGTACACTTGTTATCGGTTGACAAAAGTCTGTGGTGTGCCATCATCGAGGGACCATATATTCCCAGGGGCGCTAATGACATTGTTAAACATTCAAATAATTGGGATTATGTTGAAACCAAAAAGGCTTCATATGATTTAGAAGTATGGAACATACTTATTTATGCACTTTGTGCTAAAGTGTTCTATTCGATTTCACATCATATAGGTGCTAAAGGTATGTTGGATGCTCTCCAAACTCTCTATGAGGGAACATAGGACATCAAGAATTCTAAAATCAATATGTTTTATATAGGAGTTTGAACTATTTCACATGGAACCTGGAGAATTCGTGGATTCCATGCAAACTAGATTCACTACTACAAATAATACTTTTTATGACAAAGGATTCACCTCGAACATGCCAATAACCGAGCTTATAGGTCTTGGGAGTGACATGTTTGATTTTTTTTAAAAACAACCTAATACCTCGGTGTTTTTTAAAAACCGAGGTAACATAACTATTTGGGAACACGCTTCAAATCCTAGTAACTACATTGCAAGTTTTTTTAAGTAATTTCTCAATTGGTGCCTTCCAATCTTCCATTTTTTTCTTAGTTAATTTATTTTTCTTCATTTATTTTTCTTATTAATTAGTAATTTTCAAAATTTTTGTTATCAATAAAAACGAATAGGCAATAATATGAAAGGAAATATTTCATTAATTAAAAACGAGACAACAAATAACTATTCAACATATTTAAATTTCAACTCAACTTCAATAGTATCTATCCCTAACTTAGAGAAAATTTCATAAAGAACTCTTCCTTATGGTATGAGGAAAGTGATTTCATCCCTAGAGATGATTATCATTTCATTTAAGAAATTAAAAATGGTTAAATGAAGATTAGCTATGATGTTCTTAGTAAGGAATAACACTAGTTACTTATCATTCCAAGTAAGCATTTGCAGTTCTTTCTCTCTTGGACAGAGATTTGAAACTATAAGTTGATACAAAAGTTTTCCAATTGGTCATATACTAGCAGGATTGCTGAGATTATTGTTGGTTGCATAAATTAGGCAAATGTGGTCTTTATAGACATTGTTGAATCTATCATGTTCAACACAAACACCTTCCTCTTCACATTTTATTGTCCGAGCAATAAGTGACTAAGTAATTGTGATAGGAAAGCCATTGACATAGGACTGGATTGACTCAACATCATGACTATATGGCCCAACGGAGGCATTTAACCATAACTATTTAACAAGATTAATGTAGATGGGTCCATTAAGAATGTCAAAGTAACTATTCAACTTTTGTTTGCGAATAGTTTTCCTTAGATCAAAACCTTTGTTTTTCAAATCATCAAAATCGACAAACTTTTCATTGATTACAAACAAAATATTTTCATCTAAGGTTGTTGAAGACATTTTTGAAGAAAAGATAAGACTTTGAAACTAGGTTTGAAGACACAAAGAGTTGGAAATGAGCCGTTGAAACAAGGAATAATGTTTAAATAAAGTGGAGAATAGGAAGTGAAACAATCAGAGAAGCTCAAACGCCTTGAAAATCCAAAAGATACATTACATTTTTTAATATGGATGATCATTTCTATTCTAGTGATATAATTCCAATGCGCGCCATGATTTATTTTTTTTAGAAGTAGAAATCACATATGACCTCGGTTTTTCAAAAACTCCGAGGGGAAAAACAATTCAGGAAACTATTTTTATTTATTATAATTTTTTTGTAAGCTAAATGATATATCTCGTCGGTTTCCTTAATAACTGAGGTATAAGATACATAACATGTTACTATTAAAGCCCTCGTTAGACATATTTTACCCCAATCCTAACTTATATGTAGTCGCTCCAAACTCGAACACATCATTCTTTTGGGATCCATCTCACAAAATGGTGTTGATGCTGTTGTTGTTGTTGTTGTTGTTGTATTTAGAAGCTTGTAAAAGTTCTCCATGATGGATTGCAAGTGCAGAATTTTTTTTCCAATAGAAGTTGGATGCATTCAATGGTTGGACTAGATAACTCCTAGAAATTGTATGCGTGCAATATTTAGACCAGATAACTTCTTACACCAAAATTTTGGTTTTGTTGTATTATTTTGTTTCAATATTATGTGTAAATAATGTAATTAAAAAAAACATGTTCACCTCGGTTTTTATAGAAACCGAGGGGATAACTTAGCATTCTTAAACAAATCTTTGTTGTTCATTTCGTGATTATCAACGCTCAAGAAACTACCATTAGTGATCCACGTGATACCTAAACAATTTCCATTATAAAGGCTTTCTGATATCTAAAATTAATAAAGAAATGTATATCCTCCACTTTAACTTTTGCCATTAGCGATGGATTGCAAGTGCAGAAAATTATCTAGGTTTAAGGTTTGTGTTTTTAAATATTCATTTGAGCAGAAAATCATTTATTTTTAAATCCTTTTTTCTAACCCTTTTATTTTTTTATATCATAGACAAATACTTCCAAGGTGAAGCATTTGACCTTGCCTAAATATCAATGAGTCGAAGATCCAACATATGATCTTCAAGGATAAATTAATATTTATTTTAATATTCTGTGTAAACAATATAGTATTTTGGGAAAACATAATCACTTCCCAAGGCAAAGATCCAATATCTCCACACTCATGAGACTGTTTGAACATTGATCAGCAATCACTCTAGTTTCAACCTAGCTAAATGTCAGAGCACTTGTGCAGTTCTTCCTATATACTTCCATCCAGGAGATCTGATAGGAGATCCTGAAGTAGATACACTCTCTTATAGGGTTGGAAGCAAAAATAAATTGCTTATGGCTCTTCTTCCAAGGTATGACATTCTCATGTCACACTTCTGAGCGCTCCTGCAACATGTTCTTGACCATCTTCTCTTCTGACTCTATTATTCAAAAGTGCCTTTATGAGTGGACTTGAGAGACAACTCAAGTATCTTTGGCAACTTTCAACATGACATAGAGTATTTTGAATTGGATACACAAGACCTCAACTCAACCTTTTTCCTCCTATTGTCCTTCATATTACTTGATTGAAACTATCTCCTAGACAACATAGAAGGATCCTTCAGAGGTCTCCAGATCACAGTGCTCCCTTCTGTCTATTACTCCCAGCTAGACGTGGCAAGAACACCTGGAGAAAATAACCCATCTTCAACATGCACCAGGTAAGATGTCACAACATCTTATCAGGCACCATGTGTAGCAATAACATCATTATCAGCAGCGGAGAATCTTCACAATGTATCAGTCAACCATCAATAGTTGTTTGTCCGGAATAACCTATCCCACAACACCAAAGAATGATTTGATCATGTAACCTCCTTCCTTGTTCAAAGACCAGAAAGTATCTTCCCTAGAACTCATCCAGAAACAGACCAGGATGCCTGCTCTGATACCAATTGAAATTCTGGCATGCAGATCACAGATGTCCTATTAAAATTCGAGACATTGATCTTTGCTAAAACTAAACAAGGACAAAAACAAGAACCTTCATGAAACTGCAGATTCATAAAACAATGTCGTGACAGATGTTTCAACATCAGTCAAGACATAAACTTCTGAACAAGAACAGACTGAATATATCATAACAGAATGAGAAATTTCCAAAAATAACAAATAATGAAAATAAAATCTCCAAAAATAAAATCAGGTTAAGAAAAATAAATGAGAAATTTAGAATTTATTATGGGATATTTTGGAGTTAAAATGGATTTAATATGAATTTTTGAAGTTAAAACAATTTAAAAATGAAAAAGAAAGTAAAGCTGAAAAAAACAAGAAGCGTTGAATCTGGCCTCATTAATTTACGTGGCAGATCCAACGCATCTCATTTGATGGCGCATGATGGAATTTAAGGGAAAAAGCGCATCAGATCCACAAAATGTCACAACCATCAGATCCAAGTCAATTGACTAATTTATGCGCATCCAAAGATCCAGATGAGAGGGAGCATCACGGTCCTTCAAAGAAATAACGTATCTGAACAGATTTAAACTCAAACAGACTTAGGCCACCGTGGCTACACTCTGGTCATCTTCTTTGGTGATTTGCTCATCGGAATTTGCTAAATGGAAACGTTAGGACATGAGACCACCATCATTGCAACCGCTGTCTTATCACGAATTCAACTTTATGCTCAAAATTCATTTATCTAAACTGAGCATGGAGAATTTCATAGAAATCTCATAATTAAGCAAAACATAAAAAACAAAATTAAATGATGAACACAATCAATCAATAGCAGATAAGTTAGGGGAAAGCATCAGAGAGTGATGAACTACATCGTGGTAACTTGTTTGAAACAAAAGGATGCTTCTAACTACTTGAACGAGTGAGTGATGAAAATGATCTGAAACTGGATTTGGTGAGGATGATTAAGAAGCTTTCAATACTTGGAAATTATTGGAATAGCCTCTGGAGGTATCAAGGAAGTTGTATGAATCAAGAATTTGCTCTGAAATGGCTTGGAAATGTGAAAACGAAACTCTCAAATGGATGGTTCAAGTGTGATATGGGCATAGTGTTTTTGTCTCTCTAAAGCTTGGGAATGAAGCAATTGAGGTCCTCTATTTATAAGAGAGGATGATGGAATTTTGAGAGGGGTGAAATGATCATAAATTGAGTGATTTCGTGTGCACCCTCCAAGTGAAGAAAATGTGACTTGTAATTGCTCAAAACTCAGTTAAATCATGCGTTTTGTGAGTGACTTGGTTTCTGGGAACTTCACTAATCACGTTTAGATGGACAACACATGATAAATTGGCTTGTAATTGAGAACTAGTGAATTCCAAAATTCTGATCATGGTGATTTCTTCAGCTTCAAGTAACCATGTTTGATTCAATGGGTCATCTTGTACACGGGGCTTTTTGATCTCATTATTTTTGCAATTTGTTAACATCATAACAAAGACCACAATCTGACAAGAAAGGTTTCATTTGGATGCTTGTGGAAAAATTTATGGTATGTTGAAGTTGGCATAAATATCTGGTAATGTGATCATAAAAATTCTAAGTTCAAAGTGGCTGAAAATGACCTATAATGTATCAATGATTTCCATGGCCATCCAAGCATAATTAGCTTTTGAACCTTGAAGAAAATTTGTAGAGGGCATTTCAAAGAGTAAGTATAAAAAAGAACCATCCTAAAATGTTGAAAATTGAAGAAGTTAGGATTCTTGAAAGTTAAGAAAAAGTCAATTGAAAATAGGTTAAAATTTCACTAAGTCCATAAATGACCTATAATGCTTCAAAATTTTGATGATCCTACAAGCATAATTGGATCTTGTCATTTAAAGAGAAATTTAAGAGGGTGTTTAGAAGAGTCATATGCAAAAAGAATCATTCAAAAATTTTGAGAATTGAAGGAGTTGTGATCCTTTGAACTTTGACTTTCAATGTTGACTTTTTAGGTCAAACCTCCTTGAATCAACTTGTGATCTTGGAATTTTCTTGCATTTCAGGGTACATGGATGATCACATGAACTCAAAATAATGTCCATTTGAATGTCCTTTGATTAAATTAACCAAAGCATGAGGTAACTTGTTGATGAAGGCATGCAAATAAACACATGAACCTTTGGCTTTTCTTGAAGAACAAGCTACTAAACCTTGAGGTATGCTTGATCAAAATGAGATTGAATGATGTTTGAGATCAAACACTTTGAGATTAATGGCCATGATTTGATGAAATAGCCCTTAGGAGTCAATGGTTGACCACACTTTGACTTGAGGGACCAAAACCCTAGTTGAGGAGCCATACTTGATGCTTTTGATACAAAACCCTACCTTGTAAAGAAACAAATGGGACAAAGCATATTTTTTGATATTTTGATTAGAGGTTAGTAAGATATAAAACATATAAACACAAAGAGAGGTGCTTTATGATCTCTGCAACGACAAACCCAAGGATGAGAGGGCTAGAGGAGAACCAAATTTGTGATCTTGATGCATTGTGAAGATGCAAATGAAGTGAGATCTTAAGGTTAAAAATTAGGGTACGATACCATTGCTTTATTTTTATCATTCTCTTATAATAAAAGAGAGTCCAAAAAAAATAATTTTGGATCCCAAGAGATGGGGCCAAACTACCTCTTGGTCCCACCACTAGCCTTTTTGGTTTCAGAAGTTAACTTAGCCGTTGAAATAGTGGCATCAAAACCTAACGAACCAAAAGGTAAAATCTTCTTAACTTTGACACCTCATTATCTCCAAGAACTACCTTTTCCACCTCTATCAAAGGTTGCTTGTCCTTACTCTTGAAAGCAAAAAGAGTTTGAGTACCTGTATGAGTAGGGGACAGACTACCTCAGTCAACAACTCATTTTCGTCCTTCTGCATAACCTCTTTCCAGATCCCTTTAGAATCCGAGTCTGATGAAAAAACTTTGACCTGGTTCACGTTATTAGCCAAAATACGACGAGGGCCGTGAGCATCCTCAATCATTTTGATCCTAAAAGGCACTCCGTTAATCAAAACAGCTAGTTCTGACCAAGAATCTTGCAACATCCATGCTAGAACCCTTTGAAGTATTTTCATCTGCACATATAAATTTCCCCACCGTGTTAGCAACCAATTCAAAGAACGAGAAATTCCAGGCATGACAAGGAATTTCGTAACACCTCAACCAAGTAACTCGCTCATTTTTGACATCTTCTTCCCTCCTTTTCCTAATCTCTGAAAACCACTACCCCCACTAGCTTTTAGCTTCTCGAATAAAATCCCTTATTTCTCCAGGTTCCGACACCTCAAAGAGGCAGAAATTTTCCCCCAGAGGTATGATTTTGATGGAAAAGTATCCCTTTATTTAAAAGCTTATTTGTATGTTGTAGGACATTCCCGGATCAATTACGACACCCACAAATGCTTTCCTCAATCTATTCATCATGTCTTTTTCTGATTGATATTTTAACAAAGCTAAACTACCTTCCCCCTCCATAATTCTCGAACCAAAACTTTTGTTAACAACGCCTGCATAAGAACGAGCACCAACTCTTGCCGCAGAACTAAAATTTTCAACTTTCCCATTGCCACATGTCGCGGCCGGCAAAAATATCGAGTCACCATCATATTTTTTTAAGGAAAATAAATGATAAACCTAAAATCCTAATCCTAAGGGTAGAGATTCCTAAGGTTCGGGAGTCGGTTAAGTGAGGGGAAGGTGTTAGGCATCCCTCACTTCCATTGTACTCAATGGGATCCTCCTTAAGCTCTAGGGTATGTTTGTTTGTCATTTTAATGTTTGACTTTATATTTATTAATTACAAAAATTTGAAGTTTTTTATTATTATACTTGCTAGGGCTTATAACCCTATGCCTACGTACCCTCAATTTTGAAGGATCAGAGTAACCGTAGTTCAACTCCCCTATTCCTACCCCCTAATCCTATTCCTAACCCTAATCCCCAAACTTAATCCACTATTTATACTCTTGGATAAAGAGTTATATCCCCTAAATCTATTATTTATACTCCTAGATAAGGAGTTCTATCCCTTAATCTATTATTTATACTCCTAGACGAGGAGTTTTATCCCTTAATCTATTATTTAGGCTCCTAGACGGGGAGCTATATCCCTTAATATATTATTTATACTCCTAGATAAGGAGTTCTATCCCTTTATCTATATTTATACTCCTAGATAAGGAGTTCTATCCCTTTATCTATATTTATATTCCTAGACAAGGAGTTCTATCCCTTTATCTATATTTATACTCCTAGATAAGGAGTTCTATCCCTTTATCTATATTTATACTCCTAGATAAGGAGTTCTATCCCTTTATATATATTTATACTCCTAGACAAGGAGTTCTATCCCTTTATCTATATTTATACTCCTAGACAAGGAGTTCTATCCCTTTATCTATATTTATACTCCTAGACAAGGAGTTCTATCCCTTTATCTATATTTATACTCCTAGACAAGGAGTTCTATCCCTTAAAATCCCTTATCCATTGTTTATACTCTCGGATGGAGAGTTTTATCCCTTGGCCTATATTTATACTCTTGGAACCTAAGAGTGCTATCCCTAAATCCCATCCCTTATTTAGGCTCTCGGACCAAGAGCTTTATCCCACATTTTAAATCCTTAAAAAATCCCTTATATCCCAAATTTAAAAAACAGTGAAATCCTCAAATTCCCTAGAATTTAATAAAACCCAAAATACCATTTATGCTAAAAATATAGCAAAAACAATTCCCCAGATTATCCTAAAAAATGATTTTTTAAAATCAGTATAAATCCTAAAATAGCAGAATTTTAATCCCCAAAAAATATTTAAGAGTAAACATTTTTAAATATATGTATTAAAACCCAACCCAAAATTCTCCCCAAAACCCTAAATCAAACTCCTAAATAATAAATTAACTCCTATTTTTTTTTAAAGAAAAAACCCAAGTATGTTAAATACTTAAAAAATGTAAATTTAAACCTAACCCTACAATTAACCCAAAAATTCCTCAATAAAATTCCTAAATAAAATTAAATCCTTATTTAAAAATAACCATTTTAAACATATAACACTATTTATCACGACCCAAAATAAAACCCACTAAATAATTAAATTACATTATTAAATTAATTATTAAAAAACCTAAATAAAACAATTACCCCATCAAATAATTAAAATAAGTTATTAATTTAATTATATATAAAACCTAAATTAAAAAATCTAACCCAATTAAACAATTACATTAAGTTATTAATTTAATTGATAAAAAATCCTAATACAGAAATTAACCTAATTATACAATTAAATTAAGTTATTAATTTAATTGATTAAACTAACCCTAAAACCCTATTTCTTTAAAAAAACCCTAAATCAATATTTGAACAAATTAAATAATCAAATTAAGTTATTAATTTGATTATAAAGAAAAACCCTTAATTAAAAAACCAATTACATAATTAAATTAAGTTTTTAATTTAATTATAAAGAAAACCCTTAATTAAAAAATCCAAATGAAGTTGTTAATTTAACCCTAAATTAAAAATCTAACCTAATCAAACAATTAAATTAAACTTATTAATTTAATTATATATAAAGACCCTGAATAAAATACCTAGATTAAAATGAATTAGCACTAAAAGCCTGATTACATAATTAAATCAAGTAATTAACTTAATTACGTAAAATAAAAACGGGGGGTGTGATTTCCTACTGAACTTAATAATGGGCCAGGTTGGGGGTCCTAATATCATTCTTGGCGCAAGGCCCATTTACCAAAGTCCAAGGTCTGAGGGAAAAAAAAACACCCTGGAGAGAGTCAATGGTTGACTCCCTCAGAGACATCTGATGATGGTCAGACGATCACCTTTCCTTTGGACATCCCCCATTTGATCCTAGAGTAAGCTGATTGTGCGGACGCGATGGAAAGTCAGCGCAGACTCACCTTGCGATCCCACACACCGGATCCCTTAGTTGACTGGATAGTCAACTCATCCGAGAGACATCTAAGCGCCACATGGCACGGATCAGAAGCGTCCAAGAGAGCATACATAAGGTGGAGTTCCTTCAAACTCCCCTCATTTCTCACTCCACTCTCTCTCTAAACTTCTCTCTCCCTCTCTCTCTCTATTCCCAACGCTCTTTCCTCTCTCTAAATTTCTTTCTTCGGTGAGGTTCTTCGGCCACCATCTACCACCCTCTAAACCACCATCAAACCCAGGTTTCCGGTGAAGCTTTAACCAGAACCTTCATCCCGTATGAACCCTAACCCCAGAATGATGAACCCTAACCCCCAATCTCAAGAACCCTACCCCCAGTCCCTAGAACCATAACCCTCAGAAGAGGAACCTTAACCCTATATACGAACCCTAACCCTAATCTACGACCAGAAAACCGTAAATCAAACCCCAAACAAGCAATCGAACACAGAATCACAAACAACCACGTGATGCAAAAATAAAGCTAAGTGGTTCCTTCACTTACCTCTCCTTGCCGTGACCGATTAAGCCGATATCCTCCCTTTCTTTTTCTTTCTTCTTTTTGATTGCTAATCCCTTTTTCTTTTTGTTCGCAGGTGACAATTGATGGGGTTCTGCTCAGGGGCTTAGGGTTCTGATGATGAACCTTAATCCTCTATCCGATTGAGCTTGGAGTGAAGGTTGGGGATTTACGCAGCCGTGTTCGTGTTTTAGCCTTAGGGTTTCCTCCCTTTTTCTGATTTTAATTTTAGTTTATATAGGGATTAGAAATTAGGTTAGGGTTAATTAGATTGATTCATTTAGGAATATTAGAATCTGATTGAGATTTGTAATTAGAGACTTGATCTGATCCATATAATTTGATTTGATTTGTTGATTGTAATTTTAGAGTTGATCCGATTTTATATCTTGATTGTAAAATTAAAAAAGTTTCTGATTGATCCACTTTGATTTGTCTTTGATTTTGTTTGCCTTTGATTCTGCGCAACTCTAGGGTTTGCGATTTGGGGAAGACGACCCCTTGGGTCAACAATTTTGACTCATAATAAAAATAAAAATAATAATAATAAAAGATAAAATAAATAACAATAAATAAAAAATAACCACATAAACCAATATCCATTAAAAATAAAAATAATAAAATAAAAATAAAAACGGGAATTCTATTATTCTTAACATTAATCCACCTAATCAATAAATGATACAAAAAAAATACAATAATAAAGAATAATGATATCAAAACCATATTACTAAAATAAACAGTAGATAAAAAATAAAACGATAATAATAATCAATAACCGAGCTAAAAAAAGAAATAATTAATGATAATCATAAAAAATGATACCTTAATATCCATATCATTAAATACCCTAATTACTAAAAATAAAAATCCTTAACTTCTAAAAAATCCATTAATCCTAATGACTCTTAAAGCAAAATAAAGAATTTCTTTAAATAATCCAAAAATAATACTTATTATCTAATAAAATTTATTATTTAAAATATTAACTCTAAAATAAAAACCTAATTAATTCTAACAAAAACTTTTCTTCCTAACATTTAACCATTAAACTAAATTCTAAATAATGTCTAATAAAATTAATCTATTTTTTTTTTTAAATCTAACTAATTATAAAAAAAGCCCCTTATATCAAACCAAACCTAAAAATAGGCCTAAAAGTACTAACAAACCCCAAAAGCCCAAATTACATCTAAATGACACCCCCTGGTGGCACACAAAAAAATCCCAAAAAGACGGAAAACACCGGTCAAATTTTAGGATACTACAGCTGCCCCTATTTAATCGTCTTCGAATCAGAAGGATGATATCGATGAGCTTTCCTCCTTTTGAGGAGGAGACGATTAAATATAAGAAGGACCCTAATTTTAACCGCAGAGTCAGATAGGTACTACACTGACTATCCTGAGATCCCTGGTAATATCCCCCTGACGAAATACCCGATTGAACCCCTCGATAAATACCCTTTCGAGGAACCCCTTTTGATAAAACCTATTGACATGACAGTGACACCCTTAGATAGAATCCTATGATGACAAACCCTCATTTTGTGGCAAAATTCCGGTAAAACCCCTTTTTGTAAATCCTTGTGTAAAATTTTTCGATGTAAACCCTTTGATAGAACCCCTTTTATAAAAATCCCTTAGATGCAACCCCTTAAATATAAATCTGGTTGAACCCATTAAAACTTAAAAAAAAACCCTTAACATAATCCCCTAATAAAATCCCTTGGTGAACTCCCTTCGGCGATTATGAACCCTATGCATGTATGCATGTTTGCGTATATGAGTGCATGTTAGATGCTAGAGCGTAGCGACATGATTGATGCATGACTTGGGCTAACGCCTCTTTTATGATATACAGTGCATGTCTTTGTCTGAAATAATACTTTTCGTAACTTCCTGACTCCCTGACCCTTGAAACTTTGATAATTATAGTAAGCCATGATATCCTTGATTCCTGTTTACATGTCGTTAAAGAACCTCCCATGTTGGTTAGATTGTAACGTATATTCCTGTCAGTGTATAGACCCTATATCCTGCTTTGGAAGAATATGATCCCTTTGATGATTCCAAAAACCGAAGTAAAATCCATTTTCCCTTTTTAAAGCTTTTATTTATACTTGATATTTCAATGCATTATTTCACAATTAATCGACACCTTGTAATCAAGCAGAATGATTTAGGAGGCAAAGAAACAAATTTTACTGAGAATGGGCCCAAGAATGGGCAACAATACGTAAGGAGGGTAATTCCCATAAGGAGATATTACCATGAATCCAGAAAAGATGTAAAATGGCAATAAGAAAACAAATTTATTTATGTTCCTATTAAATTTAACACCAGCTAATATCCGTAAGACTCCAAGATCACGACACTTCGCTTCTGAAGATGACGGCTGGAATGATCGTTCCCTTCTGAATTCCTGTTACAGAGTGACTTGGTTGTTTTCAGTCATATGCCTTTTGGATATCCCTAACTTTTGCCTGGACCGCTCTTTTTAGAGTCTTAGTCCACCGGGATGATATACCATTTTTTCGACTAAGCCGCCCTTTAGGGTTTTCGACTTGTCGGGTATCAATTTTATCCAAGTCCCTAATTTTTGCCTGGATCGCTCTTTCGAGTTTTCAATCCACCGGGATGCCCTAATTTTTTCCTAAGTCGTCCTTTAGGGTTTTTGACTTAGCGGGCTTTTATCCTCTTTTTCTAGGCATAGCATTTTTTGACCGAATCGGAGTTCACTGGTCGCGGTAAATCCGCTCCATCCACGGTTGTTAATATGAGTGCTCCGCCAGAGGAGGCACTCTTCACTACATATGGCCCTTCATAGGGTGGGGTTCATTTGACGTGGTGGTCTTTATGAATGGGTAATATTTTCCTTAACCCCAAGTCTCCCTCTTCTCGTAGGTGAGGACGAATTTCTTTGTCAAACGCTCTCTTAATTCCCTGTGGGTATAACTGCCCACAACCACACGTTTCCCTTATACGAGGTTTAGCCGATCGAGCCTAGTTTGTACCCATTCTGCCTTATCCGGTTTAGCTTCCTTTAAGATCCTAGACGATGAATTTTCACCCTAATTGAAAGCCCCTCTTTTAAGCCCATATCCTTATGCAAATAGAAGTTTCCGTCGAGCTCCAGGTCCAGGTCCTTCATAGGGGTCCGAAGTTTCACAATCCATTGGATTCTCAAGTATTGTTAAGTACATTATGAGTGGTCTCCTTGGGACTGGTAGCACCAATATAGGTGGCTTTCATTTTGTCCTTTATTCCCTTTTAACTGACCATGGACCCTGATATTTTCCATATCTGATTCCATAGGTCCACCTTGTGGGCTTTAGTTGTAACTTGAATTTCCTTAACTGATCCAACAACTTTTGCAAGTTAGTTATGTGATCTTCTTCCTTTTGCGACTTGGTAATCGTATCATCCATATGAACCTCTATCTCCTTATGCCCCATATTACCATAGTCCTTTGATAAGTTACTCCTATGTTCTTTAACCCAACAGGCGTTACCTTGTGACAAAAAGTCGAACTGCTTCTTGACTTCTTCCCTGATCTGGAGGATCATATCTGATCTAGTCTTCCTCAGCTTTTGCTTGATTGGCGTGCATTCTAGTTTGAGTAGTGGTTTGTGCTTGCCGATGCTTGTATCAAGTCTTGGCGTATCTTGGTATGACCATGCAAACACGTCGGAGTATCTTGCAATAGCTCGATCAGTCTTTCCTTTATATCCTTATCCGGGGAAGCACGACTTTGACCTCTTTCCTATCTTCCCTAGTTCCCAGATTGATCACATCCACTGGTTCCTGGTGAGGTTATATTTCCTTGTCCTCTTGCCTTAACAGTCTGACTAACTCTTCGGGAAGCTCACACTCGTCCTCATCACCCTCTTCCGCTTGGTTAATCGGTAATCTGAAGTTATTCGAGATTATAGCGATGTCATTTTTAATAGGTTCATTTTTAAATTTGCACGAGGAAGATTTTTTATATTAGTATCCCTTTTTGGAATGAAGTGCTAGAAATGAAAATATTGAAAGAAGGTATATTGCCATTTTGAATAAACAGAAAATGAAAGAAAAAGATCTTGATTAAAAACAAAATGCAATTTTATTGATAGAAATAATCCAATGAAATAAAAGGTGGCCCTACAAAGCTTTATCCACTTGTCTTGGGCATAGCAAGGGACTTATTATTATTTTAAGAAAAAGGTAAATTACTTCGAAGCAGAAATCATCTCAGAAGTCCCGATGGTTCTCCAATTGTCGAAATTAGGTATTCCTTCCTTCCTCTTCCATTAAAGCCACATGATCCCAAATTCCAAATCCCACACCATGGAAATCGCCTTCTAATCCTTCATTAGCTGGTTTGTAACCCAGCCCAAACAAATCCTTCTCTTCAGGTGACTCCCATTGTTTGCCCCAGTTTATTATGTCTCCCTTATTAATAAGAAATTCACCCACCATCCCTTCCATGGCGCTGACTGTTGCCCCAGTGTGCCCCAGTAATGTACTATCTCCCAAATTTGGTCCTTCAGGGTCTACAACACCGACATCGTGATTTTCGTAATACCTATTATTGTTATGTTAATCGGAGGATGACTGCCCAATATTTCCTGTCTTTAAACCGTTCTCAATCCTTTCTCCAATGATAACCCAGTCAGTAAATCCTGTTGAGACTGCCCCAACCATCCTTTTGTAGTATGTTCCTTGTAGGGTATCCATAAACATATCCACAAGTTCACTTTCCAATAATGGAGGTTGCACACGAGAAGCTACTTCCCTCAATCTTTGGGCATATTCTTTAAAGGACTCATTCCCTTTTTGAGACATGTTCTGCAAATGCGTGCGGTTAGGAGCAATGTCCACGTTGTATTGGTATTGCTTCAGAAAGGCGCTTGCAAGGTCTTCCCAGGTCTTAATGTGAATGCTCTCCAATTGCATGTACCAGTCCAAAGATGCCCCACTAAGGCTGTCTTGGAAAGTATACATCATCAACTTCTTATTAGTAGCATGGGCACCCATTTTTCGAGCAAACATCCTAAGGTGATTCTTAGGACAATGGACACCCTTGTATTTCTCGAAGTTCGGAGCCTTAAACTTGGGAGGTATGACCACATCGGGCACCAGACACATTTCCAAGGCATCCACTCCAAAAATATTGAGTCCCTCCACGACCTTTAACCTTTCCTCAAGTGCTTTGTACTTATCGTCAATCCCTCTCCTTTCTATAACAGCGGTTCCTTTATTTTCAAGGGCCACTCGCCTTGGATTGTCACCCTCGTATTGGATGTTCCAATCTGCGCAATTCTCACGTGGAATAGGTATGTGAGTAGTACGAGGTGCCCCATTGGAAATAGGTGGAGAGACGGTTCCCTCGAGAGATTGGTCAACAGTTTTGTGCTTAGCAGTTTCGGTCTCATCATGTTCCAGATCATGGACAAACCCTAGTAGGGGGTTATTGTCTTCAACATGGAGGGAAGGAGTAGGAACCTTCCTTTGAGGACTTGACCTGGTTCCTTTGGCTATCAAATTCTGGATGGCAAGTGTCAGTTGATTAATCTGGCTTTTCATATCTTCCACGTTCTCCTTGACAGTATCCATTTCTCCTCTTAGAGTAACCATATCCTTCTCTATCTGATCCATAGCTTCCCTTCGGTACGCTCGAGTGTGAGGTCGGGAAGTCAGATTGTTATGCTCAATGACCCTGAGACGAAGTTTTAAAAAAGATGATTTTTCCTTTATTCCTTTCTCCTTGTTTGAATGCATGTTGATGCATGGATGTACGAATATGCATGATGTATGCTAAATAATTTATTTGGGGGGAATTCCAAAATCCATTGTAGTTAGAGATGAATATAAAATTAGGAAAATAACCCAAAACAATAATCCCAAAATGGAAACTCCTGAACTTACGAAGGCGTAAACTAAATTGAAGCCCCCAATGCCTTCTTCAAATGAGCTTTAAACTCCTCCAAGTACCCTTGCATTTCCCTATCCTCCTTGTGGTGAGATAATAGGTCTTGAACAGGTACAACTAAGTCCATAGGCTTGACCTTTTTCTTTTTTCTCTTATTTTTTGCCCCCATGCCCCTTGTAAGGTTTTTTTCCCCCTCCTTGTAAATCCAAGTATAGTCCAAATTGTTTCAGCGTAGGAGCTGGTTGAAAATCCTTGGAGAGGAAGTCACATAGAGGAGGATCATAAAGTTGTGTAAAATCAGTTACGGTCTCTACCTTTATAGGGATCCCTAAGAGATCGAGGATTCTTCCATGCTTGTGTATAACCATCCTTTGAGCAGATTTGGCATTAAGTCTCAAAGGTCTTTGAGACTTGGTAAATCAGTACTTAGCACTCTGATGCGTAGGGTAGCCCTTTTGTTTGAATCCATCTTTCCAATGTTCCTACAACACATCTTGAAATTCCCCACAAAAATCCATATATGCAAAAAAATGTTTTTTAAATGCATGATGACATGGACATTTTTTTTTTGATTAAATGTTTTTTTAGGTTAGGGTAAGGTGAAATGCAAGCATGACCCAACTAGGTAGGCTCCCTATAACAAGTTAGATCTATGTCTTGTCTACCCAATCCCCTCACATGTAGGATATAAAGTTTGGACAGCATAACAACCCTAGCATGTACAGACTATACCCTTGTTTTATCATGAGAAGGAGCAAGCCTTCCTATGGTAATCCTTCGGGATAAGTCTCATCTGGGTAGGACCCTAGTAACAACCCTTGAGGGTTGAATACGTAGGGTCTCCATGAGTTGGTAAGGGTTAGGCTAAAAGTTCTCAGAGTCTCGGACCACATCCAAATCATCCTCTACGTTTGGGGCTAGCCCTTTCATGAGGACACCTTTGGAAGGATCTATTCTGAGTGTGGCATCAATGAATTGTTGGAGATGTCACATCCCCCAAAAACATTTCCGTTCCACGTCCTAATCTAGGGTTAAACTCCAAGCTTGGGCTTTAGCTTCACACATCATATGCCCCAATCCAAAGTATGATGACAAAAATAGAAATATAACAAATATAATAAAATAAAAAACAAAATAAAAAACAAATAAAAAATGAGAATAATAAAAAACAAATAAACACCAAAGATAAACAAACAAAACCCTAAAGCCTAAGGTTAGGAGGGACTCTCTTTAGGGAGGCGTCCCCAGCAGAGTCGCCAGCTGTCGCGGCCGGCAAAAATATCGAGTCGCCATCATATTTTTTTAAGGAAAATAAATGATAAACCTAAAATCCTAATCCTAAGGGTAGAGATTCCTAAGGTTCGGGAGTCAGTTAAGTGAGGGGAAGGTGTTAGGCATCCCTCACTTCCATTATACTCAATGGGACCCTCCTTAAGTTCTAGGGTATGTTTGTTTGTCATTTTAATGTTTGACTTTATATTTATTAATTACAAAAATCCTAAGTTTTTTATTATTATACTCGCTAGGGCTTACAACCCTATGCCTACGTACCCTCAATTTTGAAGGATCAGAGTAATCGTAGTTCACCTCCCCTATTCCTACCCCTAATCCTATTCCTAACTCTAATCCCCAAACTTAATCCCCTATTTATACTCTTGGATAAAGAGTTATATCCCCTAAATCTATTATTTATACTCCTGGATAAGAAGTTCTATCCCTTAATCTATTATTTATACTCCTAGACGAGGAGTTTTATCCCTTAATCTATTATTTATACTCCTAGACGGGGAGTTATATCCCTTAATCTATTATTTATACTCCTAGATAAGGAGTTCTATCCCTTTATATATATTTATACTTGTTAGACGATGGCTATGGATCTAGAAGGGGGGGTTGAATAGATCCCTTGAGTTTTACACGCAAATGGACTACAAAATTCTGTTTTAAAAAATTTGTTTAACGGAAGCTACCACTGGATAGAACGTCTATAACGAACCTTCTACCGAAAGGATCGGATATGCGCGATTATATTGTGGATGAGTACGAAAGAGGAAAATTCAGTTCTGAATATTACACTTATAAACGTAGACAACAAATTATCACTTGCTTGATGTTTATACCGATCCAATGAGGTTAATTGATAAGCAATTTAAAGTAACGTGTTCGAATTTTGCTTGGAAACAAATTATCAAACACGTAGTGTGCGTAAACACACTATGTACAGAATTTCTATGGAGAATAATGTGCAGCTGCTCCAAAACACAATTCAATGAATTGTATCGATTTAACAAAACAGTTTATCAGCGTACAATTATTCTACGACAGAAATTACGATAGTTTGCTACGTCACAAAATCGAACAATTCTGAAATGTAAAAGAGTTAAGGGAAAGAGAGAGAACACCCGAGATTTGATTAGGCAGTTCCCCAATCGTCCTCGCTTTGGGTACGTCTGCCCCCAATTCTGCAAAAGGAATTGAGATATATATATATATATGTAGTTGTTGCAATTTGTTTATTACAAGAGAAAACTATGAATATTCAAACCCCGAACGTCTTCGATCTTTGATGCAGAATTTTCTCTTCCCTTGATTCAAGATGAATCAAGTGCTCAGAATATGGATGATTCAATTACCGTCCCACGCTACTAAACCGAAAGAAAACTCCGTTCTTCAGTTACCTTCACTTGGTCAATTGAAATCTTCCAAGAATTCTAACCCAAACCTTCTTCTACGATCCTCTGATTACAGCTACTAAATCGAAATAGTTGCGCCAATTTCCGGTTACCTTCGCCCAGCTGAATCCCTGTAGAAAGAACAGTTTGTACAAAAACCCCCAAAACCTCCTTGATTCTTGGAGGACAAACCCAACTGGTTTGATTCAAGAAACACCTGCCAAACTCTCAACCCAGAAGATGAAGATCACACTTCCTAAATTCTGAACGTTATCACTTCGATCAATGGGCGACACAAACAAAAATGATTACGTGTGATTGTTTGTTTACACAATGAAGAAGATGAAGATGAAGAGAGAACTGACATATATTTTTCACGTTTCTTGTTCTATGTGAAAAATGAAGACCCAAAACTATTTATATCGAAAAATATGACCAAAAGAAATAACAGGAAATAACAGAAACGGAGTTAAGTGAAAAAGTGCAAAAAACAAAGTCATGCGTCGACCTCTGGAGTCTATGCGTCGACGCATAGAATGGAAATTTTGAGTTCTCAGGTTTATGCTCTTACCCGTGACTTCTGGGGGTCAGCGCATGATTTCTGAGGTCGGCGCATAATTTATGGGGTCAGCGCATGAAGGCAAATTTTTCAAGAAATTTCATTTTTTGAATTGTTTTCACCAGACCAAAGTCAAACATACATGCTAGACACTATTAAATCACTTGTGGACTTTTATTTTTGGAGAGAATAAGATCCTATGCATCTAGACACATGACCAACAACGATAAGACGCTATATGCCCGACACGTGAAGTGATACCGCTCAAATTACAATCTAATGCATTTGTTGACATCATTAAAACAAGATAGATAGAAGGATATCCCTCACATACTCCCCCTTTTTTATGATGGCAACACTTCCTTGATTGTCACGAGAGATGTGATTTGAGATGATCAATGCTCCCCCTGTCTTTAACATCCGGTTAAACGTTTCTGTAGGTAGCTTGTATTCTTCTCCTCCTTTAACAACATCAAAAAGACGAGAAGACAGTGGTCAAAATAGCATATGAAAATATGTAGTGGATCATCAAATATTTGCAATAACAAAACAGTTACCAGCATCCACATATGATACCGCTAATGTAAACAAGTAACGATTAAATACGGAACAATGGCATTAAAACAAAACATTCACTTCATAAATGTTGAAACATAACAGAAAAGTTTAGCACATGTCAAAATAACAGAAAGCAAACAACAAAACACAAATTCATGCACAACTAAACATGATGCCCTAAGGTTTATGGTCTCCTCCCCCTAAACGAATAACCTCTTCCCCTATGGTATTGACTTGGTGGTGGAAATTCCTCGAGTTGAAGGTTGAGGTCAATCAAGGTGCTATTGAGGTTACCAAGGCTGTTGGCCAAGTTTTGATTTTGCTGAGTCAGATTGGCATCCATTTGATTGAACCGAGTCATAGCAGCATTTACAAAATTGTTTAAGTTGGTGGCATGAGACGATATTTGGTTAGACAGGTTTGTGAGATGTTCCTGCTGAGTCAGGTATCGAGTTTCCTGTTGCGCTTGAAATTCTTGATGTTGCAGAGACATCCTAGTCAGCCTTGCCAAAATTTCATCATTGGATTGTTGATCATGCTGAGACGGTGGAGTTGGAGGAGCAAAATTTTCTGGAAGCTACCATTCAGAGTCAGCATCATAGGATGGAGGAACATACGCAGCACCAAGGTTGGTCCAGCAGTTTTGTTGCCACTGACCCCAGCCTTGATTGTCATAGGTTTCTTTCGGTTGATATCCCATCCATGCCTCATTGTCTTCTTGATTGTCTTCTACTTCCGGTTGATTGTCTTGCATGACAACATCTTCCTGCATTACCACATTTTCATCATTACCAACTTGAGCTTCATTATCTTGACTGCCTTCATCCTCACTTGCTTCAAGATGAACAGGTTCAGGATGAGTAGCTCTTTGTCGATGAATGAACCTTCGCTCACGTGACTGCCAATGGTAACCCATCATGGACAAGGTTCTGGCCAGAAACTGTTGTTCAGCAGTAATGTGAATATGACAAATCTGTGGAATAGGAATGTCAAAATGATTCAAAAAATTAGCCACAGCAGATGCATAGCCAAATGCTAGAAACTTGTTGGAGCTGCGAGTTGTGAACATCCTAGAAGCAAAGTAGTAAGGCCAGTTAATTTTGATCTTTTCCCTCAGGATATAGATAAGATGCACCTCCGCTTGTTCAACTCTTGAGTAGCCTCCTTTCTTAGGCCTCAAGATGCGAGAAACAATCCACTGAAGGATACGTTCTTTAAATTTCAAATGACCGGTGGTGACACTCTTAGGAAATGCTTCACTTGCCACAAAATCAGCTGGATATGGTTCCCTCAACATAGAATTCAAAGCAGTTTTGAATGCATAGTCTTTAACAAAGGTTTTATCAGTAACCTTTAGGAGACTGTCATAAGTATCCAAAACAAACAATGTAGACCATACATCGTTTGTCACCTGATATTCTGCATTATTTATAGAGAACTTAAATTCAGCCCCACGAAATTTTCCCTTTATCCCACAGTAGAACAATCTAGTCAAGTCTTCACTGTACTTGTCATCACACTCAACAAATTCATTCAGATTTTGAAAGTTTATGAGTTCAGAAATTTCAGGAATGTGAAAATCTTGACCCATCAAAGGATAAAATCCATGTTGTCTTATAACAGCCCGGTTAGAGAATAATTCTACAAAAGGAGTGGCTAGCCTCTCAGAAATTAAAGATTCAAAAGTTACCAGGTGTGAGGATGATGCTCTTGTTTGTGCTTGTTGTGAAGTGGATCCTCTTCCTCCTCTTGTACCAGCATTTCTTCTGGAAGCCATTGTTGAAGAAGATGTTGAAGGAAGATTATCACACTTGATTGTTGCAGAGATAGTAGAGAAGATGTGTGAAATTCTTTGAATACCTTGCAGTAGATATATAGAGAATTTTCTCTTGGTGTTCCTTCCCCTTTTTCTAATTTATTAGGGTTTTGATGAGGGTTTAGTGGGAATAAATTGAGATTGATGAGGTTTAAAGGAGTAGAATAGGGAGAGATTGACCACATAAACTAATTAGATGACATGCAATAATCATAGATTAATGTGCAATGAAAAAATATAGGGAGAGTAAACATTGTAGGTCGGCGCACGCAACCCAGTGGAGAAAAAAATCTGAACGATTCCTTCATGCGTCGACCTGTGAATCTGTGCGTCGGCGCATGATTCCTGAAAATTTTGAAAATAACTTGAACATGTGGCTATGCGCTAACCCGAAAGTTTAATGGGTCAGCGCATGAATCTATGCGTCGACGCATGGACCTGTAAAAATGAAAATTTTGCAAAATTCTTGTTCCAAGCAGATAAATACACATATACACACAGAACCAAACATTCACATGAATGATAAGTGCTCAAAGTGAAATAAACATCAAGATTAGAGTAAGTAACAAGGCACAAAATGTTGATAAACCTCTATAAGTTGGAACGATATTACCTTGAACATCATGACGGTGAGATCCCTCACATATGGATGAATTTCTCTTTGCATTGTTAGTTAAAGATATGAACAAGCATATATATATATATATATATATATATATATATATATATATATATATATATATATATATATATATATATATATATATATATATGTGAAGATCATAATTCTAAAGGATGTTATGCACGATCCGAGATATCGAGAATACCAAGTTCCCTACGGATGTGAAAGAAAGGCTCTGTAGCTAATGGTTTTGTGAAAATGTCAGCAAGTTGATTCTTAGTGTCAACATGCTCAAAAATAACATCACCTTTCTCTACATGATCCCTAAGAAAATGATGGCGTATTTCGATATGCTTGGTGCGTGAATGTAGTACAGGGTTCTTAGTTAGATTAATCGCACCAGTGTTATCGCACAAAATTGGAATACGTTCAAGTTTTAAGTTGAAATCAAGAAATTGTTGTTTAAGCCATAGGACTTGAGCACAACAACTACCGGCGGCAACGTATTCCGCCTCGGCTGTTGACAGAGCAACGGAAACCTGTTTCTTGCTGTGCCAACTCACCAAGGAATTTGCGAAAAAGTGACACGTGCCACTAGTACTTTTCCTATCCAACTTGCACCTGGCAAAGTCGGAGTCAGAGTAACCAACTAAGGAACAAACACTTCCTTTGGAATACCACAACCCATATTTTGGAATACCAGAGAGGTATCGAAGTATGCGCTTAACTGCCTTCAGGTGGGATTCCTTGGGATGTGCCTGATACCTCGCACACATGCATACACTAAACATTATATCGGGACGTGATGCGGTAAGATAAAGGAGAGACCCTATCATACCTCGTTACTTCTTTACCTCAACATCCTTACCCTTTTCGTCACAATCGAGATTAGCACTTGTAGGCATAAGAATATCTATTGCTTTGCAGTTCAGCATATCAAAACATTTTAGTAACTCAAGACAATATTTCATTTGACTCACGAATGTGCCCTCTTCAAGTTGTTTGATTTGCAATCCGAGGAAATAGTTGAGCTCCCCCATCATGCTCATTTCAAACTCCCCCTGCATCAAACTAGAAAACTCCTTGACCAAGGTCATGTTAGTAGACCCAAATATAATATCGTCAACATAAATTTGTACCAAAATTAAGTGTTTTCCTTGACGTTTAATAAAGAGGGTTGTGTCAACCTTTCCTCTTGAATACCCTTGATCAAGTAGAAATTTTCTTAGACGTTCATACCAAGCCCTAGGGGCCTGTTTAAGTCCGTACAAAGCTCGCTTAAGTTTATAGACATCATCAGGATGTTCGTGTGATTCAAAACCTGGAGGTTAGGCTACATAAACCTCTTCATTTATATATCCGTTAAGGAATTCACTTTTGACATCCATTTGGAATAGCTTAAAGTTCTTTGTGCAAGCGTAGGCAAGTAGAAGGCGTATGGCCTCGAGTCGGGCAACCGGCGCATAAGTTTCCTCATAGTCGATTCCTTCCTCTTGGTTATAGCCTTGCGCTACAAGCCTAGCTTTGTTACGCGTTATTACTCCATTTTCATCAAGTTTATTCCTAAACACCCATCGGGTGCCTATTACTCGATGATCTCGCGGAGGGGGGACAAAGTCCCAACCTCATTTCTCCAGAATTGATTTAGTTCATCTTGCATTGATAGATACCAATGCTCATCGAGTAACGCTTCCTTAGAGTTTTTAGGTTCAACTTGGGAAACAAAAGCAGAGTAATAACAAAAGTTACTAAGTTTAGAGCGAGTAGTTACTCCCTTAGAGATATCACCGAGAATGTTGTCAATTGGATGGTCTTTTGAAGACTTCCAAGCTGGAGGAAGTTCATCTTCCTTAGCATGATGATCATCCTTACTTTTCACTGGTTGGTGATCCTTTTCCTCCTCAATACGCACTGCTTCAGGCTGATCAATTCCCTTATTAGTGTCCTTGAGTATGTCTTCAGTAGGTACACCTGCACCATGAAAAGAACTACCTTCTCCGACATTTCTCGGATAAGACTCGTCAAAAGAAACATGAACTGACTCTTCAACTACACGTAACCCTTTATTATAGATTCTATAAGCTTTACTTGACTGAGAGTATCCAAGAAAAATACCCTCGTCAGCCTTGGCATCAATTTTGCCGAGTGTCTCTTTTCCATTATTTAACACAAAGCATTTGTAACCAAATACATGAAGGTAAGAGATGTTTGGCTTACGCCCTTTTAAAAGCTCATATGGTGTCTTATTTAGAATAGGCCGGATGAGCACCCTATTCAAAACATAACAAGCCGTACTTATGGCGTCGGCCCAAAAGTATTTTGGTAATCAACTATCATTGATCATAGTCCTTCCAAGTTCTTCCAAAACTCTATTTTTACGTTCCACTACCCCATTTTGTTGAGGGGTACGTGGTGCGGAAAAATTATGATCAATTCCATTGGAATCACAAAATGCTTCAAATAAATGATTTTCAAACTCACCCCCATGGTCACTTCTGATTGACCCAATGTTTGTGTTTAACTTGTTTTGAGATAACTTAGCAAATCGTTCAAAGGCTGAAAAGGTATCACTCTTATTTGCTAAGAAAATTGTCCAGCAAAACCTAGAAAAATCATCGACTATAACAAATCCATAGTAGTTACCACCTAGGCTTTTAACCCTAGATGGTCCAAAGAGATCCATATGGATGAGCTCAAGGTGTCTCATAGTTGAAACAATGTTTTTAGATTTAAAAGAGATCCTTGTTTGCTTCCCCATTTGGCATGCATCGCAAAGATGATCCTTTGTAAATTTAATTTTGGGTAAACCGATGACTAGGTCTTTAGAGACAATTTTGTTAAGCAAATCAAAGTTGATATGAGCCAAGCGTCTATGCTACAACCATGAATCTTCATTCATAGTGACTAAACACTTGTCTCCATCCAATGATACCTCGTTTAAGTCTAGCATATAGACTCTATTCACCCTCAATCCCTTAAACACATTCTTTTTGTCGCTATCTTCAACTACGCACCAATCCTTTGAAAAAGAGACTTTATAATTTTTGTCACATAGTTGACTAATGCTTAAAAGGTTGTGTCTAAGGCCCTCCACAAGAAGTACATCAGAGATAGTAGTAGATGAGGGGTTACCTATACTACCTTTGCCGAGAATTTGTCCCTTGTTGTTATCTCCGTAGGTGAGAAACCCCTTTTTCTTCGCCACAAAGTCGATGAAAAGAGATATGTCTCCGATCATATGTCTTGAGCAGCCACTATCTAGAACCCATCTTCCTTCGGTGGTCTCAAGACTTTGTACCTACAAAAATAATCAAGGGAGAGTAGGTACCCAATTCTCATTGGGTCCTTTATGGTGAGTGAAACCAAAATTGCCTTTGGGCAACCATTGATAAATGCCCTTTGGAACAAGAAATCTCCGAAAGCGGCACTTAGCAATAGTATGACCGGGCTTACAACAATATAAGCAATCACGATTAGTTTGGAGTTTACCTTTGCTATCACTATCTCGAATCACATACGTGTATTGTTGTTAAGGATTATTCATTGTTCCACAATAATGTGATCGATCAATAGCAAACGTAATCTTAGGCTTGAGAGCCTTGTCTAACTTGGCTTTGAGGGTTCTCACCTCTCTTTGCCAAATGTGACAAGTACCACAGCCCCCAAGGTCAAACCATGTATATTTATTCTCATCGATCTTAGTTTTTGATGCATTCACCATGGAGTTTTTAAGATCTTCCAATTCCTTTTGGGAATCGGAAACCTTTTTCTCCAAATAGGAAAAAATCTTTTTATTCGAAGCTAAGTGTTGAAATGCTTCCTTAGCTTCGTGGTGTAATGTATCAAAAGCTCTTTTTAATTCAGCATGAGACATATTTTGACAGTTTTCATATTTAGAGTGTTTTACCTCTTTTCCTTTGTTGTGACGTGCCATGAGACAAAGGTTGACGGATTCACTTTCGTCACTTGAGGAGTCATCTTTCTCCGACTCGCTATCGCTTTCCCAAGCGATGTATGCTCGTTGAGACTTGTTGGACTTTTTGTTTGAGCGACTCTTGTCATTATCCTTATCTTTGTCTTTCTTTAGGGATGGACAATCCGGCTTGTAGTGCCCATATTTTCCACAGTTGTAGCACGTCCCTTTTACCTTGCCATTTTTATTTCCTTCACTTCTAGATTGCTTTTGGAACTTGACAAGATTTCTGTCCGAGTGCTGAATATCATTCTTACAAATATATCTATTGTATCTTTTCACAAATAAGCTCATATCATCACCGGATTCTTCATCTTTGTCATTTTTGGCTTCAACATCACTTAGCTCTTGATGTGTGAACTTTGAACAAGAAGCCTTAAGAGCTATCGACTTCTTCTCCGTATCTTTTGCCTTCTCTTTCTTTATACTCTTCTCATGTTTATCCAGGCTAATGAGCACTTGCTCATGCTCATCGAGTTTACCAAAGAGTGTTGTGAGGTCTAGAATAGCAAGATCATTGGCCTCCTTGATAGCGGTAACCTTCGGTTGCCATTCCCTGCTAAGACACCTCAGAATTTTATTAGTAGAAACCTCATTTGGAATTGGTTTACCAAGAACATGCAATTTGTTGATAATGTGAGTGAATCGTTTTTGCATATCCGCAATGGTTTCCCCTTGCTTCATGTAAAACAAATCAAACTCTTGCGTTAGTGTATTAATACGAGCCAATTTAACATCATTAGTGCCTTCGTGGGCTACTTGTAAGGCATCCCACATAGCTTTGGCTGTTTAACAATGGGAGACTCGATAATACTCATCAACTCCCAAAGAGGAAATGATCATATTACGAGCCTTCCAATCATAACTGTACTTTTTCTCGTCCTCCTCAGTCCATTGGTCTTCAGGTTTAGGAACGACAACGCCTTCCGCGTTAGTCATAGTGATTGCCATGGGACCGTTTAAAATAATGTTCCAAACCTTCTGATCTAAGAAGTTAATATGAACGCGCATACAATCCTTCCAGTAGCTGTAGTTTTCACCTGTAAAAACTGGAGCTCTATTATAAACCCCCTTAGGTTCGTTCTCCATGATCCAAGAAGTTTTACCGAAGCACCAGAATAAACCGGAGCTCGTGATACCACTTGTTAGACGATGGCTATGGATCTAGAAGGGGGGTGAATAGATCCCTTGAGTTTTACACGCAAATGGACTACAAAATTCTGTTTTAAAAAATTTGTTTAACGGAAGCTACCACTGGATAGAACGTCTACAACGAACCTTCTACCGAAAGGATCAAATATGCGCGATTATATTGTGGATGAGTACGAAAGAGAAAAATTCAGTTCTGAATATTACACTTATAAATGCAGACAACAAATTATCACTTGTTTGATGTTTATACCGATCCAATGAGGTTAATTGATAAGCAATTTAAAGCAACGTGTTCGAATTTTGCTTGGAAACAAATTATCAAACACGTAGTGTGTGTAAACACGCTATGTGCAGAATTTCTATGGAGAATAATGTGCAGCTGCTCCAAAACACAATTCAATGAATTGTATCGATTTAACAAAACAGTTTATCAGCGTACAATTATTCTACGACAGAAATTACGATAGTTTGCTACGTCACAAAATCGAACAATTCTGAAAGGTAAAAGAGTTAAGGGAAAGAGAGAGAACACCTGAGATTTGATTAGGCAGTTCCCCAATCGTCCTCGCTTTGGGTACGTCTGCCCCCAATTCCGCAAAAGGAATTGAGATATATATATATATGTAGTTGTTGCAATTTGTTTATTACAAGAGAAAACTATGAACATTCAAACCCTGAACGTCTTCGATCTTTGATGCAAAATTTTCTCTTCCCTTGATTCAAGATGAATCAAGTGCTCCGAATATGGATGATTCAATTACCGTCCCACGCTACTAAACCGAAAGAAAACTCCGTTCTTCAGTTACCTTTTCTCGATCAATTGAAATCTTCCAAGAATTCGAACCCAAACCTTCTTCTACGATACTCTGATTACAGTTACTAAACCGAAACAGTTGCGCCAATTTTCGGTTACCTTCGCCCAGCTGAATCCCTGTAGAAAGAACAGTTTGTACAAAAACCACAAAATCTCCTTGATTCTTGGAGGACAAACCCAACTGGTTTGATTCAAGAAACACCTGCCAAACTCTCAACCCAGAAGATGAAGATCACACTTCCTAAATTCTGAACGTTATCACTTCGATCAATGGGTGACACAAACAAAAATGATTATGTGTGATTGTTTGTTTACACAATGAAGAAGATGAAGATGAAGAGAGAACTGACATATATTTTTCACGTTTCTTGTTCTATGTGAAAAATGAAGACCCAAAACTATTTATATAAAAAAATATGACCAAAAGAAATAACAGGAAATAACAGAAACGAAGTTAAGTGAAAAAGTGCAAAAAACAAAGTCATGCGTCGACCTCTGGAGTCTATGCGTCGACCTCTGGAGTCTATGCGTCGACGCATAGAATGGCAATTTTGAGTTCTCAGGTTTATGCGCTTACCCGTGACTTCTAGGGGTCAGCGCATGATTTCTGAGGTCGGCGCATAATTTATGGGGTCAGCGCATGAAGGCAATTTTTTCAAGAAATTTCATTTTTTGAATTGTTTTCACCAGACCAAAGTTAAACATACATGCTAGACACTATTAAATCACTTGTGGACTTTTATTTTTGGGGAGAATAAGATCCTATGCATCTAGACACATGACTAACAACGATAAGACGCTATATGCCTGACACGTGAAGTGATACCGCTCAAATTACAATCTAATGCATTTGTTGACATCATTAAAACAAGATAGCTAGAAGGATATCCCTCACAATACTCCTAGATAAGGAGTTCTATCCCTTTATCTATATTTATACTCCTAGACAAGGAGTTTTATCCCTTTATCTATATTTATACTCCTAGACAAGGAGTTCTATCCCTTTATCTATATTTATACTCCTAGATAAGGAGTTCTATCCCTTTATCTATATTTATACTCCTAGATAAGGAGTTCTATCCATTTATTTATATTTATACTCCTAGACAAGGGGTTCTATCCCAATTTATCTATATTTATACTCCTAGACAAGGAGTTCTATCCCTTTATCTATATTTATACTCCTAGACAAGGAGTTCTATCCCTTTATCTATATTTATACTCTTAGACAAGGAGCTCTATCCCTTAAAATCCCTTATCCATTGTTTATACTCTCGGATGGAGAGTTTTATACCTTAATCCCTTATCCCTTGGCCTATATTTATACTCTTGGAACCTAAGAATGCTATCCCTAAATCCCATCCCATATTTAGGCTCTCGGACCAAGAGTTTTATCCCACATTTTAAATCCTTAAAAAATCACTTATATCCCAAATTTAAAAAGCAGTGAAATCCTCAAATTTCCTAGAATTTAATAAAACCCAAAATACCATTTATGCTAAAAATATAGCAAAAACAATTCCCCAGATTATCCCAAAAAATGATTTTTTAAAATCAGTATAAATCCTAAAATAGCAGAATTTTAATCCCCAAAATATATTTAAGAGTAAACATTTTTAAATATATGTATTAAAACCTTACCCAAAATTCTCCCCAAAACCCTAAATCAAACTCCTAAATAATAAATTAACTCCTATTTTTTTTTAAAGAAAAAACCCAAGTATGTTAAATACATAAAAATGTAAATTTAAACCTAACCCTACAATTAACCCAAAATTCCTCAATAAAATTCCTAAATAAAATTAAATCCTTATTTAAAAATAACCATTTTAAACATATAACACTATTTATCACGACCCTAAATAAAACCCACTAAATAATTAAATTACATTATTAAATTAATTATTAAAAAACCTAAATAAAACAATTACCCCATCAATAATTAAATTAAGTTATTAATTTAATTATATATAAAACCTAAATTAAAAAATCTAACCCAATTAAACAATTACATTAAGTTATTAATTTAATTGATAAAAAACCCAAATACAGAAATTAACCTAATTAAACAATTAAATTAATTTATTAATTTAATTGATTAAACTAACCCTAAAACCCTATTTCTTTAAAAAACCCTAAATCAATATTCAACCCAATTAAATAATCAAATTAAGTTATTAAATTGATTATAAAAAAAACCCTTAATTAAAAAACCAATTACATAATTAAATTAAGTTGTTAATTTAATTATAAAGAAAACCCTTAATTAAAAAATCCAAATGAAGTTGTTAATTTAACCATAAGTTAAAAATCTAACCTAATCAAACAATTAAATTAAACTTATTAATTTAATTATATATAAAGACCCATAATAAAATACCTAGATTAAAATGAATTAGCACTAAAAGCCTGATTACATAATTAAATCAAGTAATTAACTTAATTACGTAAAATAAAAACGGGGGGTGTGATTTCCTACTGAACTTAATAATGGGCCAGGTTGGGGGTGCTAATATCATTCTGGGCGCAAGGCCCATTTACCAAAGTCCAAGGTCTGAGGGAAAAAAAACACCCTGGAGAGAGTCAATGGTTGACTCCCTCAGAGACGTCTGATGATGATCAGACGATCACCTTTCCTTTGGACATCCCCCATTTGATCCTAGAGTAAGCTGATCGTGCGGACGTGATGGAAAGTCAGCGCAGACTCACCATGCGATCCCACACACTGGATCCCATAGTTGACTGGATAGTCAACTCATCCGAGAGACATCTGAGCGCCACATGGCACGGACCAGAAGCGTCCAAGAGAGCATACATAAGGCGGAGTTCCTTCAGACTCCCCTCATTTCTCACTTCCACTCTCTCTCTAAACTTCTCTCTCTCTCTCTCTCTCTCTCTCTATTCCCAACGCTCTCTCCTCTCTCTAAATTTCGTTCTCCGGTGAGGTTCTCCGGCCACCATCTACCACCCTCTAAACCACCATCAAACCCAGGTTTCCAGTTGAGCTTCAACCGGAACCTTCATCCCGTATGAACCTTAACCCCAGAATGATGAACCCTAACCACAATCTCAAGAACCCTACCCCCAGTCCCTAGAACCCTAACCCTCAGAAGATGAACCCTAACCCTATATACGAACCCTAACCCTAATCTACACCCAGAAAATCCTAAATCAAACCCCAAAAAAGCAATCGAACACAGAATCACAAACAACCACGAGATGCAAAAATAAAGCTAAGTGGTTCCTTCGCTTACCTCTCCTTGCCGTGACCGATCAAGCAGCTATCCTCCCTTTCTTTTTCTTTCTTCTTTTTGATTGCTAATCCCTCTTTCTTTTTGTTCGCATGTGACAATTGATGGGGTTCTGCTCAGGGGCTTAGGGTTCTGATGATGAACCCTAATCCTCTATCCGATTGAGCTTGGAGTGAAGGTTGGGGATTTACGCAGTCGTGTTCGTGTTTTAGCCTTAGGGTTTCCTCCCCATTTCTGATTTTAATTTTAGTTTATATAGGGATTAGCAATTAGGTTAGGGTTAATTAGATTGATTCATTTAGGAATATTAGAATCTGATTGAGATTTGTAATTAGAGACTTGATCTGATCCATGTAATTTGATTTGATTTGTTGATTGTAATTTGAGAGTTGATCCGATTTTATATCTTGATTGTAAAATTAAAAAAGATTCTGATTGATCCACTTTGATTTGTCTTTGATTTTGTTTGCCTTTGATTCTGCGCAACTCTAGGGTTTGCGATTTGGGGAAGACGACCCCTTGGGTCAACAATTTTGACTCATAATAAAAATAAAAATAATAATAATAAAAGATAAAATAAATAACAATAAATAAAAAATAACCACATAAACCAATATCCATAAAAATAAAAAAAAATAAAAAAATAAAAATAAAAACGGGAATTCTATTATTCTTAACATTAATCCACCTAATCAATAAATGATAAAAAAAATACAATAATAAAGAATAATGATATCAAAACCATATTACTAAAATAACAGTAGATAAAAAATAAAACGATAATAATAATCAATAACCGAGCTAAAAAAAGAAATAATTAATGATAATCATAAAAAATGATACCTTAATATCCATATCATTAAATACCCTAATTACTAAAAATAAAAATCCTTAACTTCTCAAAAATCCATTAATCCTAATGACCCTTAAAGAAAAATAAAGAATTTTTTTAAATAATCCAAAAATAATACTTATTATCTAATAAAATTTATTATTTAAAATATTAACTCTAAAATAAAAACCTAATTAATTCTAACACAAACTTTTCTTCCTAACATTTAACCATAAAACTAAATTCTAAATAATGTCTAATAAAATTAATCTAAATTTTTTTTAAAATCTAACTAATTATAAAAAATGCCCCTTATATCAAACCAAACCCAAAAATAGGCCTAAAAATACTAACAAACTCCAAAAGCCCAAATGACATCTAAATGACACCCCCTGGTGGCACACAAAAAAATCCCAAAAAAACGGAAAACACCGGTCAAATTTTAGGGTACTACACCACAAATAACTCTCCTTCCACCTCCCCAACTGTTGATCTTCTTGTTCTCTACCACTTTCCTCTTGAATCTAAGCACATTTGCATAAATCTTCTTACTATCAATACAAATGGTATCTAACTTGATCGCCAACAATCTGCAATTATCAACCTTTTCAAACCTAGAAAAACCAATTTTTTTCCCAAACTTGTTTCTCCTTGGAGGAATAACAACCTCCTTTAATGCTCCATGAACAGAGAATAACTTAAAAATCTCCTTTGCCCTCATCCTATCAGGAATTTTGTAAAATAAACCGAAGAAACTCCTTCATCCTCGTCTCCAACATCTCTTCTACCCTCCGGAAAACAGTCCCACTTCACCGATAACGCGTTGAAACCACCCCTTCTACCCATTCTTGGCCACTCCATTATGTGTATTTTAAGACAGATTAACTCTAGAAATGTAACATTGTTAATTTATTTCCGTCCATTATAGTCTTATTTAACTCAAAAGATTACTATTTGATGTTGTGTGTTGAGAATACTCCATTCATACTTAAAGATAAATGCACAAACAATTAATTGAAAATAATTCAATTAATAAATAAAATTATGCAATTAATTTATTTATTTAGTTTAAGTCAAATATGAAAAACGTATCTAATTTGATTATTTTTATAAATAGTAAATCTTTGATTCCAGTAAGATTATAATAAATGAATACACAAACATGTTATTGATCATGTGCAATATGTAACATTTTTGAAAAGTTGAAATTACAGTGTGGACAAAATAATAATAAATTTAGTGTTATTATTTCTCATCTCCTCTATCGTCATTTCGTTTTATAGTACTCCCTCCGTCACATATTATAAGAGAAATTTACTTTTTAGATGCATTGAATAATTAATGTATCTGGTCTATATATAGACCAGATACATTAATTATTTAATGAATCTAAAAAGTGAATTTCTCTTATAATATGGGACAGAGGGAGTATATGGCAACAATATAGCTATTCAACTTGGCTTTTCATCTTTTCTCTATAATTTTTGTTATTCTCAACTTTTACTTGATATTTAATTGTTACATGTTCTATTTTTATTTATAGGAAGAAAGGGTAGGGAAATGGGTTATAGGTTTATAGCTGGTTAAAAAAATTAAAGTAAAAAAAATTTACATATGATAACATTATAGATACTCAACTTTGCTTTTCATCTTTTCTCTATCATTTTTTTAATCTCAAATTTCACCTGATATAGGTAAAAAATATCCAATAAATATGTAGAAATGGTGAAAAATTTCTGTCACATAGGTTAAATGCCACCAAGCTTTTCCACGCCCTTTTAACTATAATGCTCTTTTCTCTCATTTCTCGCTGGACTCAATTCCACGCCCTTTTAAATATTTATATTACTACTTTAATTAATGCAGTTTTCAAAAATCACACTTTTAAAAAGGAGTTAATATATAAGAAAGTTTTGTCTTACAAGTTATTAAAATATTTAAATGCACAATACAAATTTAATTTTTAGAATATATTTATACGGTAAAAAAAGTGTTATCTTTTTTAGAAACACTATAATGTATTGATATCTTGCTATTGATCATGACCAAGTCAGATGTTTTGATAAATAGTTTTGTATGTTGATGAAATATTTTTGTGTGTTGATCTCTTAAAAGAAGAAAGAGAAAAATAACATACCATTTAGTGATAGAAACCAAAAAACAAATCTTAGCTATGATATTAAAATCGAAGGTCATGATTCGAAGTAACTCTTTAGATTTACTCTTGAAATAAATATATCAATCCTATAAAATATATGTTATTAGTGGATATTTACAATGTAATAACCCGTATAATATACATCTATAATAATATCATGCAAGTGTTAATATTTAGTACTGTCAGAACATAAGAGCCAAATGAAATAATTATATACACTTGTCCAACTAAATACATCAACTAAGACACATGTCATACAATAACGCCTAAAATAAAACTAAGCTCAATGTACAATATCTTCATTGCATATAATCTGCGGGGGAAGATCACAATAGTCAGAAACCTTCGAAACATTAATAGACAACTCCTCTTGATTTCAACCTGCAAGGAATACCTAAAAAATAAAAACGATAATGGAATAAAATAGTAATCTCAGTGAGTTCCTCTATCCTATGGGTACACTCGAATCTACAGGGTTTCTAATCGATTCTTAACTTAAGTCTTCATATTGTTACTTGTGTATCACTCACACCATGTAACTAAGACTTAAGTATCTAAGGGATATCCATAATGTATGGCAACATGTCACTCGAGTTCTCGTAACTCATTCAATCACTGATCGGGAATGCAAACTATAACACAAAGGTGATTAGCTCAAACCAATCACAAGGATCTAAACAATTATCTGTCAAATGTGTTTAATGGAAAAACCAGACCTCCACTGCACGGACTCTACTATCTACCAGATATGGACAATATATTCTAGACATCCATTGCATGACTCCACCATCAGATATTGTAAATGGAATCTAGACCTCCACTACGTAGAATACCCGAACTAGATATGGTAAAAGAAATCCAAACCTCCCCTGAAATGGATATGCCAAACCATTTCCACTATATAGATTTCATCTTCTAAAAGATATTGTCAATGGAGTCCATACCTCCATTGTGTGGAATACGCTTAACAAAGTTATAGTTATTCATCAAATATTAGGTGATCACAACCACCCATTCACATGTTATTCCACATGTTCCATACAATTCATATTGATTCATAATAAGGGGAATACTCTTCCATGATACACATAGAGGTACCTTTGTGTCTAAGAATCACCATAATATTCCTTTCCATAACCTAGGTTATATTTCTAAGCAAATAATCAAGTTACGCTCCTAAGGTTTTCTCACTTATTATCATAAGGTTTTATCATGTTATTACACAACAATACAAGCATTTATTCACAATACAAAGCATGCATCATGATACAATTCATGACATACATAAGGAACACATGGTAATATAAAACATTAAAAAACCATCGGCAAGGTTATCACCTAACCCGCCTCAATCATGGAATTACCAAGTCTCATAACAAATTGAGCTACCGTTTATCCAAGGCAACAATCATGGAACACAACCACACTATCATACCCATCATTTGCATATATCCATGGTTGTACTTTATGATGTAATAGAGCATTTAAATAGCTTTCCAATGCATCCAACTGTGCATCAAATGGAGTTACAAAACTCAAGGAGCCGCCTGAGCGCCATCGGTGATGGAAAACTGCCCAGAACGTGTATGATGGCGCGCTATGTGCCCTCGAGCCGAGCTAAGCGCCGAAACACGTTCCATAACTGATAAAACTCAATTTTTCCCAACTTTATCCAATCTAAGGCATGTATAATTGTACGCGCGATTTTCAAGGTCGCGCCACATGTGAACTTTTAATTTATCCTAAAAGAGGAAAGGGGAAAAATCTAAATAAATCTGTGAGTGTGCAATGTAAAACAATGCAATAAGAGATCGGGAATCGGGGGTTGGTTATACTAAGGGAAGGTACTAACACCCTAAGTATCTATAGTATCCTATAAGAACCTCTTGTGTATATTTGTGTTACTGTTGATTATGTCATCTGCTGTGTATTGGGGATTTGTTGAGTGTTTTGAGTGAGTGATAAGAGTAGGAAATGTTTTTGTTATTTATGTAGGGTATGTTGAAATAAACTAAGACAAAGGTGTAGAAACCTAAAGGTTTTATTTATTATTGTGCTCGCTAAGATTTCACAATCTTATGCCTATGTATTCTTAAAAGGAAGTTGATAAATCAGAGTGCTCGTAGTTCCACCTACTAATGGGTAGAATTGGGTTTGTTGGGTTTTGTAGCGGCAAAATCGTGAGTGTAAGCTATTGATTAACTTAACTCGAAAAGCAAGAGTCGCCACCGCACTTTTATTTTATCCAAAATGGAAAGGAAAAAGAGCGAACAAAACCTACACAAGCTCTACAACAAGAACAAGTGAAGAGAGACTGGATAAGGGGGGTTGGTTACGCAATGGGAAGGTGTTAGCACCCAAAACGTCTATAGTACTCTATAGGAACCCTTTGAAATATCTACCGCTTTTGGTCTGAAAAAGTTTGCTTGAAAAGTGATTGAGGAGATGAGAAGAGAAATTGTTTTTTTAGATTTTTGTGTTTGGAGAGACTTGTCGCCTCATGCCAACGTACCCACGATGTGCAATGTAGGATCAAAACCCCGTAGTTCGTGGTACAAAGAGTGAAATTTGTTTGTTTTGGTTGATTTTAAATGTAAAGACAAGTCGTCATTTCCAAGCGAATAATTCCACTTAAAGAAATGAATCATGTCTAAACTTATGAAAAAGTTAAAGGAAAAAGTGCACGAGGGCACAAAAAAGGTTGATGAGTTTGGTGTTTTTTAAAGTCTTTTGAAAAAGGTGTCAATATGCTTATGTAGTTTAGCATTTGATTAAGAAATGAAAAGAAAAGAATAAAATCACTTGACAAAGTCAAGGTTTGATTATGAAAGAGGTGATAGTTTTAAATCAATAAGGTTTTGAAAAAGAGAGAAAGTTTTGAAAATTGAAGAATGGGGAGGAGAAGAAGTGACTATCCTATAGCATAAAGTAAAAACTAAGGATAAGAATAGCCTAACCACATAAGTAGGCTCCATAGTCTTTGAACCATAATTCTAAAGCAAAGGGAAAAGGTCTTAGTTCTAAGTCCAAGGATTCAAGAATTGCATTGGATGTCCAAGGTCTAGGTGCAAAACTCCATGTCCATTGCAAAGGATAGTAACCATAGTCCAAGATTAGAAGCACAAGTTTTTTTTAGAGGTTTTGACCTTTATTAATGTTTTTGGTCCAAGTGGACAAAGAGAAAAAAGGCATAAGCATAAACATGTGTCCAACGGACAAAGGAAAAATTGCGGAAGCATAAACATGTGTCCAACGGACAAAGGAAAAATATGCGGAAGCATAAACATATGTCCAACGGATAAAGGAAAAATTGCATAAAAGTAAAAGAGAGATAGGGAGCTAGGAGGAATTGTAAAAGTAAAAGTTAGAAGTTAGTGATTAGTTGTTAGTTGTTAGAGTAAGTGATCAATAATAATTGGATAATTGCACTTAGGTTAAGGTTAATGAGAACTCATTAGAGGATTGATAAGACCAAAGCCTTCTAACAACAAGTCTCATAAGTGTTGAACCAAAAGACAAATAATCAATAATTTTTGATAGTTTTCCGATAAGGGACATAATGTTACGCTATATTAAGCAATCGCCGAGTAATTTACGGAGTAATTACGCTACAATGAGGCCGGTCAATAGCTATTTGTGCTAATGCATGCTAGATGAAAGATATGTAGATCGTCATCCGAAAGCAATACTGCATGAAAAAGAAAGAAGGTAGCGATCTAGTCTTGATCAAAATTCAACAACGGAATTCTATGATCCATAAGACTTTCATCGATTAAAAGAAAAGAGAAATAGATGAAGAGAAATCCAAATTAAACCACACAATTATGTGATCTAAGGCTAAGAACAAAAGGAAAGGGAAGAAAATGGAAAAGGAACCAAAACAGTCCCAAAAACAAGCCAAAATGTGCATTCTGTTTTGAAGTAACCGGTTACAGCATATCTGCTAACTGGTTACTTAGTTCAAAATAGTGCAGTTTTTCAAAATTAACACAGAGTAACCGGTTACAGCATATCTGCTAACCGGTTACTCTGCACCAGAATGTAGAAAAATGTGCAAAATTCAGCATGATCGATTTTCAAAACTTTGTACAAACACCTTATGATCATGGAACTGAAATTGCATGAAATTTAAAGTAAAACAACAGTTAAAAACAACAATTAAACACAATTACAAGATCCAAAGGATCAAGTAACAAATATCACCAAAGATCTACATTGTGGAAGATGAAATCAAAAACAACAATGGTGGAAAATGAGATTACCACTCCAAATCTGAAAATTGCTTCAAATTACTCCAAGATCCAAACTCCAAAGCCTTGATCTATGAGAATTGATGAAGAAAACTAGCATGGATGAAGGTTTAACTCAAAGTTGAACAAGATTCAATGTGAATTCTTGTTAACTTTCAAAAGAAGTAAAGTGAGCTTTGGTGAATTTTGTGGTTGGGAAGAGAATTTGCAAGAGGTTTGTTGGCTATCAAAAGCTTGAATGAAATTTTAGCAAGGTGAATTTGGCTCTCAAAAGCTTGAAGAATGAATGAAATTAAGGCTCTATTTATAGAGTTTAGGCTTGGGAATTTGGTGGTTTGAAATTTGGTTTCGAAGATCAAAATTAGGCTTGGAATTTGAATTTGGATGGAAATTCATAAAAGAGTGGTGATTAGTGAAGGTGTATGGTAGGAAATGATCAAAGTGATGTAGGGGCATTAAAATGAGATGGTCTAGAATATTCCAAATGTGATCAAGGGCTGAGATTGGTGCAAATTGCTGAATTTTGAATTTGCTGAATTTTTTCAAAATCTCACGAGGGTAACCAGTTACAGCATAACTGCTAACCGGTTACTTAGTGCAAAATTTGTGAAAAATGAGCATTTTGCTGCACTGTTGTGGGTCGGCTCGATTATTTTGCTCGTCAAAGAAGGCATGTAAATAAACACATGAACCTTGGAGTCTCTTGAATAATAATCAATTAAGTCTTGGAAACTCTTGATGAGATAAATTTGGAATTGTTTGCAGATCAACTTTGACTTTGTTCAGATGAAATTCATTTGAGCTGTGGGACTGTTGTTTTGGAATTTTTAACCTGTTCTTCCCCTTAAAATGTCAATAAAGAGAAAACAAAATATTTTTGGGTTTTGGTTAAGGTTAGTAAAATATAAACAAATAAAGCAATAAAGTGAATAAGAAAATACACAAATGATCAGTAAACCCTGCAAGGCATAAACTCAAAGATGAGAGGGATAAGGGAATCAATGTGTGATCTTGTTTGTGGTAAAGATGCAAAATGAGTTGTGAATGATATGTGGAATCTTAGGGGTCAAAATTTAGGGTCTTATAGCTGCCCCTATTTAAGTTTCTTCTATCCGGAGATATGAAGGTTGAAAACTTCGTCTCGACAAGATTGAAGATACTTAAATACAGAAAACCAAATTTTTAGCCCTGAGATGCCACAAGATGATATGAATGCAAAATATGAAACAAACTGCGGGGAAACTTGAAACAAAAGATATGGTAAATCGAGTGAAAGAAGACGTGAAAAGACACGTCGGGGAACACAAGCTATTTCTGGAGATCTGTCAAGGTGACAAGAAGTATCCATCAATAGTTGGAAAGAGAGGGACAAGACCTGAGAAGTCGAGTAGTGACATCCAAGAATGGCATTGGATGGAAACTACGAAAAAGACAAAAGGTATGTCAAAAGATGTCCAAGAATGGCATTGGACAACAACAAGAAAGTTTCTGGTAAAAGCAACAGCGTCATCCAAGAATAACATTGGATGGAGGTGAAAAAGACTCTATTGGGGATAAGATATCCAAGAATGACATTGGATAAAAGGAACTACAACATTCAAGAATGGCATTGAATGGGGGCAACAACAAGCATCAGAGTCATCCACAAATAGCTTTGGATATAAACAAAATTCCATTTGAAAACTTCATTGGGGACATCCAAGAATGGCATTGGATGGTAAGGTTAAACATCAGAGATATCCAAGAATAGCATTGGACTTGGTTGGGGAAAAGGTGTCCAAGAATGGTATTGGACAAAAGGAATCTCAACATCCAAGAATGACATTGAATGAAGTGAGAAAAGTTCTGGAAAATATGTTAGAAGTATCCAAGAATGGCATTGGACTCTGTTGAGGAAAAGATATCCAAGAATGGCATTGGATAAAGAAAGGACTTTCAGGAATGGCACTGAAATTAAAGGTAAATCACTATATTCAAGAATGGCCTTGAATGATAGTGAGAAAGACATCCAGGAATGACACTTAATGTAAAGGAGAAAACTCATTCAGGAATGGCACTGAATGAACAGATAAAACTCTCAGGAATGGCACTGAAAGATATCCAAGCAAATATGATAGGGATTACAGAAGAGAGGTAAAGCTTTCCAGGAATAGCACTGGCAGAAACAAGAGGAACAAGGTATCCAGGAATGTCACTGGAGATCAAAAGAGACACACATCCAGGAATGGCACTAGAGAGACATGAGGCATACATCCAGGAATGACACTGGAGTGAAAGAATATAAAGATCCAGGAATAGCACTGGAATGAAAGAAAACAAAAATCCAGGAATAGCACTGGAATGAACAGGGAAATAACAACTTTAAGGAATGGCACTGAATGAAAGAAGGAAAACATCTAACAACAGGACAAGACACACAGGGAAACGACAAAATCCAAGAATGGCACTGGAAAGAAAGAAAATGAACAAGACATCCAGGAATAGCACTGGGTGAAAAGACAGGTAAAAGTTTTGGTAGGTGCCAAGTAAGTTGGACTTTGATCACAAGGTAAGATGTTGACAACAACAGGACCTCGGGAAATGCATATGAGCACGAAGCAAACTTCGAGCTATGAAAATCTTTCTATGCAATGATATATGAATGATTTATGTATGCAATGCATATGATAGGGACAACTGAGATAGACTCTTTTGTGAGGGAAGAAAGGAACTATGATTCCTCAACACAGGGAATGCTGCCCACTCTTCTTGGAGATAAGATGTTGAACACATCTCTGTCACACTTATGAATTGTATCAGACTGATGGTCTTTTGAGGAAAGGCATCTTGAGGATTCTTGAAGAAGACTGCCCTAGACTGATTGACTGATGAAAATAAACTGATCATAGCTTCGGTTTGACTGCTGTAGGGAAAAAATGAACTAATCATGACTTCAATTCTTGAAAAGACTGTTGAGGATAAACTGATCATGGCTTCAGTTGTTGGGGATGAACTGATCATGGCTTCAGTTCTTGAAATGACTGCTGAGAAGGCTAAACTCAGTATGGGTCTTGAAAGAGATATTCTGGCTAACCAATTCTGAGAATAACTTGCACTGGGCAACAAATCTTGAACTGATTCACAACAGGATCTGGAAGTAATGTGCCCCTGATATGATCACTGACCAAGTTTCTCAACTGTTTGAAATTTCTTGATGAGAAAAGTTTGCCTGCAAATAGGATTATTCAAACAAACATGGTAATTTTAATGCAAAGCTCAATGCAATTTTGAAATCAAATATCATTTTTGGAATGCTATTATTGATGTAAAGCAAAATGAACCACTGTCAAAACACGGCGGTTTAGACATTCAAAAATGAAAGATAAAGCAAAGGTATGACATCAAAGAAAATGATTGGCAACAAACATAGGAGTCAATTTACGCAACTTTGCTGTAGTATGCTTTCAAAAGAAACCTGGCTTCAATTAGGTCTTTTGAAGGTTGTAACGTGGTCTGGTTCACTGTGTTTGAAACAAAGGATATAGGTTCAAAGTTTATTTGTACCCAACCCATTCTTCATGATGATCTCCGATCCTATGCTCAGTTAATTCAAACTATGCATTCAGGTTCCAAGAGATTTTGGAATTGCAACACTGTTATGATGATGGTTCAAGGACCAAGGGATTTTTTAGATGGCAGTCACTCTTTCTTACAACATTTTGTTTTTTTTGATGAGGACCTCAGTCAACTCGTTTTGTCTTGAAGGATTTTAGTAACCTCTTGATTGATTTTTTTTTGTCATCTCTAACTTTTGCCTGAACTGTGTCATTTGATTTTACAGTCAGCGGGATGCCCCAATTTTTGCCTAAGTCTCTTTCATAGGTTTTGACTTAGCGGAATCTTCCTTTGATTTTTTTCATTCTTTTTTTTTTGAAAGATAGTGACTGCCTGGCTTAATGATTACGGTGAACCATCATTGGCTTTCGATTTGAAAGACATCTTCGACACTTTTTTGATGTGTGCGAAGGAAAGCTTGTGATTGCAATAATTCTCTTGTGTTTGAATACACAGTCAAATTAACTGAGAACTACCCATCCCCAGGTTAAGATTGCGGGTTTTTTCGTACAGAAAGAAACTCCAACTTCTATGCTCGAAGGAGTTGACAAGGGATTAACTTCCTTATTTCTCCAGTGTTTAGGAGTTGAAACAATGCTTGTACATCATCAGCCAAGTTTTAATTGAAAGCATACAACCCAACAATTTTAGGTATTTCGTTTTCATCATCCTCCCTCCAATCTTTGCATAAACAAAAGCTTGATAAAGAAAGTGAATAGGAGAAATATTTTTGTTTTGTGAAAAAGAAAGCATAAAGATGCACACAGTGGATATAAATGAATTGAATCAAAACATTGCAATGCTCATTTCATTGAAATTACCATGAAAGTACAAATAAAGTTCGAAAGCAAACAGACAATACAATAAAAGAAAAGTGCAAACAGGAAGAAACAAGGCCTAGTGACTAATCAGCAACAAGGATGAGCTGTCCTGTCTGAAACATTGGCTTTAGGAGATGATCCATTTCAACTGACTCAAACTTCATTTGGCATGGCCTGGCAAAGGATTATTGACAACATTGGGATTCACATCAAGAAAAGTCATATTCTATGAGTTCACCAATTCCTGTACTCTAGCTTTCAATGCATAGCAACCTTCCAAGTTATGGCCTGCCCCACCTCGATGGAACTCACAATGAAGATCAACCATATAGTCGGCTGGGAGAGGATTTGGAGGAGGAGGTAGATCCCTCGTTGTAATCAATCCTTTCTGAACAAGACATGGATTCAGCTCAGTGTAGGACATCAGGATAGGATCAAAGTTAACCCTATTGCGATTCTGATTCTGTCTAACAGCCTGACGAGGAGCTTGAACTGGTTGAACATTAACAACAGGAGCAACTGCAGCTACATATTGTTGTTGTCTATGACGAGGTTTCCCTTTAACTGAAACAACATGGGTATCACCATCCTTTTTCTTTTGAAAATTCCCAGCATACTTTTTAGCACCACTAAAGGCTTCAGCATTGGCAATCTTTCCTTTCTTGATACCTTCTTCTAGTCTTTCTCCAATAGTGACTAGGTCAGCAAAACCAGATGATACACTGCCTATCATCTTTTCCCAAAAGAGCAGCTGAAGAGTGTCCATGAACAGTCCATTCAATTCTTTTTCAGCCAAGGGTGGCTCCACTTGAGCAGCTAGCTCTCTCCAGCGCTGAGCGTACTCCTTGAAGGATTCTTTTTCTTTCGGAGACATATTCTGCAATTGACGGTGATCAGGTGCCATGTCCAGATTGTACTTATACTATTTTAAGAAAGCATCACCCAAGTCCTTCCAACTTTGGATACAGTTCTTATCAAGTCCCATATACCATTTCATTGAAGCCCCACTCAAGCTGTCTTGGAAACAGTGAATGAGCAGTTTGTCTTTTTTGGCATGAGCAGCCATCTTGCGGCAATACATCACCAAGTGGGTTTTGGGACAGGTGTGCCCCTTGTATTTCTCAAAATCAGGAGTCTTGAATTTTGGAGGAATAATCAAGTCGAAAACCAAGCACATGTCCATTGAGGCAGTATTAAAGACATCACTTCCTTCCAAAGCTCTTATCCTTTTGTCTAGAGTTTGCCATTGCTCCCTGACTTCTTCAATGTATCCAGGTTCTCCCTGACTTTCAGATTGTGGAGCAGTAGCATGGTACACAAAAGGAGTTTCAGGAATAGCTTGAGCAACAGAATGCACAATAGGCTGAGGTTTAGTGAACAATGGAGCTGAAGATACTGGCGAGACAAACACAGGAGTAGTTGCAAAGGGTGGTGAGTAATTCGGAGGTAACCCAAATTCTTGCCAAGTAGAAGCTGATTGTTAAGTCAGTGGAGGGTTAACAGCAGCAGGTGAAGTTTCAACAATCACAGTCCTCTGAGGTGGTTCACCTCTAGCAATCAGAACTTGTAGCATTTCTATGAGCTTGGTCATACCGGCGTTCAACTCATCAATTTCCATTCTGACTTCGGCGTTGTGTTGTTCCTGGTTTTCCATTCTCAATCTGACAGCATCTCTAGTTCCGTATTTGTGTTGAGGAAACATCTTGACGGTGAACAAATAACTAGAGAAGGAGACAGTTGAAATAAGTTTCTGAGACAACTCGGAATAATGCATATGTATGCTCATGGATGCAAGAGTGCATGGATGCAACAACCACAAACAAGATCACTCAAAGAACACGGGTTCAAAGGTTCGAGTCACGAGCATGAAGCCAAGGGTAAGAGTCAATCCCACAAAAGGTGTGTACTAAGGTTTTGTCTTCATGGTACCTGCAGAAAACAACGGTTCTAACAGAGTGCCCAGGGTCCACAATTCACTATTAGACACACCAGTGCACCGATTTGCTCGGAGGTTGGTAGTTATCCTCAAGAGAATCTAACCTGCGTGTGGCATCGCGTAACAGCTAAGTCAGATTTGCATCTTCATAGCTTCCGCGCCACGATCCTAAAAGGGCTAAGATGGGTTAAGAGTTACTACGGTCCTCAGTGTTATAGGCTTCTATGGAAAAAGTAATGCCTTCAAGATTGCTCGATCGACATCAGTAATTCCAAAGAGGCAACCACCGAGTGGATGGATTCTCAAGTTCTGATTTTTCAGGATTCGACTCCCTCAAAGCTCCCTTGACTATACCATCCTCCTATCTCAAAGTACACTCTGGTCCGGGTATAGGACCTATTTCACACACAGAGGAACTCCGAAACAGAACAAGCAAGTAACAAGCAAATCAGACAAAAAGCAGTAAATAAATCAAAGTAGGCTAAACTCCTCAAGGGAGATCCCCAGCAGAGTCGCCACTTTTCTGTAGCGGTAAAATCGTGAGTGTAACCTATTGATTAACTTAACTCGAAAAGCAAGAGTCGTCACCTCACTTTTATTTTATCCAAAAAGGAAAGGAAAAAGAGCGAACAAAACCTACACAAGCTCTACAACAAGAACAAGTAAAGAGAGTCTGGATAAGCGGGGTTGGTTACGCAATGGGAAGGTGTTAGCACCCAAAACGTCTATAGTACTCTATAGGAACCCTTTGAAATATCTACCGCTTTTGGTATGAAAAAGTTTGCTTGAAAAGTGATTGAGGAGATGAAAAGAGAAATTGTTTTTTAGATTTTTGTGTTTGGAGAGACTTGTAGCCTCATGCCTACGTACCCACGATGTGCAATGTAGGATAAAAACCCCGTAGTTCGTGGTACAAAGAGTGAAATTTGTTTGTTTTGGTTGATTTTAAATGTAAAGACAATTTGTCATTTCCAAGCGAATAATTCCACTTAAAGCAATGAATCATGTCTAAACTTATGAAAAAGTTAAAGGAAAAAGTGCACGAGGGCACAAAAAAGGTTGATGAGTTTGGTATTTTTTAAAGTCTTTTGAAAAAGGTGTCAATATGCTTATGTAGTTTAGCATTTGGTTAAGAAATGAAAAGGAAATAGTAAAATCACTTGACAAAGTCAAGGTTTGATTATGAAAGAGGTGATAGTTTGAAATCAAGAAGGTTTTGAAAAAGAGAGAAAGTTTTGAAAATTGAAGAATGGGGAGGAGAAGAAGTGACTATCCTATAGCATAAAGTAAAAGCTAAGGATAAGAATAGCCTAACCACACAAGTAAGCTCCGTAGTCTTCGAACCACAATTTCAAAGAAAGGGAAAAGGTCCTAGTTCTAAGTCCAAGGATTCAAGAATTGCATTGGATGTCCAAGGTCTAGGTGCAAAACTCCATGTCCATTGCAAAGGATAGTAACCATAGTCCAAGATTAGAAGCACAAGTTTTTTTAGAGGTTTTGGCCTTTATTAATGTTTTTGGTCCAAGTGGAAAAAGAGAAAAAAAGGCATAAGCATAAACATGTGTCCAACGGACAAAGGAAAAATTGCGGAAGCATAAACACGTGTCCAACGGACAAAGGAAAAATATGCGGAAGAATAAACATATGTCCAACGGACAAAGGAAAAATTGCATAAAATTAAAAGAGAGATAGGGTGCGAGGAGGAATTGTAAAAGTAATAGTTAGAAGTTAGTGATTAGCTGTTAGTTGTTAGAGTAAGTGATTAATAATAATTGGATAATTGCACTTAGGTCAAGGTTAATGAGAACTCATTAGAGGATTGATAAGACCAAAGCCTCCTAACAACAAGTCTCATATGTGTTGAACCAAAAGACAAATAATCAATAATTTTTGATAGTTTTCTGATAAGGGACATAATGTTGCGCTATGTTAAGCAATCGCCGAGTAATTTACAGAGTAATTACCCTACAATGAGGCCGGTCAATAGCTCTTTGTGCTAATGCATGCTAGATGAATGACACGTAGATCGTCATCCGAAAGCAATACCACACGAAAAAGAAAGAAGGTAGAGATCTAGTCTTGATCAAAATTTAAAAACAGAATTCTATGATCCATAAGCCTTTCATCGATCAAAAGAAAAAAAAATAGATGAAGAGAAAGCCAAATTAAACCACACAATTATGTGATCTAAGGCTAAGAACAAAAGGAAAGAGAAGAAAATGGAAAAGGAACCAAAACAGTCCCAAAAACAAGCCAAAATGTGCATTCTGTTTTGAAGTAACCGGTTACAGCATATCTGCTAACTGGTTACTTAGTTCAAAATAGTGCAGTTTTTCAAAATTAACACAGAGTAACCGGTTACAGCATATCTGCAAACCGGTTACTCTACACCAGAATGCAGAAAAATGTGCAAAATTCAGCATGATCCATTTTCAAAACTTTGTACAAACACCTTATGATCATGGAACTGAAATTGCACGAAATTTAAAGTAAAACAACAGTGAAAAACAGCAATTAAACACAATTACAAGATCCAAAGGATCAAGTAACAAAGATCACCAAAGATCTACATTGTGGAAGATGAAATCAAGACCAACAATGGTGGAAAATGAGATTACCACTCCAAATCTGAAAATTGCTTCAAATTACTCCAAGATCCAAACTCCAAAGCCTTGATCTATGAGAATTGATGAAGAAAACAAGCATGGATGAAGGTTTAGCTCAAAGTTGAACAAGATTCAATGTGAATTCTTGTTAACTTTCAATAGAAGAAAAGTGAGCTTTGGTGAATTTTGTGGTTGGGAAGAGAATTTGCAAGAGGTTTGTTGGCTATCAAAAGCTTGAATGAAATTTTAGCAAGGTGAATTTGGCTCTCAAAAGCTTGAAGAATGAATGAAATGAAGGCTCTATTTATAGAGTTTAGGCTTGGGAATTTGGTTTGGAAGATCAAAATTAGGCTTGGAATTTGAATTTGGAGGGAAATTCATAAAAGAGTGGTGATTAGTGAAGGTGTATGGTAGGAAATGATCAAAGTGATGTAGGAGAATTAAAATGAGATGGTCTAGAATATTCCAAATGTGATCAAGGGCTGAGATTGGTGCAAATTACTGAATTTTGAATTTGCTGAATTTTTTCAAAATCTCACGAGGGTAACCGATTACAGCATAACTGCTAAGCGGTTACCTAGTGCAAAATTTGTGAAAAATGAGCATTTTGATGCACTATTGTGGTTCGGATCGATTCTTTTGCTTGTCAAAGAAGGCATGGAAATAAACACATGAACCTTGGAGTCTCTTGAATAATAATCAATTAAGTCTTGGAAACTCTTGATGAGATGAATTTGGAATTGTTTGCAGATCAACTTTGACTTTGTTCAGATGAAATTCATTCGAGCTGTGGGATTGTTGTTTTGGCATTTTTAACCTGTTCTTCCCCTGAAAATGTCAATAAAGAGAAAATAAAATATTTTTGGGTTTTGGTTAAGGTTAGTAAAATATAAACAAATAAAGCAATAAAGTGAATAAGAAAACAGACAGATGTTCAGTAAACCGTGCAAGGCATAAACTCAAAGATGAGAGGGATAAGGGAATCAATGTGTGATCTTGTTTGTCGTAAAGATGCAAAATGAGATGTGAATGATATGTGGAATCTTAGGGGTCAAAAATTAGGGTCTTACAAGTTTGAGAGAAGAGACAAGTTGTTATCTTAAGGGAGATATCTCACCTATTCACCACAAACATTTTGAGAAAGAAGATAATAAGGGAAGAAGCTTTAAACTTGGATGTAGAAAATCCAGAGTAATGCCACATCTTCCTTTAAATGAGTCTTTGCATATTAAGAGAAGTACCTTGACTTGGATATAGAATCAACAAGTGTGCCACTTATATCACTTAAATGAAAGAAGTGTTTTTGTACCATAATAAGAGAATGACTGCAACTTGGATTTTGAATTAACAAGTGTGCCACTTACATCACTTAAATGGAAAAAAGTTTGAAATGTTTGATTTATGTTGTGGGGAATAGAAGATACATATCTTCTATAGAGATGATTTATGTCTCATCTCTGGGAGGAAGTTTTGAATTTGAAGCCAAAGATTGGAGAGGGTTTGACTTGAAGTTTGAGGTTTAAAGCCACAAGGGGCTATGGTTTTGACTTGAAGATTGAGGTTTGAAGGGGATCCTAAAATTTGAACCGAGTCTAAACTTAAGGATGAGTATTGAAATGCAACAGTTGTATGAATGCAAGTGTTATAAACATAAATGTCAAGAGAAACTTAACAAGACAAAATTGATTAAGCTTTTAAACAAATGTTGTCATCAAGGATGAAATGAACATGATTATGATCAAGAATGGTATATCGACATGTGAATAAGCATCAGACAAGTAGATATGTTCATCATGGTGAGAGTTTATGAAGGAAATACTTGAATATGTGAGCAAAGATTTGATCAATTGAAGCAATCATAAAGAAGTTCATGTAAGCATGTATTCAAAATGAATTAAGGATCATATGAATATAGCTAAGGGTGAACAAAACCCAAATGGAAATTTATGGAGATAAGCACATGAACAAGACATTTAATCAAGGTTGAATCACGAGCTTTGGGGAATCCAAACTCAAGTGGAAGCCCTAGTCATGTATCAAGATGTTTTTCAAAGGATTAGTTGAACAAAACCCTAAGGTTTCAACTAAACATCGAATAGCCAAAGTATTTTTCAAAGGAAATAACATTTAATCATGGTATCTGAATGGTGTATAAGTCAAGATAACATGTTATGTACATTAAACAAGACTTAAACAAAGTATATTATGACCATAAAGACACATATGTACAATTAGGTCAAGGGAATAATCAAAAGATATTAAGGAAAGGTATGAAAAATACTTTAAAAAGCACTAGTTTTCAACCTAATGTAAATGACAAAAATAAATATTATTTTTTGGATTTTTTGATGGATTCTCAAAATATACAAGATAAATGAGAAGTGTGCAAAAAAAAAAAATTAAAAAATGATGATTTTTACTTGGTGAAATAATTGGATGAATTTGTGAAGAAAACCAAAGAAAATAGTGGCAAAAAATTAGGGAATGACTCCCACAAGTGTTGAACTCACGCCCTCCATGTGATGGGCTTAAAACTTTTACCACTAGGCCACTTGCTTGTGTGGTGATAAACAACACGCAATGTAAATAATATAGAGAGTCTTGTATTTGAAAAATGCAAAAAAAAAATAACATCAAAAGGTCTGGGGCGAGGGGGATTCAAACCCTAGACCTTGGCTTCGCTCACACACACAAACCAAACACTTAACCATTATGGGGCAATGCCCAAGTCGTTAGTAAAACCAACACTAAATGGTAATAAATTATGAATGCATTTAAAATGAGTTTTTTACGCGCCACCACCATGTTCATCTTCTACCACGAGCTTCATCTTCTTCATCCATTTTGAATTTCCAAAATCTTCATTTCTCAACCAAATTGAAAGATGTAAAGACCAAAGTTGTTGGAAATTTTACCAGGAATTGAATGGTATCAACCAATTTCATTTATATGGCCTAGATTTTAAACTAACATGTATGAGCATATAAACCCTAAAACTGGAAAATTGAATATGAAATCCTATCTAACACAATTTATGTACAATTAACATAGGGAAATTATTTACTACATCATGACAAACAGATTGGTAACTCAAATGATACAAAATGATGCACGAATCATGGGGATCAGTTTTTGAAAACTTACCTTGCAAGGGAGAATCGAATTCCTTGATAGAGATGTTCCAGATGCAATTTCTTGATGCTAACAGCTTCCTTGACCTCCAAGGAGTGTGTTGCAATGCTTAGAATGAGCTGATACCTTCAGGAACACTTAGCTCAAATCAATATGTAGCTTGAGCAAGGTGGGATATGAACTCGATGATTCCGGTTTTACAGAATGTGTATGAGTGTTTGGATCACTTCTATATTGTGTATATGAAGTGTTTGGATGCCTGGTTTGAATGAAAATTGCTTATACTTAAAGTTTCAATTTATCACTTCTTTGACACTTTGAATTTTGGAATGAGGAGGATTTCGTAGAAAACAATTCTTTGCTATGTTTTGGTGTGTCTTGAATGATGCAAAATGATCTCTATTTGTATAGAAACATTTCAGACTTTTGGAGAATAGTTTGGATTAGGATACATGCTATTATCCAATGGATAATGACATATACCTATTACTTGAGTGCTAAGGTACCCATAGCCCATCTCTCACATGACTAGAATCTTGATCTTTTGAGATTGAATTTATCAAACTGCAACTCATCCCTTGGCGTTTTGATCAATCCTTGATAGACTGTGGTGGTTTCTTGGCCAATTCACTATTTCACTTAATGCAAGATGACAAAACTTAAGTTCATGGTTTTGCAATGATGTTTTTCACATGCAAAGGGATAGAATTTTGAATATTCTTGCATTATCTTGCAGAGCACATGGGATTTTACAAGATTGTTGTTGGCTGTGTGTAGAGATCAAGCTTGGAAATTGCCCAAAACTCACTCCAAAATTGTGTGAAAGTGTCATGAGAATTCAGTTGCATCCATGCATTTTGTAAAATTCATAACCTCCAACTCAAGCAAGATAATTTGATGTTCTTGGACTATTTGGAAAGCTGAGATAACATACTTCAAGTTTAATGTTCAAGGTTTGTCTTGAATCAATGTGGATCATGGAGAAAAATGGCCTCAAAGTTGGCTCCAACACAAGGCAGATTATGTTGAAAACTTTTCTAAGTGTCCAAGTTCAAAAAGTGATGAATCTCCAACTTCATGGCCTCATATCTCTTAACCCATGCATTTTTTGGGAAATCATCCTCAGAGACAAAGTTGTAGTATGTAACAAGCTCTTCAATTTGGTCTTTGGAGCATAGAAAATGGTTACTTGGATTGGAAGTTATGGCCTTAGCAAGATGAGCAAAAATCATTGTATTTCATGACTTAGAAAAATATCAATTTCTCCATTGTTTCCCTTTTTGCAAGTAACCTCACTTTTATTGATTTCTCTTGATCAATCATGATCCAAATCACATATTATGATCATTCTTGACTTGAGGAACCCATGGTTGACCAAAAATCTCAAAAGTCAAACTTGATTTTGATCACAGTTGACTTTTCATCAAAAGAACTTGAATTCTTCCATTGCTTATGAATCAAACTTCTTGAATAAATCCAATCATATGAATGGACTAATATGATGCATTTGAGGTCCTTGGATCATATCTTGAAGTATGAGATCCTTCTTAAATGAAAACGTCAGTTGTGATCCTGATTAGGTCAAAACCCTAATTTTGGGTGCACTGAGGATCTTGAGGCTTGATCAATTTGAAATGATCCAATCTTGTACTTGATAGTTGATGGAGGGAACACTCTTGATCACCATGAATGGATAAGAAACTTGAGATGTTGAATATGATACACATCCTTTGATAATTCATCTGCTTGAGCCCTTGGGGGACCACCTAACCTGAAAAGCAAGCAAGCACACACATCTTGTACTTGTAATGGGTTAGTGATGCCTAAAGACACTCACATATGTAATGATGAATGTTATGAAAATGATGTAAATAAGGTGACATCTTAGGGGTAAAAAATTAGGGTATGGCAATAATCACCTCCTAACATGCCCAAACATCCCATACCATGAATTTCATCATTTCCCAACTCTAAGAAACAACAACATCATAGTTTCACAATTTTACTTGTAACATGAACATAAAAATAAATCCAACAACAACACCTATATAACAAAATAATCACATGAAAAACACAACATCCATGATGGAAAACAACAACTTAGATTCAGGCATAACAACAACATAAAATCAAGAACAACAACAATTTCATGTTTCAATACACCCTAACCCAATATTTCATGTTTTTTCCCCAAAACTAAACTATCTATTGAACTCACATGTTGAAGATGATGAAGTTTCGTGAAGAAGATGATGAATGATGATGATGAAGATGAGATGATTGTGGCGATGATGAGTTTCTTCATCCTTCCTCTTCTTTCTTATTCCTTCTCATTTCTCTCTTCTCCATCTTTCTTGTTTCCTCTTTCTCTTCCTTTTTCTCATGTTTTTTCTTCTCCTTTTTCTTCCTGATAACTCTCTCTCTCTCTCTCTCTCTCTCTCTCTCTCTCTCTCTCTCCCCCCTCTCTCTCTCTCTCTCTCTATCTATCTATCTATCTATCTATCTATCTATCTCTCTCTCCTTTAATTCTTATCTTATCTTTACCACTACACAAACATGTGACATATAATAATACTATATTAAGTAGTAATAGAAAATATCTCAATTGATATTTTATCTTATAATACAAATTAACCAATTATTAATGTTACCAAAATGTCCCCTCTTGTACTTACTAATAATGATAATTTTCTTTTAATAATAATTGTTCTCTTCAGAGTCCACTAGTTACTCTATTGGTCCCAACTGACAATATTTAGAGTACATAGGAGATCTAATTGTTCCATTTGACAAGAGATAGAGTACATATGAACTTAGTTGGTCTCAACTGACAACTAATTGAGCATTTAAGGGTATATGGGATATTACATACAAAATTTAAACACATTGTTTAATAACTATTATTATAAATATTTGCATACGGTTGATCCGAATCAAAATTAATATTTACATATGAGAAAATATACGGTTGATAAAAATAGTTGTATATATGGAAAAATGTAATTTATGCTCTAAATTTAAATAAAAATATGTTTTTCTTTTAAAAATAATAAACTTTATTTGTTAAATAATTTTGTCTTGCTGTTTTTTCATTCTTATTACAATTAAGAAACAAATTAGTATCACACATCAGTACTAGTGCGAACGCATGTGTATCCACACAAGAATCTATGCGAATGCACGAGTTATTACATTGTTTTATATAATTAAAGAAAATAAAAGTAAATATATTTAAAATAATGTATGAATCCAAACACGGACAAAATGTGTTTATTTATAATATTAATATTTTAATTATACATATAGTAATGATGTAATCATTTCACTAATATATGTAATTAATGACAAATATCATTTTAAATTAATGAGTGAATCTTAATTTTTTTTTAAAAATGGAAACAAGTTTGTTTTATCCAAATATTTTTATAAATATTATCAAAACAAGAATAATATTATATACAAAAAATATATAGTTCATCCAACTATTTTTATGTATGGAAAAACTATATTTATAACTCGTATATAAATCAAAATATATATTTCTTTTAAAAATAATAAACTATTTTTGTAAAACAATTTTGTTTTTCTGTCTTACATTCTTATTATATATTAAAAACAAATGCGCGTATTACATAAGTATCCGTCCGAACGCACATGTATCTCACTAATTTAAGTCAAATATGAAAAGAGTATCCAATTTCACTATTTTTTATAATAGTAAATCTTTGATTCCAATAAGATGATAATAAATGAATACACAAACATGTTATTGATCAACGTGGACAGAATAATAATAAAGTTAGGGGCATTATTTCTCATCTCCTCTATCGTCATTTCGTTTTATAGTATTTAGTAACGGTATAGCTACTCAACTTGGCTTTTCATCTTTTCTCTATAATTTTTTTTTATTCTCAAGTTTTATTGGACTTTTAATTGTTACATGTTCTATTTTTATTTATGAGAAGAAAGGGTAGGGATATGGGTTATAGGCTTATAGCTGGTTAAAAAAAATAAAGTAAAAAATTTATATATGATAACATTATAGTTACTCAACTTTTATTTTCATCTTTTTCTATCATTTTTTTAATCTCAAACTAGCAAGATACCCGTGCGGACGCACGGGTAAATTTATTTAATATATTATAAAATATATTTAGATATTAGTGTAAATTTGAAATAAAAATAAAAAAATTTAAAAAAAAATAAAATTTTCACATTTAAAAATAAAAATTTATCTCACAATTAATAGCGGTTAAAATAAAATAGATATTGTACTGATAATGACCCGTGAAATAAAAAGTTAGTGTCGAACACAATTGTTGAGTGATATTCAATTTGTTACAACATAAAATATGTTTAAATACATATATCAATTTATAATGTGTTGCTTAATTGTAAAATGAACAATGATCATACAAACTCAATTGTATTCAATAATCATATAAAAAAGAGACCCGTGAGATGCAGAAAGAAAAAAAATTCACATTTGAAAATTTAAAAAATTCGCTCTTAAATAACAACAATTGTTGATTAAAATAAAATAGATACTATCCTGATAATGATTCGTGAAATGAAAAGTTAGTTGTGTGCACTGTTATTGAATGTTATCCAATAAATTTCAAATAAGTTACTTAATTATAAAACAAACAATAATCAGATAAATTATGAATATTTTTTATATATAATAATTATAAAATAATTATGCTTTTATTTAAAATAAATTTTGTGTTTTAAAAATTAAACATTTTTCGGTGTTCTTCTTCATTAAATTAAAAGAGGTGCAAAATTTGTTATTTATGCTTAAAAAAATAAAATAGGTAAAAGAAAATGGAGAGAAAAAATTAAAATGAAAGTGAGAAAGTGTGAGAAAAAAGTGGGGGAAATTTAAAATTTGAATGAAGAAAAGAAAAGGAATAGTGAGAAGGTTTATGTGGGAAGGAGGGAAAACAAATTTGTGATGCATCCAATAGATGAATGACATTTGGCAAGAGAAGAGAGTGTTGGGTCAGATTTATTTTGGCACTTAGCTAATTACTGTTCTGACCTTTTAGTGGTGTAAATATATTTGAAGGAAAGGGCAAATTGGTAAGTTAGTGCAATTGATTTTTGTAGTGTAGATAGTAGATTTTACCTGATATAAGTAAAAAATATCCAATAAATATGTAGAGATGGTGATATATTTCTACAATATAGGATAAATGCCACCAAGCTTTTCCACGCCCTTTAAATATAATGTTCTTTTCTCTCTTCCTCGTTGGACTCAACTCCACGACCTTTTAAACATTTATACTACTACTTTAATTAATGCAGTTTTAAAAAATCTCACTTTTAAAAAGGAATTAATATATTAGAAAGTTTTCTCTTACACCTTAATACAAGTTTTTAAAACATTTAAATGCACAATACAAATTTAATTTTTAGAATATATATATACGGTAAGAAAGTGTTGTTTGTTTGAGAAAGACTATAATGAATTGATATCTTGCTATTAATCATGAGCAAATCAAATGTTTTGATAAATAGTTATGTGTTTGATGAAATATTTTTGTGTGTTGATCTCTTAAAATAAGAAGGAAAAAAATAACATACTATGTAACACCCATATATAATATAATACATCAAAGCATCCATATCATAAATGAATTTACGTTTTGGTACTGAAATACAATAAGTCCCTAGTTAACACATTATACATATACATGCCCAAAATACCTAATACAAAAAAAACTATGGCATTATATATATAAGATGTTCCAACACTAAGAACTAGATCAACCAATGATCTCAAAATAAACTTCATAACGGAAGTCTTGTCATCCCAAAAAGCAAAGATAGTAAGGAAAGTCAAACAAATTTATCCTTACCCTTCGCCGAACCTGTAGTACCTGTAAAATAATCAACAACGTGGGGTGAGATACATCAAATCTCAGTGAATTCTCTTTTTTATAGGCCCTCTCAGTTTTACAAGGTTCTATCACACCTAACTCAAGTCAAAAGGGAAGGGAAGTGACTTTGAGTACTCACACACACTATATGGAAACACGTTATCGAGTCCGTTAACTCGAAAGTGGATCACTATCGTCAACCCTATCAAGGCATCCCCTTTCTCCCGCCCTCTTCTACGTCTAGAAGTAGGAACGAGTCATGGACCCTCGTAGATTACTTGGCATACGAGATGGATTCGGAAATAAGGGACACATTATCACCTTAAATCGTCACTTCACACGGCCCGTACACCGTCACAAGTCTCTTTACCCGTAGGCTCCATTCGTACTATAACATTGGGAATCAAATCTACCAAGTAATCATGCATTCATTACAGAGGAGCTCGTTACTCATGAAATGACACATAATAGAATAATGGTTACGATTTCGTGACTCCACATACAACCATAATTGTATTTAACATTTCTAGGCCACATTAGCCTTTTTGGCCTCTTTTGCCCTTTTTTCAACATTTAACCTCACTTACACGTGTTCCATCATAGCGTCATTATTCTTTTCTATACCGTTCGGTAATAGACGCACGCCTCGGCCTCTCATGCACGAGCGTCGTCGTTATGTTATTCATCATTTTTCCTAGCCGTTACTAGGTTCCAACATAGTTTATGGTAATATTCCCCACTCTACCTATTTCATATTTTTAACATGAATTACTCTCAATCATATTCAACATCATTAGTAGGCAAAACATATTACAATTGCACAATAGAATTACATGTAATAATTCAACCATAAACTATACCACTTTTGGGTTTCCCTCTGATTATTTAATCGGGCTATAACCTCAACAATTTCCATGTTCATCATATAGATTATTTCTACAGCTTTATATTGGTACCAAGAACGTTTAAAACGGATAAACGAGTCAAAAGTTAAGAATTTATGAAAAAAATAGTTTTTCTTTTTATTCTAGGTCGCGCTAAGCGGGCCCCACCCCACGCTAAGCGCGCTCCTCGCTGCCTGGGAGGGGTGGAAATTCTCAAGACCGCGCTAAGCGCGCTCTGCGTTATGCAGAAAAATAAACCCTTATGACAGCAGCTTCCAAACCACACATTCACCCCTAAAACCACACCCCAACAACCAATAGAAGTACATTATCATGGTTCTAACATCAATACATAGTTTCTCTCACAAAACCCTAACATTTTCAAAACCCATTTCATTTCAAACTCATTCCAATCAACACCAAACATCATAACAACTATCAATGGATGATTCAATACATATATTGATCATACTACACAAATTATAACACACTTTAACCGTTAGATTCTTTGATTTTGCAAAAAACCCCATTTTCCCCCAAAATCAAATCTAACTCTAAAACCTCAAGAAATTATACTCTAAAGTTTCTATCTAGAACCCACCTGGATTAGAAGATGATGATGATTAAGATGAGATGATTTGATGAAGAATGGATGATGATCTTGATCTCTCTTTCTCTAGGTTTTCTCTTCTCCTTTTCCTTCCTTTCTCCTTCTTTCTCTCCAACTTCTTTCTATCTTTTTCTTTCTTTGTTTCTAAGTGTGGAAAAAGGGTGGAAAGGAAATGATATAACAAATATCATTAATTAGTAACACTACTAATTGTCCATAAAGTATCTCACGTCAAAAGTTAAAACCTCAGAGCCAAATATTATTAATTTGATCTGCTCTGAGCTCACCAGTTTACTCTAATTATTTTATCCAATAAATTCTCAGAGTAAACCGGAACCCAATTGATCATAATAATATTCTCCAGAGTGAAATATTTACGAGGTATTACATCCCCCCTTAACTAGAAATTCGCCCACGAATTTAAAACAATTACCTGAAAAGATGAGGATAACCTTCTCGCATCTCGGATTCCAGTTCCCAAGTTGCATCACCCAGATGCGTCTCATCCCACTAAACCTTAACAAGAAGAATGTCTCTGTTCCTTAACACCTTAGTTTCTCTTCCTGTGATACGACTCGGTCGAGGCTCAAACATTAAGTTTGTTTCTATTTCTACTGATTCTGGTAAAACTGACTGAAGAGGATCAGGAATAAACTTCCGAAGCTGAGATACATGAAAAACATCGTGCATTTCTGACAGAGAAGGAGGTAAGGCTAATCTGTAAGCTACTTCACCAATTCTTTCTAAAATATGATATGGTCCCACGTATCTCGGACTTAATTTACGTGACTTAAATGGTCCTTTCAATCTTAATCTCGGAGTAACTTTCAAAAATACATGGTCACCTTCCTCAAATTCTAAAGGTCTCCTACGGTTATCCGCGTAACTTTTCTGACGATCTTGGGCTTGTTTAATTCTCTCACGGATCATTCGAATCTTTTCCGTAGTCTCTTGAATAATTTTGGGTCCCATAATTCTATCTTCACCAACTTCCGCCAACACAAAGGTGTTCTACATCTTCTCCCATACAATGCTTCGTAAGGAGCCATACCAATGCTCACATGGTAACTATTGTTATACGAAAACTCAATCAACGGTAAAAGTTCCTTCCAATTTCCTCTACTTTCTAGCACACAAGATCTCAACATGTCCTCCATCGTTTGTATTGTTCGCTCAGTCTGACCATCCGTCTGAGGATGATTCGACGTGCTCAACCGCAACCTAGTACCCATAGCTTGTTGAAAAAACCTTACAAAACCTTGAAGTAAACTTTGGATCTCTGTCGGACACAATGCTAGAGGGAACACCATGAAATCTCACAATTTCAGAAATAAACAACCTTGCAAGGTGACTTGCCTTGTAAGTAGTCTTCATGGCTAAGAAATGCGCAGATTTCGTTAGTCGATCCACAATCACCCAAATAGAATCATAACCACCTTGTGTACGGGGTAAGCCTACTGCAAAATCCATAGAAATACTATCCCACTTCAGAACTGGAATCTCTAAAGGTTGTAATAGACCGCCCGGTCTTTGGTGTTCAATCTTCACCTGTTGGCACACTGCACATTCTGAGACATACACCGCGATATTTTTTTTCATTCCTGGCCACCAATAATCCTTCTTTAAGTCCTGATACATCTTCGACGAACCAGGATGTATCGTAAAAGTACCTTTATGAGCTTCATCTAAAATCTTTCTTTTTAATACCACATTATTCGGAACACAAATCCTTTGGTTAAACAGAACCATCCCATCTGCCGCTCGTGTAAAACCCAGTTGAAGTAACATCTCTTGAAACTTCTCCTCTAGAATTTTCTCTTGCTGAATCTCAACTCTTAGAGTAGAATTGACATTCAAGTTTCCCATAATCACACCATTAGGAGTCCAAACAAATTGAAGGTTTAGATCCCTAAACTTTTCCAATAAGGTATATTCCAATATCATCAATTCGGCACTATGAACCATTTTCTGACTCAATACATCTGCCACTCTATTCACTTTTCCTGGATGATACTTTAATTCTAAGTCATAATCCTTTAAGTACTCCATCCACCTTCTTTGTCGCATATTCAACTCCTTTTGGTCAAATAAATACTTCAAACTTTTATGATCACTGAACATTTCAAAACGTACACCATACAAATAATGACGCCACAACTTCAGTGCAAATACAACCGCTACTAGTTCCAAATCGTGAGTTGGATAATTCTTCTCATGAACTTTCAATTGTCGAGAAGCATAAGCTACAACTTGACCGCCTTGCATCAGAACACCTCCTAATCCCATCTTAGAAGCATCGCAAAATACTTTGTAAGAGTTGTTAGGATCAGGAATGATTAACACAGGAGCCGTCGTCAAACTTTCCTTCAATTTCATAAAGCTTTGCTCACAACCTGAATCCCACTCATAAGCACAATCCTTCCGAGTAAGCTTTGTCATTGGTAAGGCCAATTGAGAAAAACCTTTGATGAACCTTCTATAGTAACCTGCCAATCCCAAGAAACTTCTAACCTCTGCAGCATTCCTCGGTCTCTCCCAATTAATCACTGCTTCTACCTTCGACGGATCCACTGCCACACCACCTTGAGATATAACATGTCCAAGAAAATTAACTTCCGACATCCAAAACTCACACTTGCTTAACTTAGCAAAAAGTTGCTTCTCTTGCAATACCGATAAGACAATTCTCAGATGTTCTCCGTGCTCTTGTGGAGTACGAGAATAAATAAGAATGTCATCAATAAAGATTACGACAAATTGGTCCAAGTAAGCTTGAAATATATGGTTCATGTAATTCATAAAAATAGCTAGAGCATTAGTCACACCGAAAGGCATCACCATGAATTCGTAATGGCCGTAACAGGTTCTAAATGCAGTCTTAGGCACATCAGAACTCTTCACACGGATCTGATGATAACCCGACCGTAAATCAATCTTCGAGAACACACATGCTCCTTTCAATTGATCCAACAGGTCGTCTATCCTGGGTAATGGGTACTTGTTCTTAACGGTGACTTTATTCAACTTACGATAATCAATGCACAAACGCATTCCACCACCTTTCTTCTTTACCAACAATACTGGAGCGCCCCATGGTGAAACACTAGGTCTAACAAAATGCTTAGCCATTAATTCCTCCAATTGGTCCTTTAATTCTCTTAATTCAAGCGGTGCCATCCGATATGGAGAAACGGATACAGGAGCCGTTCCCGGTACCAGGTCAATAGAGAATTCAACCTCTCTTTCCGGAGGAAGAGAAGTAACGTGCTCGGGAAAAACTTCAGGAAACTCACAAACTATAGGAATATTCAGCACTTGTTGCTCACTACTCCCCTCCTTAGTAAGAACCAATAAAACAGATTTCTCCTTCTCAAACAAGAAATTTATCATTCCCACCGTACCTTCTAAAATAGTAGTTAACACATCCTTTGGGGTAGTCTCATCGGATGGAATGATGATTAGCTTTTCCTCTCACCCAATAAACACCGAATTAGCAGAAAGCCAATCCATCTTCAAAACGACATCAACTTTCTTAAGCGGTAAACAGATAAGGTCAATCTGAAAAACTCTATCATTCACAGACAAAACACAATTCTCACACATTAGAGGTGTGTCTACTATCTCATCCATGGCAGTAGTAACCACCATCGTAGGAGATAAAGGAATAGGTTGCAACCCAAGTCACTTCACACATTGCATCGATACAAAAGAGTGCGTCGCTCCACAATCAAATAATACAAAACAAGGAAACCCATTAACAAAACACGTACCAGCAATCAAAGAGTTGTCACCCTTTGCTTTCCTCGCATCCAAGGTATATACTCGGCCAGTATTCCTTTCCTGCATTTGATTCTTATTTTGAGGACAATCCTTCGCCATATGGCCCACTTTACGACACCGATGACACTCGAATCCTTTGAAGCGACACCTACCAAAATGCATCCTCCCACAAGTACGGCACACCGGAGGTGCACTAGTCTTAGAACTCTGAACTTGTTTCCCTTTAAAAGTTTGTGATCTCGATCTAAATTATTGATTTGATCTTCCTCGATCACCCTGATTCAACCTACTCAATTCTCTTTCCGCTTGCACCTTCTTCAAACTGTGTTCTGCCACGTAGCACTGCCTTAACAATTCGGCATAGCTAGTGAAATCCCTCTGAGACACGCTATGTGAAATTTCAGCCCTCAAACCAAAAAGAAACTAATCAATCTTCCACCTCTCGTCCGGAGCATACATAGCCTGCCTAGAATAAGCAGCCATCACCTCAAACCTCTCTGCATAAGCAGCCACAGTCAAGTTACCCTGTCTTAACTGTTGAAATTTGAATTCCTTCTGAGTCCGTAAGGAACTTGGGAAGTACTTCTCCATAAAATTTACCTTGAACTGATCCCAAACCTTGGGTACCTCTTGAATGGTCATCAAGGCTGAGGCACTCTCCCACCACCTCATGGCAGGAACCTTCAACAAGTGAAAAGCATAATCCACCTTATTTTCCTCACTACACCGGACTATTAAGAAAATCCTCTCCATGTCGGCTATCCACTCGTGAGCCTTTACCGGATCTAACCCTCCCTGAAATTCTGGAGGATTCATACGGATGAAATCTCTATAGCTTCCACCTGTAGCTTCGGGAACAACCACTGAAGGATGCTGATCCCCAACCATTTGTTGTACCATTTGTTGCATAAACTGATTCTGTTGTTGCTGCATCTGTTGCATGAATTGATACAAAGGGGCATTCCCGTTGTCACCGGGTGGATTTGTTCCAGCTGGAGTGGTTCTGGGTCTACCGCGATTGTTTCTGCGCCCGTTCGTCATGTTCCTGGATGTCATACAGATAGGATCAAGTTGATCAAGCTCAATACCATAAATATAACACGCAAGACCAATGGCGACACCACGCATATGAAACGGAAAGAAAAGCCTATCCTATTTCATGGCTTGGTCGAGGATACGACCTGCTCTGATACCAACTGTAACACCCATATATAATATAATACATCAAAGCATCCATATCATAAATGAATTTACGTTTTGGTACTGAAATACAATAAGTCCCTAGTTAACACATTATACATATACGTGCCCAAAATACCTAATACAAAAAAACTATGGCATTATATATATATATATATATATATATATATATATATATATATAAGATGTACCAACACTAAGAACTAGATCAACTAATGATCTCAAAATAATCTTCCCAACGGAAGTCTTGCCATCCCAAAAAGCTAAGATAGTAAGGAAAGTCAAACAACTTTATCCTTACCCTTCGTCGAACCTGTAGTACCTGTAAAATAATCAACAACGTGGGGTGAGATACATAAAATCTCAGTGAGTTCTCTATCTTATAGGTCCTCTAGGCTTTACAAGGTTCTATCACACCTAACTCAAGTCAAAAGGGAAGGGAAGTGACTTTGAGTACTCACACACACTATATGGAAACACGTTATCGAGTCCGTTAACTCGAAAGTAGATCACTATCGTCAATCCTATCAAGGCATCCCCTTTCTCCCGCCCTCTTCTACGTCTAGAAGTAGGAACGAGTCATGGATCCTCGTAGATTACTTGGCATACGAGATGGATTCGAAAATAAGGGACACATTATCACCTTAAATCATCACTTCACATGGCCCGTACACCGTTACAAGTCTCTTTACCCGTAGGCTCCATTCGTACTATAACATTGGGAATCAAACCTACCAAGTAATTGTGCATTCATTACAGAGGAGCTCGTTACTCATAAAATAATACATAATAGAATAATGGTTACGATTTCGTGACTCCACATACAACCATAATTGTATTTAACATTTCTAGGCCACATTATACTTTTTGGCCTCTTTTGCCCTTTTTTCAACAATTTTTTTTTGGAAATCTTGGTATCCGGCCTTGCGACCGACTAATCTAAGAGGGACCAATCCCACCGTCCACTAGCGGGGGGCCCATTTAAAGCCGGAGCAAAGCTCCATAAGGACTAGCCCACACAAGGGTTGATTGCACCTAATAGGATTCGAACCTGAGACCTTGAGAGGAGCACACTCTCAAGACCCAAGCCTCCACTTACACGTGTTCCATCATAGCGTCATTATTCTTTTCTATATCGTTCGGTAATAGGCGCACGCCTCGGCCTCTCATGCACGAGCGTCTTCATAATGTTATTCATCATTTTTCCTAGCCGTTACTAGGTTCCAATATAGTTTATGGTAATATTCCTCACTCTACCTATTTCATATTTTTAACATGCATTACTCTCAATCATGTTCAACATCATTAGTAGGCAAAACATATTACAATTGCACAATAGAATTACATGTAATAATTCAACCATAAACTATACCACTTTTGGGTTTCCCTCCGATTATTTAATCAGGCTATAACCTCAACAATTTCCACGTTCATCATATAGATTATTTCTACAGCTTTCTATCGGTACCAAGAACATTTAACACGGATAAACGAGTCAAAAGTTAAGAATTTATGAAAAAAATAGTTTTTCTTTTTATTCCAGGTCGCGCTAAGCGGGCCCCACCCCGCACTAAGAGCGCTCCTCGCTGCCTGGAAGGGGTGAAAATTCTCCAGACCGTGCTGAGCGGGAAATACCGCGCTAAGCGCGCTCTGCGTTATGCAGAAAAATAAGCCCTCATGACAGCAGCCTCCAAACCATACATTCACCCCCAAAACCACACCCCAACAACCAATAGAAGTACATTATCATGGTTCTAACATCAATACATAGTTTTTCTCACAAAACCCTAACATTTTCAAAACCCATTTCATTTCAAACTCATTCCAATCAACACCAAATATCATAACAAGTGCACCTTTGGTGTCCGTTCAGGGAAACTACTAGGGTTCATCGTCAGCCCGAAAGGAATTGAGGTTGATCCTGACAAGGTCAACGCCATTCAAGAAATGCCTTCTCCGAAAATTGAAAAATAAGTCAGAGGATTCTTGGGACGTTTGAACTACATCTCCAGATTCATATTCCTCATGACCGCCACATGTGCGCCGATTTTCAAATTACTCAAGAAGAACCAGGATTGCGTTTGGTCAGAAGATTACCAAACCGCCTTCGATAGTATCAAGGAATATCTGTTGAATCCTCCAATTCTATCACCTCTAGTGGATGGAAGGCCACTGATCATTTACCTCACAGTCCTAGAGGACTCAATGGGATGTGTACTTGGCCAACAAGACGAAACTAAACGGAAAGAGTCTGCCATTTACTATTTGAGCAAGAAATTCACCGACAGCGAAACTCGGTACACGATGCTCGAGAAAACTTGTTGCGCTTTGGCTTGGTCAGCCAAACGTCTACGTCAATACATGATTTGTCATACTACTTGGTTAATCTCCGAAATGGATCCAATCAAGTACGTTTTCGAAAAACCTGCTCTCATGGGAAAAATTGCCCGTTGGCAGATGTTGTTAACAGAATATGACAGAGTACCACGCTCAGAAAGCCGTTAAGGGGAGTATTTTAGCCGATCATTTGGCTCATCAACTGATTGACGATCAGGAATCAATCGGGTTTTACTTCCCAGACGAAGATGTCATGTATCTAAAAATGAAAGATTGCGATGAACCGTTACCCAGTGAAGGGCCAGAACCAGGTTCCCAATAGGGACTTGTCTTTGACGGAGCAGTTAATCATTATGGAAACAGAATTGGGGCAACCATTGTTACCCCTCAGGGTACCCATATTCCTTTCACTGCCAGACTTACGTTCAAATGTACGAACAACGAGGCCGAATACGAAGCTTGTATTATGGGTCTCGAAGAAGCGATTGATTTAAGGATAAAAAATTTGGACGTATACGGCGACTCAGCCCTGGTTATTAATCAGATAAAAGGAGATTGGAACACATACCAATCAGGATTGATTCCTTACAAAGACTACGCAAGAAGGTTGCTACCTTTCTTCAACAGAGTTGAGTTTCATCATATCCCTCGTGAGGAGAATCACATGGCTGATGCATTAGCCACTCTCTCTTCCATGATTAGTGTAGGTCAATGGAATGACATACCTAAGATTGACATAATGCGCCTTGAAAGGCCCGCTTACATCTTCCCGATCGAAGCAGTCATAGACGATAAACCCTGGTATCACGATATCAAGTGCTTCCTTCAGAAACAAGAGTACCCATCTGGAGCACTCAAAAAAGACAGAAAAACCCTCAGAAGATTAGCTGGAAACTTCTTCCTGAGCGGGGACACTCTTTATAAGAGAAATTTTGACATGGTCTTGCTCCGATGCGTAGACAGACCAGAAGCAGACATGCTTATGAAAGAAATTCATGAAGGATCCTTTGGCACTCATGCCAACGGACACACAATGGCGAGAAAAATTCTAAGAGCAGGGTATTATTGGTTGACAATGGAATCCGAGTGCTACAAGTACATGAGGAGGTGTCACAAGTGCCAGATATACTCCGATAAAATTCATGTACCGCCATCACATCTCAAAGTTCTTTCTTCCCCGTGGCCTTTTTCGATATGGGGAATCGACATGATTGGCATGATTGAGCCCAAGGCTTCAAAAGGACATCGGTTCATCCTGGTAGCCATTGACTATTTCACCAAGTGGGTCGAAGCGGCGTCATTCGCCAATGTAACCCGACAAGTGGTGGTCCGATTTATCAAAAACAATATCATATGCCGTTATGGTGTTCCAAGCGAGATCATTATTGATAATGGATCTAACTTGAACAACAAGATGATGTAAGAGTTGTGCGCAGAGTTCAAGATTGAACATCATAACTCATCTCCCTACCGACCAAAGATGAACGGAACGGTAGAAGCAGCTAATAAGAACATCAAGAAGATCGTTCAAAAGATGGTTGTAACCTATAAAGACTGGCACGAGATGCTACCCTTTGCTCTTCATGGTTATCGCACATCCGTCCGCACTTCAACAGGGGCAACCCCTTTCTCTCTAGTGTATGGCATGGAAGCAGTGCTCCCCATAGAAGTAGAGATCCCGTCAATCCGAGTATTGATGGAAGCTAAGCTCACCGAAGCTGAATGGTGTCAAAGCCGACATGACGAATTGATTCTGATCGAGGAGAAGCGAATCACGACACTATGCCATGGTCAGCTGTATCAACAAAGAATGAAGAGGGCGTTTGACAAAAAGGTCCGACCTCGTGTCTTCAGAAAAGGAGACCTCGTGCTCAAGAAGATACAATCATTTCTCACTGATTCGCGAGGTAAATGGACTCCGAATTATGATGGCCCCTATGTGGTCACGAAAGCTTTCTCAGGCGGTGCCTTGAGACTTGTAACCATGGACGGAGAGGAATTTGCCTACCCCACAAACGTTGATGTAGTCAAGAAATACTTCGCCTAAACTAAAAAAAAAACGTCTCGGTGGATTGAAAACCCGAAAGGGCGGTCCAGGCAAAAGTTAGAGACATGAAAAAAAATCACCCCGGTGGATTGGAAACATCACAGTACAATCCAGGCAAAAGTTAGGGATAATGGCAAGTAACTATGTTCAACAGAGGCAAATCCCTCAGCAGCAGCAGTTACATCATCCGCCAGAAAACTCCAGTTAAGGTCATCTTCGACAGAAGCTCAAGATGCCCCGAATTCAAAGTTGGTAGAAGGATAGTGGTCGTTATGTTTCAACGTAGCCCTTTTCCCTGTAAATTACCATTTTCTAACTTTGTAAATACTCTTTGGAATCACGCGTTTGGCTGATCTCCATCTTATCAATAAAATTTGAGCCCTTGTGCTTTTGTTTGTAATTCTTATTTGTTTTAGCTTTACAGAATGGCGTTTTAACATGATTAACGATTCTTGAAATAAAACAAAAATGAATTTACTTGTTAAAATTTTTTCTGCTTTTTAATAAAGACGGCAATTTCTTTTGACTGTTGGACATCAGAAGAACATCGGTCGCTTCTCCAGAAGTAATCGAACCTCAAAGTGCAGAATCAAAGTACCCCTTCTAACCCAGCGCGCCTGAATGAAGGGATCAACTGTGTCATAGACCTTGTTTCATCTGACACTCCTCGGCCGAGTTCTTATCTCCTAAGCCCGATCAACATAGCTCCCAACAGGGACTATCTCTCCTAAGCAAGGTGGAATTGCTATCTTGAACCAGCGATACTTTTTTGCCCCGCGATGGCCGAGTATCCAGTCGTGTTCACCTGTCAGTTTGTATGTCGTGTCAGTTTTGTCAGCATAAACATACATACATCATGCATTCTATTTGCGTTTACATTTCATATTGCATCACTATCACTCTAGTCGGTCTTGTCCCCTAGTGATAAGAAGTCCTCTCAATCGAGTTGTCAGCCCTTTCCTCGTCAGGAAGTGTTACATCTGAACATTCTCTCTCTTCCAGTTTATTTATGGAAGAAAGTTGGCCCTTGACCACTTTGATAACTTGAACCTCTGAAAAGCCAGAGAAGATTTCTACAAATGTTACTCTTCGCCATTGAAGATGATATCCTTGCTTTCCCGGATTAAAGAAAAATCCCCAAAGAAAGCCTCTTAAACAGAGATTTGGCAGTACAGCTGCCTTTCTCCGAAAGACCGCTGATGAAAAGGTCATCGGCACCTCAAAATTGGAGCCCATCATATGGCATATCTCCGGGAAGATCCCGAGAAAAGTATGATGTAAGACCCCAAGCGGAAGCAGTCTCTCAAGAGATTCATTTTCCCCAGATAGAGTCGACAAATGGTGTCTCCAACAGAGAAGTTTGTGTACCTCTACAACTCAGACGAATGGGTTCCCCAGCAAGTCTGACATCAAAACTTTTTCCACTCAAATGGTATCTCCCCAGGAAAATTCGGCGAGAAGTTTGAAGGAAAGCCGCTACGAATAGCGTCCCTTGTCAGTAAAGTTTATTGACGAAAGAAACTAAGACCAGTTCCTTGGTAGGAAACCAGGATCGAGGGGAAGTTTACATCAGAAACTAAGACCAGTTCCTTGGTAGGAAACCAGGACCGAGGGGAAGTTTACATCAGAAACTAAGACCAGTTCCTTGGTAGGAAACCAGGATCGAGGGGAAGTTTACATCAGAAACTAAGACCAGTTCCTTAGTAGGAAACCAGGATCGAGGGGAAGTTTACATCAGAAACTAAGACCAGTTCCTTGGTAGGAAACCAGGATCTAGGGGAAGTTTACATCAGAAACTAAGACCAGTTCCTTGGTAGGAAACTAGGATCGAGGGGAAGTTTACATCAGAAACTAAGACCAGTTCCTCGGTAGGAAACCAGGATCGAGGGGAAGTTTAAATCAGAAATTGAGACCAGTTCCTTGGATGAAGACCAGGATCGAGGGGAAGTTTACCTTTTCTAAGCATCATTGCTTAGCAAAATAAGATGAATGCGTGAATTACCATTCATAGACGCCGTCAAAATTTCGGGTATTCTGATATTTAATCCTCTTGCACCCCGAATGCCCGAATACCTTCGTCATTCACACCTTCGTGTCCAAGAAGATTAAATAAGGGCATCTGTCATACCCCAAATTTTTACCACTTAGATTTCCCATCATTGTGCAAATCATCATCACAATATGGATGAACCTTCATGCCTCATCAATCTCCTCAAGGATTATTGAGCATTCACTACCATCAAGAATTAGGGTTTCAAGCCCTCTCAGAGTTATTAGACAAAGGATCAATCAAGGAATGACATGATCTTCAACTTGTCTAACCTCTCAAACATCCACAATGGATCAAAAGGACTACCACTTCAAGGATCAAGCACAAGTCTGCTCCCTTCTAGGTGGATCAAGTCTCAAGATCGACAGTGTCACCAAATTAGGGTTTTGGTCGACCAGGGCCTCCAAATGGAAGTTTTTCATCTGGGCACAAGCCAATGATCCAAAACATAACCTAATATACTTCATGGGACCTCATGGACCCATTCATCAAGTCAATTTTGCCTTAGGGGATGCATTCATCAAAAATCAGGAATTAGGGTTTCTTGACCTAATTCACCCCTAAGTTGACTTTTAGGGCAAATCATGAGCCAAGACCTCAAGACATGATTTGAGGGTCTCTAATGAACTATATTGATCCATTTGGAACAATGGATTAATCCAAGAAGCTTGAGCAACAAGTCTCAATTTCATCTGCACCACAATTAGGGTTTCGCGAGGAAAGTCAACTGTAACTTTGACTTTTGACCAGGACATGCTCCCAAGCCCTATGACATGCATCAATATACCCTATGACACCCATGGAACATGTCCATCAAGTTTGATTTAGGTCAAGTACATGATTTCCTGAAGAATTGCACAGTTTGGAATTCATCTGATAAAAAGTCAACTGTGCACAAAAGTCAACTTTGACTTTTTGAGATTTTTCACCAAAATGGATTTTTAACCCTAAAATGATGTTAATGTATGATTTGAATCATCATTCATCAAGAAAAATCAAGAAAAGTTGGGTAACTTGTAAAAGGGGTAACCATAAAAAACAGAAAATTTTCTAAGTTAAAAATAAAGTGGCTAGGATACCAACTTTGGAGGGTCATAACTCCTAAACCACAAAGCCATTTTCTCCCATCCAAGGCTTGATTTGTAGATCTCATTTCCCTCTACAAAAACTTCAACTAGACCTAATTCCAATTCCTCATGGATTTTGAGTTATGGAGTGATCAAAATCAAGAAAAGTCACTTTGTTCCAACACTTAGTGAAAATTTCACTAAGTCAGATTTTACCCTACTTTTTGCCAAATGTAGGGGGATTTTTCACTTGGATTCAAAAGAGATCAAAACCAAATATGTTCAAACAGTTGTTGTATCATGTAAGGGCTTTCCAAAATGGCCAAGAACATTACCAAATTCAATTTGAGTCATGAGATATGACATTGGAAAGTTGCCTTACTGAAATCTGCCAAGGCAAGGAAGAATTTGCATTTTTGCTCGATTTGCCAAAATCAGCCAAATCCAAATGCTCCTATCCACTTGGACACCTCTGAGGATTGAATCTAAAGGGGACAATCACTGAGCCAAGCCTCCAAAGTCTTTGGAACAAGAAATAGCATGTTGAACCTAGAATGGCCAACATAGGGACAAGACTCCAATTTTGGATTGGAGCATTCAATGGAAGCATCAAGGTGGCATGGACTGAGCCATTCTCAACTGAATTTAGTCAAGACTTATCCAAGACCAAGGGAACCACAGCCCTGTGCCCTAACCTCTAGTCAATGGCTAGAGGAGACTTGGATTTCCATTGGCCAACATTGAAAAAACACCTGCTGCAGTTGCCATTCACTATGGATCCCAAAACAAACTTGCTCTACTATAAATAGAGCTCAATTATGATTAGTTTGAGTACACCAAAGCCATCAAACAAATGCTTTCCTCAAAACCTCTTTCTCTTGGCAAAAATGCCTTCTTTAGCAAGGCAACTTTGAGTTTTTGAGCTTGAGAGCTTTTCCATCATAATCAATCACACACACACCTCATATATATCATATGTAAGCTGTGCAAACTATCACAAGTGACCTGTAATCACAAAATCACAAAGTCATCTCTCAAAACCTCAAAATAGGCTTTTGTTGCATTTTTCAAGCCATATCTTGATTCAGTCACTTTCCAAACCAGATAAAACCTCAAACACACTCCAAATATCATCCTTGAACTGTCCCAAATGGTTCCCCTCATCTGGAACACCATTTAAGAGAGTTGCTATTTTGGTCACTTTTAACCCCTTTTGCAAGAAAGGGACTGTTTGTGTATTTGCAGGTACCAGTCAATTCCAATCATCCTAAAAGCTTATAAGGGATCATTTGAGTGTGTCTAAAGCATCAAATCATTTCTGGAACAAGGGGTTTGACAGATTGCACAAAAGCTCCAAAATCTCAAAAAGAGGTAAGCCTCACAACTTGGAATCTTTGAAACATGCAATGCTTTGAAGTCCACTGATCATAAACATCTCATACATGTTGTATATGTTGTGTTTGAGCTAATTCACCATGTAATCCATGCTTTTACCAAGTTGTAGAATAGAAAATGCAATTATAGGTCATTTTCAAAACCACTATCGGGTTTTGAGGAGGGAGTGTGATCTGAAAAAACTACCACCACCATTGGATTCCTTATGAAATTCTGATCCAGATGCATATAAATTTTGTCTCAAATCATTAAGAATTGAGAAAGTTATGACCTTCACGTTTCTGAGCCAAAACTTGCCTTGGGCCAGGCCTAAAACCAAGGCATGACTTGTATATTTGTTGTTTTGTTTCAAACAATGGATGTATCACCACCCCAGTGGTAAGGCGCGCGCCTTGTAACCTTGAGGTCTTGGGTTCAAACCCCACCTATGCCATTTTGTGTTTTCTTCACATTTTGTCATTTTTCCAATATTTTCATGTTTTATTAATTAATTGGAAAATTAATAACTCTTTCAATTTTAATTATTTTTGATTGGTTCTTTTTGCAAAAAATCACAAAAATGTTGAAATATTTTATTCCACAAAAAAATTGAGTTTATATTATTTATTTAATATAATTAGTATTTTTGTGAATAAATTCATTTTTATTTGTTTTTAAACATTTTAAAATGAATATTCATCTTGAAAAATCAAGACCAAATGAGTTTTAATATCTCTTGTGATTTATACCTCATTTTTCAAACCTTAAACAAAAATCACAAGTGGTTTATTCAAACCTTTTTGGTATTTTTCATTGATTTTCTTTAAATATTTACTTTTAAAGAATAAAATTAGGGTTTCTTTGATTTTCACTCAAACAAATCATTGTCAAACCCTTTTGGGCCTCTATTAGAGTGTAAGACCCAACCCTCTTGTACAGAAAACATTTTTTGGGCCTCATTCGTTGTATAAGTCCCTCTGTACATTTTCGAATAAACGACGCGATCGTCGCCAGTTTAAAAATAACCTTGGGCCTCTCCTTGAGCTATAAGACCCATTCAAAACCTTTTGGGCCTCTATTAGAGTGTAAGACCCAACCCCCTTTTAACCAAAACATTTTGGGCCTCGCTTATTGTATAAGTCCCCTTCGCGTTAAAAGAAAATCTCGGCGCGATCGCCATTTGAAACGAAAAATCAATTGGGTCTACCCTCGCGTAGTAAGACCCATTTCTTTTCTTTAAATCTTTTAGGCCTCTTGAGAGAGTGTAAGACCCATCCCTTTGTACAGAAAACCTTTTTTGGGCCACAGTCACTTGTATAAGTCCCTCTGTACGAATTCAAACAGTGCGCTCACTGATAAAACCCTGGGCCTCTCCTTGAGCTGTAAGCCCCAAATCTTTCTTTTTCAAAGCACTTTCTCCTTTGATTTTGAATATACTATTGTTTTCAATATTTCTTTGTTGAACAACTAACCAAACAACATGGAAGCTCTACAACCGAGTAAGTGTTTATTCGCCTTCATTTACCGCTTTCATATACATATAACTGTATTGTGGGGCTGTTTCGCTGTAAGTCTTCTTTCATAAACTCATATCAACTGTGTAATAATAGTATAGATATTTAGAGTTTCCCCGGCAACTACGTCTAGAACTAGGTGACGCCGTTTATTCATAGAAATAGACAACTAGATCCCCAATAGGATCACCAGATACAGTCTTCTCTTTGGCTGTCCTCATTAGGAATTGTCAAGAAATTCTACTCCCAGAGATGAATGTATTCTCCGTGAATGGCATCTTTGAGTTTCTTCCAAATTCTCGAACTTTACTAACTTGATCTGTTCCTTGTGAATAGCTTGCCTTGAATTTCTCGGGGTTTGGGGACCCACGGGCTTCTTAAAAGCATCGGCCTCCTCTTGGGCATCGTACAAGGACCCACAGGCTTCCTAAAAGCAACCCCGCCTCCTCTTGGGCTTAGTAACAGGACCCTACGACTTCTTAGAAGTATTCACAGCCTCCTCTTAGGCTTCGTATAATGATCTCTTCCCCCAGGAATGATAGCCTCATCTTGGGATTCGTACAAGGACCGATCGGCTTCTTAAAAGTTTCCAGCCTCCTCTTGGGCTTCGTACAAATTATCCCGACGACCTCTTAGAGGTATAGGAACAGAACTTAGTCATCTGCATAGAACAATCCTCTCATAGACTGTTTCTCAAAGTATGGTACAAAAGATGAAACTCTAGACTTGGACAGTCTAATCTCCTTGAGTCTCAAAGACATTCTCAAGTGACCCCTTCGTTAAATAGGAAGAAAACCCGTAGACTCAGACAGTCTCAATACCCTTCGGATTTCCCATTTCCTTAAAGAACAGGAAATAATCCTGATCCTCGAATCAAATCCCTGAGTACAGCATTGCTCATATAAGAACTGATTTTCTCTTTAAAAATCAGTATACTGGACCTGTCACTTAACTGAAACAGTAACCATAGCCTCCTCTTAGGCTTTGTATAATGATCCTTCTCCAGCGAAGTTAGCCTCTCTCTTGGGCTTTGTACAATGATTCTCCCCAACGGAGTCAAACGTCGTTTAGCCTCTCTCTCGGGCTTTGTACGAGACATATAAGAGACTCCCTCGTCGAGTCAATCACCCTTTCGCCTCCATCTCGGGCTTTATACGAGATACAAAAAGGTTCTTATTGAGCCAAACAAATTTCAGCCTCCATCTCGGGCTTTGTACGAGATACAAAAACTCTCTTGTTGAGTCAAATAGCCTTCATCTCGGGCTTTATACGAGATACCCAAAAGATTCCCTCATTGAGTCAAAACCTTTTAGTTTCTCTCTCGGGCTTTGTACGAGACACATATTAGCCTCCTCTTAGGCTTTGTATAAGAAAACCACCGGTTGATCCAATCAACCTTTTAGCATCAAAGTTGTGCCTCGTTCACAGTACACAAACATCAACAACTCCTTCCCCTTCATCTAATCGCTGTAAGCGGTAAGCCTCTGGATCATCTACATCCATGCCACTGTCCCTCTTTTAGCATGAGAAATTCCTAAGGAAAGATGGCATTGCTCTACACTGAGTTAAAGTCTTCTCCTTTAGGTTAAAACCCCCTATAAAGGAAATTATGGCATTACAGGATTCACAAATCCTGGTTAAAGTAATTCTCCTTTATAAACAGTCGTAACAGACAAACCCCTCTTTAGAGATGACAAATTCTCTCTAAAGTCAACACCCTTTTAGCTTCACATCTTGGGCTTTGATCAAGATACAAATAAACTCTTCAGCTTCACATCTTGGGCTTTGAACAAGATACAAACCACCTTTCGCTTCACGTCTTGGGCTTTGAAAAAGACACCAAAAACACCCATTTCCTCCCATAGAATAGGAGGAACTACGATCGCTCTGATTTCCCTGTTTCGGTAAACGGGAATACGTAGGCATAAGATTGAAAGAAAAATCTTAGCGAGCACACTAAACAAAAACCCAAAATCCCGTACTTTCATATATATATCTGTCCTAACATCTCAACCGATAGCCTAAAGCACCCCTCGTCAACAAAATAACCTAGGACAAACCCTGAATCTTTGTAGCATCTGTAAACCAACAGTTTTGACTGTTTAATCTCAGTATGCAAGCAGGGTTAATTGGAGACATCTATTTCCCTTCCTTCATCAGCTTTAATAGGATAAAAAATGAATCGAACTGTAGTACCAGAGCGATCGTGCTTCGCAACCACATCCAAAAATCACTCGCTACAGTTGGGTCTTACACTCTAATAGAGGCCCAAAAAGTGTTTGAAAATGATTTGTGAGGGTTGAATTAATCAAAAACCCTAATTTATTTCCAAAATGTATTTTAATTGAATAAAAATTCAATTAAAATGATCAAAAATTGTTTAACATGCGGGAAACAAATTATGATCTTGGATTAATGCTTCAAAAATCAAGTATTAACCTACAAAATAATTAGAAGTCATTAATCTTTACAAAATCAAGAGGCAAAAAATATTTTAAATGTCAAAAATAATTAAAATATTAATTCTTTGCAAAAATATCAATTATATGAAATAAATAATATTTTTGGGATTTTTTGGGAAAATAAAATATTTTAACATTTTTGTGAATTATTAAAAAAAGAATCAACTCAAAATCATTAAAACTCAGAGAGAAATTAATTTTTGAATCAATTAAATAAAAATCACAAAATTCAAATATTCAAATGTTGGAAAATGGCGCCAAGAACAAGGGCAAGAACACGCGCGTGTTCTATGTTTCCCAGATTTGCATTTTCTATCCAATCTCACTGAATACTTAATCATATCATGCAATCCACATACCAATCAACTCGTTTCAACCTCACGATCATGTCTATGACAATTAATTTCATTTAAATTAAACATAAAACAAGAAATCATGAACAATCCTCAAGAACCCTAGATTCTGCATGAAGGCTGGGAATTTTTATACACGATTTAAACAATGCAATTAATTGAGGGGAAATATTCCATGCATGATTATGAACATATGGCCAAATTATTGTGCAGCAAAATTGCATGGATCATAGAGTTAGAAGAGCTCATGCTTACCACTTGCAGCTGGTGATCGTGATTTGTGTTGGAGGCGTTACAGATGAGTTGTGATGACCAGAACAGCTTCCCTACACCCTATGGAGTATGTTTGAATGCTTGGACTTGATTGAAGTTGGCTGGATCACTTCATGGCATCTCAACTGCAACTTGGTTAAAACATTGAGCAATTGACTGGTGATTATGAGAAATCAGTGTTCCAGTTGTTGTTTAAGTGTTTGATCAGCCCATATGTGATGTATATGAGGTGTGTGTGTGATTGGTTTGATTGGAAAAGCTCTCAAACTCAAAACCCAATAGTGACTTGCCTTAGAAGGCAAAATTAGAGTGAAAGAAGAGATTTTGAGGAAAGCATCTGTTTGATGGCTTTGGTGTACTCAAACTGATCACAATTGAGCTCTATTTATAGTAGAGCAAGTTTGTTTTGCAAGGAATAGTGAATGGCAACTACTCAGTAGGTTTGGCCAATGTTGGCAAATGAAAATCCAAGTCTCCTCTAGCCATTGACTAGAGGTTAGGGCACAGGCTGCTGGTTCCCTTGGTCTTGGATAAGTCTTGACTGAATTCAGTTGCTAAGAGCTCAGTCCATGCCACCTTGATACTTCCATTGAATGCTCCAATCCAAAATTGGAGTCTTGTCCCTATTTTGGCAATTCTAGGTTCAACATGCTATTTCTTGTTCCAATGACTTTGGAGGCTTGGCTCTGTGATTGTCCCCTTTAGATTCAATCCTCAGATGTGTCCAAAGTGATGACAAGGCTTGGAATTGGCTGATTTTGGCAAATCGACCAAAAGTGCAAAAATCTGCCTTGCCTTGGCAGATTTCAGCAAGGCATCTTGCCAATGTCATATCTCATAGCTCAAATTGAATTTGGTAATGTTCTTGGCCATTTTGGAAAGCCCTTACATGATACAACAACTGTTTGAACATGTTTGGTTTTGATCTCTTTTGAATCCAAGTGAAAAATCCCCCTACATTTGGAAAAAAGTAAAGGCAGATTCTGACTTAGTAAAATTTTCACGAAGTGTTGGAACAAAGTGACTTTTCTTGATTTTGATCACTCCATAACTCAAAATCCATGAGGAATTTGGACATAGGTCAGTATGAAGCTTTTGTAGAGGGCAATGTGATCTACAAATCAAGCTTTGAATGGGGAACAATGGCCTTGTGGTTTAGGAGTTATGGTCCTCCAAAGTTGGCACATTAGTGTCACTTTTTCCATAACTTAAAAATTTTTCTAAGTTTTTATGGTTACCCCTTTTACAAGTTATCCCACTTTCTTTGATTTTTCTTGATGAATGATGATTCAAATCATACATTAACATCATTTTAGGGTTAAAAATCCATTTGGTAAAAAATCTCAAAAAGTCAAAGTTGACTTTTGTGCACAGTTGACTTTTTATCAGATGAATTCCAAACTGTGCAATTCTTCAGGAAATCATGTCCTTGACCTAAATCAAACTTGATGGACATGTTCCATGGGTGTCATAGGGTATATTGAATCATGTCTTAGGGTTTGGGAGCATGTCCTGGTCAAAAGTCAAAGTTACAGTTGACTTTCCTCGCGAAACCCTAATTGTGGTGCAGATGAAATTAAGACTTGTTGCTCAAGCTTCTTGGATTAATCCATTGTAGTAAATGGATCAATATAGTATATTAAAGACTCTCAAATCCTCTCTTGAGGTATTGGCTCATGATTTGTCCCAAAAGTCAACTTAGGGGTGAATTAGGTCAAGAAACCCTAATTCCTAAGTTTTGATGTATGCATCCCCTGAGATCAAATTGACTTGATGATTGGGTCCATGAGGTTCCATGGAGTATATTAGGTTATGTTTTGGATCATTGGCTTGTGCCCAGATGACAAATTTCCATCTAGAGGCCCTGGTCGACCAAAACCCTAATTTGGTGACACTGTCGATCTTGAGACTTGATCCACCTAGAAGGGAGCAGCCTTGTGCTTAATCCTTGAAGTGGGAGTCGTTTTAAACCATTTTGGATATTCTAGAGGCTAGACAAGTTGAAGATCAAGTCATTCCTTGATTGATCCTTTGTCTAATGCTCTGAGAGGACTTAAAACCCTAGTTTTGATTGTAGTGAATGCTCAACAACCCTTGAGGCATTTGATGAGGCATGATGGTTCATCCATATTGTGATGATGATTTGCACAATGATGGGAAATCTTAGTGGTCAAAATTTGGGGTATGACAGATGCCCCTATTTAATCTTCTTGGACCCGAAGGTGTGAATGACGAAGGTATTCGGGCATTCAGGGTGCAAGAGGATTAAATATCGGAATACCCGAAATTTTGATGGCTATGAATGGAAGATCGCATTCATCTTCTTTTGCTAAGCAATGATGCTTAGAAAAGGTAAACTTCCCCTCGATCGTGGTTTCCTACTAAGGAACTGGTCTTAGTTTCTGATTTAAACTTCCCCTCGATCCTGGTTTCCTACCAAGGAACTGGTCTTAGTTTCTGATGCGAACTTCCCCTTGATCCTGGTTTCCTACCAAGGAACTGGTCTAAGTTTCTTTTGCAATAAACTTTATTGACAAGGGACGTTATTTGTAGCGGGTTTCCTCAAACTTCTCGCCGGATTTTCCTGGGGAGATTCCATTTGATGGGAAAAAGAATGATGTCAGACTTGCTGGGGAACCCAGTCGTCTGAGTTGTAGAGGTGTATAAACTTCTCTGTTGGAGACGCCATTTATTTATACTAGGGAAGACGAGTCTTCTGAAAGACTGCCTTCATTTGGGGTCTTACATCATACTTTGCTCGGGATCTTCCCGGAGAAATGCCATATGATGTGATCCAATTTGAGGTGCCGATGACCTTTTCATCAGCGGTGTTTCGGAGAAAGGCAACTGTAATGCCAAATCTCTGCTTAGGAGGCTTTCTCTGGGGATTTTTCTTTAATCCGAGAAAGCAAGGAGATCATCTTCAATGGCGAAGAGTGACATTTGTAGAAAGCTTCTCTGGCTTTTCAGAGGTTCAAGTTATCAAAGTGGTCGAGTGCTGACTCTAATCCAGAGATACACTGGAGGCGAGATTGTTTAAGCGCAGCATTTCCTGACGAGGCAAGAACTGACAACTCGATTGAGAAGACTGTTATCACTAGGGGACAAGACCGACTAGAGTGATAGTGATGCAATATGAATATGAATGTAAATCAAATGCATGATGTATGTATATATGCTGACAAAACTAACGTGACATACAGACTGACGAGTGAACATGACTGGATACTCGGCCATCGCGGGGCGAAGAAGTACCATTGGTAAAAAAAGTAGCAATTCTACCTTGCTTAGGAGAGATAGTCCCTGTGGGGAATACCGTTGATCGGGCTTAGGAGATAAGAACTCGGTCGAGGGTATTAGATGGGAAAGCCTTATCTCATACAGTTGATCCTTCGTTCAAGCGTACTGGCCTAGAAAGAGTACTTTGATTCTGCGCTTTGAAATTCAAACGCCTTTGGAGATGTAATCGACGTTCTTCCGATGCTCAACAGTAAAAAACAATTGCCATCTTTAATTTAAAAGTAGAAAAAGTTTTAACAAGTAAATTCGTTTTTGTTTCATTTCAAGAATCGCTAATCATGTTAAAACGCCATTCTGTAAAGCTAAAACAAATAAGAATTACAAACAAAAGCACAAGGGCTCAAATTTTATTGATAAGATGGAGATCAGCCAAACGCGTGATTCCAAAGAGTATATACAAAGTTTGAAAATGGTAATTTACAGGGAAAAGGGCTACCTTGAAACATAACGACCACTATCCTTCTACCAACTTTGAATTCGGGACATCCTGAGCTTCTGTCGAAGATGACCGTGACTGGAGTTTTCCTCCGATGGATGGTGTAACTGCTGCTGAGGGATTCGCCTCGGTTGAACATAGTTACTTGCCATTATCCCTAATTTTTGCTTGGACTGTACTTTGATGTTTCCAACCTATCGGGACGATTTTTTCCATGTCTCTAACTTTTGCCTGGACCGCCCTTTCGGGTTTACAATACACCGAGACGTTTTTTTTTTTTTTTAGTTTAGTTTAGGCGAAGTATTTCTTGACTACATCAACATTTGTGGGGTAGGCAAATTCCTCTCCGTCCATGGGTGCAAGTCTCAAGGTACCGCATGAGAAAGCTTTCGTGACCACATAGGGGCCATCATAATTTGGGGTCCATTTGCCCCGAGAGTCAGTGAGAAACGATTGTATCTTCTTGAGCACGAGGTCTCCTTTTTTGAAGACGCGAGGTCGGACCTTTTTGTCGAACACCTTCTTCATTCTCTGCTGATACAACTGACCGTGGCATAGCTCCGTGATTCGCTTCTCTTCGATCAGGTTTAATTCATCGTGTCGACTTTGACACCATTCAGCTTCTGAAATCTTAGCTTCCATCAATACCCGGATTGATGGGATCTCTACTTCTATGGGGAGAACTACCTCCATGCCATATACTAGAGAGAAAGGGGTTGCCCCTGTTGAAGTGCGAACAGATGTTCGATAACTGTGAAGAGCAAAGGGTAGCATCTTGTGCCAATCTTTATAGGTTACAACCATCTTTTGAATGATCCTCTTGATGTTCTTGTTAGCCGCTTCTACCGCTCCGTTCATCTTGGGTCGGTAGGGAGATGAGTTATGGTGTTCGATTTTGAACTCAATGCATAACTCCTTCATCATCTTGTTGTTCAAGTTAGATCCATTATCAGTAATCATCTGGCTTGGAACACCATAACGGCAGATGATATTGTTTTTGATAAATCAGACCACCACTTGTCGGGTTACATTAGCGTACGACGCTGCTTTGACCCACTTGGTGAAATAGTCAATGGCTACCAGGATGAACCGATATCCGTTTGAAGCCTTAGGTTCGATCAAGCCAATCATGTCGATTCCCCATATGGAAAAAGGCCACGGGGAAGAAAGAACTTTGAGATGTGATGGCGGTACATGAATTTTGTCGGAGTATATCTGACACTTGTGACACCTCCTCATGTACTTGTAGCAGTCAGATTCCATGGTCAACCAGTAATACCCTGCTCTTAGGATTTTTCTCGCCATTGTGTGTCCGTTGGCATGAGTGCCAAAGGACCATTCATGAATTTCTTTCATAAGCATGTCTGCTTATGGTCTGTCTACGCATCGGAGCAAGACCAAGTCAAAATTCCTCTTATAGAGTGTATCACCGCTCAAGAAGAAGTTTCCAGCCAGTCTTCTGAGGGTTTTTCTGTCCTTCCTTAGTGCCCCAGGTGGGTACTGTTGTTTCTGAAGGAAGCATTTGATATCATGATACCAAGGTTTGTCGTCTATGACTGCTTCAATCGTGAATATGTAAGCGGGCCTTTCAAGGCGCATTATGTCGATCTTAGATAGGTCATTCCGTTGACCTACACTAATCATGGAAGAGAGAGTGGCTAAGGCATCAGCCATGTGATTCTCTCTACGAGGGACGTGATGAAACTCGACTCTGTTAAAGAAGGGTAACAACCTTCTTGCATAGTCTTTGTAAGGAATCAGTCCTGATTGGTATGTGTTCCAATCTCCTTTTATCTGATTGATAACCAAGGCTGAATCGCAGTATACGTCCAAGTTTTTGATCCTTAAATCAATCGCTTCTTCGAGACCCATAATACAAGCTTCGTATTAGGCCTCGTTGTTCGTACATTTGAACGTAAGTCTGGCAGTGAATGGAATGTGGGTACCCTGAGGGGTAACAATGATTGCCCCAATTCCGTTTCCATAATGATTAACTGCTCCATCAAAGATAAGTCCCCATTGGTAACCTGGTTCTGGCCCTTCACTGGGTAACGGTTCATCGCAATCTTTCATTTTTAGATACATGACATCTTCGTCTGGGAAGTCAAACCTGATTGGTTCTTGATCGTCAATCGGTTGATGAGCCAAATGATCAGTTAAAACACTCCCCTTAACGGCTTTCTGAGCGTGGTACTCTATGTCATATTCTGATAATAACATCTGCCAACGGGCGATTCTTCCCGTGAGAGCTGGCTTTTCGAAGACATACTTGATTGGATCCATTTTGGAGATTAACCAAGTAGTGTGATGAATCATGTATTGGTGAAGACGTTTGGCTGCCCAAGCCAAAGCACAGCAAGTTTTCTCAAGCATCGTGTACCGAATTTCGCAGTCGGTGAATTTCTTGCTTAGATAGTAAATGGCAGACTCCTTCCTTTTGGTTTCGTCTTATTGGCCAAGTATACATCCCATTGAATCCTCTAGGACTGTGAGGTAGATGATCAGTGGTCTTCCTTCCACTGGAGGTGATAGAATCGGCGGATTCAACAGGTATTCCTTAATACTATCGAAGGCGGTTTGGCAATCTTCTGACCAAACGCAATCCTGGTTCTTTTTGAGTAATTTGAAAATCGGCGCACACGTGGCGGTCATAAGGAATATGAATCTGGAGATGTAGTTCAAATGTCCCAAGAATCCTCTGACTTGTTTTTCAGTTTTCGGAGAAGGCATTTCTCGAATGGCCTTGACCTTGTCAGGATCGACCTCAATCCCTTTCTGGCTGACGATGAACCCTAAGAGTATCCTTAGGTTATGTTTTGGATCATTGGCTTGTGCCCAGATGAAAAATTTCCATCTGGAGGCCCTGGTCGACAAAACCCTAATTTGGTGACACTGTCGATCTTGAGACTTGATCCACCTAGAAGGGAGCAGCCTTGTGCTTAATCCTTGAAGTGGGAGTCCTTTTGATCCATTGTGGATATTCTAGAGGCTAGACAAGTTGAAGATCAAGTCATTCCTTGATTGATCCTTTGTCTAAGGCTTTGAGAGGACTTAAAACCCTAGTTTTGATTGTAGTGAATGCTCAACAACCCTTGAGGCATTTGATGAGGCATGATGGTTCATCCATATTGTGATGATGATTTGCAAAATGATGGGAAATCTTAGTGGTCAAAATTTGGGGTATGACACATCTGCGTCGAATAATCGAGATCAGATGCAAATCCAGCTTCTCAATGTGAAAAATCTCTCTTAGATGAAGAAATATCAGAAACTTAGGTTATGGTGTGATAAAATGAGGTTATGATCCCAAGAAATTACATAAAGTGCTTTTATAGTACACTTGAAATCAGACCAATTCGCACTGCGAACTACTAAATTGGCACCTGAGGTGCCTCTGATAAGTTAAACTGCCTCAGAAGTTCTGCATAAGTTCGTAATGCGAACTTTTATTTGCAAAGCGAACTATTCGCCTACAAGTTCGCAAAGCAAACTTAGGCCTCTTTAGCTACTGCCTCATCCAAGGTGTCCTTCGCCAGGTCTTCGCAAAGCGATGAATCAGCGAACATTCGCTGGGAAGTTCGCAAAGCGAACTTTAGTCCCTTTTCTTACTGCCCAAATTTTGGGACTGCTTGCTGGAGCTTCGCCAGATATTCGCAAAGCGAACATTAGCTGGCAAGTTCGCAAAGCGAACTTACTGATGTTTTCTTCCTTTCTTTGGAAACTTGGATCCTTTCTTTGTGTCCTACTTCTTTGATAAATTAGTGCCTTTTCCTGCACAATAACACACATATTACAAGCACCAAAGGTATTTTCACAATGTTTGAAGAATAACAACAATTCCAGATTAAAATCCACAATTAAACATAAAAGAGTTGAAAAATGTTAAGTATTCATAAGAAATATAAAGCATATTTGACATCTAACAAACTCTCCCCAACTAACTCTTTGCTTGTCCTCAAGCAAAGTATGCCTCTCATTGAAAACAAGAGGATTTGCTCAAGCATTTAACTCAACCAAGAAAAGATAAACGGCTCAAATAAACAACAATTGCAAGCAAGCAACAATTACAAATTCCTAGAATCAAACAATGCACAAGAACTTGATTCTTAAACAAATATCAGACAATGTTTCAAGTAACAACCAAACTATCATGCTTATATCACTCTAACATCCCTCTTCGAAAAATAATTGAAGGAAAAATGCACTTACAAACGCGGGGCAATTTCGCTCATCTAACAAATGATGCAAATACAAAGCAATTCATACAATATCTAAACAATCAATAAAAAAATCATGGAAGCAAAAAGATCACTAAGGGCTTTTAAGGTTGTAGCTTGGTCGGGTTAACAATAAAGGGACATTTCTAAAGGCCATTGAATCGAAATTTCCGATGCAAAATAACATTCACTATACAAGGTATTCACATATCTCATGTCCATTTACATGGGTACCAAATGATTCTTCATGAATTTCTTTCATCAACATGTCTGCTTCGTGTCTATCCACGCATCTGAGCAAGACCATGTCATAGTTTCTCTTGTATAACACATATCCACTCAAGAAGAAATTGCCATCCAATCTTATCAAAGTCTTCTTATCCTTCTTGGATGCCCTAAGTGGGTACTCTTGAATTTGGATGAAACATTTGATGTCATGATACCACGGCTTATCATCTTTCACTTCTTCTGCCGTAAACACATGGCCGGTCTATCAAGACGCATAACATTAATCTTGGGCACATCATTCCAACGGTTCACTTTAATCATGGAGGACAAAGTGGCCAGAGCATCTGCCAACTGATTTTCTTCACGAGGAATATGATGTAATTCAACCTTGTTTAAGAAGGTGATCAGCCTCCTTGCATAATCTTTATAAGGAATTAGGTCGACCTAACGAGTCTCCCATTCACCTTTAATCTGGTTAATCACTAGGGTTGAATCCCCATACATATTAAGAGTTTTAATCCTCAAATCAATATCCTCTTCAAGACCCATTATGCAGGCTTCATACAGTGCCATATTGTTTGTGCACTCAAACATAAATCTTGCAGTAAATTGTATATGAGAACCATGACGAGTGATAATGATTGCCCCAATTTTGTTACCATAAGCATTGACAGCTCCATCAAACACTAAACCCCAACGAGATTCAGGATCATGTCATTTTTCAGGTAACAGTTCATCACAATCTTTGGCTTTTAGATGCGTAACATCCTCATCAGGGAAGTCAAACCTGATAGATTGATAATCATCAATTGGTTGGTGAGCCAGATGATTAGCCAAAACACTTCCTTTTATCGCCTTTTGAGTACGGTACTCAATGTCATATTTAGATAACAACATTTTCCGGCAGGCAATCCTCCCAGTTAAAGCAGGCTTTTCAAAAATATACTTGATTGGATCCATTTTGGATATCAAACATGTGGTATGACTAATCATGTACTCGCACAATCATTTAGCAGCCCATGCTAAAGCACAACACGTCTTTTCAAGTGTTGAGTACCACGACTCACAATATGTAAACTGTTTACTCAAGTAGTATATGGCATATTCTTTCCTACCAGTTTCATCTTGTTGACCGAGAACACAACCCATAGACTCTTCTAGCACAGTCAAATACATAATCAAAGGTCTTCCTTCCACCAGAGGAGACAAGATAGGAAGGTCAAGCAGATATTCTTTGATACTATGAAAAGCCTTATGACAATCCTCTGTCCATACACAACCTTGATCTTTGTGGAGAAGCTTGATGATTGGCCCACAAGTGGCAGTCATGTCAGGTATAAATCTGGAGATGTAATTCAAATGTCTGAGAAACCCTCTGACTTGTTTTTCTGTTTTGGGCACAAGCATTTCTTGAATAGCTCTGACTTTATCAGGGTCTACTTCAATACCTTTCTAGCTGATAATAAATCCCAACAATTTTCCTGAACGGACACCAAAAGTGCATTTATTAGGATTCAGACGGAGTTTAAACTTCCTCAAATGCTGAAACAACTTCAACAAATACTCAATATGATCTTCCTTAGTCTTCGACTTGCAAATTGTATCATCCACATAGACCTCTATTTCTTTATGCATCATATCATGGAACAGAGTGGTCATGGCTCTCTGGTATGTTGCACCAACATTTTTCAAATCAAAAGGCATCACTCCGTAACAGAATGTTCCTCAGGGTGTAATGAATGTTGTTTTTTACATATCCTCAAGCACCATCTTAATTTAGTTATATTCGAAAAAACCATCCATAAATGAGAGGATATTTAATTTAGCAGTATTATCTACCAACATATCAATGTGTGGCAATGGGAAATCATCTTTTGGAATGGCCTTACTCAAATCTCTGTAATCAATGCACATCCGGACTTTACCGTCTTTCTTTGGAGCTGGCACAATATTGGCCACCCATTGAGGATACTCAGCAGTAACAAGAAAACCATCATCAATCTTTTTATAAACCTCCTCTTTAATCTTAACAGCCATGTCAGGGTGAGTTCTTCTCAATTTCTATTTAACTGGCGGACATTTTGGCTTCAACGGCAATCTATGCTCCACAAATTTAGTATCAAGACCTGACATATCTTGATAGGACCAAGAAAAGATATCCATATATTCTATAAGAAGCTCTACCATCCTCTTCTTAACATCTGACTGAAGCAGTGCTCCAATCTTGACTTCTTTTCTATCCTCTTCTGAACCCAAATTAATTATTTCCACCGGTTCTGTGTAAGGCTAAATGGTTTTTTCCCCGTGTTCAAGCAACCGAGAAATCTCATCTGGAATTTCCTCAACATCCTCTTCTTCAGCTTCAAACACAGGGAATTCAAAGTTGGGAGAGGGCATAGGGACATTGATTTCATTGGGTTTAATAATCAATCTGTACAATGATATATGCTTGAATTTAGGAAACAAATATATGTGCAAGAATTATGCAGATATTGAAATTATTATCATTTTTTATTTTGGTTTTTTAAGTTACAATTTTCCAGAAAAGAAAGAAAAGATTAAAAAAAAACACACATGGATAAACAAAATAACATTTTATTTATGATATTAAAGTTTGAAACAAAGCCCTCATAAATTCACTTTCACCTTGGGCAGAGTGAAAGGATATTTGAAAAATACAAAAATAAATTACTTTGAAGAGTGAACAACATAAGGAATGTCCACAGCTGTCCAATTTTGGCAGACCACTTCGTGAGCATGAAGTTCGGCATGTCATCATCTGAGTTGTCTTTAATGATTGCGGCAGCAGTTTGATCTCCATCATGGAATAACCCAGCACTGTGAAATATATCTTGGTAGCGCTTCAATTTCCTTCTAGTCGTACTCGTACTAGGGGAGAAACCCAGACCGACTCTATTCTTGTTTTTAGCAAGTTCAATAACTTTGCCCCAACCCATAGACTGACCGTTTTCAACAACCTGTTCTGCATCTTTCAGAGAAGAAATGGATACCCCACTTTTCTTTACAACATTGTCAACAATGGATAGGTGTTGGAACGAATTTCCCACAACCTCGTCAGCGTCAATATAGGAGAAAGATGACAAATGGTTACTAGCATAGCTTGTTCACCACCTACCACAACAAGTTTCCCATTCTTCACAAATTTTATTTTTTGGTGGAGTGTCGAAGTGACAGCTCCAGCCTCATGAATCCATGGTCTTCCCAGCAAACAACTATATGTAGGATGAATAACCATAACTTAAAAGGTAATCATGAAAGGTTGCGGGCCTATTTTCACAGGGACATCAAATTCCCCTATCACAGGTGTAACAGAAGCTACTTGTTGCTAATGATGATGATGATTATTTCTACCTTTGTGTCTTATGAACCTCTCGTGGGAAATGGCATTGGCTTCTCCATCCTTTTTCTTAGAAAACCCAGTACCATACTTCTTAGCACTTCCAGAAAAATTTCCTTCTTTGGTCAAACGTTCTTCACAAACTCTCTCTTCTAAGCGCATACCCATATTTATTATTTCGGTAAAATCACTGGGCGCACTGGCCACCATTCTCTCATAGTAAAATAAGCTCAACATCTTCAGAAAAATCTTAGTCATCTCCTTCTCTTCCATGGGAGGACTGATCTGCGCAGCAATCTCACGCCACCTTTAGGTGTATTTCTTAAAAGTTTCCTTCTCTTTCTGTGGCATGACTCAGAGTTGATCATTGCCCGACGCCATATCTAAGTTATACTTATATTTATGGATAAAAGCTTCTCACAGATCATTGAAAGTATGGATTTGAGTGTGATCTAAACCCATATACCATTTTAAAGCAACACCAGTGAGACTGCCTTGGAAGTAATGAATTAACAGCTGACGGTTGTTAGTGTGAATGGACATCTTTCTCGCATACATGACAAGATAACTTTGTGGACAGGTATTGCCCTTATACTTTTAGAAATCAGGAACTTTGAATTTGGCGGGAATCTTCACATTCGGAACAAGACATAGCTCATGAGCATTCTTTTAGAACAACTCTTTCCCCCTTAAGGCTTTGATCTTTTTTTGCATCTCTTGAAATTGATCTTGAAATTCATCCATTCGTTCATAAATGCCCAATCTTTCACTTGGCTCAGCATGGAAGATAGGTTCATCAATCTGTGGGACAACATGCACCACAGGTGGAGGAATTGTCATTACAGGTTAAACAGTGGGAATTTCAGCAACAGGCTTGTATCCCTCTGGAATAAAGTTTAAAGGCATGCCCCAAGGAAAACCAGGAGGCATAGAATGTGACAAAGCACTAATAGGATCCACGGAAATGGGCACAGAAACCACTTCAGAGATAACAGTGGGCTGAGGCTTAGTTGCTTGAGGAGTTGGATGACAAGGAGACTGATTCTATGGAGCAACCAGGGACTCTACCAGAGCATTAAGCTTCTCCATATCAGCACGGAGGGTTGTGACATTTTCACGAAATTCACGATTCTCTTGTTCAAAGTGTTGTATTGGTGCAACAACTTGACTTCTGAGAATACCAAGAGAAAAGCAATAAGACACCTGTGAAACTCTCAAAAGCAATACCAGATGCAGAATGATGCAAGAAATGCAAATGCAAATGTTTTCATTCAGTTTTTAAGGAACTTTAAGATAAAGCAAACATCATAAAGAAATAACACTTGAAATACTAAAAGTCTCATTTTATTGATAATTGGAAAGAGTTACACTTGGAAGTTCAAGTTACAAAGGATCAAAATACAATAAAAGAAATCTAGATCCTAGGAATCACATATGAGGAAGCTCTAACTCCAAGATGATACTTCCTTCTGAGTCTCTTGATCTCTCTCTCTCTCTCTCTCTCTCTCATAGTTGTCCTTCATGGTGGTCTTCTCCAACACAAGCTGGTCCACAATACTCTTCCAGGCACCTGAAGCAGAAGGATGGGATGATGAAGTACTAGAGGAAAATAAATCCTCTCTCTATCTCTTCATATCATGTTGCTTAAGCAACTTTCTCAAGTCATCTTTTTCATTCTTCTGCTTTAGCAGCTCTAACTTCTCAAGGTTTGAAGTATGGAATTTGGCTTCCCACGTATCCTTCTCTTGCTTCATCTTGGCTAAGTCATATTGAATCTCCTTCACATCATCAATAGGAATGGTGAGTGGGGTGGAAATCACTATAGACATGGGTTTCTCAAAAGTAAAAGGCATCTTGAGCTCCCTAGCTCTTTCCTTCACCCAAAGAGTGTAAGGCTCAAAAGTTACACAATCTGGTTTTCCAAGCTCTCCTTTTCCTTTCCTATGAATGTTATGACAAGCATGAGCCATTCTCTCTTTCAAACCATGAGTATATTTTCCTTCTTGGAAAAACAAACCCTTTAATAAAACATTATTAGACTTATTCTTCAAAGCATATCCAAGCTGACGCCTTGCTAAACTCGGGTGGTGTCATACCCCAAATTTTGACCACTAATATTCCCCATCATTGTACAAATCATCACCACAATATGGGTAATCCATCATGCCTCATTAGTCTCCCTAAAGATGGGTGAGCATCCACTACAATCAAGCTTAGGGTTTAAAGCCCTCTCAGAGCTCTTAGACAAAGGATCAATCAAGGAATGACATGATCTTAAACTTGTCTTACCTCTCAAACATCCACAAGGTATCAAGAGGACTCCCACATCAAGGATTAAGCACAAGGCTGCTCCATTCTGAGTGGATCAAGCCTTAAGATCGCCAGTGTCACCAAATTAGGGTTTTGGTCGACCAGGGCCTCCAGATGGAAATTTTCCTCTGGACATGAGCCAATGCTTCAAAGCATAACCTATTATTCTCCAAGGGACATCATGAACCCAATCATAAAATCAATTTAACCTCAGGGGATGCATTCACAAAAAGTCAGGAATTAGGGTTTCTAGACCTAATTCACCCCTAAGTTGACTTTTGGGGCAAAGCACGAGCCAAGACCTCAAGAGAGGATTTGAGGGTCTTTAATACACCACATTGATCAATTTGAAACAATGTATTGATCCTAGAAGCTTGAGCAACAAGGTTTAGGTTCCTCAGAACCACAATTAGGGTTTCGCGGGAAAAGTCAATTGTACCTTTGACTTTTGACCAGGACATGCTCCCAAACCCTAGGACATGATTCAATACACCCTATAACACCTATGAAATTAATCCATCAAGTTTGATTTAGGTCAAGGACTTGATTTCATAGAGGATCGCACAGTTTGGAATTCATCTGATAAAAAGTCAACTATGCACAAAAGTCAAACTTTGACTTTTTGAGATTTTTCACAATTATGGTTTTTTAACCCTAAAATGATGTTAATGTGTTATTGGAAGCATCATTCATCAATAAAAATCAAGAAAAGTGGGATAACTTGTAAAAGGGGTAACCATAAAAACTTAGAAATTTTTCTAAGTTATGGAATAAAGTGGCAAGGGTACCAACTTTGGAGGATCATAACTCCTAACCCACAAGGCCATTTTTCCCATCCAAAGCTAGATTTGTAGCTCTCATTACCCTCTACAAAAGCTTCAACTACCACTCATTCCAATTCCCCATGGATTTCAAGTTATGGAATGATCAAAATCAAGAAAAGTGAAAATGTCACTTTTTTCCAACACTTAGTGAAATTTTCACTAAGTCAGAATTTGCCTTCACTTTTTTCCAAATGTAGGGGCATTTTTCACTTGGATCCAAAAAGTATCAAAACCAATTATGATCAAACAGTTATTGTATCATATGAGGGCTTTCCAAAATGGCCAAGAACTCCATCAAATTCCATTTGAACCATGAGATATGACAATGGCAACATGCCTTGTTGAAAACTATCAAGGCAAGGCAGATATTGGAGTTTTGCTCGATTTGCCAAATTTTTGCAATTCCAAGCAACTCTATCCATCTGAACACCTCAAGGGGGACCAAGGAGGAACCAACTCTGATCCCAAGCCTCCCAAGTCCTTGGAACCAAAAGTAGCATGCCAAACCTAGAAATCCCTAAAGAGGGGACAAGACTCCAATTTTGGATTGGAGCATTCAATGCATACACCAAGGTGGCATAGATTGAGCCATTGCCAACCGAATTCAGTTAAGACTTATCCAAGACCAAGGGAACCAGCAGCCTGTGCCCTAACCTCTAGTCAATGGCTAGAGGAGACTTGGATTCTCATTGATCAACATTGGCCAAAACTCTACTGCAGTTGCCATTCACTATTGCTCCCAAAACAAACTTGCTCTACTATAAATAGAGCTCATTTGTGCTCAGTTTGAGTACACCAAAGCCATCAAACAGATGCTTTCCTCAAAATCTCCTTCTTCACTCCAATTTTGCCTTCCAAAGCAAGTCACTATCGGGTTTTGAGTTTGAGAGCAATTCCAATCAAACCAATCACACACACACACCTCATAAATATCATATAGAAGTGATCCAAACACTCACATAACATCTGGAACACCAAAATCACAAAATCACCAGCCAACTTCTCAAGCCTTTGACAGATTTGCAGTTGAGGTGCCAAATCAAGTTCCAGCTCAAATCAATCCACTCCAAGCATCCAGACACACTCCATAACACCTAAGGAAGTTGTCCATAACCTTGGAACCAAGCTGTAACACCTCTAACACAAAACACGATCACCAGCTGCAAGTGGTAAGCATGAGCTTTTCTAACTTTATGATCCATGCAATTTTTGCTGCACAATAATTTGGCCATATGTTCATAATCATGCATGGAGTGTTTTCCCTCAATCAATTGCATTGTTTGAATCGTGTATGGAATTTCTGAACCTTCATGCAAATTTTAGGGTTCTTGAGGTTTCTCTTTGATTTCTTATTCCATGTTTAAAATAAATGAAATTAAAGACCATAGACATGATCGTGAGGTTGAAACGAGTAGATTGATATGTAGATTGCATGATATAATCAAGTATTCAGTGAGATTAGATAGAAAACACAAATCTGCAGAAACAGAGGAAGGGCGCGTGTTCTTGCCATGTTCTTGGCGCCCTTTTTCAAATATTTGAATATTTGAATTTTGTGATTTTATTTAATTGATTCAAAAATTAACTTCTCTCTGAGTTTTAATGATTTTCAGTTGATTCTTTTTTTAATAATTCACAAAAATGTTAAAATATTTTATTTTACCAAAAAATCCCAAAAATATTATTTATTTCATATAATTGATATTTTTGCAAAGAGTTAATATTTTAATTGTTTTTGACATTTAAAATATTTTTTCCTTCTTGATTTTGCAAATTTTAATGATTTCTAATCATTTTGTAGGTCAATACTTGATTTTTGGAAACATTAATCCAAGATCACAATTTGTTTTCCACATGTTTAACAAATTTTGATCATTTTAATTGAATTTTTATTCAATTAAAATACATTTTGGAAACAAATTAGGGTTTTTGATTAATTCAACCCTCATCAAACTTTTTCAAATCATTGGGCCTCTAATAGAGTGTAAGACCCAATCCTTCTTTGAAACCAAAATATTTTGGGCCTCAGTCATTGTATAAGACCCACGGTGCTTTCAAAAAATCTCTGCGCAATCGCCAGTTTAAAATAAAATCATTGGGCCTCTCCTTGAGTTGTAAGCCCCATCTTTTCTTTAAAAATCATTGGGCCTCTAATAGAGTGTAAGACCCAATCCTTTGTAAATACAAAAATAATTTGGGCCGCAAATGTTGTATAAGTCCCGTTGTATTTCAAAAGTTCGGCGCGATCATCGCCTGTTTAAAACAAACCATCTGGGCCTCTCCTCGAGCTATAAGACCCATTCAAAACCATTTTGGGCCTCTATTAGAGTCTAAGACCCAAACCCTTTGAAAACCAAAAGATTTTGGGCCTCAGATATTGTATAAGTCCCTCTGCGTTAAAAGAAAATCTCGGTGCGATCGCCAGTTCAAAAACCTTTGGGTATCTCCTTGACTGTAAGCCCCACCACTTGTACAAAAATAAACCTTTGGGCCTCTTGAGAGAGTGTAAGACCCATCCCTTTGCACAGAAAACCTTTTGGGCCTCAGTTACTTGTATAAGTCCCTGTACAATGTACAAAACAACAGTGCAATCACTGATAAAAATTTTGGGCGTCTCCTTGAGCTGTAAGCCCCAACAATCTTTTCAAAGCACTTTCTCCTTTGATTTAGAATATAATATTGTTATCAAAGCTTTCTTTGTTGAACAACTAACAAAACAGCATGGAAGGTCTACAACCGAGTAAGTGTTTTCCCTCTTTCTTTATCCGCTTTCATATATATATATATATATATATATATATATATATATATATATATATAACTGTATTGTGGGGCTGCTCACTCTAAGTCTTCTTTCACAAACTTTTATATACTTGTCAAATATCAATTGTGTAATACTAGTATAGTTATTTAGAGTGTTCCCCGGCAACTACGTCTAGCACTAGGTAAAGCCCCGTTGATCGCTCTTAGATACAGTTAAAACTAGATCCCCATAGGATTACCAGACACAGTCTTCCCTCCTCTTGGGGTTAAACAATATGGAGACGTGAAAGGCAGCATTCTCGTTGAACCGTTTCTCAAACTGTCACCCTTAGAAGTTGTCAAAGAAACTCTACTCCCCAGAGATGATCTTTTCTCCGTGAATGGCATCTCTTGAGTTTCTTCCAAGTTCTCGGACTTTCCTGGCTTGATCTATTCTCTGTGAATGGCATGTCTTGAATTTCTCGAGGTTTGGGGACCCACAGGCTTCTTAAAAGCACCCTTAGAAATTGTCAAAGAAATTCTAACTCCCCAGAGATGATCTTTTCTCCGTGAATGGCATCTCTTGAGTTTCTTCCAAATTCTCGGACTTTCCTGGCTTGATCTATTCTCTGTGAATGGCATGTCTTGAACTTCTCGGGGTTTGGGTACCCACAGGCTTCTTAAAAGTATCCCCGCGTCCTCTTGGGCGTTGTACAAGGACCCTTCGGCTTCTTAGAAGTTCTCATGCCTTCTCTTGGGCTTAATACAAGGACCCTGACGACCTCTTAAAGGTATAAGACAGAACTTAGTCATCCTTTGCTAGAGCAGTCTTTCCAGCGTCAAAACTCCGGCCATTTGAGGGTTAGTACTCATCCCTTAACGCTCGTGCCTCCTCTTGGGCATTGTACCAAAGATGAAACTCTAGACTTGGACAGTCTCAATACCCTTTGGATTTCCCATTTCCTTAAAGAACAGGAAATAACCCCGATTTTCTGATCAGTACCAAAGTACAACCTCACCTAGAATCAGTCTCTTTATATGAACTGATTTTATCTTTTAACCAACATACTGGACCTGTCACTAAACTGAAACAATCACCAGCATAGATATCCTCCTCTTGGGCTTTGTACAATGATTCTCCTAAGCGGAGCTAACTTTTAGCCTTTATCTCGGGCTTCGTACGAGATACAAATCACTCTCTTGTTGAGTATAAAAGACTCTCTTGTTGAGTCAAACATTTTTAGCCTCCATCTCGGGCTTCGTATGAGATACAAAATCACTCTCTTGTTGAGTATAAAAGACTCTCTTGTTGAGTCAAACACTTTAGCCTCTATCTCGGGCTTCGTACGAGATACAAAAACACTCTCTTGTTGAGTATAAAAGACTCTCTTGTTGAGTCAATCACTCCTTTAGCCTCCCTCCCGGGTTTCAGACGAGATACAAACACTCTCTTGTTGAGTATTAAAGACTCTCTTGTTGAGTCACACCTTTTAGCCTCCATCTCGGGCTTCGTACAAGATACAAAAACTCTCTTGTTGAGTATAAAAGACTCTCTTGTTGAGTCAAACCCTTTTAGCCTCCGTCTTGGGCTTCGTACAAGACACATATAAAAACACTCTCTTGTTGAGTCAACCCTTTTTGCCTCTATCTTGGGCTTCGTACAAGACAGATAAAAAGCACCCTCTTGTTGGGTCAATAGCCTCCTCTTAGGCTTTGTATAAAGAAATCCCCGTTTGATTCAATTAACCTTTTAGCATCAAATCATGCTTTGGTCACAACATACAAACATCAACAACTCCTTTTCCCTCGTCTAATTTCTATAAGCGGCAAGCCTCTGGATTATTTACATCCCCGCCACTGTCCCTCTTTTAGCATGAGAAATTCCTAAGGAAAGATGGCATTGCTCTAAACTGAGTTAAAGTCTTCTCCTTCAGGTTGAAAATCCCCTATAAAAGGAAATTATGGCATTGCTGGATTCGCATATCCCAGTTAAAGTAATTCTCCTTTATAATCAGTCACCCAACAATTGTGCCAAACAGACCAAATATTCCCCTTTAGAGATGGCAAATTCTCTCTAAAGTCAACACCCTTTTAGCTTCACATCTTGGGTTTCGAACAAGATACAAATAAACTCTTCAGCTTCACATCTTGGGCTTTGAACAAGATACAAACCACCTTTAGCTTCATGTCTTGGGCTTTGAACAAGACACCAAAACACCATTTCCTCCCATAGAATAGGAGGAACTCCGATCGCTCTGATTTCCCTATCCCGGGAATACGTAGGCATAAGATTGAAAAAGAATCTTAGCGAGCACACTAATAAAAAACCCAAAATCCCATACCTTCATACATCAATCGAAAAGCATCAGTCCTAACATCCTACCAATAGCATAGTCCCATCATTCCATTTTTAGCAAAATAAGCAGAGAGAGGCCCCACATCCACATAGCATCCGTAACCTAACAGACCGCTGTTCAAACTCAGTATGCAAGCAGGGTTAATTGGAGACATCTATTTCCCTTCCTTCATCAGCTTTAATAGGATAAAAAATGAATCGACCTGTAGTACCCCAAAGCGACAGTGCTTAAGAACCACGTCCAAAATCGCTCGCTACAGAAAAATGGCGCCCACCGTGGGGCCTTATTCTCTTTCTTACAATCTTCGGTGGAAACTTTTAAATTTAACAAGTATCACAGAAATGACTGCTCTGCTGGGGAGTCATTGTCTGTATAGGATGATAAGACTAGAGGTCTAGGATGATTAAGACAAATATATATAATGCTTTTCCTAATTGATACCTGTGTTTATTTTTCTGCTAATGGGAATGCGAGTGATGCCGCATGTGGAAAGATTGAGTATACACCTAATATAGGTGATGGCAATGCGGGTAATCTTACTGGGAGTGAATTCCATTTAAGAGCCCCCGATCGACCATCAAACTCAGTGGAGACTCCCTTTGCAGATACATTGCCTATACGACTTCGGTTGTTGAAAGTAGTGTGGTCGACTGGGTTATCTGAGAAGCTGAGGTTATTAGTAGACTGCATCCATTTTATAGTGCGGAAGCTATCGGAATTAGTTATCACGCGATACTACCCTCATCTGAGATCACTCCAGGATACATCAGCTCGCTGGCGATCCGCTTGCTATTGTTATCCTAGAGGGGTCAGTGATTTTACGAACAGGTACAAAAAATCACCAGTATAAACCTTGGGGGGGGGGGGGTAGAGCCTTGACTTCATGACACCGACCCTTTGAACCCATGTTTTTTCTATGTTTTTGTGTGTTGCATTCATACATTCATTTAAAAAACATTAAAACAAAATCTTCTCTTCTAGTCTCACTTTTTCAAATTAAACTAAGACAATGATTGCAAGTATCAGAGAAAGGAGATTGCGCTAATGGATTTCGGTAGAAGGAAAACTCATAAGTACACCTTCAAGGTTCCAAAGTTAAGAGGATTTGAGAGGATTGGCGAGGATGATCACCAACCACGAGGCTTTCAAAGCCAAGTATGGAGGATTGCTGTCTCTATTAAGGGTCCATGTAATCGAAGGAATCCTGTCCACGTTAATCCAGTTCTATGATCCAGTCTATCACTGTTTCACATTCCTGGATTATCAGCTAGCACCAACATTGGAGGAGTACTCTCACTTGACTGATTTACATATCAATGATCAAGCTCCATTTTCTGGACTGGAAGAAATTCCAAAGGATCAGACTATTGCACGAGTAATTTAGTTGGACGAGTCTGAAGTCAGGACTCACATGACCACTAAGGGTGGCATCCAAGGTTTTCCAGCCCAATTCTTGACAAAGAAAGCCCTGTACTTTGCTAGTATAGGGAACGTGGCCACTTTCGAGAGCATCTTTGTTTTGCTCACCTACGAGTTATTTTTGTTTCCCAACATCGATAACTTTGTAGATATAATCGCCATTAAGATTTTCCTGATTGGAAACCCTGTACCAACCTTACTCGCAGATGCGTATCATTCGGTACACTTAAGGAATTTATACAATGCAGGGATGATCACGTGCTGTGTACCCCTGCTATACAAATGGTTCACTTCTCATTTGCCCAAAGCTGCTGCATTTTGGAATCAAAAGAAAAATTTACGTTGGTCGTAGAGAGTCATGTCTCTTACCAACTCGGACATCGATTGGTACAATCGAATCTACGACGGGATCAGAATCATTGACCATTGTGGAAATTTCCCAAATGTACCCCTTATAGGAACTAAGGGGGGAATCAACTATCATCCGGTGTTAGTTCGTCGTCAATTTGGATACCCGGTAAGGCATGTCCCGCGCAGTGCTCATCTGGAAGGTATTTTCTTCAAGGAAGGAGAAAATGACAGGGCACTAAAGACAGAAATAGTGCATGCTTGGAAACACGTTCATACGAAAGGACAAGAGTCTATAGGAAAACCAAACTGTGTCTCGATGGAGCCTTATCTCTATTGGGTACAAACTAGAGCTCTCAAGCTGAGGATGCCTTACCCTCGTCAGGAAGTTCTTCCATTAAGGGACTCTGCCCTTTATTTCATGTCTGAGACGGAAAAACTTCAGGTTACTCTCAGCAAAGTTCAGCAGGAGAAGAGGTCTTGGAGGAACAAGTACTGTATTCTCAATGTGGAATGTAAGAAAATACAGCAGCTATTAAGAGAAAAGGATGCCCTGATTGAGATTTTAGAGCAACATGCTGTAGAAAATCAGGATGACAATAGGAATTTGCTCGCTCCTTTCACTTGGCAAAGGAATGACAACCCGATAACGGCCCAAGAGCCCCGGTCAAAGAAGAGGAAAGCACCCGAACCAGCACTTAAGCCCTCTTCAGAGAGGACTCAGGATGCATTAGTTTAGATTTCCTTTTCCAACACTTTGTAATCTACTGTATTTCCATTTCTGTAATCCTTTGAATTCAATAAAATGGGGGTGTCCCCATTGTTTGATATTTGCAATCCAATTGTCAAAGTTTACTTTGAATAAACAAAAATAATTAATAATCATTGCATTCATCATAAACATATTCTTCTTACCTACGAATCTCACGTTTCCGTCTCGATTCTAGAGTCAAACTGTCTCATTCGTACAATACTCGGGCCAATCGTCAGAAAAAGATGAATGAGCTCGAGGAAGAGAACAGAGAGTGAGAAAGCTTCATAACGACATGCAAGCTCTAGCAGAAGCTCAAATACAACAACAAAGGACTGTGATCTCGGAGATCACATCAACACCCATAGTGGAGAAGTATGATCCTAGGTACAAGATGTCGAAAGATCGCCCCTGGGGCATGCCACTTAACTATATCCCGGAAGGATATGTTCCGCTGATCACTGAGGATCAGGAAACCACAGCAGGAGCCGCTGGGCCTGAAGGTTACAAACTTCGGGAAAGCAAAGATGCCAGGGGCATGGAGCAACTCCTGAAGGTTACAAACTTCGGGAGGCACCGAGAGTCTCGGCCATAATGACTATACCACCACCTGTGGTACACACTGTCCCGGAAGGACAGATTCCACAAATACCTTCTAGTGGAAATGACAGCATGATCGATAGAATGAATGAATTCCAGGAACAATTCCTGGAGATGCAGAAAGAACTGCAAGCCCTTCGCGGTCAGGATTTATTTGGAAAGGACGCCGCATACCTTTGTTTGGTCCCTAATGTGAAAGTTCCGCACAAATTCCAGGTGCCCGACTTTGAAAAGTACAAGCGTAACTCTTTCCCTCAGAGCCATTTGGTGATGTACGCTCGGTGAATGTCTGCTCAGACAGAGAACCAGGAGCTACTGATTCACTACTTTCAGGATAGTTTAACCGGTGCCGCATTAAAATGGTACATGGGTTTAAATCACGCCACGATCCACACCTTCAGAGATCTTGGCGCTGCCTTCATTCAGTAGTACAAATATAATTTGGACATGACACCGGACAGAGATCAACTCAGATCAATGTCACAAAAGGACAATGTTAGTTCTTGTTATTGGCTGAAATTTTGGTAAAACAATGTTAATGTCATGGTTGGTGTTTCAACATGAGCTTCTAACATTATTGTTATGTTTGGTTAACATTCTGGTTTTGTTAAAGGTGTAAGGGTTGCAGTTGTGTGCTGATGTTAAACCCGATGTCGTGACATCAGTTGTGAACATCAGTCTGAGAAGATGTATTAGGGCTGCGCGTAAAGAGATATTCTGCTGAAGAGAATCAGAGATTGCAGGCGAATATCATGGGTTAGATATATTCTGTTGCAATCATTTGTGAAGAAGATTAGTTTGTTGCTAATTTAATGCAAAAAGATATGGAGAATAATCAGAGTTAATTATGAAGAGTTGATTGAAGATTTAATTGAAGATCTATTTAGTAGTAGAATCTTTTGCAGATTTGGTGCAGAAGATTTGTGGTGATTTAAAGGCCCAAATCAAGCTGGGAAAGGGTTATAAATAGAATGCTTGTAATCTAGAATAGGCACGGGTCCAAGATGTAGATCATTAGGGCTTAGTCTAAGTGAATCACTCGGGTTGTGATATGGTCGCTGTGTTCTTACTCAGAAACCTGTAGGTAATGAGTTTTGTATTGTTCTTGGAGGAAGCTTTGAAGCAACTCCAAGGTGTGTCTTTGAAGTGCGTCTTCTACTTTGTTGTGTTTGAAGAGTTGTTGTAAATCAAGCTGTTGATGAAGTGGCTGAGATGTTGACTGCTAGACATCATTGCGATGATTGGGAGTGAGATGAAGTCTCTTATCTAGGGAGGACTTAGATAGAAGGGTCATTGGGTAGTGATTAAATTAGGTAGATTGTCAACTGGTTTGTTGAGTCTATAATTTGATACTACTAATAGTGGACTTCCTTCCTGGCTTGGTATGCCCCCAGATGTAGGTTATTAGACCGAACTGGGTGAACAATCCTTGTGTAATTTTCAGTACTTTTATTGTCTTGTTCATACAGCAGATATTGATGTTGTGACATCACACTTAACATCACATATTTGATACCAGAATTTCAATTGGTATCAGAGCAGGCATCCTGTCTGTTTCTGGATGAGATCTAGGGAAGATACTTTCTGGTTCATGAGCAAGGAAGATAGTTGTTTGTATGATCCCTTGGAGTGAAGGATGGACTATTCATGATAGAGTATTGTTATCAGGAGAACTACTGTTGGCACTTGGTTTATGATGGTGTGCAAGGATTATTAAGTATTGCCTGAAGGTTGTTGAGGATTATCTCATATCTTTGTTTTAGGAGAGAAGTGTTCATAAGGTGAATGGATCTTACTAAAGACTGTTTGACATGAAAGTTTCAGAAGAAGAATATATTTCAAATCAGGCATTATAGACCAATCTGTCCAGAACAGTGATTCCTTCTTTATCATTTTTCTTTATGATGAAAGAAGAGGGTAGAGCCAAAGCAAAAGAGTATCACTGTCAAATCTTTCATGCGGGAGTGAAGATCTTGATAAGTTATCTCTTAAGCTTAGTTGTGGTGACCTAATTAGGAGGATCTTCCTGGTTATGATAAGATACATGTTTCTGATCATGAACTGGAGGAAGTTTCATCAAGAAAGAAGCTGAGCTTAATATTTCAATTCTAATGTCTCGACATCACGCTACACATTAGCAGCTTATGGTAAATGCTAAGTCAAAAACCTATTAGATTGTAGATGTTTTGAAGGATCACTGAAGCCGTGAAGTTGAACAATTTTTGAGATGCTGTTCATAATGTCATAGCATTTCAGCAGGAGCTGGTTGAAGAAAAGGGAAAATGCATCCAAGAGTTTGTTTGCAGTAGCAGTGTAAATCAGCCTGTGGTCAATTGGTGTTTGCATGAGCTCTTTCAGTTTTGTGGCTTGAAGGATTGGAAGTAGCAGATTGTCTATGGTATGTTTATGCAGAAGGATGGTAGTTATTACTCTTAAGTTAGACAAGAGGTCTGAACCTTGTGCTTATAAGAAAAAGCTTCTGGAAGAGTGTGTTATGCAAGTTACTGCAGTTTTGTTGGTCTGATCTTTGAAGTTGAGCAGATGTTGATATGTTCTCGTGTGTTCCCTACAAGAGATATGTGTGGATTAATATGGTTGTAGTCTCCAAATTCATAGGAGGTGTTTAATATGATTTAGACTAACGTCGAAACTGATGTTGAAACATCATATCAGTTCTTTGCTCAGGGTGGAGTAAACGATCAAGACACTGACCTAATCTGGAAGGCTTTTGTGGTATGAATGGTTGTCATAAGGGTCTGTCATGAAGAAGATTCAGAAGATGCTGGAATCTGAAGAAAGGTTAAACCACAGGGATCAATTGCTATTGATTATCCTTGAAAGATAAGATTAAGGATGTTCTGTCTATTATCTTTTCATCAGAGGTTTGGAGAATCATGGGAGGGTTTCTACATTTGCTCACAAGTCGCCTAGGAGTTGACATGGGATTATTGCTTAGCATCTGTTCCTAGAAAGTATTGTGAATGACTTGTCCAGATGGTGGTGCTGTTGAAGATGAAGATGGAAGAATATGAAGACATCATAATCTTGGTGGTTACAGCTTGGATCAGTTTATCTAAGTGGTTTGGAGCATGGTGTTTGCTCTGGTTGTGAAGGACGAGGATAAGTGGCAGTTATCTCTGGCTTTCTACTGACGGCTCTGCTAAGGGAAGTGACTTTCTTTAGTATTGCTATGGGGTAGTCTTGGACTATTTTTTCCGAAGATTCAGATGTGGTAGGTTTGAAGTCTTTGGAGTTTCTAAGCAGGATGGAGGTTGTCTACTCAAACTTGATTGTTGAATCAAGTCTATGAGAGCATGGAAATCTGTTTCTGCAAAGGGAAGAGGTTCTTCTGAGTGGCAGCAGGCAGAGCTGAATTCAACAGTTGGATGACATGATGTTCTGACATCTAGCTTAACATCAGGAGTCTCAGCTGGTGATGTGGCACATCAGCTAATGATTGGGTGATCTACAGGAATGAACAATTGGATGCTTCAAAAAGATCGTTCTCATGGCAGTTTGCGGGAGCTGCAGGAAGGAGAAGATGTTACATGACCATGGCTTAGGGAGTCTAAGTGTGTTTGCTTTTGAGCAAGTGGAACGTGTGACTTGAAGATCAAGTTTCCTTGGTGGATCAAGATATCATGTGAGAGTTCTGACAAACGTGAAAAAAAAAGTCAAAATGTGGCATTTGGTTGTTTTCAGAAGTGGATTCGAAGAATCAAGATAGTCAGAGTGTGGCAGCTAGTTAGTATTGAGGATTGTCTTGGAACAAGTTACTCTTGGGCAGAAAGGTGACGAGTTGAAGACTCAAGGAGATTAGTCTTCTTGAAGGTGGATAAGAGTTTATTTCTCTAGTTCTTTGGATTACTATGTCATAGTAAGTCCAATTGGTGGAGCATATCAAGAATCATTGTGATGATATCTTGGTGTGTGGCAGATGTTCTAACTTGTGTTGGGACATTATCTGGTTGAATATCCTTGGTGAAGGATGATTATGCTCTGGTTCAAGAGTTTGGTGCCTACATTATGCCTAAGGAGCATCTACATAGTCATACGGGAGAATGATGAAGTAGAAGGTCTGCCTTGGATGGAGATTGTAGACTGAAGTAGATCAGGTACTGATTGACTGGAAGAGAGAATGACTGCCTTTGGAGGGTTGGTGATCCTTATTGTGACTTCACGTTTATGGTTATAAGGGACAATGGTACTAAAATGAATGTGCTCAACAAGTGTGCTTAAATGTTTATCTTCATCTAGAGCATTAGTTAACCATGACTGGGGGAGTACTTGTCTATGGATTTTGCTGCAAAGGTACATATATTGTGAAGATTGCATGCTGATCAAGATTGGTTGAATCTTATGAGGATATAATGTCAGATAACATGTTATGACATTAGGCTGGTGGTTGGCATTGGATGGTTCTAGGCATGTGAAGCTAAGTATTTGACTCATGTGTGCACATGATTCTGAGGAGAAGTCTGAAGACAATTTTATGAATAATCTTCTGTGGAGTATTGGGTTGATAATGTTGTGAGCAAGCAGACATTGTCTGATAAGATGTCAGAACATGGTACAGGACATGTTTTTCTTGAGCCAAACAAGGAATTATTCTGGACGGTGGTGTAAGGATAAGGTGAAACACGTGTCTTCGACTATGCATGGAACTGTTTTGGCACAATTTATGGTAAGAATCAGTTTAGAAGAAATAAAGGCGGTCTAGACTGTTTTGGATGGTAGACATTGAATTTGGATGGAGGTTTTAGTTCCTAAAATAGCGTTTCTGTGACCAAGAACTTTGACTATTCAAAGCTCGTTAATTCCAAAGTAACTGGGCAGCTATTTATAGAGGTTATTCTTTGCTCCTTCAGCCAGTGAGTGTTCTTGTTTCATAAGTCTTATGGCTTTTGTTCGTTTTTGGGTGAGCACTACTTGGGTCTGGTTCTCTGAGGGCTTTCTTTGCCAAATTTTGGCTAAAAAGGGGGAGAAAGGAAAAGGTTTTGCTAATTGGTTTGCGCAGATACTATGTCTGGAGTCCGCAGTTCCAGATGTGATTCTGAGATGTCGAAGAGGATGTCCCATCCTTAAGTTGGTGATGAGTCTTTGTGACTTGTGTCCTGAGTTATGAACACAGTTGTGACTTGTGTTCTGAGTTACCTGGGTTGGCAGAATGGCACTTCTCAAGTTTCATCTTATGCCACAGGTTGTAATGGGTGTCTGATTAAATAAGGTGTGCAGAACTCTCTTATGCCACCATTGGTCTTTTATGTATAGACAGATGTTTCTTTTCTGGAGGAGTCTTCTACATTTGTTCTGGGTCTGTCCTGGAAGGAAAAAGAAATGTGTTGTATTGAGGGGGAGTGTCAGATATCTTCTTCCTCATGTGCACCAAATGACTTCAGGACTTTCTACTTCTGAGGTCCTAATGTGCTGCCTGAAGTTGTTGTGCAGTGGTGATGTTATGTCAAACATGATGTCCTAACATCATTCAAAATATCCCAAGAAGATGATTATCCATGGTTGTTGTTCACAGTAGCTACTGATGGTTACTGTTAGATTCAGTAGTTACTGATGACTACTAACAGTTGTATAGGGTTGTAATTGCGGCTGTAATCTGAGTTGTAATGTTTATATATTTGTTTTAGCCAAAATTAGCCAAAGGGGGAGATTGTTAGTTCTTGTGATTGGCTGAAATTTTGGTAAAACAATGTTAATGTCATGGTTGGTGTTTCAACATGAGCTTCTAATATTATTGTTATGTTTGGTTAACATTCTGGTTTTGTTAAAGGTGTAAGGGTTGCAGTTGTGTGCTGATGTTAAACCTGATGTCGTGACATCAGTTGTGAACATCAGTCTGAGAAGATGTATTAGGGCTGCGCGTGAAGAGATATTCTGCTGAAGAGAATCAGAGATTGCAAGCGAATATCATGGGTTAGATATATTCTGTTGCAATCATTTGTGAAGAAGATTAGTTTGTTGCTAATTTAATGCAAAAAGATATGGAAAATCATCAGAGTTAATTATGAAGAGTTGATTGAAGATTTAATTGAAGATCTATTTAGTAGCAGAATCTTTTGCATATTTGGTGCCGAAGATTTGTGGTGATTTGAAGGCCCAAATCTAGTTGGGAAAGAGTTATAAATAGAATGCTTGTAATCTAGAATAGGCACGGGTCCAAGATGTAGATCATTAGGGCTTAGTCGAAGTGAACCACTCGGGTTGTGAGATGGTCGCTGTGTTCTTACTCAGAAACCTGTAGGTAATGAGTTTTGTATTGTTCTTGGAGGAAGCTTTGAAGCAACTCCAAGGTGTGTCTTTGAAGTGTGTCTTCTACTTTGTTGTGTTTGAAGAGTTGTTGGAAATCAAGTTGTTGATGTAGTGGCTGAGATGTTGACTGTTAGACATCATTGAGATGATTGGGAGTGAGATGGAGTCTCTTATCTAGGGAGGACTTAGATAGAAGGGTCATTGGGTAGTGATTAAATTAGGTAGATTGTCAACTGGTTTGTTGAGTCTGTAATTTGATACTACTAATAGTGGACTTCCTTCCTGGCTTGGTATGCCCCCATATGTAGGTTGTTAGACCGAACTGGGTGAAAAATCCTTGTGTGCTTTTCAGTACTTTTATTGTCTTGTTCATACAGCAGATATTGATGTTGTGACATCACACTTAACATCACATATCTGATACCAGAATTTCAGACAAGGAAACCTTTAAGTAGTACGCTCAGAGATGGCGTGAAATGGCCGCTCAGATTTCTCCACCTCTTGAGGAAAAGGAGATGACAAAGATCTTCTTAAAGACCTTGAGCTCATTTTACTACGACAGAATGGTCGCCAGTGTGCCCAGTGACTTCACCGAGATGGTGGGCATGGGAGTTCGTCTTGAGGAGGCCGTCCGAGAAGGAAGTTTAGTTAAAGACGCTGGATCATCAAGTGATACAAAACGATACGGTAGTGCTCTCCCTAAGAAAAAAGAGCAGGATATTGGGAATATCTCTCTCGAAAAGCAAAGGCGACGTTATCAACCAGTAGCAGCTGTAACTCTTGCTATCAATCCCGCACCTGTTCCTACGTATCAACCTCAGGTTGCGCAGAGCCAACCTAATCAACAACAATATCAACAAAGGACACAACAGCCTCTTCAGCAGGCTCGTCCTCCGTACAACAACAACCGTACAATGCAACCACTAGGGTTTGACCCAATACCTGTGTTGTACGCAGAGCTATTTCTGTTACTACTGGTCATGGGGAACGTCCAGACTAAGTCTCCTCTTACAGTACCGGAAAATCCGCCTTTCTTGTTCAAAACGGATCAGACTTGCCCTTACCATCAAGGAGGACTAGGGCATAACATAGAAAATTGTCTCAGTTTCAAATCTGACGTACAAAAGCTTGTTAGGAGCGGGGTCTTATCTTTCAAAGATACGAATCCGAATGTTCTCACGAACCCGCTGCCTTAACACGAGAAAGCTGCAGTCAATTTGATAGAGGGAGAGTCTAGCGACAACTATCAAATTCATGATGTACTCTTGTTAAGGGCCAATTTGGTCAAGATGCATTGTAGACAGAGTGGATATGGCCATGTGCCACCTCATAATTATCACCAGTGTGATATCTGCTCTAAAGACAATCAGGGATGTTCTGTGGTGCAATCAGCTCTACAGGAACAATTGGATCTCGGGTGGATCCAAGAGCATCGAGTTCGTGGGGTCAACATGACTTATACGAATTCTAACATCATTCAGAACCACAAAATCCGTGTGATGAATACCAACCTAGTGGCAATGCACTCAAGGCAAAGCCAGTATCATAATATGTCGCGACACGATTACAATTCCTGTTTGACTTGCTCGGTAAACAAACAGGGACGCTCTTTTGTACAAGAGGCCCTCCAGCGTCAGATGGATCTAGGATGGATCCAGGACTACCATGATCGGAATCCCTATCAGATCAACATGATTCAAATATTTGATATTTGTCTGATGAATACCAGCTTGGTGGAATTACATGCGAGGCAGGTCCAACTCGGTTTTCTCATTTCACATAATTATCATAACTGTAAAGGATGTTGTGAGGGTAACCAAGGGTGTGCTCTCATTCAAAGAACTTTACAACACTTGTTAAACCACTGGTGGCTTCCAATCTATATGGATGAAGACACGCAACAAATCAGTGTGGTTAACGGGAACCCTACTCGGCATCAAAGTCAGGATGTCCGATCTACGAAAACAGATCTAGTGAGGTTACATTGTATTCAAAGCGGGCGTGGCCAGGTGCCACCACACAACTATGAACGTTGTAGAGTCTGCTCGGAGAATAACCAAGGATGCTACCTCGTGCGAGCAGCTCTCCAAGGTCAGTTGGATCGCAAAGAGATTCACCCAAACCTAGCTTCGGGATCCGTTGACTGGACGCCGGACTACTTCGCAGATCAAATCAGAGATTTGGTTGTAATCTCTGACCCTGAGAGGAACAAGGATGTTTGTGCCATCATCCCTCTACTGGACGAATCAAACGTTCCTAGCCGGGAACTGATTGAAGTTACTTACGACAGTCTGAAAAATCAGAAGGCTCCTGTAGTTATCTATCTTCCATGACCATTATCGTATGAATCAGCTAAGGCGATCCCTTACAAATACGATGCAACGATAATTGAAAATGGAAAGGAAATTCCATTACCCTCCATCGTGAATATTGCAGACATCAGTTGAGTAACACGGAGCGGTCGAATCTTCAACCGAGGAGTTGGAGAACCTAACAAGGAAAAGGAACTTTAGGAAGAAGCTCCTGATCCACCAGTCGGTCAATCCAGTAATCTCGACCTTTCAAAAAACAATGATGAGATGCTGAAGCTCATCAAAAGGAGTGAATATAACATTGTTGATCAGTTGTTACAAACTCCTTCAAACATCTTAGTGCTATCACTTTTACTTAGTTCCGAAGCCCACAGAGAGGCTCTACAGAAAGTCTTAGAGCTGGCCTTTATGGAATAGGATGTGTCAATACGAAAGTTCGACAGCATCATCTCTAACATCACTTCCTGCAACAACTTAGGATTCAATGATGAGGATTTGCCATAGGGGACAAAAGCCACAACATGGCGCTCAATATCACAGTCAACTGCCAGGATGATGCTTTAGCCAGCGTACTGGTAGACACAGGATCAGCCATCAATGTTATGCCGAAGTCCACTTTAATGCGACTATCATTCAAAGGATCCCCGATGAGGGGCAGTGAGGTTATCGTCAAAGCATTTAACGGGTCTCGGAAAGCAGTTATCATCGAAGTCAACCTTCCCATAACTATTGGTCCTCACACTTTCCTAATCACTTTCTAGGTCATGGACGTCCGGGCAGCGTACAACTGTTTATTAGAAAGACCTTGGATACACTTGGCTGGGGCAGTCACTTCGACGCTGCACCAGAAACTGAAGTTTATCAAAAACAATCAACTCGTCATGATTTGTGGAGAACAAGCCTTGCTCGTGAGTAACTTGTCATTATTTACTTGTATAGAACCCGAGGAGGTTATTGGGACTCAGTTCCAAGCACTTTCGGTGAGCAATGAGAATCAATCAGAGAAAGGAACCTCTATTTCCTCATACAGAGATGCTCTCGAAGTGATCGAGAATAACAATGCAAAAGGATGGGGACAACTTGTCATTCCTACTGATAATAAAACAAAGAAGGGTCTTGGTTTTTCTGCAACCTGTACCCAGACAGCCGCTAACGATGAAAGTCTTCATCCCATTCAGGACTTCTTCCACAGTGGAAGTTTCCTTCACCCAGTGCCTTAAACAGTCCATACTATCAACGAGGAGGATCCCTCAGATACGGATGAGGAATGGAAGTCCTATCTCAACGAGAACGGTTATATGTCTCAGGAAGAGGTGCCTACGCCATTTTGCTATCCCGCACAGAGTCCGAGATTTATACCCAGGTCAGACGTCGAAATGATATATGGAGATTGTGATCCGGAAGGATGCCGTGCTCCACCAAACTCATTAGAGGAAGACACTCTGATGAAGGACAACTTTGACCACGGCTATTATGGCCCGATGGATGGCCTGCAATGAAAATCAGATGAGCATCATTGAATAGAATACCTATGTCCCCACCATGTCATGGGATCAACACTCAGGTCATTCAGAAAATATCTTGTACGACGATGAATTGGCAAAGCTTGCCGGACTAGAATTCATCAACTATGCTTTTCCCGAGGTCAACGTCATCGAGAGGGATGACTCCTCCGGTTCCAAAGAAGTGTGGGATACCTTGGGACAACCAAGTGGAAAATTTGACTTCATGGTCAAGTACACCGCTCCCGAAAGCTCTCGTATCAGGCTCGAAGACATCCAGCCAACTGGATGGGGAGATATACCTGAGAGTACAAATACTATGCAAAATACAATAGAGGAATCCTCCTACGACAACTCCGCCTGGGAGACAGATTCCAATGATCCTGCTCCGCCAGAAATCAGCGTCATTTCTGAAGACAAATCAAGGAAGGTACCAGACTTTGTGATTCACCGAGGAGTTCGCCGCCAATGGGTTGTTGTCGATGTTTCGAAGATTGTTCATAAGTCAAAGTAATTGCCGTCTTTAACCTTTCGCCCTGCCCAGGTGAAACAGATGTTTTGATAGGGCTCACTTTCTGTAAATTTCCCTCTTCGCTTCGCCCAAAGCGACATAGTTCTATTTTATAGGGTTGTAGTTTCAAGAATCGACTTGTTCATTAATAAAATAACGCCGTTTTGTAATTTCCGCATTAATTACTGTTTTCTCTTTTCGTTTTATAGAAAATGGTAATCCTAAATAACAACTCAATAATAAAAACAAGCAGTAAAAGAAATACACTGCACACACTTGCATATTCTCTACCTCTTCTAAACACAAATCATCACGTCATGCAGATTGTTTGTTTTAAACCCCGTTAAAACATACGATCCGATGCCTTCTCCCGACTTTGAGTTCCCGGTATTTGGGGCTAAAGAAGAAGTTAACGACGAAATTCCAGAAGAGATCTCCCGATTACTCCGACAAGAGGAAAGGTCCATTGAACCTCACAAAGAGCTGTTGGAAATGGTCAACTTGGGTTCGGAAGAAGAGAGAAAAGAAGTCAAGATTGGGGCACTGCTCTGTCCAACTATCAAAGAAAGTTTGACGAAACTTCTCAAAGAGTTTCCTAATGTATTCGCTTGGTCCTATCAGGACATGCCAGGGTTGGATCTCAGCATCATGGAACATCGTCTACCGTTAAGATCGGAATGTCCGCCAGTAAAACAGAGGTTGAGACGGACTCGCCTGGACATGGCCATCAAAATCAAGGAGGAGGTACAGAAACAGATTGACGCGGGTTTCCTCGCTACGTCAGAATATCCTCAATGGTTAGCCAACATCGTACCAGTTCCGAAAAAGGACGAAAAGGTCAAAATGTGTGTGGATTACAGAGATCTAAACAAGGCTAGTCCAAAGGACGACTTTCCCTTACCACACATTGACATGCTGGTAGACAGTACAGCAAAGTTCAAAGTTTTCTCCTTCATGGATGGATTCTCGGGCTATAACCAGATCAAAATGGCGCTGAAAGACATGGAGAAAACTTCGTTCGTTACCCCCCTAGGGTACCTTCTGTTACAAGGTAATGCCGTTCGGTTTGAAGAACACTGGGGCAACCTATCAGAGGGCCATGACTACTCTGTTTCATGACATGATACACAAAGAAATCGAAGTGTATGTCGATGATATGATTGCAAAATCTAAAACAGAGGAGGAGCATGTGACACACCTATCAAAACCTATTTGAGCGGTTGAGAAAGTACAAACTCCGCTTGAATCCCAACAAGTGCACCTTCGGTGTCCGTTCAGGGAAACTCTTAGGGTTCATCGTCAGCCAGAAAGGAATTGAGGTTGATCCCGACAAGGTCAAGGCCATTCAAAAAATGCCTTCTCCGAAAACTGAAAAACAAGTCAGAGGATTCCTGGGACGTTTGAACTACATCTCCAGATTCATATTCCTCATGACCGCGACATGTGCGCCGATTTTCAAATTACTCAGAAAGAACCAAGACTGCGTTTGGACAGAAGACTGTCAAACCGCTTTCAATAGTATTAAGGAATATCTATTGAACCCACCGATTCTATCACCTCCAGTGGAAGGAAGACCACTGATCATCTACCTCACAGTCCTAGAGGGCTCCATGGGTTGTGTACTTGGCCAACAAGATGAAACCAAAAGGAAAGAGTCTGCCATCTACTATTTGAGCAAGAAATTTACCGACTGCGAGACTCGGTACACTATGCTTGAGAAAACTTGCTGCGCTTTAGCTTGGGCAGCCAAACGTCTTCGCCAGTACATGATTTGTCACACCACTTGGTTGGTCTCCGAAATGGATCCAATCAAGTATGTATTTGAAAAACCTGCTCTCACGGGAAGAATCGCCCGTTGGCAAATGTTGTTATCAGAATACGACATCGAATACGATGCTCAGAAAGCCGTTAAAGGGAGTATTTTAGCCGATCATTTGGCTCATCAACTGATTGACGATCAGGAATCAATCGGGTTTGACTTCCCGGATGAAGATGTCATGTATTTGAAAATTAAAGATTGTGATGAACCGCTACCCAATGAAGGGCCAGAACCAGGTTCCCAATGGGGACTAATTTTTGACGGAGTTGTCAATCATTATGGGAACGGAATTAGGGAAATCATCATAACACCTCAGGGTACCCACATTCCATTCACTGCCAGACTTACATTCAAGTGCACAAACAACGAGGCCGAATACGAAGCTTGTATCATGGGGCTCGAGGAAGCAATTGATTTGAGGATCAAGATCTTGGGAAGCTGTCCAGCTCCAGCTCAAATCAATCCACTCCAAGGATCCAGACACACTCCAAAGCACCTAGGGAAGCTGTCCATAACCTTGGAACCAAGCTATAACACCTCTAACACAAAACACGATCACCAGCTGCAAGTGGTAAGCATGAGCTCTTCTAACTCTATGATCCATGCAATTTTTCCTGCACAATAATTTGGCCATATGTTCATAATCATGCATGGAGTGTTTTCCCTCAATCAATTGCATTGTTTGAATCATGTATGGAATTTCTGAACCTTCATGCAAATTTTAGGGTTCTTGAGGTTTCTATTTGATTTCTTATTCCATGTTTAAAATAAATGAAATTAAAGACCATAGACATGATCGTGAGGTTGAAACGAGTAGATTGATATGTAGATTGCATGATATAATCAAGTATTCAGTGAGATTGGATAGAAAACGCAAATCTGCAGAAACAGGGGAATGGCGCGTGTTCTTGCCATGTTCTTGGCGCCCTTTTTCAAATATTTGAATATTTGAATTTTGTGATTTTATTTAATTGATTCAAAAATTAATTTCTCTCTTTGTTTTAATGATTTTGAGTTGATTCTTTTTTTAATAATTCACAAAAATGTTAAAATCTTTTATTTTACCAAAAAATCCCAAAAGTATTATTTATTTCATATAATTGATATTTTTGAAAAGAATTAATATTTTAATTGTTTTTGACATTTAATTTTTTTTTTCCTTCTTGATTTTGCAAATTTTAATGATTTCTAATTATTTTGTAGGTAAAAACTTGATTTTTTGAAACATTAATCCAAGATCACAATTTGTTTTCCACATGTTTAACAAATTTTGATCATTTTAATTGAATTTTTATTCAATTAAAATACATTTTGGAAACAAATTAGGGTTTTTGATTAATTCAACCCTCATCAAACTTTTTCAAATCATTGGGCCTCTAATAGAGTGTAAGACCCAATCCTTTTTTGAAACCAAAATATTTTGGGCCTCAGTCATTGTATAAGACCCACGGTGCTTTCAAAAAATCTCGGCGCGATCGCCAGTTTAAAATAAAATCATTGGGCCTCTCCTTGAGTTATAAGCCCCATCTTTTCTTTAAAAATCATTAGGCCTCTAATAGAGTGTAAGACCCAATTCTTTGTAAATACAAAAATAATTTGGGCCGCAAATGTTGTATAAGTCCTGTTGTATTTCAAAAGTTCAGCGCGATCATCGCCCGTTTAAAACAAACCATATGGGCCTCTCCTCGAGCTATAAGACCCATTCAAAACCATTTTGGGCCTCTATTAGAGTGTAAGACCCAAACCCTTTGAAAACCAAAATATTTTGGGCCTCAGATATTGTATAAGTCCCTATGCGTTAAAAGAAAATCTCGGCGCGATCGCCAGTTCAAAAACCTTTGGTCCTCTCCTTGAGCTGTAAGCCCCACCACTTGTACAAAAATAAACCTTTGGGCCTCTTGAGAGAGTGTAAGACCTATCCCTTTGTACAGAAAACCTTTTGGGCCTCAGTCACTTGTATAAGTCCCTGTACAATGTACAAAACAACAATGCAATCACTGATAAAACTTTGGGCCTCTCCTTGAGCTGTAAGCCCCAACAATCTTTTCAAAGCACTTTCTCCTTTAATTTTGAATATAATATTGTTATCAAAGCTTTCTTTGTTGAACAACTAACAAAACAGCATGGAAGCTCTACTACCGAGTAAGTGTTTACCCGCTTTCTTTATCCATTTTCATATATATATATATATATATATATATATATATATATATATAACTGTATTGTGGGGCTGCTCACTGTAAGTCTTCGTTCACGAACTTTTATATACTTGTCAAATATCAACTGTGTAATACTAGTATAGTTATTTAGAGTGTTCCCCGGCAACTACGTCTAGCACTAGGTAAAGCCCCGTTGATCGCTCTTAGATACAGTCAAAACTAGATCCCCATAGGATTACCAGACACAATCTTCCCTCCTCTTGGGGTTAAACAATATGAAGACGTGAAAGGCAGCATTCTCGGTGAACCCTTTCTCAGACTGTCACCCTTAGAAGTTGTCAAAGAAACTATACTCCCCAGAGATGATCTTTTCTCCATGAATGGCATCTCTTGAGTTTCTTCCAAATTCTCGGACTTTCCTGGCTTGATCTATTCTCTGTGAATGACATGTCTTGTACTTCTCGGGGTTTGGGAACCCACAGGCTTCTTAAAAGCACCTTTAGAAATTTTCAAAGAAATTCTAACTCCCCAGAGATGATATTTTCTCCGTGAATGGCATCTCTTGAGTTTCTTCCAAATTCTCGGACTTTCCTGGCTTAATCTATTCTCTGTGAATGGCATGTCTTGAACTTCTCAGGGTTTGGGGACCCAAAGGCTTCTTAAAAGTATCCCCGCCTCCTCTTGGGCATTGTACAAGGACCCTTCGACTTCTTAGAAGTTCTCATGCCTTCTCTTGGGCTTAATACAAGGACCCTGATGACCTCTTAAAGGTATAAGACATTACTTAGTCATCCTTTGCTAGAGCAGTCTTTCCAGCGTCAAAACTCCGGCCATTTGAGGGTTAGTACTCATCCCTTAACACCCGTGCCTCCTCTTGGGCATTGTCCAAAAGATGAAACTCTAGACTTGGACAGTCTCAATACCCTTTGGATTTCCCATTTCCTTAAAGAATAGGAAATAAGCCTGATCTTCTGATCAGTACCAAAGTACAACCTCACATGGAACCAGTCTCTTTATAAGAACTGATTTTCTCTTTTAACCAACATACTGGACCTGTCACTAAACTGAAACACTCACCACATAGATAGCCTCCTCTTGGGCTTTGTACAATGATTCTCTCCAGCAGAGCTAACTTTTAGCCTCTATCTCGGGCTTCGTACGAGATACAAATCACTCTCTTGTTGAGTATAAAAGACTCTCTTGTTGAGTCAAACATTTTTTAGCCTCCATCTCGAGCTTCGTACGAGATACAAAATCACTCTCTTATTGAGTATAAAAGACTCTCTTGTTGAGTCATACACTTCAGCCTCCATCTCGGGCTTCGTACGAGATACAAAAACACTTTCTTGTTGAGTATAAAAGACTCTCTTGTTGAGTCAATCACTCCTTTAGCCTCCCTATCGGGCTTCGTACGAGATACAAACACTCTCTTGTTGAGTATAAAAGACTCTCTTGTTGAGTCACACCTTTTAGCCTCCATCTCGGGCTTCGTACGAGATACAAAAACTCTCTTGTTGAGTATAAAAGACTCTCTTGTTGAGTCAAACCCTTTTAGCCTCCGTCTTGGGCTTCGTACAAGACACATATAAAAACACTCTCTTGTTGAGTCAAACCTTTTTGCCTCTATCTTGGGCTTCGTACAAGACAGATAAAAAGCACCCTCTTGTTGGGTCAATAGCCTCCTCTTAGGCTTTGTATAAAGAAATCCCTGTTTGATTCAATCAACCTTTTAGCATCAAATCATGCTTTGGTCACAACATACAAACATCAACAACTCCTTTTCCCTCATCTAATTGCTGTAAGCGGCAAGCCTCTGGATTATTTACATCCACGCCACTATCCTTCTTTTAGCATGAGAAATTCCTAAGGAAAGATGGCATTGCTCTAAACTGAGTTAAAGTCTTCTCCTCCAGGTTGAAAATCCCCTATAAAAGGAAACAATGGCATTGCTGGATTCGCATATCCCAGTTAAAGTAATTCTCCTTTATAATCAGTCACCCAACATTTGTGCCAAACAGACCAAATATTCCCCTTTAGAGATGACAAATTCTCTCTAAAGTCAACACCCTTTTAGCTTCACATCTTGGGCTTCGAACAAGATACAAATAGACCCTTCAGCTTCACATCTTGGGCTTTGAACAAGATACAAACCACCTTTAGCTTCATGTCTTGGGCTTTGAACAAGGCACCAAAACATCATTTCCTCCCATAGAATAGGAGGAACTGCGATCGCTCTGATTTCCCTATCCCGGGAATACGTAGGCATAAGATTGAAAAAGAATCTTAGCGAGCACACTAATAAAAAACCCAAAATCCCATACCTTAATACATCAATCGAAAAGCATCAGTCCTAACATCCTACCAATAGCATAATCATATCATTCCATTTTTAGAAAAATAAGCAGGGAGAGGCCCCACATCCACATAGCATCTGTAACCTAACAGACCGCTGTTCAAACTCAGTATGCAAGCAAGGTTAATTGAAGACATCTATTTCCCTTTCTTCATCAGCTTCAATAGGATAAAAAATGAATCGACCTGTAGTACCCCAGAGCGACAATGCTTAAGAACCACGTCCAAAATCGCTCGCTACAGGTTGTAGTTAATTCCCCCTTGTGTACCAAGAAGAGGCACATTGGAGAATTTCCCACAACTATCAATGATCTTGACACTATCAAACACATAAGAATACCAAGTAATATCAGCGTTCGTAAGGGACATGATCCTCTGAGACCACCTCAAACAGTTCTTGTTCTCCTTGAAAGCTAATTACTGTGGCAAGTGCAAAATAAACCACTTGTACAGTAAAGGTGCACAACAAATAATAGTACCATTTCCCTAAGAAGTCCTATGGTGGATATAGAAATAGGTATTTCCAAGTAAATTCGGAACGGGGTTTCCAATCAAGAAAATCCTAATAGCGTTAACATCAACAAAGTTGTCAATGTTAGGGAACAAGACAAGTCCATAAATGAGTAAAGTCAGAATAGCCTCAAAAGCCGTCATACTACCAGCACCAACAAAAGTAGAAGCTCTATCAATCAGGAACTTAGAAGTTAACCTTTGAATGCCTCCCTTCACAGTAAGATTGGCGTCTATGTCAGATTTCCTCGAATGGATAGCTGCAGCAATGACTTGGGACTTGGGAACCTCCTCCAAACCAGTAAAAGGGACTCTGTCAAAAACTTGTATACCAACTAGATAAACGTACTCCTCCATGGTAGGTGTTAGTTCTTGTATTGGATGGAATTTTGGTAAAACAAAGTTGAACAATGTTGATGTCATATGTCTGATGTCTTAACATTGGTTTCTAACATTAGTTGTTGCAGGGTTGAAGTTTTATATGCTGATGTTAAACTTGATGTCTTGACATCAGTTATCAGAACATCAGAACATCAGGTTGTGATGTTTTAGGGCTGCGCGTGTTAGTTTGTTTTGAGGAGATCTGTTAGAGAGATTGGATGCGAATTTCTTGGAGAAGATATTTCAGTCAGATATGGAGCAGATCATGTAACTAACATTAGGGCCGATTTGAAAAGATTTAAAAAGATTAGAAGATCAAATCTGTTTTAAATTCTGTTTAATAACAAATCAAATCAGATATTTTTGGAAGAGGTCCAAGCCTAAGTCAGAATGATATTTAAAGCAACCTCAACCGTTGTTGGAAGATAACGAAGACAGAGAGCATAGACTGAGAGTCAATTTGAGTCTTCGTGTGTGTTTTTGTAAACCATTCATGTTTGAATTGGTGTTACTATTTTGAGTTGTAAGTGTATTCACTCTAGAGCTTTTAAGCAAGAGTGTGTTGTTCTTGATCAAAGCTGTTAAGCAGAATCAAGGTGGGTTTTAAAGTGTAATCTTTGAATTGTATCACTGAGGTGATTTAGGGAGTGAGTGGTTTCTCATATCTAAGTGGTCTCTTAGGTAGAAGTGTCATTGGGTAGTGATTAAGATTAGTAGATGTCAACTGGGATTGTTGAGTCTGTAATTTAATACTACTTATAGTGAATTTCCTCCCTGGCTTGGTAGCCCCCAGACGTAAGTAGTTAGACCGAACTGGGTGAACAATTCATTGTGTTGATTTACTGTTGTCATTACCTTGTTCATATAGCAGATTGTGTTGTTGTGACATCACACTTAACATCACACATCTGATACCAGAATTTCAGTAGGTAACAACTGATAATCTGAAAAGTTAAAGCATCAGTACACAGGATCATATAACTGCACAAGAGTGTTGAGAATTTCGTCTTCAACATTGGTAGAAAGAATAGATAAGAAATATTTTTTAAGATTTTTGTGTTTGACAAGACTTCCCGAGCCTCGTGCCTACGTACCCACAAAGTGTAATGGAGGATCTAAACCTCGTAGTTCATGGTAAAAATATCAAAAGAGATTAGTTTGATTGATTTTAAAATGGGAAGACAAGTTGTCATTTTAAGGAGAATACTCAACTAGTAACCCACAAGTGTATGAAAATGGACCTTGGCATCACTATTGAGAAAGACTCCAACTTGGATAGATATCAACAAGTATGCCACTAGCTCTCTCAAGTGAAAAAGAATCAACACTAAGCATAACTATGGAGATAGGAGAATTACATCTCAACTATGAAAATGACTCATGTCTAAACCTTAAGAAAAGTTTAAAAGGAAAAGTGCACAAAGGGCACAAAAATGGTTTAAATGAGTTAAGTATTTTTTATGTCTTATTAAAGTGGTCTTGATATACTTAAGATTGATTAGCACTTTATTCAAGATAATAGTTTGAAAATCACTTGACAAAGTAAAGGTTTATTGAGAAAAAGGTTCAAGTTTGAAAACAAGAAGGTTTTGAAAAAGGGAGAAGATTTTGAAAATCAAAGAAGGGGATGAGAGATGAAAAGACTATCCTAAAGCACAAAGTAAAAGCTAACGAAGGAACGATCTAACCAAGATACCAAGCTATCTCATCCATTGGATTTAGCAACAAGAAACCAAAAAGCAAAGCACAAGCTAAGTCTTCAAAGAGGTCAACCCAAGGTCAAAGTACCAAATGAATTCCAAGATCTCAAGTTACCACTCCAAAGCATAAGATCTAGAACCTAAATTTAAGTCCATTAGTCCATCATCCAAGCAAGGGATAGTCACAAAATAATCCAAGGAACATTAAGTCTTTTAATGGTTTAGCCTTTATTAATGTCTTAAAAAGAAAAGTAAAGTCCAAGTGGACAAAAGGAAAATGCATAAACATAAACAATAGCAAATGATATGTAAATGATGATAATAAAGCAATATAAGGTGCAAGAAAGTAAATGACTTAAAGATAAAGGTGCATAAAAGTAAATGACATAAAAATAAATTTTAGCACAATTATATGGTTAATGTTAGTGTTAGAATTAAATGAAGAGACATTTTTGTCATTTTTTAGGGAGAATACTCAACTAATCACCCACAAGCATGAAAACTTTGCATCACCATTGAGAAGGACTCCAACTTGGATTAAGATCAAGAAGTATGCCACTAGATCTCTTAGGTGGATAACAAATATCAATACTATGGGGATTGGAGAATTACATCTCAATTATGAAATGACTCATGTCTACAAAATGGTTGGATCAAATGCTCACTTTCTAGTTAGGGGCAAATTTAGCGCTATGTTAAGCAATCATAGCACAATCTATAAGGAAGATCATACTATGGGAGGTCAGTCAATAACAATTTACGTACCATGCATGTTAGAGATATGATATAGAGATCATACTCCTAAAACATGTAGCACAAGTTAAAACAGGGTGGATCAAGACCTAAGTCAAGGAAAGATGGATTCATTACATCAATCAACCTTTCATGATACTTAGGACAAACTTATGTATCAATCCAAAGTACCTCAATTGATCAATTGATCAATCGATCAATCAAATGGTAGATTAGAAATGATGAAAGTTCATCAAGCACCATTCAAGATTTCATGAACAAGATGGACCACACATCCTCCAATTGATTAAGAAGAAAAGTAAAAAAGAAAGAGAAACAGATGAAGAGAGAGGAGAGCAAGATGTAAAGCAAACCAAATTGGATCAAGGCATTAATCAAGTTTTCATCAAAATCAATCATCCATTTTGGTGGATTAGGGTTTTCACCACATCAACACCCAAGACCCATTGAGTTTGATGAAACTTATGATCAAATTCCATAAGATCCAAGGCCAGCAGAAGTCAACATAGGTCAAACAAATATAATATGCAATAAAATGAAATAAAATGCATCAAAAAGATTTTTAAAATCATTTTTAAAAGGAAAGTAAAAGAGAAAATCCATAAAGTCCTTCAAAACACCAAATAAATGGCCAAGAAAATTATGGAAGGTAAGAAATAAATCAAGAAGCATATGAAAATTTTTCCAGAATTTTAAAAGACATAAAAATATTTTTAAACCAATTAAAACAAAGGAAAAAAAGAGAAAAATAATGAAAAATAACAAATAATGAAAATAAAATCTCCAAAAATAAAATCAGGTTAAGAAAAATAAATAGGAAATTTAGAATTTATTTTGGGCTATTTTGGAGTTAAAATGGATTTAATATGAATTTTTAAAGTTAAAACAATTTAAAAATGAAAAAGAAAAAGAAAGTAAAGCTGAAAAAAACAAGAAGCGTTGAATTTGGCCTCATTAATTTACGTGGCAGATCCAACGCATCTCATTTAATGGTGTATGATGGAATTTAAGGGAAAAAGCGCATCAGATCCACAAAATGTCACAACCATCAGATCCAAGTCAATTGATTAATTTATTCGCATCCAAAGATCCAGATGAGAGGGAGCATCACGGTCCTTCAAAGAAATAACGTATCTGAACAGATTTAAACTCAAACAGACTTAGACCACCGTGACTACACTCCGGTCATCTTCTTTGGTGATTTGCTCACTAGAATTTGCTAAATGGAAACGTTAGGACATGAGACCACCATCATTGCAACCGTTGTCTTATCACGAATTCAACTTTATGGTCAAAATTCATTTATCTAAACTGAGCATGGAGAATTTCAGAGAAATCTCAGAATTAAGCAAAACACAAAAAACAAAATTAAATGATGAACACAATCAATCAACAGCAGATAAGCTAGGGGAAAGCATCAGAGAGTGATGAACTACATCGTGGTAACTTGTTTGAAACAAAAGGATGCTTCTAACTACTTGAACGAGTGAGTGATGAAAATGCTCTAAAACTAGATTTGGTGAGGATAATTCAAAAGCTTTCAATACTTAGAAATGATTGTAATAGCCTCTGGAGGTATCAAGGAAGTTGTATGAATCAAAAATTTGCTCTGAAATGGCTTGGAAATGTGAAAACTCTCAAATGGATGGTTTAAGTGTGACATGGGCATAGTGTTTTTGTCTCTATTGGGAATGAAGCAAGTGAGGTCCTCTATTTATAGGAGAGGATGATGGAATGTTGAGAGGGGTGAAATGATCAGAAATTGAGTGAATTAGTGTGCACCCTCCAAGTGAAGAAAATGTGCCTTGTAATTGCCCAAAACATAGTTAAGTCATGCGTTTTGTGAGTCATTTGGTTTCTGGGAACTTCAATAATCACGTTTAGATGGAAAACACATGATAAATTGGCTTGTAATTGAGAACTAGTGAATTCCAAAATTCTGATCATGGTGATTTCTTCAGCTTCAAGTAACCATGTTTGATTCAATGGGTCATCTTGTACACGAGGCTTTTTTATCTCATTCTTTTTGCAATTTGTTAACATCATAACAAAGACCACAATGTGACAAGAAAGGTTTCATTTGGATGCTTGTGGAAAAATTTATGGTATGTTGAAGCTAGCATAAATATCTGGCAATGTGATCATCAAAATTCTAAGTCCAAAGTGGCTGAAAATGACCTATAATGTATCAATGAATTCCTTGGCCATCCAAGCATAATTAGCTTTTGAACCTTGAAGAAAATTTGTAGAGGGCATTTCAACGAGTAAGTATAAAAAAGAACCATCCTAAAATGTTGAAAATTGAAGAAGTTAAGATTCTTGAAAGTTAAGAAAAAGTCAATTGAAAATAGGTCAAAATTTCACTAAGTCCATAAATGACCAATAATGTCTTCAAAATTTTGATGATCCTCCAAGCATAATTGGATCTTGTCATTTACAGATAAATTTAAGAGGATGTTTAGAAGAGTCATATGCAAAAAGAATCATTCAAAAATTTTGAGAATTGAAGGAGTTGTGATCCTTTGAACTTTGACTTTCAATGTTGACTTTTTAGGTCAAACCTCCTTGAATCAACTTGTGATCTTGGAATTTTCTTGCATTTCATGGTACATGGATGATCACATGAACTCAAAATAATGTGAATTTGAATGTCCTTTGATTAAATTGACCAAAGCTTGAGGTAATTTGTTGATGAAGGCATGAAAATAAACACATGAACCTTTGGCTTTTCTTGAAGAACAAGCTACTAATCCTTGAGGTATGCTTGATCAAAATGAGATTGAATGATGTTTGAGATCAAACACTTTGAGATTAATGGCCATGATTTGATGAGATAGCCCTTAGGAGTCAACTGTTGACCACACTTTGACTTGAGGGACCAAAACCCTAGTTGAGGAGTCATACTTGATGCTTTTGATACAAAACCCTACCTTGTAAAGAAAAAAAAGGGACAAAACATATTTTTTGATATTTTGATTAGAGGTTAGTAATATATAAAACATATAAACACAAAGAGAGGTGCTTGGTGATCTCTATAAAGACAAACCCAATGATGATAAGGCTAGAGGAGAACCAAGTTTGTGATCTTGATGCATTGTGAAGATGCAAATGAGGTGAGATCTTAGGGTTAAAAATTAGGGTACGACACCATTGCTTTATTTTTCTCATTCTCTTATAATAAAAGAGAGTCCAAAAAAAATAATTTTGGATCCCAAGAGATGGGGCCAGACTACTTCTTGGTCCCACCACTAGCCTTTTTGGTTTCAGAAGTTAACTTAGCCGTTGAAATAGTTGCATCAAAACCTAACGAACCAAAAGGTAAAATCTTCTTAACTTTGACACCTCATTATCTCCAAGAACTACCTTTTACACCTCTATCAAAGGTTGCTTGTCCTTACTCTTGAAAGCAAAAAGAGCTTGAGTACCTGTATGAGTAGGGGACAGACTATCCTTAGTTAATAACTCATTTTCGTCCTTCTGCATAACCTCTTTCCAGATCCCTTTAGAATCCGAGTCCGATGAAGAAACTTTGACCTGGTTCACATTATTAGCAAAAATACGGAGAGGTCCATGAGCATCCTCCATCATTTTGATCCTAAAAGGCACTCCGTTAATCAAAACAGCTAGTTCTGAGCAAGAATCTTGCAACATCCATGCTAGAATCCTTTGAAGTATTTTCATCTGCACATATAAATTTCTCCACTGTGTTAGCAACCAATTCAAAGAACGAGAAATTCCAGGCATGACAAGGAATTCCGTAACACCTCAACTAAGTAACTCGCTCATTTTTTACATCTTCTTCCCTCCTTTTCCTAATCTCTGAAAACCACTACCCCCACTAGCTTTTAGCTTCTCGAATAAGATCCCTTATTTCTCCAGGTTCCGACTCCTCCAAGAGGTACAAACTTGCCCCCAGAGGTATGATTTTGATGGAAAAGTATCCCTTTATTTCAAAGCTTATTTGTATGTTATAGGACATTCCCGGATCAGCTACGACACCCATGAATGCTTTCCTCAATCTATTCATCATGTCTTTTTCTGATTGACATTTTAACAAAGCTAAACTACCTTCCCCCTCCATAATTCTCGAACCAAAACTTTTGTTAACAACGTCTGCATAAGAACGGGCACCAACTCTTGCCGCAGAACTAAAATTTTCAACTTTCCCATTGCCACAAATAACTCTCCTTCCACCTCCCCAACTGTTGATCTTCTTGTTCTCTACGACTTTCCTCTTGAATCTAAGAACATTTGCATAAATCTTCTTACTATCAATACAAATGGTATCTAACTTGATCGCCAACAATCTGCAATCATCAACCTTTTCAAACCTAGAAAAACCAATCTTTTTCCCAAACTTGTTTCTCCTTGGAGGAATAACAACCTCCTTTAATGCTCCATGAACAGAGAATAACTAAAAAATCTCCTTTGCCCTCATCCTATCAGGAATTTTTGTAAAATAAACCGAAGAAACTCCTACATCCTCGTCTCCAACATCTCTTCTGTAAATCCCACATATACATACATACATCAAATCATATATCATACATGAATAATACGTTTGGTACTGAAATATATATGTACAAGTTCCTAGTTAAGACATTGTATACACAAAATGCCCTAAATACAAAGTTCTAAAGCCTACGGCATAACGTATACAAGATGTTCCAAAAAGCACTAAGAACTAGATCAATACAATGATCTCAAAATAAAACGCCATACCGGAAGCCATGCCATCTCAAAAGCTACGATCCGTAAGGAAAAGTCAAACCACCTTATCCTTACCCTTCGCCGAACCTGCAGAACCTGTGATGTAAACAACAATAGTGGGGTGAGATACATCAAATCTCAGTGAGTTCGCTATCTTATAGTCCTCTCGGCTTTACAAGGTTCTAATAAGCCTAACTCAAGTCAAAGGGAAGGGAGGTGACTTTGAGTACACACACAATATAAATACATTCACACTCGTGAGCCTATTAACTCACAAAAGTACCAAAATAAGTTCTGAGCATGTTACTCCAGAATCTCACCAAAAAAATCAATAACCGTACCAAGGTATCCCCTATTCCCGTCCGCTTCTACGTCTAGAAGACGATTCGAGTCATGGATCCTTGTATCTACTTGGCATACGAATTGGATTCGGGATCATCGGCCCGTACACCGTGATCCGTCACTTCTCACGGCCCGTACACCGTCACAAGTCTCTTTACCCGTAGGCACCAATCGTACTACACGCGGGAATCAAACCTGCCAAGTAGTTGTGCATACGTTTCAGAGGAGGTGCTCGAGTCTCATGAAATTACACCGCAAGATAAACCAGTTATTATTACTAGACACACGCCTCGGCCTCTTTGCACGAGCGTTGTCACCATGTCATTTACACACTTTCGATATCATGTACGGTAATGTTCCTCACTCTACCTATTCATATTTTATCATGCATATATATTCTAACATGTTCAAAAATAATAACATGGACATGTAAACACCAATCACATAACGAAACACCAAAATCCAACATACCACCATTTATACCAATTTACGGTTTTCTCTGATTCCTTTAATTGGGCAATAATCAGATATTTTTCACTACCATCAGCTAGAATATGTTCCTAGCTTCACAGCGATACCAAGAATACGCAAAACGGATAACCGAGTCAAAAGTTATGCAAGAAACAAAATGGATGTTCTGCTATGTTCGCATTGCGAAGAAGCCAGCGAACGCTCGCTACTTCATTCGCAGTGCGAAGTGTCCAGCGAACACCTAGCTAACACTTGTTCGCTGCACCATTCGCAGTGCGAACTCTGGCGAACCAAGGCAGTGGCAAAAACAACATAAGGTTCGCAGTGCGAACCATTGGCGAATGCTCGCCTTCGCCTTCGCAGTGCGAGCTGCCAGCGATTCCACGATTTCCCCTTCGCTGGGAGATTCGCAGTGCAAATCTGGGAATTTCAGAAACTTCATCAGCGTAACAGCTGATCTCCCATGGTCCCAAAACCCCACCAAAACATATCCAAGCATCATACAATCAAACATAAATGATTCTACACTCATATAACTCATACTAATCAGTTTATAACACATTTCAACCGTTAATTTCCAAGATTTTGCAATTAATCCAATTCTCCTACAACTCTAACCTAGGTCTTGGAATCCAAGAAAACTAAAACAAAAGCATCTATCTAGAACCCACCTGGAATAGATGAAGATGGTGAAGATTTGAAGATGATTGGATGAAGATTTGATGATGAGATGATGATGTTCTTGCTCTTGAGCTTTTTCTCCTTTTCTCTCCCTTTTCCTTCCTTTCCTTTTCTTCTCCAAGTTAACTATGTTTGGAAATGAGAGAAAAAGAAATGATATAGAAAATATCATCAATTAGCAACACTACTAATTGTCCAAAAAGTCTTTAAAGTCCAAATATTGAAATATCTCAGAGTCAGATAATATTAATTGGATTTACTCAAAGTCCGACAGTTACCCTAATTATCTCTGCAGATAATTTCTCAGAACACACTGAAACTCAGTTGATCACAACTAATATTATCCAGAGTAAAAGAATTTACGGGGTATTACATTTTCTACCCTCCAAAAAACAGTCTCACTTCACCGGTAACGCTTTGAAACCACCCCTTCTACCCATTCCTGGCCACTCCATTATGTGTATTTTAAGACAGATTAACTCTAGAAATGTAACATTTTTAATTTATTTCCGTTTATTATAGTCTTATTTAACTTAAAAGATTACTATTTGATGTTGTGTGTTGAGAATACTCTATTCGTACTTAAAAAGATAAATGCACAAACAATTAATTGAAAATAATTCAATTAATAAATAAAATTATGCAATTAATTTATTTATTTAGTTTCAGTCAAATATGAAAAACGTATCTAACTTGACTATTTTTATAAATAGTAAATCTTTGATTCCAGTAAGATTATAATAAATGAATACACAAACATGTTATTGATCATGTGCAATATGTAACATTTTTTGAAAAGTTGAAATTACAGTGTCGACAAAATAATAATAAATTTAGTGTTATTATTTCTCATCTCCTCTATCGTCATTTCAGTTTATAGTATATGGCAGCAATATAGCTATTCAACTTGGCTTTTCATCTTTTCTCTATAATTTTTTTTATTCTCAACTTTTACTGGATATTTAATTGTTACATGTTCTATTTTTATTTATAAGAAGAAAGGGTAGGGAAATGGGTTATAGGCTTATAGCTGGTTAAAAAAATTAAAGTAAAAAATTTACATATGATAATGATAGAGAGTATTATTAGTTATATTTTAATATTTTAGTTTATTATTAAATTAAGGTTTTATAGTAGTTGGTATTTTAATTGTTATTGAATTGGGCTTCCTCTAAGTAATTGGACATTTTAGTAATGGCCCATTAGTATCATTATATATGTATTGTCTTTTGACACATTAGAAAGGAAGGAAAAAAAATCAAGTTATCTCTTTATTCTCTTTTATCTTTATAGTTTTATTAGTTTTCTCTAATAGTTTTGTTAGGGTTTGCAAGCATCCTAACAATTGGTGCTTTCATCCATGTACTCAAATCCTCCTATGGATTATCCTACAAACCCCTCTTTTCCAACTCCTACCATACCTTCATTTCCATCTTTTCCATGGGAACTCTTTTCACCCTATTACACAAATCCATATGTTACAACTCCATTACCATGTTTGTATTTTAATCATGGGTATACACCACCTCCACCTAACCCATATTCATCCTATTCTACATCTCATTATTCATACTACTACTACAATTCTTATCAATTCCAAAACCCAACAAACAACTCCTCCATACTTGGTCATAAATATCAAACCCATTTTAGTCATAGAACAAATTTTAAGAAACACTTGAAAGTGCTTCATACTGATTCTCAAATCCGCAAACGGAACCAGAGATCTCGACCCGTCTCTTCCACTTTCACCTGCAGTAGAACCCAGCTTGTGTTGCAATCCCTTGATGTTATACGGAAGTTAGACAAAGACGGATACAAAGATTGGTTTGGAAATTATAGAGTTGTGAAGTCAACTTTAGGATTTAACCCAGCATCAAGGAAGACCCAGCTCGCAGACGAATCGGTAACATCTCCACCACCATTGAATCTATATGATTTTAACACTCATGTTCCACCTGTGATTTTGATAAACATTATGGAGAATCCTGCTTGGTATACACAGTATACACCTTATCAAGCTGAGATATCTCAATGTCGTCTTGAATCTTTGTTGAATTTTCAAACCATGATTACTGATCTCACTGGTTTTCCTATGTGAAATGCCTCATTGTTCGATGATGGTACTGCTGATGCGGGAGCAATGTCTATGTGTAATAATATTCAAAAGGGTAAAAAGAAAACTTTCATTATTGCTAGTAATTGTCATCCGCAAACCATTGATATATGTCAAACGAAAGCCGATGGATTTGAGCTCAAGGTTGGGGTGAAAGATCTTAAGGATATTTATGCACCTTAGGTGTTTGAGGAATTCCCTGTTAGAGATGTTGTGATACTCCTCCTCAACCAACTCAACCAAGTCGTAGTTATCGCCACCGGCTGCAATTCATGCTCCCACGTTTACGATTCATCTTCTAACCAGAACCATGTTTCCACTAATGGCACAATGTCTGCACTTTATTCCATTCTTCTTCACAATCTCGACGAATTCATTGCTAATGATAAGCCTAAGAGCATAAACAGCAGTGCCATAGAACAGAAAGGTCTTGGACAGAAAGCAATAGAAGGTAATAACGATAAAGCGAAAAAGAGCTTAATTGGTGGTACGAAAGAAGAGAGAAAGAAAGCACTAGAAGTGAATATTGATAAGCCAAATAAGAACTTAACTGGTGGTGCGAAAGAAGAGAAAGTTCTTGGTCAGAAAGCACTAGAAGAGAAAGGTCATAATGATCCTACTGCTGTTTTACAGACTAGTGTGAAGAATGTAGCTGTTAAAGTAGGAGTTAGTGAAAACCTAAATGGTGGAGACAAAATTATCAGCAATAATTACCAAAGAAGAGCTTCACTACCTGCTAATTTTAACGATCAAGAAAATGAGTTACATAACACTCCAAGACTACCGAGTTATATGGCTCCTACTGAATCAGCAAAAGCTAGGCTAAGGGGACAAGGCTCCCCTAGATTTTCTAGACAAAAACAGTTTAACCCGGAGGCATTCACTTTCATCCTCATTTAACAGCAAGTCATGTTCATTTTCCCCTAGAGCAGAAAAGCTGGTAAGTTTAAGCAGGAGAGGAGTTGCAAGGACTGATAAATCTCGGTCATCTCCACTCTTATCTGAATCTTTGTCCAATGCCCTCTGCTATATACAAAGAGCTTTTCGTTCAAGAGCCTTTCACTGCTGGGAATTTCACAATGTCGTTAATTTCATGATTCCGCCGAAACCGTCGGATCCTTGTTTTTGGCTGAACAATGCTACCACGACATCTGGGTCTGAAGCTGTATCATGGACTGTTCAGAGCTCCACGGCAAATGGAGTTTATTCTAATCCAACCTACCAGTAGGATCAGCATTCACAGCCACCTGGAAGATGCATTCAAGAAGGTCAAAGTGTATCACCAGTTGCTGGTAATACATCAAATTGGGGAGCAGCTAATGCACCGTAAGATTACAATGCATACACATCATATGCAAAATCTTCTAATCAATATGCTTACGGCAGCAGTACGGGATACTCAGACTACTATAACTACTATTAGCAGCAACCTAATAATGCTTATTCACAGCCTGTAGGAGCATATAAAAATACAGGTGCTCCTTATCAGCCTATTTCTTCCTTTCAGAGTACTGGGTCTTATGCAGGATCCACAACTTATTCAAGCACTTATTACAATCCTGCTGATTATCAGATTACTGGAGGTTACTAAAACATCAATGGATACAAAAATTCCATTAGTTATTCAAGTTATTCCTCTCATCCATATACAAGTTACACACCAGATTCCAATAGCTCTTATAATTCTGGTGCTGCAGTAACTTCAGTGCCGTATCAGCAACATTTAAAGTCAACGGATGATCTGAAACTGCATTATTCTGGATTTCACACACCTCACTTTCACAAATTGTCTGATCTTGTTGAGGAAAACCTTGCATCACAAACAACAAACCATGCTCAAATGCAGCTATCTAACTCATCAGATGATTCTTCGAATGTGTTAGTTTTTCAGATTGTTGGTGGCTTTCCTTTCACTGCAGATATTGCACTTATCTCAGGAACTGATTCAGAAAGTTCCAGTGTAGAAGAGCGTGTCAATAGTCTCACAGGAGCCTCACTGTCCAATGAACTAAAATATAAAGAACAAGCATTTGATGAAAAGATTGAGAAAACTTTCAGTTTGGCTGAGAAGGTGGATTCAGAATCCATTTCTGTTGGTAAGTATGTTGTTGGAAGCTTATTAGGTGGCATCGGCTACTTCTATGGCCAGTCAAACATTGCTCAGTCAAGAACCCTTAATCATAGAGAACATGATGCTTATATTTCATACTGGCCTGCCGAGCTTTACACGGCTGTACCATGTCGACCAATCTTCCCAAGAGGATTTTTATGGGATGAAGGTTTTCATCAACTTGTAATCTGGTGCTGGGATATTCATATTTCATCAACTTGTAATCTGGCGCTGGGATATTCATATTTCATTGATGGATGGATACCACGAGAACAAATTCTGGGGACTGAAGCACTAAGTAAGATCCTAGAGGAATATGTTAAAACAGAGTTGAAGGATTTGCATTTGTTGGATGTTGAGGAGTGCCTTGTCCCAATTGAATATGGAAAATACATGGCTTGTTGTTTGATGTACATGGCTTGTTGTTTGATGTCCCGTGGAGATGTTGCTTCAACTTCTAAATTGTCTCAGTTCAAGAAGTGGGATCCCGGAATATATCTCTATTATATTTTAGAATCTTGAGGACAAGGTTTAAGTGAACCTCGCGGCAATGATAGAGAGTATTATTAGTTATATTTTAATATTTTTGTTTATTATTAAATTAACGTTTTATAGTAGTTGGTATTTTAATTGTTATTGAATTGGGCTTCCTCTAAGTAATTGGGCATTTTAGTAATGGCTCATTAGTAACATTATATATGTATTGTCTTTTGACACATTAGAAAGGAAGGAAAAAAATCAAGTTATTTCTTTATTCTCTTTTATCTTTATAGTTTTATTAGTTTTCTCTAATAGTTTTGTTAGGGTTTGCAAGCATCCTAACAGATAACATTATAGATACTCAACTTTGCTTTTCATCTTTTCTCTATCATTCTTTTAATCTCAAATTTCACCTGATATAAGTAAAAAATATCCAATAAATATGTAGAAATGGTGAAAAATTTCTGCCACACAAGTCAAATGCCACCAAGCTTTTCCACGCCCTTTAACTATAATGCTCTTTTCTCTCATTTCTCACTGGACTCAATTCCACGCCCTTTTAAACATGTATATTACTACTTCAATTAATGCAGTTTTCAAAAATCACACTTTTAAAAAGGAGTTAATATAAAAGAAAGTTTTGTCTTACAAGTTATTAAAATATTTAAATGCACGACACAAATTTAATTTTTAGAATATATTTATACGGTAAAAAAAGTGTTATCTTTTTTAGAAACACTATAATGTATTGATATCTTGCTATTGAACATGAGCAAGTCAGATGTTTTGATAAATAGTTTTGTATGTTGATGAAATATTTTTGTGTGTTGATCTCTTAAAAGAAGAAAGACAAAAATAACATACCATTTAGTGATAGAAACAAAAAAACAAATCTTATCTATGATATTAAAATCAAAGGTCATGAATAGAAGTAACTCTTTAGATTTACTCTTGGAATAAATATATCAATCCTATAAAATATATGTTATTAGTGGATATTTACAATGTAATAACCCGTATAATATATATCTATAATAATATCATGCAAGTGTTAATATTTGGTACTGTCAGAACATAAGAGCCAAATGAAATAATTATATACACTTGTCCAACTAAAAACATCAACTAAGACACATATCATACAATAACGCCTAAAATAAAACTAAGCTCAATGTACAATATCTTCATTGCATATAATCTGCGGGGGAAGATCACAATAGTCAGAAACCTTCGAAACATCAATAGACAACTCCTATTGATTTCAACCTGCAAGGAATACCTGAAAAATAAAAACGATAATGGAATAAAATAATAATCTCAGTGAGTTCCCATATCCTATGGGTACACTCGAATCTACAGGGTTTCTAATCGATTCTTAACTCAAGTCTTCATATTGTTACTTGTGTATCACTCACACTATGTAACTAAGACTTAAGCATCTAAGGGATATCAATAATGTATGGCAACATGTCACTCGAGTTCTCGTAACTCATTCAATCACTGATCGGGAATGCAAACTATAACACAAAGGTGATTAGCTCAAACCAATCACAAGGATCTAAACAATTATCTGTCAAATGTGGTTAATGGAAAAACCAGACCTCCACTGCACGGACTCTACTATCTACCAGATATGGACAATAGATTCTAGACATCCAATCACTATGCCACGGAAGGGAAATGACAGCGCTTTTTTTTGGCTTTTAACAGCGCTTAAAAGCGCTGCCTAAGGTGGCGCTGCTATAGGTAAAGACAGCGCTTTTGTTTTATGCAAAAGCGCTGCCTTATGTAGGCTTTTAGCAGTGATTTTTCTGGAAAAGCGCTTTCTAAAGTGGGCCTTTAGCAGCGCTTTTTCTAGAAAAGCGCTGTCTAAAGTGGGCCTTTAGCAGCGCTTTTTCTGGCCTTTTATGCTTTCTATTGGCATTTTTAGGCAGCGCTTTTTCAGGAAAAAGCGCTTTCTATTGTCCTCCTTTAGACAGCGCTTTTTGAAGCGTTGTCTAATGTATTTTTTATTTCACTTTAAGGCAGCGCTTTTAATGGAAAGCGCTTTCTATTGTGAACTATAGGCAGCACTTTTTCTGAAAAGCGCTGTCTTTTCTTCACGTAAATTGTGCTTTCTAAAAGCACTTTTTTATAAATCAGAATTTAGGAAGCGTTGCGCTGCCTATTCTTTCTTTTTTAGAAAGCATATTTTTGGAAATAATACCATAAACCTATATAATTCAAGCCTTTATTTCAAACACATAGGCATTATATGACATTCAACAAGCCTTTATTTCAACACATATGCCTTATATTTCAACCATTGAGCCTTTATTTAACAAACAAGCTTTTATTCAAACATAGGCATTATATACCATTATAATCCAAAATATATACACCATTATAATTCAACACATAAACCATTTGATATAAATCACCACAACAACTTTCATACCTTATATGATTCTTTTCTCAATAAAGTATTCACATAATTCGTCCTTGATTTCTTCCAATTTATCTTTCGAGTAATGAGCACACTTGTATTCATCAAAGTACTACATAATAAAACATAACATGCATGATTTAGTTAAAAGTAATAAATTATATGAAATAGTCGATAAATATTAAAATAAATCCTAAGTTATAAATCCATACCATGATTGGAGTCTCTATTTGATCCAAATGAAGGATTTCTCTCATAAACCTCAAAACGTAATAACCGCAATCTATACTTGTATTGCTCTAACAAAATAAAAAGAAATAAGAATATATAGTTGTCTTGTTTTATCAAGTATCATAACAAATATTAGAATGAAAAAGATACAAAGATTAGAATGAAATTAGAATGAAATTAGAATGAAAAACTAACCCGTTGCCAGTATTATACATGCGGAAGACACGAAATAGAATCCCGCGCATCAATTTGTCATACAAGAACCTTAAATAAAAACATAATAAACATTAGACTATTTTCATTAAAAAAATGGTGAACAATGATAATTTGAAAAGGAAGCACGTTGTACACACTAGTGAAAGCATACTACACTCCACATACAACAATTTCACAAAACAGATTTTTCAATATTCATGCTAACCGTTTCAAACTAACTACACAACTAACTTAAAATCTCATAATCGAACTGCATTTTAAACTTGGTTCAAGCATTTCACCGAACACTTATGTGAGAGTTACGAAACGACAAATATTCTAACCAACATTGTATCAACAACAACATAACCAACATTGTATCAACAACAACAGAACCACATTCAGAAAATACAGAACCACATTTTATCAACATTGTATCAACAACAACTACAGAACCAACATTGTATCAACAACAATAATAGAAGCAGCATTCAACAACAACAGTGGCAAGAGAGAACGAAAATGGTACATACCTCTTCTTCTCCTTCGTTTTTCGCTTCATCTTCTTCTTGTTTCAACGAAAACGAAAATAGCAGACGCGAGAAACAATGATGGCGGTCGGAGAAAGTACAGTGGCGGTCGGAGAATGATGTCGGTCGGAGAAAGTTCAGTGGCATTCGGAGAAAGGAGGAAGGAGAAAGGAAGAACAGTTGCGAGAGAGAAAGGAGTGAAAACAATTAGAAAAAATGATTAGGGCTCTTCTGAAAACAAGCGTGTTTTTAATTTTTAATTATTAAATGACCTAAGGCAGCGCTTCTGGAAAGCGCTTTCTTAGGTGCTAGATTTAGCAGCGCTTTTTCCTTAGAAAGCGCTTTCTTTTCATTGGCCTATAGCAGCGCTTTTAGAAAGCGCGTTCAAATGTGGGGCCAATTTAAGGACTTTAGCAGCGCTTTTCAAAAGCTCTTTATAAGGTTACCTTTTAGCACCGCTTTTTAAAAACGCTTTCTAAGGTTATACCTTTAGCAGCGCTTTTGTAAAAGCACTTTCTAAGGTGGGGTCTATGTACAACCTTTAGCAGCGCTTTCTAAAGGTAGCCTTTAGCAGCGCTTTTTTTTAGCTAATTTTTTTCAAAACTTATAGCAGCGCTTTGTGATAAAAGCACTATCTTTGTAGTGCTGCCAAAAGCGAATTTTGGCGTAGTGATTGCAGAACTACACCATCAGATATTGTAAATGGAATCTAGACCTTCACTACGGAGAATACCCGAACTAGATATGGTAAAAGAACACTAAACCTCCACTGAAGTGGATATGCCAAACCCTTTCCACTATATAGATTTCATCTTCTAAAAGATATTGTCAATGGAGTCCATACCTCCATTGTGTGGAATATTCTTAACAAAGTTATAGTTATTCATCAAATATCAGGTGATCACAATCACCCATTTACATGTTATTCCACATGTTCCATACAATTCATATTGATTCATAATAAGGAGAATACTTGTCCACGATACACATAGAGGTACCTTTGTGTCTAAGCATCACCATAATATTCCTTTCCATAACCTAGGTTATATTTCTAAGCAACTAATCAAGTTACGCTCCTAAGGTTTTCTCACTTATTATCATAAGGTTTTATCATGTTATTACACAACAATACAAGCATTGATTCACAATACAAAGCATGGATCATGATATAATTCATGACATGCATAAGGCACACACGGTAATATAACACATTAAAAAACCATCGGCAAGGTTATCACCTAACCCACCTCAATCATGGAATTACCAAATCTCATAACAAATTGAGGTACCATTTATCCAAGGCAACAATCATGGAACACAACCACACTATCATACCATTAGCATATATCCATGGTTGTACTTTATGATGTAATAGAGCATTTAAATAGCTTTCCAATGCATCCAGCTGTGCATCAAACGGAGTTACAAAACTCAAGGAGCCGCCTGAGCGCCATCGGTGATGGAAAACTGCCCAGAACGTGTATGATGGCGCGCTATGTGCCCCCGAGCCGGGCTAAGCGCCGAAACACGTTCCATAATTGATAAAACTCAATTTTTCCCAACTTTATCCAATCTAAGGCATGTATAATTGTACGCGCGATTTTCGAGGTCGCGCCACATGTGAACTTTTAATTATCCCAAAAGAGGAAAGGGAAAAAATCTAAATAAATCCGTGAGTGTGCAATGTAAAACAATGCAATAAGAGATCGGGAATTGGGGGTTGGTTATACTAAGGGAAGGTACTAGCACCCTAAGTATCTATAGTATCCTATAAGAACCTCTTATGTATATTTGTGTTACTGTTGATTTAGTCATCTACTGTGTATTGGGGATTTGTTGAGTGTTTTGAGTGAGTGATAAGAGTGGGAAATGTTTTTTTTTTATTTTTGTAGGGTATGTTGAAATAAACTAAGACAAAGGTGTAGGAACCTAAAGGTTTTATTTATTATTGTGCTCGCTAAGATCTCACAATCATATACCTATGTATTCTCAAAAGGAAGTTGATAAATCAGAGTGCTCGTAGTTCCACCTACTAATGGGTGGAATTGGGTTTGTTGGGTTTGAGAGAAGAGACAAGTTGTTATCTTAAGGGAGATATTTCACCTATTCACCACAAACATTTTGAGAAAGAAGATAATAAGGGAAGAAACTTTAAACTTGGATGTAGAAAATCCAGAGTAATGCCACATCTTCCTTTAAATAAGTCTTTGTATATTAAGAGAAGGACCTTGACTTGGATATAGAATCAACAAGTGTGCCACTTACATCACTTAAATGAAAGAAGTGTTTTTGTACCATAATAAGAGAAGGACTGCAGCTTGGATTTTGAATCAACAAGTGTGCCACTAACATCACTTAAATGGAAAAAAGTTTGAAATGTTTGATTTATGTTGTGGTGAATAGAAGATACATCTCTTCTATAGAGATGATTCATGTCTCATCTCTGGGAGGGAGTTTTGAATTTAAATCCAAAGTTTGGAGAGGGTTTGACTTGAAGTTTGAGGTTTGAAGCCACAAGGGGCTATGGTTTTGACTTGAAGATTGAGGTTTGAAGGGGATCCTAAAATTTGAACTGAGTCTAAACTTAAGGATGAGTATTGAAATGCAACAGTTGTATGAATGCAAGTGTTATAAACATAAATGTCAAGAGAAACTTATTAAGACAAAATTGATTAAGCTTTTAAACAAATGTTGCCATCAAGGATGAAATGAACATGATTATGATCAAGCATGGTATATCGACATGTGAATAAGCATCAGACAAGTAGATATGTTCATCATGGTGAGAGTTTATGAAGGAAATACTTGAATATGTGAGCAAAGATTTGATCAATTGAAGCAATCACAAAGAAGTTCAAGTAAGCATGTATTCAAAATGAATTAAGAATCATATGAATATAGCCAAGGGTGAACAAAACCCTAATGGAAATTTAGTCAAGGTTGAATCACGGGCTTTGGGGAATCCAAACTCAAGTGGAAGCCCTAGTCATGTATTAAGATGTTTTTCAAAGGATTAGTTGAACAAAACCCTAAGGTTTCAACTAAACATCCAATAGCCAAAGTATTTTTCAAAAGAAATAACATTTAATCATGGTATATGAATGGTGTATAAGTCAAGATAACATGTTATGTATATTAAACGAGACTTAAACAAAGTATATTATGGCCATAAAGACACATGTACAATTAGGTCAAGGGAATAATCAAAAGATATTAAGAAAAGGTATGAAAAATACTTTAAAAAGCACTAGTTTTTGATGGATTCTCAAAATATACAAGATAAATGAGAAGTGTGCAAAAAAATATTAAAAAATGATGATTTTTAATTGGTGAAATAATTGGATGAATTTGTGAAGAAAACCAAAGAAAATAGTGGTAAAAAATTAGGGAATGACTCCCACAAGTGTTGAACTCACGCCCTCCATGTGATGGGCTTAAAACTTTTACCACTAGGCCACTTGTTTGTGTGGTGATAAACAACACGTAGTGTAAATAATATAGAGAGTCTTGTATTTGAAAAATGTAAAAAAAAAATAACATCAAAAGGTCTGGGGCGAGGGGGATTCAAACCCTAGACCTTGGCTTCGCTCACACACACAAACCAAGCACTTAACCATTATGGCGCAATGCCCAAGTCGTTAGTAAAACCAACACTAAATGATAATATATTATGAATGAATTTAAAATGGATTTTTTACGCGCCACCACCATGTTCATCTTCTTCGACGAGCTTCATCTTCTTTATCCATTTTGAATTTCCAAAATCTTCATTTCTCAACCAAATTGAAAGATGTAAAGACCAAAGTTGTTGGAAATTTTACCAGGAATTGAATGGTATCAACCAATTGCATTTATATGGCCTAGATTTTAAATTAACATGTATGAACATATAAACCCTAAAACTTGAAAATTGAATATGAAATCCTATCTAACACAATTTATGTACAATTAACATAGGGAAATTATTTACTACATCATGAAAAACATATTGGTAACTCAAATGATACAAAATGATGCACGAATCATGGGGATCAGTTTTTGAAAACTTACCTTGCAAGTGAGAATCGAATTCCTTGATAGAGGTGTTCCAGATGCAATTTCTTGATGCTAACAGCTTCCTTGACCTCCAAGGAGTGTGTTGCAAAGCTTAGAATGAGCTGATACCTTCAGGAACTCTTAGCTCAAATCAATCTGTAGCTTGAGCAAGGTGGGATATGAACTTGATGATTCCGAATGTGTATGAGTGTTTGGATCACTTCTATATTGTGTACTTGAAGCGTTTGGATGCCTGGTTTGAATGAAAATTGCTTATACTTAAAGTTTCAATTTATCAGTTCTTTGACACTTTGAATTTTGGAATGAGGAGGATTTCTTAGAAAACAATTCTTTGCTATGTTTTGGTGTGTCTTGAATGATGCAAAATGATCTCTTTTTATAGAGAAACATTTCAAATTTTTGGAGAAAAGTTTGGATTAGGATACATGCTATTATCCAATGGATAATGACATGTACCTATTACTTGAGTGCTAAGGTACACATAGCCCATCTCTCACATGACTAGAATCTTGATCTTTTGAGATTGAATTTATCAGACTGCAACTCATCCCTTGGGGTTTTGATCAATCCTTAACAGACTGTGGTGGTTTCTTGGCCAAATCACTATTTCACTTAAAGCAAGATGACAAAACTTAAGTTCATGGTTTTGCAATGATGTTTTTCACATGCAAAGGGATAGAATTTTGAATATTGTTGCATTATCTTGCAGAGCACATGGGATATTACAAGATTGTTGTTGGATGTGTGTAGAGATCAAGCTTGGAAATTGCCCAAAAACTCACTCCAAAATCGTGTGGCACAAGAATGTGTAGAGAGTGTCATGAGAATTCAGTTGCATCCATGCCTTTTGTAAAATTCATAACCTCCAACTCAAGCAAGATAATTTGATGTTCTTGGACTATTTGGAAAGCTGAGATAGCATACTTCAAGTTTGATGTTCAAGGTTTGTCTTGAATCAATAAGGATCATGGAGAAAAATGGCCTCAAAGTTGGGTCCAACACAAGGCAGATTATGTTGAAAATTTTTCTAAGTGTCCAAGTTCAAAAAGTGATGAATCTCTAACTTCATAGCCTCATATCTCTTAACCCATGCATTTTTTGGGAAATCATCCTCAAGGACAAAGTTGTAGTTTTTAACAAGCTCTTCAATTTGGGCTTTGGAGCAAAGAAAATGGTTACTTGGATTGGAAGTTATGGACTTGTAAAGATGAGCAAAAATCATTGTATTTCATGACTTAGAAAAAATTTAATTTCTCCATTGTTTCCCTTTTTGCAAGTAACCTCACTTTTCCTGATTTCTCTTAATCAATCATGATCCAAATCACATATTATGATCATTCTTGATTTGAGGAACCCATGGTTGACCAAAAATCTCAAAAGTCAAACTTGATTTTGATCACAGTAGACTTTTCATCAGATGAACTTGAATTCTTCCATTGCTTATGAATCAAACTTCTTGAATAAATCCAATCATATGAATGGAATAATATGATACATTTGAGGTCCTTGGATCATATCTTGAAGTATTAGATCCTTCTTAAATGAAAATGTCAGTTGTCATCCTGATTAGGTCAAAACCCTAATTTTGGGTGCACTGAGGATCTTGAGGCTTGATTAATTTGAAATGATGTAATCTTGTACTTGATAGTTGATGGAGGGAAAAGTCTTGATCACCATGAATGGATAAGAAACTTGAGATGTTGAATATGATGCACATCCTTTGATAATTCATCCGATTGAGCCCTTAGGGGACCACCTTACCTGAAAAGCAAGCAAGCACACACATCTTGTACTTGTAATGGGTTAGTGATGCCTAAAGACACTCACATATGTAATGATGAATGTTATGCAAATGATGTAAATGAGGTGACATCTTAGGGGTAAAAAATTAGGGTATGACAATAATCACCTCCTAACATGGCCGAACATCCCATACCATGAATTTCATCATTTCCCAACTCTAAGAAACAACAACATCATAGTTTCACAATTTTATTTGTAACATGAACATAAAAATAAATCCAACAACAACACCCATATAACAAAATAATCACATGAAAAACACAACATCCATGATGCAAAACAACAACTTAGATTCAGGCATAACAACAACATAGAATCAAGAACAACAACAATTTCATGTTTCAATACACCCTAACTCAATATTTCATGTTTTTCCCCAAAACTAAACTATCTATTGAACTCACCTGTTGAAGATGATGAAGTTTCGTGAAGAAGATGATGAATGATGATGATGATGATGATGAAGATGAGATGATTGTGGCGATGATGAGTTTCTTCATCCTTCCTCTTCTTTCTTATTCCTTCTCATTTCTCTCTTCTCCATCTTTCTTGTTTCCTCTTTCTCTTCCTTTTTCTCATGTTTTTTCTTCTCCTTTTTCTTCCTGATAACTCTCTCTCTCTCTCTCTCTCTCTCTCTATCTATCTATCTATCTCTCCTCTTTAATTCTTATCTCATCTTTACCACCACCAAACATGTGACATATAATAATATTATATTAAGTAGTAATAGAAAATATCTCAATTGATATTTTATCTTATAGTACAAATTAACCAATTATTAATGTTACCAAAATCTCCCCCCTTGTACTTACTAATAATGATAATTTTTTTTTAATAACAATTGTTCTCTTCAAAGTCCACTGGTTACTCTATTGGTCCCAACTAACAATATTTAGAGTACATAGGAGATCTAATTGTTCCATTTGACAAGAGATAGAGTACATATGAACTTAGTTGGTCTCAACTGACAACTAATTGAGCATTTAAGGGTATATGAGATACTAAAATCAAAGCGGAAACTGAAGCCATTAACGGGATAGAAGAACTGTTTGTTTTAAAGCAGAGAGATATTACGTCTGAGGAGATGTCCACTAGAAATTCTGCAGAAGATAACCTTTGGAAGTCTTTAAGGATTAAAGGGAGTATCTTAAAACAAAAATCAAGATCGAAATGGATAGAAGAGGGAGATGTGAATACGAAGTATTTTCATGCTGCGTTGAGAAGTCGTATAAATCTGAATACAATCAATGTTGTATCTGTAGATGGCAAGACTATGGAGGAGGTGGATAGGGCCAAAGAGGTGGTTAGGGACCATTTTGCCAAGAGGTTTTGCAGGTGCCCTAGATCTTTTCCTTCTGTTGGAGAATCTGGCTTCAAACGTCTTTCTAGCTTATACAGTGAGGAAATTGAGACGACAGTCAGTGGACAAGAGGTCAAAGGAGTGGTATTTGAGTGTGCTGGGGATCGTAGCCCAGGTCCTGACGGTTTCAGTTTTGAGTTTTTAAAGAACTGTTGGGATATAGTAGGTGTAGAGTTTACAAATTGCATATTGGAATTCTTTGAAGGTGAGAAATTACATAAGACGTTCGCCTCCTCTTTTGTAGTTCTCATTCCTAAAAATGATTGCCCTAGCAGTTTGGAAGATTACAGGCCCATTTCTCTCGTCAGTTCTGTCTATAAAGTTATATCCAAGATCCTTTCGAACAGACTTAAAAAGAAGTTAGGAGGTATCATTTCAAATTCTCAGACGGCATTCTTGGAAGGCAGGAATCTCTTAGATGGAGTCTTAGTTCTTAATGAGATAGTGGATTTGGCTAAGCGGCACAAGATGGAACTTTTACTTCTAAAAGTAGACTTTGCCAAAGCTTATGATTGAGTCGATTGGAACTATTTACGACACGTTATGAAGTTCATGGGGTTTGGCACAAAATGGATGAGGTGGATGGAGCTCGGGGTTTTCAACAGCTTCGCTTCAGTCTTGGTTAACGGGAGTCCAACCAAGGATTTTAGTGTATCTAGGGGTCTCAAACAAGGGGATCCCCTTGCTCCTTTATTATTTACTATTGCAGCGGAGGGGCTTGCGGTTTTATTAAACAGAGCGTCGCAATGTGGCATGTATTCTGGTTTCAAGGTCAGCCCCAATATATCTTTCCAGTTATTGCAGTACACGGACGATTCGATTCTAATTGGGGATGGATCTTGGAAGAACATTGTGGCAGCTAAGACAATTCTGAAGGGTTTCCATCTTATATCAGGTTTGGAAATTAATTTTAATAAGAGCTCCTTGTTTGGTGTTGGTATTGATGAATCAAAACTGTTGGCAGCAGAACTTTTTCTCTCTTGCAGGACCCCCTCCTTTCCGTTTAAGTTCTTAGGCATTCCTATAGGTGGAAATCATAGGTTAATATCCTTTTGGAAACCGATGATTGATAAAGTGCGGTCAAGATTGAATTCATGGAAAAGTCGCTTCCTCTCCATGGGTGGTAGGACTACGTTGATCAATTCAGTTCTATCTAACTTGCCGATTCACTATATATCGTTCTTCAAACTTCCTTCAAAGGTTACGCGCATTCTTACGTCTATTCAAAGAAACTTTTTATGGAATGGATTGGAGATTAAAAGAGGAGTGTCATGGGTAAGTTGGAGCGTGGTATGTAAAAGAAGGGAAGAAGGTGGTTTGGGGGTGAAGGATTTAAAATTGTTCAATAGAGCTCTATTGTTTAAATGGATTTGGAGAATTTTAGAGCATAAGGATTCACTGTGGAAGGAGATCATCAATTTTCGGTATCCTGATAACACTTCCAATTTCCATTATGCTGTCTATCACAAACCGTGGTTCTCTTCATCCAATTGGTGGCGAGATTTGCTCCAGATCTCGAACATTTGCGGTATGAATACTGTTTCCCAATTAATTTCATTTGGCTTAGGTAATGGTAGTAGAGTGCCTTTTTTGGTCATCTAGATGGCTTGGAAATACAATTCTGGCTGAAGAATACTCAGAGTTGTTCGCAGAAGCTGAAAATAAAGGATGTTGTGTGGCGGAGTGTGGCAATTGGGAGGAGGGGAGGTGGAAATGGAACATCAATTTAAATTTAAATCACTCTGTTTCATTTGAGCAGCTTCAACTGCAGCTATCAATGCTATACTCTTCACTGGCAGATATCTCTCCGAATGAAGATTCTACGGATTTGGTTCATTGGTCGTTAAAAGATGATCTTGTTTTTTCCGTTTCCTCTCTGTACTCATTTTTGCAGGTAAGGCTTGGTACGAACGATGTTCCAATTGGAGAGGAAACTAGGGCCGCTTTTAAATTAATATGGATGGCTCAGGCCCCGTTCAAAGTCAAAATCGATGGTTGGAGAGTGCTGCACAAGCGGATTCCGACGCGTGAAAATTTAGTGCGTAGAGGTATTATAACTAATACGCACGAAATGTCTTGTCCATTTTGTTTTTCAGAAGTTGAAACGGTCGAACATATTTTATTTCAATGCCAAAAATCAGACCGTTTTTGGAGTTTTGTGTGTAAATGGCTGGGTATTCCAAACATCTTAGTTGATAGCATTTTGAATCATTTTTCATGTTGGGTATTGGGGTGTGCGGGTAGGAAGTTTTTAGTTTCCAATGCGGTTGGTCTATGGTTGTCTATTTGCTGGATAATTTGGTCTTCCCGAAATAATATTGTATTTAGGGAGGAGTTTTGGGATTTCGATACGATTACGAACCGTATTCTCTACTTTGGTGGTGGTGGATTGGAAAGAACCACAAAAGCTCAAATTTTTGTAATTACTACACTTGGGTAAAGTCCCCTTTTTGTGGCCTTTGATTTATTTTGTATAGGCCTTACATGTATACGGGTTGGATACCCCTCTTGTATCCTTGATATATAAATTCTAGCTTATTAAAAAAAAAGGGTATATGAGATATTACATACAAAATTTAAACACGTTGTTTAATGACTATTATTATAAATATTTGCAGACGGTTGATCTGAATCAAAATTAATATTTACATATGAAAAAATATACGGTTGATAAAAATATTTGTATATATATGGAAAAATGTAATTTATGCTCTAAATTTAAATAAAAATATATTTTTCTTTTAAAAATAATAAACTTTATTTGTTAAATAATTTTGGCTTGCTGTTTTTTCATTCTTATTACAATTAAGAAACAAATGAGTGCCACACATCAGTACCAGTGCGAACGCATGGGTATCCACACAAGAATCCATGCGAATGCACGAGTTATTACATTTTTTATATAATTAAAGAAAATAAAAGCAAATATATTTAAAATAATGTATGAATCCAAATACGGACAAAATGTGTTTATTTATTATATTAATATTTTATTTATAGATATAGTAATGATGTAATCATTTCACTAATATATGTAATTAATGACAAATATCATTTTAAATTAATGAGTGAATCTTAATTTGTTTTTTAAAATGGGAACAAGTTTGTTTTATCCAAATATTTTTATAAATATTGTCAAAACAAGAATACTATAATATACAAAAAAATATATAGTTCATCCAACTATTTTTATGTATGGAAAAACTATATATATATATATATATATATATATATATATATATATATATATATATATATATATATATATATATATATATATATATATATATATATAACTCGTATATAAATCAAAATATATATTTCTTTTAAAAATAATAAACTATTTTGGTAAAACAATTTTGTTTTTCTCTCTTACATTCTTATTATATATTACAAACAAATGCGCGTAATACATAAGTATCCGTCCGAACACACATGTATCTCACTAATTTAAGTCAAATATGAAGAGTATCTAATTTCACTATTTTTTATAATAGTAAATCTTTGATTCCAATAAGATAATAATAAATGAATTAACAAACATGTTATTGATCAGTGTGGATAGAATAATAATAAAGTTAGGGGCATTATTTCTCATCTCCTCTATCGTCATTTCGTTTTATAGTATATAGTAACGGTATAGCTACTCAACTTGGCTTTTCATCTTTTCTCTATAATTTTTTTTTATTCTCAAGTTTTATTGGACTTTAATTGTTACATGTTTTATTTTTATTTATAAGAAGAAAGGGTAGGGAAATGGGTTATAGGCTTATAGCTAGTTAAGAAAAATTAAAGTAAAAAATTTATATATGATAACATTATAGTTACTCAACTTTGATTTTCATCTTTTTCTATCATTTTTTTTTAATCTCAAATTTTATCTGATATAAGTAAAAAATATCCAATAAATATGTAGAGATGGTGAAATATTTCTACAATATAGGTTAAATGCCACTCAGCTTTTCTACGCCCTTTAAATATAATGTTCTTTTCTCTCTTCCTCGTTGGACTCAACTCCACGGCTTTTTAAACATTTATACTACTACTTTAATTAATGCAGTTTTAAAAATCTCACTTTTAAAAAAAAATTAATATATAAGAAAGTTTTCTCTTACACCACAATACAAGTTATTAAAACATTTAAATGCACAATACAAAATAAATTTATATATATATATATATATATATATATATATATATATATATATATATATATATATATATATAGTAAGAAAGTGTTATCTGTTTGAGAAATACTATAGTGAATTGATATCTTGCTATTAATCATGAGCAAATCAAATGTTTTGATAAATACAGTAGTTTTGAGTGTTGATGAAATATTTTTTTTTGTTGATCTCTTAAAATAAGAAGGAGAAAAATAACATACTATTTTGTGATATAAATAAAAAACAAATCTTAGCTATGATATTAAAATCAAAGGTCATGATTCAGAGTAACTCTTTAGATTTATTCTTGGAATAAATATATCAATCCTATAAAATATATGTTATTAGTGGATATTTACAATGTAACAACCCGTATATTATATATCTATAATAATATCATACAAGTGTTTAATATTTGGTACTAACACAACATAAGAGCCTAATGACATTATTATATATACATGTCCAACTAAATACATTAACTAAGGCACATGTTATACAATAACAACTAAAATAAAACTAAGATCTATTAAAAATATCTTCATTGCATACAATCCAGGCGGAAGATCACAACAGTCAGAAACCTTTGAAACATCAGTAGACAACTCCTCTTGATTTCAACCTACAATGAATACCTGAAAAATAACAACAATAACGGAATGAGATAATAATCTCAGTGATTTCTCCTATCCTATAGGTACACTCGACTCTACAGGGTTTCTAATCGATTCTTAACTCAAGTCTTCATCTTGTTACTTGTGTATCACTCACACCATGTAACTAAGACATAAGTATCTAAGGGATATCAGTAATGCATGGAAACATGTCACTCGAGCTCTCATAACTCAGTCAATCACTATTTGGGAATGCAAATTATAACGCAAGGGTGATTAGCCCAAACCGATCACAAGGATCTAAACAATCATCTGTCAGATATGGTCAATGGAAAAACCAGACCTCCACTGCAAGGACTATACTATCTACCAGATACGGTTAATGGATACCAGACATACACTACATGGACTCCACCATCAGATATTGTCAATGGAATCTAGAGCTCCACTGTGTAGAACACACTCCCCAATTAGATATGCTCAAAGGACACCAAACCTTCACTTAAAGGGCTACGCCAAACCCTTACCACCAGATATGGTCAATGGATACCTGACTTTCACTATATATATCTCATCTTTCAATAGATATTGTCAACAAAGTCCATACCTCCACTGTGTGGAATACGCTTAACAGTGTTATAGTTATTCATCAAATACTAGGTGATCATAACCACCCATTCACATGTTATTCCACATGTTTGATACAAAGCATATTGATTCATAATTAGGCGAATACTCGTCTACTATACACACCGAGGTACCTTTGCATCCACGTATCACTGTAACATTCCTTCCCAAAACCTATATTATATTTCTAAGTAATTAATCAAGTTACGCTCCTAAGGTTTCCTCACTTATTATCATAAGGTTTTATCACGTTATTACACAACAATACATGCATTGATTCACAATACAAAGCATACATCATGATATAATTCATGACACACATAAGGTACACATGGTAATATAACACATTACAAAACCATCGGCAAGGTTATCACCTAACCCACCTCAATCATGGAATTACTAAGTCTCATAACAAATGGAGCTACCATTTATCCAAGGCAACAATCATAAAACACAACAAACTATCCTACCCATCATTAGCATATATCCATGGTTCTACTTTATTATCTAATAGAGAATTTAAATAGCTTTCCAACGCATCCGACCGTGCATCAAACAGAGTTACAAAACTCAAGTTACGTCACAAATAATGCAGAGGAAAAAACATATAAACCAATCAATCGCGCTAAGTGCCAGGAGCTGCGCTGAGCGCCATCATTGTTGGAAAACTGTCCAGAATGTGTACGATGGTGCGCTAAGAGCTCCCATGCTGGGCTAAGCTCCAAAACACGTTCTATAACTGATAAAACTCAAATTTTCCCAACTTTTTCCAATCTAAGCCATGTATAATCACCTCTTAACATGCTCAAACATCCCATACCATGAATTTCATCATTTCCCAACTCTAAGAAACAACAACGTCATAGGTCCACCATTTTATTTTTAACATGAACATAAATATCTATACAACAACAACACCCATAGAACACAAGAATCACATGATAAACACAACATCCATGAAGTAAAACAACAACATAGAATCAAGCACAACAATAACATATAATCAAGAACAACAACAATTTCATGGTTCAATACACAAAACCCTAACCTAATATTTCATGCTTTTTCCCCAAAGCTAAACTATCTATGGAACTCACCTCTTGAAGATGATGAAGTTTCGTGAAGAAGATGATGAATGATGATGATGATAAAGATGAGATGATGGTGGTGATAATGAGTTTCTTCATCTTTCCTCTTCTTCCTTCTCTTTTCTCTCCTCTCCCTCTTTCGTTTTTCGTCTTTCTCACGTTTTTTCTTATTCTTTTTCTTCCTGATAACTCTCTCTCTCTTCTTCCTAAAATTCTTATCTTATCTTTACCACCACACAAACATGTGACATCTAATATTATAATATTAATTAGTGATAGAAAATATCTTAATTGATAGTTTATCTTCTAGTACAAATTAACCAATTATTAAGGTTACCAAAATGTCCATTCTTGTACTTACTAATAATGGTCATTTTCTTTTAATAATAATTGATCTCTTCAGATACCACTGGTTACTCTAATGGTCCTAACTGACAACATTTTGAGTACATATGAGCTCTAATTGTTCCATCTGACAAAAGATAAATTACATAGGATTTCAGAACTGACAACCAACTGAGCATTTAAGGGTATAAGAGATATTGTATATAAAATTTAAACACATTGTATCATGACTATTATTATAAATATTTGCATACGGTTGATCCAAATCAAAATTAATATTTACATACGAAAAAATATTTGGTTGAACCAGATATTTGTATATATGGAAAAATTATATTTATGCTCTAAATATAAATAAAAATATGTTTTTCGTTTAAAATAATAAACTTTATTTGTTAAATAATTTTGTCTTTCTATTTTTTCATTCTTATTACATATTAGAAACAAATGAGTGTCACACGTCAGTACTAGTGCGAACGCATGAGTATCCAGAGCAGAATCTGTGCGAACGCACGAGTTATTACATTTTTTGTATAAATAAAGAAAATAAGTAAATATATTTAAAATAATGTATGAATCCAAACATGGGCAAAATGTGTTTATTTATTTTACTAATATTTATTTATAAAATCAAAACAATATTTACAAATATTATGTTATTAGTCGATATTTACAAAACTAAATGATTGCATAAATATTTTTATAAATAATGTCAAAACATGATTAATTATTACATACGCAAAATATACGGTTGATCCAAATATTTGTATATATGGCAAAAAAATATTTATGCTCTAAATATAAATAAAAATATATTTTTCTTTTGAAAATAATAAATTTCTTAGGTAAATAATTTTGTCTTTATTTTTTTATTTTTCATTCTTATCCAGAACAGAATTCGTGCGAACGCAAAAATTATTACATTTTTATATGAATGAATAAAATAAAAATATATATAATTAAAATAATGCATGAATCTAAACACGAGTAAAATATATTTATTTATGTTATTCATATTTATTTATACATATAGTATTGTTGTAATCATTTCAGTGATATATGTTATTAATGATAAATAGAATTTTTAAATTAACGAGTGAATCTTAATTTTTTTTAAATGGGAACAAATTTGTTTTAACCAAATAATTTATAAATAATGTAAAAACAAAAATAATATTGTATACAAGAAAATATACAGTTCATCCAAATATATTTATGTACGAAAAAATTATATTTATAACTCGTATATAAATCAAAATATGTAATTTTTTAAAAAATAATAAACTATTTTAGAAAAGCAATTCTCTTTTTCTTTCTTACACAAACATGTTATTGATCGTGTGCAATAATTAACATTTTTTGGAAAGTTAAAATTACAGTGTGGAAAGAATAATAATAAAATTAGTGTTATTATTTTGCATCTCCTATATTGTCATTTTTTATAGTATATGGTAACAAAATAGCTACTCAACTTCAATTTGGCATTTTATCTTTTCTCTATAACTGTTTTTATTCTCAACTTTCACTGGATATATAATTTTTTTTTGATAGGCAATTTGTATTAATGGGAGAAACAGGGGTTCTCCAACCCTTAACAAAAAAACCCATTAAAAGAGGGAAAAAAGATCAACCAAAAAGGAAATTACAAAAAATCTAATGGATGATACATCCAATCATAGAAAGTACACCTCTTGCGAATAATTTCTAACCATCTCCAAGAAATAGAAATGATACGGTTAAAAACTTCATCCGTGCCCCAATCAAATCCGTTGAAAATAATATTATTCCTCATGCTCCATATGCACCAAGACGAGACCATCCACAAATAACCACTCATGCCGTCTTTACCTTTGTGGTGCGGAGCAAGGAACCATAACAAAGCATGATTGCAAATATTATCGGCATAAACCGGATGAACACCTAACCAAACAGAAATTTTCGACCACAAATTCTGAACTAATGGACAATTAAGAAAAATATGCAAGGCATCCTCATCAACAAGGTTACACAAAACACACACCTTGTCTTGAGAAGAAGCAATAATGCCCCTAGAAGAAAGGTTGGAACGAGTCGGCAATCTATCTCTAACTAACCTCCATGAGAAAATCTTGACCTTCAAAGGAACATTTGTTTTCCAAGTCACTTTCAAAAATAAAGAATCCGCATGGTGAAGAGAAGACCCAGGAACAAACTCCAAAAGTTTAGCGTAAGAGCTTTTCACCGAAAAATCCATGGACGGGTCCAGAAGCCATTGCCAACGATCCTCAACCAACTGCCTAACTGGACTGCCATCAACCAATAACAGCAACGAAGAAATCTGGTCCTGCGAGACAACTGTATCAGGCAGCCAACAGCTAACAAAATTCCAATGCCACTGATCATTATGCCAAAAACTGTAATCTGCGATCATTCCGTCTTTTTTTGCGGCAGCATTATACAAACTAGGAAAAGAAAACTCCAATGGATGATTATCACACCAGATAGCCTTCCAAAATGGAATATTACCTCCTCGTCCTAGAAGTGGCTTTACACGCGAACTAAACGGTAAAGAATCTCCAAACTTTTTGCAATTAAGAAGGTCCTTCATCCAAATCGAAGCTCCCTTGGGATGAATACTCGGGTCCGACTCCAACGCCCAAAAACCAAGGCTACCGTATCTACTATTCAGAAACTTCCTCCAAATTTCATTTCCTCCATTGATAAATTTCCAAAGCCACTTTGAAAGGAGAGAATTATTAAACAATCCAATATATAATTGTTATATGTGCTATTTTTATTTATAAGAAGAAAGGGTAGGGAATGGGTTATAGGCTTATAGTTGATTAAAAAAAATTAAAGTAAAAAATTTATACATTGTATCATTATAGCTACTCAACTTTGCTTTTCATCTTTTCTCTATCATTTTTTTAATCTCAAATTTCATCTGATATAAATAAAAAATATCCAATAAATATACAGAGATGGTGAAAAATTTCTGCCACATAGGTTAAATGCCACCAAAATTTTCCGCGCCCTATAAATATAATGCTCCTTTCGCTCTTTCTCAGTGAACTCAATTCACGCCCTCTTAAACATTTATATTATTACTTCAACTAATGCAGTTTTAAAAAATATCACTATTAAAAAGGAATTAACAAATAAGAAAGTTTTGTCTTACATTTTAAAAACAACACACCAATATCCATGCGAATGCACGAGTATATCGACAAGAATCCGTGCAAACGCGCGTGTTATTACAATTTTTGTAGAACTAAAATTATAAAAGTAATTATATCTAAAACAATATATGAATCCAAACACAGGAAAAATGTATTTATTCATGTTACTAATATTTATTTAAACAATTAAAATAATATTTACAAAAACTATTTTATTAGTTGATATTTATTGTAACACCCCATAATTTCGTGAGCATTTTGGATAATATTTTTATGATCAACTGGGTTCCGGGGTACTCTGGGCAATTATTGGACAAGTAATTAAAGTAAACCGATGAACTCGGAATTTGATTATATTAATATTGTTTAACTTGGAGTTTTATTAATTGGTGTATTTGAGATAATTTGGATAATTAGTAGTATTACGAATTAATATTTCCTTGTGTATTTTCTTTTCCTTTGCCATATTTGGAAAATAGATAGAAAAAGAAGAGAAAGAGAAAGGAGAAGGAAAAGGAAGAGGAAGAAGAGAAAATTTCACAAGAGCTCAAGACTTGAATCATCAACCAATCTCCAAGCTTTTCATCTCAGTTTCAATCTCCTCATCTTGTAATCCAGGTGGGTTCTAGTTAGACTCTTTAGATTAAGGTTTATCGAGTTTTAGAGTTAGTCGATATTGTTAGGAAATGTGGAATTTTACCGTGAAATCGTAAATTAACAGCTGAAATACGATCTTTGATTGTATGTTATACTGGTTGTTGTGTTTATAACATGTTTTGATGGTGGAAAAAATGGAATTTTGGGGTTGATTTTGGGGAACCCGTAGCAGAAAATTCTGCAGAAAAATTCTGCAGATTTCCACTGCCCATACGCGTATGGGGCTTGTCCGTACGCGTATGGCTGGGCGAGCCAAATGGACGGTTTGCGTATGGCTGGGCGAGCCAAATGGGCGGTACGCGTATGGCATTAGGGCAATACGCGTACGGTCAGGAAAATTGCACACTTGTGTTTTCTCGCGATACTATTTTTGGTTATGTCCATAACTTTTGACTCGTTTATCCGTTTTTAATATTCTTGATATCATTGGAAAGCTAACAGAATGTACTTTCTTATGAAAATGGTTTTAAGATTGTTGGCCGATTTAATTATGTCGGGATTTTTGGAATAGTGTCGTTTTGTCGTTTTTATCATTTAATGGTGTGGGATTGTTGTTGAATATGTATGCATGATAAAATATAAAGTAAGTAGAGTGAGGACCATTACCATAAGCAGTGTTGGAAACTATAGAATGAATAAACACTAGTATGGAACATGTGTGGTAACCGTTTGGTTGTGATAAGGCATAATGGCCTTGTGATTGTCGAATACAATCACGATTGTGTGTGATCACGTAATCGTAACCGGTTATCTTTGCGAGTGCGTTTCATGGGTCTCGAGCTCCTCTAAAACATGTGCACAACTACTTGACAGGTTTGATTCCTGTGTGCAGTACGAATGGCGCTCTGGGAGCGTATGCTTGTGACGGTTAATGGCCCGTGTGAAGTGACGGTTCATAACGGTTAATGGCCCGTAGAACCCGAATCCATTCGTATGTCAAGTAGGTTCAAGGATCCATGACTCGGGTCGTCTTCTAGATGTAGAAGCGGATGGGAAAAGGGGATGCCTTGGTGTGGTTACCGATTAGTGATATTGTGAGTTGATGAACTCATAACATGTTTCCATATAGTGTGTGTGTACTCAAAGTCACTCCCCTTCCCTTTGACTTGAGTTAGGTTTATTAGAATCTTGTAGAGCTGAGAGGACTTTAAGATAGGGAACTCACTGAGATTTGATGTATCTCACCCCACTGTTGTTGTTTACATCACAGGTACTGCAGGTTCTGCGAAGGGTAAGGATAAGGTCGTGTGATTATCCTTACTTATCTGATGGCTTTGCTTCCGTTGTGGAGTTTTGAGATCCTTCATGATCTAGTTCTTAGTGTTTTGTCTTTTGAAACATCTTGTAGATATACGATGCCGTAGTTTTTTGTATTAGGCTTTTTGGGCATGTATATGTATAATGTGTTTACTAAGAACTTATTGTATATTTCAGTACCAAACGTACTTTTCATGTATAATATATGATTTGATGCATGTACGTATATGTGGGCTTTACAGTTGGTATCAGAGCAGGTCGTATCCTCGACCTAGCCATGAAATAGAATAAGCTTTCTTTCCGTTTCATATGCGGCGTGTTGCCATGGGTCTTGTCTATTATATTTATGGTATTGAGTCTGATCAACTTAATCCTATCTGTATGAAATTCAGGAACATGGCTGACAGGCGCAGAAACAACCGTGGTAGACAAAGAACCACTCCAGCAGGGACTAATCCGCCGGGTGACGAGGGGAATGCTCCTTTGTACCAATTTATGTAACAGATGCAGCAACAACAGAATCAGTTTATGCAGCAGATGGTACAACAGATGGCTGGTGGTGTGCATCCTCAGGTGGTGGTACCAAAAGCTGCAGGGGGAACCTTCAGAGATTTCATCCGTATGAATCCTCCAGAATTTCAGGGAGGGTTAGATCCAGTAAAGGCTCATGAGTGGATATCAGGTATGGAACAGATTTTTCTAATAGTTCAGTGCAGTGAGGAAAACAAAGTGGTCTTCGCTTCTAACTTGTTGAAGGGTCCGACCATGAGGTGGTGGGAAAGTGCTTCAGCCTTAATGACAATTCAAGAGGTACCAAGGGTGTGGGAGCAGTTTAAAATAACTTTTATGGAGAAATATTTTCCATGTTCCTTAAGGTCTCAAAAAGAATTTGAATTCCAGCAATTGAGACAGGGTAACTTATCTGTGGCTTCTGATGCTGAAAAGTTCGAGGTTATGGCTGCTTATTCGAGACAGGCTATGTATGCTCCTGATGAGAGGCGGAAGATTGATCAGTTTCTGTTTCGTTTAAGGGCTGAAATTTCACATAGTATATCTCAGAGAGAATTCACTAGCTATGCTAAATTGTTACGACAGTGTTATGTTGCGCAACATAGTTTGAAAAAGGTACAAATGGAAGGAGATTTGAGCAGGGAAACTCAAAGTGACCGTGGAAGATCGAATCAACAGTTTAGGCAAAGGCAACAATCCTTTAAAGGGAATCAAGTTCAGAGTTCTAGGACTAGTGTGCCTCCGGTGTGTCGTACTTGTGGTCGAAATCATTACGGACGGTGTGGTATCGAAGGTGTGAGGTGTTATCAGTGTCAGAAGGTGGGCCACTTTGCGAGGGATTGTCCTCAGGGTAGGAATCAGGCACAAGGGAAGAATACCGGCCGAGTGTATACCTTGGATGCAAGGAAGACAAAGGGTGATAACTCCTTGATTGCGGGTACGCGTTTCGTAAATGGACATCCTTGTTTTGTTTTATTTGATTGTGGGGCAACTCATTCTTTTGTGTCCACGCGTTGTGTGAAGCGACTTGGGTTGCAAGCTGTTCCTTTATTTCCTCCTATGGTGGTTACTACTGCCATGGATGAAATTGTTGAAACACCGTTGATGTGTGAAAATTGCGTTTTATCGGTAAATGAAAGAGTTTTCCAGATTGATCTTATTTGTTTGCCGCTTAAGAAAGTGGATGTTGTTTTGGGAATGGATTGGCTTTCGGCTAATTCGGTTTTTATCGGTTGCGAAGAGAAGTTAATTATTATCCCATCTACCGAAGCTACTCCGAAGGATGTGTTAACTACTATTTTAGAAGGTACGGTTGGAATGATTAATTTCTTGTTTGAGGAAGAAAAATCTGTTCTTATGATTCTTACTAAGGAGGAGAGTAGTAGCATTCCAGTTCTGAGTATTCCGGTAGTTTGTGACTTTCCTGAAGTTTTTCCCGAGGATATCACTTCTCTTCCTCCGGAGCGGGAAGTGGAATTCTCTATTGACCTGATACCGGGAATGGCTCCAATATCCGTTTCTCCGTATCGGATGGCACCACTTGAATTAAGAGAGTTAAAGGACCAATTGGAAGACTTGTTGGTTAAGCATTTTGTTCGACCCAGTGTTTCACCCTGGGGAGCTCCAGTGTTGTTGGTTAAGAAAAAGGATGGTGGGATGCGGTTGTGTATTGATTACCGTCAATTGAATAAGGTCACCATCAAGAACAAATACCCATTGCCAAGGATAGACGACCGGTTGGATCAATTGAAAGGAGCCTGTGTGTTCTCGAAGATTGATTTACGGTCGGGTTATCATCAGATTCGGGTGAAGAGTTCAGATGTACCAAAGACTGCGTTTAGAACTCGTTACGGTCATTATGAATTTTTGGTAATGCCTTTTGTTGTGACAAATGCTCCGGCAGTTTTTATGGATTATATGAATCAGATATTTCAACCTTACTTGGACCAATTTGTGGTGATTTTCATTGATGACATTCTTATTTATTCTCGTGATCCTCAAGAGCACAGAGAACACTTAAGAATCGTTTTATCTGTTTTGCAAGAGAAGCAACTTTTTGCTAAGTTAAGTAAGTGTGAGTTTTGGATGTCTGAGGTGAATTTCCTTGGTCATGTTATATCCCAGGGAGGTGTGGCGGTCGATCCATCAAAAGTTGAAGCAGTAATTAATTGGGAGAGACCGAAGAATGTTTCTGAAGTGAGGAGTTTCTTGGGATTAGCAGGTTATTACAGAAGGTTTATCAAGGGATTTTCGCAGTTGGCTTTACCATTGACGAGACTTACGCGGAAGGATTATTCGTATAAGTGGGATTTGGCTTGTGAAAGAAGTTTTAGGAGTTTGAAGGAGAGACTGACTACCGCTCCTGTTTTGGTTATTCCCGATCCTAGCAAGTCCTATGAGGTATATTGTGATGCATCGAAGAAGGGTTTAGGCGGAGTGTTAATGCAGGAGGGACATGTAGTGGCTTACGCTTCGCGACAGTTGAAAGTACATGAAGAGAATTACCCGACGCATGATTTAGAATTGGCGGCAGTTGTTTTTACATTGAAAGTGTGGCGTCACTATTTGTATGGTGTACGTTTTGAGATGTTTAGTGACCACAAGAGCTTAAAGTACTTATTTGATCAGAAGGAATTGAATATGCGTCAAAGGAGGTGGATGGAGTATTTGAAGGATTATGATTTGGAACTAAAGTACCATCCAGGTAAAGCAAACAAGGTGGCGGATGCTTTAAGCAAGAAAGAGTTGCATAGTGCCGAGTTGATGATGTTAGAGTATGCCTTAATGGAAAAGTTTAGAGATCTAGATCTTCAATTTAATTGGACTCCTGATTGTGTAGTTATGGGGAATTTGAATATCATCTCTACTCTCAGGGAAGAAATCCAACAAGAGCAAGGGTTGGATGAGAAGTTACAAGAATTGTTGACTCAACCGGGTTTTGTGCGAGCTACCGACGGAGTCATTTCGTTTAACCAAAGGATTTGTGTTCCAGACAATACGGAGATAAAACGAAGGATTTTGGAGGAAGCGCATAAGGGTACTTTTACTATACATCCTGGTGCTTCGAAGATGTATCAAGATTTAAAGAGGGACTATTGGTGGTCCGGGATGAAAAGAGATATTGCGGTATATGTGTCGGAATGTGCGGTGTGCCAACAAGTGAAGATTGAGCACCAAAGGCCGGGTGGCTTGTTGCAACCTTTAGAAATTCCGATGTGGAAATGGGATAGTATTTCGATGGACTTCGCAGTGGGATTACCTCATGCGCAAGGTGGTTATGACTCGATTTGGGTGATTGTGGACCGGTTAACGAAATCTGCGCATTTCTTAGCTGTGAAGACTACCTACAAGGAGAGTCATCTCGCAAGGTTGTTCATTTCAGAGATAGTGAGATTGAATGGTATTCCTACTAGTATCGTTTCGGATAGAGATCCAAAGTTTACTTCCAGATTTTGGAGGGCTTTTCAACAAGCCATGGGAACGAGGTTACATTTGAGTACGTCGAACCATCCGCAAACGGACGGTCAGACGGAACGGACAATACAGACCATGGAGGACATGTTGAGAGCTTGTGTACTTGAAAGCGTAGGAAATTGGATAGACCTTTTGCCGTTGATCGAATTCTCTTATAATAACAGTTATCATGCAAGTATTGGTATGGCACCTTATGAGGCGTTATATGGTAGGAAGTGTAGAACGCCATTGTGCTGGGCGAAAGTTGGCGACGATAGAATTTTGGGACCCGAGATTATTCACGAGACCACGGAAAAGATTAGAATGATTCGTGGAAAAATTAAACAAGCCCAAGATCGTCAGAAGAGCTATGCGGACAACCGTAGGAGACCGTTGGAGTTTGATGAGGGTGATCATGTATTTTTGAAGGCTACTCCGAGATTGAGATTGAAGGGACCATTTAAATCTCAGAAGTTAAGTCTAAGATACATGGGACCGTATCAAGTCTTAGAAAGAGTTGGGGAAGTAGCTTACAGATTAGCCTTGCCGCCTTCTCTATCAGAAATGCACGACGTTTTCCATGTGTCTCAGCTTCGGAAATTTGTCCCAGATCCTCTTCAGCCAATTTTGCCAGATACAATTGAGATAGAAGCTGATTTGACATTTGAGCCTCAACCAAGTCGTATCACAGGAAGAGAAACTAAAGTGCTGCGGAATAAAGAGATCCATCTTGTTAAGGTTCAGTGGGATGAGACGCATCCGGGCGATGCAACTTGGGAATTGGAATCGGAAATGCGGGAAGTTTATCCTCATCTTTTCAGGTATTTGTTTTAAATTCGTGGGCGAATTTATATTTAAGGGGGGAGGATGTAATACCCCATAATTTCGTGAGCATTTTGGATAATATTTTTATGATCAACTGGGTTCCGGGGTACTCTGAGCAATTATTGGACAAGTAATTAGAGTAAACCGACGAACTCGGAATTTGATTATATTAATATTGTTTAACTTGGAGTTTTATTAATTGGTGTATTTGAGATAATTTGGATAACTAGTAGTATTACCAATTAATATTTCCTTGTGTATTTTCTTTTCCTTTGCCATATTTGGAAAATAGATAGAAAAAGAAGAGAAAGAGAAAGGAGAAGGAAAAGGAAGAGGAAGAAGAGAAAATTTCACAAGAGCTCAAGACTTGAATCATCAACCAATCTCCAAGCTTTTCATCTCAGTTTCAATCTCCTCATCTTGTAATCCAGATGGGTTCTAGTTAGACTTTTTAGATTAAGGTTTATCGAGTTTTAGAGTTAGTGGATATTGTTAGGAAATGTGGAATTTTACCGTGAAATCGTAAATTAACTGCTGAAATACGATCTTTGATTATATGTTATACTGGTTGTTGTGTTTATAACATGTTTTGATGCGTTTTGATTGTGGAAAAAATGGATTTTTGGGGTTGATTTTGGGGAACCCGTAGCAGAAAATTCTGCAGAAAAATTCTGCAGATTTCCACTGCCCATACGCGTATGGGGCTTGTCCGTACCCGTATGGCTGGGCGAGCCAAATGGGCGGTACGCGTATGGATGGGAGAGCCAAATGGGTGGTACGCGTATGGCATTAGGGCAATACGCGTACGGTCAGGAAAATTGCACACTTGTGTTTTCTCGCGATACTATTTTTGGTTATGTCCATAACTTTTGACTCGGTTATCCGTTTTTAATATTCTTGATATCATTGGAAAGCTAACAGAATGTACTTTCTTATGAAAATGGTTTTAAGATTGTTGGCCGATTTAATTATGTCAGGATTTTTGGAATAGTGTCGTTTTGTCATTTTTATCGTTTAATGGTGTGGGATTGTTGTTGAATATGTATGCATGATAAAATATAAAGTAAGTAGAGTGAGGACCATTACCATAAGCAGTGTTGGAAACTATAGAATGAATAAACACTAGTATGGAACATGTGTGGTAACCGTTTGGTTGTGATAAGGCATAATGGCCTTGTGATTGTCGAATACAATCACGATTGTGTGTGATCACGTAATCGTAACCGGTTATCTTTGCGAGTGCGTTTCATGGGTCTCGAGCTCCTCTGAAACATGTGCACAACTACTTGACAGGTTTGATTCCCGTGTGCAGTACGAATGGCGCTCTGGGAGCGTATGCTTGTGACGGTTAATGGCTCGTGTGAAGTGACGGTTCATAAAGGTTAATGGCCCGTAGAACCCGAATCTATTCGTATGTTAAGTAGGTTCAAGGATCCATGACTCGGGTCGTCTTCTAGACGTAGAAGCGGACGGGAAAAGGGGATGCCTTGGTGTGGTTACCGATTAGTGATATTGTGAGTTGATGAACTCATAACATGTTTCCATATAGTGTGTGTGTGTACTCAAAGTCACTCCCCTTCCCTTTGACTTGAGTTAGGTTTATTAGAACCTTGTAGAGCTGAGAGGACTTTAAGATAGGGAACTCACTGAGATTTGATGTATCTCACCCCACTGTTGTTGTTTACATCACAGGTACGTATTTCAGTACCAAACGTACTTTTCATGTATAACATATGATTTGATGCATGTACGTATATGTGGGCTTTACATTTATAAAACTAAATGATTTCATACATATTTTTATAAATAATTGAAAAGCAAAATTAAAATTTATATACGAAAAAATACACGGTTGATCCAAATATTTGTATATATAGAAAAACTATATTTATGCTCCAAATATAAATAAAAATATGTTTTTCTTTTAAAAATAATAAACTTTATTGGTTAATTATTTTGTCTTTCTATTTTTTTTTTTCATTCTTATCACATTTTAGAAATGAATGCGTGTAACCTATCAGTACACATGTGAACCCGCGGGTATCCAGACCAAAATTTGTGCGAACGCACGTGTTATTATATTTTTTCTATAATAAAATAAAATAAAAGTAAATATATTTAAAATAATGTATCAATCCAAACACGTACAAAATGTGTTTATTTATGTTACTGATATTTATCTTACATATAGTATAGATGTAATCATTTCACTATTACATGTTATTAATGACAAATATTTTTTTTTAAATTAATGGGTGAATCTTAATTTTTTTTTTAAATGGAACAAGATTTTTTATCCAAATATCTTTATAAATACAATCAAAACAAAAATTATATTACATACAAGAAAATATACCATTCATCCAAAATATTTTTATGTAATGATAAATTATATTTATAATTTGTATATAAATCAAAATATGTCTTTCTATAAATAAATAATAAATTATTTTAAGAAATCCATTTTATTTTTCTTTTTTACATTCTTATAATATTTTAAAAACAAATACACGTAGCACACACTAGTTTAAGTCAAATATGAAAAACTTATCTAATTTGACTATTTTTATAAATAGTAAATCTTTGATTCCAATAAAATAATAATAAGTGAATAAACAAACATGTTATTAATTATGTGAAATATATAACATTTTTGGAAGATTGAAATTACATTGTGGACAGAATAATAATAATTTTAGAGTTATTATTTCTCATCTCCTCTATCGTTATTTTGTTTTATAATATATGGTAACAGTATAACTACTCAACTTGGCTTTTCATCTTTAATCTATAATTTTTTTAATTCTTTAATAGTTACATGTTTTATTTTTATTTATAAAAAGAGAGGGTATGGAAATAGGTTACAGGCTTATAGCTTGTTAAAAAAAATCAAAGTAAAAAAATTATATATGGTAATTTTATAGCTACTCCACTTTGTTTTTCATTTTTTCTCTATCATTTTATTGAATCTCAAATTTCAACTGATATAAGTAAAAAATATCCAATAAATATATCGAGATGGTGAAAATTTTCTGTCACATAGATTAAATGCCACCAAGCTTTTCTACGCCCTTTAAATATAATGATCTTTTCTCTCTTTCTCAATTGACTCATTTCTCAAATCAACAAGAGAAAAAAATGATGAGTTTTCTCAATACTATCTGCAAGCTATTATTTTTCTCTGTCATTATTACTTCCCACCCAACACTTGTTTCATGTGAGCCACGTACATGTGAAACATAAGTTTTTTTTTCAATTGGCAAATATATTAAAAAAGAGTAAAAGATGTACTCCAATAATATAAAGAAGACAATCACCTTAACCTCCTACAACAAGATAAAGGAGAGGTATGCCCATCGTAAAAGTTTATAGAAGAAGTAAAGGTACACGATAGACCCGCCCACACCCATGAACTATGGACGATCAACGATAAACAATCATTGAAACTAAAAATAGCCCCCTTAAATTGAATATCATTACGCATTATCCATATACTGCACACCGTGGCCAACCAAATCACCCCTATTGATTATCTATCATCGACATTCTTCACCTTGTCGCTAACCGATGGGAAATCGATTAGCTCTTGAGTATAGCTGGAGAACTCATCACCTATCCAACTCCAAACTTTCCCCCAAACGCTCTTAACAATAGAACACTCACAAAACAGATGGAGTAATGAAACATAAGTAATCATTGAAAAAAATGAATTAGCCCTTCATTACCAACTTGGCTCAATTTCTTATATCCTTGTTTCTGGTGCTCTTGGTGTAAGTCTTCAATTATTAAGCAGGCGAATTTCAATTCTACGTCCTAATAATGACATATTTGTCATGATTAAAGCCTTTGCGGTCGGGGTCATTTTGGCAACTGGTTTTATTCATATACTTCCAGAAGCATTTGAGAGTTTGAATTCAGCCTGTCTTAAAGATAAATCTTAGGGAGATTCTGCACATGCTGGACTTGTTGTTATGTTGTATTCAATTGGAAATTTGATGGTTGAATCATTTGCTTCTAGTTATTATCAAAGGACTCTTTCAGAATAAGTTTCTGATGAATATGAAGCAATGGGTGATGAACCTGCTGATGATGGTTCCATATCTGAGGTATTTTAATTTTAAACTAATTACAAGAAAAAGTGATATTCCAATCATCACCAGCAGGTTCATCCCTCATTTCTTCATCTTCATCAAAAACTTGCTTCGAAGGAATCGTTTGATAATAACTAGCAGCAAATGATTCAACCATGAAAGTTCCAATTGAAGACAACAAAGCAACAAGTCAAGCAAGAGGAAAATCTCCCCAAGATTTTTCTTTAAGACAAGATAAATTCAAACTCTCAAATGCTTCTGGAAGTATATGAATAAAACCAGTTGCCAAAATGACCCCTTGCGCAAAGGCTTTAATCATGACAAATATGGAATTATTTGGACTTAGAATTGAAATTTATTTGCTTCATAATGAAAGGCTTACATCAAGAACCAGAAACAATGATAGAAGCAATTGAGCCAAGTTGGTAATGAAGGGCTAATTCAATTTTTTCAATGGTTACTTCTGTTTCACATGTACATGGATCACATGAATCAAGTGTTGTGGAGGACAATAATGACATAGAAAAATGATGGCTTGCAGATAGTATTGAGAAAACTCATCATTTTGTTTTCTTGTTGATTTGAGAAATCAATCAAGTGAGGAAAAGAGAAAGAGCATTATATTTAAAAGACGTGGAAATGTTTGGCGATATTTAACCTATGTTTGGAGATATTTAACCTATAGTATATGGTAACAAAATAACTGCTCAACTTCAACTTGGCATTTTATCTTTTCTCTATAACTGTTTTTATTCTCAACTTTTACTGGATATATAATTGTTATATGTTCTATTTTTATTTATAAGAAGAAAGGGTAGGGAATGGGTTATAGGCTTATAGTTTATTGAAAAAAATTAAAGTAAAAAATTTATACATTGTATCATTATAGCTACTCAACTTTGCTTTTCATCTTTTCTCTATCATTTTTTTAATCTCAAATTTCATCTGATATAAGTAAAAAATATCCAATAAATATGCAGAGATGGTGAAAAATTTCTGCCACATAGGTTAAATGCCACCAAAATTTTCTGCGCCCTATAAATATAATGCTCCTTTCGCTCTTTCTCAGTGAACTCAATTCCACGCCCTCTTAAACATTTATATTACTACTTCAACTAATGCAGTTTTAAAAAAGATCACTATTAAAAAGGAATTAACAAATAAGAAAGTTGTGTCTTACATTTTAAAAACAACACACCAATATCCATGCGAATGCACGAGTATACCAACAAGATTCCGTGCAAACGCACGTGTTATTACAATTTTTGTAGAACTGAAATTATAAAAGTAATTATATCTAAAACAATATATGAATCCAAACACAGGAAAAATGTATTTATTCATGTTATTAATATTTATTTAAACAATTAAAATAATATTTACAAAAACTATTTTATTAGTTGATATTTATAAAACTAAATGATTGCATACATATTTTTATAAATAATGGAAAAACAAAATTAAAATTTATATACGAAAAAATATACGGTTGATCCAAATATTTGTATATATAGAAAAACTATATTTATGCTCCAAATATAAAAGAAAATACGTTTTTCTTTTAAAAATAATAAACTTTATTGGTTAATTATTTTGTCTTTCTATTTTTTCAAATGATACAAAATGATGCACGAATCATGGGGATCAGTTTTTGAAAACTTACCTTGCAAGTGAGAATCGAATTCCTTGATAGAGGTGTTCCAGATGCAATTTCTTGATGCTAACAGCTTCCTTGACCTCCAAGGAGTGTGTTGCAATGCTTAGAATGAGCTGATACCTTCAGGAACTCTTAGCTCAAATCAATCTGTAGCTTGAGCAAGGTGGGATATGAACTTGATGATTCTGAATGTGTATGAGTGTTTGGATCACTTCTATATTGTGTACTTGAAGCGTTTGGATGCCTGGTTTGAATGAAAATTGCTTATACTTAAAGTTTCAATTTATCAGTTCTTTGACACTTTGAATTTTGGAATGAGGAGGATTTCTTAGAAAACAATTCTTTGCTATGTTTTGGTGTGTCTTGAATGATGCAAAATGATCTCTTTTTATAGAGAAACATTTCAAATTTTTGGAGAAAAGTTTGGATTAGGATACATGCTATTATCCAATGGATAATGACATGTACCTATTACTTGAGTGCTAAGGTACACATAGCCCATCTCTCACATGACTAGAATCTTGATCTTTTGAGATTGAATTTATCAGACTGCAACTCATCCCTTGGCGTTTTGATCAATCCTTAACAGACTGTGGTGGTTTCTTGGCTAAATCACTATTTCACTTAAAGCAAGATGACAAAACTTAAGTTCATGGTTTTACAATGATGTTTTTCACATGCAAAGGGATAGAATTTTGAATATTGTTGCATTATCTTGCAGAGCACATGGGATATTACAAGATTGTTGTTGGATGTGTGTAGAGATCAGGCATGGAAATTGCCCAAAAACTCACTCCAAAATCGTATGGCACAAGAATGTGTAGAAAGTGTCATGAGAATTCAGTTGCATCCATGCCTTTTGTAAAATTCATAACCTCCAACTCAAGCAAGATAATTTGATGTTCTTGGACTATTTGGAAAGCTGAGATAGCATACTTCAAGTTTGATGTTCAAGGTTTGTCTTGAAACAATATGGATCATGGAGAAAAATGACCTCAAAGTTGAGTCCAACACAAGGCAGATAATGTTGAAAAATTTTCTAAGTGTCCAAGTTCAAAAAGTGATGAATCTCTAACTTCATGGCCTCATATCTCTTAACCCATGCATTTTTTGGGAAATCATCCTCAAGGACAAAGTTGTAGTTTGTAACAAGCTCTTCAATTTGGGCTTTGGAGCAAAGAAAATGGTTACTTGGATTGGAAGTTATGGCCTTGGAAAGATGAGCAAAAATCATTGTATTTTATGACTTAGAAAAAATTTAATTTCTCCATTGTTTCCCTTTTTGCAAGTAACCTCACTTTTCCTGATTTCTCTTGATCAATCATGATCCAAATCACATATTATGATCATTCTTGATTTGAGGAACCCATGGTTGACCAAAAATCTCAAAAGTCAAACTTGATTTTGATCACAGTAGACTTTTCATCAGATGAACTTGAATTCTTCCATTGCTTATGAATCAAACTTCTTGAATAAATCCAATCATATGAATGGACTAATATGATGCATTTGAGGTCCTTGGATCATATCTTGAAGTATTAGATCCTTCTTAAATGAAAACATCATTTGTGATCCTGATTAGGTTAAAACCCTAATTTTGGATGCACTGAGGATCTTGAGGCTTGATTAATTTGAAATGATGTAATCTTGTATTTGATAGTTGATGGAGGGAAAACTCTTGATCACCATGAATGGGTAAGAAACTTGAGATGTTGAATATGATGCACATCCTTTGATAATTCATCCGATTGAGCCCTTAGGGGACCACCTAACCTGAAAAGCAAGCAAGCACACACATCTTGTACTTGTAATGGGTTAGTGATGCCTAAAGACACTCACATATGTAATGATGAATGTTATGCAAATGATGTAAATGAGGTGACATCTTAGGGGTAAAAAATTAGGGTATGACAATAATTACCTCCTAACATGCCCAAACATCCCATACCATGAATTTCAGCATTTCCCAACTCTAAGAAACAACAACATCATAGTTTCACAATTTTATTTGTAACATGAACATAAAAATAAATCCAACAACAACACCCATATAACAAAAAAATCACATGAAAAACACAACATCCATGATGCAAAACAACAACTTAGATTCAGGCATAACAACAACATAGAATCAAGAACAACAACAATTTCATGTTTCAATACACCCTAACCCAATATTTCATGTTTTTCCCCAAAACTAAACTATCTATTGAACTCACCTGTTGAAGATGATGAAGTTTCGTGAAGAAGATGATTAATGATGATGATGATGAAGATGAGATGATTGTGGCGATGATGAGTTTCTTCATCCTTCCTCTTCTTTCTTATTCCTTCTCATTTCTCTCTTCTCCATCTTTCTTGTTTCCTCTTTCTCTTCCTTTTTCTCATGTTTTTTCTTCTCCTTTTTCTTCCTGATAACTCTCTCTCTCTCTCTCTCTCTCTCTCTCTCTCTCTCTCTCTCTCTCTCCTCTTTAAGTCTTATCTCATCTTTACCACCACCAAACATGTGACATATAATAATATTATTTTAAGTAGTAATAGAAAATATCTCAATTGATATTTTATCTTATAGTACAAATTAACCAATTATTAATGTTACCAAAATCTCCCCTCTTGTACTTACTAATAATGATAATTTTTTTTTAATAACAATTGTTCTCTTCAGAGTCCACTGGTTACTCTATTGGTCCCAACTGACAATATTTAGAGTACATAGGAGATCTAATTGTTCCATTTGACTAGAGATAGAGTACATATGAACTTAGTTGGTCTCAACTGACAACTAATTGAGCATTTAAGGGTATATGAGATACTAAAATCAAAGCGGAAACTGAAGCCATTAACGGGATAGAAGAACTGTTTGTTTTAAAGCAGGGAGATATTACGTCTGAGGAGATGTCCACTAGAAATTCTGCAGAAGATAACCTTTGGAAGTCTTTAAGGATTAAAGGGAGTATCTTAAAACAAAAATCAAGATCGAAATGGATAGAAGAGGGAGATGCGAATACGAAGTATTTTCATGCTGCGTTGAGAAGTCGTATAAATCTGAATACAATCAATGCTGTATCTGTAGATGGCAAGACTGTGGAGGAGGTGGATAGGGTCAAAGAGGTGGTTAGGGACCATTTTGCCAAGAGGTTTTGCAGGTGCCCTAGATCTTTTCCTTCTGTTGGAGAATCTGGCTTCAAACGTCTTTCTAGCTTAGACAGTGAGGAAATTGAGACGACACTCAGTGGACAAGAGGTCAAAGGAGTGGTATTTGAGTGTGCTGGGGATCGTAGCCCAGGTCCTGACGGTTTCAGTTTTGAGTTTTTAAAGAAGTGCTAGGATATAGTAGGTGTAGAGTTTACAAATTGCATATTGGAATTCTTTGAAGGTGAGAAATTACATAAGACGTTCACCTCCTCTTTTGTAGTTCTCATTCCTAAAAATGATTGCCCTAGCAGTTTGGAAGATTACAGGCCCATTTCTCTCGTCAGTTCTGTCTATAAAGTTATATCCAAGATCCTTTCGAACAGACTTAAAAAGAAGTTAGGAGGTATCATTTCAAAATCTCAGACGGCATTCTTGGAAGGCAGGAATCTCTTAGATGGAGTCTTAGTTCTTAATGAGATAGTGAATTTGGCTAAGCGGCACAAGATGGAACTTTTACTTCTAAAAGTAGACTTTGCCAAAGCTTATGATTGCGTCGATTGGAACTATTTACGACACGTTATGAAGTTCATGGGGTTTGGCACAAAATGGATGAGGTGGATGGAGCTCGGGGTTTTCAACAGCTTTGCTTCAGTCTTGGTTAACGGGAGTCCAACCAAGGATTTTAGTGTATCTAGGGGTCTTAAACAAGGGGATCCCCTTGTTCCTTTATTATTTACTATTGCAGCAGAGGGGCTTGCGGTTTTTTTTAAATAGAGCGTCGCAATGTGGCATGTATTCTGGTTTCAAGGTCAGCCCCAATATATCTTTCTAGTTTTTGCAGTACGCGGACGATTCGATTCTAATTGGGGATGGATCTTGGAAGAACATTGTGGCAGCTAAGACAATTCTGAAGGGTTTCCATCTTATATCAGGTTTGGAAATTAATTTTAATAAGAGCTCCTTGTTTGGTGTTGGTATTGATGAATCAAAACTGTTGGCAGCAGAACTTTTTCTCTCTTGCAGGACCTCCTCCTTTCCGTTTAAGTTCTTAGGCATTCCTATAGGTGGAAATCATAGATTAATATCCTTTTGGAAACCGATGATTGATAAAGTGCGGTCAAGATTGAATTCATGGAAAAGTCGCTTCCTCTCCATGGGTGGTAGGATTACGTTGATCAATTCGGTTCTATCTAACTTGCCGATTCACTATATGTCGTTCTTCAAACTTCCTTCAAAGGTTACGCGCATTCTTACGTCTATTCAAAGAAACTTTTTATGGAATGGATTGGAGATTAAAAGAGGAGTGTCATGGGTAAGTTGGAGCGTGGTATGTAAAAGAAGGGAAGAAGGTGGTTTGGGAGTGAAGGATTTAAAATTGTTCAATAGAGCTCTATTGTTTAAATGGATTTGGAGAATTTTAGAGCATAAGGATTCACTGTGGAAGGAGATCATCGATTTTCGGTATCCTGATAACACTTCCAGTTTCCATTCTGCTGTCTGTCACAAACCGTGGTTCTCTTCATCCAATTGGTGGCGAGATTTGCTCCAGATCTCGAACATTTGCGGTATGAATACTGTTTCCCAATTAATTTCATTTGGCTTAGGTAATGGTAGTAGAGTGCCTTTTTGGTCATCTAGATGGCTTGGAAATACAATTCTGACTGAAGAATACTCGGAGTTGTTCGCGGCAGCTGAAAATAAAGGATGTTGCGTGGCGGAGTGTGGCAATTGGGAGGAGGGGAGGTGGAAATGGAACATCAATTTAAATTTAAATATCTCTGTTTCATTTTACCAGCTTCAACTGCAGCTATCAATGCTATACTCTTCGCTGGCAGATATCTCTCCGAATGAAGATTCTACGGATTTGGTTCATTGGTCGTTAAAAGACGATCTTGTTTTTTCTGTTTCCTCTCTGTACTCGTTTTTGCAGGTAAGGCTTGGTGCGAACGATGTTCCAATTGGAGAGGAAACTAGGGCCGCTTTTAAATTAATATGGATGGCTCAGGCCCCGTTCAAAGTCAAAATCCATGGTTGGAGAGTGTTGCACAAACGGATTCCGACGCGTGAAAATTGAGTGCGTAGAGGTATTATAACTAATACGCACGAAATGTCTTGCCCATTTTGTTTTTCAGAAGTTGAAACGGTCGAACATATTTTATTTCAATGCCAAAAATCAGGTCGTGTTTGGAGTTTTGTGTGTAAATGGCTGGGTATTCCAAACATCTTAGTTGGTAGCATTTTGAATCATTTTTCATGTTGGGTATTGGGGTGTGCGGGTAGGAAGTTTTTAGTTTCCAATGCAGTTGGTCTGTGGTTGTCTATTTGCTGGATAATTTGGTCTTCCCGAAATAATATTGTATTTAGGGAGGAGTTTTGGGATTTCGATACGATTACGAACCGTATTCTCTACTTTACTTGGTGGTGGATTGGAAAGAACCACAAAAGCTCAAATTTTTGTAATTACTACACTTGGGTAAAGTCCCCTTTTTGTGGCCTTTGATTTATTTTGTATAGGCCTTACATGTATACGGGTTGGATACCCCTCTTGTATCCTTGATATATAAATTCTAGCTTATTCAAAAAAAAAAGGTATATGAGATATTACATACAAAATTTAAACACGTTGTTTAATGACTATTATTATAAATATTTGCAGATGGTTGATCTGAATCAAAATTAATATTTACATATGAAAAAATATACGGTTGATAAAAATATTTGTATATATATGGAAAAATGTAATTTATACTCTAAATTTAAATAAAAATATATTTTTCTTTTAAAAATAATAAACTTTATTTGTTAAATAATTTTGTCTTGCTGTTTTTTCATTCTTATTACAATTCAGAAACAAATGAGTGCCACACATCAGTACCAGTGCGAACGCATGCGTATCCACACAAGAATCCATGCGAATGCACGAGTTATTACATTTTTTTATATAATTAAAGAAAATAAAAGCAAATATATTTAAAATAATGTATGAATCCAAATACGGACAAAATGTGTTTATTTATGATATTAATATTTTATTATAGACATAGTAATGATGTAATCATTTCACTAATATATGTAATTAATGACAAATATCATTTTAAATTAATGAGTGAATCTTAATTTTTTTTTTAAAATGGGAACAAGTTTGTTTTATCCAAATATTTTTATAAATATTGTCAAAACAAGAATACTATAATATACAAAAAATATATTGTTTTCTCTCTTACATTCTTATTATATATTACAAACAAATACGCGTAATACATAAGTATCCGTCCGAACGCACATGTATCTCACTAATTTAAGTCAAATATGAAGAATATCTAATTTCACTATTTTTTATAATAGTAAATCTTTGATTCCAATAAGATAATAATAAATGAATACACAAACATGTTATTGATCAGTGTGGATAGAATAATAATAAAGTTAGGGGCATTATTTCTCATCTCCTCTATCGTCATTTCGTTTTATAGAATATAGTAACGGTATAGCTACTCAACTTGGCTTTTCATCTTTTCTCTATAATTTTTTTTTTATTCTCAAGTTTTATTGGACTTTAATTGTTACATGTTTTATTTTTATTTATAAGAAGAAAGGGTAGGGAAATGGGTTATAGGCTTATAGCTAGTTAACAAAAATTAAAGTAAAAAATTTATATATGATAACATTATAGTTACTCAACTTTGATTTTCATCTTTTTCTATCATTTTTTTTAATCTCAAATTTTACCTGATATAAGTAAAAAAATATCCAATAAATATGTAGAGATGGTGAAATATTTCTACAATATAGGTTAAATGCCACTCAGCTTTTCTACGCCCTTTAAATATAATGTTCTTTTCTCTCTTCCTCGTTGGACTCAACTCCACGACCTTTTAAACATTTGTACTACTACTTTAATTAATGCAGTTTTAAAAATCTCACTTTTAAAAAAAAATTAATATATAAGAAAGTTTTCTCTTACACCACAATACAAGTTATTAAAACATTTAAATGCACAATACAAATTTAATTTATATATATATATATATATATATACACACGGTAAGAAAGTGTTATCTGTTTGAGAAATACTATAGTGAATTGATATCTTGCTATTAATCATGAGCAAATCAAATATTTTGATAAATACAGTAGTTTTGTGTGTTGATGGTATATTTTTTTGTGTTGATCTCTTAAAATAAGAAGGAGAAAAATAACATACTATTTTGTGATATAAATAAAAAACAAATCTTAGCTATGATATTAAAATCAAAGGTCATGATTCAGAGTAACTCTTTAGATTTACTCTTGGAATAAATATATCAATCCTATAAAATATATGTTATTAGTGGATATTTACAATGTAACAACCCGTATATTATATATCTATAATAATATCATACAAGTGTTTAATATTTGGTACTAACACAACATAAGAGCCTAATGACATTATTATATGCACATGTCCAACTAAATACATTAACTAAGGAACATGTTATACAATAACAACTAAAATAAAACTAAGATCTATTAAAAATATCTTCATTGCATACAATCCAGGCGGAAGATCACAACAGTCAGAAACCTTTGAAACATCAGTAGACAACTCCTCTTGATTTCAACCTGCAAGGAATACCTGAAAAATAACAACAATAACGGAATGAGATAATAATCTCAGTGATTTCTCCTATCCTATAGGTACACTCGACTCTACAGGGTTTCTAATCGATTCTTAACTCAAGTCTTCATCTTGTTACTTGTGTATCACTCACACCATGTAACTAAGACATAAGTATCTAAGGGATATCAGTAATGCATGGCAACATGTCACTCGAGCTCTCATAACTCAGTCAATCACTATTTGGGAATGCAAATTATAACGCAAGGGTGATTAGCCCAAACCGATCACAAGGATCTAAACAATCATCTGTCAGATATGGTCAATGGAAAAACCAGACCTCCACTGCAAGGACTATACTATCTACCAGATACGGTTAATGGATACCAGACATACACTACATGGACTCCACCATCAGATATTGTCAATGGAATCTAAAGCTCCACTATGTAGAACACACTCCCCAATTAGATATGCTCAAAGGACACCAAACCTTCACTTAAAGGGCTACGCCAAACCCTTACCACCAGATATGGTCAATGGATACCTGAATTTCACTATATATATCTCATCTTTCAATAGATATTGTCAACAAAGTCCATACCTCCACTGTGTGGATTACGCTTAACAGTGTTATAACTATTCATCAAATACTAGGTGATCATAACCACCCATTCACATGTTATTCCACATGTTTGATACAAAGCATATTGATTCATAATTAGGCGAATACTCGTCTACTATACACACCGAGGTACCTTTGCATCCACGTATCACTGTAACATTCCTTCCCAAAACCTATATTATATTTCTAAGTAATTAATCAAGTTGCGCTCCTAAGGTTTCCTCACTTATTATCATAAGGTTTTATCACGTTATTACACAACAATACATGCATTGATTCACAATACAAAGCATGCATCATGATATAATTCATGACACACATAAGGTACACATGGTAATATAACACATTACAAAACCATCGGCAAGGTTATCACCTAACCCACCTCAATCATGGAATTACTAAGTCTCATAACAAATGGAGCTACCATTTATCCAAGGCAACAATCATAAAACACAACCAAACTATCCTACCCATCATTAGCATATATCCATGGTTCTTCTTTATTATCTAATAGAGAATTTAAATAGCTTTCCAACGCATCCAACTGTGCATCAAACAGAGTTACAAAACTCAAGTTACGTCACAAATAATGCAGAGGAAAAAACACATAAACCAATCAACCGCGCTAAGTGCCAGGAGCTGCGCTGAGCGCCATCATTGTTGGAAAACAGCCCTGAATGTGTACGATGGTGCGCTAAGAGCCCCCAGGCTGGGCTAAGCTCCAAAACACGTTCTATAACTGATAAAACTCAATTTTTCCCAACTTTTTCCAATCTAAGCCATGTATAATCACCTCTTAACATGCTCAAACATCCCATACCATGAATTTCATCATTTCCCAACTCTAAGAAACAACAACATCATAGGTTCACCATTTTATTTTTAACATGAACATAAAAATCTATACAACAACAACACCCATAGAACACAAGAATCACATGATAAACACAACATCCATGAAGGAAAACAACAACATAAAATCAAGCACAACAATAACATATAATCAAGAACAACAACAATTTCATGGTTCAATACACAAAACCCTAACCTAATATTTCATTCCTTTTTCCCCAAAGCTAAACTATCTATGGAACTCACCTCTTGAAGATGATGAAGTTTCGTGAAGAAGATGATGAATGATGATGATGATAAAGATGAGATGATTGTAATACCCCGTAAATTATTACACCGAATAATATTACATTGTGATCAACTGAGTCCGGTTGCTCTGAGAAATTATTTGATAAAATAATTAGAGTAACCTCGGTACTTAGAATTAATCCAATTAATATTATTTGTTTTGGAGACATTTTAATTATTGGACTCTAGAGACATTTTTGGACATTTAGTAGTATTGTTTTAATAATACTTACTATATATATATTATTCTCTCATTTGGATTAAAAAGAAAAAGAGAGAAAGAAAGAGAAAGTTGGTAAGAGAAAGAAGAAAAGAGGAAGAAGGGAAAAGAAGAGAAAACAAGGTTTTTGGAAGAAAGCTTCAAGATCATCACCAATCTTCATCCAAGCTTCACCAAACTTCTTGAGTTTCATCATCTTGATCATCTCTAGAGGTGGGTTTAGCTAGAAACCATTTTCCTTTTGTTTTGGTAGTATGAGTTTTAGGTCGAAATCGTAGAAATCAATGTTTTAACGGATGGAATCGGTTAGAAATTGAAATGAATGTTTAGTATGCTCATAGAATCATGTGGGGATGATTGTTTTCATGTTGCTATATGATATTTGATGATTTTGAAATGTTAGGGTTTTAGAATAATTGGGTTTTTATGAAATGATATGTTTTGATGATAGTGGTGATCAAATCTTGTTATAAATGTGATGTTGAACATCTGTTGACTTCTAAGTGTGCCCTAAAAAGGTTTTGGAGGGTGGATAAAGTTCTGTTAATCCAGAAGGATTTTTCTGAGAATCGCGCTGCGCGCTGAGCGCGCAGGTTGCCCGCTGAGCGCGGTGCCAAATCCTTGGAACCTCTCGAGGCAGGGAGTTACGCGCTGAGCACGGACCAGGGCGCGCTGAGCGCGACCTGGGAGTTGGAATTTTGTACTTTTGACGGAAAAATTCATAACTTTAGTTTCGCTTATCGGTTTCGATAGTTCTTTATATCGATGTAAAGCCGAGGAAATATTCTACGCAATGGAAGTAAAATATGTCGATTTTACCGACCGATTAAATAATCGGGAAAGTTTGAAATGATGGAAATTATGTTTTAAATCGTGTTAAACTATTCTATTATTATAACATGATGTGTTTTGCCTAAATTAAGGTTGTTTAGCATGATATGATTGGATGTACTTTAAAAATAAAAATGAAATAGGGAGAGTGAGGAAAACATACATCTTAGCTTTTATGAACCTAGCTTGACTAAGAAGTTGATGGAATGAAACACTATTATGGAGCATGTGGTTGACTTGTGGTTTTGGTAAGGCAAGAGAAGCTTTAAGGCATTCAGCCTTGTGATTGTCGAATACAATCGTGTTATTTGTTGTAATCACGTAATCGTAACCGGTTTAGCTCGAGTGTAGTTTCAAGAGTCTCGGACTCCTCTGAAATGGATGCACAACTACTTGACAGGTTTGATTCCCCGTGCTGTACGAATGGCGCCCATGGAGCGTATGCTTGTGACGGTTAATGGCCCGTGTGAAGTGACGGTTCATAACGGTTAATGGTCCGTAGAACCCGAATCCATTCGTATGTCAAGTAGATTACAAGGATTTATGACTCGGATCGCCTTCTAGACGTAGAAGCGAGCGGGAACAGGAAATACCTTGGGATGGTTATCGATTAGTGATATTAGTGAGTTGATGAACTCATGGCATGTTTCCATATAGTGTGAAGACTATAAAGTGTGAACTCAAGAGTCCTTTCCCTTTCCCCCGGACTCGAGTTAGGATTATTAGAACCCATTTATCCGAGAGAATCTATAAGATAGGAACCCACTGAGATTTGATGTATCTCACCCCACGTTGTTGATGTATTTCAGGTGCTTCAGGTACAGAGAAGGGTAAGGACAAGGTCGTTTGATCTTTCCTTGCATGTTGATGGCTAGCTTCCGCTATGTTGTTATTTTGAGATCATTATTATGATCTAGTTCTTAGATTTTATCATTTTGGAACATCTTGTATATGTAATGCCTTAGACTTTGGTATTTTGTATTAGCGGCATTTATGTGTATAATGTGTTATCTAGGAACTTATTGTATTTCAATACCAAATACTTGGATTCATATATATAATTTGTGCTTTGATGTATGGATTTTATATATGGGTGTTATAGTTGGTATCAGAGCAGGTCGTATCCTCGACCTAGCCATGAAATAGTATAAGTATTTCTTTCCGTTTCATATACGTTGTGTCGCCATTGATCTTAAGTGTTATATTTATGGCATTGAGCATGATCAACTTAATCCTATTTGTATGACCTTTAGGAACATGGCTGAAGGACGTAGAAACACTCGTGGTAGACCCCGCACCACTCCTCAAGGGACGAATCCGCCGGGCGGCGACGACAATGCTCCTCTGTATCAGTTTATGCAACAGATGCAACAGCAACAAAATCTATTCATGCAGCAAATGGTGCAACAAATGAATGGAGGTTTGCATCCTACGGTAGTTGTTCCAGAAGCTGAAGGTGGGAAATTCTGGGATTTTATCCGCATGAATCCCCCAGAATTTCATGGTGGATTAGATCCCGTGAAGGCTCACGAATGGATTTCTGGTATGGAGAGGATTTTCTTGATAGTCCAGTGCAGCGAGGAGAACAAAGTGTTGTTCGCCTCTCACTCATTGAAGGGCCCTGCTATGAGATGGTGGGAGAGTGCCTCTGCTTTAATGGTTATTCAGGAAGTGCCAAAGGTTTGGGAGCAGTTCAAGGTTGTTTTCATGGAGAAGTATTTTCCGAGCTCTTTGAGAACTCAGAAAGAGTTTGATTTTCAGCAACTAAGACAAGGTAGTATGACTGTGGCCAGTTATGCTGAAAAGTTTGAAGACATGGCTGCTTATTCTAGGCAGGCTATGTATGCTCCAGAAAAGAGGTGGAAGGTGAACCAATTTATTTTTGGACTTAGAGCTGAAATATCCCATAGTGTATCTCAGAGGGAGTTCACTACTTATGACGAAGTTTTGAGAAAATGCTATGTAGCTGAACATAGTTTGAAGAAAGTCCACGCGGAAGGTGTTACGAGTAGAGCGAATCAAGAGGATCGCGGAAGATCCAACCAACAATTCAGGCCTAGGCAACAAGCCTTCAAAGGAAAGCAAGTTCAAGATTCAAGGGCGAGTACACCTCCGGTGTGTCGCACTTGTGGAAGGATGCATTATGGAAGGTGTGGTATAGACAATGTGAAGTGTTACCAATGTCAGAAGACGGATCATCTGAAAAGAGATTGTCCTCAGAATAGGACTCAGACACAAGGAAGGGTTTATACCTTAGATGCAAGGAAGAAGAAGAGTGACAATTCCTTAACTGCCGGTACGTGCTTCGTTAACGGATTTCCTTGTTTTGTTCTATTTGATTGCGGAGCTACACACTCTTTTGTATCGATGCAATGTATGAAGCGACTTGGGTTGAGGTCCGTTCCTTTGTCTCCTCCTATGGTGGTCACTACCGCCATGGATGAAATAGTTGAGACACCGTCGATGTGTGAAAATTGTGTTTTGTCTGTGGACGGTAGAGTTTTTCAGATTGATCTTATTTGCTTACCACTTAAGAAAGTTGATGTTGTTTTGGGAATGGATTGGCTTTCTGCTAATTCGGTGTTTATTGGGTGTGAAGAAAAGCTCATCATCATTCCATCTGTTGATGCTACCCCGAAAGATGTCTTAACAACTATTCTAGAAGGTACGGTTAGTATGGTAAATTTCTTGTTTGAAGAAGAGAAATCGTTTCTGTTGTTTATCACTAAGGAGGGTAGTACCGATCTTCAAGTGTCAAATATCCCAGTTGTTTGCTAGTTTTCCGAAGTCTTCCCTGAAGATGTCATTTCTCTTCCTCCGGAGAGAGAAGTGGAATTTTCGATTGACCTGGTACCGGGAACGGCCCCTATATCCCTTTCCCCGTACCGGATGGCGCCTTTGGAGTTAAGGGAATTGAAGGACCAGTTAGAAGGGCTTATGGCGAAACATTTTGTGCGGCCTAGTGTTTCACCGTGGGGAGCCCCAGTTTTGTTAGTGAAGAAGAAAGACGGCAGAATGCGATTGTGTATTGATTATCATCAGCTGAATAAAGTCACCATTAAGAACAAGTATCCCTTGCCAAGGATAGACGACCTATTAGATCAATTGAAAGGAGCCTGCGTGTTCTCGAAGATTGATTTGAGGTCGGGTTATCACCAAATCTGAGTGAAGAGTTCCGATGTACCTAAGACTGCATTTAGGACCCGTTATGGTCATTACGAATTCTTAGTGATGCCTTTCGGTGTGACTAATGCTCCAGCTGTCTTTATGGATTATATGAATCGGTTATTTCAAGCTTACTTGGATCAATTTGTCGTGATCTTCATTGATGACATTCTTATCTATTCCCGTACTCCACAAGAGCACGAGGGACATTTGAGAATCGTCTTATCGATCTTACAAGAGAAGCAACTTTTTGCCAAGTTAAGCAAGTGCGAGTTCTGGATGTCTGAAGTTAGTTTTCTTGGTCACGTTATATCACAAGGTGGTGTAGCGATGGATCCGTCAAAGGTTGAAGCTGTGATTAATTGGGAAAGACCGAAGAATGTATCAGAAATTAGAAGTTTCTTGGGATTAGCAGGTTATTACCGAAGATTTATCAAAGGCTTTTCACAATTGGCGTTGCCAATGACTAAGCTTACTCGGAAGGACTGCCCCTTTGAGTGAGATTCGGCGTGTGAACAAAGTTTTATGAGTTTGAAGGAAAGATTGACTACAGCTCCCGTTCTGATTATTCCTGATTCTAGCAAATCTTATGAAGTGTTTTGTGACTCGTCCAAGATGGGTTTAGGAGGCGTATTAATGCAAGAAAGTCACGTAGTGGCCTATGCTTCTCGTCAATTGGAAGTCCACGAGAAGAATTATCCAACCCATGATTTGGAATTAGCGGCGGTGGTGTTTACCTTGAAAGTGTGGCGTCACTACTTGTATGGTGTGCATTTTGAGTTGTTTAGTGACCACAAGAGTTTGAAATATCTCTTTGACCAAAAGGAGTTAAACATGCGTCAAAGGAGGTGGATGGAGTACTTGAAAGATTATGATCTAGATTTAAAATACCATCCGGGTAAAGCAAACAAGGTGGTCGATGCCTTGAGTAGAAAAGTTTTGAAGAAGGCCGATTTAATGATGTTAGAGTACTCTTTGTTGGAGAAGTTTAGAGATTTAAACCTCAATTTTGTGTGGACTCCAAATGGTGTGATCATGGGGAATTTGAATGTTAATTCTACTTTAAGAGTTGAAATTCAACAAGGACAATTATTGGATGATAAATTGCAAGAGATGTTAGGTCAACCGGGTTTTGTGCATGCTAATGATGGGATGATTATGTTTAATCAAAGAGTTTGTGTTCCGAACGATGCGACCTTGAAAAGGAAGATTTTGGAGGAAGCGCATAAGGGTGCTTTTACTATTCATCCGGGTTCCTCAAAGATGTACCGAGATTTGAAGAAGGACTATTGGTGGTCCGGCATGAAAAGAGACGTTGCGGTCCTTGTGTCGGAATGTGCGGTATGCCAGCAAGTTAAGATTGAACACCAAAGACCGGGCGGATTGTTACAACCCTTAGATATTCCAGTGTGGAAATGGGATAGTATTTCCATGGACTTTGCGGTAGGATTACCCCGTACTCATAATGGTTATGATTCGATTTGGGTGATCATTGATCGTTTGACGAAATCGGCGCATTTCTTGGCCGTGAAGACTACCTTCAAGGCAAGTCATCTTGCGAGGTTGTTCATTGCGGAAATTGTAAAATTGCATGGTATTCCCTCTAATATTATGTCGGATAGAGATCCGAAGTTTACTTCAAGGTTTTGGAAAGTTTTTCAACAAGCTATGGGGACGAAGTTGCGTTTGAGCACGTCTAATCATCCATAGACGGATGGTCAGACTGAACGAACAATACAAACAATGGAGGGCATGTTGAGAGCTTGTGTGTTAGAGAGTAAGGGGAATTGGAAAGAACTTCTACCATTAATTGAGTTCTCTTATAACAATAGTTACCATGCGAGCATTGGAATGGCTCCGTATGAAGCGTTGTATGGAAGAAAGTGTAGGACACCTTTGTGTTGGGCGGAAGTTGGGGAAGATAGAATCTTAGGACCCGAAATCATCCAAGAGACTATGGAAAAGATTCGAATGATTCGCGAGAAGATTAAGCAAACGCAAGATCGACAAAAGAGTTATGCGGACAACCGTAGAAGACCTTTGGAATTCGAGGAAGGTGACCATGTGTTTTTGAAAGTTACTCTGAGGTTGAGATTGAAGGGACCGTTTAAATCACGTAAGTTAAGTCCGAGATACGTGGGACCGTACCAAATCTTGGATAGGATCGGCGAAGTAGCTTATAGATTAGCCTTACCGCCCTCCATATCGGAAATGCATGATGTGTTTCACGTATCTCAGCTACGCAAGTTTGTTCCAGATCCTCTTCAGCCAGTTTTACCGGATACCATTGAGATAGAAGCAGATTTGACATTTGAACCACAACCGACCCGTATTGTAGGGAGAGAAACGAAGGTGTTAAGGAACAAGGATATTCCTCTTGTTAAGGTACAATGGGATGCGACGCATCTGGGAGATGCAACTTGGGAACTTGAATCAGAGATGCGAGATGCTTACCCTCACTTATTCAGGTAATCTTTAAATTCGAGGACGAATTTCTATTTAAGGGGGGGAGGATGTAATACCCCGTAAATTATTACACCGAATAATATTACATTGTGATCAACTGAGTCCGGTTGCTCTGAGAAATTATTTGATAAAATAATTAGAGTAACCTCGGTACTTAGAATTAATCCAATTAATATTATTTGTTTTGGAGACATTTTAATTATTGGACTCTAGAGACATTTTTGGACATTTAGTAGTATTGTTTTAATAATACTTACTATATATATATTATTCTCTCATTTGGATTAAAAAGAAAAAGAGAGAAAGAAAGAGAAAGTTGGTAAGAGAAAGAAGAAAAGAGGAAGAAAGGAAAAGAAGAGAAAACAAGGTTTTTGAAAGAAAGCTTCAAGATCATCACCAATCTTCATCCAAGCTTCACCAAACTTCTTGAGTTTCATCATCTTTATAATCTCTAGAGGTGGGTTAGCTAGAAACCATTTTCCTTTTGTTTTGGTAGTATGAGTTTTAGGTCGAAATCGTAGAAATCAATGTTTTAACGGATGGAATCGGTTAGAAATTGAAATGAATGTTTAGTATGCTCATAGAATCATGTGGGGATGATTGTTTTCATGTTGCTATATGATATTTGATGATTTTTAAATGTTAGGGTTTTAGAATAATTGGGTTTTTATGAAATGATATGTTTTGATGATAGTGGTGATCAAATCTTGTTATAAATGTGATGTTGAACCTCTGTTGACTTCTAAGTGTGCCCTAAAAAGGTTTTGGAGGGTGGATAAAGTTCTGTTATCGCAGAAGGATTTTTCGGAGAATCGCGTTGCGCGCTGAGCGCGTAGGTTGCCCGCTGAGCGCGGTTCCAAATCCTTGGAACCTCTCGAGGCAGGGAGTTACGCGCTGAGCGCGGACCAGGGCGCGCTGAGCGCGACCTGGGAGTTGGAATTTTGTACTTTTGACGGAAAAATTCATAACTTTAGTTTCACTTATCGGTTTCGATTGTTCTTTATATCGATGTAAAGCCGAGGAAATATTCTACGCAATAGAAGTAAAATATGTCGATTTTACCGACCGATTAAATAATCGGGAAAGTTCGAAATGATGGAAATTATGTTTTAAATCGTGTTAAACTATTCTATTATTATAACATGATGTGTTTTGCCTAAATTAAGGTTGTTTAGCATGATATGATTGGATGTACTTTAAAAATAAAAATGAAATAGGGAGAGTGAGGAAAACATACATCTTAGCTTTTATGAACCTAGCTTGATTAAGAAGTTGATGGAATGAAACACTATTATGGAGCATGTGGTTGACTTGTGGTTTTGGTAAGGCAAGAGAAGCTTTAAGGCATTCAGCCTTGTGATTGTCGAATACAATCGTGTTATTTGTTGTAATCACGTAATCGTAACCGGTTTGGCTCGAGTGTAGTTTCAAGAGTCTCGGACTCCTCTGAAATGGATGCACAACTACTTGGCAGGTTTGATTCCCCGTGCTGTACGAATGGCGCCCATGGAGCGTATGCTTGTGACGGTTAATGGCCCGTGTGAAGTGACGGTTCATAACGGTTAATGGCCCGTAGAACCCGAATCCATTCGTATGTCAAGTAGATTACAAGGATTTATGACTCGTATCGCCTTCTAGACATAGAAGCGAGCGGGAACAGGAAATACCTTGGGATGGTTATCGATTAGTGATATTAGTGAGTTGATGAACTCTTGGCATGTTTCCATATAGTGTGAAGATTATAAAGTGTGAACTCAAGAGTCCTTTCCCTTTCCCCTGGACTCGAGTTAGGATTATTAGAACCCATTTATCCGAGAGAATCTATAAGATAGGAACCCACTGAGATTTGATGTATCTCACCCCACGTTGTTGATGTATTTCAGGTGCTTCAGGTACAGAGAAAGGCAAGGACAAGGTCGTTTGATCTTTCCTTGCATGTTGATGGCTAGCTTCCGCTATGTTGTTATTTTGAGATCATTATTATGATCTAGTTCTTAGATTTTATCATTTTGGAACATCTTGTATATGTAATGCCTTAGACTTTGGTATTTTGTATTAGCGGCATTTATGTGTATAATGTGTTATCTAGGAACTTATTGTATTTCAATACCAAATACTTGGATTCATATATATAATTTATGCTTTGATGTATGGATTTTATATATGGGTGTTACAATGATGGTGGTGATAATGAGTTTCTTCATCTTTCCTCTTCTTCCTTCTCTTTTCTCTCCTCTCCCTCTTTCGTTTTTCCTCTTTCTCACGTTTTTTCTTATTCTTTTTCTTCCTGATAACTCTCTCTCTCTTCTTCCTAAAATTCTTATCTTATCTTTACCACCACACAAACATGTGACATATAATATTATAATATTAAGTAGTGATAGAAAATATCTTAATTGATAGTTTATCTTCTAGTACAAATTAACCAATTATTAAGGTTACCAAAATGTCCATTCTTGTACTTACTAATGGTCATTTTCTTTTAATAATAATTGATCTCTTTAGATACCACTGGTTACTCTAATGGTCCTAACTGACAACATTTTGAGTACATATGAGCTCTAATTGTTCCATCTGACAAAAGATAAATTACATAGGATTTCAGAACTGACAACCAACTGAGCATTTAAGGGTATAAGAGATATTGTATATAAAATTTAAACACATTGTATCAAGACTATTATTATAAATATTTGCATACGGTTGATCCAAATCAAAATTAATAGGCTAAAATACAGTTTTGGTCCCCCTGTTTGTCAAAATTCACGATTTTGGTCCCCTGTTTTTTTTTAATAGTTTTGGTCCCCCACCCCTCACTATTCATGTACGGACGGGTACTGTTCATGTACGGACATGTACGGACAAGTTACTGTTCATCACTTTTTTTGGGCCAAAATTGGAGTGGGGGACCAAAACTGTTAAAAAAAAAAATAGGGGGACCAAAACCGTGAATTTTGCTAAACAGGGGGACCAAAACTGTATTTTAGCCAAATTAATATTTACATACGAAAAAATATTTGGTTGAACCAGATATTTGTATATATGGAAAAATTATATTTATGCTCTAAATATAAATAAAAATATGTTTTTCGTTTAAAATAATAAACTTTATTTGTTAAATAATTTTGTCTTTCTATTTTTTCATTCTTATTACATATTAGAAACAAATGAGTGTCACACGTCAGTACTAGTGCGAACGCATGAGTATCCAGAGCAGAATCTGTGCGAACGCACGAGTTATTACATTTTTTTGTATAAATAAAGAAAATAAGTAAATATATTTAAAATAATGTATGAATCCAAACACGGGCAAAATGTGTTTATTTATTTTACTAATATTTATTTATAAAATCAAAACAATATTTACAAATATTATGTTATTAGTCGATATTTACAAAACTAAATGATTGCATAAATATTTTTATAAATAATGTCAAAACATGATTAATTATTACATACGCAAAATATACGGTTGATCCAAATATTTGTATATATGGAAAAAAAATATTTATGCTCTAAATATAAATAAAAATATATTTTTCTTTTGAAAATAATAAATTTCTTAGGTAAATAATTTTGTCTTTATTTTTTTATTTTTTCATTCTTATCCAGAACAGAATTCGTGCGAACGCAAAAATTATTACATTTTTATATGAATGAATAAAATAAAAATATATATAATTAAAATAATACATGAATCTAAACACGAGTAAAATATGTTTATTTATGTTATTCATATTTATTTATACATATAGTATTGTTGTAATCATTTCAGTGATATATGTTATTAATGATAAATAGAATTTTTAAATTAACGAGTGAATCTTAATTTTTTTTTTAATGGGAACAAATTTGTTTTAACCAAATAATTTATAAATAATGTAAAAACAAAAATAATATTGTATACAAGAAAATATACAGTTCATCCAAATATATTTATGTACGAAAAAATTATATTTATAACTCGTATATAAATCAAAATATGTAATTTTTTAAAAAATAATAAACTATTTTAGAAAAGCAATTCTCTTTTTCTTTCTTACACAAACATGTTATTGATCGTGTGCAATAATTAACATTTTTTGGAAAGTTAAAATTACAGTGTGGAAAGAATAATAATAAAATTAGTGTTATTATTTTGCATCTCCTATATTGTCATTTTTTATAGTATATGGTAACAAAATAGCTACTCAACTTCAATTTGGCATTTTATCTTTACTCTATAACTGTTTTTATTCTCAACTTTCACTGGATATATAATTTTTTTTGATAGGCAATTTGTATTAATGGGAGAAACAGGGGTTCTCCAACCCTTAACAAAAAAACCCATTAAAAGAGGGAAAAAAGATCAACTAAAAAGGAAATTACAAAAAATCTAATGGATGATACATCCAATCATAGAAAGTACACCTCTTGCGAACAATTTCTAACCATCTCCAAGAAATAGAAATGATACGGTTAAAAACTTCATCCGTGTCCCAATCAAATCCGTTGAAAATAATATTATTCCTCATGCTCCATATGCACCAAGACGAGACCATCCATAAATAACCACTCATGTCGTCTTTACCTTTGTGGTGCGGAGCAAGGAACCATAACAAAGCATGATTGCAAATATTATCGGCATAAACCGGATGAACACCTAACCAAACAGAAATTTTCGACCACAAATTCTGAACTAATGGACAATTAAGAAAAAGATGCAAGGCATCCTCATCAACAAGGTTACACAAAACACACACCTTGTCTTGAGAAGAAGCAATAATGCCCCTAGAAGAAAGGTTGGAACGAGTCGGCAATCTATCTCTAACTAACCTCCATGAGAAAATCTTGACCTTTGAAGGAACATTTGTTTTCCAAGTCACTTTCAAAAATAAAGAATCTGCATGGTGAAGAGAAGACCCAGGAATAGACTCCAAAAGTTTAGCGTAAGAGCTTTTCACCGAAAAATCCATGGACGGGTCCAGAAGCCATTGCCAACGATCCTCGACTAACTGCCCAACTGGACTGCCATCAACCAATAACAGCAACGAAGAAATCTGGTCCTGCGAGACAACTGTATCAGGCAGCCAGCAGCTAACAAAATTCCAATGCCACTGATCATTATGCCAAAAACCGTAATCTGCGATCATTCCGTCTTTTTTTGCGGCAGCATTATACAAACTAGGAAAAGAAAACTCCAATGGATGATTATCACACCAGATAGCCTTCCAAAATGGAATATTACCTCCTCTGCCTAGAAGCGGCTTTACACGCAAACTAAACGGTAAAGAATCTCCAAACTTTTTGCAATTAAGAAGGTCCTTCATCCAAATCGAAGCTCCCTTGGGATGAATACTCGGGTCCGACTCCAACGCCCAAAAACCAAGGCTACCGTATCTACTATTTAGAAACTTCCTCCAAATTTCATTTCCTCCATTGAGAAATTTCCAAAGCCACTTTGAAAGGAGAGAATTATTAAACAATCCAATATATAATTGTTATATGAGCTATTTTTATTTATAAGAAGAAAGGGTAGGGAATGGGTTATAGGCTTATAGTTGATTAAAAAAAATTAAAGTAAAAAATTTATACATTGTATCATTATAGCTACTCAACTTTGCTTTTCATCTTTTCTCTATCATTTTTTTAATCTCAAATTTCATCTGATATAAATAAAAAATATCCAATAAATATACAGAGATGGTGAAAAATTTCAGCCACATAGGTTAAATGCCACCAAAATGTTCCGCGCCTTATAAATATAATGCTCCTTTCGCTCTTTCTCAGTGAACTCAATTCCACGACCTCTTAAACATTTATATTACTACTTCAACTAATGCAGTTTTAAAAAATATCACTATTAAAAAGGAATTAACAAATAAGAAAGTTTTGTCTTACATTTTAAAAACAACACACCAATATCCATGCGAATGCACGAGTATATCGACAAGAATCCGTGTAAACGCACGTGTTATTACAATTTTTGTAGAACTGAAATTATAAAAGTAATTATATCTAAAACAATATATGAATCCAAACACAGGAAAAATGTATTTATTCATGTTACTAATATTTATTTAAACAATTAAAATAATATTTACAAAAACTATTTTATTAGTTGATATTTATAAAACTAAATGATTGCATACATATTTTTATAAATAATGGAAAAGAAAAATTAAAATTTATATACAAAAAAATATACGGTTGATCCAAATATCTGTATATATAGAAAAACTATATTTATGCTCCAAATATAAATAAAAATATGTTTTTCTTTTAAAAATAATAAACTTTATTGGTTAATTATTTTGTCTTTCTATTTTTTTTTCATTCTTATCACATTTTAGAAATGAATGCGTATAACCTATCAGTACCCATGTGAACCCGCGGGTATCCAGACCAAAATTTGTGCGAACGCACGCGTTATTATATTTTTTCTATAATAAAATAAAATAAAAGTAAATATATTTAAAATAATGTATGAATCCAAACACGTACAAAATGTGTTTATTTATGTTACTGATATTTATCTTACATATAGTATAGATGTAATCATTTCACTATTATATGTTATTAATGACAAATATTTTTTTTTTAAATTAATGGGTGAATCTTAATTTTTTTTTTAAATGGAACAAGTTTTTTTATCCAAATATCTTTATAAATACAATCAAAACAAAAATTATATTACATTCAAGAAAATATACCATTCATCCAAAATATTTGTATGTAATGATAAATTATATTTATAATTTGTATATAAATCAAAATATGTCTTTCTATAAAAAATAATAAATTATTTTAAGAAATCCATTTTATTTTTCGTTTTTACATTCTTATTATATTTTAAAAACAAATACGCGTCGCACACACTAGTTTAAGTCAAATATGAAAAACTTATCTAATTTGACTATTTTTATAAATAGTAAATCTTTGATTCCAATAAGATAATAATAAGTGAATAAACAAACATGTTATTGATTATGTGAAATATATAACATTTTTGGAAGATTGAAATTACATTGTGGACAGAATAATAATAATTTTAGAGTTATTATTTTTCATCTCCTCTATCGTTATTTTGTTTTATAATATATGGTAACAGTATAACTACTCAACTTGGCTTTTCATCTTTAATCTATAATTTTTTTAATTCTTTAATAGTTACATGTTTTATTTTTATTTATAAAAAGAGAGGGTATGGAAATAAGTTACAGGCTTATAGCTTGTTAAAAAAAATCAAAGTAAAAAAATTATATATGGTAATTTTATAGCTACTCCACTTTGTTTTTCATTTTTTCTCTATCATTTTATTGAATTTCAAATTTCAACTGAGATAAGTAAAAAATATCCAATAAATATATCGAGATGGTGAAAATTTTCTGTCACATAGATTAAATGCCACCAAGCTTTTCTACGCCCTTTAAATATAATGATCTTTTCTCTCTTCCTCAATTGACTCATTTCTCAAATCAACAAGAGAACAAAATGATGAGTTTTCTCAATACTGTAGCGAGCGATTTTGGACGCGGTTCTTAAGCGCTGGTCGCTCTCTGCGGTTTGAGCTTTAACTACAGGTCGATTCATTTTTTATCCTATTGTGAGATGAATAAGGAAGGGAAATAGATGTCTCCAATTAACCCTGCTTTGCATACTGAGTTTAAACAACGGTCTGTTAGGTTACGGATGCTATCAATGTGGGGGGCCTTTGTACTGGTTATTTGTATTTTCGCCAATACTGTTTTCTTTCTTTTTTACCTGGGCAGAAGGTTTCTAGCGGGGAACAAGGATTAGGATGTTAGGACTGATGCTTTTGAAATACTGCTTTTGATTGATGGAGATATGGGATTTGGGTTTTTTGTTGATTGCGCTCGCTAAGATCTTTTCTTTCGATCTTATGCCTACGTATTCCCGTTTACCGAAACAGGGAAATCAGAGCGTTCGTAGTTCCTCCTATTCTATGGGAGGAAATTGGTTTTTGGTGTCTTGTTCAAAGCCCAAGACGTGAAGCGAAAGGTGGTTTGTATCTTGTTCAAAGCCCAAGATGTGAAGCTGAAGGTGATTTGTGTCTTGTTCAAAGCCCAAGACGTGAAGCTGAAAGACCTCGACTTTAGAGAGAATTTGTCATCTCTAAAGAGGGGAGAAGGAGAATTACTTTAACTGGGATACGCGGATCCGAGCAATGCCATAATTTCCGAAGAAATGGTTTTAACCTGAAGGAGAAGACTTTAACTCAGTGTAGGCAATGCCATCTTTCCTTAGGAATTTCTCATGCTAAAAGAGGGACAGTGGCATGGATATAGATGATCTAGAGGCTTGCCGCTTACAGCGATTAGATGAAGGGAAAGGAGTTGTTGATGTTTGTGTACTGTGAATGAGGCACAGCTTCGATGCTAAAAGGTTAATTGGATCAACCAGTGGTTTTCTTATACAAAGCCTAAGAGGAGGCTAATTTCCGCTAGGAAAATCATTATACAAAGCCTAAGAGGAGGCTATTTTGTGTCTCGTACAAAGCCCGAGAGAGAGGCTAAAAGTTTTGACTCAACAAGAGAGGCTCTGTATCTCGTACGAAGCCCGAGATGGAGGCTAAAGCGTTATTTGACTCCGCTAGGGAGAGTCATTGTACAAAGCCCAAGAGGAGGCTATGTCAGTTAAGTGATAGGTCCAGTATACTGATTTTGAAAGAGAAAATCAGTTCTTATATGAGCATCACTGTACTCATGGGTTAGATCTGAGGATCGGGGTGGTCTCCTTTTCTTTGAGGAAACTGGAAATCCAAAGGGTGTTGAGACTGTCCGAGTCTGCGGGTTTCCTTCCTATTTTAACAAAGGGGTCACTTGAGAATGTCTTTTGAGACTCAAGGAAGTTAGACTGTCTGTGTCTAGAGTTTTATCTTTTGGTACTATGTTTTGAGAAACAGTAGTAGACTCTATGAAAGGACTATTCTATGGAGATGACTAAGTTCTGTTCCTATACCTCTAGGAGGTCGTCGGGACAATTTGTACGAAGCCCAAGAGGAGGCTGGAAACTTTTAAGAAGCCGACGGGTCCTTGTACGAAGCCCAAGAGGAGGCTATCATTCCCGGAGGAAGAGATCATTATACGAAGCCTAAGAGGAGGTTGTGAATACTTCTAAGAAGCCGTAGGGTCCTTGAATAATGCCCAAGAGGAGGCCGATGCTTTTAAGAAGCCCGTGGGTCTATCATCTCCTTTCCATTAGGAGAGATAACTCTTTTAAAGAAAAAAACCACTGGTAAACGTGCAAGGTTTACTATCCAGCGTCTTTTAACTTTTGAAGAGGGTTCCTTAGTTAAGGTCCAAGATTATGACCGTAGTGGGTACCCAAACCCCGAGACATTCAAGGCAAGCTATCCATAAGGAATAGATCAAGTCAGGAAAGTTCGAGAATTTGGAAGAAACTCAAAGATGCCATTCACGGAGAATACATTCATCTTGGGGAGTAGAGCTTCTTGACGATTCCTAAGGAGGACAGCCGAAGAGAAGACTGTATCTGGTGCTCCTATTGGGGATCTAGGCGTCTACTTCTACGAATAAATGAAACAGCGTCACCTAGTTCTAGACGTAGTAGTCGGGGAAACTCGAAATATCTATACTATTATTACACAGTAGATATGAGTTTATGAAAGGAGACTTACAGTGAGCAGCCCCACAATACAGTTTATAATATGAAAGCAGTAAATGAAAGCGATAACCACTTACTCGGTTGGAGTGCTTCTATGCTGTTTGGTTAGTTGTTCAACAAAGAAAGATTGAAAACAACAGTATATTCAAAATCAAAGGAGAAAGTGCTTTGAAAAAGAAAGATTTGGGGCTTACAGCTCAAGGAGAGGCCCAGGGTTTTATCAGTGAGCGCACTGTTTGACTTTGTACAACGGGACTTATACAAGTGACTGGGGCCCAAAAAGGTTTTCTGTACAAAGGGATGGGTCTTACACTCTCTCAAGAGGCCCAAAGTGTTTTGAATGGGTCTTATAGCTCAAGGAGAGGCCCAAATGATTTTTATTTTTAAACGGGCGACGATCGCGCCGTTTACTTGTACAGAGGGACTTATACAATGAGTGAGGCCCAAAAAGTTTTTGTACAAGGGGTGATGGGTCTTACACTCTCTCAAGAGGCCCAAAAAGGTTTAAAGAAAAAAGAGTGGGGCTTATAACACGAGGGTAGGCCCAAATGATTTTTCGTTTAAAAATGGCGATCGCGCCGAGGTTTTCTTTTAACGCAGAGGGACTTATACAATAAGTGAGGCCCAAAATGTTTTGGTTAAAAGGGGATTGGGTCATACACTCTATTAGAGGCCCAAAGTGTTTTGAAAATGATTTATGAGGGTTGAATTAATCCAAAACCCTAATTTGTTTTCAAAATGTATTTAATTGAATAAAAATTCAATTAAAATGATCAAAAATTGTTTAACACATGGAAAACAAATTGTGATCTTGGATTAATGCTTCAAAAATTAAGTATTGACCTACAAAATAATTAGAAAGCATTAAAAGTTGCAAAATCAATGTAGAAAAAATATTTAAAATGCCAAAAACAATCAAAATATTAATTCTTTACAAAAATATCAATTATATGAAATAAATAATATTTTTGGGATTTTTTGTGAAAATAAAATATTTTTACATTTTTGTGAATTATTAAAAAAAGAATCAACTCAAAATCATTAAAACTCAGAGAGAAATTAATTTTTGAATCAATTAAACAAAATCACAAAATTCAAATATTTGAATTTATGAAAAATGGCGCCAAGAACAGCTGAAGAACACGCGCGTGTTCTTGGTTTCTCAGATTTGCATTTTCTATCCAATCTCCATGAATACGTAATCATATCATGCAATCCACATATCATTATGCTCGTCTCAACCTCACGATCATGTCTATGTACTTTAATTTCATTTAAATTAAACATACAACAAGAAATCACGAAGAGACCTCAAGAACCCTAATTTCTGCATGAAGGCTAGGATTTTTGATACACGATTCAAACAATGCAATTAATTGAGGGAAAACATTCCATGCATGATTATGAACATATGGCCAAATTATTGTGCGAGGAAATATGCATAGATTGAGAGATGACCAAGTATGTGCTTACCTCTAGGCCGTGACAGCAAATTCAAAGTGATTTTTGATTTGGAGGTGTTACAGATGAGTGGTGATGATCTGAACAGCTTCCCTACACCCTATGGATTGTGTTTGGATGGTTGGACTTGATTGAAATTGGCTGGATCATTTTGTGGTACCTCAGCTGCACTTTGGTTAAAACCTTGAGCAACCAGCTGGTGATTTTGTGAAATTGATGTTTCAGAAGTAATCTAAGTGTTTGATCAGCTCATATGTGATGTATGTGAGGTGTGTGAGTGATTGGTTTGATTGGAATTGCTCTTAAACTCAAAACCCGATAGTGACTTGCCTTAGAAGGCAAAATTGGAGTGAAAGAAGAGATTTTGAGGAAAGCATCTGTTAGATGACTTTGGTGTACTCAAACTGATCACAATTGAGCTCTATTTATAGTAGAGCAAGTTTGTTTTGCAAGGAATAGTGCATGGCAGCTGGTAAGTAGGTTTGGCCAATGTTGGCAAATGAAAATCCAAGTCTCCTCTAGCCATTGACTAGAGGTTAGGGCACAGAGCTTTGGTCCCCTTGGTCTTGGATAAGTCTTGACTGATTTCAGATGAGAATGGCTCAGTCCATGCCACCTTGATGGTTCCATTGAATGCCTCATTCCAAATTTGAAGTCTTGTCCCTATTTTGGCCATTCTAGGTTCAACATGCTATTTCTTGTTCCATGGACTTTGGAGGCTTGGCTCAGTGATTGTCCCCTTTAGATTCAATCCTCTGAGGTGTCCAAGTGGATAGGAGCAATTGAATTTGGCTTATTTTGGCAAATCGACCAAAGTTGCAAATTCTGCCTTGCCTTGACAGATTTCAGCAAGGCAACTTGGCAATGTTGTATCTCATGGTGTAGGTGGAATTTGGCAATGTTCTTGGCCATTTTGGAAAGCTCTTACATGATACAACAACTGTTTGAACAAGTTTGGTTTTGATCTCTTTTGATTCCAAGTTAAAAATCCCCCTACATTTGGCAAAAAGTGAGGCAGAATCTGACTTAGTGAAAATTTCACTAAGTGTTGGAAAAAGTGACATTTTCACTTTACAGCCACTTTGATCACTCCATAACTCAAAATCCTTAATGAATTGGAATGACCTGTAGTTGAAGTTTTTGTAGGTGATAATGAGGGCTACAAATCCATCTTTGGATGAGAAAAAATGGCCTTGTGGTTTAGGAGTTATGGTCCTTCAAAGTTGGTACCTTTGCCACTTTATTTTTAACTTAGAAAAATTTCTAAGTTTTATGGTTACCCCTTTTACAAATTATCTCACTTTTCTTGATTTTTCTTGATGAATGATGATTCAAATCATACATTAACATCATTTTAGGGTTAAAAATCCATTTTGGTGAAAAATCTCAAAAAGTCAAAGTTGACTTTTGTGCACAGTTGACTTTTTATCAAATGAATTCCAAACTGTGCAATTCTTCAGGAAATCATGTCCTTGACCTAAATCAAACTTGATGGACATGTTCCATGGGTGTCATAGGGTATATTCAATCATGTATTAGGGTTTGGGAGCATGCCCTTGTCAAAAGTCAAAGTTACAGTTGACTTTTCCCTTAAAACCCTAATTGTGGTGCAGATGAAATTGACACTTGTTGCTCAAACTTCTTGGATCAATCCATTGTTCCAAATGGATAAATATGGTATATTAGAGACCCTCAAATCATCTCTTGAGGTCTTGGCTCATGGTTTGTCCCAAAAGTCAACTTAGGGGTGAATTAGGTCAAGAAACCCTAATTCCTGATTTTTGATGAATGCATCCCTTGAGGCAAAATTGACTTGATGCATGGGTTCATGAGGTTCCATGAAGTATATTAGGTTATGTTTTGGATCATTGCCTTGTTCCCAGATGAAAATTTCCATCTGGAGGCCCTGGTCGACCAAAACCCTAATTTGGTGACACTGTCGATCTTGAGACTTGATCCACCTAGAAGGGAGCAGCCTTGTGCTTAATCCTTGAAGTGGGAGTCCTTTTTGATCCATGGTGGATGTTTAAGAGATTATACAAGTTGAAGATCATGTCATTTCTTGATTGATCCTTTGTCTAAGCACTCAGAGAGGGCTTGAAACCCTAATTTTGATTGTAGTGGATGCTCACCCATCTTTGGGGAGACTAATGAAGCATAAAGGTACATCCATATTGTGATGATGATTTTCACAATGATGGGAAATCTAAGTGGTCAAAATTTGGGGTATTACAGATGCCCCTATTTAATCTTCTTGGACCCGAAGGTGTGAATGACGAAGGTATTCGGGCATTCGGGGTGCAAGAGGATTAAATATCGGAATACCCGAAATTTTGATGGTGGTTATGAATGGTAGCTTACGCATTCATCTTCTTTAGATAAGCAATGATGCTTAGAAAAGGTAAACTTCCCCTCGATCTTGGTTTCCTACCAAGAACTGGTCTCAGTCTCTTTTGAAATAAACTTCCCCTCGTTCCTGGTTTCCTACCAAGGAACTGGTCTTAGTTTCTTTTGTCAATAAACTTTATTGACAAGGGACGCTATGTGTAGCGGTTTTCCTTCAAACTTCTCGCCGAATTTTCCTGGGGAGATGCCATTTGAGTAGAAAATGTTTTGTTGTCAGACTTGCTGGGGACCCCAGTCGTCTGAGTTGTAGAGTTGTACAAACTTCTCCGTTGGAGACGCCATTTGTTTCTACTGGGGAAAGCAAGTCTCTTGAGAGACTGTTTTCATTTGGGATCTTTCATCATACTTTTCTCGGGATCTTCCCGGAGAAACGCCATATGATGGGGTCCAATTTTGAGGTGCCAATGACCTTCTCATCAGTGGTTTTTCGGAGCAAAACGGGCGTGCTGCCGAATCTCTGATCACGAGGCTTTCTCTGTGGATTTTCCTTAATCCGGGAAAGCAAGGATATCATCTTTAATGGCGAAGAGTGACATCTGTTGAAGGTTCTCTGATCTTTCAGAGGTTCAAATTATCAAAGTGGCCACGTGCCGACTCTGATCTAAAGATACACTGGTGGCGAGATTGTGCAGACGCAACATTTCCTGACGAGGAAAGAACTGATAAACTCGATTGAGAAAACTATTTATCACTAGGGGACAAGACCGGCTAGAGTGATAACAATGCAATATGAAATGTAAATGCAAATAAAAAATGCATGAAGTACGTATGTATATGCTGACAAAACAGACGCGACATACAGACTAATGGATGAACACAATTGGATACTCGGCCATCGCGGGGTGAAGAAGTATCGTTGGTTCAAAATAGCAATTCCACCTTGCTTAGGAGAGATAGTCCCGTTGGGAGCTATGTTGATCGGGCTTAGGAGATGAGAACTCGGCCGAGGCGTGTCAGACGAAACAAGGTCTCTGACACAGTTGATCCCTTCATTCAGGCATACTGGCTTAGAAGGAGTACTTTGATTCTGCACTTTGAAGTCCGCTTACTTCGGGAGAAGCGATCGATGTTCTTCTGATGTTCAACAGTCAAAAGAAATGCCATCTTTAATTTAAAAGAAGAAAAAGTTTAACAAGTAAATTTATTTTTGTTTTATTTCAAGAATCGTTGATTAAGTTTAAACAACGTCGTTCTATAAAGCTAAAACAAGTAAAGAATTACAAACAAAAGCACAAGGGCTCAAATTTTATTGATAAGATGGAGATCAGCCAAACGCGTGATTCCAAAGAGTATATACAAAGTTAGAAAATGGTAATTTACAGGGAAAAGGGCTACGTTGAAACATGACGACCACTATCCTTCTACCAACTTTGAATTCGGGACATCCTGAGCTTCTGTCGAAGATGACCTTGACTGGAGTTTTCCTCCGATGGATGCTGTAACTGCTGCTGAGGGACTTGCCTCTGTTGAACATAGTTACTTGCCATTATCCCTAATTTTTGCATGGATTGTACTATGATGTTTCCATTCCATCGGGATGATTTTTTTTCATGTCTCTAACTTTTGCCTGGACCGCCCTTTCGGGTTTTCAATCCACCGAGACGTTTTTTATTTTTTTAGTTTAGGCGAAGTATTTCTTGACTACATCAACATTCGTGGGGTAGGCAAATTCCTCTCCGTCCATGGTTGCAAGTCTCAAGGCGCCGCCTGAGAAAGCTTTCGTGACCACATAGGGGCCATCATAATTTGGGGTCCATTTGCCCCGAGAATCAGTGAGAAATGATTGTATCTTCTTGAGCACGAGGTCTCCTTTCCTGAAGACACGAGGTCGGACCTTTTTGTCGAACGCCCTCTTCATTCTCTGTTGATACAACTGACCATGGCATAGTGCCGTGATTCGCTTCTCTTCGATCAGGTTCAGGCCGTCGTGTCGACGTTGACACCATTCAGCTTCGGTGAGCTTCGCTTCCATCAATACCCGGATTGATGGGATCTCTACTTCTATGGGGAGCACTGCCTCCATGCCATATACTAGAGAGAAAGGGGTTGCCCCTGTTGAAGTACGGACAGATGTGCGATAACCATGAAGAGCAAAGGGTAGCATTTCGTGCCAATCTTTATAGGTTACAACCATCTTTTGAACAATCTTCTTGATGTTCTTGTTAGCCGCTTCTACCGCTCCGTTCATCTTGGGTCGGTAGGGAGATGAGTTATGGTGTTCGATCTTGAACTCTGCACACAACTCTTTCATCATCTTATTGTTCAAGTTAGATCCATTATCAGTAATGATCTCGCTTGGAACACCATAACGGCAGATGATATTGTTTTTGATAAATCGGACCACCACTTGTCGGGTTACATTGGCGAATGACGCTGCTTCGACCCACTTGGTGAAATAGTCAATGGCTACCAGGATGAACCAATGTCCGTTTGAAGCCTTGGGCTCAATCATACCAATCATGTCGATTCCCCATATGGAAAATGGCCACGGGGAAGAAAGAACTTTGAGATGTGATGGCGGTACATGAATTTTGTCGGAGTATATCTGACACTTGTGACACCTCCTCATGTACTTGTAGCAGTCGGATTCCATGGTCAACCAATAATACCCTGCCCTGAGAATTTTTCTCGCCATTGTGTGTCCGTTGGCATGAGTGCCAAAAGATCCTTCATGAATTTCTTTCATGAGCATGTCTGCTTCTGGTCTGTCGACGCATCGGAGCAAGACCATGTCAAAATTTCTCTTATAAAGAGTGTCACCGCTCAGGAAGAAGTTTCCAGCCAATCTTCTGAGGGTATTTCTATCTTTTCTGAGTGCCCCAGATTGGTACTCTTGTTTCTGAAGGAAGCATTTGATATCGTGATACCAAGGTCTGTCGTCTATGACTGCTGCAATCGCGAAGATGTAAGCGGGCCGTTCAAGGCGCATTATGTCGATCTTAGGTATGTCATTCCATCGACCTACACTAATCATGGAAGAGAGAGTGGCTAATGCATCAGCCATGTGATTCTCATCACGAGGGATGTGATGAAAGTCGACTCTGTTGAAGAAGGGTAACAACCTTCTTGCATAGTCTTTGTATGGAATCAATCCTGATTGGTATGTGTTCCAATCTCCTTTTATCTAATTGATAACCAGAGCTGAATCGCCGTATACGTCCAAGTTTTTGATCCTTAAATCAATCGCTTCTTCGAGACCCATGATACATGCTTCGTATTCGGCCTCGTTGTTCGTACATTTGAACGTAAGTCTGGCAGTGAAAGGAATGTGGGAACCCTGAGGGGTAACAATGATTGCCCCAATTCCGTTTCCATAATGATTGACTGCTCCGTCAAAGATAAGTCCCCACTAGGAACCTGATTCTGGCCCTTCACTGGGTAGCGGTTCATCGCAATCTTTCATCTTTAGATACATGACATCTTCGTCTAGGAAGTCAAACCCGATTGATTCTCGATCGTCAATCGGTTGATGAGCCAAATGATCGGCTAAAATACTTCCTTTAATGGCTTTCTGAGCATGGTACTCTATGTCATATTCTGATAGTAACATCTGCCAACGGGCAATCCTTCCCGTAAGAGCAGGTTTTTCGAAAACGTACTTGATTGGATCCATTTCGGAGACCAACCAAGTAGCATGACGAATCATGTACTGGCGAAGACGTTTGGCCGCCCAAACCAAAGCGCAACAAGTTTTCTCAAGCATCGTGTACCGAGTCTCGCAGTCGGTGAATTTCTTGCTTAGATAGTAAATGGCAGACTCTTTCCTTTTAGTTTCGTCTTGTTGGCCAAGTACACATCCCATTGAGTCCTCTAGGACTGTGAGGTAAATGATCAGTGGTCTTCCTTCCACTGGAGGTGATAGAATCGGAGGATTCAACAGATATTCCTTGATACTGTCGAAGGCAGTTTGGCAATCTTCTGACCAAACGCAATCCTGGTTCTTTTTGAGTAATTTGAAAATCGGCGCACACGTCACGGTCATAAGGAATATGAATCTGGAGATGTAGTTCAAACGTCCCAGGAATCCTCTAACTTGTTTTTCAGTTTTCGGAGAAGGCATTTCTTGAATGGCCTTGACCTTGTCAGGATCAACTTCAATTCCTTTCTGGCTGACGATGAACCCTAGTAATTTCCCCGAACGGACACCGAAGGTGCACTTGTTGGGATTCAAGCGGAGCTTGAATTTTCTTAGACGTTTGAACAATTTTGACAGATGTTCAACGTGCTCATCCTCGGTTCTTAATTTTGCAATCAAATCATCGACATATACCTCGATTTCTTTGTGTATCATGTCATGAAACAGAGTAGTCATGGCCCTTTGATAGGTTGCCCCGGCATTCTTCAAACCGAACGACATTACCTTGTAACAAAAGGTACCCCATGGGGTAATGAACGAAGTTTTCTCCATGTCTTTCGGCGCCATTTTGATCTGGTTATAGCCCGAGAATCCATCCATGAAGGAGAATACTTTGAACTTTGTTGTGCTGTCAACCAGCATGTCAATGTGTGGTAAAGGAAAGTCGTCCTTTGGACTTGCCTTGTTCAGATCTCTGTAATCAACACACATTCTGACCCTTCCGTCCTTTTTGGGAACGGGTACGATGTTGGCTAACCATTGAGGATATTCAGATGTAGCGAGGAAACCCGCGTCGATCTGCTTCTGTACCTCCTCCTTGATTTTGATGGCCATGTCCGGGTGAGTGCGTCTCAACCTTTGCTTTACTGGCGGACATTCTGATCTCAGCGGTAAGTGATGTTCCACGATGCTGGTATCCAACCCTGGCATATCCTGATAGGACCAAGCGAATACATCGGGAAATTCTTTGAGAAGCTTTATCAAACCCTCTCTGGCAGTTGGACTGAGCAGTGCTCCGATCCTGATTTCTTTTCTCTCTTTTTCTGAACCCAAGTTTACCGTTTCCAACGGCTCTTTGTCAGGTTCGATGGACCTTTCCTCTTGTCTGAGTAGTAGGGAGATCTCTTCTGGAATTTGGTCGTCATTTTCTTCTTCAGCCTCGAATACTGGGAACTCAAAGTTGAAAGAAGGCATCGGATCGTATGTTTCAACGGGGTATAAAACAAGCAATCTGCATGACGTGATGATTCGTGTTTAGAAGATATAGAGAAAATGCAAGTGTGTGCAGTGTTTTTATTTTACTGCTTGTTTTTATTATTGAATGTTTTTTAGGATTACCATTTTCTGAAAAAGCAAAAAGGGAAAACAGCAATTAATGCGAAAATTACAGAACGAAATTATTTTATTAATGAACAAGTCGAATCTTGAAACTACAGCCCTATAAAACAAAACTCTGTCGCTTTGGGCAAAGCGAAGAGGGAAATTTACAGAAAACGAGCCCTATCAAAATATCCGTTTCACCTGGGCAGGGTGAAAGGTTTAAAGATGGCAATTACTTTGACTGACGAACGACCTTCGGAACCTCGGCGGTAACCCATTGGCGGCGAACTCCTGGTGAATCACAAAGTCTGGCACCTTCCTTGATTTGTCTTCAGAAATGACGCTGATTTCTGGTGGAGCAGGATCATTGAAATCTGTCTCCCAAGCAGAATTGTCGTAGGAGGATTCCTCTGTTGTATTTTGCATAATATTTGTGCTCTCAGCCGTATCTCCCCATCCAGTTGGCTGGATATCTTCGAGCCTGATACGAGAGCTTTCGGGAGCGGTGTACTTGACCATAAAGTCGAATTTTCCACTCGGTTGTCCCAAGGTGTCCCACACTTATGTGGAACTGGAGGAGTAATTTCTCTCGATGACGTTGACCTCGGGAAAAGCATAGTTGATGAATTCTAGTCCTGCAAATGTTGCGAATTCATCTTCATGTTGAGTAGTTTCTGAATGACCTGAGTGTTGATCCCATGACATGGTGGGGACACAGGTATTCTGTTCAATGATGCTTAGCTGAGTTTCATTACTCGGCTGACTTTCTTGCCCCAAGTTTCCTGGGTAAGGCTGCCACATTGGCAGGCCATCCATCGGGCCATAGTAATTGTGGTCAAAATTATCTTTCATCGGAGTGTCTTCCTCTAATGAATTTGGCGGAGCGCGGCATCCTTCCGGATCATAATCCCTGTATATCATTTCGACATCTGATCTTGGTATAAATCTCGGACTTTCTGTAGGAAAGCAAAAAGGCATAGGCACCTCTTCCTGAGACATATAACCGTCCTCATTAAGATAGGACTTCCACTCTTCATCTGCGTCAGAGGGATCTTCCTCATTGATAGCATGAACTGTCTGAGACACTGGGTGAAGAAAACCTCCATTGTGGAAGAAGTTTTGAAGGGGATGAAGACTTTCATCGTTGGCGGCTGTCTGGGTACAGGTCGCAGAAAAACCAAGACCCTTCTTTGTTTTATTGTCAATGGGAATGACAAGCTATCCCCATCCTGTCGTATCGATACTCTCGACCGCTTTGATAGCATCGTTGTATGAAGAAATTGAAGTTCCTTCTTTGAACTGATTGTCCTTGCTCACCGATAGTGCTTGGAACTGAGTTCCAATAACCTCCTCGGGTTCCACACAAGTAGATGATGATAAGTTGCTCACAAGCAAGGCTTGTTCACCACAAACCGTGACAAGTTGATCATTCTTGACGAACTTTAGCTTTTGGTGGAGGGTTGAAGTAACCGCTCCAGCCTGATGTATCCAAGGTCTTCCTAATAAACAACTGTATGTTGCCCGGATGTCCATGACCTGGAAAGTGATTTGGAAAGTGTGAGGACCAATAGTTATGGGAAGATCAACTTCGCCGATAACTGTTTTTCTGGATCCGTCGAATGCTTTGACGATGACCTCGCTGACTCTCATCGGAGGGCCCTTGAATGATAATTGCATCAAGGTGGACTTCGGCATAACATTCAGGGCTGACCCTGTGTCTACCAGTACGTTGGCTAAAGCATCGCCCTGGCAGTTAACTGTGATATTGAGCGCCATGTTATGACGGCGACCCTCTTCAGGTAATTCCTCATCACTAAATCCCAAATTGTTGCAGGAAGTGATGTTAGAGACAATGCTATCGAATTGTCTGATGTTACATCCTGTTCCACAAAGGCCTGCTCCAAGACTTTCCGTAGAGCCTCTCTGTGTGCTTCTGAACTAAGTAACAGTGATAATACTAAGATCTTTGAAGGAGTCTGTAAAAGCTGATCAACAATGTTATATTCACTCCTTTGGATGAGCTTCAGCATCTCATCTTTGTCTTTTGAAAAGTCAGGATTACTAGATTGACCGACTGGTGGATCAGGAATTTCTGCCTGAAGTTCCTTTTCTTTGTTGGATTCTCCAACCCCTCGGTTGAAGATTCGACCGCTCCGTGTTACACGACTGATGTCTGCAATATTCACGACGGAGGGTAATGGAATTTCCTTTCCATTCTCGATTATTGTTGCACCATATTTGTAAGGGATTGCCTTAGCTGATTCATACGGTAGTGGCCCCGGTAGATAGATGACTATGGGAACCTTATGATTTTTCTGACCATCATAAGTAACCTTGATCCGTTCCCGGTTGGGAACTCTAGATTCGTCAAGTAGAGGGATGATGGCAAAAACATCCCTGGTCCTGTGATGACCAGAGATCGTGACAACATCCTCAACTTGCTCGACAAGGTAGTTCGGCGACCAAATGATGGGTCCTGAACCTGGATATGGATGAATTTCTCCATGATCGACTTGACCCTGAAGAGCTTCTCTCACAAGGTAACACCCTTGGTTACTTTCCGAACAGACGCTACAACTGTCATAGTTGTGTGGTGGCACCTGGCCACGCCCACTTTGAATGCAATGTAACCTCACTAGGTTATCTTCCATTGATCGGACATCCTGACTTTGACGACGAGTAGGATTCCTGTGATTGATACTAATCTGCTGAGTATCTTCGTCCATGTAGATTGGCATCTACCAATGATTTAACAAGTGCTGAAGTGCCTCCTGAACAAGGGTACAACCTCGATCGTTTTCGCAACCTGCTTTACAGTTTTGATAATCATGTGATATTAGGAATCCAAGTCGGACCTGCTCAGCATGTAACTCTACCAGGTTGGTATTCATCACGCGAATGTCAAAGATCTGAACCATGTTGATTTGATAGGAGTTCCTATCATGGTAGTCTTGGATCCATCCAAGATTCATCTGACGCTGGAGGGCCTCTTGTATGAAAGAGCATCCCTGTTTGTTTACCGAGCAAATCAGACAGGAACTGTAATCGTGCCGTGGCAGATTATGATACTGGCTTTGCCTTGAGTGCATCGCCACCAAGTTGATATTCATCGCACGGATGTCGTGGTTCTGAATGACGTTGGAATTCGTGTAAACCATGTTAACTCCACGAACTCGGTGCTCTTGGATCCATCCAAGATCCATTTGTTCCTGTAGAGCTGCTTGCACTACAGAACATCCTTGGTTGTCTTTAGAGCAGATATCACACTGGTGATAATTATGAGGTGGCACATGGCCATATCCACTCTGTCTACAATGCATCTTGACCAGATTGGTCTTTAACAAGAGTACATCATGAATTTGATAGACATTGTTAGTCTCTTTCTCAATCAGATTGACTGCAGCTTTCTCATGTTGAGGCAGCGGGTTCGTAAGAACATTAGGATTCGTATCTTTGAAAGATAAGAGCCCGCTCCTAACAAGCTTTTGCATGTCGGATTTGAAATTGAGACAAGTCTCAATGTTATGCCCTGAACCTCCTTGATGATAAGGGCATGTTTGATCTGCTTTAAACCAAAAAGGCATATTTTTCGAAACTGAAAGGGGAGACTTAGTCTGGATGTGCCCCTTAGCCAGCAGTAACGGAAACAGCTCTGCGTACGTTACGGGTATAGGATTAAATCCTGGTGGCCGTGTTGTACGGTTGTTGTTATATGGAGGACGAGCCTGCTGAAGAGGCTATTGTGTCCTTTGCTGGTCAGGTTGGCTCTGTGCAACCTGAGGTTGATACATAGGAACAGGTGCGGGGCCGATAGCAGGAGTAACAGCTGCTACTGGCTGATAACGTCGCCTTTGCTTTCCGAGAGAGATATTCCCAATATCTTGCTCTTTTTTCTTAGGGAGAGCACTACCATATTTTTTAGTACCCCTCGTTGATCCAGTGTCTTTTACCAAACGTCCTTCTCGGACGGCTTCCTCAAGACGTACACCCATGCCGACCATTTCGGTGAAATCACTGGGCGCACTGGTGACCATTCGGCCGTAGTAAAATGAGCTCAAGGTCTTTAAGAAGATTTTTGTCATCTCTTTTTCCTCAAGAGGTGGACAAATTTGAGTGGCAATTTCACGCCACCTTTGAGCATACTCCTTAAAGGCTTCCTTGTCCTTTTGTGACATTGATCTGAGTTGATCTCTGTCGGGTGCCATGTCCAAATTGTACTTTTATTGTTGGACGAAGGTAGTACCAAGATCTCTGAATGTACTGATCATAGTACGGTTTAAACCCATGTACCATTTGAGTGCGGCACCGGTTAAACTATCCTGGAAGTAGTGAATCAGCAGGTCCTGATTCTCCGTCTGAGCTAACATCCGCCGAGCGTACATCACCAGATGGCTCTGAGGGCAAGAGTTACCCTTGTATTTTTCAAAGTCGGGCACTTGGAACTTGTGCGGGACTTTCACATTTGGGACCAAACAGAGGTCTGTGGCGTCCTTTCCAAATAGATCCTGACCGCGAATGGCTTGCAGCTCTTTCTGCATTTCCAAGAACTGCTCCTGGAATTCATCCATTCTGTTAAACATAGTTTCCTTCTTACCAGAAGGTGTCTGTGGTACCGTGACTATGGCAGTAAGTCTTGGCGCCTCCCGAAGTTTGTAACCTTCAGGAGTCTTCAGTATGCCCCTGGCATCTTCGCTTTCCCGAAGTTTGTAACCTTCAGGCCCAGCGGCTTCTGTTGCGATTCCCTGATCTTCAGTGATCGGCGGAACATATCCTTCCGGGATATACTTAACAGGCATGCCCCAAGGACGATCTTTCGGCATCTGATACCTGGGATCATACTTTTCTATGATGGGCGTTGAGGTGATCTCTGAGATCACAGTTCTTTGTAGCTGAGCTTCTGCCATGGCTTGTATGTCGTTACGAAGCTTTCTCATATCCTCTCTTAGAGTGTCGATTTCTTCTCTCAACTCTCTGTTCTCTTCCTCAAGATCATCCATCTTTTTCTGACGATTGGCCCGAGTATTATATGAATGAGACAATTTGACTCTAGAATCGAGACACAAACGTAAGATTCGTAGGGAAGAAGAATACGCGATGTGAGAATGATGAATGCAATGATTATATTAATTGTTGTTTTTTTTGTTTAATCAAAATAAACTTCGACAATTAGATTACAAATATCAAACACTGGGGAAACCCCTTTTTATTGAATTCCAAAGGATTACAGAAGTGGAAATACAGTAGATTACAAAGTGCAGAAACAGAAACCTAAGCTAAAGGGTCCCGAGTCCTCTTCTTTGACCGGAGCGCTTGGGCCGTTGTCGGGTTGTCATTCCTTTGCCAAGTGAAAGGAGTGAGCAAATTCCTTTGGTCATCTTGATTCTCTACAGCATGCTGCTCCAAAATTTCAATCAGAGCATCTTTCTCTTTTAGTAGTTGTTGTATTTGGATACACTCTACGTCGAGGGTGCGGTACTTGTTCTTCCAAGACCTTCTCTCCCGTTGAACTTTGTTGAGAGTAACCTAAAGCTTTTCAGTTTCCGTCATGAAGTACATGACAGATTCCCTCGGCGGAAGAATTCCGTAACGAGGATAAGGCATCTTTAGCTTGAGAGCTCTAGTTTGTACCCAGTGGAGATAAGGCTCCACCGAGACACAGTCCGGTTTTCCCAGAGACTCTCGTCCTTTCTTATGAACATGTTTCCAAGCTTGCACTATTTCCATCTTTAGTGCTCTGTCGTTTTCTCCTTCCTTGAAGAAAAGACCTTCCAGATGAACACCCAGTGGGATGTGTCTCATCTGGTATCCAAATTGACGAAGAACCAATATCGGATGATAGTTGATTCCTCCTTTAGTTCCTATGAGGGGTACGCTGGGGAAGTTTCCACAACGGTCAATGATTCTAATTCCCTCATAAATCTTATTACACCAATCTATATCAGAGTTGGTAAGAGACATGATCTTCTGCGACCAACGTAAGACACTCTTGCAATCCCAAAAAGCAGCAGACTTAGGCAAGTGAGAGATAAACCATTTGTAAAGCAAAGGTACACAGCATGTGATCTCCCCTCCGATGTACAAATTTCCCAAGTGTACAGAATGATACGCATCTGCAAGCAAAGTCGGCACAGGGTTTCCAATGAGAAAAACCTTAATAGCATTGATATCGACGAAGTTATTGATGTTGGGAAACAAAAATAACCCGTAGGTGAGCAAGACAAAGATGCTTTCAAAAGCAGTCCCATTCCCTATACTAGCGAAGTATAGAGCTTTCTTCGTCAAGAACTGGGCTGGCAAACCTTGGATGCCACCCTTAGTGGTCATGTGAGTCCTGACCTCAGACTCGTCCAAATGAATTGCTATTGCAATAGTCTGATTCTTTGGAATTTCTTCCAGTCCAGAAAATGGAGCTCGATCAGTGATATGTAAATCAGTCAGATGAGAATACTCCTCCAGCGTTGGTGATAGCTGGTAATCCGGGAATGTGAAACAGTGATAAACCGGATCGTAGAATTGAATGAGCGCGTCCATGATCCCCTTAATCACATGGACTCTTAACAGTGGTAGCAAACCACCATGCTTGGCTCTGAAAGCCTCTGGGTTAACGATCATCCTTACTAACCTTCTCAAATCCCATAGTTTTGGAACCTTGAAGGTATACTGGTGAGTTCTCCTTCTACCGAAATCCATTAGCGTAATCCTCAGCGTAATCCTCTTCTCTGATATTTGCAATCACAGTCTTAGTTTAATTTGAAAAACAGAGAGACTAGAAGAGAAAGTTTTTTGAATGTTTTAATGTTTTATTAAACGAATGCATGAATGCAGCACACAAAAACATAGAAAAAACATGGGGTCAGAGGGTCGTTGTCATGAAGTCAAGGCTCTACCCATCCCCAAAGGTTTATACTAGGGTGACTTTTGTACCTGTACTCATTATCATCAGCTCCTCCCAGGAAAGCAAAACAACAAGCGGATCGCCAGCGAGTTGTAGAGCAATCTTAGAGTAAGTGCCATTCACTGAGAATAGATCACCAGCCTCAAATGAGGGTAGTATCGCGTAACAACTATTTCCGATAGTTTCCGCAATACGAAAGGGTTTGGCTCCTCAGCTTCTCAGACTTAACAACCGGCCCATTGGCTAGAAGAGTGAATGGGTTGCGTTGGTCAGCCTCCACTGAGGTTGATGGTCGACCCCGTCGCCATCACTTATCTTAAGTGTATACTCATTCTCACCACATGCGGCATCACACGCATTCCCAGTAGCAGAAAAATAAACACGTATAGTAATTAGGAAAAGCAGTATATATATTTGTCCTAAACATCCTAGACCTTTAAAGCTATAATTCCTAAGTTCCTGATAGAAATGGGTTCCCCGGCGGAAGCCCCAATCTGTGGTATTCACACAAGTGAAGAGAAAAAAGGTTTGTCCAAGGTTTCCACCTTAAACGTTTTTAGAAAGAAGATTTGGCCCCACGGTGGGTGCCACTTTTCTGTAGCGAGCGATTTTGGACGCGGTTCTTAAGCGCTGGTCGCTCTCTGCGGTTTGAGCTTTAACTACAGGTCGATTCATTTTTTATCCTATTGTGAGCTGAAAAAGGAAGGGAAATAGATGTCTCCAATTAACCTTGTTTTGCATACTGAGTTTAAACAGCGGTTTGTTAGGTTACGGATGCTATCAATGTGGGGGGCCTTTGTACTGGTTATTTGTATTTTCGCCAATACTGTTTTCTTTCTTTTTTACCTGGGCAGAAGGTTTCTGTCGGGGAACAAGGATTAGGATGTTAGGACTGATGCTTTTGAAATACTTCTTTTGATTGATGGAGATATGGGATTTGGGTTTTTTGTTGATTGCGCTCGCTAAGATCTTTTCTTTCGATCTTATGCCTACGTATTCCCGTTTACCGAAACAGGGAAATCAGAGCGTTCGTAGTTCCTCCTATTCTATGGAAGGAAATTGGTTTTTGGTGTCTTGTTCAAAGCCCAAGACGTGAAGCGAAAGGTGGTTTGTATCTTGTTCAAAGCCCAAGATATGAAGCTGAAGGTGATTTGTGTCTTATTCAAAGCCCAAGACGTGAAGCTGAAAGACCTCGACTTTAGAGAGAATTTGTCATCTCTAAAGAGGGGAGAAGGAGAATTACTTTAACTGGGATACGCGGATCCGAGCAATGCCATAATTTCCGAAGAAATTGTTTTAACCTGAAGGAGAAGACTTTAACTCAGTGTAGAGCAATGCCATCTTTCCTTAGGAATTTCTCATGCTAAAAGAGGGACAGTGGCATGGATATAGATGATCCAGAGGCTTGCCGCTTACAGCGATTAGATGAAGGGAAAGGAGTTGTTGATGTTTGTGTACTGTGAACGAGGCACAACTTCGATGCTAAAAGGTTAATTGGATCAACCAGTGGTTTTCTTATACAAAGCCTAAGAGGAGGCTAATTTCCGCTAGGAAAATCATTATACAAAGCCTAAGAGGAGGCTATTTTGTGTCTCGTACAAAGCCCGAGAGAGAGGCTAAAAATTTTGACTCAACAAGAGAGTTTATGTATCTCGTACGAAGCCCGAGATGGAGGCTAAAACGTTATTTGACTCCACTAGGGAGAGTCATTGTACAAAGCCCAAGAGGAGGCTATGTCAGTTAAGTGACAGGTCCAGTATACTGATTTTGAAAGAGAAAATCAGTTCTTATATGAGCATCACTGTACTCATGGGTTAGATCTGAGGATCGGGGTGGTCTCCTTTTCTTTGAGGAAACTGGAAATCCAAAGGGTGTTGAGACTGTCCGAGTCTGCGGGTTTCCTTCCTATTTTAACGAAGGGGTCACTTGAGAATGTCTTTTGAGACTCAAGGAAGTTAGACTGTCTGTGTCTAGAGTTTTATCTTTTGGTACTATGTTTTGAGAAACAATAGTAGACTCTATGAAAGGACTGTTCTATGGAGATGACTAAGTTCTGTTCCTATACCTCTAGGAGGTCGTCGGGACAATTTATACGAAGCCCAAGAGGAGGCTGGAAACTTTTAAGAAGCCGACGGGTCCTTGTACGAAGCCCAAGAGGAGGCTATCATTCCCGGAGGAAGATATCATTATACGAAGCCTAAGAGGAGGCTGTGTATACTTCTAAGAAGCCGTAGGGTCCTTGAATAATGCCAAAGAGGAGGCCGATGCTTTTAAGAAGCCCGTGGGTCTATCATCTCCTTTCCATTAGGAGAGATAACTCTTTTAAAGATAAAAACCACTGGTAAACGTGCGAGGTTTACTATCCAGCGACTTTTAACTTTTGAAGAGGGTTCCTTAGTTAAGGTCCAAGATTATGACCGTAGTGGGTACCCAAACCCCGAGACATTCAAGGCAAGCTATCCACAAGGAATAGATCAAGTCAGGAAAGTTCGAGAATTTGGAAGAAACTCAAAGATGCCATTCACGGAGAATACATTCATCTTGGGGAGTAGAGCTTCTTGACGATTCCTAAGGAGGACAACCGAAGAGAAGACTGTATCTGGTGCTCCTATTGGGGATCTAGGCGTCTACTTCTACGAATAAATGAAACGGCGTCACCTAGTTCTAGACGTAGTAGCCGGGGAAACTCGAAATATCTATACTATTATTACACAGTAGATATGAGTTTATGAAAGGAGACTTACAGTGAGCAGCCCCACAATACAGTTTATAATATGAAAGCAGTAAGTAAAAGCGATAACCACTTACTCGGTTGGAGTGCTTCCATGCTGTTTGGTTAGTTGTTCAACAAAGAAAGATTGAAAACAACAGTATATTCAAAATCAAAGGAGAAAGTGCTTTGAAAAAGAAAGATTTGGGGCTTACAGCTCAAGGAGAGGCCCAGGGTTTTATCAGTGAGCGCACTGTTTGACTTTGTACAGCGGGACTTATACAAGTGACTGGGGCCCAAAAAGGTTTTCTGTACAAAGGGATGGGTCTTACACTCTCTCAAGAGGCCCAAAGTGTTTTGAATGGGTCTTATAGCTCAAGGAGAGGCCCAGATGATTTTTATTTTTAAACGGGCGACGATCGCACCGTTTACTTGTACAGAGGGACTTATACAATGAGTGAGGCCCAAAAAGTTTTTGTACAAGGGGTGATGGGTCTTACACTCTCTCAAGAGGCCCAAAAAGGTTTAAAGAAAAAAGAGTGGGGCTCATAACACGAGGGTAGGCCCAAATGATTTTTCGTTTAAAAATGGCGATCGCGCCGAGGTTTTCTTTTAACGCATAGGGACTTATACAATAAGTGAGGCCCAAAATGTTTTGGTTAAAAGGGGATTGGGTCTTACACTCTATTAGAGGCCCAAAGTTTTTTGAAAATGATTTATGAGGGTTGAATTAATCCAAAACCCTAATTTGTTTTCAAAATGTATTTAATTGAATAAAAATTCAATTAAAATGATCAAAAATTGTTTAACACATGGAAAACAAATTGTGATCTTGGATTAATGCTTCAAAAATTAAGTATTGACCTACAAAATAATTAGAAAGCATTAAAAGTTGCAAAATCAATGTAGAAAAAATATTTAAAATGCCAAAAACAATCAAAATATTAATTCTTTACAAAAATATCAATTATATGAAATAAATAATATTTTTGGGATTTTTTGTGAAAATAAAATATTTTAACATTTTTGTGAATTATTAAAAAAAGAATCAACTCAAAATCATTAAAACTCAGAGAGAAATTAATTTTTGAATCAATTAAACAAAATCACAAAATTCAAATATTTGAATTTATGAAAAATGGCGCCAAGAACAGCTGAAGAACACGCGCGTGTTCTTGGTTTCTCAGATTTGCATTTTCTATCCAATCTCCATGAATACGTAATCATATCATGCAATCCACATATCATTATGCTCGTCTCAACCTCACGATCATGTCTATGTACTTTAATTTTATTTAAATTAAACATACAACAAGAAATCACGAAGAGACCTCAAGAACCCTAATTTCTGCATGAAGGCTAGGATTTTTGATACACGATTCAAACAATGCAATTAATTGAGGGAAAACATTCCATGCATGATTATGAACATATGGCCAAATTATTGTGCGAGGAAATATGCATAGATTGAGAGATGACCAAGTATGTGCTTACCTCTAGGCCGTGACAGCAAATTCAAAGTGATTTTTGATTTGGAGGTGTTACAGATGAGTGGTGATGATCTGAACAGCTTCCCTACACCCTATGGATTGTGTTTGGATGGTTGGACTTGATTGAAATTGGCTGGATCATTTTGTGGTACCTCAGCTGCACTTTGGTTAAAACCTTGAGCAACCAGCTGGTGATTTTGTGAAATTGATGTTTCAGAAGTAATCTAAGTGTTTGATCAGCTCATATGTGATGTATGTGAGGTGTGTGAGTGATTGGTTTGATTGGAATTGCTCTCAAACTCAAAACCCGATAGTGACTTGCCTTAGAAGGCAAAATTGGAGTGAAAGAAGAGATTTTGAGGAAAGCATCTGTTAGATGGCTTTGGTGTACTCAAACTGATCACAATTGAGCTCTATTTATAGTAGAGCAAGTTTGTTTTGCAAGGAATAGTGCATGGCAGCTGGTAAGGAGGTTTGGCCAATGTTGGCAAATGAAAATCCAAGTCTCCTCTAGCCATTGACTAGAGGTTAGGGCACAGAGCTATGGTCCCCTTGGTCTTGGATAAGTCTTGACTGATTTCAGATGAGAATGGTTCAGTCCATGCCACCTTGATGGTTCCATTGAATGCCTCATTCCAAATTTGAAGTCTTGTCCCTATTTTGGCCATTCTATGTTCAACATGCTATTTCTTGTTCCATGGACTTTGGAGGCTTGGCTCAGTGATTGTCCCCTTTAGATTCAATCCCCTGAGGTGTCCAAGTGGATAGGAGTAATTGAATTTGGCTGATTTTGGTAAATCGACCAAAGTTGCAAATTCTGCCTTGCCTTGACAGATTTCAGCAAGGCAACTTGGCAATGTTGTATCTCATGGTGTAGGTGGAATTTGGCAATGTTCTTGGCCATTTTAGAAAGCTCTTACATGATACAACAACTGTTTGAACAAGTTTGGTTTTGATCTCTTTTGATTCTAAGTGAAAAATCCCCCTACATTTGGCAAAAAGTGAGGCAGAATCTGACTTAGTGAAAATTTCACTAAGTGTTGGAAAAAGTGACATTTTCACTTTTCAGCCACTTTGATCACTCTATAACTCAAAATCCTTAATGAATTGGAATGACTTGTAGTTTAAGTTTTTGTAGGTTATAATGAGGGCTACAAATCCATCTTTGGATGAGAAAAAATGGCCTTGTGGTTTAGGAGTTATGGTCCTTCAAAGTTGGTACCTTTGCCACTTTATTTTTAACTTAGAAAAATTTCTAAGTTTTATGGTTACCCCTTTTACAAGTTATCTCACTTTTCTTGATTTTTCTTGATGAATGATGATTCAAATCATACATTAACATCATTTTAGGGTTAAAAATCCATTTTGGTGAAAAATCTCAAAAAGTCAAAGTTGACTTTTGTGCACAGTTGACTTTTTATCAGATGAATTCCAAACTGTGCAATTCTTCAGGAAATCATGTCCTTGACCTAAATAAAACTTGATGGACATGTTCCATGGGTGTCATAGGGTATATTCAATCATTTATTAGGGTTTGGGAGCATGTCCTGGTCAAAAGTCAAAGTTACAGTTGACTTTTCCCTTAAAACCCTAATTGTGGTGCAGGTGAAATTGAGACTTGTTGCTCAAACTTCTTGGATCAATCCATTGTTCCAAATGGATCAATATGGTATATTAGAGACCCTCAAATCATCTCTTGAGGTCTTGGCTCATGGTTTGTCCCAAAAGTCAACTTAGGGGTGAATTAGGTCAAGAAACCCTAATTCCTGATTTTTTATGAATGCATCCCTTGAGGCAAAATTGACTTGATGCATGGGTTCATGAGGTTCCATGAAGTATATTAGGTTATGTTTTGGATCATTGCCTTGTGCCCAGATGAAAATTTCCATCTGGAGGCCCTGGTCAACCAAAACCCTAATTTGGTGACACTGTCGATCTTGAGACTTGATCCACCTAGAAGGGAGCAGCCTTGTGCTTAATCCTTGAAGTGGGAGTCCTTTTTGATCCATGGTGGATGTTTAAGAGATTAGACAAGTTAAAGATCATGTCATTTCTTGATTGATCCTTTGTCTAAGCACTCAGAGAGGGCTTGAAACCCTAATTTTGATTGTAGTGGATGCTCACCCATCTTTGGGGAGACTAATAAAGTATAAAGGTACATCCATATTGTGATGATGATTTTCACAATGATGGGAAATCTAAGTGGTCAAAATTTGGGGTATTACAAATACTATCTGCAAGCTATTATTTTTCTCTGTCATTATTACTTCCCACCCGACACTTGTTTCATGTGAGCCACGTACATGTGAAACATAAGTTTTTTTTTCAATTGGCAAATATATTAAATAAGAGTAAAAGATGTGCTCCAATAATATAAAGAAGACAATCACCTTAACCTCCTACAACAAGATAAAGGAGAGGTATGCCCATCATAAAAGTTTATAGAAGAAGTAAAGGTACACGATAGACCCGCCCACACCCATGATCTATGGACGATCAACGATAAACAATCATTGAAACTAAAAATAGCCCCCTTAAATTGAATATCATTACGCATTATCCATATACTCCACACTGCGGCCAACCAAATCACCCCTATTGATTATCTATCATCAACATTCTTCACCTTTACGCTAACCGATGGGAAATCGATTAGCTCTTGAATATAGCTGGAGAACTTATCACCTATCCAACTCCAAACTTTCCCCCAAACTCTCTTAACAATATAACACTCACAAAACAGATGGAGTAATGAAACATAAGTAATCATTGAAAAAAATGAATTAGCCCTTCATTACCTACTTGGCTCAATTTCTTATATCCTTGCTTCTGGTGCTCTTGGTGTAAGTCTTCAATTATTAAGAAGACGAATTTCAATTCTACGTCCTAATAATGACATATTTGTCATGATTAAAGCCTTTGCGGTCGGGGTCATTTTGGCAACTGGTTTTATTCATATACTTCTAGAAGCATTTGAGAGTTTGAATTCAGCCAGTCTTAAAGATAAATCTTAGGGAGATTCTGCACTTGCTGGACTTGTTGTTATGTTGTATTCAATTGGAAATTTGATGGTTGAATCATTTGCTTCTAGTTATTATCAAAGGACACTTTCAGAATAAGTTTCTGATGAATATGAAGCAATGGGTGATGAACCTGCTGATGATGGTTCCATATCTGAGGTATTTTAATTTTAAACTAATTACAAGAAAAAGTGATATTCCAATCATCACCAGCAGGTTCATCCCTCATTTCTTCATCTTCATCAAAAACTTTCTTCGAAGGAATCGTTTGATAATAACTAGCAGCAAATGATTCAACCATGAAAGTTCCAATTGAAGACAACAAAGCAACAAGTCCAGCAAGAGGAAAATCTCCCCAAGATTTTTCTTTAAGACAAGATAAATTCAAACTCTCAAATGCTTTTGGAAGTATATGAATAAGACCAGTTGGCAAAATGACCCCTTGCGCAAAGGCTTTAATCAAGACAAATATGGAATTATTTGGACTTAGAATTGAAATTCATTTGCTTCATAATGAAAGGCTTACATCAAGAACCAGAAACAATGATAGAAGCAATTGAGCCAAGTTGGCAATGAAGGGCTAATTCAATTTTTTCAATGGTTACTTCTGTTTCACATGTACATGGATCACATGAATCAAGTGTTGTGGAGGATAATAATGACATAGAAAAATGATAGCTTGCAGATAGTATTGAGAAAACTCATCATTTTGTTTTCTTGTTGATTTGAGAAATCAATCAAGTGAGTAAGAGAAAAAGAGCATTATATTTAAAAGACGTGGAAATGTTTGGCGATATTTAACCTATGTTTGGAGATATTTAACCTATAGTATATGGTAACAAAATAGCTACTCAACTTCAACTTGGCATTTTATCTTTTCTCTATGACTGTTTTTATTCTCAACTTTTACTGGATATATAATTGTTATATGTTCTATTTTTATTTATAAGAAGAAAGGGTAGGGAATGGGTTATAGGCTTATAGTTGATTAAAAAAAATTAAAGTAAAAAATTTATACATTGTATCATTATAGCTACTCAACTTTGCTTTTCATCTTTTCTCTATCATTTTTTTAATCTCAAATTTCATCTGATATAAGTAAAAAATATCCAATAAATATGAAGAGATGGTGAAAAATTTCTGCCACATAGGTTAAATGCCACCAAAATTTTCTGCGCCCTATAAATATAATGCTCCTTTCGCTCTTTCTCAGTGAACTCAATTCCACGCCCTCTGAAACATTTATATTACTACTTCAACTAATGCAGTTTTAAAAAATATCACTATTAAAAAGGAATTAACAAATAAGAAAGTTTTGTCTTACATTTTAAAAACAACACACCAATATCCATACGAATGCACGAGTATATCGACAAGAATCCGTGCAAACGCACGTGTTATTACAATTTTTGTAGAACTGAAATTATAAAAGTAATTATATCTAAAACAATATATGAATCCAAACACAGGAAAAATGTATTTATTCATGTTATTAATATTTATTTAAACAATTAAAATAATATTTACAAAAACTATTTTATTAGTTGATATTTATAAAACTAAATGATTACATACATATTTTTATAAATAATGGAAAAACAAAATTAAAATTTATATACGAAAAAATATACGGTTGATCCAAATATTTGTATATATAGAAAAACTATATTTATGCTCCAAATATAAATAAAAATACGTTTTTCTTTTAAAAATAATAAACTTTATTGGTTAATTATTTTGTCTTTCTATTTTTTCATTCTTATCACATTTTAGAAATAAATGCGTGTAACCTATCAGTACCCATGTGAACCCGCGGGTATCCAGACCAAAATTTGTGCGAACGCACGCGTTATTATATTTTTTCTATAATAAAATAAAATAAAAGTAAATATATTTAAAATAATGTATGAATCCAAACACGGATAAAATGTGTTTATTTATGTTACTGATATTTATCTTACCTATAGTATAGATGTAATCATTTCACTATTATATGTTATTAATGACAAATATTTTTTTTTAATTAATGTTTGAATCTTAATTTTTTTTTTAAATGGAACAAGTTTTTTTATCCAAATATCTTTATAAATACAGTCAAAACAAAAATTATATTACATACAAGAAAATATACAATTCATCCAAAATATTTTTATGTAATGATAAATTATATTTATAATCTGTATATAAATCAAAATATATCTTTCTATAAAAAATAATAAATTATTTTAGGAAATCCATTTTATTTTTCTTTTTTACATTCTTATTATATTTTAAAAACAAATACGCGTAGCACCCTCTAGTTTAAGTCAAATATGAAAAACTTATCTAATTTGACTATTTTTATAAATAGTAAACCTTTGATTCCAATAAGATAATAATAAGTGAATAAACAAACATGTTATTGATTATGTGAAATATATAACATTTTTGGAAGGTTGAAATTACATTGTGGTCAGAATAATAATAATTTTAGAGTTATTATTTCTCATCTCCTCTATCGTTATTTTGTTTTATAATATATGGTAACAGTATAACTACTCAACTTGGCTTTTCATCTTTACTCTATAATTTTTTTAATTCTTTAATTGTTACATGTTTTATTTTTATTTATAAAAAGAAAGGGTAAGGAAATAGGTTACAGGCTTATAGCTTGTTAAAAAAAATCAAAGTAAAAAAATTATATATGGTAATTTTATAGCTACTCCACTTTGTTTTTCATTTTTTCTCTATCATTTTATTGAATCTCAAATTTCAACTGATATAAGTAAAAAATATCCAATAAATATATTGAGATGGTGAAAATTTTTTGTCACATAGATTAAATGCCACCAAGCTTTTCTACGCCCTTTAACTATAATGATCTTTTCTCTCTTCCTCAATTGACTCATTTCTCAAATCAACAAGAGAACAAAATGATGAGTTTTCTGAATACTATCTGCAAGCTATTATTTTTCTCTGTCATTATTACTTCCCACCCAACACTTGTTTCATGTGAGCCACGTACATGTGAAACATAAGTTTTATTTTTTCAATAGGCAAATATATTAAAAAAGAGCAAAAGATGTGCTCCAATAATATATAGAAGACAATCACCTTAACCTCCTACAACAAGATAAAGGAGAGGTATGCCAATCGTAAAAGTTTATAGAAGAAGTAAAGGTACATGATAGACCCGCCCACACCCATGATCTATGGACGATCAACGATAAACAATCATTGAAACTAAAAATAGCCCCCTTAAATTGAATATCATTACGCATTATCCATATACTCCACACCGTGGCCAACCAAATCACCCCTATTGAGTATCTATCATCAACATTCTTCACCTTGTCGCTAACCGATGGGAAATCGATTAGCTCTTGAATATAGCTGGAGAACTTATCACCTATCCAACTCCAAACTTTCCCCCAAACTCTCTTAACAATAGAACACTCACAAAACAGATGGAGTAATGAAACATAAGTAATCATTGAAAAAAATGAATTAGCCCTTCATTACCAACTTGACTCAATTTCTTATATCCTTGTTTCTGGTGCTCTTGGTGTAAGCCTTCAATTATTAAGCAGACGAATTTCAATTCTACGTCCTAATAATGACATATTTGTCATGATTAAAGCCTTTGCGGCCGGGGTCATTTTAGAAACTGGTTTTATTCGTATACTTCCAGAAGCATTTGAGAGTTTGAATTCAGCCTGTCTTAAAGATAAATCTTAGGGAGATTTTGCACTTGCTGGACTTGTTGTTATATTGTATTCAATTGGAAATTTGATGGTTGAATCATTTGCTTCTAGTTATTATCAAAGGACTCTTTCAGAATAAGTTTATGATGAATATGAAGCAATGGGTGATGAACCTGCTGATGATGGTTCCATATTTGAGGTATTTTAATTTTAAACTAATTACAAGAAAAAGTGATATTCCAATCATCATCTGCAGGTTCATCCCTCATTTCTTCATCTTCATCAGAAACTTGTTTCGAAGGAATCGTTTGATAATAACTAGCAGCAAATGATTCAACCATGAAAGTTCCAATTGAAGACAACAAAGCAACAAGTCCAGCAAGTTGAAAATCTCCCCAAGATTTTTCTTTAAGACAAGATAAATTCAAACTCTCAAATGCTTCTAGAAGTATATGAATATAACCAGTTGCCAAAATGACCCTTGCGCAAAGGCTTTAATCATGACAAATATGGAATTATTTGGACTTAGAATTGAAATTCATTTGCTTCGTAATGAAAGGCTTACATCATGAACCAGAAACAATGATAGAAGCAATTGAGCCAAGTTTGTAATGAATGGCTAATTCAATTTTTTCAATGGTTACTTCTATTTCACAAGTACATGGATCACATGAATCAAGTGTTGTGGGAGATAATAATGACATAGAAAAATGATAGCTTGCAGATAGTATTGAGAAAACTCATCATTTTGTTTTCTTGTTGATTTGAGAAATCAATCAAGTGAGGAAGAGAAAAAGAGCATTATATTTAAAAGACGTGGAAATGTTTGGCGATATTTAACCTATGTGGCTGAATTTTTTTACCATCTCTATATATTTATAAGGTATTTTTTACTTTAATTTTTTTAACTCGGTACAAGCCTGTAACCCATTTCCCTACCCTTTTTCTTATAAATAAAAATAGAACATGTAAAAATTAAATATCCAGTAAAAGTTAAGGATAAAATAATGATAGAGAAATGATGAACAGCTAAGTTGAGTAGTTATACGGTTACCATATATAAAACTATTAATGTGTGAGGCGCTTTTAGTAAGGAGAGAAAGAGATAATATAAAATAAAGATTGATATTATTGAATGTTGTGTTATTAAAGTGAACTACAAAGTATCTATTTATACACACCTAAGTGATTTAACTACTAAGTAACAAACCCTAAGGGTATGTTTGGTTGGGGGTAAATGGAGGGGAGGGGAGGGGAGGGGAGGGAATATTTATTAGTTTTTGTGTTTGGTTTAAATTTTAAGAGGGGGAGGGGTGGTAGATGGAGGGGATCAAAATCCCTCCTGAACCACTTTTTGCTCCCCTCCGATTTGGAGGGATTTGGAGGGGAGGGGAGATGTTCCATTTTAATTATAATTATATTTACATTTTTACCCCTTATTTATTTATTTAAATGTAAATTTAACTTATTAAAATGTTAAAAATTTTATTTTGAACAAATTTTATCTTCTTTTTATATATTTTTTATTTATTTTTATATCTTCATCTTGTTATTATTATATGTGTTTAAATTATTTTATTTTATTTTTTATATTTTAAAGTTGCTTTTTAATTATCATAATGTTTTTGTTTTTAATAATTTTTGTTAAATTTTATTGTATTTGATAATTTTTTTTTTAAATTATATATTATAATTGTTATGTTTTTATAAAAAATTTCATGATGTTCTCTGATTGAATATTTATATTTTGTCAATGAATTTGTATTTAAATTATAAATGGTAAATATTATGATTCATATGGTAAAATTAGAAGGACAAAAAAGTAAAATAATTTTAAAATACCTCCCCTCCCCCTGTGAACCAAACATATTTGTAAATCAAATGTCTCCCCTCCCCTCCCCTTTCATATTTTGAACCAAACATACATGTAATTAAAATTCCTCCCCTCCCTTCCCCTCCCCTCCCCTCCCCTCGATTGAACCGAACTGACCCTAAAGCCTAATTAACTTTGGGTTTGGGTCACATAACTTGGATTATAACATATCTCAACATACCCCTTATATCCAAGTTGTCCATCATACACTAATCATAGTCGATCTGAAATATTCCTAATTTCTTTCTCAAATTCAGGAATTTGTCGATCTTCAATCCTTTGGTGAAAATGTCGACCAACCGTGCTTCACTTGAGCAATGCCTTACTTTAAGTTCACCTCGATTTACCTTCTGCCTTAAGAAATGAAATCTAGCTTTGATGTGCTTACTACTTCCAGAGGTTTCTTCACTTCAACCTCCATTTCTTCAAGGACATATCTTATACAAGTTGCTTGACACACAACATATGATCTTTTTATATTTTCAGCCTCACATAATGAATTTGCCACCACAGGTTACTTTCTCGAGCACCATGAGACTAGGGCAACAAATACTTGAAAGAAAAAACCAGTAGTGCTTCTTCGATCTTCGTTATCTCCACACCAATCAGCCTCTGAATAACAAGTAACCGTAGTTTCTTTGCTTTCATAGTCTCATCGAAATATAATTACATAGTTTTTCAATCCTTTTAATTATCTCAAGATTCTTCTTACAGCCTTCACGTGTGACACCCTTGGTTCACCCATGTATCTACTTACTAATCCGACCAAGAAATCTATATCACGTCGACCGTTGCACACTTATCTCAGAGATCGATAATTTGTTTGAATAAAGTTGTATCGATTTTGTATTCTTCTCTATGCTTATCCAACTTTAAATTTGGTTCGACAGGTGAAGATGCAGGAGTCGAATCATCCATCCTGAATCTCTTGAGTTTCTCTTTGGCAAACTTTCTTTGATGTAACACCATACCTTGCTTCGACATTTGAAATCCCATACCTAAAAAGTACAAAAACTTTCCCAGATCCGACATTTCAAATTCCTTATTCATCAGCTCTATGAACTTAGACAAGTTCTCCAAGCTATTTCCTTTTTATATCTTGTGACACAACCTGAACAGACACCATACTCATATTTTCACTTAATAAATAACCAATTCGACCAAATATGAGTCAATTTCTTGTTCCATGCTGTAACACCCCCTTTCTATACCCCCAAATAATCACGTAATCATTTAGGCACATATTAAAAATTTCGTCAGAGTGTAATTAAAAACATAGTATAAAAGAGGTTTGTCACATTATACATGAAATTAAAACATTCAACACCTGCTCAACAATCGATATGCAACAGTGGGGCAACTTTGCAACAGAGGAACTTAGTACTTACACCCACATCTCAATATTTAGAATAAAAGCGGAAAATCTAAACATTGAATAACATCTACCATATATACATATATATATATATATATATATATATATATATATATATATATATATCATCGAGTATTATCCACCAACATAATTCATGTTTACATAAACATTCATCAATAAGATACGTGTACAAATGTATCACAAAAGAATCATATACATCCTAGCTACCCGGTGCTACATATCAGAGCCGACCGACAAAAAGAATGAAGACACGCTTCACAAAAAGACCACCAGCATACCTACTCTACAATGCCTCATAGAGCATCATAAAACAGCAGAAGGGTGAGAAATATTATCATAATAACAATGCATATAATTATATATCTTAGCATAAAAATGCACATATTCCACATTCTCACCACAATTCATCAAGATTCACTCATATACATTACAATGTATATATATACAAAACCAAGCATATTCATCATGCATACTTTCACAATTCTTATCATTCCACATAAACATACATATTCATGTTTATTCATCAATGCACCATTATAAAGATGATAAATGCAAATCATAGAGACTGACTCACGACTCTATACAAATGCAATGCGGTACCGACTCAATCATCTCAAGTTCACTCAGGAACTTATTGGAACCATCGCTCGTTACCAATGTAACTCCCCGTCGGGCATACGATGTTCCCCGTCGCTCACACCCCACATGGGCACACGACGTTTATGGATCGCTCACACCCCACACGGGCACACGACCCGATCGCTCACACCCCACATGGGCACACGATCGTCTACAATCATCACTCACACCCCACATAGGCACACGACGTTATAGCGGATTCCCTCTGGAACCAATCCGTCGCTCACACCCCACATGGGCACACGACATTATAGCGGATTCTCATTAGAATCACACATGCAAGAATGTACATCATTATGCTTCACATACAAAATGACTCAAGACATTCTTGAAATGCATACATATTCACAATATATTCATGCATTCATCTAAACAATCACATACAATCTATATACATTTACATCAATGCACTATTGTATGATTCACTTCCAAAACACACATTCAAAACGGTAAAAGTCGCTAAATAACACTATTCCCGACTTTCCGACATAATTAAATCGGCTAAAAATTTCCAAATCATCATAATAAGAAAGTACAGCTCAATAGCTTCACAACGATACCAAGAATGTAAAAATCGGAAAAATGGAACAAAAGTTACGAACGAAAATGAAAACACATTTTTGAAAAATCACATTTTTACACTTGTCCTGACCATACACGTATGGCCCTTCTCATACGCGTACGGCCCAGATTCCTCGCCATTCCCATACGCGTATTGCCAAGGCCCATATGCGTATGGGCAGAAATCATTTTTCCCCCAAAACTCACGTTTAAAAGTCCATACACGTATGCCCAACACCATACGCGTATCACCAGATGGCCGGGAAAAGTCACATTCCATACGCGTAATGGCCCAAAAACAAGCCAATGATACGCGTAACGCCTAGGCTCATACGCGTATGAACATGCCCCATACGCGTACGGCCAGGGCAAATGCAGAAAAATTCTGCAGAACTTGGTTCTGCGTTTTTCATCCAAACCATACCCAAATTCATCATCTAAATCCAGAAAAATACCAATTTGATGTACAATAACATATATCTATCTTGTATCAACAACAAGGAACACGAAAACATCATTTCAAACATGATTAAATCGAATTCTAACACTTTCTACACAAATGGGTTTATACAAAAACTCATAAAAATCAACAACAGCAACAACACAATCATACATAATGATATACATTGATAAGATAATAAGATTTCACACCCTTACCCGGATAATTCGATTCCTAGAAGTTTTTTTGAAGATTTCCAAGCTTTTCCTCTCTTTTCTTCTCTTTTCTCCTCTTCCTCTTTCTTTCTCTCCTTTTTCTCTCTATCTTTCTTTTCTTTCTCTTTCTCTCCTATTTCCTCTCCTTATCTCTTTTTCTTTTCTATTTCTTATTTTCTACTCAAATTAAATTAATTCATTTTCTCACAAAATTCTATTTCCACTAAATTTCTAACTTATCATTAATTGAGAAATGTCTAAAATACCCTCCATTCTAATTTCCCCGAAAACTCTAAAAAACGATAAAATATCATAACATGTCAACATTGCATATTAACACACCAATTTCACAAATAAAATAATTTATCACTCAATTTAAATAAAAGACTCAACAGAATGGAAATAATCGGAATCGGGGCGTTACAACTCTCCCCCACTTTAGAAATTTTCGTCCTCGAAAATATTACCTGATTCAAACAACTCCGGATACGACTCTCGCATCCTAGTCTCTAGCTCCCAAGTCATATTGCCTTCCGCAGCGCTTCCCCACGCTACTTTCACAAGCGCAATATCCTTGCCTCTTAGCTTCTTAACTTCACGGTCCAAAATCCTAATCGGTAAAGCTTCAACCGTAAGGTTATCTCTCACTTCAACCTCGTCCATAGGAATAACATGTGACGGATCCGGAACATACTTCCGAAGTTGCGAAACATGGAATACATCATGCAAATTCGAAAGATTCGGAGGCAACGCCACACGGTAAGCCACACCACCAACTTGTGCTGAAATCTGATACGGACCAATAAAACGAGAAGTCAACTTCTTCGACTTCAAAGTACGACCCACACCCGTAACCGGCGTAACTCTCAAAAACACATGGTCGCCTTCTTGAAACTCAAGATCTTTCCTTCTCTTGTCATGATAGCTCTTTTGTCTACTTTGAGAAGCTTTCATCTTCTCACGAATAAACTTCACTTTCTCCGTCGTTTGTTGTACCATCTCCGGTCCAACTATCGTCCTCTCACCGGTTTCATGCCAACACAAAGGTGTTCGACATCTCCGACCATACAAAGCCTCAAATGGTGCCATACTTATACTTGAATGAAAACTATTATTGTAGGTGAACTCAATCAATGCCAAATAACTATCCCAAGCACCACCTTGCTCGAGCACACAAGCACGCAATAAATCCTCCAACGATTGAATTGTCCTCTCGGTTTGACCATCCATTTGCGGATGATAAGCCGAACTCAATCTTAGCTTAGAACCCATAGCCTTTTGTAAACTCTCCCAAAACCTCGATGTAAATCTAGGATCTCTATCCGATACAATACTCTTAGGAACTCCATGTAACTTCACAACCACAAGAATATAAATCTCAGCTAACTTCTCCAAAGGATAACTAATATCAATTGGAATGAAGTGAGCAGATTTAGTAAGCCTATCAACGATTACCCAAATAGCATTATGACCTCTTTGCATATTTAGAAATCCCGTAACAAAATCCATCGATATACTATCCCATTTCCACTCCGGAATGTCCAACGGTTGCATCAATCCACTAGGCTTTTGATGTTCCACCTTAGACTTTTGACAAGTTAAGCACGCATACACAAATTGAGCCACATCCCTCTTTAATCCGGACCACCAAAAGATTTTCTTCAAATCTTGATACATCTTATTCGCTCCCGGATGAACACTTAAGTTACTTGGGTGTCCTTCTTCCAATACCATCTTTTTCAACTCCGCATCGTCGGGAATACAAATACGACCACGGAATCTCAAAACTCCAAAATTATCAACCTTGAAATCCTCATACTCATTCATCATCAAATCAACGAACTTCAAATCCAACTTTTGCTTTTCACATACGGTTGCAAGAAAATCATTCGTAACATGTATCATACCAAGTCTCACACTTCTCGGCGTCATTTCACAAACCAAACTCAAGTCTCTAAAATTCTCCAAAAGTTCCCATTCTCTCATCATCAATGCGGACACATGTAACAACTTCCGACTCAAAGCCTCGGCCACCACGTTTACCTTACCTGGATGGTAATTCAAACCAAAATCATAATCCTTCAAAAGCTCTAACCACCTTCTTTGTCTCATGTTCAATTCTTTTTTATCAAATAAATATTTCAAGCTCTTGTGATCACTAAAAACTTCAAATCTTGCACCATAAAGATAGTGCCTCCAAAATTTCAAAACAAACACCACGGCCGCCAACTCCAAGTCATGTGTAGGATAATTCTTTTCATGCACTCTCAATTGTCTTGAAGCATAAGCCACAACTTTTCCATCTTGCATCAAAACACCACCTAAACCAACCAATGAAGCATTACAATACACAACAAATGGTTCCGTCGGATTTGGCAAAATCAAGATCGGAGCCGTTGTCAACCTTCTTTTTAGCTCATTAAAACTCTCTTCACAATGAATATCCTAAATGAAAGCCTTTCCTTTACAAGTCAATTGCGTTAACGGAAGTGCCAACTTCGAAAATCCCTCAATAAACCTCCGATAATAACCCGCCAAGCCTAAAAAGCTTCGAATCTCCGTAACTGATCTAGGAGCCTCCCATTGCATCACCGCATCAATCTTGGATGTATCAACACTAATACCACTACCAGAAATAACATGTCCAAGAAAACTTACTTCTGACAACCAAAATTCACATTTCGACAACTTAGCATACAATTGTTTCTCTTTCAAAATTTGTAACACAATTCTCAAATGCTCTTCATGCTCCTCTTGAGACTTAGAGTAAATCAAAATATCGTCGATGAACACAACCACAAAACGATCTAAATGTTCATGAAAAATACGATTCATGTATTCCATAAACACACCCGGTGCATTAGAAACCCCGAATGGCATCACAGAATATTCGTAATGACCATACCGTGTCCTAAAGGCCGTCTTTTGAATATTATCTTCTTTCACACGAATCTGGTGATATCCCGATCTCAAATCAATCTTGCTAAAAACACGCGCACCAACCAATTGGTCCATCAAATCATCGATCCTTGGAAGCGGATACTTGTTCTTAATTGTCACCTTGTTCAATTGTCGATAATCAATGCATAACCGCATACTCCCATCCTTCTTCTTTACCAACAATACCGGAGCACCCCAAGGAGAAACACTTGGTCTTACAAATCTCTTGTCCAACAAGTCATTCAATTGCTTCTTTAATTCTACCAACTCCGATGCCGACATACGATACGGTGCCATCGAAACCGGTCTAGTACCCGGAACTAGATCAATAGAAAACTCAACTTCTCTTTCCGGCGGTACGTCTGTAATATCCTCCGGAAACACTTCTGGAAAATCACACACCACTGGGAACACATCGAGCTCAACTTTACTCTCCACCGACAATGATGTAAACAAACCGAACAATTGAGCTTCGCCCGCTAAAAGTTTCTTCAACTCTTTAGTGGATAGGAAACTCTCATCTTCAACATCTTCCAAAGAAGGAAACCTTACTAACTTGTGATAGCAATCTATATGAACTCGATTAAATTGCAACCAGTTCATACCCAAGATTATGTCCAATCCCTCCAACGGCAAACACACTCAATCCATAAGGAAGTCTTTACCATACATGGTCAAAGGACAACTTACACACACCAAAGACGTAGTTACCGACCCTGAAGCAGGAGTCTCAATAACCATCTCACCACCCCAAGAAGTCATAAACAAATTCAAACGCTTAGCACACTCACGAGAAATGAATGAATGAGTCGCCCCCGTATCAATAATAGCAACTAAAGGCGTACTATTAATAAAGCATGTACCTTTAATCAAACGGTCTGCACTAGTAGTGTCCGTCCCCACTAATGCAAACACCTTTCCGCCCGCTTGAGCTTGTTTCGGCTTAGTACACTTAGTACTAATGTGACCCACTTCTCCACAATTATAACACTTCACTACATTCCTTCTACAATCAGTAGTAGCATGCCCAAGGCCTCCACAGTAAGAACATTTCACCACTGTCTTCCCACACTCAAATGATTCATGACCCATTTTACCACACTTGTAACACTTAACGGAACCGGAACCTCCTCCTCCAGATCTCTTCTCAAAGTTTCCCCTATGCTTGCCCTTATCAACGGGTGTCACATAAGGTCCACCTCTAGCTTGTTGCTTTCCCTTCCTCTCATTCAAACTTTTGTAATGTGTAGAACGAGCCTTGCTATCTTCCTCGAAGATTCTACAACATTCAGTCAAATCCGTAAACCTTCTTATCCTTTGATATCCCATAGCTTGTTTAATCTCGGGACGCAAACCATTCTCATACTTAATACACTTTGAGAACTCAGCAGTAATTGCAGCATAGTGAGGATGGAATTGAACCAACTCCACAAACTTAGCAGTATAGTCCACCATGAACATACTACCTTGTTTCAGATCAAGGAACTCCATCTCCTTCTTCCCTTTCACACTTTCAGGGTAATACTTCCTCAAGAACTCGGTACGAAATAAATTCCAAGTTATCTCTTCATCATCCACCTCAAGAATTTGAAGCATACCGACCCACCAATCGTCGGCTTCCTCCTTCAGCATGTGAGACCCAAGCCTCACCTTATTCTCCTCCGCACAGCCCATGACTCTGAAGATCCTTTCAATCTCTTTCAACCAAATTTGAGCACCATCTGGATCAAATCTTCCTTTGAAGACCGGTGGTTGATTCTTCCTGAACTCGTCATTAGCATTCACGTTAGGCGCACCTTGCACCGCCCTAGCCATTGCTTCCAAAGCAGCAGCCATCGCATTGTCGTTTCTACCAGCCATATTCTGATTATTCCCAAAAATGACAACAAGGTTAAACAACAGTTCAACCATCACAACAACAAGACAGACATAACTGACTCAACCAGGCTCTGATACCACTTATTGTAACACCCCCTTTCTATACCCCCAAATAATCACGTAATCATTTAGGCACATATTAAAAATTTCATCAGAGTATAATTATAAACATAGTATAAAAGAGGTTTGTCACATTATACATGAAATTAAAACATTCAACACCTGCTCAACAATCGATATGCAACAGTGGGGTAACTTTGCAACAGAGGAACTTAGTACTTACACCCACATCTCAATATTTAGAATAAAAGCGGAAAATCTAAACATTGAATAACATCTACCATATATACATATATATATATATATATATATATATATATATATATCATCGAGTATTATTCACCAACATAATTCATGTTTACATAAACATTCATCAACAAGATACGTGTACAAATGTATCACAAAAAATCATATACATCCTAGCTACCCGGTGCTACATATCAGAGCCGACCGACCAAAAGAATGAAGACACGCTTCACAAAAAGACCACCAGCATACCTACTCTGCAATGCCTCATAGAGCATCATAAAACAGCAGAAGGGTGAGAAATATTATCATAATAACAATGCATATAATTATATATCTTAGCATAAAAATGCACATATTCCACATTCTCACCACAATTCATCACGATTCACTCATATACATTACAATGTATATATATACAAAACCAAGCATATTCATCATGCATACTTTCACAATTCTTATCATTCCACATAAACATACATATTCATGTTTATTCATCAATGCACCATTATAAAGATGATAAATGCAAATCATAGAGACCGACTCACGACTCTATGCAAATGCAATGCGGTACCGACTCAATCATCTCAAGTTCACTCAGGAACTTATTGGAACCATCGCTCGTTACCAATGTAACTCCCCGTCGGGCATACGATGTTCCCTGTCGCTCACACCCCACATGGGCACACGACCTTTATGGATCGCTCACACCCCACACGGGCACACGACCCGATCACTCACACCCCACATGGGCACACGATCGTCTACAATCATCGCTCACACCCCACATGGGCACACGATGTTATAGCGGATTCCCTCTGGAACCAATCCGTCGCTCACACCCCCACATGGGGACACGACATTATAGCGAATTCTCATTAGAATCACACATGCAAGAATGTACATCATTATTGTTGCACCCCAAATTTTACCCTCATTTCTTTTGCTATTTATTGTTTGTTATTTATTATTTATTATTTTTTCTCTTTATTTTAATTTGATTTTTATCTTAGTTTTTATTTGCTATGTGATTAGATTAATTTCAAATCGGCACCTTTTATTTTTATTTGAGATTGTTCTATTTTATTTAGTTTAAATTAATCTTATTTAAGTCAATTCTAGTTAACTAAGTCAATTATCCATTTATTTCCTTTTGATTAGTCCTTTTAATTAGTAGCATTTCATGCTTACTAACTATATTATTAATCATGTTAAAACAAACAATCTCACGTGGCCTTTTTGCTTACCTTTGCTATTGTTTTGAACCAATGAAAATGGAGTGTTTGGGTTTGACTTTTCAACTCTCCTATCCACCAACGAGAGCATGACGTGTGGCATCCAAGAGTGCCAAAGGAAACCAATTCCTTCTCATTCTTTCGTTCTTGCGGAAGATTTGTAAACAAGGAGGAGATTCTGGTTAGCTTGTATCAATCCAATTCAACTACTCAAACTACAAGACGTTGGCGCGCTTCACCAATTTTTGAATCTCCAAGTACTTTCCCTTTTGAGCTCATCCTGGTATTGTGCAGAAAATGGTTCAGAGAGGATATGCCGAATTCAGCATTCAACCTGTCACCACCTGCAACCTGCCCACGCTACCTCCAACCTTTGCTCCATTTGGTACCCCTCTCAACAGCCTCAATGGGAGAGCTCTGAATCCATTCACCAAGTGATGAGTTTAATTCTGCACGTCTGAAATGTCGCAGCGGATTCCGCTCCCAGAAGTGGACTAAATTTGAAATTCAAACGGAAACCTTAGGAGATTCAGCTTATGCCCACCAGTTGCTTGAGGATTTGACCCGGCCCATATGCCTCTCATCAACCCAACACTCTGCCTATTTAAAGGAGCTCGTTTTAGTTTTGAGACACCAACAATTCTCACAAAATATTCTAAGTCTTTGAGTTTTGAGTTTTCACGAGCAAAAGAGGAGAAGAGCTGCTTTGGAGTTTCTTTTTGCTAGTTCAGAAAGGAGAGTATTCAATCTCCTTGAAGGTGCAGTGGACATTACTCCACTTGGTAAATACATTTCCCCTTTTAATATTCATGTCATCATACCACATCTCAATCATAACCGTTATAATGTGCTTCATATTGTTTTTCACTCATCCATAATGTGTTATTGTGTATTTGAATCTATACTTTCTGCCCATGGCTTAATATCATGAAGTAGGATAATTTTATTTGCTTTGCTAATATATTGAGTTAGACATGTATGTTGCTGTTTGTGTTAAGTCATTATGCTTGAGATATCATCATGATGATTAATGCTTTGGTTGTGTTCATTGTCTGGCAAGCATATAAGGTTTCATTTCGTGTTGTACTGTCAAACTTAGAGGATTTGAATGGTTAACTTACTTGTGTATGTCGTTATGTTTGGATCTTACTTTGAGATGAGAGATTCTTGAATTTTTAGTTCACTAATTGCTTCTGAGATGCTCATGTGTTTTATGGTTGATGAACCTATTTCTCATTGTTAACTCATGTGTAATACTAGATTGGAGTTTGTTTTCATTAAAAGTCATTCTTGTTCTTTTTCTGTCATCACTAATGTATGATCAGTTTGTGTATTTAAAATCATTGGTTTTGCTTTGTATCTAAAGATTCATTTAGGTATTGATGCTTGTTGAGTTGTATTTGTGAGCATGGAACTATTTTTGACCTACTCTGTCACAGAGGTTACTTGTGGCATCCATGTGTTTGACTACATCCTGATATGCACCTTTTATCCATGGCATGATCTTTGTGTTCTTGACCTATGTGCTTAAGTGTTTTGGATTGCTAAAATGAATAACTGTTTATTACTTGGTATTTGACTTGATGTTTAACTTGAGAACTTGCTATTATCTTTGGAGTTAAGTTTTGTCCCAGCCATGTGCTTATAAACACTTCACCACTTGTTTGAATCTGTGCACTTTGTTGTTGCTTGGTTACCTGTTGGTTTTGAAACTGATTCGTCTAAACTGTTGTCCTGATTAGAGTTAAATACATAAATGTACTCTGAAAGTTTACTTGTTGTATTTACTTGCTGCTGTGATACATAATATGCCGTGTTTACTTTGTTGTCATTATGATTTGTGACCAATTTTTGAACTCAGAATCTATGTTAGATGTGTCTTGCCATGCTTAAAACTGGTTTTGTTTCAATGATATCACATGCTGTCAGTTTGGTACTTCTAGTTCATATGCAAGTTTTAAATGTTTAACATGATATGTGCTTTTTTTCTGCCATGTAATTGTCTGATTTTGGTTTCCAAACCTTTGAAGTATTTGTCTTGATACCTTATGTCTTGCTGTCACAGAAATATATGCTTCTTTTTAATGTTTTTTCTGCATTAAGTCTTAGTTGTACCTAATTGTCTGAACATTTATCTTGAATGCCACTGATAATACTTAGCTTTGATATGTTGTCATGCCTCTGCCTTAAAACAGAACTGTTGTTAGTCCATGCCTTTAAGTTCTTCGTATCCATTATATGTTAGTGTTTGTGTTCACCATGCTGCCCTATCATATGCCACTACTTAAATGAACTTAATTTCCTTGCTGTCATGCCATTGTGCCTTGTTTATGCCTTGAATACATTGTGTTGGCCCTTGACCATCAAGTTGTTGTTTCTATATGTGATAGTCATGCTTAAACTGTCATTTGATTTGGATGTCACTATGTATGTACAACTTCTGTTCGAACCTATGCTTCATGTTAATTTTGTGTATCCAAAATGCTATGAAATTATGTCCTCCACCATCATGTCATTAAATGCAAAACCTTGCCTTGACTTTGTGTTTAATTTGTGAACTCTTACCATGCCTTACATGCTATCCATTGTGTAGTTATGACTGCTGCCTTGTTCAATAATCTCAATGTATCATGACACATATGAATCCTGTTACTTAACTGATATGTTAGCATTCATAGTTGCTTTTAACGTTTTGAACTTACTGCCCTTTGAATCATAACTGCTCTAAGATGACATTTGGCTTGCCTGCACATTGATTACTTGCTTATATTGATATGTCATTTTGTTGTTTGCATCTATTTACAAGTGCTTAAGGCCTACATATAGAGTTGTTGTTTAAGTTACCACTGATATTAGTATGCTTCTGCAATGTCTGTTCTCAACCTTTGCCCTACATCTAAATGAGAATGTCTTTTCTGTCAGCATGTTAATTGAGCGTCCAAATTCTGTTGTATTTTAACATAGAAATATCTGTGCTTTCTCATGATTATGTCATATGCTTTGTTTCAATGATGTTGCTTGGATTTGGTTTTGTCATGATTTCTTATGACCCATTCTGTTATGAACATGTATATATGTGAGTCTTAGGAGCTTTTGCTCATCATGAGATGCACGTGTCTTGTTTTTGTAGCTTAACTTTCCTTGTGTTAACATGATATATATAACTGTTTGTATGATACCCAAACTGTCAGTCGATTTTGATTTATATAGATTGTCGCTTTGCCATACCATGTGTTTTTACTTTGAACTCATGATTGCATTTGTATGTTAACCTGCCTACTGTTCCCAAGGTTTGTTTCACTTGCTGTGTCTGTTTTGAATAAATCGGCTCAGCTGGGTCTGTGTATGCTTGATTGAGATGCTTGATTTTGTTGCTTTAATGCCATACTACTTGCTGCTACTGTTAACATTTAAATGCTATGTTTTTGTTGCCTTTCTCATAAAATCATGTGTTGACCAAGTTGATAACCTTGCGTATTAGTTTTGTGTAATAGTTGGTCCTCTCCTTGTGCACTTAGCCTTACTGATAATGTGTTTTTGGGTCTTGATATGGCTGCTCTGTTTGGTCTATTTCACTTGTTTGTTTTTTGAATCCATGCGCATAACTTAGATCATATATTTATCAAATCACATTTGTTACTGGATGTATTCCCGCCCCAGCGGATGGACTTGTGTTTGCGTTACTATTCCTCATTGCCATGCCTATAAGGACTGGGGTTCGATCCCTGCCCAGTCCTTTTGTTTTTTTTTCCTCTGGTGTTCGCTTCTTCAATATATATGTGCGCTTTGGTATTTCCTGAACACCGGTGCCTGTTAGCTCATTTGGCAAAGGCTTTGGTTTGTTGTTGTGATGCATAAGGGCAACGGTTCAAACCCTACGTTTGCCATTTCTTTTTAGTTATTTGTTTCCTTTATTTGTTTTTTAGTTAATCATGATATTTAAAGTATCCTTCTATTTGTCTCTAACTTATTTAGATTTCAAATCATTTTTACTTTAAAATTAACCCTTTAATTCTAATTGTGTAATTAATTACTATTTCCAATTAAGTTAATTGTTGGTTAATTACTAATATTATCTTTAAGCATTGTTTGTTAATCTTGAAATATTATTAAATTGACTTGTTTGATTGTTAAGGTAATATATTCATGTTGATTGGCCATATGTTTGATTCTATATGAATATCATCATTGTTCTAAATATCATCTTTCATGTCACTTCTCTATGTTTGTCTTCATAAAGATTGAAACATTTTGATTTGTTCTTGTATGTCATTTCTATATGCTTGTCTTCCTAAAGATTGAAGCATATTTGATGTACTCTTTTATCATAACTATCTTATCCATATCTTTGTCATAACATATTGCCATCCTCATGCTTATGTTTGTTTTATCTATTATATCAATGTCTTTTATATCATCTTATTGTTATCAACTGATTTTCCCCTATTCCAAAGGAAGGTGAATAGTGTTGACTCTTAAAGTCATTGACCCCCATCTTAACCTAAGTAACCTCTTAGGAAGAAACCTTATTTCTTGGCCTCATCAGAGCCATAGAAATCATAACTAGCTTTAGGAGAGAGTTCCTCAACTCTTAGTGATATTCATCATAATGAATTTATCACTTTCCCCTCCTAACTAAACTTCAACATAGGTCTATTACAACTAGATCTAGAGAGTTCCTAAACTCTACAATGAGCTTGTACTCATTTCCCCTCTGAATATTGACCACAGTCAATCATTCAATAGAAGTAGAACTACGCAGACTCTGATTCTATTCCCGAGGATACGTAGGCGTAAAGTGCGATGCTTTATCGAGTATACTTAGATACTAACCCCTAGGGTTTTCAAACCTTTAGCATAGAACCTTTAGCAAACATAAAATAACATTTAACAAGAGGCTCCCGTAGAGTACTACGGACGTTTAGGGTGCTAATACCTTCCCTAGGCGTAACCAACCCCCGAACCTTAGATCTTTCCCTTTAGGTTTTTCTAACGGTTTTGAACCTTTCCTTTGGATAAATCAAAGTCGATTGTAAAAGAAAAATGATGCAAATTAATTAATAATTTGTTATCCGATTTTCACCGCAACAGAAATGGCGACTTCACTGGGGAAAGTCAGACCTATTGCTGGTCCTTTCCTAAGAGGGTTAAGCCAATCTTGTTTTATGTTATTCAATGTCTGCTTATTTGCTTGTATGATTGCTTGTATGCTTATCTGCTTGTATATCTGTGCTATGTTTTGATTATCCTGTTCGATTTGGGGTTGTTACCTTTGAGCGAGATAAATCCTATACCCGGATTTCGAGTGCACTTATGATAGGACGATGGTATATTCAAGGGGGCTTTGAAGGAGTCGATTCCTGAAAAAGTTAACTTGAGACACCATCACTCAGCTTAGGCTTTCTTGAGAGTTTAGTCATGTTGAACGATCCTTTTCGTGAAAACGTGCTACTCTCAACGTATGTGCCATTGAGGTTGAGAATCGTAGTTACCAAACCCCACTTTGGCCTTTTAGGATGTAGTGCGGTGACCATGATGGAGTCTATTTCTGAATTGGTTGTCACGCGATACTACACTCAGACGAGTTCCTCTTGAGAATTTTGTTGATTACCAAGTCATCTGGGAAGTCGACAAAATCCGAAAGATGGATCGTAGACTCTGGGAACCCATTAGAACCTTGTTCGGCAGGTAAAAAACCATAGTACATATCAATGGGAGGGCGAACCTTGGCTCCACGCTTCTTAACCCAAACCTTTGTGTGTTTGTTCTTGTTTGTGTTTGTTGCATCCATGTAGCATAAGCATTCATGTTGCATCTGTTTAATGGAACTCAGACTTCTTTTTAAATGTTACAGAAATATCATGGACGAATTAAGAAGGAAAACAGTGAAATACACTTTCAAGAACCCTAAGTTGGATGACCTAAGGAGATTGGGAGATCTGCTAACAGACCCTGAAGGATTCAAAGACAGATATGGGAATTTGTGGATATTATTAACAAAAAGGGTTGATGAAGGGCTCCTTTCAACTTTGCTTCAGTTCTATGACCCAAAGTATCATTGTTTCACTTTTCCCGACTATCAACTCCTGCCTACACTTGAAGAATATTCTCAGATAGTTGGTTTACCTGTCAAGGATGACTCTCCATTTCCCATCTTCAACAAAGACCCAAAAGAGGAAAAGATAGCTAAGGAAACTCACTTGGAATTAGTCGACATCAAAGGCAACTTAATCTCCAAAGGAGGAATTTTTGGATTGCCTACTAAGTTCCTGTTTGAGAAAGCCCGTTACTTCGCTAAACATTCCAACAAGGTCGCCTTTGAAGCTGTTTTTGCTCTACTCGTCTATGGTCTCTTTTTGTTCCCAAGCTTCGACAATTTCGTGGATTTGAACGCAATCAAGATTTTCTTAAAGCAAAATCCAGTACCCACCTTACTTGCTGAAGCCTATCACTCAGTCCATACGAGAAATGCCCATGGTAATGGACAGATCACTTGCTGCATTACTGTGATATATAGATGGTTCGTTTCACACTTACCGAAGAAAGGCGCGTTTTGGGATCCTAAGAAGGGATGGTGGTCTAAGAAGATTATGGCCCTTTCTCATGTCGACATTGACTGGTACAATCGAGTGTACGACAAGATCACGATAACAGACAGTTGTGGCTCATATAACAATGTGCCCCTTCTTGGCATCAAAGGTGGAATCAGTTACAATCCTCTATTGGCACGTCGTCAATTAGGATACCCTATGAAGGATAAGCCCCTAAATATCCATGTAGAAGGAATTTATTTTGAGGAATATGATAAGAATGAAGAACAGAGGGATTTAATCCTAAAAGCCTGGGATAGCAAGTGCAAAAGAGAAAGGAGCTTCTTGGGGAAACCCAATTGTGTTTCTTTTGAACCATATCTTCAGTGGGTCCGCAAGCGAGCCATTGAATTGAAGATGCCATACAAAAGGGAGGAACCAATACCCATGAAGGAGGAACCTATTCTGTATTTCATGTCGAAGGAAGAGGAGTTAGAGATATCGTTAAGGCAGACCCAGCGGTCCGAGGAAGCATGGAAACTCAAATATCAGGTGGTCGTTGAGGAAAATTTTGAACTTCGAAAACAGCTACGCGCAAGGGAAGAAGAACTAACCTCTTACAAGAAAAGGAAGGTTCAAGAAGGCCCGAGTTCTCCTATTGTTCAACCTACAGCTTGGAAGATGATCGTCGATAATCTTGTCGCGGAAAGAGATCAGATGGAGAAAGAAATCGGAAGACTCAAGCTACGACTCTTGGGAGAATCTCCATAGGGCTTTCTAGCTTTCATTTAGCTTCATGTTTAGGGTTTTTCGAAGGTGTATCAACTTTTGTAACTTACCTTTATTTTAATGAAATGAGGTCCTTTGGTATTTCTCCAACATTTTGCGCAAGTGTCTGAATTCCATGAAACTTTGCATTCGCATTTTGCATTTTCGCTAAACTATCAAGTCACTAATCTTGTTTTGCAGATTTTGTAGAGATGGATGCCACAGGAAAAAGAGTTTGGCTTTACTGCTTTGAGTTGCCAGAGGTAGATCGTCTGCTATGGTTGGGAGAAATGGTTGAAGACCAGTCAGCCTTTGCTGATAGATATGGGTGTGTCATACCCCTGATGAAGACACCGGTAACTATGGGACCACTGGAAGTTCTAGTCCAACTGTATCACCCAGCATACCGTTGTTTCTTGTTCCCTGAATTTCAATTAGTACCAACCTTGGAAGAATTTTCAGCCATGATAGGGATCCCAATCAGGGATGCTCCTGTCTTTTCCGAAATTGAAGAAACACCTTCTGCCAGAGACATAGCCAGACTGACTAGAATCAGGTTATCTGATGTCCAAGCCAATTTGACCAATAAGGGAGGAAAACGTGGTTTGCCAGCAAAGTTCTTGATGGAGAAAGCTCTGTACTTTAAGAATAAGGGAAATGAAGTTTTGTTTGAATCAACTTTAGCATTGATGATATATGGTTTGTTCCTATTCCCAAACGCCAAGGATTTTGTAGACACCCAGGCCATTCAGCTGTTTGCAGTCAATAATCCAGTCCCGACATTGTTGGCTGATGTCTACCATTCCATGCAGACCAGATATATGAGAGGCAGTGGGCTGATTGTTTGCTGTGTGGCCCTTTTCTACAAGTGGTTTGTTTCTTATTTGCCGAAGACCCGAGCTTTCTGGGAGATTGAAGACTGCAAGGTGTGGTCTAAGAAGTTGATGGAACTAAAGCATACCGACATTGAATGGTATGATTCAACGGACGAGGGAATCACCATAATCGTTAGCTGTGGGGACTGCCCCAATGTACCTCTCATGGGAAGGAATGGTTGTATCAATTACAACCCCGTCCTCGCTCGCCGTCAGCTGGGTCATTTGAAGGAAGGAATCCCAGATGATAAAGACATGCAGATGATGTTTTATGACGAGAAGGAAGGATTCGAGATGAAGATGTGCTTGAGACGCACTTGGCGCTATATCAACAGGGAGCTGTGGAGGTCTGAATGCCCGGTCACAGAGTCTCATTTACAATGGTCTCGTAGCATAGCCCAAGTAATGATGAAGCCACATCCCCGCCACGAGTCCCCTACTAAAACAAAGCAGAGGATGATGGAGGAATTGGGAGAACTGGTTCTCGCCAAGAAAGAAACCAAGGAGCGCATCATCAAGATGATGAGGGTAATTAATGGAGAAGGATCGTCAACCGGCGGATTCAATTTCTAAGTATTGTCGTTGACCTTTGTGTTGTTATTGTATCTTTTCGTTTTGTTGTACCTCTACTAATGTACTTGGAGTATGAGAATACCCTGCTCCAAATGTAATGTTTTCCAAACTCTTAATGAAGAAGTTGTTTTTATCAAGGATCTATTCTTTACATTATCCGCAATATGTCTTTGGTTTCTTGATAGTTTAGCTTGCATTTGCATTTGCATCTCATTTGCATCTTTGCATACGCACGCGCATTCTTCTGTGTCTCATCGCTGTTTTGTCTTCTTCAGAACCAACACCCTGATCTCTACATTTGCTGCAATATTCGGACCAGGCTTAAGGAGGAAAGATGTCTGATAATTGTGAGAATCTGGATCAAGTCAACGAGGAGCTCAATGAGTTAAGAGTAGGCATGGGACAGATTATGGAAGTTCTGCATGTTATACGAGCAAAAATGGATACTCAAGCTACTGTAGTCTCAGAAATCGTCACCACAACTGTTGAGCCGCCAGTCATCCCTGTTGTGGACACTACTTTAGGGATACCGTTTGAGTTTATACGAGCCACAGCTCCTCAGTCTACTCAACAAGCTACACCTTTGTTTGGTGAAAACCAACAAACTATCCCAACTTATACTCCACCAGTGATTCAGACCCAGTTTCAACCCATCTTCCAGAATCAGCATCATCTTATTAATGAAAACGTGTCCATGGAAGGAGACGACAGCAACGAGAAATTGAGGGCCAGTATGGAGATTATGCAGAGAAAATTGAAGGCCATAGAGGGAGATAATGTCTTCAGCTCTGACTTAAGGGATATGTGTTTGGTTACTGACCTAGTAATTCCACCAAAGTTTAAACTACCAAGCTTCGAATTGTACTCTGGCGCTACATGTCCAAAGGCACACTTGGTCATGTATCTCCGAAGAATGGCGGCATACATGGATAATGATAAGCTGATGATCCATTGTTTCCAGGATAGCCTGAAAGGCGCTGCTGCAAAGTGGTATTTAGGTCTAGATCAGTCTCAGATTAAGTGCTTTCAAGATGTTATGGATGTCTTTATAAAACACTATAAGTATAACCTGGATCTAGCACCTGATCGTAGGCAACTTTTGACCATGACTCAGAAAAACACTGAGTCGTTCAAAGAATACGCTCAGAGGTGGAGAGAGACTGCGTCACAGGTTGAACCACCGTTAACCGAAAAGGAGCTAGCCGATTGGTTTATAGACACTGTGAAACCTGAATTCTATGAGAAGATGATTAGCAACATTGGCGCCAATTTCTCTGACATTATTGCAATCGGTATGAAGGTAGAGGCAGGGCTAAAAAGTGGAAAGGTGGCTAGTTCACCTAACAGTGCTACCAGTACCAGCGTCAAAAAGTCTCCAGGCAATTTTCATAAGAAGAAAGAGGGCGAGACTAACGCCATCATGACAGGGAAGAAACAGAATCCTCATTGGAAACGAGCTCTTTTCCAACCACAGCCAGGTCCCAGCTTTCCCCAACAGCCAGTTTATGCTATGCAATTCCCCCAGCAACCATACGTCGCATCTGTTATGCCCACCTTCAATCATCCAGTAATGCGACAGGCTCCTGCTTCCCAACCACAAAATCAACAGCAGTGGCCAAGGAATCAGAACCAGAACTACCAACAGCAGCGGCGGCCAGCGCCACAACAAAATACCCCGCCAAGAAAACAGGCAGTGACACCGAACTTTCCTCCTATACCAATGACATATACAGCATTATATCCTTCGTTGGTGGAGCAAGGGTTAATTGTTACTAGGCCGTTGGGGCCACCCTCTGAAAGGTCTATGCAGTTTTACAACCCCAATGCAACCTGCGCCTTCCATCAAGGAGGGGTAGGTCATGACTTAGAAGGATGTTTGGCATTGAAGAATCTAGTAAAAGGCCTGATAGAGAAGAATGTTCTGTCTTTCGTCAATAGCCAACCAAATGTGAAAAGCAACCCTTTGCCAAACCATGGGTCAACTAATGCTATTGAAAATGAGAATGACGAGGTAGTAATCTTAGATGCAACGTAGATTAAAACTCCCTTGAATTTGTTTCATGCCAAGCTATTCAGCGCCGGTTTGGTCGAAGCTTGCCATGATGATTGTGAAGAGTGTGATGGTGTTAGTGAAGGATGTTCGTTAGTACAAGGAGATATTCAGCGCTTGATTAATGAAGGTTTCTTATAGGTTTTCAGGAAGGAAGATAGAATAGCGGTGATTGAGCCGGTATTCAACTTGCCAAAACAAGAACAGTTGTTTATTGAAGAAGAGTACCCCTCAGTAGTCCCTGTGTTCAACAATCCAGGGGCAAATACTGTGAGTCCTGTTTTTAAACAATCAGTTCCGAGATTTAACAAGCCTGAAGCTGCTGTTCCTGTTAATCGTGCTAGGCAAAATAACTTCCCAAAACCAGTTCCATTCAGGTTCAGAGGAACCAAAGCAGTGCCCTGGATTTATGAGGATATCACAGGTGAAAGAAAGAAAGAAGAAATGACCCCAAGGAAAGAGGTGGGGGTCGTGATAGAAGAACCGGTCCCAAGGAAAGAGGTGGGGGCCGATGAGAAGAACGTATCTAATATAGCAGGGGCAGGGAGAATGATGAGAAGTGGAAGGATTTGTCCCCCTGTGAACATGGAAACATCCAGGAAAGAAGGTGTTAGTCATGTACCTACCAACGATAAAGGAAAAGAAGTAATCTCCAAAGAGGACGATGAAGAGTTCCTTAGAATAATAAAAAGAAGTGACTATAGGATTGTGGATCAGCTCCATCAAACCCCGTCAAAGATTTCTATTTTGTCTCTATTGATTAATTCACCGGCTCACCGATCTGCGCTGCAGAAGGTTTTGGCTCAGGCTCACGTAGCTCAAGATATCACTACCGGACAATTTGATCACATTGTTGCTAACATTACCGCCTGTAATACCCTCAGTTTCAGTGAGGAAGAGTTAACCCAAGCGGGCCGGAAGCATAATCTTGCTCTGCACATATCCATGACATGTCAAGAAGATACATTGGCTAGAGTCCTCGTGGATACAGGGTCCTCTCTGAATGTCTTACCAAAGAGAACTCTTGATAAATTGGCATACAAATAAGGAGTCATGAGACCCACTTCGTTGATTGTCAAAGCTTTTGATGGTTCGCGAAGGTCTGTTATGGGGGAGATAGAGCTCCCAGTGTTGATTGGACCTCAGGAATTCAATATTCCGTTTCAAATTCTGGACATCAATCCTGCTTATAGCTGTTTGCTCGGAAGACCTTGGATCCATGAAGCAGGTGCTGTGACCTCTACGTTGCATCAGAAGATGAAGTTCGTAGTTGATGATAGGTTAGTTATCATACATGGTGAGGAGGATTTGATGGTCAGTAACCTGTCCTCATTTCGCTACATTGAGGCTGATGAGGATGCGTTAGAAACCGCTTTCCAAGCTTTGGAAATATCCAATGCAGTTATGATCGACAACGAGAAGCTGGTAGTTCTAGAGTATCCATCGTTTGCTTCGTATAAGAGCATACAGTCCGCCCTTCAGGAAGGCGTGCCTGCAGGATGGGGCGAAGTCATCGAGATCGAGAAGAGGGACCGACATCAGGGGTTGGGTTACAAACCAACTCCAGAAGATGAAGCTGCTTCAAGAATGAGAAGGACGAAGACTGTGCAAGAGATATTTGTCAAAGGTGGACATCAGGTCCACGCAATCATTGGAAGCGCTGAAGAGGAAGAAGACATTGATCATCTGGTTTTTCTCCAAGAGGGTGCTTTGAGCAATTGGGAGGCTATAGAGATCCCAACTGTGTACCCGGAACCAGAGTAACTTGTTTTGATTTGTCGTTTTCATTTCCCTAGTCTTGCCCAAAGCTAGTGGATTATTTTGTATGGGCCTCCGTTTTCAATATTAATCAATGAAATGACTTTTTGCAATTTTTCGCTGTCTTCACTTTACTGCATTCTTTTCTAAAAATGGAAATCTTTTCAAACAAAACATCTTCATCTTGCATGATTGTGAATTGTCGTACACTTTAGTAATACAAATCATTCTATTATGCAGACTTAACCGTAAACCCATTGTATTCAATGACCCTGTTATTACCATTGACTTTGACTCCCCTGTCTATCAAGCTGAAGAGGAGGAGAATTTTGAGGTACCCAAAGAGCTGGCAGACATGTGTGATTACCAGTATACAGACCTCCAGCCACATGAAGAGCAGGTGGACGTCATCAATCTTGGTTCTGAGGAAGAAAAGAAAGAAGTCAAGATTGGGGCATCTTTGAAACCAGAAATTAGACAGCAGTTGATTTCACTACTTAAAGAATATGTGGATGTGTTTGCTTGGTCCTACCAAGATATGCCTGGTTTAGATACAGATATTGTGGTTCATAAATTACCACTCAAGCCCGAGTGCCCGCCGGTAAAACAAAAGCTTCATAGAAGTCATCCTGATATAGCCCTCAAAATCCGAGATAAAGTCAAGAGGCAATTGAATGCCGGATTTTTAGCAGTCTCCAAGTACCCAGAATGGGTAGCTAATATTGTTCCTGTTATGAAAAAGAATGGAAAGGTGCGAATGTGTGTGGACTATAGGGATCTCAACAAAGCTAGTCCCAAGGATGATTTCCCTCTACCACATATTGACACGCTGGTGGACAACACTGCCCGTTTCGCCATGTTCTCATTTATGGATGGCTTCTCAGGCTATAATTAGATTAAAATGGATCCGGCTGATATGGATAAGACCACCTTCATTACCCCGTGGGGCACTTATTGCTATAAGGTTATGCCTTTTGGACTGAAGAACGCAGGGGCAACGTACCAAAGGGCCATGGTGACTTTATTTCACGATATGATCCACAAAGAGATAGAGGTGTATGTGGATGATATGATAGCTAAGTCTCAGAATGAGGAGGAACATGTAGATCACTTGCTGAAACTGTTCAAGAGGCTTCGAAAGTATCGGTTGAGGCTGAACCCTGCAAAGTGTACCTTTGGGGTCAGATCTGGGAAACTATTAGGTTTCATTGTCAGCCAGAAGGGTATTGAAGTAGATCCAGATAAAGTGCGAGCAATTCAAGAAATGCCAGCTCCGCAAACTGAGTCTCAAGTCAGGGGATTTTTGGGTCGTTTGAATTACATCTCTCGTTTCATCTCCAACATGACTCCAATTTGTTCACCAATCTTCAAATTGCTCTGTAAGAATCAGCCAGTAGAGTGGAATGCTGACTGTCAACAAGCTTTTGAGAAACTCAAAAGTTATCTCCAAGAACCTCCTGTTCTAATTCCTCCGGTATCCGGAAGACCTCTCATTATGTACTTAACGGTTTTGGAAGAGTCCATGGGCTGTGTCTTGGGACAGCATGACGAGATTGGCCGGAAAGAGCACGCAATATATTATTTGAGTAAGAAGTTTGCAGATAGTGAAAGTCGTTACTCATTACTGGAAAAGACTTGTTGCGCTTTGGCTTGGGCCGCCAAACGCTTGAGGCAGTATCTGATCTATCATACCACCCTTTTGATTTCCAAGATGGATCCGATAAAATACATCTTTGAGAAACCCGCTCAATCAGGTAGACTTGCCCGTTGGCATATGTTATTATCTGAATATGACATTCAATATGTCACTCAAAAGGCCATTAAAGGAAGTATCCTCTCAGAATATCTTGCTGATCGACCAGTTGAAGACTATGAACCACTCAAATTTGACTTCCCTGACGAGGACATTATGGCAGTAAAGGATGATGAAGAGCCAAGTTCTGAAGAAGATCCCAGGGTGGAATATAGATGGAAGATGATGTTCGACGGTTCATCCAATTGCAAGGGGCATGGAGTGGGTGTTGTCATAATTAATCCTGAAGGTGGCTACACCCCTTTTACAGCTAGGCTGGATTTTGGGTGTACAAATAATATTGCTGAGTATGAAGCATGCATTCTGGGTTTGGAAGCCGCAATTGATCTTGGAATCTGTTTTCTCGAAGTTATGGGTGACTCCGCTCTAGTTATTTATCAGATTAGAGGCGAGTGGGAGACCAAGGATGAGAAACTTATCCCTTATCAGGCATATGCTCTGGAGCTGGTTAAGTGTTTTGACGACATAACATTTTGTCATGTACCACGTATGGAGAATCACGTGGCCGATGCATTAGCAACACTGGCTTCAATGTGGCAAGTCAGGTTTATCAATGAAGACCCAGTGATCAGTATCGGAAGAAGGACTGAGCCGGCCTATTGCCAGGTCATCGAAGAAGAATCAGACAACAAACCCTGGTTTCATGATATTTTGAACTTCCTGAAGAATCAAGAATATCCGGCCAATACCTCTGTTCTTGATAAGAAGACTCTACGAAGGCTGTCAGCCAAGTTCTTCATCAGCAACGGTGTACTGTATAAGAGGAATCATGATATGGTTTTGCTAAGATGTGTCGATAAGAGAGAAGCTGACTTGTTGATCCACGATATTCACGAAGGAGCTTTTGGCACCCATGCCAATGGGCATGCCATGGTTAAGAAGATCTTGAGGGCTGGATACTATTGGTTGACTATGGAGACAGATTGCATCCAGTATGCTAGGAAATGCCACAAATGTCAGATCTATGCAGACAAAATGCATGTTCCTCCTACTCTGTTGAATGTACTGTCATCACCTTGGCCGTTCTCCATGTGGGGCATTGATATGATTGGGGCAATTGAGCCTAAAGCGTCTAATGGACACCGCTTCATTATGGTGGCTATAGATTACTTTACCAAATGGGTGGAAGCCGCCTCTTATACAAACGTGACTAAGCAAGTAGTTGCTCGTTTCATCAAGAACAATATCATTTGTCGCTATGGGATTCCAAGCAGAATCATAACTGACAACGGGACCAATTTGAATAACAGAACCATGAAGGAGTTGTGTGATAACTTCAAGATCGAGCACCATAATTCTTCACCGTATCGTCCGAAGATGAATGGAGCGGTCGAAGCTGCGAATAAGAATATCAAGAAAATCCTTCAAAAGATGGTCAAAACATACAAAGATTGGCATGAGATGTTGCCGTATGCACTACACGGATATAGGACGTCTGTCAGAACATCAACAGGGGCAACCCCTTTTTCGTTGGTATATGGAATGGATGATGTTCTCCCCATAGAGGTGGAAATACCTTCGTTGAGAATATTAATGGAGACAAAGCTTGATGAAGCTGAGTGGATTCAAGAGAGATATGACCAGTTGAATTTAATTGATGACAAGCGCCTGACAGCTATGTGTCATGGTCAGTTGTATCAGAAAAAGATGAAGAGAGCATTTGACAAAAAGGTCCGTACTCGAGATTTCCGAGTAGGTGAGTTGGTACTTAAGAAGATCTTGCCGTCGCAAAGAGACGCCCGTGGAAAATGGGCACCTAATTATGAAGGTCCATACATAGTTAAGACAGTATTTTCAGGAGGATCTCTTTTCCTCACGACTATGGACGGTGAATAACTTGCACATCCTGTGAATGCCGACTCGGTGCGAAAGTATTATGCTTGAGGCAATAACACCTATGTGATATCCAGGAATCCCCAGAGAAGCTCAAGTTCTGCTACAACTGGAGTCTTTAGTCATTAGGGTTATCGGTCATTGAATACAATGTAACCTTTGATAATTGCCATTTTGTTGCATTTGTAATATTTAATGGGACTCTGCTATTTGGCAAGTCACCATTTTTCAATGAATATCAGCTATTGAATCATTTTCGTGTTTGACACGTTATCCTTCCTTTTTGCAAGTTTAGTCATTTTCACTTGATTTTTGAAAACGGAAATTTTGCAATATCTTGAGAAAACACAAAGATAAACTAAGTTTTACTCTGGAATTAAGACGTTTTGGAATCAAGTTCGTACAGAGAGAGTCAGCAGTACTTTTTTCCTTTTGGCATGAATCTGCCACCTCCAGTGAAAGAATACCACCCCGGTTGTCCTTGATGTTTGGGTTTCAGGGTGTTGACTTGTGTTATCCTTTCCTCTTTCCTGTTTTGCGTCGTTCGCGTCGTTTCTAGCATATAGCCAAGCATATGCATCATACCCTAGCATCTTCGCTCCTTGGAGTTTGTTTTGCTTGTGGTCCTGTGTTGGCGTCTGTCTTTATTTCCCCAGTGAAGTGAAGACGTCCCCGGTTTGCTTTATGTCATGCTCATTCAGTCTTAACTTTTGCGCGCCAGATTTGTACCTTTAAAATCTTTTTCTGTTCCCCAAGAAGTTTAACTTTAAAAGATTTTGGAAAGTTGTTCTTGTTTGAATCGTGTCAAACCTGAACCGAGTCCTTGTTCGAATCGTGTCGGACATTGCCTCTTAAACTGTTCTTGTTTGAATCATGTCAAACTTGAACTTAGACTTTGTTTGAATCGTGTCAAGCACTGTCTCTTCTGTCCTCATTTGAATCGTGTCAAACTTGAACTTAGACTTTGTTTGAATCGTGTCAAGCACTGTCTCTTCTGTTCTCGTTTGAATCGTGTCAAACTTGAACTTAGACTTTGTTTGAATCATGTCAAGCACTGTCTCTTCTGTTCTCGTTTGAATCGTGTCAAACCTGAACAGAGTCTTTGTTCGAATCGTGTCGGACACTGACCCCCTTTGTTTTAAAACCATTCCTGTTCGAATCGTGTCGAACTTGAATTGGGACCTTGCTTGAATCGTGTCAAGCACTGTCTTTTTGTTTTAAAACTGTTCTTGCCCGAATCGTGTCGGACATTGAACACCTCTTTATTTCGTTTTCTTTCCTAAAAATACTTTAAGATAAATTTCTAGGAATATCTTTTTTATTTAACCCTATAAGACTCCTATCTGGTGCGCAGGGTTGGCCTCTGTCCTCTTGGTTTGCCTCGAAGATCCCACTTTTAACCCTTCAGTTTAGGTTCCCCAGGAAGTCCTTGCTTGTTTGTCTGTACCTTTTTTAGATTGATCCCCTGTGATCAAGTTTCTTCCTTCTGGTTTCATGTTCAGGAAGGATGTAGGTTTGTTTTGCCCCCAGTAGCTTATCTCCCCGGATCTTTCCCCAGTGGAGATTGTCTGTGGTCTTTTTCCCCAGTGTTTCTTTGGAATCTCCCCAGTGAGTCTCTTTTGTTGGTTGGTCGGTATCCCCAGTGAGTTTTTCTCATGGATACTGTACCTTTCGTCCTTCCCAGTGAAGCTCTGATTCTTTTTGCTTCCTGTTTGTCCCTTGGTGTCTCGTTGTGTCAGCATTTTTCTTTCATCCTCTTGGCATCCTGTTTGCTACATTGCATGTGTGTGCATCTGAGGGAAAAATTTCCGGTCATCTGTATTTAAATATCTTTCACATTTGATTACATGAGGATCTTCATCTCTCATGTCATCAGGTGAAGATATTTAAATAGGGGCAACTGTTGCACCCCAAATTTTACCCTCATTACTTTTGCTATTTATTGTTTGTTATTTATTATTTATTATTTTTTCTCTTTATTTTAATTTGATTTTTATCTTAGTTTTTATTTGCTATGTGATTAGATTAATTTCAAATCGGCACCTTTTATTTTTATTTGAGATTGTTCTATTTTATTTAGTTTAAATTAATCTTATTTAAGTCAATTCTTGTTAACTAAGTCAATTATCCATTTATTTCCTTTTGATTAGTCCTTTTAATTAGTAGCATTTCATGCTTACTAACTATATTATTAATCATGTTAAAACAAACAATCTCACGTGGCCTTTTTGCTCACCTTTGCTATTGTTTTGAACCAATGAAAATGGAGTGTTTGGGTTTGACTTTTCAACTCTCCTATCCACCAACGAGAGCATGACGTGTGGCATCCAAGAGTGCCAAAGGAAACCAATTCCTTCTCATTCTTTCGTTCTTGCGGAAGATTTGTAAACAAGGAGGAGATTCTGGTTAGCTTGTATCAATCCAATTCAACTACTCAAACTGCAAGACGTTGGCGCGCTTCACCAATTTTTGAATCTCCAAGTACTTTCCCTTTTGAGCTCATCCTGGTATTGTGCAGAAAATGGTTCAGAGAGGATATGCCGAATTCAGCATTCAACCTGTCACCACCTGCAACCTGCCCACGCTACCTCCAACCTTTGCTCCATTTGGTACCCCTCTCAACAGCCTCAATGGGAGAGCTCTGAATCCATTCACCAAGTGATGAGTTTAATTCTGCACGTCTGAAATGTCGCAGCGGATTCCTCTCCCAGAAGTGGACTAAATTTGAAATTCAAACGGAAACCTTAGGAGATTCAGCTTATGCCCACCAGTTGCTTGAGGATTTGACCCGGCCCATATGCCTCTCATCAACCCAACACTCTGCCTATTTAAAGGAGCTCGTTTTAGTTTTGAGACACCAACAATTCTCACAAAATATTCTAAGTCTTTGAGTTTTGAGTTTTCACGAACAAAAGAGGAGAAGAGCTGCTTTGGAGTTTCTTTTTGCTAGTTCAGAAAGGAGAGTATTCAATCTCCTTGAAGGTGCAGTGGACATTACTCCACTTGGTAAATACACTTCCCCTTTTAATATTCATGTCATCATACCACATCTCAATCATAACCGTTATAATGTGCTTCATATTGTTTTTCACTCATCCATAATGTGCTATTATGTATTTGAATCTATACTTTCTGCCCATGGCTTAATATCATGAAGTAGGATAATTTTATTTGCTTTGCTGATATATTGAGTTAGACATGTATGTTGCTGTTTGTGTTAAGTCATTATGCTTGAGATATCATCATGATGATTAATGCTTTGGTTGTGTTCATTGTCTGGCAAGCATATAAGGTTTCATTTCGTGTTGTACTGTCAAACTTAGAGGATTTGAATGGTTAACTTACTTGTGTATGTCGTTATGTTTGGATCTTACTTTGAGATGAGAGATTCTTGAATTTTTAGTTCACTAATTGCTTCTGAGATGCTCATGTGTTTTATGGTTGATGAACCTATTTCTCATTGTTAACTCATGTGTAATACTAGATTGGAGTTTGTTTTCATTAAAAGTCATTCTTGTTCTTTTTCTGTCATCACTAATGTATGATCAGTTTGTGTATTTAAAATCATTGGTTTTGCTTTGTATCTAAAGATTCATTTAGGTATTGATGCTTGTTGAGTTGTATTTGTGAGCATGGAACTATTTTTGACCTACTCTGTCACAGAGGTTACTTGTGGCATCCATGTGTTTGACTACATCCTGATATGCACCTTTTATCCATGGCATGATCTTTGTGTTCTTGACCTATGTGCTTAAGTGTTTTGGATTGCTAAAATGAATAACTGTTTATTACTTGGTATTTGACTTGATGTTTAACTTGAGAACTTGCTATTATCTTTGGAGTTAAGTTTTGTCCCAGCCATGTGCTTATAAACACTTCACCACTTGTTTGAATCTGTGCACTTTGTTGTTGCTTGGTTACCTGTTGGTTTTGAAACTGATTCATCTAAAATGTTGTCCTGATTAGAGTTAAATACATAAATGTACTCTGAAAGTTTACTTGTTGTATTTACTTGCTGCTGTGATACATAATATGCCGTGTTTACTTTGTTGTCATTATGATTTGTGACCAATTTTTGAACTCAGAATCTATGTTAGATGTGCCTTGCCATGCTTAAAACTGGTTTTGTTTCAATGATATCACATGCTGTCAGTTTGGTACTTCTAGTTCATATGCAAGTTTTAAATGTTTAACATGATATGTGCTTTTTTTCTGCCATGTAATTGTCTGATTTTGGTTTCCAAACCTTTGAAGTATTTGTCTTGATACCTTATGTCTTGCTGTCACAGAAATATATGCTTCTTTTTAATGTTTTCTCTGCATTAAGTCTTAGTTGTACCTAATTGTCTGAACATTTATCTTGAATGCCACTGATAATACTTAGCTTTGATATGTTGTCATGCCTCTGCCTTAAAACAGAACTGTTGTTAGTCCATGCCTTTAAGTTCTTCGTATCCATTATATGTTAGTGTTTGTGTTCACCATGCTGCCCTATCATATGCCACTACTTAAATGAACTTAATTTCCTTGCTGTCATGCCATTGTGCCTTGTTTATGCCTTGAATACATTGTGTTGGCCCTTGACCATCAAGTTGTTGTTTCTATATGTGATAGTCATGCTTAAACTGTCATTTGATTTGGATGTCACTATGTATGTACAACTTCTGTTCGAACCTATGCTTCATGTTAATTTTGTGTATCCAAAATGCTATGAAATTATGTCCTCCACCATCATGTCATTAAATGCAAAACCTTGCCTTGACTTTGTGTTTAATTTGTGAACTCTTACCATGCCTTACATGCTATCCATTGTGTAGTTATGAGTGCTGCCTTGTTCAATAATCTCAATGTATCATGACACATATGAATCATGTTACTTAACTGATATGTTAGCATTCATAGTTGCTTTTAACCTTTTGAACTTACTGCCCTTTGAATCATAACTGCTCTAAGATGACATTTGGCTTGCCTGCACATTGATTACTTGCTTATATTGATATGTCATTTTGTTGTTTGCATCTATTTACAAGTGCTTAAGGCCTACATATAGAGTTGTTGTTTAAGTTACCACTGATATTAGTATGCTTCTGCAATGTCTGTTCTCAACCTTTGCCCTACATCTAAATGAGAATGTCTTTTCTGTCAGCATGTTAATTGAGCGTCCAAATTCTGTTGTATTTTAACATAGAAATATCTGTGCTTTCTCATGATTATGTCATATGCTTTGTTTCAATGATGTTGCTTGGATTTGGTTTTGTCATGATTTCTTATGACCCATTCTGTTATGAACATGTATATATGTGAGTCTTAGGAGCTTTTGCTCATCATGAGATGCATGTGTCTTGTTTTTGTAGCTTAACTTTCCTTGTGTTAACATGATATATATAACTGTTTGTATGATACCCAAACTGTCAGTCGATTTTGATTTATATAGATTGTCGCTGTGCCATACCATGTGTTTTTACTTTGAACTCATGATTGCATTTGTATGTTAACCTGCCTACTATTCCCAAGGTTTGTTTCACTTGCTGTGTCTGTTTTGAATAAATCAGCTCAGCTGGGTCTGTGTATGCTTGATTGAGATGCTTGATTTTGTTGCTTTAATGCCATACTACTTGCTGCTACTGTTAACATTTAAATGCTATGTTTTTGTTGCCTTTCTCATAAAATCATGTGTTGACCAAGTTGATAACCTTGCGTATTAGTTTTGTGTAATAGTTGGTCCTCTCCTTGTGCACTTAGCCTTACTGATAATGTGTTTTTGGGTCTTGATATGGCTGCTCTGTTTGGTCTATTTCACTTGTTTGTTTTTTGAATCCATGCGCATAACTTAGATCATATATTTATCAAATCACATTTGTTACTGGATGTATTCCCGCCCCAGCGGATGGACTTGTGTTTGCGTTACTATTCCTCATTGCCATGCCTATAAGGACTGGGGTTCGATCCCTGCCCAGTCCTTTTGTTTTTTTTCCTCTGGTGTTCGCTTCTTCAAAATATATGTGCGCTTTGGTATTTCCTGAACACCAGCGCGTGTTAGCTCATTTGGCAAAGGCTTTGGTTTGTTGTTGTGATGCATAAGGGCAACGGTTCAAACCCTACGTTTGCCATTTCTTTTTAGTTATTTGTTTCCTTTATTTGTTTTTTAGTTAATCATGATATTTAAAGTATCCTTCTATTTGTTTCTAACTTATTTAGATTTCAAATCATTTTTACTTTAAAATTAACCCTTTAATTCTAATTGTGTAATTAATTACTATTTCCAATTAAGTTAATTGTTGGTTAATTACTAATATTATCTTTAAGCATTGTTTGTTAATCTTGAAATATTATTAAATTGACTTGTTTGATTGTTAAGGTAATATATTCATGTTGATTGGCCATATGTTTGATTCTATATGAATATCATCATTGTTCTAAATATCATCTTTCATGTCACTTCTCTATGTTTGTCTTCATAAAGATTGAAACATTTTGATTTGTTCTTGTATGTCATTTCTATATGCTTGTCTTCCTAAAGATTGAAGCATATTTGATGTACTCTTTTATCATAACTATCTTATCCATATCTTTGTCATAACATATTGCCATCCTCATGCTTATGTTTGTTTTATCTATTATATCAATGTCTTTTATATCATCTTATTGTTATCAACTGATTTTCCCCTATTCCAAAGGAAGGTGAATAGTGTTGACTCTTAAAGTCATTGACCCCCATCTTAACCTAAGTAACCTCTTAGGAAGAAACCTTATTTCTTGGCCTCATCAGAGCCATAGAAATCATAACTAGCTTTAGGAGAGAGTTCCTCAACTCTTAGTGATATTCATCATAATGAATTTATCACTTTCCCCTCCTAACTAAACTTCAACATAGGTCTATTACAACTAGATCTAGAGAGTTCCTAAACTCTACAATGAGCTTGTACTCATTTCCCATCTGAATATTGACCACAGTCAATCATTCAATAGAAGTAGAACTACGCAGACTCTGATTCTATTCCCGAGGATACGTAGGCGTAAAGTGCGATGCTTTATCGAGTATACTTAGATACTAACCCCTAGGGTTTTCAAACCTTTAGCATAGAACCTTTATCAAACATAAAATAACATTTAACAAGAGGCTCCCGTAGAGTACTACGGACGTTTAGGGTGCTAATACCTTCCCTAGGCGTAACCAACCCCCGAACCTTAGATCTTTCCCTTTAGGTTTTTCTAACGGTTTTGAACCTTTCCTTTGGATAAATCAAAGTCGGTTGTAAAAGAAAAATGATGCAAATTAATTAATAATTTGTTATCCGATTTTCACCGCAACAATTATGCTTCACATACAAAATGACTCAAGACATTCTTGAAATGCATACATATTCACAATATATTCATGCATTCATCTCATACAATCACATATAATCTATATACATTTACATCAATGCACTATTGTATGATTCACTTCCAAAAGACACATTCAAAACGGTAAAAGTCGCTAAATAACACTATTCCCGACTTTATGACATAATTAAATCGGCTAACAATTTCCAAATCATCATAATAAGAAAGTACAGCTCAATAGCTTCACAACGATACCAAGAATGTAAAAATCGGAAAAACGGAACAAAAGTTACGAACGAAAACGAAAACACATTTTTGGAAAATCACATTTTTACACTTGTCCTGACCATACACGTATGGCCCTTCTCATACGCGTACGGCCCAGATTCCTCGCCATTCACATACGCGTATTGCCAAGGCCCATACGCGTATGGGCAGAAATCATTTTTCCCCCAAAACTCACGTTTATAAGTCCATACGCGTATGCCCAACACCATACGCGTATCACCAGATGGCCGGGAAAAGTCAAATTCCATACGCGTAATGGCCCAAAAACAAGCCAATGATACGCGTAACGCCTAGGCTCATACGCATATGAACATGCCCCATACGCGTACGGCCAGGGCAAATGCAGAAAAATTCTGCAGAACTTGGTTCTGCGTTTTTCATCCAAACCATACCCAAATTCATCATCTAAATCCAGAAAAATACCAATTTGATGTACAATAACATATATCTATCATGTATCAACAACAAGGAACACGAAAACATCATTTCCAACATGATTAAATCGAATTCTAACACTTTCTACACAAATGGGTTTATACAAAAACTCATAAAAATCAACAACAACAACAACACAATCATACATAATGATATACATTGATAAGATAATAAGATTTCACACCCTTACCCGGATAATTCGATTCCTAGAAGTTTTTTTGAAGATTTCCAAGCTTTTCCTCTCTTTTCTTCTCTTTTCTCCTTTTCCTCTTTCTTTCTCTCCTTTTTCTCTCTATCTTTCTTTTCTTTCTCTTTCTCTCCTATTTCCTCTCCTTATCTCTTTTTCTTTTCTATTTCTTATTTTCTCCTCAAATTTTATTAATTCATTTTCTCACAAAATTCTATTTCCACTAAATTTCTAACTTATCATTAATTGAGAAATGTCTAAAATACCCTCCATTCTAATTTCCCCGAAAACTCTCAAAAACGATAAAATATCATAACATGTCAACATAGCATATTAACACACCAATTTCACAAATAAAATAATTTATCACTCAATTTAAATAAAAGACTCAACAGAATGGAAATAATCGGAATCAGGGCGTTACACATGCCCTAGGTTCCTGCTTGAGACCATAGAGCACTTTATGCAGCTTGTATACTTTCCTTGCATCCTCCTGAATTATAAACCTGGGAGGTTGTGTGACATATACTTCTTCATCTAGAGGATCATTAAAAAAATGTTGATTTCATATCTAAGTGAAATGTTGACCAACCTTGATTGCATGCCAAGGCGACTACTAGTCAAATATTCTCCAATCTTGCGACTGATGCGTATAATTCAGAGTATTCGACTCCTACTCTCTAAGGAAAACCTCTAGCGGCCAATCTTGCCTTATGTATTGTTATTGACCCATTAGCACTGTGCTTTTACTTAAACACCCACTTCACTTCGATAGATTTTGAATGTGCTGGTAATTCGACTAACTCTCATGTATTGTTTCTTTTGATTGCTTGTAACTCTTAAACCATAACTAAATTCCATTGTTTATCGTTTAAGGCTTTGCTATAAATGATTGGTTCAACACCTGCAAGTTAGGAAAAATTAACTAATTCTCCATATGGTGTGACTTCACCATCACAAGTCACTTCATAGTCTTGAAGTCTTTATGGACAAGCTCTAGTTCTTTGAGGTCTTTGACTAGTACTAGCTACACCATCTTCGACTTCGATTGTGTTTGGTGTGTCAGCAATTGCTTTGACTTCAACTAGAATATCAATAATATCTTCGACTTCGACATCATTACTTGCTTTGTCTAAATCATAACTTATTAAAGGCTTATTGATTGCATCGCTAGAATTCCAATCCCATGCACAATTTTCATCAATCACAATATCTCGACTTATCATGATCTTATTATTCATTAGATTGAATAGTTTGTATGCTCCAGTCTTATGATACCCTACTATCATAGGTTCAGTCTTATCATCAAGCATCCTTCTTCTAGTATAAGTAGCATGCTTGTAGAAAATAGAACCAAACACCTTCAGATGACTCTCTAATGGTCGTTTACCACTACACACGTCTTTAGGAACCTCGTTCTTCAGCTTCTTTGTAAGGCACCTTTTCAGAATATAGACTGTAGTGGAAACAACTTCACCCCATAACTTTTGGAAAAAATTTCTGCTTCAGCATGCATCTCGCACTATCCAATATGGCCTTGTTTCTTCTTTCTGCTATTCCATTATGTTGAGGCGTGTAAAGAGAAGTTACCTCATGATCAATACCATGTTCTGCACAAAATTCTTCAAACATCTTTGATGTATATTGACCACCTTCATCTATTCGCAGAACCTTGATCTTCCTTTCACTCTGGTTTTCGACAAGTATTTTGAATCTCTTAAAGATTGTAAATACTTCGTCCTTTCGCTTGATCACATAGATCTAAAGTTTTCGACTATACTCATCGACAAATGAGACAATATACCTATTTCCACCTATGGCATGACCCTAAAAAGGGCCACATACATCTGAATGTACAACTTCTAGTTTACAGGAGGATCTCATTAGCATAGTAAAAACGAAAGACATTCAGGATTGCTTTTTGACAAACAACCTTTAGAGAATTTGTCAGGGATCTCCAGACTTAGTATACCAATTACCATATCTTGAGTAATCAGTTGATTGAGTGATCGAAAGTTCAAATGTTCAAACCTCAAATGCCACAACCAACTATTCTTGTGGTCGACTATAATTTTTAGACATTGTACTTCAATCAAACTGATCATGGTCATGAATGTCCTATTCTTCGACAAAGGAGATTTCAAGACCAAATTATTCTGAGTCTCGAACAGTTCCAAGGCTCGATCTTTCATAATCACTGAGAGACCTTTATCCACCATTTGTGCAAAACTTAGAAGATTGCACTTCATCCAAGGTACATAGAGTACATCTTTGATTATAGCTTTTCCTCCATTGCTCATTTGAATAACTATGTCACCAGGACCTTCTGCTTGCAACGAGATAATATCAGCAAGTTTAACCTTTCCCTTCTTCAAAAATTTGAAATCTGCTAACCAAACTTTTCGACCTGTCATGTGATTCGAGCATCCCGAGTCGAGGAACCAGATCTTGGAGTCGACATGGTCATTTTCAACTGCAGCCATAACCACCATGTCTTCAGAATCATTAGAATCTTGGCATGCAAGGTTTCTCCTTCCTCCTTGCCTTTTTTCGACCCCTTGTCTTTATTGTACCAACAATGCTTGGCCAAGTGACCCCATTTTTCACAATTATAGCACTCGAAATTCGCCGAATCTACCGCCGATTGAATGCAATACGCTGCCTTGCAATCTTTCTTATTTGCCTCCTTGTTTGCGACTCTCTAAGCATTGGTTGCATTCTTTGAAAGCTCAGAGACGCCATTAGTAACCACTTCTAGGGTGTCATTAAAGTCAAATAGAGCTTGCATATGTTTTCTCCATCGGGTCCAATTCTTGCCGTCAAGAATTGAAAGAGAACTCGAAATTCCATTAGTACCATTCACCTTTGCAGCGATTTATTAACAACCCATGGTTCCAGAAACATGATCACCGACGTGTGATTCTTGAAAACATGATCAAGAACCTAATTGTAACTCTAGATATCAATTTGTTAGTGTGTGAGACACTTTTAGTGAGGAGAGAAAGAAAGAGAATATGAAAATAAGGATTGATATTATTGACCAAACTGAATTATAAAATATTTATTTGTATACACTTAAGTGACCAAACTACTAAGTAACAAATATAAAAAACTAAGTAATAATTCCTAAACCCTAATTAATTTTGGACTTGGGCCATACAACTTGGATTATATTATATCTCAACAAAAACAAAATGATGATAATGGATATGAGAAATGATAACCTTATATTTATTTTATTTGGTCCACACTGTAATTTCAACTTTCCAAAAATGTAACATATTGCACATGTTCAATAACTTGTCCATTAGTACCATTCATCTTTACAGCGGTTGATTAACAATCCATGATTATGAAAACACGATCACCGACGTGTGTTTCTTGAAAACACGATCAAGAACTTAACCAGAGCTCTAGATACCAATTTGTTAGTTTGTGAGGCACTTTTAGTGAGAAGGGAAAGAAAGAGAGTATGAAATTAAAGATTGATATTATTGAATGATTGTGTTGCTAAACTGAATTACAAAATATTTATTTATATACATTTAAGTGACCTAACTACTAAGTAACAAATATAATAAATTAAGTAACAATTCCTAAAATCTAATTATTTTGGACTTGAACCATACAACTTGAATTATATTATATCTCAACAAAAACAAAATGATGATAATGGAGATGAGAAATGATAACACTATATGTTACAACTTTCCAAAAATGTAACATATTGCACATTTTCAATAACTTGTTTGTGTATTCAATTATTGTTATATGATTGGAATCAAATATTTACTATATATTAAAATTATCAAAATAGATACGTTTTCTATATTTAACTTAAATGCACAAAACAATAATTTTTTTTAATTTCATAATTTTATTATTAATTGAAATTTGTTTCCTATTAATTAGTCGTTTATGCATTTATCTTTTTAAAATGGAATATTATTCTCAACACACAACATAAAATAATAATATATTGAGTTAAATAAGACTATATAATGTATGGTAAATAAATTAACAATGTTACGTTTTTAGATTTAAATTAAAAACAAATGCGCGTAACACACAAGTATCCATCTGAACGCACGAGTATCCCACTAGTTTAAGTCAAATATGAAAAATGTATCTAATTTGACTATTTTTATAATTAATAAATCTTTGATTCCAATAAAATAATAATAAATGACTACAAAAATATGTTATTGATCATGTGCAATATGTAACATTTTTGGAAGGCTTAAATAGTCTTTTGATCCCAGTAAGTTAGATAGTTTTTGAATTTAGTCTCTGTATCTTTTTTTTTTTTCGGTCTGAGTCCCTATATTTCCCTTTTTTGTTGCCTTTGGTCTCTGATGTTAAAATTCTGTTAAAAAAAAGCTGACTAGACTAACGGTGCACGCGTGACATTGCTGATGTGGTATGTACCGCTGATGTGGCAGGCTATGTTTTTCGTTTTTATTTTTTTAATTCATAATTAATTCCACGTCAGCTTTTTATATTATTATTTATTCGAAAATACAAAACTTAAAAATGATCTCAAGAAGAATTGAACTCATGACCATGACATTCACATGATAGTCCATAACCACTAGACTAAACAAACATATTTGTTCAGTTTACTACAACATACTTATATATTACATAAATACTACACTTATTTTATAGAATAGTTCATAAAATACTACACTGCACTTATATATACATATAATGCACTGTACTTATATATACATATACTGCATTGCATTATATTTTATAAACTTATTTTAATTAATATTCCAATATATTAAACTATTTTATAAACTATATAAAGTAATTTATTAAGTAACTTATTAAGTAACATTATTAAATAATAAGCAATTTATTAAATACTAAATATTAAGTAATGTTGAAATAATAATGTAATTATATTTAATAAATAATAATTATTATAAATAAATTTATTATAAAATATTACGATTCTTGTAAAAAAAATTGAAATAATTGAAATATTAAATAGTTGAAATAAATTACTTGTAAATATTTTTGTAAATTAAATACATTAAATAGTTGAAATAAATTACTTGTAAATATTTTTGTAAATTAAATACATTAAATAGTTGAAATAAATTACTTGAATTATAAATTAAAGAATTCTTGTAAAAAAAAATAATTGAAATGTTAAACAGTTGAAATACTAATTATATTTAATGATATGAAATAATTAAACTATTTAATATACTATTTAGGTAATTGAATATTAAGTAATTTATTAAATAATTATTATAATTATTATTAGTTTAAACTAATAATTTAAATATTAAAGAGTTTAATTAGTATTTTTAATAGTTTAATTTACTAAATTATTACAGTAAATTTATTTAGTTTAATTTATTAAATAATTGAAATATTAAATATTTGAAATATTAAATAAATGAAATATTTAATAAACTAATTATTTATACTAATTTATAAAATAATTTATAGTTATATTAATAAGTATTAAATATTAAATTATATAAAATAATTTATACTAACTGTATTAAATAATTTATATTAACTATATTAAATAATTTATACTAATTATATTAAATAATTTATACTAACAGTATATATAAATATTTATATTAAATAACTTTTATTTATATTAATAAGTATTAAATATTAAACTCTATAAAATAAATTATATTATCAGTATAAAATAATTTATATTATCAGTATAAAATAATTTATACTAATTGTATTAAATAAGTGCAGTATTTCAAATATAAGTATTAAATAGTAAATATTGGATTTATGTAATATATTAATTTGTTGCAAGTAAAAACATAAGTGAGTTGAATGGTTTAGTGGCTAGGAACCATGTTGTGGACCCAAAGGTCATGGGTTCAAGTCCTCTTGGGACCAAAATTTGAAAGGCATTTTTCCCCTATGTAACAAAAGAAGCCACCACCAAGATTGAAATTTAATCCTATTTACTATACCTTCCGGATCACAGATACCATCGTTTAAAATAATCTGATTTCTGGTCCACCATATACTTTCACAAACCAACAACCAAAAACTAAATGTAATGTTCATCGATTTCTTATTTTTCAAAACCAACAGCCAATGTGAAAGATGTCTAGACGTAGAAGTCTCAGCAAAGTGATAAATGTCCTGCCAGTCACAAGTTTTTTCCCATATAAGATTTGATTTGGAACAAGTGAAGAACAGATGAAGGTTATTCTCAGTGTTTAGGAAACAAAAAGGGCATACCGTATCGTGAGGATTCGAAATAATGTTACGGCGAAGGAGATTGCTCCTTATTGGTAATTTGTCAAGAATTAGTCGTCATCCAAAGATCTGCACTTTTAGAGCAACTGAATAGCCCCACAATCCTTTCAATAACAACTTAATTTCAGGTTCAATAATACTTCCATTCCCCACTCTGATCAGCTCCTCGTAGTACGATTTTACCGTGTAGTTGTTGGAGCTGCTTTTAAACCATACAAAGGAGTCAGACGCATCTGGGCTGATAGCAACGTCGTGCAGAATTTGTAATAAGTCATTGTATTCTATCAGTACTTCAGGCAACGGATTATCCGATAAAAATCCCAGGTCCAATGATTATTCACCCACATCCTCATATCAGCAACCACCCCATCTGGATTTACAACAGCAAGGAACAAATGAGGGAAACATTCCTGAAGAGGACCATTCCCAATCCATCTAGCTTTCCAAAACATGATGGTTTTACCATTGCCCAACCTACAAGAAATATAATTACAAAAAGAAACAGCACAAGGGATATTCTTAATGTTACTCACGTCTCTCCACCATTGTGAATCTTTGGAACCCCTGGGCCTATAGTCTTTGCTGACAAGGAAATTGAAATATTTGCCGTACCGTACTCTCATAATAGGACTCCAGATTGCCTCTTTTTCAGTCAGAATTCTCCACCTCCATTTTGAAATAAGAGCCATGTTGAATAACCCGAGGTTCTTCACCCCCAATCCACCCTCATCTTTACTTTTACACGTATCCGACCAACTTATCCAAGTAATTCCTTTCTTGTATTCACAACCTTGCCATACATATTTTCTTTGGATGTTGGTTAGAATATTCAGAATTTTTGTTGGAGCCTTAAAGAACGAAAAACAGTGGATTGGTAAGTTGACAATGACTGAATTTAGCAGAGATACTCTCCCTCCTATTAATAGCAGTCTTCCCCTCCACCCCGCCAACCTTCGCTTGAAACAGTTTATAATCGATTCCCAATAAGACAGTCTCTTATGATTATCACCTACTTTTAAACCAAGAAAGAGGAAAGGAACCTTACCGGATTTGCACGTTAGAAACTGCTCTGCTGCTCTTATAAACGAATTTTCCACATTGATTCCATAAACACAGCTTTTGCTCAAATTAACAGTCAAACCCTAAATAAGCTCAAAACCTTTCAATATTGCCTTTATAGTCCACAGGTTATGCCAAGCACCATTACACACGATTACCGTATCATCGGCAAAATTGAAGAAGATTATACTTTATACCATTATTAATATAGAAACCCTGCAGCAGTCCTCTGTTGGTTGCTCTGTCGACTAAAGTTGCGAAACCCTCAGCTACTATTGCAAAAAGAAATGAGGAGAGTGGATCGCCTTGATGTAATCCACGTTGCACCGTAAAATCTGAAGTAGGACTACCATTGACTAGAACAAACATATAGCTCGTAAAAACTCCACCATCTAGCCATTTTAGCCACCTCTGACCGAATCCCATCGCAAATGAAATACCTCTCAAATAATCCTAATCCACTCAGTCGTACGCTTTTGAAAAATCGACCTTGAATAAGACACAACTTTGTTTTTGCTTTTTTGCGACATCAATAACTTCATTAAAGACCAAGGCTCCATCAAGCAACTGTTTACCAGGTATGAATGTTGTCTGAGATTTCGAAATCAATTTTCCAATCACCATCCTCAATCTACCGGCCATCAGTTTAGCCACTACTTTATAAACATAACCTATTTGACATATTGGCCGGTAGTCCTTCAAGTTCTGAGGATTCTCAACTTTGGGGATCAAAGTTAAGAAGGAGGAACTCATAGCCTTTGAGATCTTTGATGTGTAAAAAAATTCTTGGATACAGTTGATGAAGTCCTCTTGAACAACCTCCCAGCATTTCTGAATAAATCCCAACGTAAACCCATCAGGACCGTGGCTTCGATCCAGAGAACAATTACGAACAACTTCCCAAATTTAATCCCTCTCAAAATTTCTTTCCAACAGTATGCTATCCTCCAGTGATAATCTCGAAAGACCCTCACACTCAAGGCCAGGTCTTGTCATATCCACCTTACTGAACATTTGTTTGAAATGTTCAAATATAGCATTCTTCACACTACTTACTTCCTCGTAAGTCTCGTTCCTAACTGTAACAGAGTTGATATTGTTCTTCCTATGCCTTGTTTTGAGCAGACTATGAAAATATTTTGTATTATTATCACCCTGTTGAATCCACCTTACTCTAGATTTCTAAAGTAAAAATCTTTCTTTTAGTTGCAACGTTTTCCATAAGTCTCGTTGTGCCATTCCTCTTTCATTAAGAGACACCACAGATATAGGTCCTGCATTATCAGCCATTTCGTCCTCAATCTTGTTGATAATACCTCTGGTCGTTTCCACTCGTAAGTCAATCCATCCAAACACGTGGATGTTCCACCAACGCAATCTTACACGGAGGAGTTGAAACTTCTTAGTAAGGATATAAGCACGTTACCCTTGATCTGGAATGGTTCCCATTCCTTCTTAACGAACTCCAAGAAATTGGGATGATCAAACCAGGAATCAAAAACCTTGAAGGGCTTAGGTCCCCAATTGATATTTCTCCCTCTAAGCCAAACAGGACGGTGGTCTGAAATATCTCTCAGCCCCCACACTTTGGTCAATCGTATTCCACATGTTCGCAATATATCTCAAGATGATAAATCGATCCAATCTACTCATGCAAGAACAAGAGTGGTTACAGTATGTATACTTATTTCCCACTGCAGGCAAGTCTTCCAAATCCATAGCATCAAGAAAATCTCTAAATTCCCTCATCTCAGACTTATGCTCCATCCCTCTGCCCATCCTTTCTCCAGAGTTTTTAATGGAGTTGAAATCTCCACCAATCACCCAACTTGCCCCTTGATGTTTATCTTTCAAATCCGTTAGCGCTGACCATAGAGTTCTTTTTTCTGTATGCTGCAGCCAGAGTAAATGTTGATAAAGAAAATATTTTGATTCCTCCATATTGTATTGATGCATAAATAACCTGGTCTTCTAAAACTTGAGCAGGGTTCCATAAAACCTTTCCTCCACAATGTAATCATCCCCCTGATAAACCTTCAGAGTTGCTTGCTGACCACTCGACGTCATCACCACCCCATATCTTTCGAGCTAATTTATCCGTCATTAGTTTACATTTTGTTTCTTGTAAATAACATATATCTGCACTACCTTTCGTAATAATACTTCTAATTTTCCTCAGTTTCAAGCTTCCACCACACCCTCTAATATTGAATGATATACAATTCACTTTAACCCACTAGCTGGCACCTTCTTCTCTTCATATTGTACCCTGTCTATCTCTTCCATCCTCCTGATCTTCCCCACCATCTGGTCTTCACCCTCTAGCTCCATTATTCCCATACTTTTCATTGCAGACCATAACTTTGAAGGTAATTCCTCAACAGATTTTCTGATACGGTAATTACTTTGGATAACATCTCCATCACTTACTGACTCATAGCATAATATGCTTCCACTAGAAAATCTTGATGCTGACTCTTCAACCTCTTCAATAGGAGAACCATGATCCAAAGGTAAATCAAGGTGGCTTGGAATATTCGAATGTAATAAAGCTGCGAAGTATGATGGCGCAAATGGAATTTGAATATTATCGTATATATCCTTAATTGATTTCTTCCTTTTACACTTTGGGAACCTTTCTTCACCACCCTTGATCAAGTCTTCGTTGAAACTTCCCTTATCATACTCTATGACCATCAGATTATCTTCTCTTATTCCGGGGTCTCCCGTTTTCTGTCCAGTGTTTCCTATCATTCTCGCTGTTATCGTTTCAACCACCTCTATGTCCTGACTCAGTTCCCTATCCATACCATGTAACCTCTCCTTACTGTTCTGAATCCCACATCTGTTGTTAACCTCCATTAAATCCACGTCCTCCTTATGATTATCTCCATTACCTATAACCTCTTTCTCAGTCTGAATATCCTCTGCCAGTTTACTTGATTTCAACTCTGCTCTGCTGGTCTGATCTTGTTTCATGAAATTAGCTTGTGGCATTTTTTATTTGTCCATGTCACCATCAATTTCTTCATCTGAATTTTCCCATCCATCTCCACCCTCACTGTATTCATCCTCACTATTGATTTCATCCTCATCTTCATCGTTTGTCGATTCACTAACCACTTCATCACCCTCCTCCACCAAAATCCTTTTGGGCCCATGAAATTCCTCGATCAGTTTGATGTTGTAAATATCATCGTTTACACCAAAGTTGAATGACTCATTCAAGTTTAATACGTATTTTGTTTTGACCAAAAATCTTGCCACATCAAAAATCCCATGCTTCTCCGTTTGGTCGTCGCATCTGATGAACTCACCAATTGTTCAAGATATCAGTTTGAATGATTCTAAGCTCCATGCGTGACAGGGCAGCCCGTAACAATGTAACCACGTGAGTCTCTCGTTATCCACATCATTTGGAGACCATGGATGAATCTCAGAGAACCATTTGGTTACCCAAGTTCTATCTTCCTCTATCAACTCCTTCACTTCACCTTCATCAATATCTTCTAATAAACACAAGTTCGCCCCCGTTGGTATAACACTGATTCTAAATTAACCTTTCGAATGTAGGGTGTCTTGTATGTTATAAGTATTCCCACTCTGGTTAACCCTCCCAACAAAGCATTTCCTGAATCTGGCTAAATCATTCTCCATAACTTTAACTTGTAAATGAGCAAAGTTGGGTTTTTTATTACCTTCAAAGTCCATTGACTCCTTCATTTTAGACATACTCTGACTCCTCTTTGTTCCAGCCACCATCTGGGAAAATGACGGATTATCGCTATCATTAATCCAGAATTGATCTCTATGATGGAATCTGACATTCCTCCCTTCGTTTCTCCAGCTCCACGTTTGTTTCTTGGTCCCTTTAGGTCCCCTTGCCATACTTCTCTAAAAACGTGGTAGATTTGCAAAGATTTTCCTCCCAGATATGAAAATGTTGTCTAGCTTAATCCCCAGGATTCTTGGGTTTTCTACATCCCTAAATCTAACAAAACCAAAACGTTTTCCCCTTCTATCTCTTCTTGACGGGATAAAAACTTCCACAACAATACCATAATCCTTGAAAATGTTGAACATTTCCTTAGCTCATAATCGTTCGGAAATTCAGTGAAGAAGAAGCTAGTAATCGTGTCTGGGTTTTCACCATTACCTTTCCCCCCTTTTGCCTTCCAGATTGAGATTCTTTCCTTCTTATTTGGCTCTGATTTCTTAGCACCGTTTTCGATCCAAACGTCCATTTCCACACACCCTAAGAACCGGAACTAACAGATCTCAAAGAAGGAGAAACTTGCTCCGAGGAAGGAAGGTCCCTAATCCTCGGATTAGGACTTTAAACCAAATCCTCAGAACCAGTCACATGTTTCTTCTTGAAGATCTAACCTAAAGGTTCAAGAAAGGGAGGAAGAAGATTGATGAAAGTTTTATTGAAATTGTATCTTAGAGCAATATTACACATGAAAGTTCTTCTCAAACTCTTTCTACTTGGAGTTCACAATTCTCAGCCCTTTGATTCTTCGGTCTTCTTTTCAAAATTAATTGATTTCTTTGATTTTTCTCCACCTTCTTCAAATTCTTGCATCTTAGTGTCATTTTGTTCTCCACTTTCTTTTTGAAAGTTTTATTTCTCATCTCCTCTATCGTCATTTTGTTTTATAGCATATGGTAAAAATATAGCTACTCAACTTAGCTTTTCATTTTTTCTCTATCATTTTTTATCCTCAACTTTTACTGGATATTTAATTGTTACATGTTCTATTTTTATTTATAAGAAGAATAGGTAGGGAAATGAGTTATAGGCTTATAGCATGTCAAAAAAAATTTTAAAGTCAAAAATACCTTATCAATATGTAGAGATGGTAAAAAATTTCTCCCACATAGGTTAAATGCCACCAAACTTTTTCACGCCTTTAAAATATAGTATTGAGAAAACTCATCATTTTGATTTCTTGTTGATTTGAGAAATGAGTCAAGTGAGAAAAAGAGAAAACTCAACTTCTCTTTCCGGCGGTACGTCCGTAATATCCTCCGGAAACACTTCTGGAAAATCAAACACCACTGGGAACACATCGAGCTCAACTTTACACTCCACCGACAATGATGCAAACAAACCGAACAATTGAGCTTCGCCCGCTAAAAGTTTCTTCAACTCTTTAGTGGATAGGAAACTCTCATCTTCAACATCTTCCAAAGAAGGAAACCTTACTAACTTGTGATAGCAATCTATATGAACTCGATTAAATTGCAACCAGTTCATACCCAAGATTACGTCCAATCCCTCCAACGGCAAACACACTCAATCCATAAGGAAGTCTTTACCATACATGGTCAAAGGACAACTTACACACACCAAAGACGTAGTTACCGACCCTGAAGCAGGAGTCTCAATAACCATCTCACCACCCCAAGAAGTCATAAACAAATTCAAACGCTTAGCGTACTCACGAGAAATGAATGAATGAGTCGCCCCCGTATCAATAATAGCAACTAAAGGCGTACTATTAATAAAGCATGTACCTTTAATCAAACGGTCTGCACTAGTAGTGTCCGTCCCCACTAATGCAAACACCTTTCCGCCCGCTTGAGCTTGTTTCGGCTTAGTACACTTAGTACTAATGTGACCCACTTCTCCACAATTATAACACTTCACTACATTTCTTCTACAATCAGTAGTAGCATGCCCAAGGCCTCCACAGTTAGAACATTTCACCACTGTCTTCCCACACTCAAATGATTCATGACCCATTTTACCACACTTGTAACACTTAACGGAACCGGAACCTCCTCCTCCAGATCTCTTCTCAAAGTTTCCCCTATGCTTGCCCTTATCAACGGGTGTCACATAAGGTCCAGCTCTAGCTTGTTGCTTTCCTTTCCTCTCATTCAAACTTTTGTAATGTGTAGAACGAGCCTTACTATCTTCCTCGAAGATTCTACAACATTCCGTCAAATCCGTAAACCTTCTTATCCTTTGATATCCCACAGCTTGTTTAATCTCGGGACGCAAACCATTCTCATACTTAATACACTTTGAGAACTCAGCAGTAATTGCAGCATAGTGAGGATGGAATTGAACCAACTCCACAAACTTAGAAGTATAGTCCACCACGAACATACTACCTTGTTTCAGATCAAGGAACTCCATCTCCTTCTTCCCTTTCACACTTTCAGGGTAATACTTCCTCAAGAACTCGGTACGAAATAAATTCCAAGTTATCTCTTCATCATCCACCTCAAGAATTTGACGCATACCGACCCACCAATCGTCGGCTTCCTCCTTCAGCATGTGAGACCCAAGCCTCACCTTATTCTCCTCCGCACAGCCCATGACTCTGAAGATCCTTTCAATCTCTTTCAACCAAATTTGAGCACCATCTGGATCAAATCTTCCTTTGAAGACCGGTGGTTGATTCTTCCTGAACTCGTCATTAGCATTCACGTTAGGCGCACCTTGCACCGCCCTAGCCATTGCTTCCAAAGCAGCAGCCATCGCATTGTCGTTTCTACCAGCCATATTCTGATTATTCCCAAAAATGACAACAAGGTTAAACAACAGTTCAACCATCACAACAACAAGACAGACATAAGTGACTCAACCAGGCTCTGATACCACTTAATGTAACACCCCCTTTCTATACCCCCAAATAATCACGTAATCATTTAGGCACATATTAAAAATTTCGTCAGAGTATAATTATAAACATAGTATAAAAGAGGTTTGTCACATTATACATGAAATTAAAACATTCAACACCTGCTCAACAATCGATATGCAACAGTGGGGTAACTTTGCAACAGAGGAACTTAGTACTTACACCCACATCTCAATATTTAGAATAAAAGCGGAAAATCTAAACATTGAATAACATCTACCATATATACATACATATATATATATATATATATATATATATATATATATATATATATATATATATATATATATATATATATATATCATCGAGTATTATTCACCAACATAATTCATGTTTACATAAACATTCATCAACAAGATACGTGTACAAATGTATCACAAAAGAATCATATACATCCTAGCTACCCGGTGCTACATATCAGAGCCGACCGACCAAAAGAATGAAGACACGCTTCACAAAAAGACCACCAGCATACCTACTCTGCAATGCCTCATTGAGCATCATAAAACAGCAGAAGGGTGAGAAATATTATCATAATAACAATGCATATAATTATATATCTTAGCATAAAAATGCACATATTCCACATTCTCACCACAATTCATCACGATTCACTCATATACATTACAATGTATATATATACAAAACCAAGCATATTCATCATGCATACTTTCACAATTCTTATCATTCCACATAAACATACATATTCATGTTTATTCATCAATGCACCATTATAAAGATGATAAATGCAAATCATAGAGACCGACTCACGACTCTATGCAAATGCAATGCGGTACCGACTCAATCATCTCAAGTTCACTCAGGAACTTATTGGAACCATCGCTCGTTACCAATGTAACTCCCCGTCGGGCATACGATGTTCCCCGTCGCTCACACCCCACATGGGCACACGACCTTTATGGATCGGTCACACCCCACACGGACACACGACCCGATCGCTCACACCCCACATGGGCACACGATCATCTACAATCATCGCTCACACCCCACATGGGCACACGATGTTATAGCGGATTCCCTCTGGAACTAATCCGTCGCTCACACCCCACATGGGGACACGACATTATAGCGGATTCTCATTAGAATCACACATGCAAGAATGTACATCATTATGCTTCACATACAAAATGACTCAAGACATTCTTGAAATGCATACATATTCACAATATATTCATGCATTCATCTCATACAATCACATACAATCTATATACATTTACATCAATGCACTATTGTATGATTCACTTCCAAAACACACATTCAAAACGGTAAAAGTCGCTAAATAACACTATTCCCGACTTTCCGACATAATTAAATCGGCTAACAATTTCCAAATCATCATAATAAGAAAGTACAGCTCAATAGCTTCACAACGATACCAAGAATGTAAAAATCGGAAAAACGGAACAAAAGTTACGAACGAAAACGAAAACACATTTTTGGAAAATCACATTTTTACACTTGTCCTGACCATACACGTATGGCCCTTCTCATAGGCGTACGGCCCAGATTCCTCGCCATTCACATACGCGTATTGCCAAGGCCCATACGCGTATGGGCAGAAATCATTTTTCCCCCAAAACTCACGTTTATAAGTCCATACGCGTATGCCCAACACCATACGCGTATCACCAGATGGCCGGGAAAAGTCAAATTCCATACGCGTAATGGCCCAAAAACAAGCCAATGATACGCGTAACGCCTAGGCTCATACGCGTATGAACATTCCCCATACGCGTACGGCCAGGGCAAATGCAGAAAAATTCTGCAGAACTTGGTTCTGCGTTTTTCATCCAAACCATACCCAAATTCATCATCTAAATCCAGAAAAATACCAATTTGATGTACAATAACATATATCTATCATGTATCAACAACAAGGAACACGAAATCATCATTTCCAACATGATTAAATCGAATTCTAACAATTTCTACACAAATGGGTTTATACAAAAACTCATAAAAATCAACAACAACAACAACACAATCATACATAATGATATACATTGATAAGATAATAAGATTTCACACCCTTACCCGGATAATTCGATTCCTAGAAGTTGTTTTGAAGATTTCCAAGCTTTTCCTCTCTTTTCTTCTCTTTTCTCCTTTTCCTCTTTCTTTCTCTCCTTTTTCTCTCTATCTTTCTTTTCTTTCTCTTTCTCTCCTATTCCCTCTCCTTATCTCTTTTTCTTTTCTATTTCTTATTTTCTCCTCAAATTAAATTAATTCATTTTCTCACAAAATTCTATTTCCACTAAATTTCTAACTTATCATTAATTGAGAAATGTCTAAAATATCCTCCATTCTAATTTCCCCGAAAACTCTCAAAAATGATAAAATATCATAACATGTCAACATAGCATATTAACACACCAATTTCACAAATAAAATAATTTATCACTCAATTTAAATAAAAGACTCAACAGAATGGAAATAATCGGAATCAGGGCGTTACACATGCCCTAGGTTCCTGCTTGAGACCATAGAGCACTTTATGCAGCTTGTATACTTTCCTTGCATCCTCCTGAATTATAAACCTGGGAGGTTGTGTGACATATACTTCTTCATCTAGAGGATCATTAAAAAAATGTTGATTTCATATCTAAGTGAAATGTTGACCAACCTTGATTGCATGCCAAGGCGACTACTAGTCAAATATTCTCCAATCTTGCGACTGATGCGTATAATTCAGAGTATTCGACTCCTACTCTCTAAGGAAAACCTCTAGTGGCCAATCTCGCCTTATGTATTGTTATTGACCCATTAACACTGTGCTTTTACTTAAACACCCACTTCACTTTGATAGATTTTGAATGTGCTGGTAATTCGACTAACTCTCATGTATTGTTTCTTTCGATTGCTTGTAACTCTTAAACCATAACTAAATTCCATTGTTTATCGTTTAAGGCTTTGCTATAAATGATTGGTTCAACACCTGCAAGTTAGGAAAAATTAACTAATTTTCCATATGGTGTGACTTCACCATCACAAGTCACTTCATAGTCTTGAAGTCTTTATGGACAAGCTCTAGTTCTTTGAGGTCTTTGACTAGTACTAGCTACACCATCTTCGACTTCGATTGTGTTTGGCGAGTCAGCAATTGCTTTGACTTCAACTAGAATATCAATAATATCTTCGACTTCGACATCATTACTTGCTTTGGCTAAATCATAGCTTATTAAAGGCTTATTGATTGCATCGCTAGAATTCCAATCCCATGCACAATTTTCATCAATCACAATATCTCGACTTATCATGATCTTATTATTCAATAGATTGAATAGTTTGTATGCTCCAGTCTTATGATATCCTACTATCATAGGTTCAGTCTTATCATCAAGCATCCTTCTTCTAGTATAAGGAGCATGCTTGTAGAAAATAGAACCAAACACCTTCAGATGACTCTCTAATGGTCGTTTACCACTACACACGTCTTTAGGAACCTCGTTCTTCAGCTTCTTTGTAAGGCACCTTTTCAGAATATAGACTGTAGTGGAAACAACTTCACCCCATAACTTTTGGAAAAAATTTCTGCTTCAGCATGCATCTCGCACTATCCAATATGGCCTTGTTTCTTCTTTCTGCTATTCCATTATGTTGAGGCGTGTAAAGAGAAGTTACCTCATGATCAATACCATGTTCTGCACAAAATTCTTCAAACATCTTTGATGTATATTGACCACCTTCATCTATTCGCAGAACCTTGATCTTCCTTTCACTCTGGTTTTCGACAAGTATTTTGAATCTCTTAAAGATTGTAAATACTTCGTCCTTTCGCTTGATCACATAGATCTAAAGTTTTCGACTATACTCATCGACAAATGAGACAATATACCTATTTCCACCTATGGTATGACCCTAAAAAGGGCCACATACATCTGAATGTACAACTTCTAGTTTACAGGAGGATCTCATTAGCATAGTAAAAACGAAAGACATTCAGGATTACTTTTTGACAAACAACCTTTAGAGAATTTGTCAGGGATCTCCAGACTTAGTATACCAATTACCATATCTTGAGTAATCAGTTGATTGAGTGATCGAAAGTTCAAATGTTCAAACCTCAAATGCCACAACCAACTATTCTTGTGGTAGACTATAATTTTTAGACATTGTACTTCAATCAAACTGATCATGGTCATGAATGTCCTATTCTTCGACAAAGGAGATTTCAAGACCAAATTATTCTGAGTCTCGAACAGTTCCAAGGCTCGATCTTTCATAATCACTGAGAGACCTTTATCCACCATTTGTGCAAAACTTAGAAGATTGCACTTCATCCAAGGTACATAGAGTACATCTTTGATTATAGCTTTTCCTCCATTGCTCATTTGCATAACTATGTCACCAGAACCTTCTGCTTGCAACGAGATAATATCAGCAAGTTTAACCTTTCCCTTCTTCAAAAATTTGAAATCTGCTAACCAAACTTTTCGACCTGTCATGTGATTCGAGCATCCCGAGTCGAGGAACCAGATCTTGGAGTCGACATGGTCATTTTCAACTGCAGCCATAACCACCATGTCTTCAGAATCATTAGAATCTTGGCATGCAAGGTTTCTCCTTCCTCCTTGCCTTTTTTCGACCCCTTGTCTTTATTGTACCAACAATGCTTGGCCAAGTGACCCCATTTTTCACAATTATAGCACTCGAAATTTGCCGAATCTACCGCCGATTGAATGCAATACGCTGCCTTGCAATCTTTCTTATTTGCCTCCTTGTTTGCGACTCTCTAAGCATTGGTTGCATTCTTTGAAAGCTCAGAGACGCCATTAGTAACCACTTCTAGGGTGTCATTAAAGTCAAATAGAGCTTGCATATGTTTTCTCCATCGGGTCCAATTCTTGCCGTCAAGAATTGAAAGAGAACTCGAAATTCCATTAGTACCATTCACCTTTGCAGCGATTTATTAACAACCCATGGTTCCAGAAACATGATCACCGACGTGTGATTCTTGAAAACATGATCAAGAACCTAATCGTAACTCTAGATATCAATTTGTTAGTGTGTGAGACACTTTTAGTGAGGAGAGAAAGAAAGAGAATATGAAAATAAGGATTGATATTATTGACCAAACTGAATTACAAAATATTTATTTGTATACACTTAAGTGACCAAACTACTAAGTAACAAATATAAAAAACTAAGTAATAATTCCTAAACCCTAATTAATTTTGGACTTGGGCCATACAACTTGGATTATATTATATCTCAACAAAAACAAAATGATGATAATGGATATGAGAAATGATAACCTTATATTTATTTTATTTGGTCCACACTGTAATTTCAACTTTCCAAAAATGTAACATATTGCACATGTTCAATAACTTGTCCATTAGTACCATTCATCTTTACAGCGATTGATTAACAATCCATGATTATGAAAACACGATCACCGACGTGTGTTTCTTGAAAACACGATCAAGAACTTAACCAGAGCTCTAGATACCAATTTGTTAGTTTGTGAGGCACTTTTAGTGAGAAGGGAAAGAAAGAGAGTATGAAATTAAAGATTGATATTATTGAATGATTGTGTTGCTAAACTGAATTACAAAATATTTATTTATATACATTTAAGTGACCTAACTACTAAGTAACAAATATAATAAATTAAGTAACAATTCCTAAAATCTAATTATTTTGGACTTGAACCATACAACTTGGATTATATTATATCTCAACAAAAACAAAATGATGATAAAGGAGATGAGAAATGATAACACTATATGTTACAACTTTCCAAAAATGTAACATATTGCACATTTTCAATAACTTGTTTGTGTATTCAATTATTGTTATATGATTGGAATCAAATATTTACTATATATTAAAATTATCAAAATAGATACGTTTTCTATATTTAACTTAAATGCACAAAACAATAATTTTTTTTAATTTCATAATTTTATTATTAATTGAAATTTGTTTCCTATTAATTAGTCGTTTATGCATTTATCTTTTTAAAATGGAATATTATTCTCAACACACAACATAAAATAATAATATATTGAGTTAAATAAGACTATATAATGTATGGTAAATAAATTAACAATGTTACGTTTTTAGATTTAAATTAAAAACAAATGCGCGTAACACACAAGTATCCATCTGAACGCACGAGTATCCCACTAGTTTAAGTCAAATATGAAAAATGTATCTAATTTGACTATTTTTATAATTAATAAATCTTTGATTCCAATAAAATAATAATAAATGACTACAAAAATATGTTATTGATCATGTGCAATATGTAACATTTTTGGAAGGCTTAAATAGTCTTTTGATCTCAGTAAGTTAGATAGTTTTTGAATTTAGTCTCTGTATCTTTTTTTTTTTCGGTCTGAGTCCCTATATTTCCCTTTTTTGTTGCCTTTAGTCTCTGATGTTAAAATTCTGTTAAAAAAAAGCTGACTAGACTAACGGTGCACGCGTGACATTGCTGATGTGGTATGTACCGCTGATGTGGCAGGCTATGTTTTTCGTTTTTATTTTTTTAATTCATAATTAATTCCACGTCAGCTTTTTATATTATTATTTATTCGAAAATACAAAACTTAAAAATGATCTCAAGAAGAATTGAACTCATGACCATGACATTCACATGATAGTCCATAACCACTAGACTAAACAAACATATTTGTTTAGTTTACTACAACATACTTATATATTACATAAATACTACACTTATTTTATAGAATAGTTCATAAAATACTACACTGCACTTATATATACATATAATGCACTGTACTTATATATACATATACTGCATTGCATTATATTTTATAAACTTATTTTAATTAATATTCCAATATATTAAACTATTTTATAAACTATATAAAGTAACTTATTAAGTAACATTATTAAATATTAAGCAATTTATTAAATACTAAATATTAAGTAATGTTGAAATAATAATGTAATTATATTTAATAAATAATAATTATTATAAATAAATTTATTATAAAATATTACGATTCTTGTAAAAAAATTTGAAATAATTGAAATATTAAATAGTTGAAATAAATTACTTGTAAATATTTTTGTAAATTAAATACATTAAATAGTTGAAATAAATTACTTGTAAATATTTTTGTAAATTAAATACATTAAATAGTTGAAATAAATTACTTGAATTATAAATTAAAGAATTCTTGTAAAAAAAAATAATTGAAATGTTAAACAGTTGAAATACTAATTATATTTAATGATATGAAATAATTAAACTATTTAATATACTATTTAGGTAATTGAATATTAAGTAATTTATTAAATAATTATTATAATTATTATTAGTTTAAACTAATAATTTAAATATTAAAGAGTTTAATTAGTATTTTTAATAGTTTAATTTACTAAATTATTACAGTAAATTTATTTAGTTTAATTTATTAAATAATTGAAATATTAAATATTTGAAATATTAAATAAATGAAATATTTAATAAACTAATTATTTATACTAATTTATAAAATAATTTATAGTTATATTAATAAGTATTAAATATTAAATTATATAAAATAATTTATACTAACTGTATTAAATAATTTATATTAACTATATTAAATAATTTATACTAATTATATTAAATAATTTATACTAACAGTATATATAAATATTTATATTAAATAACTTTTATTTATATTAATAAGTATTAAATATTAAACTCTATAAAATAAATTATATTATCAGTATAAAATAATTTATATTATCAGTATAAAATAATTTATACTAATTGTATTAAATAAGTGCAGTATTTCAAATATAAGTATTAAATAGTAAATATTGGATTTATGTAATATATTAATTTGTTGCAAGTAAAAACATAAGTGAGTTGAATGGTTTAGTGGCTAGGAACCATGTTGTGGACCCAAAGGTCATGGGTTCAAGTCCTCTTGGGACCAAAATTTGAATTTTTGCCTACAGTTTGGACAGAATAATAATAAATTTAGTGTTATTATTTCTCATCTCCTTTTTTTTTTTGATAAAAATTACAAGGCATTTTTCCCCTATGTAACAAAAGAAGCCACCACCAAGATTGAAATTTAATCCTATTTACTATACCTTCCGGATCACAGATACCATCGTTTAAAATAATCTGATTTCTGGTCCACCATATACTTTCACAAACCAACAACCAAAAACTAAATGTAATGTTCATCGATTTCTTATTTTTCAAAACCAACAGCCAATGTGAAAGATGTCTAGACGTAGAAGTCTCAGCAAAGTGATAAATGTCCAGCCAGTCACAAGTTTTTTCCCATATAAGATTTGATTTGGAACAAGTGAAGAACAGATGAAGGTTATTCTCAGTGTTTAGGAAACAAAAAGGGCATACCGTATCGTGAGGATTCGAAATAATGTTACGGCGAAGGAGATTGCTCCTTATTGGTAATTTGTCAAGAATTAGTCGTCATCCAAAGATCTGCACTTTTAGAGCAACTGAATAGCCCCACAATCCTTTCAATAACAACTTAATTTCAGGTTCAATAATACTTCCATTCCCCACTCTGATCAGCTCCTCGTAGTACGATTTTACCGTGTAGTTGTTGGAGCTGCTTTTAAACCATACAAAGGAGTCAGACGCATCTGGGCTGATAGCAACGTCGTGCAGAATTTGCAATAAGTCATTGTATTCTATCAGTACTTCAGGCAACGGATTATCCGATAAAAATCCCAGGTCCAATGATTATTCACCCACATCCTCATATCAGCAACCACCCCATCTGGATTTACAACAGCAAGGAACAAATGAGGGAAACATTCCTGAAGAGGACCATTCCCAATCCATCTAGCTTTCCAATACATGATGGTTTTACCATTGCCCAACCTACAAGAAATATAATTACAAAAAGAAACAGCACAAGGGATATTCTTAATGTTACTCACGTCTCTCCACCATTGTGAATCTTTGGAACCCTTGGGCCTATAGTCTTTGCTGACAAGGAAATTGAAATATTTGCCGTACCGTACTCTCATAATAGGACTCCAGATTGCCTCTTTTTCAGTCAGAATTCTCCACCTCCATTTTGAAATAAGAGCCATGTTGAATAACCCGAGGTTCTTCACCCCCAATCCACCCTCATCTTTACTTTTACACGTATCCGACCAACTTATCCAAGTAATTCCTTTCTTGTATTCACAACCTTGCCATACATATTTTCTTTGGATGTTGGTTAGAATATTCAGAATTTTTGTTGGAGCCTTGAAGAACGAAAAACAGTGGATTGGTAAGTTGACAATGACTGAATTTAGCAGAGATACTCTCCCTCCTATTAATAGCAGTCTGCCCCTCCACCCCGCCAGCCTTCGCTTGAAACAGTTTATAATCGGTTCCCAATAAGACAGTCTCTTATGATTATCACCTACTTTTAAACCAAGAAAGAGGAAAGAAACCTTACCGGATTTGCATGTTAGAAACTGCTCTGCTGCTCTTATAAACGAATTTTCCACATTGATTCCATAAACACAGCTTTTGCTCAAATTAACAGTCAAACCCTAAATGAGCTCAAAACCTTTCAATATTGCCTTTATAGTCCACAGGTTATGCCAAGCACCATTACACACGATTACCGTATCATCGGCAAAATTGAAGAAGATTATACTTTATACCATTGTTAATATAGAAACCCTGCTGCAGTCCTCTGTTGGTTGCTCTGTCGACTAAAGTTGCGAAACCCTCAGCTACTATTGCAAAAAGAAATGAGGAGAGTGGATCGCCTTGATGTAATCCACGTTGCACCGTAAAATCTGAAGTAGGACTACCATTGACTAGAACAAACATATAGCTCGTAAAAACTCCACCATCTAGCCATTTTAGCCACCTCTGACCGAATCCCATCGCAACTAAAATACCTCTCAAATAATCCTAATCCACTCAGTCGTACGCTTTTGAAAAATCGACCTTGAATAAGACACAACTTTGTTTTTGCTTTTTTGCGACATCAATAACTTCATTAAAGACCAAGGCTCCATCAAGCAACTGTTTACCAGGTATGAATGTTGTCTGAGATTTCGAAATCAATTTTCCAATCACCATCCTCAATCTACCGGCCATCAGTTTAGCCACTACTTTATAAACACAACCTATTTGACATATTGGCTGGTAGTCCTTCAAGTTCTGAGGATTCTCAACTTTGGGGATCAAAGTTAAGAAGGAGAAACTCATAGCCTTTGAGATCTTTGATGTGTAAAAAAATTCTTGGATACAGTTGATGAAGTCCTCTTGAACAACCTCCCAGCATTTCTGAATAAATCCCAACGTAAACCCATCAGGACCGTGGCTTCGATCCACAGAACAATTACGAACAACTTCCCAAATTTAATCCCTCTCAAAATTTCTTTCCAACAGTATGCTATCCTCCAGTGATAATCTCGAAAGACCCTCACACTCAAGGCCAGGTCTTGTCATATCCACTTTACTGAACATTTGTTTGAAATGTTCAAATATAGCATTCTTCACACTACTTACTTCCTCGTAAGTCTCGTTCCTAACTGTAACAGAGTTGATATTGTTCTTCCTATGCCTTGTTTTGAGCAGACTATGAAAATATTTTGTATTATTATCACCCTGTTGAATCCACCTTACTCTAGATTTCTAAAGTAAAAATCTTTCTTTTAGTTGCAACGTTTTCCATAAGTCTCGTTGTGCCATTCCTCTTTCATTAAGAGACACCACAGATATAGGTCCTGCATTATCAGCCATTTCGTCCTCAATCTTGTTTATAATACCTCTGGTCGTTTCCACTCGTAAGTCAATCCATCCAAACACGTGGATGTTCCACCAACACAATCTTACACGGAGGAGTTGAAACTTCTTAGTAAGGATATAAGCACGTTACCCTTGATCTGGAATGGTTCCCATTCCTTCTTAACGAACTCCAAGAAATTGGGATGATCAAACCAGGAATCAAAAACCTTGAAGGGCTTAGGTCCCCAATTGATATTTCTCCCTCTAAGCCAAACAGGACGGTGGTCTGAAATATCTCTCAGCCCCCACACTTTGGTCAATCGTATTCCACATGTTCGCAATATATCTCAAGATGATAAATCGATCCAATCTACTCATGCAAGAACAAGAGTGGTTACAGTATGTATACTTATTTCCCACTGCAGGCAAGTCTTCCAAATCCATAACATCAAGAAAATCTCTAAATTCCCTCATCTCAGACTTATGCTCCACCCCTCTGCCCATCCTTTCTCCAGAGTTTTTAATGGAGTTGAAATCTCCACCAATCACCCAACTTGCCCCTTGATATTTATCTTTCAAATCCGTTAGCGTTGACCATAGAGTTCTTTTTTCTGTATGCTGCAGCCAGAGTAAATGTTGATAAAGAAAATATTTTGATTCCTCCATATTGTATTGATGCATAAATAACCTGGTCTTCTAAAACTTGAGCAGGGTTCCATAAAACCTTTCCTCCACAATGTAATCATCCCCCTGATAAACCTTCAGAGTTGCTTGTTGACCACTCGACGTCATCACCACCCCATATCTTTCGAGCTAATTTATCCGTCATTAGTTTACATTTTGTTTCTTGTAAATAACATATATCTGCACTACCTTTCGTAATAATACTTCTAATTTTCCTCAGTTTCAAGCTTCCACCACACCCTCTAATATTGAATGATATACAATTCACTTTAACCCACTAGCTGGCACCTTCTTCTCTTCATATTATACCCTGTCTATCTCTTCCATCCTCCTGATCTTCCCCACCATCTGGTCTTCACCCTCTAGCTCCATTATTACCATACTTTTCATTGCAGACCATAACTTTGAAGGTAATTCCTCAACAGATTTTCTGATACGGTAATTACTTTGGATAACATCTCCATCACTTACTGACTCATAGCATAATATGCTTCCACTAGAAAATCTTGATGCTGACTCTTCAACCTCTTCAATAGGAGAACCATGATCCAAAGGTAAATCAAGGTGGCTTGGAATATTCGAATGTAATAAAGTTGCGAAGTATGATGGCGCAAATGGAATTTGAATATTATCGTATATATCCTTAATTGATTTCTTCCTTTTACACTTTGGGAACCTTTCTTCACCACCCTTGATTAAGCCTTAGTTGAAACTTCCCTTATCATACTCTATGACCATCAGATTATCTTCTCTTATTCCGGGGTCTCCCGTTTTCTGTCCAGTGTTTCCTATCATTCTCGCTGTTATCGTTTCAACCACCTCTATGTCCTGACTCAGTTCCCTATCCATACCATGTAACCTCTCCTTACTGTTCTGAATCCCACATCTATTATTAACCTCCATTAAATCCACGTCCTCCTTATGATTATCTCCATTACCTATAACCTCTTTCTCAGTCTGAATATCCTCTGCCAGTTTACTTGATTTCAACTCTGCTCTGCTGGTCTGATCTTGTTTCATGAAATTAGCTTGTGGCATTTTTTATTTGTCCATGTCACCATCAATTTCTTCATCTGAATTTTCCCATCCATCTCCACCCTCACTGTATTCATCCTCACTATTGATTTCATCCTCATCTTCATCGTTTGTCGATTCACTAACCACTTCATCACCATCCTCCACCAAAATCCTTTTGGGCCCATGAAATTCCTCGATCAGTTTGATGTTGTAAATATCATCGTTTACACCAAAGTTGAATGACTCATTCAAGTTTAATACGTATTTTGTTTTGACCAAAAATCTTGCCACATCAAAAATCCCATGCTTCTCCGTTTGGTCGTCGCATCTGATGAACTCACCAATTGTTCCAGATATCAGTTTGAATGATTCTAAGCTCCATGCGTGACAGGGCAGCCCGTAACAATGTAACCACGTGAGTCTCTCGTTATCCACATCATTTGGAGACCATGGATGAATCTCAGAGAACCATTTGGTTACCCAAGTTCTATCTTCCTCTATCAACTCCTTCACTTCACCTTCATCAATATCTTCTAATAAACACAAGTTCGCCCCCGTTGGTATAGCACTGATTCTAAATTAACCTTTCGAATGTAGGGTGTCTTGTATGTTATAAGTATTCCCACTCTGGTTAACCCTCCCAACAAAGCATTTCCTGAATCTGGCTAAATCATTCTCCATAACTTTAACTTGTAAATTAGCAAAGTTGGGTTTTTTATTACCTTTAAAGTCCATTGACTCCTTCATTTTAGACATACTCCGACTCCTCTTTGTTCCAGCCACCATCTGGGAAAATGACGGATTATCACTATCATTATTCCAGAATTGATCTCTATGATGGAATCTGACATTCCTCCCTTCGTTTCTCCAGCTCCACGTTTGTTTCTTGGTCCCTTTAGGTCCCCTTGCCATACTTCTCTGAAAACGTGGTAGATTTGCAAAGATTTTCCTCCCAAATATGAAAATGTTGTCTAGCTTAATCCCCAGGATTCTTGGATTTTCTACATCCCTAAATCTAACAAAACCAAAATGTTTTCCCCTTCTATCTCTTCTTGACGGGATAAAAACTTCCACAACAATACCATAATCCTTGAAAATGTTGAACATTTCCTTAGCTCATAATCGTTCGGAAATTCAGTGAAGAAGAAGCTAGTAATCGTGTCTGGGTTTTCACCATTACCTTTCCCCCCTTTTGCCTTCCAGATTGAGATTCTTTCCTTCTTATTTGGCTCTGATTTCTTAGCACCGTTTTCGATCCAAACGTCCATTTCCACACACCCTAAGAACCGGAACTAACAGATCTCAAAGAAGGAGAAACTTGCTCCGAGGAAGGAAGGTCCCTAATCCTCGGATTAGGACTTTAAACCAAATCCTCAGAACCAGTCACATGTTCCTTCTTGAAGATCTAACCTAAAGGTTCAAGAAAGGGAGGAAGAAGATTGATGAATGTTTTATTGAAATTGTATCTTAGAGCAATATTACACATGAAAGTTCTTCTCAAACTCTTTCTACTTGGAGTTCACAATTCTCAGCCCTTTGATTCTTCGGTCTTCTTTTCAAAATTAATTGATTTCTTTTATTTTTCTCCACCTTCTTCAAATTCTTGCATCTTAGTGTCATTTTGTTCTCCACTTTCTTTTTGAAAGTTTTATTTCTCATCTCCTCTATCGTCATTTTGTTTTATAGCATATGGTAAAAATATAGCTACTCAACTTAGTTTTTCATTTTTTCTCTATCATTTTTTATCCTCAACTTTTACTGGATATTTAATTGTTACATGTTCTATTTTTATTTATAAGAAGAATAGGTAGGGAAATGAGTTATAGGCTTATAGCATGTCAAAAAAAAATTTAAAGTCAAAAATACCTTATCAATATGTAGAGATGGTAAAAAATTTCTCCCACATAGGTTAAATGCCACCAAACTTTTTCACGCCTTTAAAATATAGTATTGAGAAAACTCATCATTTTGTTTTCTTGTTGATTTGAGAAATGAGTCAAGTGAGAAAAAGAGAAAAGGGCATTATTTTAAAGGGCGCAGAAAAGCTTTGTGGCATTTAACCTATGTGGCAAAAATTTTCACCATCTCTATATAGTTATTGGATATTTTTTACTTATATTAGGTGAAATTGGAGATTCAAAAAAATTATAGAGAAAAGATGAAAAGCAAAGTTGAGTGGCTATAATATTACCATATGTAATATTATTTTTTTTTTGACATTAATTATAAAAATAATTTGATTAAAAAAACTTGTTGCAATTTACAAAAAAAATTAAGATTAATTCATTAATTTAAAAATAATATTTGTCATTAATAACATATATTAGTGAAATGACTACATCAATATAAACAAATGTTAGTAACATTTTTCCCGTGTTTGGATTCATACATTATTTTAAATATATTTAGTTTTATTTTTTTAAATTATACAAAAAAATGTAATAACACGTGCATTCGCAAGGATTTTCGTCTGGATACCCGTGCGTTTGCACGAGTACTGGTGTGTTTCGCGTTTTTGTTTTTAAAATGTAATAAGAATGAAAAAACAAAAGGAAAAAATTATTTAACCAATAAAGTTTATTATTTTAAAAAGAAAAACATATTCTTATTTATATTTGGAGAATAAATATTTGGATCAACCGTATATTTTTATGTATGTAAAGTTTAATTTTGTCTTTCCATTATTTATAAAAATATTTGTACAATCATTTAGTTTTATAAATATCAACTAATAACTTAGTATTTGTAAATATTGTTTTAATTGTATAAATAAATATTAGAGACATAAATAAACACATTTTTCCTATGTTTGCAATCATATATTATTTTAAATATATTTACTTTTATTTTCTTTAATTATACAAAAAAATGTAATAACTCGTGCTTTCACACAAATTATGGTCTGGATACTTGTGCGTTCGTACGGTTATTGGTGTGTTACTCACATTTATTTCTAAAATGTAATAAGAATGAAAAAACAGAAAGACAAAATTATTTAACCAAAAAATTTATTATTTAAAAAAATATATATTTTTATTTATATTTGAAGCATAAATATAGTTTTTTCATATAAACAATTATTTGGATCAACCGTATATTTTCTCGTATGTAAATATTAATTTTCTTTTAACATTATGTATAAAAATATTCATACAATCATTTAGTTTTATAAATATCAACTAATAACATGGTAGTTATAAATATTGTTTTAATTGTATAATAAATATTAGTAACATAATTAAACATATTTTGTCCGTGTCTAGATTCATACATTATTTTAAATTTATTTATTTATTTTCTTTAATTATATAAAAAAATATAATAACTCGTGTGTTCACACGGATTCTGGTCTAGATACTCGTGCATTCGCACGGTACATGTGTGTTACACTCATTTGTTTCTAAAATGTAATAAGAATGAAAAAATAGAAAGATAAAATTATTTAACAAAGAAAGTTTACTATTTAAAAATAAAAACATATTTTTATTTATATTTAGAGCATAAATATAGTTTTTCCATATATACAAATATTTGAATCAACCTTATATTTTTTCTTATGTAAATATTAATTTTGATTTGGACCAGCCGTATGCAAATATTTATAATTATAGTCATTAAACAGTGTGTTAAAATTTTGTAAATATCCACTAAAAACATATATTTTAAAGAATGAATATATTTATTCCAAGAGTAAATTTAAAGAGTTACTATAAATCATAACCTTTGATTTTAAAATCAAAGCTTACATTTGTTTTTTGATTTCTATCACAAAATGGTATGTTATTTTTCTCTTTCTTCTTTTAAGATATCAACACACATAAACATTTCATCAATTTTTAGTGCATCATCTATTACATTAGAACTAAGTATTTGTATTGTTTTAGTTGTATAAATAAATACATAATAATAATAATAATAGAGAGATTAATTAGAATACACTGTCAGTGTAAAACAACTTTACACTATCATCCAATTAGAATTAGTTGTTTTGACACATGAGAAGAGAGAAACATGGAAGAAGTGGTTATTATAATGATTTATTTATAATTTATTTTATTTTATTTTTAATTCCATAAATATGTGTCAAAATAACTAATTCTAATTGGATGACAGTGTAAAGTTGTTTTACACTGACAGTGTATTTCAATTAATCTCATAATAATAATAATAATAATAATAATAATAATAATAATTAATTAGTTATTATTAGATAATAATAGTCATTACATAATGTGTTTAAATTTTGTAATTGGCTAAAAAAAAATAGTGTCAAATTTCTTCTATTAAGTATATAAAATATACATTAGCTGTACAAGTTCAATACAATTAAAAAGGAATTCAAATAATATAAATGCAAACCTATTTATCAAAACACCTGATTTTCCCATGATAAATAGCAAGATATCAATTCTTTATAGTCTTTTTAAAAAAGATAACACTTTCTTACCGTGTAAATATATTCTAAAAACTAAATTTCTATTGTGCATTTAAATGTTTTAATAAATTGTATTGTCGTGTAAGACAAAACTTTCTTATATATTAATTCCTTTTTACAAGTGATGTTTTTAAAACTACATTAATTAAATTAGTAATATAAATGTTTAAAATGGCGTGGAATTGAGTCAAGCGAACAAAAAAGAATTGTAGAAATGGAAAGAAGAGACAAATTCAAATTAATAGGGGGGAGGGAGGCCTTGAAACCTTTGAAATGATAGTAGGAACTATGAACATTAGGGGGAGGTAGTCGTATCAAGAGAAGAAGAATCACTAATATTATTTTTATAGGAAAGGCGGATATTTTTTTGATTCAAGATGCATCAAATCATATATTATACATGAAGTCCACTTTTGGTACTGGAATATACAATAAGTTCCTAGTAAACACATTATACATATACATGCCCAAAATCCCTAATACAAAACTACGGCATAGTATATCTACAAGATGTTCCAAAGACAAATACTAAGAAGTAGATCACTAATGATCTCAAAAAAACTCCACAACGGAAGCAAAGCCAACATATAAGTAAGGATATCACACAGCCTTATCCTTACCCTTCGCGGAACCTGCAGTACCTGTGATGTAAACAACAATAGTGGGGTGAGATACATCAAATCTCAGTGAGTTCCCTATCTTAAAGTCCTATCGGCACTACAAGGTTCTAATAGACCTAACTCAAGTCAAAAGGGAAGGGAAGTGACTTTGAGTAGACACACTCTATATGAGTATCCACACCGGTGAGCCTGTTAACTCACACTAGTACCAAAATACGTTCTGAGCCTGTTAGCTCAAGAATCTCACTAATCAATAATTGTACCAAGGCATCCCCTTTTCCCGTCCGCTTCTACGTCTAGAAGACGACCCGAGTCATGGATCCTTGTAGTTACTTGGCATACGAATTGGATTCGGGATCATCGGCCTGTTAGCCGTGAACCGTCACTTCTCATGGCCTATTAACCATCACAAGTCTCTACCCAACGCATAGGCTCCAATCGTACTACACGTAGGGAATCAAACCTACCAAGTAATTGTGCATACGTTTCAGAGGAGGTGCTCGAGTTTCATGAAACTACACCGTAAGATAAACTGGTTATGATTATTATACACACGCCTCGGCCTTTCATGCGCGAGCGTTGTCACTTATGACAATTCTCACTTTCCGACATTGTTTATGGTAATGTTCCTCACTCTACCTATTCCATATTTTAACATGCATACATTTTCAACAACAATTACACACCATTAAACGATAAAAGTCGACAAAACGACACTATTCCAAAATCCCGACATAATTAAATCGGCCAACAAATCTTAAAATCATTTTAATAAGAAAGTACATTCTGTTAGCTTTCCAATGATATCAAGAATATTAAAAACGGATAACCGAGTCAAAAGTTATGGACACAACGAGAAACGGTATCGCGAGAAAACACAATTTTTCACCCTCCTGACCGTACGCGTATTGCCCTAAGCCATACGCGTATTGCCAAGCTGGCTCGCCCAGCCATACGCGTATTGCCCAAGGTCATACGCGTATGGGCAGAGACTGATTTTCCCCAAAAATTCCTTTTAAAACCCCAATACGCGTATTACTCTACCTCATACGCGTATTGCACAAAACCGTATGCGTATCAATACGCAAATGGGCAGATGGCTGAGAAAAATGGAACCCCATACGTGTATTGCCCATATTTCTACGCAGCCATATGCGTATTGCCTTGGGTGATACGCGTATGGGCAGCGTGAAACCCGGAAAATTTCCTGCATAATGGGTTTGCGAAAATTGATCCATTTTCCTCCCAATTCACTTCTAAACACCAGAAAAATTACCAATTTGATACACAACAGCACAGATGTAACAAGTATCAATCATAAGAATCATTAAAACATGATTTTAGTGCAAAATTTTTCATTTTCTAACAATGTCCAAACTAACTCTAAACTCAATAAACTCTACTCTAAAGTATCTAACTAGAACCCACCTGGATTACAAGATGAGGAGGTTGAAGCTGAGATGAAAAGATGAAGATTGGTTGATGCTTCTTGCTCTTGAGCTCTTGGAGAATTCCCTCTTCTTTTCCTTCCTTTTTCCTTCTCCTTTCTTTCTTTCTCTAATGTTTCTATCTTTTTCCAAATAAGGCAAAGGAAAAGAAAATATACAAAGGAAATATTAATTGGTAACACTACTAATTATCCAAATTATCTCAAATACACCAATTAATAAAACTCCAAGTTAAATAATATTAATCTAATAATTGCTCAGAGTACCCCGGAACCCAATTGATCATAATAATATTATTCAAAATGTTCACAAAATTATAGGGTATTACATCCTCCCCCCCTTAAATAGAAATTCGCCCTCGAATTTAAAAGATTACCTGAACAGATGAGGGTAGACCTCCCGCATTTTCGATTCCAATTCCCAAGTTGCATCGCCTGGATGCGTCTCATCCCACTGGACCTTAATAAGAGGAATCTCTTTATTTCTTAACACTCTAGTTTCCCTTCCTGTGATACGACTCGGTCGAGGCTCAAACGTCAAATCAGCTTCTATCTCAATTGTATCTGGCAAAATTGGCTGTAGAGGATCTGAGACAAATTTCCGAAGCTGAGACACATGAAAAACGTCGTGCATCTCTGACAGAGAAGGCGGTAAGGCTAATCTGTAAGCTACTTCCCCAATCCTTTCCAAGACTTGATACGGTCCCGCGTATCTTGGACTTAACTTCCGCAATTTAAATGGTCCTTTCAATCTCAATCTCGGAGTAACCTTCAAAAATACATGATCACCCTCATCAAACTCTAACGGTCTCCTACGGTTGTCCACATAACTTTTCTAACGATCTTGGGCTTGTTTAACTTTTCCACGAATCATTCTAATCTTTTCTGTGGTCTCGTGAATAATTTCGGGTCCCAAAATTCTATCGTCGCCAACCTCCGCCCAGCCCAATAGTGTTCTACACTTCCTACCATATAATGCCTCATAAGGTGCCATACCAATACTTCCATGATGACTGTTATTTTAAGAGAATCCGATTAACGGCATAAGTTCTATCCAATTTCCTCCACTTTCAAGTACACAAGCTCTCAACATGTCTTCTATAGTTTGTATTGTCCGTTCCATCTGACCGTCCATTTGCAGATGATTCGACGTACTCAAACATAACCTCGTTCCCATGGCTTATTGAAAAGCTCTCCAAAATCTGGAAGTAAACTTTGGATCTCTATCCGAAACGATTCTAGTAGGAATACCATGCAATCTCACTATCTCTGAAATGAACAACCTTGCGAGATGACTCGCCTTGTAGGTAGTCTTCACAGCTAAGAAATGAGTTGATTTCGTTAACCGATCCACAATTACCCAAATCAAATCATAACCACCCTGTGCACGGGTTAATCCCATTGTGAAATCCATCGAAATACTCTCCCATTTCCACGTCGGAATTCCTAAAGGTTGCAACAAGCCACCCAGCCGTTGGTGTTCAATTTTCATTTGTTGGCACACTGCACATTCCGACACATACACCGCAATATCCTTTTTCATCCCGGGCCCCCAATAGTCCCTCTTTAAATCTTGATACATCTTTGAAGACCCCGGATGTATAGTAAAAGCACCATTATGCACTTCTTCCAAAATCCTTCGTTTTAACTCCATGCTATCCAGAACACAAATCCTTCGGTTAAACAAAATAGTTCCGTCGGTAGCTCGCACAAAACCCGGTTGCAATAACACTTCTTGTAACTTCTCGTCTAACCCTTGCTCTTGCTGGATTTCTTCCCTAGTAGTAGAAGGGACATTCAAATTCCCCATGACTACACAATTTGGAGTCCAGTTAAATTGAAGATTCAGATCTCTAAACTTTTCCATTAAGGTATACTCTAACATCATCAACTCGGCATTATGCAACACCCTCCTCCTCAATGCATCCACCACCTTATTTGCTTTACCCGGATGGTATTTTAACTCCAAGTCATAATCCTTCAAATATTACATCCATCTCCTCTGACGCATGTTCAACTCCTTCTGATCGAATAAGTACTTTAAACTTTTATGGTCGCTAAACATCTCAAAACGTACACCATACAAATAGTGACGCCACACTTTCAAAGTAAATACAACTGCTGCCGATTCTAAATCATGTGTTGGGTAACTCTCTTCATGGACTTTCAACTGTCGTGAAGCATAAGCCACTACATGTCCCTCTTGCATTAACATACCGCCTAAACCCTTCTTCGATGCATCACAATATACCTCATACGACTTGCTAGAATCAGGAATAACCAAAACAGGAGCGGTAGTCAATCTCTCCTTCAAACTCCTAAAACTTCTTTCACAAGCCGAATCCCACTCATACGAATAATCCTTGATAAACCTTCTGTAGTACCCTGCTAATCCCAAGAAACTTCTAACCTCAAAAGCATTCTCCGGTCTCTCCCAATTAATCACCGCTTCAACTTTTGACGGATCGACCACTACACCTCCCTGGGATATGACATGACTAAGAAAATTAACCTCAGACATCCAAAACTCACACTTACTTAATTTAGCAAAAAGTTGCTTCTCTTGTAAGATGGATAAAACAATTCTTAGGTGTTCTCCGTGCTCTTGAGGATCACGAGAATAAATAAGAATGTCATCAATGAAAATCACCACAAATTGGTCCAAGTAAGGTTGGAATATCCGATTCATATAATCCATGAAAACTGTCGGCGCATTCGTCACACCGAAAGGCAGTACCAAAAATTCATAATGACCATAACAGGTTCTAAACGCAGTCTTTGGTACATCTGAACTCTTCACACGAATCTGATGATAACCCGACCGTAAATCAATCTTCGAGAACACACAGGCTCCTTTCAATTGATCTAACAGGTCGTCTATCCTTGGTAATGGGTATTTATTCTTGATGGTGACCTTATTCAATTGACGATAATCAATACACAACCGCATTCCACCATCCTTTTTCTTTACCAATAACACTGGAGCTCCCCAGGGTGAAACACTGGGTCGAGCAAAATGCTTAGCCAACAATTCTTCCAATTGGTCCTTTAATTCTCTTAATTCAAGTGGTTCCATCCGATACGGAGAAACGGATATTGGAGCCGTTCCCGGTATCAGGTCAATAGAGAATTCCATTTCCCGCACTGGAGGAAGAGAAGTGATATCCTCGGGGAAAACTCCAGGGAAGTCATAAACTACCGGAATATTCAAAAATTGGATGTTACCACTCTCCTCCTTAGTAAGAATCAAAAGAACAGACTTTTCTTCCTCAAACAAGAAATTAATCATTCCAACCGTACCTTCTAAAATGGTAGTTAACACATCCTTCGAAGTGGCCTTAGCAGATGGAATAATGATCAGTTTTTTTTCCTCACACCCAATAAACACCGAATTAGCAGAAAGCCAATCCATTCCCAGAACAACATCCACTTCTTAAGCGGTAAACAAATAAGATCAATCTGGAAAACTCTTTCATTCAGCGATAACACACAATTTTCACACATCAACGGTGTCTCTACAATCTCATCCATGGCAGTAGTAACCACCATGGGTGGAGACAGTGGAATCACTTGCAACCCAAGTCGCTTGATACATTACATCGATATAAAGGAGTGCGTTGCTCCACAATCAAATGAAACAAAACAAGGAAACCCATTAACAAACACGTATCAGCAATCCTAGAATCATCGCCCTGTGCTTTCTTCCTTTGCGTCGGATCCCTATTCTGAGGATAATCCCTCGCCATATGTCCCACCTTCTGACATTGATAACACTTCACCCCTTTGAAGCGACATCTGCCAAAATGCATCTTACCACACGTACGACACACAGGAGGTGCACCATTCCGAGAATCTTGGACTTGTTTCCTTTTGAAAGCTTGCTGCCTAGACCCCAGCTGTTGGACTTCAAACTCTCTTCGGGTCCTCCAAGGACTAGGATGGTACTTTTCCATAAAAATAGCCCTGAACTGCTCCCACACTTTAGGTACACCTTGCATAGTCATAAAAGCTGAAGCAATATCCCACCACCTCCTAACAGGACCCCTCAAAGAGTGAGAAGCAAATACGACTTTGTTTTCATCACTACAGTGGACTATCAAGAAAATCCTTTCTATACCTGATATCCATTCATGAGCTTTTACTGGATCTAACCCTCCCTGAAATCCCGGAGGATTCATACGAATGAAATCCCTAAAGGTTCCCCCTGCAGCTTCTGGTACCACCACTGAAGGATGCACACCACCAGCCCTTTCCTGTACCATTTGTTGCACAAACTGATTCTGCTGTTGCTGCATCTGTTGCATAAATTGGTATAAAGGTGGATTTCCCTCGTCACCCGGCTGATTAGTCCCTGCTGGAGTGGTTCTCGGTCTACCGCGGTTGTTTCTGCGCCTGTCAGCCATGTTCCTGAATTTCATACAGATAGGATTAAGTTAATCAGACTCAATACCATAAATATAATAGACAAGACCAATGGGGACACCGCATATGAAACGGAAAGAAAACTTATTCTATTCCACGACTAGGTCGAGGATATGACCTACTCTGATACCAACTGTAACGCCCACATATACATACATGCATCAAATCATATATTATACATGAAGTCCACTTTTGGTACTGAAATATACAATAAGTTCCTAGTAAACACATTATACATATACATGCCCAAAATCCCTAATACAAAACTACGGCATAGTATATCTACAAGATGTTCCAAAGACAAATACTAAGAACTAGATCACTAATGATCTCAAAAAAACTCCACAACGGAAGCAAAGCCAACAGATAAGTAAGGATATCACACAACCTTATTCTTACCCTTCGCGGAACCTGCAGTACCTGTGATGTAAACAACAACAGTGTGGTGAGATACATCAAATATCAGTGAGTTCCCTATCTTAAAGTCCTCTCGGTTCTACAAGGATCTAATAGACCTAACTTAAGTCAAAAGGGAGGGGAAGTGACTTTGAGTACACACACTCTATATGAGTATCCACACCGGTGAGCCTGTTAACTCACACTAGTACCAAAGTACGTCCTGAGCCTGTTAGCTCAAGAATCTCACTAATCAATAACCGTACCAAGGCATCCCCTTTTCTCATCCGCTTCTACGTCTAGAAGACGACCCGAGTCATGGATCCTTGTAGTTACTTGGCATACGAATTGGATTCGAGATCATCGGCCTGTTAGCCGTGAACCATCACTTCTCATGGCCTGTTAACCATCACAAGTCTTTATCCAACGCATAGGCTCCAATCGTACTACACGTAGGGAATCAAACCTACCAAGTAATTGTGCATACGTTTCAGAGGAGGTGCTCGAGTCTCATGAAACTACACCGTAAGATAAACTGGTTATGATTATTATACACACGCCTCGGCCTTTCATGCGCGAGCGTTGTCACTTATGACAATTCGCACTTTCCGACATTGTTTATGGTAATGTTCCTCACTCTATCTATTCCATATTTTAACATGCATACATTTTCAACAACAATTACACACCATTAAACGATAAAAGTCGACAAAATGACACTATTCCAAAATCCTGACATAATTAAATCGGCCAACAAATCTTAAAATCATTTTAATAAGAAAGTACATTCTGTTAGCTTTCCAATGATATCAAGAATATTAAAAACGGATAACCGAGTCAAAAGTTATGGACACAACGAGAAACGGTATCGCGAGAAAACACAATTTTTCACCCTCCTGACCGTACGCGTATTGCCCTAAGCCATACGCGTATTGCCAAGCTGGCTCGGCCAGCCATACGCGTATTGCCCAAGGTCATACGCGTATGGGCAGAGACTGATTTTCCCCAAAAAATCCTTTTAAAACTCCAATACGCGTATTGCACAAAACCGTACGCGTATCAATACGCAAATAGACAGATGGCTGAGAAAAATGGAACCCCATACGCGTATTGCCCACATTTCTGCGCAGCCATACGCGTTTTTCCTTTACCAATACGCGTATTGCCTTGGGTGATACGCGTATGGGCAGCGTGAAAACCAGAAAATTTCCTGCATAATGGGTTTGCGAAAATTGATCCATTTTCCTCCCAATTCACTTCTAAACACTAGAAAAATTACCAATTTGATACACAACAGCACAGATGTAACAAGTATCAATCATAAGAATCATTAAAACATGATTTTAGTGCAAAATTTCTCATTTTCTAACAATGTCCAAACTAACTCTAAACTCAATAAACTCTACTCTAAAGTATCTAACTAGAACCCACCTGGATTACAAGATGAGGAGGTTGAAGCTGAGATGAAAAGATGAAGATTGGTTGATGTTTCTTGCTCTTGAGCTCTTGGAGAATTCCCTCTTCTTTTCCTTCCTTTTTCCTTCTCCTTTCTTTCTTTCTCTAATGTTTCTATCTTTTTCCAAATAAGGCAAAGGAAAAGAAAATATACAAAGGAAATATTAATTGGTAACACTACTAATTATCCAAATTATCTCAAATACACCAATTAATAAAACTCCAAGTAAATAATATTAATCTAATCAAATTCCGAGTTCGTCGGTTTACTCTAATTACTTTATCCAATAATTGCTCATAGTACCCCGGAACCCAATTGATCATAATAATATTATTCAAAATGTTCACAAAATTATGGGGTATTACACAATTCTTTATAGTCTTTTTAAAAAAGATAACACTTTCTTACCGTGTAAATATATTCTAAAAACTAAATTTCTATTGTGCATTTAAATGTTTTAATAAATTGTATTGTCGTGTAAGACAAAACTTTCGTATATATTAATTCCTTTTTACAAGTGATGTTTTTTAAAACTACATTAATTAAATTAGTAATATAAATGTTTAAAATGGCGTGGAATTGAGTCAAGCGAACAAAAAAGAATTGTAGAAATGGGAAGAAGAGACAAATTCAAATTAATAGGGGGGAGGGAGGCCTTGAAACCTTTGAAATGATAGTAGGAACTATGAACATTAGGGGGAGATAGTCGTATCAAGAGAAGAAGAATCACTAATATTATTTTTATAGGAAAGGCGGATATTTTTTTGATTCAAGAGACAAAAATTCATGATATGTCGGATTGGATAGCTCGTAGTTTTTGGGGGAAGGAGGAGGTGGACTACTCTTTTGTTAACTCGGATGGTTTGTCGGGGGGGGGGGGGGGGGGGGGGGGGGAGGGGGGGTTACTTGTGATTTGGAAAGTTAATTCGATGTAGGTGGTGTGCAATTTTAGGGGTACGGGTTTCTTAGGGGTGAAGGTCAGGTGGAAAAACAATCTGTATTATATTGTCAACGTTTACTCGCCGTGTTCGATGGAATTAAAAAGAATTTTGTGGAGGAAGCTCTTAGATTTAAAATCTAAGTTTGGGGACGGAGAATGGATGATTGGAGGAGATTTCAATTCGGTCAAGAATTCCCACGAGAGGAGAGGTAGGACTGCTTTTGGTTCGAGTTTGGAGTGGAGAGAGTTCAGTGGTTTTATCGATGAGGGCCATTTGGTTAACTTACCGTGTAAAGGGAAGAAATTTAGTTGGTATGGGGGCGGTGGTCATGCGAAATGTATGATTGATCGTTTCCTTGTCACTAACGGTATTATTAATAGTTGGGGGCGGTGGGTCAATTGATTGGCCAGAGGGATATTTCGGACCATTGTCCGATTTGGTTAATTGTTGATAAATCGGATTGGGGTCCGAAGCCGTTTAGAGTAAATGATGAATGGTTTTCTAATAGTCACTTCATTGACTATGTGGAAAAGGAGTGGGAGAAGTTAGTAGTGGGGGGGGGGGGAGAGATTATGTTTCAAAGGAGAAATTGAGATTGATGAAAGATAGCCTCAAATGGTGGAATACTAACATTTTTGGGAGAGTGGATTTGGAGATGGAGGAGGGCGTTAGGGATTTGAATAAAGGTGATGACTTAATATTTGAGGAAGGGGGGGGGGGGGGGGGGGGGGGGGCGGCGGAGGAGGAGGAAATTTTGAGGAAAAAGGAGTTGGCTAGTAAAAAGTTTTGGTTGAATCTAAAGATCAAGGAGAATATGCTTATTCAAAAATCAAGACTTAAATGGTTAAATGATGGAGATTCTAATAGCAAGTTTTTCCATAGGGTTATGAAAGAAAGGAGGAGAAGCAATTTTATTGGCTCGATTTTGACGAGTAATGGTGTTGTAGACAAGGTGGAGGAGGTGAAAGAGGAAGTTAGGAAGCACTTTGCTTCGAAATTTTGTGACTCGGATTTCGATAGACCTACTTTGGATGGTATTTCGTTTCAAGGCATTAATTATTTGGATAGAGATTCTCTTGAAGCGCCTTTTTCGGAGGAGGAAATTAAAGAAGCAATTTGGAGTTGTGAAGGATCCAAAAGTCCGGGGCCCGATGGTTATTCTTTTCTTTTTATTAAGAAGTGTTGGAGCTTTATGAAGGAGGATTTTATTGGTTGTTTTCATTGTTTTCATACCGGAGCTATTTTATCTAAATCATTCATTTCTTCCTTCTTGACTTTAGTGCCTAAATCGTCTAATCCTCTTTGTTTGGATGATTATAGGCCGATTTGTCTTGTAGGTTGTGTTTACAAGGCGATTTCAAAGCTTTTGGCGGGTAGATTAAAGTTGGTTTTGGATTCGATTATTTCTAATTGCCAAAGTGCCTTTATCCTGGGAAGACAAATGCTTGATGGAGTTCTTGTGGCAAATGAAGTGGTGGACTTTGCTAAAAAGGAGGGAAGAAGTTGCTTGTTATTTAAAGTGGATTTTGAAAAGGCTTATGACAAGGTTAGTTGGAATTTTCTTAGATTCATCTTAAGAAAATTGGGTTTTGGTGAGGTTTGGTTGGGATGGATGGAAGCTTTGGTCGTTACTAGTAAAATGTCGGTGTTGGTTAATGGTAGTCCTACGAAAGAATTTGTGGTGGAGAGAGGATTGAGACAAGGCGACACCCTTTCCCCGTTTCTTTATCTTCTAGTGGCGGAAGGTTTGAAAGGCATGGTGAAAAAATCAGTTGAAAATAAGGAGTTCGAGGGTTTTAAAATTAAAGATAATTACTCGGTGGAAATCTTACAATTTGCGGATGATACTTTGTTGTTTGGTGAAGGGAGTTGGAAGCATATTTGGGCTATTAAATCTATTTTGAGAGGCTTTGAATTGGTTTCCGGATTAGGTATCAACTTCCATAAGAGTAAGCTAATAGGAATTATCATTAACTCTCGCTTTATGGAGGTTGCCTCTTATTTTCTTTCATGTAGGAGGGAAGAGAGTAAATTCGTCTTTCTTGGTATTCCTATTGGGTACCCTTCTAATTCTCTTTCGTTGTGGTCGGAGTTGGTGTTGAAATTAAAGAAAAGAATTTTTTGTTGGAATAATCGGCTTCTTAGTTTTGGAGGGAGACTTACGTTGTTGAAATCGGTGTTATCTAGTTTATCGATCTTTATGCTCTCTTTCTACAAAGCTTCGTTGACGATAGTTAAGGAGATTACTAGTATCCAAAGTAATTTTCTTTGTGGGGGAAAGGAGGATAAAAAGAAAATTCATTGGGTTAGTTGGAAGGAGGTGTTCCTTCCGGTTGACTAAGGGGGGCTCGGATTAAAACGGGTGGATGACTTTAATGTGGCACTCCTTAATAAATGGAGATGGAGGATTGTGAAAGAGCCTAAAGCTTTGTGGCATAATGTTCTTAAGGCAAGATATGGTGACATTAATTTAAGGGTGATAAATTATGGGTGCACCCTCGGTAGATCTAATCATTATTCCTTTTGGTGGAGGGACATTTATGGTTTGGATAAAAGGTTTCCGGAAAATTTATTTGCTTCAAATTGTAAATTTAAAATTGGCAATGGTTTCTCCTCTTCCTTTTGGCATTCGTGTTGGATTGAATATTTCTGTTTGAAGGATAAATTCCCTAGTATTTTTAACTTATCTTGTCTTAAGGGGGTGTCGGTGGATTGTATGGGAGGGTAGAAATTCGGAAGGTGGCATTGGGGGGATTTGGGAGTGCGTCACGATGATGTCGGGGCCGCTGCCCCTGATTTGCAGATGGTTTTTGCTCTACTGGACTGGCTCGGTCCGGATGGAGACGGTCGGGATTCGCCGACTTGGATTGCACAACTGGACGTGGGATTTACGGTATGTAATTTTTACAAAATTCTTGGTTGTTATCGTATTCCTTATGGGCCGGTTAGTAATTTTCATGAGGCCTTTTCTTATTTATGGAAGATGGTGGTTCCTTTTAAAATGAAGGCATTTGGTTGGAGGTGTTTCTTAAATAGGCTTCCTACTAAGGATTCTTTATATCTTAGAGGATGTTCTTTTCTGGATAGTAATTTGGCTTGCGTTTTTTGCCAAGAAGGGAACGAATCCTTGGAGCATATCCTTTTGAATTGTGTGGTTTCTAAATTGGTGTGGAAGGAAGTGGCCGAGTGGATTAGCTTTTTGAATTTCTACACTAGAAATATTAAAGATAGTTTCTTAAAGTGGTCAAAGTTTTGCAAGCGTAATAGGGTGGTGAAAGGGAAGGAAGGAAGTATTTGGTTGGCAACCTCGTGGTGCATTTGATGTTTGAGGAATGGAATCATCTTTAAGAATGATAGGTGGAATGTGTTGGATTTGTTATGGAATATCAAAGCGTTGGTTTGGAGGTGGTCGTTTATCGGGAATATTACTCGGTCCAATTATTGTTTTTATGAGTTTAGCAAGTTTCCTATGTTATATTTATCTTAAAGCTTAATTGGCGAGTAATTTTCTTTGTCAAGATTCGTCTCGCTCCTTTTTTGTAAGCGGGTTCGAGAACCCTTTGTTCTCGCTTTTAATGATATCTTGCTTATGGAAAAAAAAAAGAAGAAAAGAGAAAACATCATTATATTTAAAGGGCGTGGAAAAGCTCGTTGGCATTTAACCTATGTGGCAGAATTTTTTCACCATCTCTACATATTTATTGAATATTTTTTTACTTATATCATGTGAAATTTGAGATTAAAAAATATAGAGAAAAGATGAAAAGCAAAGTTGAGTAACCCTAATTCATGTACATGGTTCACATGAAACAAGTGTTGGGTGGAAAGTCATAATGACATAGAAAATAATAGCTTGCAGATAGTATTGAGAAAACTCATCATTTTGTTTTCTTGTTTTTTTTAAGCAATTTTGTTTTCTTGTTGATTTCAGAAATGTGTCAAGTGAGGAAGAGAAAAAGAGAATTATATTTAAAATGCATGGAAATGTTTGGTGGCATTTAACCTATGTGGCAGAATTTTTTTACCATCTCTGCATATTTATAAGGTATTTTTTACTTTTAAATTTTTTTAACCCTCTATAAGCCTATAACCCATTTCCTCACACTTTCTTCTTTTAAATAAAAATAGAACATGTAAAAATTAAATATTTAGTAAAAGTTGAGGATAAAGAAATGATTGAGAAAAGATGAAAAGCTAAGTTGAGTAGCTATACTGTTACCATATATAAATTTATTAATGTATGAGGCACTTTTAGTGAGGAGAGAAAGAGAGAATCTGAAAATAAAGATTGATTTTATTGAATGTTGTGTTGTTAAAGTGAACTACAAAGTATCTATTTATATACACCTAAGTGATTTAACTACTAAGTAACATATATAACAAACTAAGTAAAAAACCCTACAGCCTAACTGACTTTGGGTTTGTGCCATACAACTTGGATTATATTATATCTCAACATACCCTTATATCAAAGTTGTCCAACATACGTTAATCATAGTTGATATAAACTATTCCTAGTTTCTTTCTCAAATTCAGGAATTTTTCGATCTTCAAACCTTTGGTGAAAATGTCGGCCAACTGTGCTTCACCTGAGTAATCTCTTACTTTAAGTTCAGCTCGATTTACCTTCTCCCTTAAGAAGTAAAATCTAGCTTCGATGTGCTTACTCATTCAATGCAAAATTGGATTCTTCGCAAGATTTATAGCTGAGTTGTTATCGATCTGCAGTACCAGAGGTTTCTTCACTTCGACCTCCATTTCTTCAAGGACATATCTGATCCAAATTACTTGACACACAACATAGGATCTTGCTATATATTCAGCCTCACACGATGACAATGCCACCACAAATTGCTTTCTCGCGCACCATGAGATTGGGGCACCAAATACTTGAAAGAAATAACCAGTTATGCTTCTTCGATCTTCCTTATATCCACACCAATCAGCATCTGAATAACAAGTAACCATAGCTTCTTTTCTTTCAGAGTCTCTTCGAAATAGAATTCCACAATTTATTGATCATTTTAAGTATCTCAAGACTCTTCTTGCATTCTCCAAGTGTGACACCCTTGGTTCATGCATATATCTAGTCACTATTCCGACTGAGAAACCTATATCAGGTCGACCGTTGCACACACATATCTCAGAGATCGACAATTTGTTTGAACAGAGTTGTATCGACTTTGTCTTCTTCTTTATGCTTTTCCAACTTTAAATTTGGTTCGACAGACAAAGATGCAGGAGTCGAATCATCCTTCCTGAATCTCTTGAGTTTCTCTTTGGCATACTTTCTTTGATGTATCACCATACCTTGCTTCGACATTTGAAACTCCATACCTAGGAAGTACGAAAACTTTCCCAGACCTGACATTTCAAATTTCTTCTTCATTAGCTCTATGCACTACTACAAAACGCGCAAACAACAACGTCAGGTTTACAACGACTTGCATATACACCGTTGTAATAGATGCGTGCATTTTTTTAAATCTTATTAAAATTATTTTAATGACGGTTAAAATTACAACCGTGGTGAAATATGAGGCCTTTCACCACGGGTATTTAAAAACCCGTTATTATAGGTAGCGTCTGGTCATGGGTTCAAGTCTTAGCGCCCACATTTATGGTTTTTTACACATATTTTCAAAATGCTGACAGCCTTTCACCACTGTTATATTTTCAACCGTCATTATAGCCTATTGTTTATTTTTAGGTCTTGCTCTTCAAAAAATCGATTTTAGGGAAAATCGTCTCCTTTTCGAGATCTGTTTCGTGCATCTGAAAAAATTCCAAAAAATTCATCTTTTTTCTATTATTAATGATTTTATTTTATTGTTTTCATAGTCTCAAAAAATTCCAAAAAAAATTCTCAAAATTCTTATTTTACCTAATTAGATTAAATTTCGTGTTTGTAGATTTTTCTGAATTTATTTTAATCATGTTACTTCTTTCCTATTTTTCAAAATGCTGACAGACCTTTCACCAAAGGTATTTAAATAACCGTCATTATAGGTAGCATTTTTTACTTATTTTTTCAAAATGCTGACAGAGCTTTCACCACGTGTATTTAAAAACAACCGTCATTATAGGTAGCGTCTTGTCACGGGTTCAAGTCCCAGCACCATGATTTTTGGTTTTTTACTTATTTTTTCAAGTCTCATTACCAACAGTATAGGTGGCGCACATATTGAGTTTATTCACTATCCTTAAACAAATCTTGGTTGTCCATTTAGTGATTATCAACGACCAAGACACTACTATCAGTGATCAACGTGAAACCTAAAACTTAGATGAACTACATCTTCTACCTCCAAACATCATCTTTCATTTACGATACTCTATTTCTCCACTAAACCAAATTTCAGAACAAATTTCAGAACTTGAGTTAGCAATGTTAGTTGTTGGTGTTCTTTTTTAATTATTGTTGTTCTTGTTGTTCTTTTTTTTATTATTGTTGTTCTTGTTGTTCTTTTTTATTAATGTTGTTCTTGTTGTTATTATTGTTATTATTATTATCATTGTTATTGTTGTTGTTGTTGTTCTTTTTCTTGTTCTTGTTCTTGTTCTTGTTCTTTTTCTTGTTCTTGTTCTTGTTCTTGTTCTTGTTCTTGTTCTTGTTCTTGTTCTTGTTCTTGTTCTTGTTCTTGTTCTTGTTCTTGTTCTTGTTCTTAATGTTGTTCTTGATGTTCTTGTTGTTCTTGTTGTTGTTCTTGTTCTAATGCTGCAATTTTTTTTTTATTTTATTAAAAGATATACAACAACGATTATTTAAAATAACCGTCATTATAGGTAGTATACAACAACAGTTCTTTAAAATAACCGTCATTATAGGTAGTTCTAATGCTGAGTTTTTTTATTTTATTAAAAGACATACAACAGCGAGTATTTAAAATAACTGTCATTATAGGTAGCGTGCTTTCGAATTTATTACAACGCTTACTGGGCCGTGATTGTAAGTATCATATATACAAGGACACTCTACATAACAACGCCTGCGCCCCTGTATTTATATATCTTTCCCAACCGTTATTAAATGGGTTTTTCGTAGTAGTGATGAACTTAAACAAGTTCTCCAAGCTATTTCCAATTACTACTAAGTCACCGACATATAAGTAGATTGTTGTTATATCTTCTGCCACAACCTGAACATAGACACCATACTCAGATTTTCATTTGATAAATCTCAATTCGACCAAGTATGAGTCAATCTTCTTGTTCCATGCCCTAGGTGCCTGCTTGAGACCATAGAGCGCTTTGTGCAACTTGTATAGTTTCCTTTCATCCCCCTGAATCATAAACCTAGGAGGTTGTGTGACATATACTTCTTCATCTAGAGAACCATTCAAAAATGCTGATTTCATATCTAAGTGAAATGTCGACTAGCCTTGATCGCATTCCAAGGCGACTACTAGTCGAATATTCTCCAATCTTGCTACCGGTGCGTACACTTCAGAGTATTCGACTCATGCTCTCTAAAGAAAACATCTAGCGACCAATCTCTCCTTATGTCTTGATATCGACCCATTATCATTGTGCTTCAACTTGAACAATGTCGGAACAACGAGAAAATAACCAGCGAGAAACAAGAACAGAAGAGTCGTCACCGAACGTTATTTATCCCGACGCAGGGAAAGGAAACGATCGAAGAAAACCTGAAGAGGGAGAAGACATGGTCATCGCAACCATAGTCCGGGTCTGGGAGTTGGTTACGCGAGGGGAAGGTATTAGCACCCCCACGCGTTCATCGTACTCGATGGGATCCACGTTTGTTGTCTTATCAAATGGCGAGTTATCTAAAACCTACTACTAAACGGGAACGGAAAAACAAAAACGGACTCGCAAGGATTATCGCAATCCTATGCCTACGTATCTTCGTGGACGAACGAAGAATCAGAGTCGACGTAGTTCGACGGACTACGCACTAAGGGGGGAAGGTTGCTCGCTAAGACATCGACGTCTTGTGCCTACGTATCCTCAATCAGACGAGAAAGAGGAAGTCAGAGCAGTCGTAGTTTGACATACAGGTCGAAAAGGAGGGAAGAGTGTGTTCGCCGGCGCGAACAACCGCTGGCCTTTCCTCGCAGGTTTACTCGCGGGATCGGCCACATAAATCCCAGAACAAGGAATTGGAAGCGTACGTCTGTGTTGTATTTCAGTTTCTTGCTTTTTTGGTAAAAAGTTGTAAAGTTTGAATGATCAACCGGGTTTGGAACAAAGCGAAAAAATAAAAGGAAGGAAAGGCAAAACAGAAAGCAAAAAAGGACAATAACTTAAATTCTGAAAGTAAATTGCATTAAATAAAGTTGGACGCAATTGTACATTTTCGTGGGATTGGACTCGTTTCTCTCTAAGCTTGGTACTTTGAGTGTTTTCCCTTTACAATGTGAAAAATTCGACCTATAAAAATGGAAAATACAATGCCTTATATAGGCCTAAAGAATAACTGTTCATCTGTCTAGGTTTCCTATGGTGCTGACACTTGTCACCCCACTCTCCTCTCAACTTCCCATGTTCTTGGAATTTTCAAACTTTTCCCGCCTAAATGCTTATCCTTGAACTTGGAACTTGCTCCTTCGCCTACCCTTCCCTCCGACGACGTGGTTTGTCTCCATCTCTCCGACGCGTCTTTCTAGCTTGTGTCGGATCGCCACCCTGAGAGGCCCTTGGCGTCAACGTGCCACTGGATTTCTTCTTGTTTTTTACCTTTGGTCAAAATCACCTGTCAACAAGTTACCCCCCCCCCCCAAAAGGCCAGTTTCGACTGAGTACTACGTTGATTGAAAAATCTGGCTTTTTGGTTTGCTCGCGGGATTTCGATGGTTTTTCTTCGACACATTCGCCAACACTTTGTCTTCTCTTAAAACACGTGTCAAGTGCCGTCTGACATGATGATGGCAATCCCATACCATGTTTTCCAAGAAAAACGCCATGATGGCTAGTCTCGTCTGAGTTATGGGCCTCGAAACCAACTCCCACTCACTTTCAGAAGTTGCAAAGCCTTGGTGATCTTTCATCTTTTGCATGTGACTTATAAATAGCCTTTCCCAAAACCGTTTCACCATTTTTCATAACTTCTTCAAACTTGTTTTCTATTCTTGAAACCCAACCTGTGTTCTTCTCTTAAACGCTCTTGGCCTCAGTCTCAGAATACCTTTTGCATATCTTTTCTCTCAAAATGGCTTCGTCAAACACTGCTACCACTTCCATTCCTCAAACCACTGGTAACAATCCAGTTGCATATGTGCTTTATGAAGCAGAAACACTCTGTCCCCTTCCTCAACCGTCATCTGCTGACGAGACGGTGTTAGCCAACTGGCGCTGCCAGATGGTTATCCCCTTCGCGGTGGAGAACAAGCTTTGTGGTTTCCATGGCCCCCTTCTAGACAACAGGCCTAATCCACAAGAACTCCAAAAGTTCTTTCCTTGCGTCGACCAAATAATTCCATTGGCTTTCGAGAAAGGCAGTACTTTAGATCTCAAGTTTATGGCACCTAAGTCTCGAGTTTTCCGATCCATGCCTACCCCTGGAAACAAAGATTATATTGCCGGGCTCAACAGAGTCGAAAGTAGACGTAGCAAGCAGTGGAAATAATATGGCATTTTCGACGCCATCCAACTCTCCAGAACTGCTCACAGGGTCAACCCTTGTCTGCTACTTGCGTCAATGTACTTCTGGGAAGGATCGACCAACACATTCTACCTCCCTTGTGGCATGTTCACACCAACACTTTTCGATGTGGCGATCATTACTGGCCTATCGCCACAGGGTGAGACGTTCGACCCACCCCTGGAGACCGGCCATGCTTTCGACTTCGAACGTGCCAGCTTCCAGAACTATATTGAAGATCATCGTGACAAGCGCTCCAAAGAAGTCTCTGATGAGGAGCACATTGCTTTCCTGACATTATGGTTGTCGTACTACATGTTTTGTCCTGGCTCCTTACAAATAGCCAAAAGTTTTATTAGTCACGCCATTCAAATTCATGAAGGTCGACAGATATCTTTAGCCAAGCTTCTGCTAGCCTCTCTCTACCATTCTCTTGGCCTGTCGGCCATGAGGCTGAAACTCCTCCACAAGACCACCAAGGCTCTAAACATTTCAGGGCCTATATGGCTATTGCAGCATTGGCTCAACGCCACTTTTAGACACAAGTTAGGATATCCAGCTTCCGCGACAACGGAACGTCTGAACAGAGAATGCTATGTCGAAGGAATGCGTCTTGCTCTGATGACTACCCAAGAAACTCCGAAGCAAACCCTCATAATGAGGTATTTACTATGTTTGTCGAGACCACTTCTTTTGTCCCCGACATGGCGCCGTTTGTGGAGCGTAACTTTGGCCCTGAATGGTTTAGAAATCCATTTCCTAGGGTTTCCCCCAAAGCTGCTGTGCAGTCGAACTCTATATGGCGGGCGTTTCTTACTTCTACCATGATATCCTTCCAGATCGACCCGGACAGCACTGGCTATGGTTTTATTAATTATCAGCCAAATTTGGTAGCCCACCAATTTAGCTTGAGCCAAATGTTGCTGAAATCACTAGTAAAACATTCTGACGATATAGTACAATCCGGCTGATGCTTGGCCCTGGAGGGTCATAGAGCTTGCATAAGGTTCGTTAGAGGCACTCAACATCTTGAATTGCCGGTATTTGTATTCCAGCCTTCGTTTTTTATCACTCAAGAATTCGACGCCTGGTGGTCGGAGTATCAGGCTCAAACCTTCACTCCAAATCTTATCTTAGAGAATATGGTCGACGCTTTTGCTTCTAAGGCTGGTGGAATTCCTAAATCATCGACCGCGGCCTCTGTTGCAGATGTCGACCCCACAGAAGACCGTTCCACAAAGGTAGCTTTTGGACTTTGATTTTGTTTCGTCTGTGGGTTTAAACTAAAGTGTTTCAGCTTTGTTTTCAGGGATGTAAATGGGAAACAGCTGCCGCGTCGACCTCCACTAGGCCTGCTAAAAAACCCAAGACCACCACTTCACAGGTATACTTTATTTTCTTATATTGCTTCTTTGTCTTTTCTCTGTCTGACAGTATTTCCACACAGACTTCTGAGAAAGCACCTTCTCCTGAAAGAACTAAGTTGAATGAGAGTACCCACTCTCGAGTTTTCACCGCAACGGCTCCAGCATCCCCTCCATCCACACCTTTGGTGAGGAAGAAAAAGGCTTTAACACGGAGGACACCTTCGAGAACCGGCGTTTCGACAGTGGCCCCGGCTGTCCCAAGAAATCTTGAATATGTTTTTGAGCTAATCCCTAATGTTGTCCCTCCCAAGACAACAACTCCTCACCCTGCGCAGGTACTTCCCTTTTCTGTTTTAGTACCTTAGATGACCTTGGGGTGAAAAATCTCACTTGCATTTTGCTTTGTAGGAAAATGTGGTCACTTCGACCACTGTTGGTATTGGCGACACTGACCTGGCCGCCGACGCCACTACTGTTGGCATCACTATCACGCCAAGCCCTCAGAAAATTGATGAATTCCAGATACCCGTGTCGGAGGAAAACTTGGTGTCGAAGACGCCTCTTTCCCAAACTGACAACCTTGAGGATGATGGTGCAACTCTTGGGGAGAATATCAATCCTTTACCTGTCGTCACCACTACTGAAGTCGGAGAGAACTTCCAAGCCCCTGAACATGGCCCAGAGAGAACTTCACCCACTGTCGACAAAACCCTTACTCGAGAGAAACTCTTGGCAGCCAAGAAAACAGATCCAGCAGCGACCCTGTAGGCGCTACACAAACGCCTACCAGTTTGACAACTATCCCAACTCCAGAAGTAGACGCCTTCTTCAATCTCAAACTTCAATAGTTGCGGTCCTATCTTTTTTAGGAACAGTTCCCGGCGGCTGTCGCCGAAGAAGCTGCCATAGCCAACGACGTCTTCAAGCTTTTGGATGAATTTTCTGAATTCCAGCTTCTTGCCCCCATGGCCACGTACCTGATCGAGTTCGAAGCCTTCTTCACTCAGTTGGCCAAAGATCTTTCTATGGGTCATCAGGCCGACGCTCAGATTCGGCTTCGACATAATGATATGAAACGTGACTGGTACCTAAGTTCAGTTTGTGAACAGAAGCTTGGAGACTTCGAAACCAAAAAACAAGAGCGCTCCGACAAGCGTCAAGCCTTCGACCAGCAGATATCTGAATATCAAGCTCAAATAACAGAGCTGGCGAAAAAGATTGCTGAGGTCGAACAACAAAAAGCCTCCTTAGACTCAGCTGAGCCTCTGCCCTCTCAAGAAACCATCGACCACGAGGTAGCTCAAGGAATTTCTCACGTCGAAGCGACTATGAAGATCAAGGACGCTATTAGCCGCATGCAGAGAAGAAAGGTGCTCCTCGAGAGCAAGATTGTTCATGAGAAGACCCTCTTTGAAGACTTTAAGTCTAAATTCCCTGAGTTTCCTTAGCTTGTATGTCGAACTGATGTAACAACATTTTGTAAGCCATTTTTGGCCCCTTAGCCTATTTTGGCCTTTTAATCAACGAGAAAGCTATGTTTTGATGTGAATCTCTTGTAGCATAGGTATGTATTTCTTTAAATATTTCCCATTTACTCTTAAGACTCGTTGGTCCACGCCCCACTCTTGTACTTCGTGCGTGTTGTTACTAAACACTCGAGTCACCTGAAATGGTCCCTCCTAGTTAGGTGACCATTTTCCATCGTCCGATCCAGTCGATCCATGGGTAACACCGCTTTCCTAACATAGTCATTTACAGCGAAGGTTTTCTCTTGGACCCTTTTGTTGTGCGCCTTGGCGACTCGCGCCTTCTGGCGCAATAAGACATTTAAAGCTACCAACTTTTCCTCGTCTAAGTCCACGAGTTCATCTAGCATTATTTCCCAATATTGTTCTGATGGAATCTCATATTTTGGTTGTATTCTAACTAATTGCAGGCATACTTCTGCTGGTAGCACAGCGTCATGCCCGAAGGTTAAATGGAATGGAGTCGAATTGGTCGACTCCTTGGGTGATGTCCGACAAGCCCATAAAACTTGACTTAATGTCTTATGCCAGTTCTTTGGCTTTTTTGCAACGTGCTTCTTGATTAGCCCAATTATTACCTTGTTAGCTGCTTTGACATGACCATTCGCCTGAGCATAGTATGGCGTCGAGGTAACCAACTTGAAACCTGTTTCTGCCGCAAACTCTTGCATCTTCTGCCCCAGAAACACAGAACCTTGATCTGCGTGATTGTCTCAGGTATCCTGAATCTATACAAGATATGATTTTGGATGAAGTCTATCACGGTCTCTTGATCCACCTTCACCAGAGGCACAGCCTCTATCCATTTCGTGAAATAGTCTATTCCCACGAGGATGAATCTTTGCTGCTTCGACGAAGCTGGCCGAATCTCTCCTATTACAACCAAAGCCCAACCTCAAAATGGCCATGGTTTGACAATAACGTGTAGCTCACTGGCTGGTACATGCTGAATATTTGCATGTCTCTGGCAATCTTGGAACCCTTTCGCGAAATCTATGCAATCCTTGAGTATGTTGGGCCAGTAGACACCTTGTTGAAACAAAAGCCATTTCATTTTATAGCCAACTTGGTGAGCTCCACAAGTCCCACTATGAACTTCAGAAATTTCCAAATAGGCATCAGTGTCTCCTAAGCATTTGAGCGATACTCCTTCTAGAGTTTTCGTCAATAACTCATTCCCCAAAAGGACATAACTCATTGCTCTGTACTTAGTCTTTCTATCAGTATTTCCTGACGGATTCTCCAAATACTCCATGACTGGACATCGACCAACTTGATGGTGGATGTACGTTCGACACCATCTTCTCCCTAGTTTCAATGAAATCTCTCAACTTACCTTCCGACACTTTATAACCAGAGGCAATTTGTGCTAATTCATTAGCTTTATGGTTTTCTACCCTTGGGACATGCAAAATGTTGACGACTTCGAAATGTTCTAACAAACGTTTCGCCAACGGGAAGTAGCACAAAAGATGCTCTTTCACGCACTTATACTCCCTTGTGATTTGTTTAATCACCAATTCTGAGATCTCCTCTTATCTCGACCTCTCTGGCTCCCAAATCCTTGAGTATTTTGAGACCGGTGATTAAGGCTTCGTACTCCGCCTCATTATTTGAGCATTTGCCATCAACTTTGCATTTAAATGTGGTCAGGACACCTTGTGGGGATATTATTAGGATTCCAACACCTGCCCCATTTTTATGGCTTGATCCATCAAAGTACAATTTCCACGGAGCGATGTCGATATTGTGTATCGACGTTTCAACTTACGCGTGGTCCACAATAAAGTCTGCCACTATTTGACCCTTCATCGCCCTCAAAGGGATGTATGTCAGGGAGAACTTAGTTAACGCTAGTGCCCATTTCCCAATTCGACTATGCAAAATAGGCTTGGACAACATATGCTTAATAACATCAAAATGCGACGAAACATAAACATCAACTGGTTTAATATATTACTTTAATTTCATACATGAGAAGTACAAGCATAGGCACAGATTTTCAATCATAGTGTACCTAGTTTCAGCATCTATCAACATGCTACTAAGGTAATAAATGGGTCTTTCGACACCACTAATATCCTCTTATGCAAACATACTGCCTATGGTCGTATCCGACGCGGCAATGTACAACTTCATGCTTTTATTTATACTAGGTGGTAATAGGATCGGAGGCTTTGTAAGGTACTCCTTAATTAAGTCGAAAGCCTCCTGCTGCTCCTGTCCCCAACGGAATTCACTTTTCTTCTTGGTCTTGAGCAGTGGTGAAAACACTTTTGTCTTGCCACTTAGGTTCGAGATAAACCTCCTCAAGAAGTTTATTTTCCCCAACAAAGATTGGAGCTGTTTCTTTGTCGTCGGAGGCTTGAGATCCAAGATTGCCTTCGTCTTGTTTTGGTTGATCTCGATGCCTCTCTTGTGGACCACGAATCCCAAAAAGTCCCCTGCATGAACACCAAAGGCACATTTTAGTAGATTCATTTTTAATCCATATTTTCTCATTCTCTCGAATGAGCGTCGAAGGTGGTCGAGGTGACAATCTTCTGATGACGATTTTATGACTATGTCATCAATGTATACCTGCATAAAATTCTCAATAAAGTCATGGAATATAGCATTTATAGCCCTTTGATAGGTTGCCCCAGCATTTTTCATCCCAAAAGGCATCACAACCCATTCATATGGCCCCAAAGCTCCATGGCATCGAAATGCAGTTTTAGGGACATCCTCTTCGGCTATGAGAATTTGATTGTAACCGGAGTAGCCGTCGAGCATGCTCAAATATTCGAATCCTGCGGCTGAGTCGACCAACATCTCTGCCACATGCATCGAATATTCATCTTTAGGGGTAGCATTGTTCAAATCCCTAAAGTCGATGCAAACTCGAAGGGTTTCATTTTTTTTTTTATAACGGGTACTAGTTTGCTATCCATTCGGCATACCTTGTAGTTCTGATGAACCGGTTTTTGAGTAATCTTTCAATCTCCTGCTTGATCTTTGACGTGACTTCTGGGGCGAAGCGTCGAGGTTGTTGCTTTACTGGCCTCTTACCTGGCTGGATTGGAAGTCGATGCTCCACTACGCTCCGACTCAAACCAGGCATTTCGCCATAATCCCAGGAAAAGCAATCCATGTACTCTTTTAATAATTTAACCAGCTTGGCCTTCATTTCTGGCCCCACTTTGGCTCTCACATATGTGGGTCTTTTGGTAGCCCCATCCCCTAAGTCAACCTCCTCAAGCGGGTCCTGCACTTGCATTTTCTGCAGCTCATGATTTGGGTCTTTCTCATACCCTAAAGGCTCATCGTCATAAATACAATCTAGCCTCCGACTTTCTAAAGCTTCTTCTTGGCCTTGTGGGCCACCTTTTTTTGTATCACAGTCGGCTCCCTTAACTATTCGTGGTGATTTGTCTTTTTCAAGTGCCGACATCCTTCTGTTTTCAGCCAAGTAGGCCGAAATCCGGGTCATACTTTCTGACCAGCAGTCATTTTCACCGACCGTGGGCCACCCCGTTGGTGGCATTTCTATTGGCTCCATGGCTTCGTCGGCAGCATCCCAGATGAAAACATAGTTGGGGTCTAGGTTCAGGACGCGACCCGTGTCGACAGAGGTGTAGGAACCTGACCCGTCATCACAAGGAGCCACTTTTGCTAAGTGTTGGTCAAAAGACTTCTTGTTACCCTTGGCTTCGTCAACTTTGTAGTAACTTTGATCTGCCTCAATATTTTCGACGATGTCATCCTTTCTCCAAATGGTCAATCTCTGGTGCATTGTCGACGGTACTGCCCCAATTCCATGGATCCACTCCCGTCCCAGCAACAGATTGAAATTTGCTTTTGAATTGATGACCATAAAGAGTGTTAGCCTGTTGGTTGTACCTACTGCCAAGTCCACTTGGATAACCCCCGGGATGTTACTGGTCTTGCCTTCATAGATGGACAAAACCAAGTTATGCTGTCAGAGGTCAGCCTCCGTCTTTCCAATTTTCTTAAATAGATTGTGGGGCATCAGATTCACAGTTGCTCCACCATCCACAAACACCTTGTTGACCACCACTCGGTCAACTTTCGCCTTTATGAATAACGGCTTCAAGTGGTACATCATCCCAGGGCTAGGACGTTCAAACATAGTCGTTTGTTCTTCGACCACACCACTATTCATCACATAATAACATAGCGGCTTGTCATCCGCATTTTCACCAGGAACGAAATCTTCTTCTGCCTCAGAGATCTCAGACACCACTTCATACTCAGCTGGTAGGACCGACAAGATACCATAATTCAGCATGAAATCTTCGCCATAGGTGTCGCCGTTGGTCTCGTCGTACATGTCCTCGTCAAAATCTCCTTCAGGGGATGGATCATACTCGTCATCCGACTGAGGAGAATATTTTGGCTCCTCTTCATCTGACTAAGGAGTATATTCTGGTTCCTTTTTGCTTTCAACCAGCGAAGTACCTTTCTCTCCTGATGTGTCCACGGTTACAGCCATGGTCTGGTTTGTCACCACTCTGTCCTTTTCTACCCATTTTCCTTTTGGGTGTTGGCGCTTTTGTCTAGACGTTCCGACAGGCCTCACTTGTGAAGTTGCAGCCTCTTTCTCAGCCTTCTTATTGCGCTGATAGCGCCTCCACTGGGTCCTAGTCATGGGGTTTTTTTCCCTTGTAGTTAGGGGACACCCTATATCATGTTGGCTCGACTCTTTTGTCGGCGACATTCACCTCCTTTTCTAAATCTAGAGCCTTCCATTTTGGTCTTTTACTTCCTTTCTGGCTGACTGGTGCCATCCATCTTTCCTGTGGGGTGTCTGACAGAGGCACAAAAGTTTTGGGTCGTGCCTCTTGGAACAGCTTTCTGTACTCCTCGTTTCGACGAGGAGCCCCACCCTTGTCAAACATAAACCTTGGACAGGTGGCTTGTTTTCTGGCAGCACTTCTCTCTTGCTTGCTTCATACCTCTCAGCAGCTTTCTCGTCGAACACAGCGTTGCACCTAGGGCATAATGCGGCCTTCGACCCACTTATCCTACACTTCTCCTGAAAATCTTCCAAACTTTCGCCAGCCTGGGGATACACTACTTTGAGTTTGTCCTCAGCTTTCTTGTCAGAACCTTCAGTAGTTTCGACCATCATGCACCCCACCACCTCAGTCATTGGTTGTTTGTCAAGACCTTCAGAGCCTCGACCATCATACATTCGTACACTTCTGAGTACAAAGCTTCTTCGACATTTAGGGGGTCGGTGTCAACCTGCATCTTCGGCTTCTCGCCAAATTGGAGTCGACCCTCCTTTAAAGCCTTCTGCACCAAATCCCTGAAAATAACACATTGAGCTGTTTTATGACCAAGGAAATTATGAAATTTACAAGATCCCCTCTTTTTCTTTTGTTCTAGAGGGGGTCTTTTAAACCAGGCTGAATAATTATTTGACCATCTTTAACCAGTAAATCAAATATTTCATCACATTTGGAAACATCAAAAGTATAAGTTTTAGCGACGTATTTATCCGTTTTTCCGGTTTCGGCGGGGTTTTTCCCGTTGGATGGTTTCAATAATTTGCATGTGTAGGGAGGTCCTGGCTTAAGTTCAACCACGTGGATATCACTTTCATCGACGAATTCTTCATCGTCGGACGAATACTTGTCCGCCGCCACATAGGACACTTTTTCTTTTTTACGATATCTGTTAGACTGGGTTTTCTCAGCTTTTAATCGTTCGACTTGGCAAACCGGGTCGGCCAGCTGCGCCATATCTCTAAAATATTGCGTGTCTAACTTCGTTCTGATCGAATAATCTAGACCACCGGCGGCTATTTCGACTAATTCGTGCTCAGAGACTTGAGTAAAGCACTGTGCTTTCAAAAGTCTAAACATGTTCAAGTACTGGTCTACTGACTCTGTGGCTTTGCGTTTGACGCTTGCCAACTTTTTCAGACTTATTTTCGACTGTCCCATATAAAATTGTTCATGAAACAGTCTCTCTAATTGTGCCCACGTGTGGATGGATTGAGGGGGCAACGTGGTAAACCACGTAAATGCATTTTTCGTGAGGGAACTTGTGAAATATTTCATTTTGAAGTCCTCATTATTTTCTATGTCGCCTGCTTCGATTTGATACCTAGCGACGTGTTCGACAGTGGACTCCTCAGTCTCACCAGCGAACTTGGTGAAGTTTGGTACCTTCCAACCCCTAGGTAACTCCGTTTGTAACACAAAATCTGGTAATGGGGACGTGTATGTTGGCCGTCGAAGACCTGGGTTTGCCCCATTACGAACCATGATACGTTCGACCACGGCCTCCAAGTTGTGTTCCCCAGCCAAGGCGTCCTGTAGATCCTGTTGGACGACAAAGTTTGGATCTTGGTTCCTATGGACCATCACGGGAGGCCTTTGGACCCTTCTAGGAATCTCTTCAAACTCACAGGGTTGTTCAATAGTTTTGTCGAAGACTTCATCCTGACGAATGGGCGTCTCCGGTCGAGGTGGTGGGGTCTGTCGACCCTGAGCCCTAGGAGCTCCTAGAAAGTCACCTATACGTGTCATTTGAGTTGCTAGTTTTTGGTAACTCTGCGTTGACTCTTGTATCAGTGGCCTCAATATTGTACCCATCTGTTGAGCCAACATACGGACCATCTCATGATTACTCTCATCCATCTGTTGCCTCATGACCGCGATGAAACTAGAGGTAAATGTTGGTATGGACTGAGAGAAAAAACCAGGGGATCGAACCATCTGGTTCGACAGATGTCCTGCCCCCTGATAAGGCGAAAACAATGGGGACGAACTTTCCCTAAACAAAGGGCCGGTCGAGTGCAAACTCGACATGAACTCCGTCTGCAACCCATAGGGTCGAGGTATGGGCATGGTGATACTAGGCATATACTGCCCTGCAGTCCCTGCCATTGTTGGCTTTGGGTCCTGTCGACGTGACGTCGCGGTTGGTCCACTAGGGGTAGTCGACACCGCTGACATGGTACCAGAGCCAACATCAGTTGTTTGTGTCATAACCATACTTTCAGTCGAAGACGGCTCGTCGTTCGAACGTGGTATTACCATCTTACCACTATGCAAAAACATACACTCAATTCACACGGGTCCTACCAGGTGTGCTAATTTGTTCGCCGGCGCGAACAACCGCTGGCCTTCCGTCGCAGGTTTACTCATGGGATCAGCCACACAAATCGCAGAACAAAGAATTGGAAGCGTACGTCTGTGTTGTATTTCAGTTTCTTGCTTTTTTGTAAAAAGTTGTAAAGTTTGAATGATCAACCGGGTTTGGAACAAAGCGCAAAAAATAAAAGGAAGGAAAGGCAAAACAGAAAGCAAAAAAGGACAATAACTTAAATTCTGAAAGTAAATTGCATTAAATAAAGTTAGACGCAATTGTACATTTTTGCGGGATTGGACTCGTTTCTCTCTAAGCTTGGTACTTTGAGTGTTTTCCCTTTACAATGTGAAAAAATGCGACCTCTAAAAATGGAAAATACAATGCCTTATATAGGGCTAAAGAATAACTATTCATCTGTCTAGGTTTCTAATGGTGCTGACACGTGTCACCCGACTCTCCTTTCAACTTCCCATGTTCTTGGAATTTTCAAACTTTTCCCGCCTAAATGCTTATCCTTGTACTCGGAACTTGCTCTTTCTCCTGGCCTTCCCTCCGACGCCGTGGCTTGTTACCATCTCTCCAACGCGTCTTTCTGGCTTGTGTCGGATCGCCACCCTGAGAGGCCCTTGGAGTCGACGTGCCACTGGATTTCTTCTTGTTTTTTACCTTTGGTCGAAATCACCTGTCAACAGAGTGCTCGCCAAGACATTGCCGTCTTGTGCCTACGTATCCTCAATCAGACGAGAAAGAGGAAGTCAGAGCAGTCGTAGTTTGACGTACGGGTCGAAAAGGAGGGAAGAGTGCTCGCCAAGACATCACCGTCTTGTGCCTACGTATCCTCAATCGGACGAGAAAGAGGAATTCAGAGCAGTCGTAGTTCGACGTACGGGTCGAAAAGGAGGGAAGAGTGCTCGCCAAGACATCGTCGTCTTGTGACTACGTATCCTCAATCTATCCAGAGAGAGGAAATCAGAGCGTCCGTAGTTCGTGGTAACGACCACAATAGTTAAGTGTTTTTTATGAGCGACGTTAGGTTCGCGGCCGGCAGTTAGGGTCGATGCATGTTTGCGACTGAACGGAAGTAACATGCGTTTTTCTGAGACCCAACAATCCCGAAGGATGAAAAAGATTTAAATTTGTTTGTGTTTTTTAGACAAAAGTGAATTGAAGTTAGTTCGTAACTTGCATTGTATTAAAGTCTATGACATAGGAACGAATGCGTCGCATATCGTCCCCAACAGGACGTATGCTAAACACCCTAGAAGAATGAAGGTAGACCCCCCATTCCTCATTTCCCATGTACTTAAGGCTCATCCACAATACGCGTTGCCTTTATTAAGTGTTTTAGACTTGTTAGGAGATGAGAAGAGAAGACTCAAAGGAAAAGAAAACACTAAGGGAAATCTATCCTAATGTTGTCATGCAAAAGTGACCCTAAGGTTGAGGTAAGAAGGGGAAATTCTACCTAATGTTAGCATGCATGGATTGAAACCTAATGTATATCCTACTCCAAGCTTAATCAAAGATTAAGTTGGACTAGGGAATCCTAAGGGGGAAATGCAAAAGCAAAATCTAAGACTTAAACAAGTCTTAAGACTTAGGGTAGAAGAAAGAAGTAAGAGATGAAGGAGAAGATGCACCAAAGTGAACCAACATGAAGTTCAACTCAAGAAGCAAAGCAACATGGCAAACATCATACTCATACAAAGCAATCACCAATCATCATGTCCAAGCAAACAAGATCATGCAAGACAAAGTGTTCAAACACATTCAAATGATTTAGCATTTCAAAAGAGATGTCACAAGACATAGAACAATGATAAATAAGACCAAATGAAGTGAGATACAAGATAGGGCAGCAAGAACATCATGTCATAGCAAGCTCAAATCATCAAACAAGGAACATCATCCATCACACTCAAAACATGTATCAAAACTAGGCAAAACATTCACTTATGTCATTCAAGCAAGCAACAAAAGATCATGTGAGGCAAGAAGTGAGAAAATGTCATTCAATAGACACCATATCAAGAGGATCAGAACCTCACACATATTATTCAAAGCAAACAAGAGTCGCCAAGCATTTATGATATCATATGAGAAGGCATCACAAAGAAACTAGTTCAAAACATCCAAAGAGTTGTGCCAAAACATTGTCAACTTGGAAAATCCATCATAAATAGAAAAATGATTAAATGAAAATGATTCCAAAGCCAAAAACAAACCAAGTCAGTACATGATCATAACATATAATCATTCCAAGCTTCACATAAGTACAAATGGTCAAAAAGATCCAAACTAGGTCAAGTACTCAAAACAATCCATTCAAAGTTCAAGTCACATGTGAATATCAACCAAAAATAGATGAATACCTTTTAAAAATCCAAATAAATTCCAAAATCATATTATATCCATCAAGAATGTATTTAAAAAATATCTCAACAAGAATCACAAAATTAAATCATCAAATGGATCAAACATCACACATCTCAAGCTAACCGAACAATAATCGAGGAGCAATGAAAACCACATGGAAAATAATCAAGAATGAATCACCAAGGCAGAAACTTAACACTTAAATATTCCTCATTCAAGTATGAACACATGGTAAAAATTTCAGCTCAAGAAAGCATGGAAAAGTCATTAAACACAAGCATGGATCACATGAGTAGGCATGGAAGACACTTTGAAAAAGAAAATCAGAATTAATTATCAAAATAAATGCAAAATGAAAATAAAATTCATGGAAAATTAAATAAGACATTAAAATACACAAATGATTGTTTTTGGAATTTTTTGATAAAAATAAATATTTTTAATAATTAAAAAACAAAACGAAATAAAAAAAAAAAGAAAATAAAAAGTATTGAAATGGAGGGTGTGTTAGTAAGGGAAAAGAAAGAAGGCCACAATAGTTGGGCCTAGACGGGGGTGCGGAAAGAAGTCTCTCGCTGGGCTGATGAGATGAGTTCACATGTTTAGAATTTATTTTAAAATAAAAGAAAGTAAATGAAATAAGTTGTAACAAATGTTATGTGACTTGTTTATCAATTGGTCATATAATTCATTAAACACTAAAGACAAAAAAATAAATGAAACAACCAATCCATCCGTCGCGTCACCCTTCTTCTTCATGCATGCAAAACTGTTCACATGAATAGTAGCCAGAGGTACAGTACGGCCCGGACAGCAGCCCAGCTCGCCGGAAAACGCTCTGGTCCGACCGGCCACTGGCTGTGGCAGATGGTTCGGTCGGAAACGCCAAAACAAAGGCACCCCTCCCTATTTTTTCGCGTAGATCTCAAAAATGACCTTGGTTTTCTCTAAAACTCCCTCTAAATCCATGAAAGTTAAGCCTCAAGAATAAACACTTATGGTTCCATAATCACAAATCAAAACAACATACATACTATAATGTAGTGAACTCCATGGTGAGTTCAAATATGCAAAAATAATTGAAAAACAACCATTAAAACTCAAGAAAACAAGGATGCAAGTTTGCACACCATAAATGAAATTCCATAAAAACACAAAAATAATTATGCAAACATTGCCTACCCTAAGGTAGGACTTCAGATGCACCAAACATGAACCTAAAACAGAGCTAAAATGCAAGCTTAGATTTGAAGAAAATTACTCAACGGAGTGGCCCCGTTGGCCCTTGAAACTACGTAGCAACTTCAAACAAAAGCTTCCAATGGTCTCCTTGTGTCTCAGTGATGAATAACCAAGCGAAAAATGCAGAAAAACTTGGAGGAAATTAGAGTTTTTTAGAGATAGGTTTTGAGAGTGAGGGATGATTCTTGAGTTTGTGGCTGCTGAGAATGAGTGTGTGATGCTAGGGTTTCGTATTTGGCTTATATATGAAGCTTTTGTGTGGTTAAAGTGGAATACCTATGGTGAAAGTTTGTGATTAGAAGTTTGGTGAAATTTGAAAAATGAAAAAGAGTGATATGTGGTCGTACAAGTTCACATGATTTGGGTGGCTGGGTTGTCCTTTCCTTGTGTAGCATAGTGGTCAGAATGAGGGAGAGTGGAAGGATTCTTATTGGTGAGCAAGTTTTCACTTGTTTCATTATGGCAAAAGACTTCCAAATGGTACAAGGTTGGTACATGCTTTGTGTGGCTCATTATGGCAATGTTTTGCAAGGCATTTTGGCAAGGAAATGAGAGATTATGCGCATGAAATGAGGCCAAGGCAAGCTGCTACAAAAGTTGGTTCAAAATGATTCATGACATGCCATGAAAACATAATCATATAGACAACTTTGATCCATCATAACTCAATGATTCTTGATCCCATTTGTGCAAACTTGTGCTCATTAGAAAGCTTACATATCATGGAACAAAATTGATGTTCAAGGCAAGATGAAATGGTGCTTGGAAGTCCTTTGAAAATGAGCATGAACATTGGCATTCAATGCTGTCCCAAAAACCAAACCAAAAAGTTTCTAAGTGTTGGAAATTTGACATGAAAACTCATGAACTTGTGAACACCACAACTTTCTCAATTTTGATCCAAATAAGGACTTCTAGTAATGGTTGGAAAGCTTGGAACATGGCCTACAACTTTGATGTTTGAAAAATATTGAAATGAAGTCTAGAGCATGGAGAAAATTGGCCATGAAGTGGACTGATTTTGGGCTAGAACTTTCCAAAAAGGGAAACTCTCTAAAACCCTAACCTTCCTAAATGGCAATTTTCCCAAATTCTTGATTTTTGATGAATATCTTGACATTTCTTGACCAAAATCCATCCATTTATCACATTTGACATAATAAATAATAATTTGACCTCAAAAGTCAGGAGTTGACTTTTCACTGCACAATTGACTTTATCCCCAATTCTTTCGATTTTCAATCCTCTGATCAATTGAAATCCTTCTGAATCAAATGAATGGTCCATCTTACATCCCTAGACACCTTAGGACATATAGAACACCATGGAACCAAGTCTTGCTAAAAAAATCAGAAATAAACTGATTTTACCACAAACCCTAGTTTTGGCACCCACAGTCTAGGAAAAATCGACCCAAGCTCAAAACTCAAATTCCTCTGATTATAATGTGAATCCTCTTAAACAATGCTCCTCTATGCACACATGATCTCTTGCTTGAATCTCTGAAAAAATCTTCTCTTGAGCTGACCAAGATACCTTGATCCCATGCAAAGAACAAATGATATGCACCAATGACAATGCAAAATGAAATGAAACATAAGCTAGTTAGAGTTAAAAGAGGAGGGCAAATTTTGGGGTGCTACAAACACCTACTTCACTTTGATAGATTTTGGATGTGTTGGTAATTCGACTAACTCCCATGTGTTGTTTCTTTCGATTGCTTATAACTCTTCGACCATAGGTGAATTCCATTGTTTATCATTTAAGGATTCTCTATAGTTGATTGGTTCAACACCTGTAAGTAAGGAAAAATGACCTAATTCTCCATCTTGTGTGACTTCATCATCAAAATTCACTTCGTAGTATTGAAGTTTTGATGGACGAGTTATAGTTCTTTGAGGTCTTTGACTAGTACTAGCTACACCATCTTCGACTTTGAGTATGTCTGGCATGTCAGCAACTGCTTCGACTTTAACTAGAATATCGACAATATCTTCGACTTTGACATCATTACTTGCTTTGTCGAAATAATAACTCATCAAAGGCTTATTGATTGCATCGCTAGAATTCCAATCCAATGCATATTTTTCATCAATCACAATATCTCTACTCATCATGATCTTATTGTTCATTGGATTGAATATCATGTATGCTTCAGTCTTATGATATCCTACTAGAATCATAGGTTCACTCTTGTCATCAAGCTTCCTTCTTCTCGCATAAGGAGCATGTTTGTAGAAAATAGAGCCAAACATCTTCAGATGACTCACTAGTGCTCGTTTGCCACTCCACACTTCATCAAGAACCTTGTTCTTCAGCTTCATGGTAGGGCACCTATTCAGAATATACACTGCAGCTGAAACAACTTCACCCCATAAGGATTTTGGCAAATTTTTTTGCTTCAACATGCATCTCGCCATGTCCAATATTGTCTTGTTTCTTCTTTCTTCTATTCCATTATGTTGAGGGGTGTAAGGAGAAGTTAGCTCATGACATGTTCTGGACATAAGTCTTCAAACATCTTTGATGTATATTTGCCACCTCTATCTGTTCGCAGAACCTTAATCTTCCTTTCACTCAAGTTTTCAAAGTATTTTGAATATCTTAACGATTGTAAATACTTCGTCCTTTTTCTTGATCACATAGATCTAAGGCTTTCGACTATACTTATCGACATGTGAGACAAAATACCTATTTCCACCAATGGTATGATCCTCAAAAGGGCCATATACATCTGAATGTACAACTTTGAGTTTGCATGAGGATCTCATTGGCATAATAAAAAAGAAAGACTTTTTGGATTGCTTTCCGACTAAACAATCTTCACAAAGTTTGTCGGGCATCTCCAAACTTGGTATACCAATTACCCTATCTTGAGTAATCAGTTGATTGAGTGATCTAAAGTTCAAATGTCCAAACCTCCAATGCCACAACCAACTATTCTTGTGGTCGACAATAATTTTTAGACATTGTACTTCAATCGAATTGATCATGCTGTTGAATGTCCTATTCTTTGACAAAGGAGATTTCAAGACCAAAATATTCTGAGTGTCGAACAGTTCCAAGGCTTCATCTTTCATAATCACTACAAGACATTTTTCCACCATTTGTCCAACATTTAGCAGATTGTACTTCATTCCAGGTACAAAGAGTACATCTTTGATTATAACTTTTCCTTCATTGTTCCTTTGAATAACTATGTCACATGTACCTTCTGCTTGGAACGAACTATTATCAGCAAGTTTGACCTTGCTCTTCTTCGACGGTTCAAAATCTTCTAACTATACTTTTCGACTTGTCATGTGTTTCGAGCAGCTTGAGTCGAGGAACCAGATCTTGGAGTCGACATGGTCATCTGCAACTGCAGCCATAACCACCATATCTTCAAAATCATCTGAATCTTGGGGTACAAGGTTTTCTCCTTTCTCCTTTCCATTTTTCGATCCCTTGTCTTTATTGCACCAACAATGTTTGGCCAAGTGACCCCATTTTTCACAATTATAGCATTGCACACCTTTTTTTCTTTGTCCTTCTGATAGGACTTTGACTTTCTCGCCTCCTTCATAGTACTTGACAAGAATAACCCATGCCTCCTTCGCTTATTCAACATGAGAGATCTTGTCGAAATTCGTCGAATTTACCGCTGATTGAATGCAATACGCGGCCTTGCAATCTTTCTTCTTTGCCTCCTTATTCGCGACTCTCTAAGCATTGGTTGCATTCTTAGCAAGCACAGGGACACCATTAGTAACCACATCTAGGGTGTCATGAAAGTCAAACATATATTGTGTTTGTTTTCTCCATCGGATCCAATTCTTGCCGTCAAGAATTGAAAGAGAATTCGGAATTCCATTAGTACCATTCATCTTTGCAACGATTGATTAACAACCAACGATTATGGAAAAACGATCACCGACGTGTGATTCTTGAAAACATGACCAAAAACCTAACCAGAGCTCTAAATACCAATATGTTAGTGCATGAGGAACTTTTAGTGAGGAGAGAAAGAAAGCGAATATGAAAATAATGATTGATATTATTAAATGATTGTGTTGCTATATTGAATTACAAAATATCTATTTATATACGCCTAAGTGACTTAACTACTAAATAACAAATATAAAAAACTAAGTAACAATTCTTAAACCCTAATTAATTTTGGACTTGGCCATACAACTAAGATTTTATTAAATCTCAACAAAAATGATGATAGAGGAGATGAGAAATGATAATACTATATTTATTTTATTTTGTCCACCCTGTAATTTCAACTTTCCAAAAATGTAACATATTGCACATGCTCAATAACTTGTTTGTGTATTCCTTTATTGTTATCTTATTGGAATCAAAGAGTTACTATTAATAAAAATTATCAAAATAGATACGTTATCTATATTTAACTTAAATGCACAAAACAATTAATTTTTTTTAATTGCATAATTTTATTATTAATTGAATTTTTTTATATTAATTAGTCGTTTATGCATTTAACTTTTTAAAACGAATTATTATTCTCAACACACAACATAAAATAATAATATTTTTAGTTAAATAAGACTATATAATGTGCGTAAATAAATTAACAATGTTACATTTTTAGAATTAAATTTGAACATAAAACATATAGTTAATTAGATAAAACTCTTTTTATCTTATTAAACGTTTTTTAAGTTTTTTTTTTTTTTTTTATCTTGTGAAATCTTTCTACCTTTCTATATGGTTAGGTTTGAATGAATAGAATAAGATATACTAGTGATAGATTAGAATGAAATAATTTTATATTCTATTATTTTGATTCATAGAAAAATGGTGGAATTGAGTGGAATATGATATAAACATTTGCACATGTTATCAATTTCCTTTGTTTTTCTGTATCATCTGATTGGAGCAGAATTACAATTTTATTTCGTCCCATTATTTTTAATTGTATTTTGTTAAGCAGAATAAATTAAAGAGAGTATAAGGTGTGCTTCAACCTTTACAATGAAGTCAAAGCCCAAAATCACTTAGAAGATCCACTATCCATCTTCTAATAAGGGTTGCAGAAGAATTTCACGGTCCATTGATTGAAAGCTAGACAAGCAAAAAAATATCCCCCAATATATCAATTGTTCCACCGAAATAAAACAGACCCAACACCTCTTTCCAACACAAACATGGTCCCATGTCCTGAATAAAGCAAAGACACGTCAATCTCGTGATATTTTCTTAACGAGCAGACTAAGACACACAAACTAAAATTTGAACCAATTTTTAATGCAAATGGAACCTCGCTCCGGTAACAGAAATACCTTTAACAGATCCATCAACTACGTTACATTGGAATTTGTAAAAATTATACATTACGGGTGTTGCATGGTGAAATAGATAAAAAACAAATTGCGACGCCACAAAGACATGAAGTTGATATATATAGGGATAATTAGGGATGACAAATAGATCCAAATCCGCGGAGTCCACCCACACCCGAACCCGAGTCAACAGGTAAAAACCCGAGTTGACTGGGTTCGGGTTCAGGTGCCACCCGATATTTCGGATGCGGGTTTGGGTATTGTAAAATCCGTGTCCGAAACCCGAAACCACACCCGCTATATATATATATATATATATATATATATATATATATATATATATATATATATATATATATATATATATATATATATATATATATATATATATATATATATATTTTTTTTTTTTTTTTTTTTTTTTTTCTTTTTATTTTGAGTTTTTGCTACGGGTTCGGATTTGGGTGAAAAAACCCGAACCCAACGGGTGTGGGCGTGGGTGTTATTTTGCCACCCGAATAGCCTTTGGGTTCGGGTTCGGGTGGTGATTTCGAGTGCGGATGTGGGTAGTGTGAAACCCGCACCCGACCCGACCCATTGCCATCCCTAGGGATAATCAACTAGAATCCCTATCTCATTTGATTCGAAACACACCTTCTACTTGAATCAGACAGTTTTTCACATTTTTCTGCTTGGGTTTGTCCAACTTTGCTTGAATCAAGCTTTATACCTAAATCGAATCATGAGCCTTCATGACTCGAATCAGAGATATAAGTTGATGATGCGTGTCCGCAAGTGCACGGAAATGCCAGTTATAGTATAAAAAGTGTCGAATCCAAAGAGAACAATGTCAACCTATTGTAGTCTATTGTCGCTTTGTAAATATGAGGCTAATCGGATATAATTTTGGATTTTATGAAGAAAAAATAAAACAAGAAAATAAAGTCGGTTTGGGAGAAAATTAATTAAGCGAGACCAGAATGTGATTTCTAGTGTACTTCTGGGACTCACCAAATCCTTGGCGTATGTTATGTTTTAAAATACTTTTTGGTAGAAAATATTAGTTTAAAAACATTAGTCTCAAACTATCGTGCTATTGACTCGTGTTATATTTCGAAACCACAAATGTTTTGTTGTCGCTCACCCATTTAAAACGCGGAACACTTTTTGAAAACCAACAAGCACTACTACAAAACGCGTAAACAACAACGCCATGGTCACCACGCTTCTTCCCTACACCATTGTGACATCTCTAAACTAAGGCGCTATCATAATATTATTGTTTTTTTATTAAAAATTATTTGTATATAACAACGGTTAAGGAGCCAACGGTTATGATAACTTCAAGCTTTCATGGGTTCGAACCTCAGAGCCCTCATATATGTTATTTCTTTAATGTTATGTGGCTCCTTTTCTTTTTTAATTATTTTTAAATAAAAAACTTAAAAGTTTATGACGACGGTTGAATAGTTCCACCGTTGTTAAGTAGCGCCTTTTGATTTTTAATTATTTTTAAATAAAAAACTTAAAAATTTATGACGACTGTTGAAGAGCCCACCGTTGTTAAGTCGCGCCTTTTCATTTTTAATTATTTTTAAATAAAAAACTTTAAAGTTTATGACTACGGTTGGTGATTACAACCGTTGTAATATATTTTGTTTTTTATTTAAAATTTTTAATTGTAAATACTCTTGCGCTTTTTTATGAAATTTCACCATGAATGTAAAATATCACTACGGTTGAATGTATTGACTGTTGTGGTAGCTTGATAAAATTATACACTCCTAGTTAGCTTGTCTCTTCAGTATCCTTTTTTCCATTGCAAATATAAACTAGACGAAACAATACACAATTTCAACCTAAACCCTAACGTTCTATACTGTGAAACATTACACGATTTCATCCAAAACACCATCGTTCACCCTTCAATGTGTATTTGTCATTGTCGTCATCATCGTCAACCAAGTTGACAAGACCATTATGATCAACCAAGTTGTTATCGTCTAGAAGGAAAAAATAACAACACCGTCGTCACCACAAGGAAGGAAGACAACACCATCACCAACACCAATATCATTTACTTAGTCATCACGTTTAGGGTACATAAAATATTTTTCCCCATGCATCTACAGTAAACTTCATTTGCCATTGTTGTGGTTGTTGTTGTTTTATTTTGTGGTTGCTGTTTATGTTCTTTTTCTTCATGTTGTTGTTGTTGTTTTTGAACTTAGATGTCGACCTTGTCGAGTTCTACATCAGAAACCAGTGAAGACACTCAAACAAATGAGAGGTTAGCCAATGAAACTCAAACAACTGAAAGTCAAACAAAAAGATCACAAAGAGGTGTCACAATGATGCCCCAATTCACATCAGTCCGGAACTCATCAGGTGAAAAAATTCTTATCTAGTTTGATTCGTTGTACAAAATAGTGGATTGTGAATATTACACTACTTTTAAGAGTTATGTTTCGTTCCTTGCACGTAGCAAAGTCAGTATATTGATTGATGATTGGAAACAAGTTGATGATAACGTCAAAGAAAGCATATGGAATGGCGTTAAGGTATTACATACTATAATTTTCATATATCGCCGATATCAATATCTATAATGTATAGTACATACTTATATATTGATTCAAATGTAGTTGAATTTTGAGTTTACTGATGACTCAAATTTGAAAAAAAATGGATATCATATGTTGGTAATCGTTGGAGGGGATTTAAGGCACAACTCACAACATACTACATTAGGAGGCCTAACAGCGGTCTTGCTCATCCATGGATTCGATATAGTTTTATTTCGAAGAAGCAATGGAAAAGGTTTGCAAAGATACGTCGTTCTGAGGAATTCAAGGTTAGTACTATTCTCATGTAACTGATAATGTTATGTTAATGAGTTATAAATACTAATCATATATTTTTTTCACTATGTTCATAACAGGTTAAAAGCGAAGTCGGAATACTCAATAAGGCCAAGAACATGTACCCCCCATAGATTGTCTCGTGGGGGTTATAGAAAACTTGAGAAAAAAATCATGCTTGAAAAATAATCAGAAACAGGAGATGATCGCATCCTATCTCCACCTTCAAGACATGAGAAATGGAAGAGGGCTCGATTAAGACCAGATGGAGAGTACACCTCTGAGGCGTCAAGAGTAGTTGCCGAAAAAAATTGTAAGTATGATTTGTTTTGCTTATGTTATTTTTTATTTAAATGCGTCGGTAACAATATAAGTAAGTTTCTCATGTTGTGTAGGATAAGTTGGTTGAGGTAACCCGTGAAGGCACATTTGTTCCGTAAGTACGACATGACATAATAGTAGAAGTTATCGGATCAGATGAGCATGGTGGCCGTGTCCGTGCTGTTGGAGAAGGTGTCGACTTGACGTCATTCTTTGGGTCTCAAAGAAAAGTACCGAAAGCCCGAAAATTATTGCACAAAGACAAAAGATTGAAAATTTTGAGAAGCAATTAGAAGAACAATGGAGAATGTTAGAAGAGGAGAAGGAAAAAAGGGAGAAAGATATGGAAAGGTTTCAAGAGGTATATTCGGTATGTATGTTACTTAAGATGTTAGTGTTTTATCGGAAATGTATGATATATATTGTGCTTATTTTTGTTTTATATTTTAATTGAATATTATGATGTAGAGATTTAGTAAAAACCTTGAACAACGGACAAATGAAGATCCCGTAATGTTGATGGTGATGATGATGATCGAACTCCTAGTAGAAGTGTTGTACGTCATGCTTCTACAAAAGGAAGTAATTGTTCAGCCCACCCCCTGCGGATAACCGCAATGATATAATCGACCCTAATCCAAATGAAATCACAATGTTATACTTGAAAGTTGCGGTGATAAATGAAACGCAACTTCTCCCGCTAGAACATTGTCCACATTTGGATTTATTCTATTATAGTCCTGAAGATGTAAGGGATTTTCTTGGTGGGTATAAGTGGCTGGACATCGGGATATTGCATGTTTGGTGCACGTAAGTATATAGTTGAATAATCATGTCATTATAGAATATTTTCATTTATAGAACACCACCCCTAATTTATTCATTTTATTTAACCATTTAGGTACATTCACCGTCTTTGTATAGAGTTGAATAAATCGAGTACTTACGGAATCTTGGATCCACTTTTTATTCGTTGGGCTTTTAATCAACCAAAAGATATCCAAGAGTACTTGAAAACACGGTTAAATGAGGGAGGAAAAGAATGTTACTTAGCACTATTCCTCTGTTTGTAAGTATTTTTGGAATTGATGTTTATGTATTCTATATTTAGTTTTGTTTTAACAAATACCATTAACCTATATATGCTCTTGTTTATTCAGTGGTCATTGGCAATTGATCATCATATCATTTAGGACGAATACGATAACTTTTATGTGTTCCTTGCATGATCCACTGGAAAAGAAAATGAAAGATATTATTAATTCGTAAGTGTATGCTTAATTCATTTTCTTTGACATTGTAATTAGTTTATCATGTAATATGTTTAATTCAAATTCAATGTACAGTGTTGTGGAGCAAGTGAATATGATGAACAATGTTAGAAGAAAGCCCACTTGAGTCTGTCCTAAAGTAAGTGGCCCGATTACATGTTTCTTTCATTTACATTCATGTGTGGTTGTATTCATGTCATTTTTGCTTAAATTTGTAGACAAGGAAACAACCTGGGACTTACGAGTGTGGTTATTATGTCATGGAACACATGTTAAACATTGTCCTTGTCAGCATTGTTGATTCATGGGATAAGGTATACATGTCATAAAATGTTTACATATATTAATATATAAGTTGACTATTGAATTATTATCATACATGTTATTGGCTATTTCTTATGTAAATGTTTAACGACGAAACCCCATTCCCTGTTGAGGACTTCGTAGATCTTCGTAAACGTTGGGCATATATCCACAATGTTCTTAAGGGTCCTGCTGATTGATGATGTGAATAACACTTTTCTGTAGAGATGATGTGAATAACACTTTTCTATATTGATAACATGAATATAATGTTTGGTATAAATATGGTTATAATAGTTACAGAATGTATACCTTATCTGTTAGATGTATTTTATGGTTATAATAACAATGTAAATATGGTTATAATAGTTACAATACTTACAAATGAACAATGTTAGCTGTATTTTATGCTCTTTATGCATGTATACCTTATTTGTTATGGTTAAAATGGTTACAGGTTAAAAAATGGGATGAATTTGAATTGTTGAGAAATGCATATTTAAAATATAGGAAGTATTTTATGCTCTTTATGCATGTATACCTTATCTGTTATGGTTAAAATAGTTATAGGTTAAAAAATGGGATGAATTTGAATTGCTGAGAAATGCATATTTAAAACATAGAAAGTTTTGACAGTGGTTATAAAACCTAGTTGTGGTTGTATATTTGTGTCTGCAGAATATATAACGACGGTTATGTAATATAACCATCATAATATCTCGCGCGCTGCATAGAAAAGAATAAATATCAAAACGGCGCAATTGAGAATCGAACCAAGGACCATTATATTTTTCACAACGGTTCATTTGAGTAACCGTTGCAATAGAGCGCGCTGTTTCCAGGTTATTACAACGGTTAATGGGCCGTGATTATAAGTATCATTTTACAACGACACTCTACATAACAACGCCTGCGCCAACATCATTATATACCTTTCCCAACCGTTGTTAATTGGTATTTACGTAGTAGTGAAGTCCTAATTAATCCTAAAGTGTTGTCGTTGTTTTAAGAAGTTAACATCCAGTTTTTACTATCTGGCATGAATCTCACACTGTCGCATTATTGACTCGAAATCTTAGTGTTTTCACTGTCGCGCAAAACCTTTTTAAACCTAAAAACTAAAAAGCAAAACCAGAAAAAATAATTTCATTCAAAAGTTACGCCAATTCGATTTACTGAGTCCCGTCAGAACAACGGTTCTCACATACCAGACTCAAAACTATTTAGCTTGACATGGTTGTGGAAATAAACATGTAGATATAAACCTTCAAATTAAATAGAGACATGATAAGCAATTTAAAACAAGTTGCAGGTGAATTAAAGGAATAAAAACTCAAAGCAATAACAATAATAGAAATAAGATAATGAGGCAGGAAAATAAACGACTTAAAATAAAGTTTGCATAATCTAAATGTACTTGAAATAAAAGCTGAAATTAAATCGAAAGAAAGATTGTTGATCTAAGCAAGTTACAATGGTGGAAACTTAAGCTCTAGAACTAATGATGCAGTAGTCCTTCGATGTGAGAGACTACCATTTTTTGATACTGAATATCTGCTTAAAATTGAACTTCCCAAACTTGTACAAAACTTGGATCCTCTGAAACTGAATGCTAGATCCTTTATATAGTGAAAAACTGGTATAAATTGCTTCCAAAATTGTGTGAGAAGTAGTGGAGATAAATCATGGAAGTGGGAGAGAGGAGTTCCAATTCTATTGCTATTTTTCAGGCCATGAAGTGCATGTCGGGTGCCACGCACTGTGGCGGTCGCCACAAGTGAAATGTGATGATCATGGCCAACTGGCATATGGTGGCGGGTGCCATGGGCCCTGTGGCGGGTGCCATGGGTCCTTGACCCAGTCTCTTTGCTTCTTCCTCGCTCTCAGGTGGTCTCCATGCTATGCTAGACATGGCCGGCATCATGGCGGCCACGGAGGTCGCCACCAGTGCATTTTCGCCCCATTTTCACCGTTTCGTGTCGTTTTCGTCTAGTTTCTTCATATATTGACTCCTACTTGTAAAGTATCTAAAACATACACAATTTACCAATGTAACACTACAAAATGTAACAAAATGACACTAAAACATGTGTGAATGAAGTCAAAATAACCTATGTATTTTAGTCTTATCAGGTGACTTGAATCAATGAAAAATGGGTTAATAATTTATGTTGATCTTATTTCACTCTACTTGCTCATTTGACTCAAATCATGAAATGCTCTTTACTCGAATCTAACTAACTTTTTCCATCGATTTATATACTTAATCTCAAGCACATATAAATTCTTTTTATCAATCTCATTCCAAACATAACTCACATAAATGATAACATATTTCCGAGTGATCTTGCAAACATAATTTCTTTCATCTTCAATCTGTTGTTTAGATTCATATTTTGATTATGGAGATCTGTAATAATTGAGGGGGACAAGTCTTGAAACTAATCGTTCTTGAAGAATTTGTTAAGATTTTCAGGAGGCTTGCAAGATTGTGGTTATTGTAACTGGTACTAACAAATTTCAATGAAAAGAAAGAGGTTCTTTTTTCCATTTGACTTTGTTAGTAGTTGCGTGGAAGTCTATAGACAAAGTCGAGTATTTCTCAATCTTCGGACATGTTATTTCTCAAGAAATTAGTGGGATCAAAGGTGATTACCTCACACGAAGACTGTGAGCAGATTGGTGAAGCTGGAAGATTTTATACAAGTCATTAGCCAAATTGGTGATTTATTTTTCTCAGAATTATTGTGGATTGGTGATTGTATGAACTCGAATAATATTTGTCAAAACATCGTAGAATAAAATCATTTCCAATGGGAAACTATTGAAGAGTGGAATAGGCACTTGCAAGGACGATACAGTTGAACTACTATATATCCCGGTGTACTCTCTCTCTCTCTCTCTCTCTCTCTCTCTCTTGCATTTTAAATTTTGAAGGATATTGCATGCTTAAGTTATCAATTCTTAGCGTAGTTTATCGTTAAATTTTGTCGGTGGCGATTTATTACGTAAGGTTAGATTTTTGTATAGAATTGGTGCCTTATTGAGCTTTAATGTTGATTAATCTCTAAAAAACTAGTAACGGTAGAATCTGGTGTTAATTGAACCATTATACATGACACATCTTGTGTAATCTATAATTTCTCAATTAATCGTTATTTAAACAATATATTAGATTACTTAGTTGTATTTTTGTTAATGTGGTTGAATTCTTGATTTGAGGTGTTTAGTGATCACAATAGTTTGAAGTATTTATTCAATCAGAAAGAATTGAATATGAGGATGAGGACATGACTCAAATTTCTGAAGGAATATGATTTTGGATAGAGTTACCATCTGTGTGAAGTCAACATTATAGCTGATGCATTGAGTAGAAAGTCACTGCATATGTCGATGTTAATGGTTATAGAGTTGGAATTGATTGAGAAATTCAGAGACATGAGTTATGTATGCAAAGATACTCCTAATAATGTGAAGATGAGTATGTTGAAGTTGACCAGTGGTATCCTTAAAGATATCAGATAAGGTCAAAAGATCGACATGGGAATGGTTAAACGGCTTGTGTTGATCAATAAAGGTAAGGGTGGTGACTTCAAAATTGACGAGAATGGTGTGATGAGGTTCAAATATAGGGTTTGTGTACCAGATGTACCTAAGCTTAAAAAGATTATTCTTGAGGAGTTTCATAGAAGTGGTTTGAGTATTCATCCCGGTGTCACTAAGATGTATCGAGACTTGAAAGAATTATTTAGATGGCTAGGAATGAAGAAGGAAGTAGATGAGTTTGTCTATGCTTGTTTGACTTGTCAAAAGTCAAAGATTGAACATCAGAAGTCATTGGGCCTGAATTAATTATTGAGTATTCTTGAGAGGAACTGGGATATCATTTCCATGGATTTTGTGACAAGTTTATCTAAGACGACGAAGGAATGAGATTCCATTTGGGTGATTGTTGATAGGATGACTAAATTGGCCCATTTCATTCCGATTAAAATTAGTGATCCTTTGTATAAGTTAGCGGAGTTTCATATCGAGAAGATCGTGAGCTAAATTGGTATTCCATCGAGCATCGTTTTAGATATAGATACGAGGTTTACGTCGAGGTTTGGTACCGTTTACACAAAGCGTTGGGTACTCAACTGAAGTTGAGTTCCACTTATCACCCTCAAACTTATGGTCAAACAGAGAGGGTCGTCCAATCCTTGCAGGATATGTTGAGGGCTTGTGTGCTAGAACAAAGAGAAGCTTAGGATATTTACTTCTTGTTGTTGATTAATTTCACCTACAATAATAGTTTCTATTCGAGTATCGAGGTGGCCCCATTTAAGGAGTTGTATGGTAGGAGGTGTAGGACACCTCTGTGTTGGTATGAATCTGGTGAGAGTGTGGTGATTGGACTTGGGATTATGAAACAAAGTTCTGAAAAGATCAAGATGATACGAGAGAAGATGAAAGCATCACAAAGTCACCAAAAGAGTTACCATTATAAAAGGAGGAAAGCACTAGAGTTCCATGAGGGAGACCATGTGTTTTTTAGAGTTTCTCCAGTAAGTGATGTTAGTCGTGCATTGAAGTGTCGAAAGATCAAGCCATATTTTGTTGGTCCATACCAGGTTTGCAGAGGATAAGAGAGATAGCCTATCGGACTACCTAGCCACTGCGGCTTGTTGATCTTCATGATGTGTTTCATGTGTCTTAGTTGAGGAGATACATTCTGAATCTGTCTCATGTGATCCAAGTGAACGATATACAGGTGAGAGAGAACCTGACTGTTAAGGCATCACCCATGCGAATAGAGGATCAGGATGTGAAGCAATTGCATGGTAAAGAGATTGCCTTGGTAAAGGTAGTTTGGGGAGGACCAGTTGCTGGATGCATAACTTAGGAGTTGGAGAGCCAAATGAGAGAGTCGTATCCGACTCTATTTCCTTCAGGTTTTTTCAAGGGAATTTTTTTTAAGTGTGGGAAAGTTGTAACACCCCAAATTCAATTAAATTATTTAATTGAAATATTTTGAATTTTTTTATTTAATTATTTATTATTTGTTGTGTCTTTAAAAAAATTATATGATTATGTGTTGTTAGGGTGTATTGGTAATAGTATGGTGCAGAGAGAATGTGGTAGCTTGGTAGAATAAAGTAGAATTGTAATTTATGTGATTTATGGATTGACTATATTTTAGTAAAACAACATATTTTTAATAAGATGTTAAACTAGATGTTCTGCCATGATAGTCAGACATCATATTTAGCAAGATGTTGTGACATGTGCCAGGACATGTTATACCAGAAAGTTAGGGCATGATTGTTTTAGTATTTTTAACTTGAGTTTTTAGTGTGTTTTAATTCACACATTTGCGTTATCCAAGGGAGGATATTGTGGGAACTTCTGTTTTGACATATTCTGTTAGTTTTCATAAAAAGGATTCTTGAGCCTTTTTAGGAAACTTTGTATTTTGTTCGTATTATTGTGCAGGAGTTTATGCTTATGATTTAAAGTTGATTCCTGGTATTTTTGCACTTCAAGAGACCAGGCCGAAGTGGACAAAAGGCTATTTAAAGGGAATACCTAACCCTATTGAAAAAGTGAATCACGTGGAATTTGGAGCATTAGGATTAGTTGTACTTTGGTTGGTCTTTAAGGTTTATTGTGTTTTTGTCTGTATGTCACTCGTGAATTTTCTGATGCATTAAGATAGACTGATTGTTAATTTTTAATTATTCACTCCAAAGCTTTTAAGCAAGAGTGTATTGTTCTTGGTTGAAGCATTTAAGCAAAACCAAGTATAGTCTTGGAAGTGTGCTACTTCTATTGTTGTTGTTGTTGAATTATCACTGGGACTGTGACTGATTAGGAAGTGTGAAGGGGATCTCATATCAAAATTATGAGTTGCACCGAACTGGGTTAACAATTACTGGTGTTATTTTTACTTTTCTGTCATTTAAATCCCTGCATTTTTATTTGTGTGTTCAAGCTGTTTTGATCCCGGTGTCGTGACATTTATCTCGACATCTGGTATCTGCGTGCTAGAATTAAAATTGGCATCAGAGCAGGTCATAATGTTCTATTTTTGGGTGAGCTCCAGGGAGTTTGTATTCTGGTACTATGGACAAGGAAGGAGGAGGAAATGTTAACAGGCCTCCAGTCTTAGATGACACTAACTATGACTATTGGAAGGCATGTATAGTGGCTTTTTTAAAATCTATGGATAGCAAAACTTGGAAGGCTATCATTAAGGGTTGGGAGCACCCTGTGGTAAAGGATAAGGATGGTAAGGAGACCTTGAAGCCAGAAGCGGATTGCACCAAGGAGGAAGATGAGACTGCTATTGGAAACTCCAAAGCCTTAAATGCTTTATTCAATGGAGTTGAAAAAAACATGTTTAGGTTGATCAACACTTGTACTATGGGTAAGGATGCTTGAGAAATTCACAAGACAACTCATGAAGGTGAAGGTGCGAGAAAGACACAAGAAAGGGGGGGTTTGAATTGTGTATTTACTCTTTTAACAACTTTTCGCTTCTTGTCGTTAAAACGCAGAGATAACATCAGAGTTCATTGAGAGACTCTGACTTGAGAAGTTATATTCAGACTGGGCAATGGTAAGAGCGTTAGAACCAATAAGAGTCTGAATGCTATGTACATCATTCAGAACTTGCAGAGCGGAAGTTTATCAGAGTTGCAAGGTTCTGACTTGCTTATCTAAGATTCTGATACTCAATATAGAAACATAAACAAAGACATTATGCATAAGAGTAAAGGACACACGATATATCCTGGTTCACCATAAAGGCTAATCCAGTCCACCCTCCTTAGGTGATTTCGCCTTGAACACTAGGTCTTAATCCACTATAATTAATCTCGATTACAGATGCACGGGCAACAGTCGGTGACTAACAACTTGCACAGCCGGACTGTGACTAACATGCAATGAACCATTCAGGGATTCAACTTAATGAATATAACGAACATTGACCTGCAGGTTCCAATCTCGCAAGATCTACTGCTAGGCTTTCACAGCTAGACGTTCAGGGATTCATCATAATGAATATAACGCTACTGACCCTATTTCAGGCTTTTCCCACAATTACATCTCGCCATTGTCTTCTCGAGTCTCTGGTCACACTGACCACTCAAGGAATCCTAATTCACCAAGAATTAGTTTTACAGGAGATTACAAAGATGCTTCTTAACAAGCAGATTACTCCTAAGTTTAAGTACAAAAGAACACATAAGTGTTCAAGCAAGATTTGAGCAGCAGTTCCTTGCTATCCTAAGAAACTACAAAGATGTATGATGATATTACAGTTGTTGACATCTTGTAGATCTTTTTCTTCTTCGTCTTCTTGGGTGAGCAAGCTTTGAGCAACAACTCCTTGCTTCAGATCTTCAATGTAGCGCTGACGAGAAGGTGGTTGATGACTTGACTGATTTGCAATGTTGTCTTCTTCATCAACTGCTTCTGTACCAATTCATTGTTGTTGTGTTGAATGATGATCTTTGAGCTTCAACAACAATGGCCATGTGTAAATGGTGATAGCTTTTGATATTTAAGTGTTACAACGAGAACTCATCGTTGTTCCTATCTTCACACAATGACTTGGTCTATTTGGTAAATAATACATTCAATTGATGATCTACCAAAATCGACACCTCAGAAGCGAGAGCTTTTTCCTTTAAATAGCCCAGTAGAAATATAGCCATTTGAAATATTGTTGGCTGTTGGAAAAGAGACGATGTGTAATAATTAGCTGTACTGACACATCTCCTTTTTGCTGTGGGAGAAGTGACAGGATATATCTTCTTGAGCACTGTGTACAGTTGTTCACAACGGTAACATTTGACTTCCAAACTTTAGAGGCTTCTGGTGGTAAATTAATGAAGCATGAGTAGAGCCTTCTTTAACAGGATATCTGATACGTCAAGTCTTCTGTCAATTGAAGAAGTCCATTAGGAATCAGTCTTCAGAAGTTCAGCACTTGTCTTTAAGAACATTATCCTTTACATTTTCAAGTCTTCCGATACTTCAGAACTTGTCCATTAGGAATCTGTCTTCAGAGTCTTCAGCACTTAACCTTTGGAACCGTAATCTTTAGAACACATAAGTCTTCAGAGTCTTTCTGCACTTGATCAGATATAGAAGCGTTCTTGCTTCTTGCGACTTATGTCACACATAGTAACTTCGCATATTATCAATTACGTACATCTGGCTGGTGCTTGTTGGATCTGATATCTTCTATGATTATGATCTGCACACAACACACATTAGAACATAAAATAGTTCTTTCACAAATACTTATTGTTATCATTAAAACATAGATTGACTTGTAGAGACAACTCTTGCTCTCACAATCTCCCCCTTTTTGATGATGACAAAACCAAGTATTTTGATTGAACATTTTATACAAGGTAATCACCAAACAAACATATTCAGAGTCTGGAACAACAGCTCCCCCTGAATGTGTTATCCTAAAAGTTTTATCTATGATCATCTAGAATCTTGTCTTTAAGGAGACAAAAGTCTTCAGCATCTGGACTAGTTCATCAGAACTTCCATCTTCAGATCTTCAGAACTCAGTTCCTTTTGTAGTCGTATCAGGGCTTATAATCTTCCGAGACATCTGAAGCATTTCTACTTTTCAGCATATTCATTTAAGCACAAACAGAACAGTTCTTATCTAATAACATAGCATTGCTATTCATCAGAGGCAGACGCTGTCTTTTGAGAAACTCCCCCTGATTTTTAGACTTTGTGAACATTTCAGATTTTGCAGTTTAATCTTCTGGGTAGTCTCCCCCTAATTTCCATAAGTCAGATACTGGGATCTTCAGAATCGTAATTCAGGAATGAGTTTTTAATCACCAATATGAATCATGACTTTTTCAGAGTTTGACTTTTGAACACAGGTCTTCATCTCAGAACCTTGTTACTGTCACAACTCAGTAGTTCATCAAAACTTGATTTTTGATCCGATACCAATTGAAGGTTAATTTATGTGATCAATCAACGCTTGATTCTGAAACTGGTACACATGTTTTAATCTTAGTCTGATACTGAGTTATACCAGAGTATGTTGTGTCTGATTCCAACTGAAGGAATTCTTTTCGTATCACTTGAAGGGTATTTCCTTAGTGTGCTGAGATTAATACCAATGAAGGTATAGAAAACATTTCACAGCTTAGCTCTGATTGATATTACTGCAGACTGAGTCTGATACCAATCTTTATGTATACTGAGTCTGATTACCATTTGTTGATTTAGTCTGATACCAAATCATTTTCTTCTTAATTGGTTCTTGGTAGACATCAGAACTACTTCTTCTTGGATCTTCAATCCAGATCTCCAGACTGTTCTTGACTTCTGATTTGCACAGTTCTTCTGAATAAGCATCTTGAGATGTAGACTTTGTCTTGACTGCTTTCAGAGTTTTCTTCTTCTGATTCTTATGTTCTGAATCTCATATTCTTAGATAGCTTAAAGCTTCTGAACCAAGTGAGACAGAGATCAAGATAAACTTTGACTTTCAGACAATTTTCAGCTTCTAAACAGTACTGGGTAGATCTGATTCTGAGCACATGTTCACGAAGTGTACAACTTCTATCATATGACCAACAGTTCATAAGATCTTCTAACAGAGTTCTTCTTTCTTAACCTGTTCTTAGAATGCCTAGTGAACTTGTTTAGAGTTCCTCGGTTAAACATCAAACAACAAACGTTAGTAGTAATATATTTTTTATATGATTGATTACTTGTTTGAGTTGCATTCTTTTCCTTTAAGATTACTTTCTTTCCAATCAAAATCATATTATATTTCTCCCCCTTTTTGACATCATCAAAAAGTTTTAGAGCATTTGAGCATTTAGGCTTTAAGCATTAGATTGATATGATAGATCTAAAAGATATTATCATTTAAGCATTTAGCATACGAAGATTGATATGATAAGAAATAGTTCTAGTGATCAACAACTTTAGAGATCAGTCATAGCGTTTTTATTAATGGATACCTAGATGGAATTTTAACGCAGAACCACAAAATGATTTTAAAATATAAGGCATAGGTTAAGCTTAATCCTAAAGGTAGTCAAAACACAGACCTAATGAGGATAGGTTCCTAAGGATTAGACTAAGAGGAGCCTAATGATGATGAGGATGAGAACGAGCTTTCACAACCATTTGTTCTTGAGGCATGCAGCTTTTCTTCTGCTTGAGTAATTGCCAACCTCTTGCTCTTCACAATTTACTCTGAGATCCATTCATGGAACTTAGTCCAGATATTTCTTATTTCCATGGGGTCCTCACAGGAATTGGAAGCGTCCACTAAGCCATGGATTTTTATGATTGCATTATCCTTGAAGGATGTTAATGCATCATTTTTAATCATTGTTAGGTTTATGATAGAGTTATAATTGTTTAAGCAATGTAATCCTTTTAGAGAGTGATAAAGAATTTAGGAACGGATTTCATACAGATGTGAGTATAAGTGACAAGACAGAAGGTAGCCTTGATTCATTTATTATAAGTTCAAAACACAAAAAGTACAAACATATTCTTAACAAATCAGTTCATACTGATTTCTTAACCTAGTTCCAACTAGAAACTATCTTATCCTAAGAAAACCAACTAATGTCAAAGGTTTCACAAAAATTCCTATTCAGAGCAGTGTCTGGGCCACACCGAATTATGCAAATTGCTTGCATAATTCCTGCTTTGAAGAGTACTTTAGATAAGACTCTTCCGTATGGAATGAAAGATTTGTCCAATGGTCTTGACATAAGAATTGTTTCTTTGGGATGGTCAAAGATTATTTGAGACAGATCAACAGGAGTTCTCCTAAGAAGGCATATGATGAGAAACTTGTCATCATGATACATAAAATCTTTGTTTGTATTGCGGGGTTTAATATTTGTTAAGATGAACTTGAACCAACCTCTAGCAAAAGGCAACAGTTTTTCAGGTTTCGTAGGTTCAAAGGCCGATCCTTTATCAAACATGTAGTGCATTTTAGCATCGGAGGTACATCGAATGGATGCATGGTTGGGAGTGACACCTCCTGGTGGACAGTCAATGGCTTTAGAGATTTTTGTGGCATTGATGGTGACTAGGAGACCATAAATGTCAGAAGAAATAGTCAGACCATTACTGCTAACAGAGGCATTGAACCAAAAGGATTTTAAAATGTTCGGATAAATTGAGCCTCTTAGCATATGTAAGTATGCATTCCAATTTTGAAAGTGAATACCAAGATAAAAATCATGATCAATATCCAATGGATTTGGTCGTTTTTCATTGATGACTTCAAGGAGATCATCATTGCCATAAAAGGTTATTGGAGTCATTTTAGATTGCGTTTAGGGTGAAAGGAAGGTTGGTAATAAGAGATAGTGGAGAGTTCTTTTTGGAATATGTTATGACTTTAAATAGATGGATGGAGGAGTTTGAACTGAATGGGTCAACAACTGAGAATGACTTTAAGAAGACTGGAATTCTTAGGTGTAGTCTAAAAGATGAGGACAGATAAGCAGTCTGTTATTCTAGGGAAGATCAAAGAGATATACGTGCATTCTATTCTTAGCAAAAGTTAGGTGGTTATATTAACTGCATTATGAAGTCATTAATTCTAGGAGAAGACCAAAAGACACGCTTTCTAGTTTCAATGTTTTTATTTATTAATCATTAATTAGCGCATGGTCAATAATACAGGAAAAAAGATTTTATTACTATTTTCGATACTAAAAGAGAATCCTGACTTGTCAGAACATGACCATGCCTGGTTTAGGTGTTGTTACCTAGGTGATGAACTATTTTGGTCAGGGTAGCACGTTTCCCTATTTCATAGCTGAACAGATATCACTTAATATGCGCTTATCAAGGAAATTTGGATGGCTGAGATTTTCTTAAGTAGAGATTTTGACAGATTAAAAATCAAAAGAGTGTCGTTCAGTTTAATTGAACATCATGGTTTCTTAGACTAATTAGGTTAGGTAGAGGGACTCTTAGGAGAGAGAGAGAGAGAGAGTTAGGTCTAGAATAGGATTACTAGTTGTAATGTACTTATGGTTTATAGGATGTGGTCAAGCAGAGTGAATGTCATGATGAGGAGAATCTTACATATGTGACTGTTTTACTTTAACTATTTCAAAAACCATATGCAAATACATAAGGAAAAGGACAAAAGTTTTTCTAATATATTTCTAATCACTTCTCACGAAACTTAGCATAACAAAAGAATTTGATAAAGTGTTTCTGGTTGTTATCATGAATTTAAATAAGTCATAAATGAAGGAAGGATGGTACCTGAGATCTTTACAGACTTATCTTAATGCATTCCATTCTGAGCTTTTAACCATTGTCTTTCTGATTCTGCTTACTTCTGAGTGAACTGCTATGGGTTCTTGGATTCTTCAAGAATCTCTTGCATTATGATTCCTGAAGAGCGTGATCATTTTTTGAGCTCTGATTCTAGGTAGAGAGATGGAATCATTTTACGCAAAAATCCTTTCCTTTTTCTTGTTCAGACATACTCATCAGATTCCTTAAGGGTACAAAGATCATTTCAGACTATCTAAGTGCTTTTTTTTTTCACTCTGACTCTGATCTTCCTTTCTTGGAAAATATGTCGACTTTATTGCCTAATGCAATTGAGTGCATTCCAATTTTGAGCCACCTGATCATCGTCTTTCATCTTTAACTTCCTTCAGAGAGAGCTACCGAATATTGGCTGAATTAAGTATAACTCTGAGGTTGGACAATGTAGATATCTCCTACATTCTGATCATAAGAATTTCAGATGATCCATTCTTTTCTTGTCCAGAGCTATTCATCTGACTTCTGAGAACAACCAATCAGAGACTTTGAATCTGCGTAGTTAGAACTACAAGCTTTCATCAAGCTCTCAGTATTTCAGAAGATCATTAATTTATAATCATCAACCATTTAAGATTATGTGCTTCTAGAATTGATTTCCACAACATCTTCTGTCATTGTTTCTTCAAACAGACGCGGATCAAATTCAAAGCTGACTATCATGCAGCACGTGTACAACATGAAACATACTTTGCATGATACACCTTGGTCTCACAATGCTGACCCAATTTAAAACATCATATTTACTTCTGAATGGAATGTCAGCTGATTTCTTCATTCTGATCAAGTGCTTGATTAATATTTGAAATTCTTCTTCCTGAATATTCTATCACTTTTTTTTACATAACTCACCAAGAAAACAATATTCAGTTCTTTCATGAATCTTTTAACCTCTAGATCATTCAAGATTTAGATGTTGAATCATTTCTAAGAGTTTGAATTCTTCAGTTTTTCTGATTTCAACAGACTTCTCTCTGAAGTTCAAAATCATGGAACAACAATCTTTCTCCTTTACATGAAGAAGTTCTGAATGAGCTTTAAACGAGAAAGTCAAGGGTGGACCTAATCCGTTTCTTGAAAACATCTCAAAAACTCATAAAGAATTAATCTTCAGCAAACAAGACTTATTGTTTTCTGATTATTCAACTTTGAGCAAATACGTAGTTCATCCACACGTATCTTCCAAGATAAGCATTCAACAGATACTACTTCTTATCCGATGAATCTATCTTATCAGCTGATTCTTTAATCTTCATTAAAACTTAAGTGAGGAAGATTTAGTTGTTTGACAACTGCAAAACTTCTTGAATCAGTGATTTTCTCAAGTACTCAGATTGATTACAATTTTGTACACATTCATCTTCTGAACTGTTACAGAAATTGTAAGTAGATTTCAATCTCACCCAGAGTATTTCTACGCACTGCATCTGGATCTTTTTCTGACACTATTAAGTGTTTGATATCCATCAATAACAGAAGCGGAGCTCTGATACCAATTGAAGGTGCGAGAAAGACACCAGAAAGGGGGGGTTTGAATTGTGTTCTTGTCGTTAAGACGCTGAGATAACATTAGAGTTCGTTGAGAGACTCTGACTTGAGAAGTTATATTCAGACTGGGCAATGGTTAGAGCGTGAGAACCAATAAGAGTCTGAACGCTATGTACATCATTCAGAACTTGCAGAGCGGAAGTTTATCAGAGTTGCAAGGTTCTGACTTGCTTATGTAAGATTCTGATCCTCAATATAGAAACATAAACAAAGACATTAAGCATAAGAGTAAAGGACACACGATATATCCTAGTTCACCACAAAGGCTAATCCAGTCCACCCTCCTGAGGTGATTTCACCATGAACACAAGGTCTTAATCCACTATAATCAATCTCGATTACAGATGCACGGGCAACAGCCGGTGACTAACAACTTGCACAGCCGCACTGTGACTAACATGCAATGAACCTTTCAGGGATTCAACTTAATAAATATAACGAACATTGACCTGCAGGTTCCAATCTTGCAAGATCTACTGCTAGACTTTCACAGCTAGACGTTCAGGGATTCATCGCAATGAATATAACACTACTGACCCTATTTCAGGATTTTCCCACAATGACATGTCACCATTTTCTTCTCGAGTCTCTGGTCACACTGACCACTCGAGGAATCCTAATTCACCAAGAATTAGTTTTACAGGAGATTACAAAGATGCTTCTTAATAAGAAGATTACTCCTAAGTTTAAGTACAAAAGAACACATAAGTGTTCAAGCAAGATTTGAGCAGCAGCTCCTTGCTATCCTAAGAAACTACAAAGATGTATGATGATTTGACAGTTGTTGACATCTTGTAGATCTTCTTCTTCTTCGTCTTCTTGGGTGAGCAAGCTTTGAACAACAACTCCTTGCTTCAGATCTTCAATGTAGTGCTGACGAGAAGGTGGTTAATGACTTGACTGATTTACAATGTTGTCTTCTTCATCAACAACTTATGTACCAATTCATTGTTGTTGTGTTGAATGATGATCTTTGAGCTTCAACAACAATGGCCATGTGTAAATGGTGATAACTTTTGATATTTAAGTGTTACAATGAGAACTCATCGTTGTTGCTATCTTCACACAATGACTTGGTCTATTTGGTAAATAATACATTCAATTGATGATCTACCAAAATCAACACCTCAGAAGCGAGAGCTCTTTCCTTTAAATAGCCCAGTAGAAATATAGTCGTTTGAAATACTGTTGGCTGTTGGAAAAGAGACGTTGTGTAATAATTAGCTGTACTGACACATCTCCTTTTTACTGTGGGAGAAGTGACAGGATATATCTTCTTTAGCACTGTGTACAGTTGTTCACAACGGTAACATTTGACTTCTAAACTTCAGAGGCTTCTGATGGTAAATTAATGAAGCATGAGTAGAACTTCAGAGGCTTCTGATGGTAAATTAATGAAGCATGAGTAGAACTTCAGAGGCTTCTGTCAATTAAAGAAGTCCATTAGGAATTGGTCTTCAGAACTTCAACACTTGTCTTTAAGTACATTATCCTTTACTTCTTCAAGTCTTTCGAAACTTCAGAACTTGTCCATTAGGAATCCATCTTCAGAGTCTTCAGCACTTGACCTTTGTAACCGTAATCTTCAGAACACATAAGTCTTGAGAGTCTTTTTGCACTTGGTCTTCAGAGCCTTCCGCCTTCATAACTTCAAGTCATGAGAGTCTTCAGCACTTCGGTTCTCTTCTTCAGAAGCTTCACAATCTTCAGAATATCGAACACTTTCAGAGAGCATCCACAAGAGCATTGCATCAGTAATATCAGCATCCTTGGATCTGACTGATCATGATCAGATACAGAAAAGTTCTTGCTTCTTGCGACTTGTGTCACACATAGTAACTTCGCATATTATCAATTACGCACATCTGTCTGGTGCTTGTTGGATCTGATATCTTCTATGATTATGATCTGTACACAACACACATTAGAACATAAAATAGTTCTTTAACAAATACTTATTGTTATCATCAAAAACATAGATTGACTTGTAGAGACAACTATTGCTCTCACAGAAGGAACATCCAAGGCAAAGATGTCTATACTTCAGTTTCTCACTACTAAATTTGAGAATCTAAAGATGAGAGAAGATGAAAGTATTCCTGACTTTCACATGAATGTTCACGAAATAGCTAATGCCTTTAGTGCCTTGGGAGAAAATAAATCAGAAGAAAAGCTAGTTAGGAAGATTCTTAGGTCTCTCCCTAAGAAATTTGATATGAAGGTCACAGCGATTGAAGAAGCCCAAGACATCAGCAGTTTAAGAGTTGATGAGCTAGTGAGGTCACTTCAAACTTTTGAAATGACCATAAATAACAGAGCTGAGAAAAAGAACAAGAGCATTACTTTTGTCTCCAATTCAGGAGATGAAGAGGAAGAAAGTGAACTTGACACAAATGAAGGGGTGACCAATGCTATTGTGTTACTTGGAAAATAGTTCAATCAAGTGCTGAAGAGAATGGAAAGGAAGTCAAAACCTAATGTCCAGAACATCAATTCTGACTCCAGCAGGAACTACAACTCTCAAAGAAGAGCAAGAACTAAAGAAAGGACCAATCAGAATAGAGGGATTAAATTTCATGAATGTGAAGGGTTTGGACTTATTAAAGTAGAATGTCCTACTTATCAGAAGAAATAATCTAAGGGATTGGCAGCTTTGTGGCTCGAAGAGGAAAGTGAAAGTGATGATGAAACATCAAAACGTGTAACTGCCTTAACTGGAAGATGGGCATCTGATGTAGAGACTAGTGATGAAGAGAAGGAAGAGTGTGTGTCCAACATCTACAGTCTGCAGAATGAGGTGACCATCCTGACCTCCAAGCTTAAAAATATGAACAAGTCTATAAGAATGCTGAATAATGGTTCTAACATGCTAGACGACATTCGTCAAGTTGGACAAAGGGCTGGTGATTTAAGAGGCATATGGTTTAGTAATCAAATTCTGAAAGGATACAGTGAGGTTACAAAACCTGTTTCAAATGGGAAGGTGAAAGAGCCAAGAATGTCAAAACAATTGTCTCAACATCAAGGCAGGTATTGGTTTAGGAAAAAGGGAAGTAAGGCCCAACAGTTGAGATGTCATTACTGTGGTAGGTTTGGACATATTAAACCTTTCTGTTTCAGACTACATGGATATCCTAGGTCCTGTGCTCAGCCCAAGGTTAGTCATAAAGCACTGAAGAATACAAAGAAGTGGGTTCCCAAAGAGACTGTCAAATCTATTATTGCTCATACTTCTCTCAGAGCTTCTGCCAAAGAAGACTGGTATTTTGATAATGGGTGTTCTAGACACATGACTAGTATAGAGAACTTCCTAGTCAACATTAGGTCACATGCTACTAGTTATGTCACTTTTGGGGATGGTGCAAAAGGAGAAATTCAAGGAATTGAAAACTGGCTTGTGTAGGATCTCCTAGTCTTAAAAATGTGCTACTTGTAAAAGGATTGACTTCTAACTTGATAAGCATAAGTCATTTATGTGATCAGGGATTGAAAGTCAACTTCACGAAGTCTGAATGTGTGGTCACTAATGAGAAGGATGAAGTTCTAATGAAAGGAATCAGAGCTAAAGACAACTGTAACTTGTGGACACCCCATTCAACAAAGAACTCTCTCTACATGCCTATTATCTAAAGAAGATAAAGTTTAACTATGGCACCAGAAACTTGGTCATTTGCATCTAAAAGGAATTAAAAGAATTGTTGCAGCAGGAAGCAGCTACTCTCAACTACTTTGGATGAAGCAGATCTTGAAGGAGTACAATATCAAGTAAGATGTCATGACATTGTACTGTGACAAATTGAGTGCTATCAACATATCCAAGAATCCTATTCAACATAGTAGGACAAAGCATATTGACATACACCATCACTTTATCAGAAATCTTGTTGAAGAAAAATGATCAGTCTTGAGCAAGTAGCCACTGAGAAGCAACTGTATGATATTTTCACTAACGCCTTAGACGCAAACCAATTTGAGAAACTAAAAAGAGAACTCGGAATTTGAATTATTTAAGAATTAGAGCAATTAGCCTTGATCATGCAGGATCCAAGGAAAATAAGAGTAGTGTTGTCAAATTTGTGGCTAAAAAGGGGGAGTAGTGGTGGTGATGATAATGTTGATACTGTGAGAAGGAGAAAGTGTGGTTGTGTGAATCATAGACATGATCATTCCAGTCTTATGATTTCTTTTTTTTGTCATGGAGGCTTGTGTTGGTGGTGCTGGGATGTCATTCTATTTGTTCTGACATTATTTCATATGTTGTGTTTGGAAGAATGCATTTTCTCTGCAGTAGGTTGTGATATTCAAGGGGAGAGTGCTTATGTTTAGTTTTTTTTAGTTTGGTTCTATTGTAAGAACTTGCGAGAGTTCATGTGAATTTTTCTTGTGATTTTGGTTTTCCCCTTTAGGGGAGTACTGGTTATGTATGACAGGGGAGTTGTGTACCTATCTGATTTGTTGCTGCAAAGTTACAGTTTGTACAAAGCTTACATGTTCTCATGTAGCTTGTGTTGTTTTGATTATTTTGTGATGTCAGACCAGGTGTCTTGACATTGTGCTATCAGGTGTGCTTTATTGTTTTGACAGCACTGTGCTTGGGTTTGTGGTTCTTGATGTCTGTGTTTCTCTTTGTTTCCGCTGTGTATGCCTCTGATGTGTGCTAAGGTTGTTTTAGCCAAAATTTGCCAAAGGGGGAGATTGTAAGTGCTGTGATTTATGGATTGGCTAGATTTTGGTAAAACAACATGTTGTTAGCAAGATGTTAAACCAGATGTTCTGCCAGGATAGTCAGACATCATGTTCAGCATGATGTTGTGACATGTACCAAGACATGTTATACCAGAAAGTTAGGACATAAGTGTTTTGGTATTTTTAGCGTGAATTTTGAGTGTGTTTTAATTCACACGTTTGCATTATCCAAGGGAGGATATTATGGGAACTTCTGTTTTGACAGATTCTGTTAGTTTTCATAAAAAGGATCCTTGAGCCTTTTAAGGAAACTTTGTATTTGGTTCCTATTATTGTGCAGGAGTTTATGCTTATGATTTAAAGCTGATTCCTGGTATTTTTGTGCTTCAAGAGCCCAAATGGACAGAAGGCAATTTAAAGAGAAGACCTAACCCTATTGAAGAAGAGAATTACGTGGAATTTAGAGCATTATGATTAGCCGTGTTTTGGTTTATCTTTAGGGTTTAGTGTATTTTAGTTTGTATGTCACTCTTGTATCTTCTGATGCATTGAGGTAGACTGATTGTTAATTGTTAATTATTCACTCTAAAGCTTTTAAGCAAGAGTGCATTGTTCTTGGTTGAAGCTTTTAAGAAAAACCAAGTATTGTCTTAGAAGTGTGCTACTTCTACTGTTGGTTGTTGTTGAATTGTCACTGGGACTGTGATTGATTAGGAAATGAGAGGGAGATCTCATATCTAGATGGTTTCTAGGTAGAAGTTGCACAAGGTAAGGATTAGGCGAGATGTTGTAAACGGGGGAGTTTAGCTTTAAACTAATAGTATCATAGTGAATCTCCATCCTGGCTTGGTAGCCCCCAGATGTAGGTGAGTTGCACCGAACTAGGTTATTAACTACTGATGTTATTTTTACTTTTCTGTCATTTAAATCTCTGCATTTTGATTTGTGTGTTTAAGCTGTTTTGATCCCGGTGTTGTGACATCTGTCTCGACATCTGATATCTGCGCGCCAGAATTTCAAGAATATAATTATAATTTTAACTATTATTAGAAATAAAAGGATAAAATTGGTGAAAATAGGGAATTGGGCTAATTGAGTAATTTGAGGGGAGTATGTTGCAATAATAAAGAAGATGGGAATAATTTGGGTAAAAGCTATAATTTTTAGAAATAAATAGAAACCATATAAATTCTAAAAGTTGGGAGAAGCTAGGTTTTTAGAGAACTCTTACACTACGTGAAAACAAGAGGCAAGAAGAACAAGGGCTTATAGGAAGGAGAACTAGGATTAGGAATAGGAAATCCATAGGAGTTGTTCGATTTGCTATCGTTGTTGGAAATCTAAGGTAAGGGAAAGAAAGAGCTATCAATATGTGTGTATTGCATGATGGGGTAGAGAAGAGAGGTCCTTAATTTCATTAGGGTTCCGTGATTCGGTTAGATGAATTGTTGTGTGATAAAAGTATGGAAATTTATTGGTTGACTATGTATCTACATGTGTTTCTTTGACTGAATCTATGTTGAATCATCATGATTATGGATATGTATTATTCTGACATTGATGAATATTGGAATGTTTGAGTTGTATCCATGATTGATGATGAAATTTGTGTGGATTTATTGATGAATTGATATGGATTGTGATGAAAATAAGTGTTGTAATATGTTGATAATTATGGTAATATGATTCACTGTTAAATTCATGTTATGTTGATGATTATGATAATATGATTCAGTGTTAAATTCATGTTTGGGTATGGTCATTTTGGATGAATTGATTGAGGTTATGTATGGAATTTAGGGATAAAGGAAAATTGTTGAACGTGAAGAAAATTGGGTTTCTGAGAAAAATTGGTTTAGACTAATCGACTGGTCCTAAGGATCAATCAATTGGTTCCCTTTTTAAACATAAAATAAAAAATGGCAGAAACAACGAGAAATTGATTGGTCTCATGGTGTAATCAATTGGTTCCCTCAAAATTTGTGAAAAACGTTGTGAGTGAGTTGGGGGCAATCTATTGGTCCCTTGTGCCAATCGATTGGTCCCTATTTCAATTTATTGGTTAACTTGTCGATTTTGACCGTAACTTTCATTCCGTAAGTCCAAATGAGACGTCGTTCGAAGCATTGGAACGCTAACGCGCAGAGCCACCTCATGGTAGTGCTTGGTGAAATAATAGAGTTGTAGTCACGTGTGGATTAGCAAATCATTGTGTTTACCTAATGAGGTGTTGGTGTTACAATGAATTAACATGGTTGAATGCTTATGAATTTGTATTTGTTGAGTTGATGTTGTCAAGTGTTGTTTGTTGAGTGATGTAGCATTGATTAATTGTCACGTAGGGTAAATGATGTTGTGCATAATGGTGATATATGCATGGTGATTATTTCGGTGAACCTTTTGGTGATAATGCATGTTTTTGAGAGTCATGCATTGTGCTAGGGCTTGGGCTTGGTCCTTTGGTGGGGATTTAGGAGCGGGTAGCTAGTTCCAGAAGGGAATTAGTGAAGCATTACTTATGATGATGGTAACGATTTGGTGAGCTCTGGTCTTATGGTGGGGATTTAGAAGCGAGATGAACCCGAGTGTTCATAAATGGTACCACATGCATAATGAGTTAGTTGTGGATTACATTGCATACATATTTTCATATGTAGTTGATTGTTCATGATGTTATTTCTTGGTTGCGAATACGTGCATGTTGTTATGAATGGGTGTGAGACTAAGTTGTTGTTGATTGTGTAATGAATGTGTGCTTGTTGTATGTTCTCCACCTTATCATTATTTACACTGTTTATATTGATTGTTGTTTTTCACCCCCTTTGCTTCATGTTGTTCACCATGTACATTTTGTCGATACTCAGGAGTGATCCTTGTTGTTGTGTGTTGGAAGGTGGCTTGTTGGAGCTACTCTTCGCTCTCATTTTACTCGCTTTATATACATTAGTGGGTTGTGCTCTGATCGTGGAACATCGGGGACGAGATTTATGATGTTGTTTAAATTTGATGTTTTTTTGTGTTTTGGAGTTTATAACTTATTTACGAAGTTGTGTTGAAAAATGTTTTTCTGTTTCGTAGTTTCAAATAATTTTATGTGTTTTTGAAGGATTGTCATTGGTGACATCTTGAATTACCCATTAATGCTTTATTTATAAGTTTTGGGGTTTAGGGTGTTACAGTCTAGTTGGGAGCTCGTCATTAGCGCAGACACCTGTCAGTTGGGCGAGACTCGTCTCCTTCCCCAACACGATGTCTGTCAGCCTGTCACCAAGGGTGACAGACGTCATCGCGCACCAGTATGCGATTCCTATGTTTTTCATTCATAAATACATGTATCTCCGAATTTACGTCCCATGACAGTCCCAATGCTCAAACTTCGATTATATAATAATCCCCCTTACCTCGACTATTTTTTTCCCTTAATTTTTCTCAAATATCATTTTTTACCCCCCAATATTTTATTAATTTTCTTAACTAACTCATAATTTATTAAATAACCCCAGCTCGTTATTTTATTAACTATTACCTTCGTTTTTTTCCCAATATTTAAATTATTTCTACAACAATATCATTGCATCTACTTTATATTTTTCTAAATAATAATACATTAATGATCATGCTAAACACCAAAAATTGAATAAAAATCTAATTTAAAATTTTGGGGTTTTACAACTCTCCCCTACTTATTGATTTTTTTTCCTTGAAAATTTACTTGTGAAGAACAAATATGGATAAGACTTCTTCGTCTGGTTCTCTAGCGCTAAAGTCACACTACCCTCAATGGATACTCCCCTCACAACCTTAACCAAAGGGATTTCTTTACCCCTTAAGTACTTTACCTTTCGATCTTCAATTTGCAATGGTGATGTTTCATAAGTTAGGTTATCTCTTATTTTTCACATCATCTAATCGAATCATATGAGATGGGTCAGGAACATACTAACATAGTTGAGAGACATGGAAGACAATAAGGGACAATTTAGCATAAAGCTTCTTCTCTTTCAATACTTGCAATACAATTCGTAAATGCTCAACATGCTCTTCTTCCGACTTAGAGTAAATTAGAATGTCATCAATAAAAATCACCATAAATCGATCCAAGCAAGTGTGAAAGATTCGGTTCATATACCCCATAAACACGCCAGGTGCATTAGAAACGCCAAACATCATTACCAAATACTCATAATGTCCATACCGAGTCCTGAAAGTCGTCCTCTGAATATCTTCGTCTTTTACTCAAATATGGTGATAACCCAATCTCAAATCAATTTTTATAAACACACGTGCACCCACACACAACCTCATACTACCATCTTTCATCTTTACCAACAACACCGAAGCTCCCCAAGGCGATACACTTGGTCTCACAAATTTATTTTCCAACAACTCTTCTAATTGCTCTTTCTACTCTGCTAACTCTGATGCTGACATCCTGTATGGTGCCATAGAAACAGGTCTACTACTAGGGACAAGATCAATAACAAACTCTGCCTCTCTCCTGCGACACATCAGAAATATCATCTGGAAACACACCTGGAAATTCACGCACTACCTGCAACTTATCAATTACAGTTTGACTCTCCACAAATAAGGATGTAAACAATGCAAGCACTTAAGCTTCCTCTTCCAAAAGATTTCCCAACTCTCTAACAGACAAGAAACCAACTTTTTCCTCATCATCAAGAGCAAGAAACCGCACCGGCTTGTTATAACAACTGATATGAATATGATTAAACTCCAACAAGTTCATTCCAAGAATAACATCAACTGTTACAATGAAAGGCAAACCCTGCCCATCCTTAGAAAACACGTCAGGATACTCAACACACCACTGGCCCATCTCCAGTCAAAACACCGCATTCCCCTTCACCAGGAAGCGAACAACGATAACACCTAATCATCTTCCCTCCAGGATCGTGCCATTTTGCTAACCTACACTATCCTCGAATCTGACCTCCATTCGGGTTCAGGAACAACACAACTTCTCAAAACAGTTGAAGTAGCCAACACAACGCTCTCGCATGCAGCAACACGATATCCAATCTCTCCACAGTTGTAATATCCATGAGAAGTAGATGCTTCTCCCCCTACTCGCTTCATTCCCAACATGCAAATGGAAAACAAAACAAGAATCGACAGTGTTTTCACACACGTTCCACATATTAGGGAACAACCACATTTAAACAAATTGGTCGGACGGACAGATCTGCTCTGATACCACTAATGTAACACCCCAAATATACCCCACACGTTTAATTTAAAACCAGAGTAAATTAAAACATTTTATATTTAGGATGTCACACAATTCAACACAATCAGCTGCTCATAAATTATATTACGTAACACATGCAAGTATTTAAAAATTATTTAAAATCACTAAAACAACTCAACGTGTCTTAATTTCAAAACTTTATTGAAATAACAGAAGCATCAAAATGAGCAGTTATTCAAAGCATAATTATTCTTTATAATAACATAAATAATAATTATTCTAGAGATATCCAAAAATCTCCATCAACTCAACATAAGACAACATTCCCAAACTCCGGTGTTACACATCAGAGCAGACGCTGACACTAAAGGGAAAATAGAAGACTTCATCTTCTACTTACTTCAACTCCTCTACTGCAAGTTATCTGTACGATGCCCATGTAACGGCAACATTCAAACAGAAGGGGTGAGATATCATAAATAGATAAAGGAAAGTATGATAAAATGGCAAGCATTATACTTCTCATGCACAAACACCCATTCCACAACATACAACCCTACAACAACAGTTACAACTGACATAACAATAAATCCAACACAACAACAACAAACACAACAATAATTCAATGCAATAAGACTCACAACTCGACTCAATGCATGTGGTACCATCGGTCCCTATTTCACAACCCGACCCCTATTTCAGGATCACAATTCCCATCGGAATTTCCTTAATGTCGCTCACACCCCATATGGGCACACGAATTTCGTGATCTCTCACACCCCCACATGGGTACACGAATCACCGTGATCGCTCACACCCCACATGGGCACACTCTTACCTCAACAACAACAACAATGATATGATTCCACAATTAGAATCCAGATAAGACGCTCACACCCCATATGGGCACACGACTTATCACACAACTCATGCAACCATGAAACGCGTGACAACAACAACGACCATCTAAACAATGTAATATGCTACTACAGGCCAACAATAACAACATGCCAAACAGTTCAGCAACAACGACATATAACATGGAAAACATCCAGAAGGTATTTAAAATCATATCACACCACAAAAAAATGATAATAATGCATTTAACATCAACAAACAGAAAAATCATTCAACTTATGCTATTGAAACTATTTTTAGATTAAAGTTCGTCAGGCCAACTTTCCGACGCTTCAAACGACACTCGAATCGGACTCCCATAACAAAAGTTATGAATTTTAGAAGGTTTTTCAAAAAATGCTAATGGTGTAATGAATTACCACAATTCCCTTAATCGATTACGCCTTTGAAAAAGCCAAAAATGCCATTTTTTGTTGGCGTAATCGATTACCACAAACACCGTAATTGGTTACGCTTTCAAAAAATCCAAAAATGGAATTTTTTAGGCAGCGTAACTGATTACGCCCAAAACAGTAATCGATTACGCTGCGACCAGAATCACTTTTTCAGCCGCTTATCATACAAAATCACTTTTGAACCCTCCCAAAACTTCCTTTTTTCTTATAAATCGTTTGGAACATGTTTTAACACGAAAAAGTATTTTTCCAAAGTCCTAAACCCCAAATCCTTTTCAACAAAAATTGCTCATGACTTTGTTCCGACTCTGACTAGCGATCACAACAACCCACAACATCAAGCAACGAAATTAATCAATTCAACAACAACAAGAATGCAACAGTTTCATCAACTACAACAATTCTAACAATAAGATACAAAATTCATCAGATTTAACCAAACTCCACAAAACTAACATCAATTAACCATCAATTAAAGAATTAACAACAACAACAATTTCATCAATTTCATCAACAAAAGCAATCCCAACATCAACATACAACGATCAACGGAAACAATCAATTCAACAAATACCATTCTGTCATACCCCAAATTTTGACCACTAATATTCCCATCATTGTGTAAATCCTCATCACAATATGGATGTACCTTTATGCCTCATTAGTCTCCCCAAAGATGGTTGAGCATACACTGCAATCAAAATTAGGGTTTCAATCCCTCTCTGAGTGTTTAGACAAATGATCAATCAAGGAATAACATGAACTTCAACTTGTCTAAACCTCTCAAACATCCACAATGTATCAAGAGGACTCCCACTTCAAGGATTAAGCACAAGGATGCTCCCTTCTAGGTGGATCAAGCCTCAAGATCGCCAGTATCACCAAATTAGGGTTTTGGTCGACCAGGGCCTCCAGATGGAAATTTTCATCTGGGAATAAGCCAAAGATCCAAAACATAACCTAATATTCTCCATGGAACCTCATAAACCCAATCATTAAGTCAATTTTGCCTCAGGGGATGCATTCATCAAAAATCAGGAATTAGGGTTTCTTGACCTAATTCACCCCTAAGTTGACTTTTGGGACAAATCATGAACCAAGACCTCAAGACATGATTTGAGGGTCTCTAATATACCATTATGATCCATTTCAGACAATGGATTGATCCAAGAAGCTTGAGCAACAAGTTTCAATTTCATTTGAACCACAGTTAGGGTTTCGCGGGAAAAGTCAACTGTAACTTTGACTTTTGACCAGGACATGCTCTCAAGCCCTAAAACATGATTCAATACACTCTATACCACCCATGGAACATATCCATCAAGTTTGATTTAGGTCAAGGACATGATTTCCCAAGGAATTGCATAGTTTGGAATTCATCGGATAAAAAGTCAACTGTGCACAAAAGTCAACTTTGACTTTTTGAGATCTTTCAAAAAAATGGATTTTTAACCCTAAAATGATGTTAATGTATGATTTGAATCATCATTCATCAAGAAAAATCAAAGAAAATGGGATAACTTGTAAAAGGGGTAACCATAAAAACTTAGAAAATTTTCTAAGTTACGAAAAAAAGGTGACAAAGGTACCAACTTTGGAGGATCATAACTCCTAAACCACAAAGCCATTTTTTTTCCATCCAAAGCTTGATTTGTAGATCTCATTGCCCTCTACAAAACCTTCATACTGACCTATGTCCAAATTCCTCATGGATTTTGAGTTATGGAGTGATCAAAATCAAGAAAAGTCACTTTGTTCCAACACTTAGTGAAAATTTCACTAAGTCAGATTTTGCCTTACTTTTTTCCAAATGTAGGGACATTTTTCACTTGGATCCAAAAAGTATCAAAACCAAATATGATCAGATAGTTGTTGTATCATATAAGGGCTTTCCAAAATGGCCAAGAACATCACCAAATTCCACTTGAGCCATGAGATATGACATTGGCAAGTTGCCTTGCTGAAATCTACCAAGGCAAGGCAGATTTTTGCACTTTTGGTCGATTTGCCAAAATCAGCCAATTCCAAGCCTTGTCATCACCTTGGACACATCTGAGGATTGAATCTAAAGGGGACAATCACTGAGCCAAGCCTCCAAAGTTCTTGGAACAAGAAATAGCATGCTAAACCTAGAATTGCCCAAAATAGGGACAAGACTCCAATTTTGGATTGGAGCACTCAATGGAAGCATCAAGGTGGCATGGACTGAGCCATTAGCAACTGAATTCAGTCAGGACTTATCCAAGACCAAGGGGACCAGCAGCCTGTGCCCTAACCTCTAGTCAATGGCTAGAGGAGACTTGGATTTTCATTTGCCAACATTGGCCAAACCTACTCAGCAGTTGCCATTCACTATTCCTTGCAAAACAAACTTGCTCTACTATAAATAGAGCTCAATTGTGATCAGTTTAAGTACACTAAAGGCCTACAACACTTGTCTTTCTCAAAATCCACTTCTCACTCTCAAAAATGCCTTGCTTAGCAAGTCACTATCGGGTTTTTCATTAGAGAGCAATTCCACTCAAACCAATCACACACACCTCATATACATCATATGTGAGCTGATCAAACACTTAAACAACATCTGGAACACTGATTTCTCAGAATCACAAGTCAATTGCTCAAGGTTTTAACCAAGTTGCAGTTGAGATGCCATGAAGTGATCCAGCTAATTTCCATCAAGTCCAAGCATTCAAACACACTCCATAGGGTGTAGGGAAGCTGTTTAGATCATCACAATTCATCTGTAACACCTCCTACTCAGAAATCAATTTGCTCTTGCTGTCACGACCTAGAGGTAAGCCTAAATTTGGCCATCTCTCAATCTATGCATATTTCCTGGCACAATACTTTTGTCAAATGTTCATAATCATGCATGGAATGTTTCCCCTCAAGTAATTGCTTTGTTTGAATCGTGTATCAAAAATCCCAGCCTTCATGCAGAATTTAGGGTTCTTGAGGATTTTTCATGATTTCTTGTTTTATGCTTAATTTAAATGAAATTAATTGCCATAGACATGATCGTGAGGTTGAAACAAGTTGATTGGTATGTGGATTGCATGATATGATCAAGTATTCAGTGAGATTGGATAGAAAATGAAAATCTGGGCAAAACTGAAAAACGTGCGTGTTCTTCAGCTGTTCTTGACGCCATTTCTCTCAAATTCAAATATTTGAATTTTGTGATTTTATTTAATTGATTCAAAAATTAATTTCCCTCTGAGTTTTAATGATTTTGAGTTGATTCTTTTTTTAATAATTCAAAAAAATGTTAAAATATTTTATTTTCCCAAAAAATCCCAAAAATATTATTTATTTCATATAATTGATATTTTTCCAAAGAATTAATATTTTAATTGTTTTTGACATTTTGAATATTTTTTCCACCTTGATTTTGCAACTTTTAACGCCTTCTAATTATTTTGTAGGTCAATACTTAATTTTTGAAGCATTAATCCAAGATCACAATTTGTTTTCCATATGTTAAACAATTTTGATCATTTTAATTGAATTTTTATTCAATTAAAACACATTTTGAAAAAAAAATTAGGGTTTTTGATTAATTCAACACTCATAAATCATTTTCAAAACACTCTGGGCCTCTAATAGAGTGTAAGACCCAACCCTTTGTAAATACAACCTATTTTGGGCCTCACTTATTGTATAAGTCCCGTTGTATTTCAAAAAGTTCGACGCGATCGTCATCCGTTGAAAAACAAACCGGTCCTACCCTCGAGTAGTAAGACCCATTTCTTGTCTTTAAAAATCTTTGGGCCTCTTGAGAGACTGTAAGACCCAAACCCCCTTGTACAAACCATTTTGGGCCTCACTTATTGTATAAGTCCCTCTGTATAAGTGAACGACGCGATCGTCGCCTTTTAAAAATCAACTGGGCCTACCCTCGAGTAGTAAGACCCATTTCAAAACTTTTGGGCCTCTAATAGAGTGTAAGACCCAATCCCCTTTTAACCAAAAACAACTTTGGGCTTCAGATATTGTATAAGCCCTTTGCGTTAAAAGAAAACCTCGGCGCGATCGCCATTTTAAACGAAAAATCATCTGGGCCTACCCTCGTGTTATAAGCCCCACTCTTTTTCTTTAAACCTTTTGGGCTTCTTGAGAGAGTGTAAGACCCATCCCTTTGTACAACAAATAATTTTTGGGCCTCAGTCACTTGTATAAGTCCCTCTGTACAAATTCAAACAGTGCGCTCACTGATAAAACCCTGGGCCTCTCCTTGAGCTGTAAGCCCCAAATCTTTCTTTTTCAAAGTACTTTCTCCTTTGATTTTGAATTATACTGTTGTTTTCAATCTTTCTTTGTTGAACAACTAACCAAACAGCATGAAAGCTCTACAACCGAGTAAGTGGCTATTGCTTTCATTTACCGCTTTCATATACATATAACTGTATTGTGGGGCTGTTTCACTGTAAGTCTTCTTTCATAAACTCATATCAACGGTGTAATAATAGTATAGATATTTAGAGTTTCCACGGCAACTACGCCTAGCATTAAGCCCGTTGATCACTCTTAAATAATCAAAACTAGATCCCCATAGGATTACCAGACACAGTATTCCCTCTTCTTGGGGTTAAACAATATGGAGATGTGAAAGGCAGATTCTTTTTGAACCTTTTCTCAGACTGTCACTCGTAGAAGTTGTCAAAGAAACTCTATTCCCCAGAAATGATTTCTTCTTCGTGAATGGCATCTCTTGAGTTTCTTCCAAACTCTCGAACTTTCCTGGCTTGATCTATTCTTTGTGAATAGCCTGTCTTGAACTTCTCGGGGTTTAGGGACCCTCGGGCTTCTTAAAAGCACTTGTCAAGAAACTCTACTCCCCAGAGATGATCTCTTCTCCGTGAATGGCATCTCTTGAGTTTCTTCCAAATTCTCGAACTTTCCTGGCTTGTTCTATTCTTTGTGAATAGCCTGTCTTGAACTTCTCGGGGTTTGGGGACCCACAGGCTTCCTAAAAGCATCCCCGCCTCCTCTTGGGCGTTGTATAAGGACCCGTCGGCTTCTTAGAAGTATTCACAGCCTCCTCTTAGGCTTCATATAATGATTTCTTCCTCCGGGAATGATAGCCTCCTATTGGGCTTCATACAAGGACCACTCGGCTTCTTAAAAGTTTCCAGCCTCCTCTTGGGCTTCGTACAAATTGTCCCGACGACCTCCTAGAGGTATAGGAACAGAAATCATTCATCTTAATAGAGCAGTCTTTCCAAGAGTCTACTACTGTTTCTCAAAGCATAGTACAAAAGATGAAACTCTAGACTTGGACAGTCTAATTCCCTTGAATCTCAAAGACATTCTCAAGCTCCCTCCAAAACTAGGAGATGAAACCCGTAGACTCGAACAGTCTCAATACCCTTGGATTTCCCATTTCCTTAAAGAACAGGAAATAACCCTGATCCTCGAATCAAATCCCTGAGTGCAAACATTACTCATATAAGAACTGATTTTCTCTTTAAATCAGCATATTGGATCTGTCACTCAACTGAAACAGTCACAATAGCCTCCTCTTGGGCGTTGTACAATGATTCTCCCCAGCGGAGCTAACAAATAGCCTCCATCTCGGGCTTCGTACGAGATACAAAAAGACTCCCTTGTTGAGTCAAAATCTTTTAGCCTCTCTCTCGAGCTTTGTACGAGACACATATTAGCCTCCTCTTAGGCTTTGTATAAGAAAACCACTGGTTGATCCAATCAACCTTTTAGCATCAAAGTTGTGCCTCGTTCACAGTACACAAACATCAACAACTCCTTCCCCTTCATCTAATCGCTGTAAGCGGCAAGCCTCTGGATTATTTACATCCATGCCACTTTCCCTCTTTTAGCATGGCAAATTCCTAAGGAAAGATAGCATTGCTCTACACTGAGTTAAAGTCTTCTCCTTCAGGTTGGAAATCCCCTATAAAGGAAATTATGGCATTGCCGGATTCACAAATCCCGGTTAAAGTAATTCTCCTTTATAAACAGTTGTGACAAACAAAACCCTCTTTAGAGATGAAAAATTCTCTCTAAAGAAGAAACTTTTAGCTTCATATCTTGGGCCTTGAACAAGATACAAATAGACTCTTCAGCTTCACATCTTGGGCATTGAACAAGATACAAACCACATTTTAGCTTCACGTGTTTGGCTTCGAACAAGACACCAAAACAACCATTTCCTCCCATAGAATAGGAGGAACTACGATCGCTCTGATTTCCCTGTTTCGGTAAACGGGAATACGTAGGCATACGATTGAAAGAAAAATCTTAGCGAGCACACTAAACAAAAACCCAAAATCCCATACTTTCATACATCCGTCCTAACATCTCGACTGATAGCCTAAACACCCCTTTTCAACAAAATAACCTAGGAGAGACCCCGAATCTTTGTAGCATCTGTAAACGAACAGTTTTGACTATTTAACCTCAGTATACAAGCAGGGTTAGTTAGAGACATCTATTTCCTTTCCTTCATCAGCTTCAATAGGATAAAAAATGAATCGAGCTGTAGTACCAGAGCGATTGTGCTTCGCAGCCACATCCAAAAATCACTCGCTACAGAAAAATGGCGACTCAGCTGGGGATGATTGTTTTGGGATCTTGTTCTCTTCTCGTCTCCTAGGTAGAAATCTTGGAAGGGGGGTACCACAAAAATGACGCCTTTCAAGGCATTTTGTTCCTCTTATCTCTTGAAACCCTGACGTCGTTAGGATCTTAGGTCAAAACGCCGTTAATTTGGAATTAAACCACAGCATGGCGTCTCCGCCGGGGAGCCATTTTCTGTCAGGAACATAAGATTCATATCTTTTAAAAGTCTAGGACATTAGGACAAATATATATACTGCTTTTCCTAATTGATATCTGTGTTTATTTTTCTGCTAATGGGAATGCTGTGATGCCACATGTGGAAAGATTGAGTATACACTTAAGATAAGTGATGGCGACGAGGTCGACCATCAACCTCAGTGGAGGCTTCTCAATGCAACCCATTCCCTCTCATAGGCAATGCGCCGATTGTGACGTCTGAGAAGCTGAGGTGCCAACCCTTTTGTAGGGCGGAAACTATCAGAAATAGTTGTCACGCGATACTACCCTCATTTGAGGCTGATGATCTATTCTCGGTGAATAGAATTTACTCTAAGATTTCATACAGCTCGCTGGCGATCCGCTTGCTATTTGTTATCTTGGGAGGAGCTGATGATTTTGAGTACAGGTACAAAAATCATCCTAGTATAAACCTTTGGGGATGGGTAGAGCCTTGACTTCATGACAACGACCCTTTGACCCCATGTTTTTTCTATGTTTTTGTGTGCTGCATTCATGCATTCATTTAAAAAACATTAAAACATTCAAAAAATTTCTCTTCTAGTCTCTTTGTTTTTTTCAAAATAAACTAAGACTGTGATTGCAAATATTAGAGAAAAGGATTACGCTAATGGATTTCGGTAGAAGGAGAACTCATAAGTACACCTTCAGGATTCCAAAACTAGAGGATTTAAGAGGTTTGGCGAGGATGATTACAAACCAAGAGGCTTTCAGAGCCAAGTACGGAGGTTTGCTATCTCTGCTAAGAGTTCATGTGATTGAGGGAATCATGGATGCGCTCGTTCAGTTCTACGATCCGGTCTATCATTGTTTTACATTCCCAGATTACCAGCTTGCACCAATGCTGGAGGAATATTCTCATCTGATTGATTTACACATCACTGATCGAGCTCCATTTTCTGGACTGGAAGAAATTCCAAAGAATCAGACCATTGCAAGAGCAATTCATTTGGACGAGTCTGAGGCCAGGACTCACATGACCACTAAGGGTGGCATACAAGGTTTTCCAGCCCAGTTCTTGACAAAGAAAGCCTTGTACTTCGCCAGTATCGGGAACGTGACTTCTTTTGAAAGCATCTTTGTTTTACTCACCTACGGGTTATTTCTGTTGCCCAACATTAATAACTTCGTCGATATCAACTCCATTAAGTTTTTTCTCATTGGAAACCCTGTGCCAACTTTGCTCGCAGATGCGTATCATTCTGTACACTTGGAAAATTTGTACAGTGGAGGGGAGATCACATGCTGTGTACCTTTGATTTATAAATGGTTTATCTTTCATTTGCCTAAGTCTGCTGCTTTTTGGGATCACAAGAGTGCCTTACGTTGGTCGCAGAAAATCATGTCTCTTACCAACTCCGACGTTGATTGGTGTAATAGGAATTATGATGGGATCAGGATCATTGACCATTGTGGAAACTTCCCCAACGTACCCCTTATAGGAACTAAGGGAGGAATCAATTACCATCCAGTTTTAGTTCATCGTCAATTTGGATACCCGATGAGACACGTCCCACGGGGTGTTCATCTGGAAGGTCTTTTCTTCAAAGAAGGAGAAAATGACAGAGCACTAAAGAAAGAGATAGTGCATACTTGGAAACATGTTCATAAGAAAGGACGAGAGTCTCTCAGAAAACCCGACTGTGTCTCGGTGGAGCCTTATCTCCACTGGGTACAAACTAGAGCTCTCAAGCTGAAGATGCCTTATCCTCATCACAGAGTTCTTCCACCGAGGGAGTCTGTCATGTACTTCATGACAGAGACTGAAAAGCTTCAGGTTACTCTCAACAAAGTTCAGCGGGAGAGAAGGTCTTGGAAGAACAAGTACCGCACCCTCAACGTGGAGTGCATCAAAATACAGCAACTACTGAAAGATAAGGACGCTTTGATTGAAATTTTGGAGCAACATGCTGTAGAGAATCAAGATGACCAAAGGAATTTGATCGCTCCTTTCACCTGGCAAAGGAATGACAACCCGACAACGGCCCAAGAACCCCGGTCAAAGAAAAGGAAAGTACCCGAGTCAGCACCCGATTTCTCTTCGGAGAGGACTCGGGACCCATTAGCTTAGGTTTTTGTTTCTGCACCTTGTAATCTACTGTATTTCCATTTCTGTAATCCTAATTCAATAAAAAGGGGTTTCCCCACTGTTTGATATTCGCAATCTAATTGTCGAAGTTTATTTTGATTAAACCAAAAAATAATTAATATAATCATTGCATTCATCATTCTCACATCGCGTATTCTTCTTACCTACGAATCTCATGTTTGTGTCTCGGTTCTAGAGTTAAACTGTCTCATTCATATAATACTCGGGCCAATCGTCAGAAAAAGATGGATGATCTTGAGGAAGAAAACAGAGAGTTGAAAGAAGAGATCGACGCTCTGAGGGAGGATATGAGAAAGCTTCGTAACGACATGCAAGCCATGGCAGAAGCTCAACTACAACGGACTGTGATCTCAGAGATCACCTCAACGCCCATAGTGGAGAAGTATGATCCTAGGTATCAAATGCCGAAAGATCGTCCTAGGGGCATGCCTATTTTTCTATATCCCGAAAGGATATGTTCCGCCGATCACTGAAGGTCAGGGAATCATAACAGAAGCCGTTGGGCCTGAAGGTTACAAACTTCGGGAAAGCGAAGATGCCAGGGGCATACTGAAGACTCCTGAAGGTTACAAACTTCGAGAAACGCCAAGATTCACTGCCGTAGTCACGGTCCCACCCCCTGTGGTGCACACTGTCCCGGAAGGACAGATTCCACCAATACCTTTTGGTAAGAAGGAAACTATGTTCGATATAATGGATGAATTCCAGGAGCAGTTCTTGGAAATGCAGAAGGAACTGCAGCCCATCCGCGGTCAGGATTTATTTGGAAAGGACGCCACAGACCTTTGTCTTGTCCCCAATGTGAAAGTTCCGCACAAATTTTAAGTGCCTGACTTTGAAAAATACAAGGGTAACTCTTGCCCTCAGAGCCATCTGGTGATGTACGCTCGGCGAATGTCAGCTCAGGCGGAGAATCAGGACCTACTGATTCACTACTTTCAGGATAGTTTAACCGGTGCCGCACTCAAATGGTACATGGGTTTAAACCGTACTACGATCAGTACATTCAGAGATCTTGGTACTTCCTTCATCCAATAATACAAATACAATTTGGACATGGCACCGGACAGAGATCAACTCAGATCAATGTCACAAAAGGACAAGGAAACCTTTAAGGAATACGCTCAGAGTTGGCGCGAAATTTCCGCTCAGATTTGTCCACCTCTTGAGGAAAAAGAGATGACAAAGATCTTTTTGAAGACCTTAAGCTCATTTTACTATGATAGAATGGTTGCCAGTGCACCCAGTGATTTCACCGAGATGGTGGGCATGGGAGTTCGTCTTGAGGAAGCCGTCCGAGAAGGACGTTTGATAAAAGACGCTGGATCATCGAGTAATGCAAAACGATACGGTAGTGCTCTCCCTAAGAAAAAAGAGCAAGATATTGGGAATATCTCTCTCAGAAAGCAAAGGTGACGTTATCAACCAGTAGCAGCTGTGACTCCTGCTATCAATCCTACGCCTATTCCTACGTATCAACCTCAGGTTGCGCAGAGCCAACCTAATCAGTAAAGGACACAACAGCCTCTTCAGCAGGCTCGTCCTCCATACAATAACAACCGTACAACGCGGCCACCAGGGTTTGATCCTATACCCATGTTGTACGTAGAACTATTTCCGTTACTACTGGCTACGGGGCATATCCAGACTAAGTCTCCTCTTACAGTACCGGAGAATCCGCCTTTTTGGTTCAAAGCGGATCAGACATGCCCTTATCATCAAGGAGGAGCAGGGCATAACATAGAGAATTGTCTCAATTTCAAATCTGACGTGTTAAGCTTGTTAGGAGCGGGCTCTTATCTTTCAAGGATACGGATCCCAATGTTCTCACGAACCCGCTGCCTCAACATGAGAAAGTTGCAGTCAACCTGATTGAGAAAGAATTTAACAATGTCTATCAAATTCACGATGTACTCTTGTTGAGGGCCAATCTGGTCAAGATGCATTGTAGACAGAGTGGATACGGCCATGTACCACCTCATAATTATCATCAGTGTGATATCTGCTCTAAAAGCAATCGAGGATGTTCTGTGGTGCAAGCATCCCTACAGGAACAGATTGATCTCGGATGGATCCAAGAGCACCGAGTTCGTGGAGTTAACATGGTCTATACGAATTCTAACATCATTCAGAACCACGACATCTGTGCGATGAATGTCAACTTGGTCGCAATGCACTCAAGGCAAAGCCAGTATCATAATCTGCCGCGACACGATTATAGTTCTTGTCTGACTTGCTCGGTAAACAAACAGGGATGCTCTTTCATACAGGAGGCCTTCCAGCGTCAGATGGATCTTGGATGGATCCAGGACTACCATGATAGAAATCCCTATCAGATCAATATGGTTCAGATCTTCGACATTCGCTTGATGAATACCAACTTGGTAGAGTTGCATGATGAGCAGGTCCGACTCGGATTCCTGATATCACATAATTATCACAGCTGTAAAGCGGGTTGCGAAAACGATCAGGGATTCGCCCTTGTCCAGGAGGCACTTCAGCACTTGTTAAATCACTGGTGGATGCCAATCTATATGGATGAGGATACTCAGCAAATTAGTATCAATAACAGAAACCCCACTCAGCGTCAAAGTCAGGATGTCCGACTCGTGGAAGCTAACCTAGTAAGGTTACATTGTATTCAAAGTGGGCATGGTCAGGTGCCACCACACAATTATGAACATTGTGGCGTCTGTTCGGAAAGTAACCAAGGGTGCTACCTTGTGCGAGCAGCTCTCCAGGGGCAGGTGGATCGTGGAGAGATTCGCCCATATCCAGGTTCCGGACCCATCAATTAGTCGCCGAACTACCTTGCCAATCAAATTGAGGACGTTGTCGTCATCTCTGATCATCAGAGGACCAGGAATGTTTTTGCCATTACCCCTCTGCTTGAAGAATCGAGAGTTCCCAACCAGGAACGGATTGAGATTACTTATGATGGTCAGAAAAACCAGAAGGTTCCCATAGTCATCTATCTGCCGGGACCACTGCCGTATGAATCAGCTAAGGCAATCCCTTACAAATACGGTGCAACAATAATTGAAAATGGAAAGGAAATTCCATTACCCTCCGTCGTGAATATTGGAGACATCAGTCGAGTAACACGGAGTGGTAGAATCTTCAACCGAGGAGTTGGAGAGTCCAACAAAGAAAAGGAACTTCAGACAGAAGCTCCTGATCCATCAATCGGTCAATCCAGTAATCCCGACCTTTCGAAAAACAATGATGAGATGCTGAAGCTCATCCAAAGGAGTGAATACAACATTGTTGATCAGCTATTACAGACTCCTTGAAAGATCTCAGTATTATCACTGTTACTCAGTTCAGAAGCGCACAGGGAGGCTCTACAAAAAGTCTTGGAGCAAGCCTTTGTGGAACAGGATGTAACAATCAGACAGTTCGATAGTATTGTCTCTAACATCACTTCTTGCAATAATTTGGGATTTAGTGATGAGGAATTACCTGAAGAGGGTTGCCGTCATAACATGGCGCTCAATATTACAGTCAACTGCCAGGACGATGCTTTAGCCAGCGTACTGGTAGACACAGGGTCAGCCCTGAATGATATGCCGAAGTCCACTTTGATACAATTATCATTTACCCACATATAATAATTACAATTATGAGCATCTTTACTCGTCTTACCTATCCACCACCAAGAAAACAAAACGACTCGACTAGTAATAGACTCGAGATCCCAAAAATAATCTCTAAACATAATGTTATTCCTAGACATCCAAATAACCCAGCAAATCAAAATCCATAGGCCACTCGCATTTCTGACGTTAAACTTTTTCTTCGCACAACCGTCCATCCAAATAGAAAAATGATTAATTACATCACCAATAAGGAACTCCTCAATTCCTAACCAATTAAATACAAACTTTCACACAGACACAAATTTTTGGCAATGGAAGAAAATATGTTCGGAAGCTTCAAATTCTAATATGAAATTCTATATATAGTATCATAAGTCAAACCACTAGGATATACCGCAAAGATTGATGTTTTAAGAATTCTCACAAAATAAAATAATCTATGATATGTAGAACGATATTTTCACTTAAAAATGATTTTTTTTTAAATAAAAATTAATAATTATACATTTACAATATAGATTTTTCTACACACATTCAATTAAACCGCATTATCTATAATATTTGTGAAAATATTTTAAGAACTAATCTATAAAAAGACATCTTCATAATTGAATGCAAATTTTACGCGGTCAACACATAATAATTATTTTTTATTTTATAGTGTGGTATGTGTTTAATGCTAAATAAATGTATTTAATAAAATATATACAATGTCGTTATTTTATTGTGTTTATTTTTTATTTTATAGTGTGGTATGTGTTTAATGCTAAATAAATGTATTTAATAAACTATATACAATGTCGTTATTTTATTGTGTTTAAGAAATGTATGTTATAAAAAATGTTTAAAATAATGGTAAAGAAATGTTTATAAAAGATATACAAATTAAGTAATTTTGTTCCGTTGAAAATGTATATTTTAGTAGAAAAAATAAATAAAATAATTAAAAAATCATTTACCCGGGCATTCACACGGGTCGCGCAATTTTATTATAAATAATAATAAATATTGTATAATGATGGTCAAAAAATGTATATAAAAGATATTAAAATTAAATTGTCTCGGCATGTCGGAAACGTATATTTTAATAGAAAAATCACTAAATTAATTAAATAGTCATTTACATGTGCATTCACACGCATCACACATTTTCGTTATAAATACTATAAAAATAAAATATAGTGATGGTTAATAAATGTATACAAAAAATACACAAATAAAAAAATATTTTAAATTATGACTGTCATATAAATATTAATTCAATCTACTCGTACATTCGCACCATATGTCGTTGTATATAGTAAATAAATCTAGTAGAGTGACGGTTAAGAAATATATAAAAAAGATATACAAATTAAGTAGTTTCGATCCTTCCAAAATGTATATTTTAGTAGAAAAATAAATAAATAAATTAAGTAGTTATCCAATCATGCCTTCTCGTAATCTACTTTCAACAACAAACAACTCCTTTTATCTCGCTTTGCCAGACCCAACACTTCATTAACCGTCAATATTCCATCGGAAATGTTACGACCTTCAATGAAGGCTGACTGCTTAGGAGATATTAGCTTATTTGCCACCTTCTTCAGACGATTTGCCAACAACTTGGCCACTATTTTGAACAAACTATTCACCAGACAAATAGGTCTGTAATCTGCCAGTGTTTGAGGATTCGAAAACTTCGGAATCAAAGCCAAAAAAGAAGCTGTGCACGCTTTAGTTAGTTTGGCTTTCCTGTAAAAGTCCTTGATAAAACGAAACACATCTTGTTTTAAAAACTTCTAGCCCCTCTTGAAAAACTCCAAGGTGAATCCATTTGGCCCCGCACTCTTGTTACCGTCACAAGACCAAACCGCTGCTTTAACTTCGCCTTTTGTAAATGGAGACTCAAGACTATCCCTTTCCGTCTCGTTCAGACTTCTGAAAGAAACCCCTGCTGGGACAGGTCTATCTTTGTCTGGTTCTGAATAGAGCTTAGTGAAGTGGTATTGAATCGTAGACTTTCTAACTTCCACAACTTCAACCAATTCATTGTCACAAAATAACCAAGTTAAGGAGTTTCTTCGATATGTGTCTTCGATAGATTGATGGAAGTAATGAGAGTTTTGATCCCCCTCTTTTAGCCACAGTTGTCTAGATTTTTGCTTCAGCATTCCTTCCTTTAACTCAAGCTTCTTCCACAGATCACCATTCACTCTAACTCTTTCCTCCACTATGTCTTCAACAAAGCCTCCATGGTTATCCACCAGCTGCTTGTCCAGGTCGTTAAGCTAATCCACATTATTATGAACCTGCAGGTCAATCCAGCCAAACACATCCTTGTTCCATAATTTCAGTTTCGTTTTCAATAACTTCAATTTTTCGCACAGAATGAAATCACCTCTGCCCTCAACAGAGATTTTCTCTCATTCGCTTCTAATGAAACTGATGCAGTCTTCGTGTTTGAGCCAAAATAAAATATATACAATGTCGCAATAAATACTTAATAAATAAAATATAGTGATGGTTAATAAATGTATACAAAAAATACACAAATAAAAAAATATTTTAAATTATGACTGGCATATAATTATTCACTACTAGAAATACTCAGTTTTCCTGCGGATTTTGACAAAACTTCCGCAGGAAACGTGTTACCTGCGATTCTTCCTGCTATTTTCCGTTCCCAGCTAAAACCTTCGTGGGTAATTAACTTAGCAGGTAAAGTCGCAGGAAAATGTCGCAGGAAAAAATCGCAGGTAAAATAGATAAATTCGCAGATAACACCGCAGGTAACTGAAATTTTCGCAGGAAAAGTCGCAGCAAATTTAAAATCCGCAGGTAAATTCGCAGGTTATTTGTCTCTCAGGTTATTTGTCTCGCAGCTAAAATTATTTTTTCCGGTGGTGACTTCGCAAAACCAAAAAGCAGTCGTAATTCCAGCATGGGTATGACATTTAGTTTCCAGCTTTGTTACAATTTTTGACATGCATATTTTTTCCAGCTCTTTTACCAATTTCTACCTCACTAGCACAATTAAACTAACAACCATCACATGAATAAGTCTCAAGTTTCATTCAACAATTAACAAAGTGCATACAAGAGATTACACGTGAAAACAACTTGACATTAGCAGTTCAACAAGGGGTTAGCTAACTGTTTTTTCTTCCAACTGAATTGCAAAACTAGCTAAACTTAACTCTTCTTTTCATTAAAATGATCTTAACTAATTTGCAAGTTCACCTTCATAATTAACTCAATCCAAAGCATAGCCATAACAGACCTACACCAAGTGCATTCACCAGACTAACTTCACATCAGCATACAATAGTTTCATTAATATGAACAGACACCATGAACTTGACTTTGTTTGTATCCTTGAACAGAAAACATGAAATGTATGCCCACAATTGTGTAGCACATGTTCATATAGTAGAACCTACCTTGAAATTTCAAAATCAATAGCTCTGTTCGGTGCCGGAAATGAGTTCAAATTTGTACTTCATCCTGCAAGAACAACAATTGATTGTATTAGCACCTAAATCTATCCTTTACATCATACTCAAAATAAATTAGTCATAAAAGACTCATGTATCATTTTCTAAACATCTCTTCAGCCCACACAAGTTCAATAAATATGGTTTTTTAAAGCTATATAAAGACAATTATTTTCATCCTCAAAATTGAAGAGATTTAGCTCTCCCCTGCATCCACTGAAAAACCTCATACTCACATTTCCCACTAACATGAATGCAGATGATAAAGTAAAACAGGATGAGACTGACTATAAAAAATGAAAAATGTTGATGCTGACTAAATCACATGATTGTCAAAGCAACACTTATAATGGAAACCTTGTTTCTCAAATGCGTAGAATTTTCAAAAATGAAGGAGCAATCATAAAGTAACTTTATCTATATGAAAATAGACGACAACTACAACCTAATTTAAAATAGTTCACAAGTTTATGGATTTACAGAAGAGGAGACAGTTGAAAACATCCAGCACCATGGTATTCAAAAGTAAACATTTCTTGAGAATGACAATAAAATCATGATATTCAAACTGGATCCTTACTACAAAGCATTACTTCAGATGTTGATTCTGGGCACTTGATATATATGAAGACAAGTAGCCAAATTCTGAAAAGTAGTCCCAAGTTTATACAAATTTAAAAAAAAATAGTACTTTACCTTTGATTTCACTAGAGTGAGACGCAAGGTTAGATAAAAAAAATGTTTCTTTATTGGTTTCAGCTATTTTCAATTAATCTAGCTACCTTACTATTATATATCATGTGCTCCATGTGAATAGCCATATATTATGCTATTAATTAATTATTCTTCCAAGTTCAATACTAGACAACTACTATTTAAAATATAAAATGGGATTATGTGATTATGTGTTATATATGTTTGCTTTGTTGTATAATATATTTAAAATATCTTTTCATTGTCGGTTTTCACTTTTAACAACAACTATTTTTTAAGTTCAAATTCTAATACTTGCTAATCCAACTAGGACTTGTTAGTGTCACAGAAACAAATATGGATAAAAAATTATTATAAAGTATAATACAATCTATCATTTACAATTTGGAGAAAAAAATGAGTTCAAATTTGTACTTCAACTTGTAAGAATAACAATTGATTGTATTAGCACCTAAGTATATTACAAAGTATAATAAAAATCTATCATTTACATCATACACAAAACACCAAAAATATCACAAGTTAAAGCTATCTATAACTTAACACTTCAAATGTTGTTATGTAGATTTTAAAAATCATATTTGAGATATGTGTGTCATTAAAAATCATATTCATATTGTTTTACAATTTTACAATTTTAAAAATTATACTTGAGATATGTGTGTCATTAATATTTGAGATATGTGTGTCATTAATATAAGTACTCCTCATTTAGCCTAATTTCCTAATCAACTATTCATGCTGCCTGATATTCATATTGTTTCAGTCTCATTTGAAAACTTGTCAACCTGTAGCCATTAAGTATCTTGCATTGGAAAAGAGTCCTAATGAAAATAAAGTGTACAAATCAAATCAAATCACTGATTTAGTAGCAAATTATGTTATTCATATTAGTTCGGTAAAAAAAAGAATACTATTATTATAGGTAAAATTGAAACATAGTCAGAATTAGAAGGTTAAAATAAAACTCATAACAAGAACACCCAGATCCAAATTCTACAAAATTCATCTATATAAAATCTCATTTCTTTCATGAGTTCTATCTATGTACAAATAAACAAAAAAAAACCTTAAACAACAAAATCCAAACTTGTTTGTTCTTCTTAGGTTTTCAAAGAAGTTTTCAAAGCTGCTACAAAACAGAAACATCAGAGTGAAATTCAGGGACATTATAAATTTAATGTTCTTTTCTCTATGTACAGATTGACAGATAACTATATATAATCTATATTTTTTACAATTAATTCCATACTAACTCCTAGCAGTTCTACAGCAACTCAACCATCAGCATATACTCAACCATCAGTGGTCAATTAACATAATAAGATATTTGATAACAGTATCTATTCTAACCTCTTCATATCGTTTCTGATCAATAGGAAAAATAAGCACAAGGAAGTAACAGTAGATTTCTAGTTCAGGCAACAAGTACTTGGCTGGGGTTTGAATAGCTGCAGATGTTGCAAAATCCACTTCCATCTCATGACCATCATCCTATACAACCAATGAAAAAGAATATCGCTTGAAGACCAAACCATAAACTATAAAATAAAATGGCTGTATTAAAAGTCAGTGAATAACACATGCGATAAATTATAAATTATAAACTAGAGTTAAAATGTGTCTCAACTCTAAAGCTGCAGATGTTTATAAATTGCTTCCATGAATGACATTAGATGCATCCGCTCGTTCTCGGCTTCTTCTAGCAACGCTTTGATCCATCTACATTGTGCTCGAAACGGATGCGGTAGTGATCAACTTTCTCGACTCCAAATTCAGGATTTTAATCAGTGGAATGTATCTTCCGATAAGATCCCACACATTGTACATTGTAATTAACATAAGAGCATACCTGTAACAAACAGAATGTAAACTCATAATTTAATTTGTATTTTCGATATATCCATAGCCATCATGGTTGAAAGTAACAGACCAGGTTTGCGAGCACAAAACATGTGGATATGAATATATTAGAATGGTAAAACAAACTACCTCACAATATCAAACTCCCCAATGTAATATAAAAGCAATAGATCTAAGAAAATTTACACCAATAATCTAAGCCCATTTAGCCATGAGCGACATGCCACCAACGCTAAGAAACACAGCCAGATAAGATTTTAATTGAAGTTTAATACTACTCTGCATCCTCTTACTCATGAAATCAGTAGCAAGAAGATCAACCAAAGCCATATAAATTAAAAGACCAGCCGATAATCAATGCTTTTGGACTGTTCTCTTTGTAACTACTAGACATTGCATTTCCTATTGCAATTCCACCTTCTGTCTTCATCACAAAATGATGATGGTGACCAGCATGGACATCACCCGTCTCTTGATCAACATCTTCAGCTGAAACAGTAGCATTTTTCTTACCCTTCTGACTAACATCTAAGAAAACAAAGTTTTTAGAATTCAATTTTTTACACTTTCAAAATTGATAGTCATATTTATACTATTTTGTTAGTTGAGAACAGTTGGAACAGTGGCAAAAGTACTGCACCTAAGTTTTTGTTCTGGTATTCATTAAATCAGAATTCAGATTATATCTAAAAAAATGAGATATACATCTTCAATGTGTCTGATCACCTTACCGTTTTCTGTAAACAACTAGCAATTACTAATACTATAATAAACGAAATGCCAAAGTAAGCTGCTTCGCAACAAAATTGCTAGATTTCTGTAAACAACTAGCAATTATTTTTTATTTTCTATTATCACTTCTGCTATTACAGTTAACACAGAGAACTGCTGGTACAAGTCGCATTTCACAACATAGCAATCTATACAGACTGTAGCAAGGATATATTTGCCATAAATTTGCAGTGGTTTTTAGAAGCAAACGAATTCGCAGGACATATTTGCATATCAGTATCCTTGAAGCAGTCTGTAAGCCACCTTTCAGCTGACTGTAAGTCCTTTAGTTGGGACCATAAGCACTATCTATTGCATATTCACTATCTATTCACTCACTCACTCATATAGAATTGATTTAAAATAACCATAATATAAAAATAAAGTTAGTATACTTGAGAATTACCGGCTACCGTTTAATGCTACTGCCGTGAAGAGAATGAGGGAATTGGGTGGTATTGTTGTTAGGAAAATGGATGAGTTTGGCATGGGTACCACCACTGAAACCTCTGTATTTCAGGTTCTCTTTCTATATATCTGTTCAAATTGAAGTTAGATTAATGGCAATTTTAAATATGACAAAACACGTTTGGAGAACTTAAGCATAAGAACATTCACATTGAAATCAGAGCTGAAGTATTCCCTAATCCCAAAATTATCTAATAGAGCGAAGAATCTAGTACATAACTTATGTCAAACACTTCATGTGCGGATTTCTTACGAGGGAAGATCATGGCGGAGCGAGATGTCACCGTTCCCGTCCATGTGTCGTACAGCACAATAGCATTTCAGTATAAAAAAATGAAATTGGATTAAAAAATCATGAATAAGTAAATGCGTGGAACTTGAAGTGTAAACCTAAAACCCTAGATGATTATGAAACGCGACGTATCTACACAGAATATGATGAAGATAAGGGTGTTTTGAGAGGATTTTAGGGTTACATGCATATATTAGAGAAGAGTACAGAAACAGTGTAAGTTGATGGAAGAGAAGACAGTAGAACTTACATAAACCACATAAGAGAGAGAAGTGAAAATCTGGGCTTAGGTTTTCTTCTTTGATGAACAACTTGAATGGGAAAAGCATTCAATCCATAAAATTGATGAAGAGATTTTGCAATCAATGAACACAAAATCAACTATCTGAATTGTTTGAAGCGATTTTTGAGAAGCAGTTTTTGAGAAGCGACTTTGGAGAAGCGATTTTGGAGAAGCGATATTTGAAACTTTGTTCTTACAAGGGAGAAGAAAGAATGATTCCTTTTGAGAAGAAACAAGGATTCGTTTTGATTTTCTTTTTATGTTTTTAAATTTTATTTTGCTTTTATTTATTATATAGTATTATTTAATGATGATGCAATCATAATATAGAATTAACTTAATATTTTTTCTTATAATGATGCAATTATTCAAGTATAGTTATTTTTAATTAATTTAATATTATTTTTTATAAATAAAATTAATATATTTTAAAAATTAAAAATACATATGTAATTTTAGGATTTAAAAATTAATATATTTTAAAAATTAAAAATACACATGTAATTTCAGGATTTAATTAAATATATTTTAACTAATTTAATATATGTGTTTTAAATAAGAGAATAATTTAATTTATTAGAAAAAGAGAAAAATTTATAATTCTAGTATATTCAAAATTTTATATTTTTCATATTAAATATGACAATTATAAATTAAGTGTCTATAATCGTAATCTTTTCAATTTTTTATATTGTCTATAAATTGACACTATCGAATCACAATTTTTTTTCAATATTAAATAAATATATTTATGATTTATTATTTTAAATATTTTCATAAAATTCAATTTTTGAAATTTTAATTAAATATATATGTATTAAAAAAATTCATTAGATTAAATAATGAGAATTTAGATAAAAGCATTTGAACGAGATGGCGGGGTCTTTTTGTAATTTAACCAGAGATTTTGAGTTCGAATTCATCGTTAAGCATACAATAGTGTCAAATCTCTTATAAAATAATTAAAAAATCCAATAAATATTGAAAAACATTTAATCTAAAATTAAAATATCTCAAAAACATATCATTGGAATCAATATGTCAATTATATTTTATAATTTTATTTAATAATTGAGATTAATTGTTATGCACTGTCAGTGCAAAAAGTTTTACACTGTCAATACATCACAATCATCCGTTGGTATTACTTTTCAAGTGGTTAATGTTAAAGTCAAACCTTTTAAATGAATCGACGGTTGTAATTAACTGATAGTGTAAAAACTCTTTACACTGTCAGTGCATATCAATTAAATTCTTAATAATTTTAAAAATATAATTAAATTTATCAAAAAAATTCGCAGCAAAACTCGCAGCAAAACTCGCAGCAAGAGTCGCAGCAATTCCTGCGACATTTCCAGAGGATTTTGAGTTTTCCATGGATAGCTAAGTCCTGCGAACGAAATCGCAGTAAAATCCACAGGAAAATAAAAATATTATTTTAAAATCCAAAATCGCAGGTAAAGTCTCAGGAATTCCTGCGAAATTTGCTGCGACTTTACTTTGCGCAGGAAACAAGCTTTTACAATAAAATCGCAGCTAAATTCGCAGGTGTACCTGCGGATAATTTTCCACAGAAAATTCCGCAGGTAATTCGTTTATTTCTTGTAGTGATTATTATAAGTGATAGGACCATCACTGATTTGAGTTATAATTAGTGATACGGCTATCAGCCCGTGATCATGTTCAACAAGTGAAAAATAACGAGTGACAACTATACTAGGAAAATCATAAGATGAATTTAATTGAGTTGAAAGAAATAAAATTACCACTTAGACTTCAGAGATTCAATCAGTAGTTGCAATAGCGAGTTCATACTGTATTTATTTGTCTTAGTCTCTGAGAACCCATATAAGACAAAAGTTTCCACCTAAATAAATATTTGTAATGAAATAATTAAATCAATATAGTATTTTAAAAACAAAGATACTAATTTGGAGAAGTAATTTTTTTTAATCTATATTGAATTCAACGGCCAAGAAATAATTATTTTTTCCTAAAATACGTACTTTCCCAAAAATATATTTTACAAGAAACTAATATATTAAACAAAATAAATTTGAATTTAAAACTTAAAAATACATTTTGGTAAAATTAAAACAAAGATTATTATTATTTTTAGAAAACATTAAAATCTATTGAACTTTAAAAAAAAAATTATTTAAAAAGTAAATCCGCACATAGTTATTCCACGGATTTTCCTAAGGATTAAGTAACATATTTCTGAAATAGTAAATTTCAGAGCAAAACCCGCAGGTATAGCTGCAGAATTTTCTATCAATCATAATTCTGTAGGAAGCTATAATCAAATTCACAATTAGTAGGAAAATTCGCAAATATACATGCGGAATTTACTATCAAACTCTATTCCGCAGGAAACTATAGTTTATTTAATAAAATCGCAGAAAAATCCGCAGGTATAACTTTGAATATTTTGACTTGCAAGGAAATGTAGTATTGTACTTTTTTTCTCAAAGAGAATAAAGAATAAGTTTGACAAGGACCGCACACCGTTTCAACAGACCTACATGCCACTACATAACTAGAGATTTAAAAAATGATAAAAAAAAGATGACAAGCAAAAATGAACAGTTATAATGTTACTATATATAAAACAAAAATATGACAGAGGAGATAAGAAATAATAACACTAAATTTATTATATTTTGTCCACACTTTTATTTCAACTTTCCAAGAATATAACCTATTATATTGCACATGTTCAATGACTTGTTTCTGTATATCTCTATTTTATAAGAATCAAATATTATATATATATAACGTATCATATGAGAATGTCATTTTTATGTCAGAGTATGAGAATGAATCTGAACCATTAGATTTTAAAATAAATGGAAGAGATTATGTGTCCGTTTTTTTTTCTCTCCTCCTTCATTTATTTTAATAATGGAGATGAGAGAAAAACAAAGACCACACATAATCTCCACCATTTATTTTAAAATCTAATGATTCAGATTCATTTTCATATTCTTACATACAAATGACATTCTCATAGGATATGAACCCATATATGAGGCATATCTAGTGAGAATGTAACGTTATATGAGAATTTGAAAATGAATATGAATCATCAAATTTAAAAAGGAAAGATTGAGATTAAATCGTGGTTTTCACAAAATCATATGTCATTAAGAGTAAATAGAAATCATTAATCAAAATTTAAAAATATCTTTTAACCTCAACCTTTCCTTTTTTTTAAATCTAATGGTTCTTATTTATTCTTACATTCTCATATATTTTATACATTCTTACTATATATGAGAATGCTATCTTTATATGAGAATATGAGAATAAATCTGGACCATTGAAAGTGTCATCTACTCGCGCGTTCGCACGAGTCGCGCAATTTCTTTATAATTAGTAAATAAATATCATATAGTGATGGTCAAGAAATATATATAATAGATATAAAAATAACGTAGTCTTGGGCCGTCGAAAATGTATATTTTAGTAGAAAAATCACTAAATTAATTATGTAGTTCTCTACACGTGCATTCGCACGCATCACACATTGTTGTTATAAATACTATATAAATAAAATATGGGAAATACTAACGAGTGCCTCGGGGGCACTGGTTAAGAAATTAAAAAGGTAAATCGATCATCTTTTAAGAGACTATAAATACATGTTTTTTTCTAAAAATATGTATATTCAATGAACTGAAAACATAAATAATTACATTTTTTTAAGAATCTTATGTGTATTTAATGAACTAAATATATACTATTTTCCTTATATGAACTTCTTAACCAGTGCCCCGGGGGCACTGGTTAGCATGACCCATAAAATATAATGATGGTTAATAAATGTATAAAAAAAATACACAAATAAAAAAAATATTTTTAATTATGACTGTCATATAAATAGTAATTTAATCTACTCGTGAGTTCGCACCGATAAATATAGTAGAGTGATAGTTAAGAAATATATATATATATATATATATATAAATATATAAATTAAGTAGTTTTGGTCCGTCGAAAATGTATATTTTAGTAGAAAAATAAATAAATTAATTATGTAGTTATCTACTCATGCGTTCGCACGGGTCGTGCAATATTATTATAAATAGTAAATAAATAAAATAGTGATGGGTTATAAATGTATATAAAAGACACATGCAATTTAACCTCATTATATATAATATTTGTGAAAATATTTTAAGAACAAATCTATAAAAAAATAATCTTCATAATTGAATGCAAATTTTACGCCGTCAACGTATAATAATTATTTTTTATTTTATAGTGTGGTATGTGCTTAGTTTTAAATAAATGTATTTAATAAAATATAATAATTAAAATTAAAATTAAAATTATTTTATTTTATTAAAAATTGATTTATATATAGGTTACAAATATTTTATATGAGGACAAATGAAAAAATTAGTAATTTTTAAGCAATTTTTTTCATTGTCTAGGCTAAGCAGTCTGCAAATTACTCAAAGAGGCGATAACTCAAAACGAGCAAAAAAAACTACCTTGCATTAGAATTTATCTCTCACTATTAGAAATATTATGTTTTCTGCTGATTTACTTGCGGATTTGAGCTAGAAATCCGCATGAAAGACGTCCGCAGAATTTACTAGCCAAACTCTATTATGCAGGACACTATATTTTATTTAATAAAGTCGCAGAAAAATCCGCATGTATACCTGTGAATATTTTGACTTGCAAGGAAATAGAATATTGTACTTCTTTTCTCAAAGAGAATAAAGAATAAGTTTGACAAGGACCTCACACCCTTTGAACAGACCTACATGCCACTATATATTTACCACCTCTATATATACTTAAATTTTCTTTTAACAAGCTATAAGCTTATAACCCATTTCACTACTTCTTATAAATAAAAAATAAGATGTACCAATTAAATATCGGGTGAAATATGAGACTAACAAAATGATAAAAAAAAGATGACAAGCAAAAATGAATAGTTATAATGTTACTATATATAAAACAAAAATATGACAGAGGGGATAAGAAATAATAACACTAAATGTATTATATTTTGTCCACACTTTAATTTCAACTTTCCAAGAATATAACCTATTATATTGCACATGTTCAATGACTCGTTTTTGTATTCATTTATTTCTATTTTATAAGAATCAAAGATTATATATATATATATATATATATATATATATATATATATATATATATATATATATATATATTGTAACTCCCTGTATAATATTTATCTAGAATAATATCATACAAGTGTTTTTATTTGGTACTGACACATCATAAGTGCCTAATGACGTAGTTCACATACTTGTCCATTTCTAAAACATAAATACAACATGGCACAAGTCATGGAAACTAGCCAAAACAAAATAAAACTAAGATCAATATACAATATTCCTCATTGTACAAGAAAATATAATAATACACAGCGGACTAAGCTTCACTAAGCTTCTCTTGAAACATCCGAGCATCGCCCCACTAGTAAATCGAACCTGCAAGTACCTGAAATATAGCAACTATAGTGGGGTGAGATACATCAAATCTCAGTGAGTTCCCTATCTTATAAGTCCTCTCGGCTTTACAAGGTTCTATCAATCCTAACTCAAGTCAAGGGGAAGGGAAAAATGACCTTGAGTGCACTATCTCACAATCTTACACTATATGGAAACATGTCATGAGTTCATCAACTCGCAATAACACACGAAGGGAATTACGTCCTGAGCCTGTTAACTCAAGAATCCCTCTAATCGATAACCATGCCAAGGCATCCCCTATTCCCGTCCTCTTCTACGTCTAGAAGTCGACCCGGGTCATGGATCCTCGCAACCTACTTGACATACGAATGGATTCGGGTTCTACGGGCCTTATACCGTTATGAACCGTCACTTTACACGGGCCTTATACCGTCAGAAGCATTCACCCCACGGGCGCCATTCGTAAAGCACGGGGAATCAAACCTGCCAAGTAGTCGTGCATATGTTTCAGAGGAGCTCGAGACCCATGAAATGCACTAAAAGAACCGGTTATGATTACGTGATCACACACAAAAACGTGATTGTATTCGAATATCACAAGGTCATAATGCCTTATCACAACCACAAAGGGTTAACACACATGTTCCATACTAGTGTTTATTCATTCTATGTCATTCCACACTTTCCTACATTGTTTACGGTAATAATCCTCACTCTACCTATTTCGTACTTTAACATGCATATTCACTTATAATCATGTTACACAGTCAATAGGATAGGCAAGACATGTCATAATAGCATAGTAGAATAAAGTATAACAATTAAAACATAATTATATCACTTTTGGAACTTTCTCGATTATTTAATCGGTCGGTAAAACCGACATCTTTTACCGTCATCATAAAGATTAATTCTATATTTTTCTATCGATATCAAGAACACTCAAATAGGATAAACGGGTCAAAAGTTATGAATTTTAAAAGAAAAGGGAACATTTGAAAAAGTCCCAGGAGTGCCCGGCGCTTTTAAATTTTGCCCGGCGCTTTCCCTTTTGCCTCTCGCTTTGCCCGGCGAAGCAGAGGCGTAACAACTCTTACAAAACTTGGAAAGTTACAGGGGTGTTACACAGCTGTGCCTCCCAAGCATCGCCCGGCGAAGCAGAGGCATTTTTATAATTTTTCTTGGTGGATTTTTATTTCGCCCGGCGCTTTTCACAGAATCATAATTTTCTGCTGCGTTTTAAGGGTTCCAACCGCCCCAAAATCCATTATTTCCTAACCAAATCATTCCCAAACATCAAAACAAGTATCAACAATTAACCACATGCATTATATGACTACTCTACGCAATTTATATCGAATTTCATCTGTTAGATTTCATTTTCTCTCAAATCTAACCTAAGTCCAAAACTTATATTTCTCGACTTAGAGTGTCTAACTAGAACCCACCTGATACACGAAGAGGAGTTTGAAGAAATTGATGATGATCCATGAGCTTTTTCCAAGCTTTCCCTCTTTCTCTTCTTCTTTCTCTCTTCCTTCTCTTCTTCCTCTTTTCTTCTTCTTTTCTTCTTCTTCTTTCTATCTTTTTCTTTCTTTCTTAATATATATATATATATATAAACCATTATTATATAATATAAATCCAATAGGGTAAAATATCTCCAATTGATATTTTGTCGTCTCAACCAATTGATCAATTATTAGAGTTACCTTAAAATACTTTTTTGAAGTAATAATTAATTGATCTCTTCAGAGTTCATTAGTTGCTCTATTGATCCCAATTGATAATACTTAAAGTACTTAGAGGATTCCATTAATCCAATTTACCAAGGATAGAGCACATAGATGCTCATCTGATCTCATATGATATCCAATTGAGCATTTAGATAATACGGGGTATTACACTCTCCCCCCCTAAAAATTGAAATTCGCCCCCGAATTTCCTCTATTCGGCCATAATCACAACTTGCATCATTGTCTTAATTCCACATTCAACTTTACTTCCGTTAAACTTTTTGAAGCATTCGAATTCCAACTTGATTCCACAGACCAAAACTCCATATTTTCACAATTTAACAACTTCACGTCCTTAATCATACTCTTGTTCCAATATTGGGTTAACTTCAAACTTTTCTTTTCCAAATCCATCTGTTGTTTCCTTACTAAAACACTTAGTCGTATCTTACTTCAGAAAGAATGCACCATTTCTATATTCCTCTACCGACTCACCACAAGACCGTAACATCTTATCCCAAGGTAGAACAACAACACTCAACACATCTTCGCGATGTAATTCGTTGATTTCTTAACTTTAGGTAATCAACGACGATTTATATTTCCATAACTTCCAACGTCCAAAACCACTTAATTATTATTAAACGACTTCTTTACCAGTTCCATCTGGTCTGATGCTGTACATTCTACTCACTAAATCCAATATTTCCTTCCTTTCGTATCACACCAAAAGGTAACACACTTAGAACAAAATCTTCTTATTTCCAATCTTACAATCAATTTCTCCTCTGATTCTTATAAATCCGACTGAGCCCCTTTCGTTTGTCACCTTCCACTGCGCAACTCCAATCCTAACACTGGAACACCACGAACTCTTAGGCACTACCAATTAGCTATCAGTCCACGGAGAACACACTTATCCACTGAGGTCCTCACTAACCAACGGTACACGAACTTACTAACGTCCAAAGGTAGAACAATTTCCTCACCAACACACAATATACAAACATCGGTCCAACACTCTCCAGACGATAAAGACACGGGAGTTACATTGTCGCAATCATAACATAAACAACTCCAAATTCATTCAAAATTCGAATAATTCATCCAGAAGTAGTTTAATAACCTTCAGTTCTGGTTACCACATTCCAAATCAATTATCCTTACGGTTTTTCCGACTTACTCAAGATCCCTTGCTGATTCGAGATCTCAATCAAATACCAATGTAAAACCAACATAGAACTATAATCATAAACGAGTCACTACTTATCAAAACTTAAACCGTCCAGAACAAAATCGTGAGTTTCCATACCACTCACCAATTTACGTACAACCCTCCACATACAGCAACACTTCGAAGACTATGCCACGCTTCTCAGTTGAATCCACTTTCCTTAATCGTTCTGTTCCATAACGATCCAAGTTATATGCTTAACTTCGGAACGTCCAATTCTTACTCGTACTTGGAAGGATCACTTCCAAACTTCCTACTTCTGTTTAAGGTACAACTGTACACATCTGGTACCACTCTCACGGTCTAAATCTGATGCCATGTACTCACGGGAGACAACAATTACTAACTCTGACCCACCGCTCATAACTTGCTCATACCATAATTACACCTCAAAATATATTCCTTGCAAGATCAATACTTCGTGAGTATTTTCTAACTTCGTCCTTAAGACTCTCAACAGTACTGATAATAGTACACTTAAGACTTTCTCACCCTCAACATGATTCATAAGATTACTTCCTCGAAGTCAAATTCTTTTGTCATCTAAACAGATGACCGACTAAGTAACACCCTTTCCACAAGTTCCGATTTCAAAATACAATTTCGTCTTTCATTAACTTGCAATCCAGTTCTCTACTCGCACAATACCCTCCAAACGGAGCAACATAAGGTAACAAAAAGCAGATGATGGTCTCTAAGGGATTTCACAACTTACACACATGCTAATCAATTACCCGTCTGAGATTACTCGGTTAACTCCTCCAAATTCAGCGTAAAACACCATTCTCGCACGTGTTAAATGGTTAACCCCATTGTTAATTGGTTAACACTGCTGCAGAAACAAAACCAGTTTCCTCTTACTTCAAAGCCATACCTACTCCACCCATCAATCCAATTTGTTCTAACTTGAAACATTATTCTCAACTCGTAGCTTCTTGACTTATTTTACATTCACTAACCATGATCCACTCAAGGTAAAACCGACAAAATCAAAACATGCAGACGACACACCCCAACCAATTGATAAGGCAAAAATTCCAAATTCTGATGCGGTCACACCACAAAACTTCGGCGGGATAGTTCATTCTCTATTCAAACAAATACATTAGCGAAAAGCCAATAACAACGACATACTAGGGTTTAAGCCACAACTCATGCTTGATTCGTCCATAAGCAAAACTCAACACACAACCATCATACGGTACCACAAAGCGATGGACATCTCATATTAAACATACCACCTTATTCTCTCACTTAAACTCCTTGGTGAGAAATAAAACAACAATGTTCTTAGTCCAACAAAAAGTAGATTCCAAATATTCCGATTATTCACAAATACAGAAGTTTCTCTATACTTGAAAATAAATCTGGGTAATGTATCCTCTTGAAGAACCATTCCATCACTTCGTACACACTAACTGGGATTACTTACCCTTCACTATCCATTGAACATCCCACGTACATCAAATTACGAAATGGAAAATTCACAACCGACAATTCTCATCAATTATTTACATAACCCTTCTGGTATAAACCATTCCATGATTTACACTTAGTTCGTAAAAAATCCTGTTTTGCTTCTCGTTGTGTTACCATAATATTGCTTCTTAAAATACAATATTCACTATTCCACCAAGTACATCCTTCACACGTAACTCAAAAATAAGAATCCATCACGTACACTTGTGACTACGGTGCTACCCTTACGCTTGTCCTTAATACCAAATGTAGCTTCCTCAGTTTAGTTCGTACTACTAGGGTTCACATAGGCGAACCATCCGCGATTACACTTCCTTAATTATAGGTTCATCAATACTTTAATAACCCTATAGCACGCTCGTCCAAAAGTACATTCCGTTGTCACTTTCTATTAACATAATACCTTATACTGTTCATTGGGTAATTTAACAATTCCAAATTGGTCTCTTATTGAAAACAGAAATCCTGATGTATCATCTCGAATTTAATCTCTCTTCATAACTGAAGATACACAATTCATCTCCTACTCTTCGTCCGGCGCACCCTTGTTCCACTTGAAGCATGTAACACATCCTTGTGTTCCTTCTCACGCTTCTCTACTACTTTAGGTTCCCATGAATGCCAAACTTCCTTAACTCTCAACTTTTAACCAGTCCTAAGAGATTTTTCCGAACACATTCTTTAAGGTACTCTCGTCCATTAAAGATACCATAGCTACCTTAGAAACTGAAGCACCAATACTTATCTCACTTCCGGACCTTACGCCACGCGTTCCATAAAACAACTTTTCTTTTTCACGGAATGAGATTACTTGAAATCCTAATCCACACTAGTGGTCAATCCAGCTCCACTAGCGACTTTACATATTCCTTGATACTTTATCCAATTGTCTAATAGAGAACCTTAACTTTTGGACTCCATCAATTCCAAAGATTGCTTAACCACACGTCGCTTTTTAGTTGCATGCTACTCACAGCACAACCTTTACTAAGACCTCTACTGAGCTAACCAAAACTCCTCACTACTAACTCTTGGCTTGAGCCTTCCCTCACAGCACAAGTTCCGACAACACTTCGGAGTCCTCGTGGTCGCTCAACCATGATTCTACCTATCACATACATAGTATTAGGTTGATCAGACCCAACACTACATAGTATGATATTAAGTTTCATGATGGTAAGACACACTTAAGAGGCAGGAATAGATTTACTTATGATGTTTCAAGGCTAGGTCGAGAATACGACCTGCTCTGATACCAACTGTAACTCCCTGTATAATATTTATCTAGAATAATATCATACAAGTGTTTTTGTTTGGTACTGACACATCATAAGTGCCTAATGACGTAGTTCACATACTTGTCCATTTTAAAAACATAAATACAACATGGCACAAGTCATGGAAACTAGCCAAAAATAAATAAAACTAACATCAATATACAATATTCCTCATTGTACAAGAAAATATAATAATACACAGCGGACTAAGCTTCACTAAGCTTCTCTTGAAACATCCGAGCATCGCTCCACTAGTAAATTGAATATGCAAGTACCTGAAATATAGCAACTATAGTGGGGTGAGATACATCAAATCTCAGTGAGTTCCCTATCTTATAAGTCCTCTCGGCTTTACAAGGTTCTATCAATCCTAACTCAAGTCAAGGGGAAGGGGAAAATGACCTTGAGTGCACTATCTCACAATCTCACACTATATGGAAACATATCATGAGTTCATCAACTCGCAATAACACACGAAGGGAATTACGTCCTGAGCCTGTTAACTCAAGAATCCCTCTAATCGATAACCATGCCAAGGCACCCCCTATTCCCGTCCTCTTCTACGTCTAGAAGTCGACCCTGGTCATGGATCCTCGTAACCTACTTGACATACGAATGGATTCGGGTTCTACGGGCCTTATACCGTTATGAACCGTCACTTTACACGGGCCTTATACCGTCAGAAGCATTCACCCCACGTGCGCCATTCGTACAGCATGGGGAATCAAACCTGCCAAGTAGTCGTGCATATGTTTCAGAGGAGCTCGAGACCCATGAAACACACTAAAAGAACCGGTTATGATTACGTGATCACACACAAAAACGTGATTGTATTCGACAATCACAAGGCCATAATACCTTATCACAACCACAAAGGGTTAACACACATGTTCCATACTAGTGTTTATTCATTCTATGTCATTCCACACTTTCCTACGTTGTTTACGGTAATAATCCTCACTCTACCTATTTCGTACTTTAACATGCATATTCACTTATAATTATGTTACACAGTCAATAGGATAGGCAAGGCATGTCATAATAGCATAGTAGAATAATGTATAACAATTAAAACATAATTATATCACATTTGGAACTTTCTCGATTATTTAATCGGTCGGTAAAACCGACATCTTTTACCGTCATCATAAAGATTAATTCCATAGTTTTCTATCGATATCAAGAACACTCAAATCGGATAAACGGGTCAAAAGTTATGAATTTTAAAAGAAAAGGGAACATTTGAAAAAGTCCCAAGAGTGTCCGGCGCTTTTAAATTTTGCCCGGCGCTTTCCCTTTTGCCTCTCGCTTCGCCCGGCGAAGTAGAGGCGTAACAACTCTTACAAAACTTTGAAAGTTACAGGGGCGTTACACAGCTGTGCCTCCCGAGCATCGCCCGGCGAAGCAGAGGCATTTTTATAATTTTGCCTGGCGAATTTTTATTTCTCCCGGCGCTTTTCACAGAATCATAATTTTCTGCTACGTTTTTAGGGTTCCAACCACCCCAAAATCCATTCTTTCCCAACCAAATCATTCCTAAACATCAAAACAAGTATCAACAATTAACCACATGCATTATATGACTACTCTACGCAATTTATATCGAATTTCATCCGTTAGATTTCATTTTCTCTCAAATCTAACCTAAGTCCAAAACGTATATTTCTCGACTTAGAGTGTCTAACAAGAACCCACCTGATACACGAAGAGGAGTTTGAAGAAATTGATGATGATCCAAGAGCTTTTTCCAAGCTTTCTCTCTTTCTCTTCTTCTTTCTCTCTTCCTTCTCTTCTTCCTCTTTTCTTCTTATTTTCTTCTTCTTCTTTCTATCTTTTTCTTTCTTTCTTAATATATATATAAACCATTATTATATAATATAAATCCAATAGGGTAAAATATCTCCAATTGATATTTTGTCGTCTCAACCAATTGATCAATTATTAGAGTTACCTTAAAATACTTTCTTGAACTAATAATTAATTGATCTCTTCAGAGTTCATTAGTTGCTCTATTGATCCCAATTGATAATACTTAAAGTACTTAGAGGATTCCATTAATCTAATTTACCAAGGATAGAGCACATAGATGCTCATCTGATCTCATATGATATCCAATTGAGCATTTAGATAATACGGGGTATTACATATATATATATATATATATATAAAAGAATGGTAAAGTTATATTAGAATGTGAGAATGAATAAGAATCATCAAATTTAAAAAGAAAATATTGAGATTAAATCGTGGTTTTCACAAAATCGTATGTCATTATGAGGAAAGAGAAATCATTTATCAAATTTTATAAATATCTTTTAACCTCAACCTTTCCTTTTTAAATCTAATGGTTCTTATTCATTCTTACATTCTCATATAATTTACCAATTCTCACTAGATATGCCCCATATATATATATATATATATATATATATATATGAGAATGAATCTGGACCATTGAAAGAGTCATCTACTCGTGCGTTCGCACTGGTCGCGCAATTTCTTGATAAATAGTAAATAAATATCATATAGTGATGGTCAAGAAAGATATATAATAGATATAAAAAATAAGTAGTCTCGGCCCGTCGGAAATGTATATTTTAGTAGAAAAATCACTAAATTAATTAAGTAGTCATCTACACGTGCATTCCCACGCATCGCACATTGTTGTTATAAATACTATATAACTAAAATATATTGATGGTTAATAAATGTATACAAAAAATACACAAATAAAAAATATTTTAAATTATGAATGTCAGATAAATACTAATTTAATCTACTCGCAAGTTCGTACCGGTCGCGCAATGTCGTTATATATAGTAAATAAATATAGTAGAGTGATGGTTAAGAAATTTATATATAAAATATATACAAATTAAGTAGTCTTGCTTCGTCAAAATTGTATATTTTAGTAGAAAAATAAATAAATAAATTATGTAGTTACCTACTCATGCGTTCACACGGGTAGCACAAAATTGTTGTAAATAGTAAATAAATAAAATAGTGTTGGGTAGTAAATGTATATAAAATACACATTCAATTAAACCTCATTATATATAATATTTGTGAAAATATTTTAAGAACTAATCTATAAAAATGTCATCTTCGTAATTTAATGCAACTTTTACGCCATCAACATAAAATAATTATTTTTTATTTTATAGTGTGGTATGTGCTTAGTTCTAAACAAATATTTAATAAAATAATAATTAAAATTAAAATTATTTTATTTTATTTTATTAAAAATTGATTTATAAATAGGTTACAAATCACATGCATAATGAGTTAGTTGTGGATTACATTGCATACATATTTTCATATGTAGTTGATTGTTCATGATGTTATTTCTTGGTTGCGAATACGTGCATGTTGTTATGAATGGGTGTGAGACTATCTTGTTGTTGATTGTGTAATGAATGTGTGCTTGTTGTATGTTCTCTACCTTATCATTATTTATACTGTTTATATTGATTGTTGTTTTTCACCCCCTTTGCTTCATGTTGTTCACCATGTACATTTTGTCGATACTTAGGAGTGATCCTTGTTGTTGTGTGTTGGAAGGTGGCTTGTTGGAGCTACTCTTCGCTCTCATTTTACTCGCTTTATATACATTAGTGGGTTGTGCTCTGATCGTGGAACATCGGGGACTAGATTTATGATGTTGTTTAAAGTTGATGTTTTTTTGTGTTTTGGAGTTTATAACTTATTTATGAAGTTGTGTTGAAAAATGTCTTTCTGTTGCGTAGTTTCAAATAATTTTATGTGTTTTTGAAGGATTGTCATTGGTGACACCTTGAATTACCCATTAATGCTTTATTTATAAGTTTTGGGGATTAGGGTGTTACAGTCTAGTTGGGAGCTCGGCATTAGCGTAGACACCTGTCAGTTGGGCGAGACTCGTCTCCTTCCCCAACGCGATGTCTGTCAGCCTGTCACCAAGGGTGACAGACGTCATCGCGCACCAGTATGCGATTCCTATGTTTTTCATACATAAAAAACATGTATCCCCGAATTTACGTCCCATGACAGTCCCAATGCTCAAACTTCGATTATATAATAATCCCTCGACTATTTTTTCCCTTATTTTTTCTCAAATATCATTTTTTACCCCCTATATTTTATTAATTTTCTTAACTAACTCATAATTTCTTAAATAACCTCAGCTCGTTATTTTATTAAATATTACCGTCGTTTTTTCCCAATATTTAAATTATTTCTACAACAATATCATTGCATCTACTTTATATTTTTCTAAATAATAATACATTAATGATCATGCTAAACACCATAAATCGAATAAAAATCTAATTTAAAATTTTGGGGTTTTACAACTCTCCCCTACTTATTGATTTTTTTCCTTGAAAATTTACTTGTGAAGAACAAATATGGATAAGACTTCTTCGTCTGGTTCTCTAGCGCTAAAGTCACACTACCCTCAATGGATACTCTCCTCATAACCTTAACCAAAGGGATTTCTTTACCCCTTAAGTACTTTACCTTTAGATCTTCAATTTGCAATGGTGATGTTTCATAAGTTAGGTTATCTCTTATTTTTCACATCATCTAATCGAATCACATGAGATGGGTCAGGAACATACTAACGTAGTTGAGAGACATGGAAGACAATATAGAGGTTTGAGAGAGACGGGGGTTATGCAACTTGGTAGGAAACTTAGCCGACTCTTTTAAGGATTCTATAAGGGACAATTTAGCATAAAGCTTCTTCTCTTTCAATACTTGCAATACAATTCGTAAATGCTCAACATGCTCTTCTTCCGACTTAGGGAAAATTAGAATGTCATCAATAAAAATCACCACAAATCGATCCAAGTCAGTGTGAAAGATTCGGTTTATATACCCCATAAACACGCCAGGTGCATTAGAAACGCCAAACATCATTACCAAATACTCGTAATGTCCATACCGAGTCCTAAAAGCCGTCCTCTGAATATCTTCGTCTTTTACTCGAATATGGTGATAACCCAATCTCAAATCAATTTTTATAAACACACGTGCACCCACCAACTGATCCATCAAGTCATCTATTATTGGAAGTGGATACTTGTTCTTAATTGTCACTTTATTCATCTGCCTGTAATCCACACACAACCTCATACTACCATCTTTCATCTTTACCAACAACACCGAAGTTCCCCAAGGTGATACACTTGGTCTCACAAATTTCTTTTCCATAACTCTTCTAATTGCTCTTTCTACTCTGCTAACTCTGATGCTGACATCTTGTATGGTGCCATAGAAACAGGTCTACTACTAGGGACAAGATCAATAATAAACTCCACCTCTCTCCTGCGACACATGACAAATATCATCTGGAAACACACCTGGAAATTCACGCACTACCTGCAACTTATCAATTACAGTTTGACTCTCCACAGATAAGGATGTAAACAATGCAAGCACTTAAGCCTCCTCTTCCAAAAGCTTTCCCAACTCTCTAACAGACAAGAAACCAACTTTTTCCTCATCATCAGGAGCAAGAAACCACACCGACTTGTTATAACAACTAATATGAACATGATTAAACTCCAACAAGTTCATTCCAAGAATAACATCAACTGTTACAATGAAAGGCAAACCCTGCCCATCCTTAGGAAACACGTCAGGATACTTAACACACCACTGGCCCATCTCTAGTCAAAACACCACATTCCCCTTCACCAGGAAGCGAACAACGATAACACCTGATCATCTTCCCTCCAGGATTGTGCCATTTTGCTAACCTACACTATCCTTGAATCCGACCTCCATTCGGGTTCAGGAACAACACAACATTCTCAAAACAGTTGAAGTAGCCAACACAACGCTCTCGCATGCAGCAACACGATATCCAATCTCTCTACAGTTGTAATATCCATGATAAGTAGATGCTTCTCCCCCTACTCGCTTCATTCCCAACATGCAAATGGAAAACAAAACAAGAATCGACAGTGTTTTCACACACGTTCCACATATTAGGGAACAACCACATTTAAGCAAATTGGTCGGACGGACAGACCTGCTCTGATACCACTAATGTAACACCCCAAATATACCCCACACGTTTAATTTAAAATCAGAGTAAATTAAAACATTTTATATTTAGGATGTCACACAATTCAACACAATCAGCTGCTCATAAATTATATTACGTAACACATGCAAGTATTTAAAAATTATTTAAAATCACTAAAACAACTCAACGTGTCTTAATTTCAAAACTTTATTGAAATAGCAGAAGCATCAAAATAAGCAGTTATTCAAAGCATAATTATTCTTTATAATAACATAAATAATAATTATTCTAGAGATATACAAAAATCTCCATCAACTCAACATAAGACAACATTCCCAAACTCCGGTGTTACACATCAGAGCAGACGCTGACACTAAAGGGAAAATAGAAGACTTCATCTTCTACTTACTTCAACTCCTCTACTGCGAGTTATCTGTAAGATGCCCATGTAAAGACAACATTCAAACAGAAGGGGTGAGAGATCATAAATAAAGTATGATAAAAAGGCAAGCATTAGACTTCTCATGCATAAACACCCATTCCACAACATACAACCCTACAACAACAGTTACAACCGACATGACAACAAATCCAATACAACAACAACAAACACAACAATAATTCAATGCAATAAGACTCACAACTCGACTCAATGCAATAAGACTCACAACCCGACCCCTATTTCAGGATCACAATTCCCATCGTAATTTCCTTAATGTCGCTCACACCCCATATAGGCACACGTTTAGTGATCTCTCACACCCCCACATGGGTAAATGAATCACCGTGATCGCTCACACCCCACATGGGCACACTCTCACCTCAACAACAACAACAACGATACGATTCCACAATTAGAATCCAGATAAGACGCTCACACCCCACATGGGCACACGATTTATCACACAACTCATGCAACCATGAAATGCATGACAACAACAACAACGACCATCTAAACAATCTAATATGCTACTATAGGCCAGCAATACCAACATGCCAAACAGTTCAGCAGCAACGACATATAACATGGAAAGCATCCAGAAGGTATTTAAAATCATATCACACCACAAAAAAATGATAATAATGCGTTCAACATCAACAAAAAGAAAAATCATTCAACTTCTGCTATTGAAACTATTTTTAGATTAAAGTTCGTCAGGCCAACTTTCCGACGCTTCAAACGACACTCGAATCGGACTCCCGGAACAAAAGTTATGAATTTTAGAAGGTTTTTCAAAAAATGCCAATGGCGTAATCGATTACCACAATTCCCGTAATCGATTACGCCTTTGAAAAGGCCAAAAATGCCATTTTTAGTTGGCGTAATCGATTACCACAAACACCGTAATTGGTTACGCTTTCAAAAAATCCAAAAATGCAATTTTTTAGGCAGCGTAACCGATTACGCCCAAAACGGTAATCGATTACGGTGCGACCAGAATTACTTTTTCAGCCACTTATCATACAAAATCACTTTTGAACCCTCCCAAAACTTCATTTTTTATTATAAATCGTTTGGAACATGTTTTAACACGAAAAAGTATTTTTTTAAAGTCCTAAACCCCAAATCTTTTTCATCAAAAATTGCTCATGACTTTGTTCCGACTCTGACTAGCGATCACAACAACCCACAACATCAAGCAATGAAATTAATCAATTCAACAACATCAACAATGCAACAGTTTCATCAACTACAACAATTCTAACAATAAGATACAAAATTCATCAGATTTAACCAAACTCCACAAAACCAACATCAATTAACCATCAATTAAAGAATTAACAACAACAACAATTTCATCAATTTCATCAACAATTACAATCCCAACATCAACATACAACGATCAACGGAAACAATCAATTCAACAAATACCATTCCATCGAAATTACGAAAAACAAGAAGAGAAATACAAAACCTACATGAAAGAATCTACCCACAATTATCATCATACTAACCCTTAGCTAGTTAGAACCCCACCCTTACCGTAGAGTTCTTTGCGATGATTTTCTTTTCCTCGACAATGGAGTCTCTTCTACCTTCTCCTGAACCCTAACCTTTCTTCGCCCTTTTCTCACTTTTCACGATCTGACAAAAACTCTTCTCAACTTTCCCTTTTCTATTATATATTATTATTATTATTATTATTATTATTATTAATCTTCCACAAATTAAATAATAATAATAATATTCCCTAATTATTTAAATTAGTAATACTCAACTAATATTACTACTATTATTTTAATTATCCACTCTCACCACACCACTAAGTTTTAAGCAATTGGTCATACACCCCTCACCCTTAGAGTCTATAATTCTAAGGTCACTACCCCCTTACCACGTATCCCAACACATCAAATACACCGATAACACATAAATACACACAACATCACATAATTTTAATTACGAAAAAATAATTAAAATAAAATGGGGCGTTACCCAAAACATGGATAACTTTTCAAAGTTGGCTGCATAGTCAGCTACAGGCATGTTACCCTGCTTCAGGTCCAAGAATTCAATTTCCTTACGGTTACGAATATCTGCTAGAGAGTACTTGTCAAAAAAACTCTTGCTTGAAATTATCCCAAGTAATAGAAGTACCAGTGGCCTTCAATCTTTGGCGGGTATTCTCCCATTAGTGCTCCGCTTCTTCAGACAACATGTGAGGTCCAAACAACACCTTATGATAATACGTAGATGCCATGACCTTGGAAAATTTTCTCAATTTCTTGAATCCAAGTATGGGCACCTTTAGGATTGTATCTTCCCTTGAACGTATGCGGACTACTCTTTTGGAATTTTTCTAGCCCACGAAACTCATCAGCCCATCCATTCTGATTTTGATAAGATTTTTGGTTAGCTAGCAAGGCCTGATTAATCTGGGCTATCACCTGAGTTATTGTCTGAGAGCATCAACAATCACAAATCATTTCTACCAGTCATTTCCTCCTACAAAACTAGCCGTAAAGAAGTTAACTCGTTTTAAACAGTAAATCAACTAGCGGATAAAGGAATACATAAAAAAATAGTGTTAACACACATGTTGTAACACCCCGTTTTGTCCGATTTATTTAATCGAGTCGATTTAATTATTTTCATTTTTATATTATTTTATTCTTGACTTTTATTTGACAATATATTATTTTTCATCGTTATTATGTTTTATCGCGTTTTGAGAGCGTTTGCGAGATATTTGAGCTGAGGGGTAAAATAGTCTTTTTAGGGGTTTAGATATTTGTTATTATAAGAAAAAGAGAGAAAAGAAAGGGAAAGGAAAGAAAGAGAGAAAAAAAAGGAAAAGGAGAGGAAAGAAATGGAGAAGAGGAAAAGAGGTGGAAATCGACATAGCTCCGTTTCAAGCACGATTAATCGGGTAAGGGTGAGAAGTTCCGATTATATTTCGATTGTATATGTATATGTATGTATTTGTTTGAATGTTTGGTTGAAAAATATATGTTTTCCATTTGGTTGAATTTGTGAACAATTGATTAGAATCGATGTTTTCACGGTTGGAATGCGATATAAATGTTGTAGAATACTTGTTGATTATGTTGGAACATGTTTTGGTTGTTCTAGTATGAATTGGAAGGGTTTGAGAGGGGGGGGGGGGGGGGGGGGAATGAGGGATTTTGGCCCCAAATGACCTATATTGACGCTGCTGCGAATTCTGGGTTTCGCGGGTTCGCCTAGCGAACCACAGTGAAGGACCGGGCGAATATTCACCTAAAGGTTCACCTAGCAAACTTTACATTGGTTTTCCTCTTCCTTGGTTCACTAGGGTTCGCCTAGCAAATACTGGAGCGAAGTGGCAGATTTTTCTATTTTGTTTTCTTCAAAACTTTCAAACCGTAAGTCCGTTTTGGTCGCCGTTCGAAGCGTTGGAAAGCTAATAAAATATTATTTCTATTTAAAATAGTTTGGAGGGAAGTAGATGATTTATTTAAGTCATGGTTTTGTAAAAGTGTTGGGTTGTCGGGTTTTTATCGCGTTAAATTCGCGTGGTCAGTGTTTTACTGTGTGTTGTGCTATTGTTATACGACGCAGAGCTTTTATGTGGTTTATATGATGTAGAAGCATGTGATAGGTTGTTGTAATTGTTGTGGCCTTATGGCACAATACATGGTTGAATTGAATTACAAATGTACGTTATTATGAATGTTCTTGTGGGTAGCCTTCATGGCGTGAATCCTAGTGTTGTGAGTATCATTGTATGATTGTAGGATTGTTGTGGTTGATGGTGAGTAATTCTTGATGTGAATTGATATGAGTGTATATGCTAAAATGCTAATTGTTGTGGTTTGTGGATTATGATGAAATGCATTGTTTATGTGAAATTCAATGTGTGTTATTTGGTGGCCGTATGGCAAGTAAAGGCATTGTTTGAATTTATTTCCAATGCATGATTATTGATGTTGAGATGGTTCACATGGTTATATATGTATATGCATTTGATTTTCATGAGTCATTGTATGCCAAGCATCATGATATGCATTCTTGTGATGTTGTGTGCCCTAGTGGATGTGAGTGACTAAACGATTCCAGAGGGAATCTGCTGTAACGGTCGTGTGCCTTATACAAAGAGGACCTAAAGCGACATTATAGACGATCGTGTGCCTTATACAAAGAGGACCTAAAGCGATCGGATTGTGTGCCTTATACAAAGAGTACCTAAAGCGATCCATAAATGTCGCATGCCTTATACAAAGAGGACCTAAAGCGACGGGGAACATCGTTTGCCCGACGGGGAGTTACACTAAGTAACAAGCGATGATTCCAATAATTCCTGAGTGAATTAATGATGAGAATGATGGATGGATTGGTACTGCATTGCATTGCATAGAGTCGTTGTGTCGGTCTCTGTGCATTTTCATAAATCATGAATGGATTGATTATGTGTGGGAAATTGTGAATTGATTGATTATGTGTCGAGCTTGTGATAACATTGGTGAATTGATATGCATTTGTAATAAATGCATTGGTTATGGATGATGTGTTTTATGTATAGATATATGCTATATTTTGTGGGGATGTTGTACCTTATAATGATTGTATTAATTATCTATGATATGCTATATATGAATATATGTGATGTGGTGGTGTGTTTCCATATGTCATAACTTTGGTAGGCCTTATGTGTGAATATGCGATTATGCTGGTATAATTGATATATGCTATGTGGTTGGATTATTAGGAATATGTTATGTATCTGTGGCATGCTACATGTATTAGTATGTGATGCTTGTAGTGAGAATAATTATGCATGTGAATTTATATGTGTTACATATTATTATGCAATCTTGATTTAGTTGTTATTTCTCACCCTTCTGCTGTGGTTTGTTGCTCTATGAGGCAATTGCATATTAGTATCTTGGAGGCTTTTGTAAAGAGTAGTTCTCCATGCTTTTGTCGGTTTGTCTGCTCTGATACGTAACACGGGAGTCGGGGAACGCTTTTGTTATATATGTATACATTTGCTGGATCTATTTTGTATTACCTTTGTATGAATATTTTGATGTTATAAAACAATTTATTTTGTACAACAAGTCAGTTATGGATCTTTCCGCTTTATTCCATAATTGAACTTTCCTTTTGTTGGAAAAAGTTTCCCTTTTATGTTTATTCCATTTTGTGTTATGTATCAAACATTTATGAGCAGGTGGATTATGTTTCTCTCAAATGTGACATCCTTATTTCTGTCTGAGAATAAATTTTTATTTACTCTGATTTATTTATGTATTATTTAGCGCGATGGGAATTAGGGTGTTACATTAGTGGTATCAGAGCCTAGTCGGTCCGTCCGGCCAAGTTGTTGAGTTAGTTGGTGTGACAGTTGAATACTGTCGATGTTGTTTGTTCCTTAGTATGTGATATGTATGTGAAACACTGTCAGTACTTTCTGGTTTTTCTAATTCCTTTGTCTGCAGGATTTAGAATGAGATAAGTGGGGGAGAAGCTGGTGCTTCTCCAAGTTGCTTCAGGTGTGGAGCATTGGCTCAGTGTGCCGTTGGTTGCAAGAGTGTAAGTGTTGTTTGGACAGTGTTGTTCCCGGTTCCAGAGGGATTGCGGAGGTAAGGTTTATGTCGACTAAGGATTTGTGCCTTAGGTAGTTGTGTGCACAAGGTGCAAGAAATGCTATTATAGTTTGGTAAAGATGGTTCATGCCCCATCATGGTTGTCGGTTGTCTATTGAAAAATTGAGGAACTGATCACCCTTAATCTCTTGTTGATAGTAGACGAAATTATGTTGGATGGAGTAGACGTGTCTTTCCGACCTTGATAGTGTGTACAATGAATTGTTTGGAATTAAGAAAATGATTAAGGATTATTTTGTTGAGTTGATGAAGATTCTAATATCGGAAGATGAGACGGATTAGAGGTTTTGGTATGTTGGTCCAGTTGGGAGGTCATTGAGAGAGAACGATTGGGTATCGTTAATGGTTGTTCTCAGAGAGTAGAGTGTGAACTCAAATTTAACGAAGGTGAGGATTGGAGGTTTGGATTTGCTAAGTAAGTAGAAGAACTTTTAGGATGTGAGACCAAGATGTTTGTTATATTTGTGATAATAGTGTTCGGAAATTGGCAGGGAAGCCACAGTGATGGGCCATCAGTTGTGCATGGTTTCAGATGTGTTTTTGGATGAAACATTAGTGTGTCGACTTGAAGAGGTCCAGCATGGTTGGTAAGGAAAAGGATGATAGCATGAGGTTGCGTGTTAATCAGTTAGTAATATGGAAACTTGTGGTTGTGTTATGGATAGCTTGAGTTTTTAATTGTGATGAATTGCGAACGATTTAAAGTTCCTTGATGGTATTACTTTTGTTATGGGTTGAGATCTCGTGTCAACAGAAACCTGGAGTGAGTTGGAACCCCGTAAGAAGAATTGATATGAAATGTGGTAACCTGAGATTGTTAAGCTATTTTGGATAAATTGTTTCGAGCTCAGAATGAATTTTTAAGGTTGTAAATGTTATGGTTGTGGAGTATATGAATCGTATCTTCCATACTTGTTTGGATAAGTTTATAGTGATGTTTATTGGATAATATTCTGATTTATTTTAAATCAAAGGATAAGTATGTAGAGTATTTGAGGATTGAGTTACAAGGGTTGAAAGAGAGGGAGTTTTCTGCTAAATTATCGAGTGAGAATTTTGATTGAAAGAGGTTAGTTTCTTGGTTATGTTATTTCCGATGATGGTATTGTTGGGTATCTATCCAAAATAGATGCAGTTCTACATTGAGAAACTCCAAAGTCGGTTAAGGAGATTAGAAACTTTTGGGCTTAGTTGGTGGTTACTGCAGGTTATGGAAGACTTTGCTAAGTTAGTACTTCTGTTATCTTAGTTGACTTGCAAAGGGTGAGTCGTTTGTTTTGGATGTTCGTTGTGAGTAAGTTTTGGTGAGCTGAATTAGAATTTGTCTACGGCTCCAATTTTGATTATGCCTGATCCTAATAAAATGATTATGAAATATTGGGATACGTCCTTGATGAGTGTAGTTAGTGTGTTAATGTGAGAGGGTAAAGTCATTTCTTATGCTTTATGACAATTGAGGATTCATGATTTCATGATGGCTGCGGTTACTTTTGTGTTGAGAATCTGGAGGTATTATTTTGAGGGTTTTAGGTTCAAGATGTTTGGATGGAGAAAATGATGGTTTTGGATGAGTAACAGCGGTGCTGGGATTATGAGTTTTCCATGGTTAGCCTAGCGAACCTGGGGCGAAGTCCAGCGAACAACTTTCGAGGGTTCACCTAGCGAACCCGACAGCGAAGGTCAGCGAATGTTCGCCAACGATGTTCGCCTAGCTAACTTTAGGTAGTTTCAGTTCTGTTTTGTGTTTTTGATCTCGCTGGGAGCTTCGCCTAGCGAAGGCGGAAGCGAACGCTCGCTAGGAGTTCGCCTAGCGAACATGGCAGTTTGTCCCGTTTTGTTTCCTTCATAACTATTGATTTGTAACTCGGAATGAGGCACGGTCGGATGGTTGGAATTCCTGATTAGTTATGACCTTGGCTCGAATTATCCTATTAGTAAAGTTAATGTCGTGCCTGATGAGTTAAGTTGAAAGTTTTTGCATATGTCTGCTTTGATGGTTAAAGAGTGGGAACTTTTGGAAGAATTTAGGGATTTGAGTTTGGTGTGTGAATTGACATCTGATAGCGTGAGGCTTGGTATGTTAAAGGTCACTGATGATTTTCTGTTGACCGTTAGCGAGAAACAGAGGTTGGATGCGAAATTTGTTGAATTTATGACGGTTGGAGATAAAGGTGTGAGGTTGGGTATATTAAAAGTGAACAATGAGTTTTGGAGAATATGAGAAAGAGTTAGACTTTGGACGTGGGATTGATAGTTTTGATGGTCACGAGTAATCAGAGTGTACAACAGAAGCGTGATGTGGCACGATTCGTATATGCGTGTGTGACTTGTAAGAGTGCATAGGTTGAACATTAAAAACATGTAGGAATGATGAGACCATTGGACGTTTCAGAATGGAAGTGTTAGGTGAAAGGTTTAAATATTATTCATGGGCTACTATGTAGATGGATGTTTTGGGTTGTATGTTCGATTGGGGAATCGTAGCATTGTTGTAATAATGTTGTGTGACAAGGATGTTGGTATTGTGGTTATGTGGAAGTTGTTGGAACGATGTTGGGTCGTGGAACTTTATGTTCTTATCTTTGTTGTTGCCTCGTTTCCATTGTGATGGTTCAAGTGCAAGTAGCTAATCCCCATGTGGGAGATTAGGGGAGTCTTACCTGGGTGTTGGTAACATGGTTTTCTTTGAGTCGTGGGTTAGTCGTCAAGTGCATTGTGTGGGCTTTGCATCTTGTCGTTGTTGTTATTACCGTTGTCGTGTCGTTGTAGTAGTTATTGTTAGCGAGGTGGTTTGTCAGTTTGTGTTATTTGTGGTGTGCCTTTTGTTGGCATGATAGTTTGTTAGTCGGATGCGAGAGTATTATCCGGAGTTATTCGTATCAGTATATTTTTGAGGACGAAAACGTCTAAGTGGGAGAGAATTGTAACGCCCCGTTTTGTACGATTTATTTAATCGAGTCGATTTAATTATTTTTTGTTTTTATATTATTTTATTCTTGACTTTTATTTGACAATATATTATTTTTCATCGTTATTATGTTTTATCGCGTTTTGAGAGCGTTTGCGAGATATTTGAGCTGAGGGGTAAAATAGTCTTTTTAGGGGGTTTAGATATTTGTTATTATAAGAAAGAAAAAGAGAGAAAAGAAAGGGAAAGGAAAGAAAGAGAGAAAAAAAGGAAAAGGAGAGGAAAGAAATGGAGAAGTGGAAAAGAGGTGGAAATCGACATAGCTCCGTTTCAAGCACGATTAATCGGGTAAGGGTGAGAAGTTCCGATTATATTTCGATTGTATATGTATATGTATGTATTTGTTTGAATGTTTGGTTGAAAAATATATGTTTTCCATCTGGTTGAATTTATGAACAATTGATTGGAATCGATGTTTTCACAGTTGGAATGCGATATAAATGTTGTAGAATACTTGTTGATTATGTTGGAACATGTTTTGGTTGTTCTGGTATGAATTGGAAGGGTTTGGGGGGGAAAATGAGGGATTTTGGCCCCAAATGACCTATATTGACGCTGTTGCAAATTCTGGGTTTCGCGGGTTCGACTAGCGAACCACAGCGAAAGACCGGACGAATGTTCGCCTAGAGGTTCGCCTAGCGAACTTTACGTTGGTTTTCCTCTGCCTTGGTTCGCTAGGGTTCGCCTAGCGAATACTGGAGCGAAGTGGCAGATTTTTCTATTTTGTTTTCTTCATAACTTTCAAACCGTAAGTCCGTTTTGGTTGTCGTTCGAAGCGTTGGAAAGCTAATAAAACATTCTTTCTATTTAATATGGTTTGGAGGGCAATAGATGATTTATTTAAGTCGTAGGTTTGTAAAAGTGTTGGGTTGTCGGGTTTTTATCGCGTTAAATGTGTGCGGTCGGTGTTTTACAGTGTGTTGTGCTATTGTTATATGTCGTGGAGCTTTTATGTGGTTTATATGATGTTGAAGCATGTGATAAGTTGTTGTAATTGTTGTGGCCTTATGGAAAAATACATGGTTGAATTGAATTACAAATGTACGTTATTATGAATGTTCTTGTGGGTAGCCTTCGTGGCGTGAATCCTAGTGTTGTGAGTATCATTGTATGATTGTAGGATTGTTGTGGTTGATGGTGAGTAATTCTTGATGTGAATTGATATGAGTGTATATGCTAAAATGCTAATTGTTGTGGTTTGTAGATTATGATGAAATGCATTGTTTATGTGAAATTCAATGTGTGTTATTTGGTGGCCGTATGGCAAGTAAAGGCATTGTTTGAATTGATTTCCAATGCATGATTATTGATGTTGAGATGGTTCACATGGTTATATATGTATATGCATTTGATTGTCATGAGTAATTGTATGCCAAGCATCATGATATGCATTCTTGTGATGTCGTGTGCCCTAGTGGGTGTGAGCGACGAAACGATTCCAGAGGGAATCTACTGTAACGGTCGTGTGCCTTATACAAAGAGGACCTAAAGCGACGTTATAGACGATCGTGTGCCTTATACAAAGAGGACCTAAAGCGATCGAATCGTGTGCCTTATACAAAGAGGACCTAAAGCGATCCATAAACGTCGTGTGCCTTATACAAAGAGGACCTAAAGCGACAGGGAACATCGTTTGTCCGACAGGGAGTTACACTAAGTAACAAGCGATGATTCTAATAATTCCTGAGTGAATTAATGATGAGAATGATGGATGGATTGGTACCGCATTGCATTGCATAGAGTCGTTGTGTCGGTCTCTGTGCATTTGCATAAATCATGAATGGATTGATTATGTGTGGGAAATTGTGAATTGATTGATTATGTGTCAAGCTTGTGATAGCATTGGTGAATTGATATTCATTTGTGATAAATGCATTGGTTATGGATGATATGTTTTATGTATAGACATATGCTATATTTTGTGGGAATGTTGTACCTTACAATGATTGTATTAATTATCTATGATATGCTATATATGAATATATGTGATGTGGTGGTGTGTTTCCATATGTCATAACTTTGGTAGGCCTTATGTGTGAATATGCGATTATGTTGGTATAATTGATATATGCTATGTGGTTGGATTATTAAGAATATGTTATTTATTTATGGCATGCTATATGTATTAGTATGTGATGCTTGTAGTGAGAATAATTATGCCTGTGAGTTTATATGTGTTGCATATTATTATGCAATCTTGATTTAGTTGTTCTTTCTCACCCTTCTGCCGTGGTTTGTTGCTCTATGAGGAAATTGCAGATTAGTATCTTGGAGGCTTTTGTGAAGATTAGTTCTTAATGCTTTTTTCAGTCTGTCTGCTCTGATACGTAACACGGGAGTCGGGGAACGCTTTTGTTATATATGTATACATTTATTGGATCTATTTTGTATTACCTTTGTATGAATGTTTTGATGTTATAAAACAATTTATTTTGTACAACAAGTCAGTTATGGATCTTTCCGCTTTATTCCATAATTGAACTTTCCTTTTGTTGGAAAAAGTTTCCCTTTTATGTTTATTCCATTTTGTGTTATGTATCAAACATTTATGAGCAGGTGGATTATGTTTTTCTCAAATGTGGCATCCTTATTTCTGTCTGAGAATACATTTTTATTTACTCTGATTTATTTATGTATTATTTAGCGCGATGGGAATTGGGGTGTTACACATGTCACTACTACGAAAATACCATTTAACACCAGTTGGGAATGATATATAATCACGCGGGCCCAGACATTGTTATGTAGAGTGTGGTTGTATATATGATACTTAAAATCACGGCCCACTAACCGTTGTAATAAACTGGAAAGTGTGCGCCTATCATAACGGGTTTTCAAAAATACCGTTGTGATAAAACAGATCAACAAATATTATTTTTTTCTGGTCAGCGTGCGAGATATTATAACATTATGATATATAACCGTTGTTAAATTTTTTGCAGAATTAACAAATATTATCCTACTTTTATAATTAATCTCTTTTTTTCCTGTATTATTGTTCACCAAATCTCAGTAGAAAATACAACTCACATTTGTGATAAAGTTATCATAATAATATTAATTGTATCATATTCATAATATCACATAATTGTATCATATTCAATACACCATAACATCATCACATGAATCCAACTATAACCTATTTCGTCATTGTTGTTACAACAAATGCAATGAACACTACAAATAAAAAAAATCCAGGTAATCTTCAACTGTTTCTTCAAAATCATCACCTTCAACTTTAATTCATCCTCTTTCAATTTGTAGGTGTTAACCATCTCCTTCTCCTTATTCAAGCTCTTTACTAATGAAGAAATTATTTGTTTTGCCCTAGGATCCATCTCCTCATCCAACCAAGCAAAGTGAGGGCATTTTTTGTATCCTTGAATCTTATACATCCCACGACCATAGAAACGGCGGTCTGGGTTCGAATCGGTCTATGCTGTCATAAACGGAGCGTTGAGACCACACTTGCATACGTACCTTGAACGACTTGAGGACCTGCTTCCATGGCTACAAACTGACTGCTGAGACATTTTAACAGAAGGATTTGATGGAAACTTGAAGAAACTGGGTGACAAGAAGACAAACAGTGATTGGAGGGAAAAGAAGACGAAAAGTGATTGAGAACATTAATCAACATTAATCAACAACAACAACATACAACAACATAAAATAACACAAGATATTATGTAATGTTTAAAGAATGCACCTTTTTTAAAAATAATCGTGGATCTCAAACAAATTATGAAGTTCATCTAGTTTATGAAGCTATGAAGAAGAAGTACAAGGTGAATAAAGTTTACACAATAGCTTCATACTTCTTGTATTTTTCTTCATAGCTACACAAACCATATGTATCATAGCCAAAGTATGCGCTTTGTTAAGGTGGTGAAGACGAATCTGAAAAAATGAGAACATTCAGCAAATGAAAAAATGAGAACCCATTGTTAAGTTTAACGAACGAACCTCAAGTTAGGGATTGGTGAAGACGAATCTAAAGACGTATATGAAGGTTGAAATATGTTTAAAGAGTGAGATGGATGTTAGGGTTATGTTATGAGAGAGAAGTGTGAAATATGTTAGGGTTTTCTTTTGAGGGAAACGGCTGTTATGTACTGAACGATAGATACTTTTGCTTATATACTAAAAAATATCACTTTTCATCACGGTTAGAAAGAAAAACCGTGATGCAATATTCATATTTTACAACGGTTGTATTGTAAAACTGTGGTTAAATAACTTTCAATTTTTTATTTTTTATAAACCGGTGGTATTGTAGTACTGTACAATTTATAAGTCCTCTAACAATGGTTGGTTTATTTCACCGTTGTAAAATCATTTACAATTTATTTTTAAAAAAATGGACTTAAGTGACACACGTTTAATGTACTCTAAAAAATGTAAAAAATGTTGTTGCTGGGAATCAAAACTTGCTACACATCATTTATTACTACGGTTTTTAAGACAACCGTCATTAAATTACTGTTTATAAATCCAGCTAATCACTGGGCGCGAAAATTTTAACCGATTTCAACGGTGTATATGAATCCATTGTAAATCTGGCATTGTTTTTTTTGATAAGCAATAACATTAATAGGAGATTAAGGAAATCTCAACCAAGGAATACAAACACCAAGATTACAAGAAATCGAGCGGATACTTATACCACTCATATAAACTACACTTCTTACTATTCTTATGGCCAAGAATCAACCAATTCCACGAGGTAATTTTAATATCGACAATAATATCATCAACGTTGCAAAACGCATCATCAAACAAAATCCTATTTCTAGCCCTCCAAATAATCCAACAAGTGATTAACCATAACGCATACGACTTCCCAACAATTCTACGGTTTTAGAAATTCGCAGACCAAGCCAAAGCATGAAGAATGCAGTTATGTTCATTTACCATACCAATATCCAACCACTCACAAATGTTGTTCCAAACCATAACCGATTTACAGCAAGAGAAAAACAGATGGTTAGAATCCTCAACCTCATGGAAGCAAAACATACACACCTTATCATGGACATTATCAATAATACTTCTCGCCACCAAATTTGATCTAGTTGGCAGCCTATCTAACACCATCCTCCAAGCAAAGATTTGCACTTTAACCGGAATCGTCGACTTCCAAACAATGTCAAGCAAACCTGCAATATTCTGATCATTATCATAAATAATTCCTGCATTATTCAGAACAGAGTAGAATGAGGAAACTGAAAACTCCTTCGAATCATTGAGAGTCCAAGACCAAACATCTTTGGTATTAAGAAGAATAGAAGCCGAATCCAGCAAAAGGCAACACGCAGACCACTCGGGCTCCAACGTTTCTGCAGGTACCGTCAAGAACTTACTCACGTTCCAACGCCACCTATCCCCACTCCAACCACCCATCTCCTTAATAGTACAACAAGGAATTCTGCAGGCTTCAAACAAGTTAGGGAACAAAAATTTCAATGCCATTTACCCGATCCAAACAGTCTTCCAGAAAGCCACATTTGAACCATCTCCTACCGCGCACTCCTTGAATTTATCAAAGCTAACAGCAGAATCAGGGACATAAAGGGAGAGGATGTCCTTGATCCAAAGGGATTCATTCTTGGAACAACCAGCATCCTTGGAAAATTGAGCTTTCAAGCTCAGGTTACCATACCAGTTTTCAAGCAACGACCTCCAATTTTCGTTACCTCCGTGGTGGAATTTCCATAACCATTTAGCAAGGAGAGCACGATTGAAACGCCCTACATGTTTAATTCCCAAGCCACCTGTTTCCTTAGATTTGCAAACGGAATTCCAAGAAATCCAAGAAACGAACTTTTTATTAGACACTCCAGCCTAAAGAAATCAGAGTTGAATAGCTATGATTGTGTTTATAACTTTCTCCGGAGCCTTAAAGAAGCTCAAATGGTGGATCGGAAGATTAACGAGAACCGAGTTAATAAGCGTCACTCTGCCCCCAATAGAAAGGTTCCTGCCATTCCAAACAGATAGTCTATTTCTCAAGCAAGAGACAACAGGCTCCCAAAAATCACACCGACGATGATTACCACCAACCGATAGACCAAGGAATTTGAAAGGGAAGCTACCGGATTTGCAATGTAAAAACTGCTCAGCAGCATTCTTAAAATCATCATCAATCCCATTACCATATAAATAGCTTTTAGAGAAATTGATCTTCAAACCTGAAGATAGCTCGAATGCCCTAAGGATCGCCTTAAACGCCCAAAGATTAGATAGAGATCCATCACCTATAAGAACTGTATCATCAGCAAACTGAAGGACACTAGCAGAAGGGCTATCATTAACTCTGAATTCTAACAATAGGTTAGAAGCAATTGCATTTCTAACCAAAATAGCCAATCCCTCCGCAACAATTACAAACAAGAAAGGGGATAACGGATCGCCCTGTTTCAGGCCCCTTCCCGCCTTGAAATCCTTCGTTGGGCTGCCATTAATAAGGATAGACCAAAAGCAATTGAACACAGACCCTCGGATCCACTTCATCCATTTAACCCCAAAACGCATCTTTATGAGCATTTTTTCTAAGTACGACCAATCGACGCAGTCGTAGGCCTTCGCAAAATCAACTTTAAACAGCAAGCAATTCTTCTTTTTCCTTTTTGAATAATCGATAATTTCATAGCCATCAACACTCCGTCGTAAATCTGGCGACCTGGAATAAACGCCGATTGAGAAGGCAAAATCAGTTTGTGTAATACCTTTCCTAACCTTTTAGACATCATCTTGGATATCATTTTCTAAACGCAACTAACCAAGCTTATAGGCCTGAACTCATCGAAGCTTTGAGGGTTATTCACCTTAGGAACAAGCAAAATAAAAGAAGATGAAAACACCTTGGGCAGGTAACCAGTATTGAAAAATTCCAATATACAATTAGTGAAATCCACTCCTAGTATATCCCAGCAAGCCTTGATGAACTTGAAGTTGAAACCATCAACCCATGGGCATTTGTTTCCTTCGCAAATGAACACTGCACATTTAACATCCTCAGTACCAAACTCCTGTTGTTTGCGCGTTTTGTAGTAGTGTGTCGTACATAACAGTATAATATACGTATAGCACACAAGGCTGGATGGAACGACCTGCTTTACAAACTATGTAACACCCTAAACCCACAATACAAAATTTATTTGTATTGATAAAACATTGTGTAATATTCTAGAATGGGATAATGGTGTCACATAACAAAGCACTCAACTTTTATTTTAAAAAAGTAAATTAAATCCAAGACAAAATAGTAAAACATAATAATTTGGTTAAAGCCAACATGAAGCAAATTATAAAAGGTCTCATCCCGATGTTTCAATATAAGAGCTAATATTCATAAAGAAACTACTAGCTGACTTAAGGTCCGACAAAACATAAATTTAAAAGCGAAACAATTGAAGAAGCCATCTACGCGATATTCCATGAATAATCAGGAACTATCATTCCTCATACTCAACCTGAGAATCATCTGCATGAGTTTGCATATATGGCAACATACAAACAAAGAAGGAGTGATAATACATTTTATAATTAAATGACATTAAAACAACAAGGATAATATACAATACATCATTTACAGTCAATAACAATTACACAAATTCACAAACATAGCAAAGGTTAAATTTTCAATGTATATATCTTCTACTCTTATGCATGTGGTACCATAACTGAATTTTAGAGTTATTTCACTAGAAATCTTAAAACACTGGATCGAAGTCCAAAACAACAGACTGAAGTCCTAACATTGAACAAAAGTCCTAACCTAAATCAGATGTATATGATGCATGAATGCTTTCAAATAAATGCAAATCTTCCATTCGAACCTCAAAAAACCTAGTTTTGACACCGCTAGTTAAGGCTAACACTGGTTATTATGAACCTAATAACACCGTCGATTAGGCTAAACACCAATTATCTCGAACTTCAACACAAGCAACAACAATCCTTACCGAATCTAAATACATATTACATCAGTTCATAACGAACCACAATGTACTTACAAATATTTCACATACACTATTACTATCGCATTACCACCAAACTTGTGTTCCAACTTACGATTCATCTCATATACAAATTATCATAATAATACTCATAATTATGGCATTAATAACTTAAGTACACTTATGTTCACTAAACTTACGTCATATACACAAGTACTCACCTTTAACATTTCTTATTCATGGGTGTTGTACCCTAAATTTTTACCCTTAGATGTCATCCAGCTTTTGTGCATCTTAGGAGCATCTCTGCATTGTCTGAGCTAACCCATATCTTGTAGTTTGTTTCTTTGTGTTCAAATTAGGTTTACATATCACCATGAAGCTCCACAAGTTGTTTGAAGCAAGTCAAGTCAACAAAGGACCCCCAGTGCAAGGACTTTGGAATTAGGGTTTTGCTCTGAAGAAATCACTAAGGAATTGGCTCTATCAAGTCAAGATTTGTGTGGTTCACTTACCATATGAAGTCATCTACATTCAAGGGACATCATTCAACAAGAATCCAAGATCTTTGGGTCCTCAACAAGAGAAGTTTGAGCCTCAGTCCCACTACACCTCCAAATCAGGGTTTCTGTGGCACTTGTCAGCCAACAACTTTGATTTTTCATCAAGATGACTCCCAAGCCTTAATTCTTGGTTCCATTAGTTTATCAACATCCTCAAGAGTCTCCTAAGACCTTTAGATGAGAAGGAAGAATCAAGATTACAAGATTTGACCTCAGTGCATTCACAATCAAAAATTAGGGTTTGACTGAAACCCTAATCTTTTGGAATTTTGGATCAAATGAAGTGTTATTAGTTCTAATCATCATATAATGTCTCATGAGGTATACAAAGTATCCACATCAAGTTTCATGAGGTCTCTTGCAAGGGAAGTAGGGTTTTGACCAAAGAAGGTGTCATTTGTGAGATTTTTCCCCTAATAGCATATTTTGAGATAACCATAACTCCTAAACCACACATCCAATTGGAGTGACTCAAATCTCATTGGAAATATCTTTTCAAGATCTTCATTTTGTTCAATATGACTTTTTGTCTAAAAATGCTTGGTTTTTGAGTTATGAAGCTTACGAGACATTTTGGCCAAACACTTAGAAAATTTTTCAGCACTTTTCATCACTCTTTTTCTCAACTTTGGCGCCACTTTTCACCCATTTCCCTTTGGATTCAAGTCTTGGGTCCCAAATGAAAGTTTTAGAGCTTGATGAGAGCTTTCCAACCATATGTGGAACATCTCAAGGGGATAAACCATTCTCAAGTTATGAATTATTCAAGAAGGGCACTTGAAATTGCCAAATTCAATAACTTAGAAATTTTCTAAGTTCCTTTTTGAAGTTTTGGGCACACGACTTGTAAGCCACTTTACTACCAATTCAAGGCATTATCTCAAATATCTTCCAACATCAATATTGAAGTATTATCCAAGAGCTTTCATTTGAACCTAAGAGCATGAAAATTGGATCATTAAGTCAAGAGATATAATTTGAGCAATATGGCCACACGAATTCGTTTTGCACCAAGAACACACCATAATTGTTGAGTTTGAATTCCTTTCCTCTATTCAAGTACACTCTCTGTAGACTTACCACCTTTTCCAACATCACTTTATCCTAAAAGCACGCTGCCTCTGTTGCTTTTTGTACTCTCATTGTTCACCTTTACAAGCTACCACCAACCTTTTCCCTCGTACACTTCCTTAAACCAAGGGACACAAACCAAAAGAATGCTATCTGCTCTGACCTATTTGCATAAAGAGAACTTCACTTGGCTCTATGTGTTTGTGATCAGAACCAGCCATACCCCAAATCCTTTCCACGATATTTCTTCCCAAGATAAACCTTTAGCACGTTGGTTTCTCATTCTCATGGACCAGCTGGGTTCCCTATAAAAGGGGCCTTTCTCTACTTCATTTAGACACCAACAACAAGCACTAAAACACTCTAAACTTGTTTTCTTTGGAGCACGTGAGCTAGCTGGGAGAAGGAGAGAAAATTCTTGCAACTTGCGTGGAAAAGAGGTAAGTTTCTCAAACTCTCCTTTACCATGCTCATTATATTATTTTAACTGTATTACATCCATATGTTAGATCATCTTTACTATTGCCTTAATGTTTAAAATGCTTGGTATGTATGATGTTATGAACCTCATGTTAAGTTGTTTTTGAGAAAGCTCTGATTTATCAATATTGAGCCTAATAGTTTAAATTATCACGTGTGTTTCTGTTGAAAACATGCTGGTTGGTTTGGTTATGAAGTTGTATGATTGGAGAGTTAATATACATGTTCATATGATGCTTACTGTTTTACCTTAAATGATGTTGTGAATACCATCTTGAATCCATGCTAGGGGCTATTTTGGCTTTGGTTTTGAACACCAAGATTTTGATCCTTTTGAACCTGTTTGAGAAATGTTAATATGTTGTTATGATGTTTTGCTCTTATGCCTCATTAAGTGTGTTTGATTTGTGTTGGATCTGTTGAAAATAGTATTCATGTTAGCATGTTATTTCTACATTATTTTGGAATGTTATTGTGACCATCAAATATGTCTTTACAATGCTTGATGCGTTTTGGCTTTATGATAACCTGCTAGGGTTTGTCTTTTTTTTTAGTTAAAGTTTAGAATGGGAGTATTACTCATTACGTGTGTGAATGACCTGAGAAGCATGCTAATCTGTTTTGATTCTATCTCCAAGTTGTTGGAACTTTAAGTTTTTGTTTGAGTGTTTGATTTGTTCATACGTGCATATTATTATTAAGATGTAAGGTTCATGTTAATATTGAGTGGAGCAGAGGTTTGTTTACTTAGTTGTCACTTTTGCATGTTTAGTGTCTCGTGGTTCTTTTCCTTACTTACTATATCATGCTCACGAGTTCAGTCATGTTGTTAACTCTTTGGTGTTTATGTGTTGTTCTTTAAGCTACTGATAATTGTGATGGAAGTTGGCTTGATGAAGAGTGCTTGTATCGTGGTATAATGCTAGAATGTGTTGTTGAATCTTATTCTTATGCTGCCTTGTATGTCTTTATACCTCACCATGTTTATAATGCTTTGTGTGTTGTTGAAATGTTGACGTGATAGCATGCTGTCCATGTTGGTTCATTAAGTTCCACCTTTGATTTAGTTCAGTAAGTTTTGTATGTTACATGCTTTTGGTTCAAAGTTTGAATAGGTGTGTTTGGTTTACATTTGAAACAGAAGTATATTATCTTTTCTTTTTTAAACTGAACTCTATTTTTGGACCCTGGTTTTCACTTGCCCACTGCTCATGTTTTAACCAATATCTTGTTCAATTAATGACTGCATCATGTTCTACTTGAAGAATGCTTCACTTTGGTATTTTATTTCATATTGATTGGTTGAGTTTTGAGGGATTTATGTTGGTTAGAAATTGAATATTTGTTTTGCATGATATTTGAAGCACGATAGCATGTTAATGTTTCTGCATGATTCTTATTTCCATGCGTATCATAATTGGTGGTTTGGGTTTTTGTCTGTTAGTGTATTATACCATGCCCATTTAATATATCACGTACCACTACCCCACGTCCTGATATGCGAGTGTTATTTTCATTTTATTATATCTCATGTCTTTATTTGGCTTATGTGTTAATTGATGCATGTATTGAACGGATGAAACACGCCGTCCCAACGGTCACACACATGCACTTAACTCGCCTATCACTTGACATGCCTGGGTTCGATCCTTGGATCAACCCTTTTGTGTTTTCTTGTTATTTTTTGCCTGATGCCTTGCTATTTTCATCTCCTGGGCCTAGCGCCCATGTGCTATCCACACCCCTGTTTTCTGGCCCATTTATTTCCTTTTGTTCTTTTTTAACTAAACCAAATTGCTCTCATGCACCCCCCTTGCGTGTTTTGTTTTGTTTAACCTCTTTTATCTTTTATCTTTTTTTGTTTTGCTTAGTGTTATTTAATTTTAGTTTGGTCATGAATTTTATGTGGTTAATTGTGATATGTTTCCTAATTGTTATTTATTTTTAATTGTTAATTGTTTTGTTAGCTTTTAAATTTTAATTATCAATTATATCTTGAATTGCATTGTTAATTCCAATTGTGTTATTAACTGTTATTTTCAATTATGTTGTTAATTTTAAATAATCAATGTGTGTCTTAATTTTGAGATTGTCATTTGTGTTTCTAATCTTAAAATGTATGGTTAAATGTTAACTTCTAATTGTTATTTATCCATATGTAGTTAATTTTTAAATTACCTTATTGTGTTGTTAATTGTTAATTTCAATTGTGTTGTTAATTGATTATCCGTTTTGGTTTATTTATTAATATCATTTGTTAGCATCTTTGTTGATTTTGAATGTTATTTCACTAAATGGCTTGTTAAATCCTTGAATTAATCTATCCATGTTGACTTGTCATACCCTTGACTTTTATGTGAATGCTATTTTTTTAATTGTCATCCTTGATATCATTCTCTATGTTTGTCTTCCTAAAGATTGAAGCATATTGGTGTGTCTTTAATTCTCATGTTCATCTTATCCATATCTTTATCATGGAACATATTGCCATCCTCATGCTTATGTTGCTTTTATCTCCTCATATTATATCAATGTTTTAGCTTTTATCATATCTATTCTCTTAGTTTATTATCAACTGTTTTCCCCTCATTCCAAAGGAAGGTTAAGCATGTTTGCTCCTAAAGTCATGACCCCCACCTTAACCTAAGTGACCTCTTAGGAAAAACTTCAATCTCTTGGCCTCATCAGAGTCATAGAAATTACAACTAGCATTAGGAGAGAGTTCCTCAACTCTTAGTGATATTCATCATAATAAATTTATCACTTCCCCTGCTAACTAACCTTTAGCATAGAACCCTTTAGCAAACATAAGATAACATTAACAAGAGGCTCCCGTAGAGTACTACGGACATTTAGGGTGCTAATACCTTCCCTAGGCGTAACCAACCCCTGAACCTTAGATCTTTCCCTTTAGGTTTTTCTAACGATCTTGAACCTTTCCTTTGGATAAATCAAAGTCGGTTGTAAAAGAAAATGATGCAAATTAATTAATAATTTGTTATCCAATTTTCACCGCAACAGAGATGGCGACTTCACTAGGGAGAGTAAGACCTACAACTGGTCCTTTCCTAAGAGGGTTAAGCCTACCTTTGTTTTATGTTATTCATGTTTGCTTATCTACCTGTATGATTGCTTATATGTCATATCTGCATGTATGCTTGTATATCTGTTCTATGTTTGACTTTATCCTGTTTGGTTTGGGTTGACATGATATCAATGAGTGAGATAAGTCCTAACCCAGACTTGAGAGAACACATATGTTTAGGAACTGTGGACATAGTCAAGGGAACTTCGAGGGAGAAATCCCAAAGGAGGGAACTTGAAGTCCACACTCAGTTGAGGCCCTCTCAAAAGTGGTATATGTTGAACGAGCAATCGTGAATGCGTTACTACTTTCAACCTAGGAGCCAGAGATACTGATGACCTTTAGTTACCCTTTACCCCACTTGGCCTGTTTAGGACGTAGTGCGAGGACTGTGAGGGAGCAATCCCAAATGGTTGCTATGCGATGCTACACTCAGATGAGACTCTCTTGAGAATTTTATTGATCACCATGCAATTGGAAAGTCGATAAAATCGAAAAGATGGGTTGTCGACTCTGGGAACTCTTTTAGAACCTTGTCTCGCAGGTGAAAACCATAGTACATACCTTTGGGATTGGTAGACCTTTGACTTCATGCTCGTGACTTTCAACCTAGGTTGCTCTGTGTTCTTTGTGCTTACCTGTCTATGTGTGTTTGTTGCATTCATCCTTGCATCATGTGCATTGTGTATTCAAGAAACTCAGTGTTGTTTTGCAAACTTTATAGGATGGATTTTGATAAAAGGAAAACGAAGAAGTACACCTTCATTAGTCCAAAATTAGAAGATCTAAAGAATCTGGGTAGGCCAATCAATGAATCATCAACATTCCAAGACAAGTATGGGAAGATTTTCTCTCTGATGAAGACCAAGATGGTAGACGGATTGCTCCCTACTCTCATACAGTTTTATGACCCCGTGTATCATTGTTTCACTTTTCCGGATTATTAGTTAATGCCTACGCTCGAGGAGTACGCCATTCTAGTTGGTATTCCCATCACTCCAAACCTACCTTACTCTGGTCTGGAAAGGACGCCTAAAGAAAAGGAAATTGCAGAAGCGGCTCATCTCAAATTGTCAGAAGTTAAGGCTAACTTGGTTGTCAAGGGAGGGCTTTTTGGGTTACCTGCCAAGTTTTTAATGGAGAAGGCCCATCAGTATGCTAGCATGAAGAATGTGGTGGACTTTGAAGCTGTTATGGCCCTACTTATTTATGGTTTGTTCTTGTTTCCCAACATCGAGAACTTTGTTGATATGAATGCGATCAAGATATTCATCATTGGAAATCCAGTTCCAACCCTACTTGCAAACGCCTACCACTCAGTGCACTTGAGGACTGTTCATAAGGGGGGGATGGTAACATGCTGTGCCATGCTGTTGTATAGGTGGTATATCTCCCATTTACCCCATTCTAAGACCTTTTGGAATCTCCAGGATGGACTTCTTTGGTCAGAGAAGATCATGTCTCTCACCAACACCGATCTCGAGTGGTACCACCCATCGCTCAAAGGCAAGGATATGATTGTTAGCTGTAGAGGATTTGCTAATGTACTGCTTCTTAGCACAAAAGGAGGCATAAGCTACAATTTTGCTATGGCTTGTCGTCAACATGGTTATTCTATGGGAGCTAAACCTAATAACATTTACTTGGAAGGTTTGTTCTTTGAAGACGGTAAGGACCCTGTACTTAAGGAGAAGATGGCTCACGCTTGGCGACATGTTCACACCAGAGGTATATCTGCTTTGGGTTTACCCGAGTGTTTGGCTTTAGAATCTTACACTCAATGGGTGCAAAAGAGGGCTGTTGAGTTGAAGATACCATATGATTGTCATGATCCTATCCCATTAGCTCCCAGAGATCCTGTTCTTTATTTCACTAGCAAAGAAGATGAATTAAAGATTCGATTGGCTCAAGCAGAGCGAGAAAGGAATGCTTGGATGAACAAGTATCAGATCCTTAACTTTGAGATGAATGAATTGCAGAAGAGTTTCAGGAGGAAGGAAGAAGAATCTGTCAAAAGAAGGAAGATGCAAGAGGATTTATTTTCCAGCACATCATCTCCGCCCGAACCATGGAAGTCACGGTTGGTTGAGCTTATTGACGAGAACGAAAGGCTACAGAAGGAGAACCAGAAACTCGCCATGAGATTAAGGGGAGAAGATTGAGTGATGGCTTAGGACCTAGTTTTCTTTATTTCATATTCTATTTTGGGTTTTTTGAAGATGTATTTGTCTTATGTTGTAATTCAAAACTTTATTATCAATGAAATGAGTTTTCCTCTAAGAAAAATGTTCCTTAAAATTTGCAAGGATACAATACTGAGTTCTCTTAAATCACAACCATCATTTTGCATTGCATCAACATTTTTGCTAACTATCATGAAACCAATGATATTTTTGCAGACTTTGTTGATATGGAATCTAAAAAGCAAGTTTGGCCTTATTACTTCGAGCTCCCGGAACTTCAACAACTGATATGGATGTGCGACAGGATTGAGGATCCTTCAGGCTTTGCTGACAAATATGGAGATCTCTCACAACTACTAAGGGTTCCAGTGACTGAGGGACCATTGGAAGTGCTGGTGCAATTGTATCACCCCAATTACCGTTGCTTCTTATACCCTGAGTTCCAATTGGTTCCAACCTTAGAGGAATTTTCTGCTATAATTGGGATCCCCGTCAATGATGCCCCAATTTTCTCCGGTTTAGAATCAATTCCATCAACTAGGGATATTGCAACAACTACCGGAATCAGATTTACTGATATCCAGGCAAATTTAGTTGTCCAAGAGGGACGACTTGGACTACCTTCACTATTCTTGTTTGAGAAAGCAATGCACTTCAAGAATAAAGGAAAGGAGTAACTGTATGAGGCAACACTTGCCTTAATGATCTATGGACAGGTGCTGTTTCAAGGCGTGAAGCAGTTTGTTGATACTCAGGCAATACAAATTTTCAGAATCCATAACCCAGTTCCTACATTGTTGGCTGATATGTACCACGCGGTTCAAACCAAATACAACAAAGGATGTGGAGAAATTGTGTGCTGTGTACCTTTTCTTATATAAGTGGTTCACAGCCTACTTGCCAAAAACCCCTGCTTTCTGGGAGGTAGAACATTGTCAAGTATGGATTGAAAAACTGATGAGTTTGAAGCACAAGGATGTCAAAAGGCATAACCCAACAGAAGAAGGGATTGTCATAATTACCAGCTGCGGGGATTACCTTAATGTACCCTTGTTGGGAAGAAACGGCTGCATTAACTACAATCCCGTGCTCGCCCGTCGACAACTGGGTCATATGGGGAAGGGACCCATAATCAAGGAAGATTTACACATGATGTATTATGGGGAAATGGACGGCTACGAAATGAAAATGTTTCTTGAGCAAGCATGGTGTCAAATCAATAAGCAGTTGTGGAAGGCGGAGTGTTCCGTCAATGAGACGCATATGGAATGGTCTCGTGAGATAGCCAGTGTGATGAGGAGACCCTATTCCCGTCACAAGCCGCTCAAAACTAGACAAGGACTGGAGGAAACATTGACAGGGTTGTTACTCGAGAAGAAAAGGATTAAGGGACGCATTGAGGAACTGATGAGGGAGATGGATGAGGAAGGGGAGGCATCCACCAGCGAATCTAACTTCTAAAGATCTTGCTGCTGGTTCCCATGTTATTTATTTCCATTATTGTTGTTACCTTTTCAGTTATGGGAACAACCCATCTTTGTACTAAGAGCACGGAGATACTCTGCTCCGAATGTAATGAATGCCAATTTGCTTAATGAAGACGAATTTTTGAAATATCATTGTCAAAAGCTTTGCAATCTTCTGTGTTTCTTGATAGATTAGCTTTGCATCTGCATATCATTTTGCATCTTTTTGCTTTGTTTTGCTAAACTGTCGAGATACTAAATTTTGTTTTGCAGACTGTGTGGAAAATGGACGCTGCTAAGAACATAAACTGGCCCGTCACCTTCCTGGTCCCTGATGTTGAGCATTTGATAGAGACCAGAGGAAGAATTAAAGATCCGCCGAGCTTTATTGACAAGTATGGGGATCTGCTATCATTAATGAAATTGCAAGTAAAAGAAGGACTACTAGAAACCTTGGTACAAAGGTATCATCCAGCATACCAATGTTTCATCTTTCCAAACTTCCAGTTAGTCCCAACTATAGAAGAATATTCACATATGCTAGGACTACCCGTTCAACATCATACCCCTTTCTCCGGTGTGGAAGAGGAATTCATTAATCAAGAGATTGCCGTAGGATTGGGATCCGAAAGAGACACATCCGAGAAAAAATGACCACCAGGGAGGGGTATCGGGGGCTACCTGCCCAATTTCTAATTGAGACAGCTCTCCACTTTCAAGAAAGCGGAAACTCTGCAATGTTTGAGTCAATGTTTGTTTTGTTGGTGTACGGGTTATTCCTATTTCCCAATGTTAAAGATTTTGTCGACGTCCAAGCAATCAGAATCTTTATGGGTCAGAACCCTATTCCCACTTTACTGGCTGACATGTACTTCTCGGTCACCACGCAGACTATGAGGAGTAAAGGTGTGATTGTTTGCTGTGCTCCATTACTATACAAGTGGTTCATTTCATACTTACCCACGACACCAACGTTTTGGGAAGTAAGTGACAACGCTCTTTGGGTCAAAAAACTAATGGAACTAAGGCATTCTGACATCAAGTGGTACGATACAAACCCTGAAAGAACCATAATAATTATTATTTGTGGAGACTATCCCAATGTGCCACTCATGGGTCGACTTGGTTGTATAAACTATAACCCTGTGCTCGCACGTTGCCAATTAGGTCATCCAATTGAAGAGGAGCCTAGACCAGAAGAATTGGAGCTGATGTACTATGGATACGGAGAAGGATTTGAAGAAAAACTCAAGATGGGGGAAGCGTGGCTCTTCATTAATTATCAAAAATGGATCACCAACGGTCCTGTCACTGAAGCTCATCAGAAATGGGCACGAGGGATTTCACTCAGCATGAGAAAGCCCATTCCATATCATGAGGCGTCCACCAGTGCTGAACAGAGAAGGATGGAACTATTAGGGGAGCTAACTTTGGAGAAAGCCAAAACCAAGCGACTTATCAAAGAAATCATGGAAGGGATCAGGGAAGGCGAAGGGCTGCCCTATTTTCCATAGTTGTAATCTGTTGTTGTAATCCTATTTTTAAAGAGTTGTATTTCTTTTCCTTTCTGTAAGCGCTTATCTTATTTTCAATGGAAAGTATGTTATTAGTAATCCTGTTATTTACACTGTTTGTCAACTCTTTTAGTTCTTGATGGTTTAGCCTGCATGTGCATCTCATCTGCATTTTCGCATGTGCATGTGCATTTCTTTTGTGTCTCATTGTCCTTTTATCTTCTTCAGTTGTTGTTGTCATTGAACCATCACCCTGAGTTCCCTACATCGTTACAACATCCGGGCGCAAACTTGAAGAGGAAGAATGTCTGAAAATTGCGAGAATTTGGATCAGGTTAACGACGAGCTCAGTGAATTGAGAGTAGGAATGGGGCAGATCATGGAGGCCTTGAGTGTTATACGAGCAAAGATGGATACACAAGCCACTGTAGTCTCAAAATTCATCGCTACAACTGTTGAGCCGCCAATTATACCTATCGTGAACCCTACTCTAGGGATACCATTTGAGTTTATACGAGCCACGACTCCTCAATCTACGCAACAAGCGGTGCCGTTGCTCAGTGAGAATCAACAAGCTATTCTAACTTATGCTCCGCCTGTGGTGCAGACCCAATTCCAACCTGTTTTCCAGAACCAGCATCATTTTGATAATGACAACATATCCGTAGAAGAGGATGACAGTAATGAGAAATTAAGAGCCAATATGGAGATTATGCAGAGAAAGCTGAAGGCCATGGAAGGAGACAATGTCTTCAGTTCTGACCTTAAGGATATGTGTCTAGTCACTGATCTAGTAATTCCACCGAAATTCAAGTTACCAAGTTTTGAATTATATTCTGGTGCTACGTGTCCTAAGGCACACTTGGTCATGTATCTCCGAAGAATGGCGGCATATATGGATAACGATAAGTTAATGATCCATTGTTTCCAGGACAGCCTGAAGGGCGCTGCCGCAAAGTGGTATTTAAGCTTAGACCAATCTCAGATTAAGTGTTTCCAAGATGTTATGGACATTTTCATAAAGCACTATAAGTATAACTTGGATTTAGCTCCTGATCGTAGACAGCTATTGATCATGACTCAGAAGAACACAGAGTCATTTAAAGAATATGCTTAAAGGTGGAGAGAGACTGCATCACAAGTTGAACCACCATTGACTGAGAAGGAATTAGCTGATTGGTTTGTAGACACTGTAAAACCAGAATTCTATGAGAAAATGATCAGTAATATCAGCGCTAATTTCTCTGATATCATTGCGATTGGTATGAAAGTGGAGGCAGGTCTGAAAAGTGGAAAGGTAGCCAGTTCACCAAACAGTTCCACTAGCGCAGTATCAAGAAGTCTCCGGGTAATTTTCATAAGAAGAAGGAAGGCGAGACTAACGCTATTATGACAGGGAAGAGGCAGAATCCTAAACGATCTCTATTCCAACCACAACCAGGTCCCAGTTTTCCTCAACAGCCAGTTTACCCCATGCAGTTTGCACAACAACCATACGTGGCGTCTGTTATGCCCACTTTTAATCATCAAATAATGCAACAAGTTCCTGTTTCCCAGCCACCAAATTAGCAGCAGTGGCAGAAGAACCAAAATCAGAATTACCAGCAGCAACAGCGGCCAGCGCCACGGCAAAATACCCCTCCAAGAAGACAGGAAGTAACACCAAATTTTCCACCCATACCGATGACGTATACATCATTGTATCCTTCTCTGGTGGAGCAAGGATTAATTGTTACTAGGCCATTGGTGCCACCATCTGAAAAATCTATACAGTTCTTCAATCCTAATGCAACATGTGCTTTCCATCAAGGGGGAGTGGGCCATGATTTAGAAGGGTGTTTGGCATTAAAGAATTTGGTGAAAAGTTTGATAGAAAAGAACATTCTGTCTTTTGCTAATAACCCGTCAAATGTGAAGAATAATCCTTTGCTAACTCATGGGTCAACTAATGCTGTTGAAAATGAGGATGAGGAGGTATTGATCTCAGATGCGGCAAAGATTAAAACTCCCTTGAGAACGTTTCATGCCAAGCTGTTCAGCGCCGGATTGGTCAAAGTTTGCCATGATGTTTGTGGAGAATGTGATGGTAGTAGTAAAGGATGTCGGTTGATTCAAAATGATATTCAACAACTGATTGATGAAGGTTTCTTACAAATTTTCAGAAAAGAAAGCAGAATAGTAGTGATTGAACCAGTGTTCAATCTGCCAAAGCAAGTGCTAGTGCTTGATGAAGAAGAAAGCACATAAGTAGTCCCTGTGTTCAACAATCCTGGGGCAAATACCGTGAGTCCAGTGTTTAAGCAATCAGTTCCAAGATTCAACAGATCTGAAGTTGCTTCCCCTGTTGATCACGTTAGGCGAGATAACTTCCCAAAACCGGTCCCGTTCAGGTTCAGAGGAACCAAAGCGTTACCATTTATCTATGAAAACATTACAGGCGGTAAGAAGAGGGAGGAAATGATCCCAAGGAAAGAGGTGGGGGTCGTTATAGAAGAACCGGTCCTAAGGAAAGAGGTGGGGGCTGATGAGAAGAACATGTCTAATATAGTAGGAACAGGAAGAATGATGAGGAGTGGAAGGATTTGTACCCATGTGAACAAAGAAGTGTCTGGTAAAGAAGATGAAGTGCGTATACCTACCAATGGCAAGGGTAAAGAAGTAATCTCCAAGGAGGATGATGAAGAGTTTCTCAGGATAATAAAGAGAAGCGACTACAGGGTCGTGGATCAGCTTCACCAGACCCCGTCTAAAATTTCTATTTTATCCCTGTTGATTAATTCACCAGTCCACCGATCAGCACTACAGAAAGTATTGGCTCAGGCTCATGTAGCCCAAGACATTACCGCCGGATAATTTGATCATGTTATCGCTAACATTACTGCATGCAATACACTCAGCTTCAGGGATGAAGAATTGATCTAATCAGGTTGGAAACACAATCTTGCTCTGCATATATCAATGAAGTGTCAGGAGGACACATTGGCTAGAGTTCTTGTAGACACAAGATCCTCTCAGAATGTCTTACCAAAGAGGGCCCTCGACAAGCTGGCATACAAAGGAGGGATCATGAGACCCACATTGTTAATTGTCAAAGCTTTTGATGGTTCACGAAGATCCGTGATGGGGGAAATTGAACTGCCGGTTTTGATTGGACCCCAGGAATTCAATGTTCTATTTCAGGTTTTGGACATTAACCCTGCCTATAGCTGCCTACTTGGAAGACCCTAGATCCACGAGGCAGGCGTTGTTACTTCAACCTTACATTAGAAGATGAAATTTGTGGTCGATGACAAGCTGGTCATCGTCCATGGGGAAGAAGACTTAATGGTTAGTAACTTGTCATCCTTCCGTTATATTGAGGCTGATGAGGATGCATTGGAAACTTCTTTTCAAGCCATGGAAATAGGTAACACAATTATGATTGACAATGAAAAGCCAGTGGTACCAGAATATCCATCTTTTGCTTCGTATAAGAGTATCCAGTCTGCCCTTCAGGACGGCGTGTCCGCAGGTTGGGGCGAAGTGATTGAGGTTGAGAAGAGAATCCAACACCAAGGGTTGAGTTACAGACCAACTCTAGAGGAGGAGGTTGCTTCAAGTACAAAAGAAAGAAGAATGAAGATAAAGACCATGCAGGAGACTTTTAGCAGAGGTGGACATCAAGTCCATGCAATCATAGGAAGCACTGAAGAAGACGAAGACATTGATCATTTGATTTGTGTACAGATATCTGATAAGGACTAATTCTGAATAAAACTGCTCCTCCCCATTCAACAAAGTATTCAAGTACATTAAAAAGTGGTTCATCAACAAATGAAATACAAGGGAAAGATGGATCCATCAACAAGCCTGATGGTAACCATTAACAACAAATTACAAGAAAAAGAACATCAGTCTGATAACTCCACGTCCTTCAGCTTATCACTTGTGTATTTGATCTCCTCAAAGAGTATGCGAGTACGCTGGTGATTCGGCTTTTCAATCATCTCTTTGATCAAGACATCCCTTTTCTCAAGAGCCTCAGTTAAGGAACCCATATGCAGCATCAACGCTTCGTCATCACACAATCCTTTGTGTCTTTTTATGCCAGCTTGCGTCTTGAGTATCTCCCTTTCTATCAGGACTTCTTCAAGCTCTTTCTTGGTATTCTTCAGCTCACTTCTAGCTTCTTCTAACTGTTCTTGACTTTTACCAAGGCTTTCCCGATACTTTCTCCTCTGCTCATGTGCTTTCTTAAGCTCTTCGTCTTTAATCTTCAACTGTTCCTGTAACTCAGCATTTTCAATTCTGACATCATCCCATGCTCGCTGGAATTTGGCCAATGTATCCTTGGTCTGAGCTAAGTCCTGTTTAGTTGTCTTGTGAGCCTGAGTGGCAGCGTCAGCACCTTTGCTGATCTTCTGGAAGTATTGTGCTCTTTCATAAAAATCTTTCTCTTTGGCTGCTAAGATCTTTTCTGCCTTCTGAGCTCTTCCTTCTAGATCTTTATTGTCATGCAGGGCTTTTTGGAGATAGCTACTTATACCAGCATTCTCTGCTTGAAGCTCTTTTACTATCTTCTGCCACTTTTCACACTCTTCAATAGCCACCATGGTTGGCTGTTCTGGCTGTACTGAACATAAAAGAGGTTCCCTTGAAAAGGGTAAAAGCAATTCTTTTACTTTCATCTCGATCCATCTGTCATATTCAGGATAAGACCTACAATCTCCTTTCCCAAAAACCATTTTTCCAATTTTATGCTTATATTTCCAAGCATTTACTACTTCTGTCAACTTTTCATCATTAGTTCCTGTAAAGAACAAAGATTCTTCAACGTCTTGCTTCGTAGGAGGATTCCTGGAAGCATACCCGAACTGTCGGATGGCCAAAACTGGATTATAATTGATTCCTCATTTTCTGCCAATCAGAGGTACATTTGGAAAATTTCCGCATCTTGTGATAAGCTCTATTCTCAATAACCGATGATCAAACCATATAATATTGTCAGCAGTTAAGCCTATCATTCGCTTGGACCATTTCGCAACATCTATGGTTTCCACAAAGGCACCTGTTTGAGGCAAATGCTTGAAAAGCCAATGGCACAGCAGTGGAGTACAACAGTTAACAGGTCCTCCCCTTCTTTTCTCGTTCTTGCAATGTACAGAATGGTAAAAATCTCCTAACAAAGTAGGGACTGGATTTTTAAGAACGAAAACTCTCGTCGCCTGCATATCCACAAAGTCTTGCTGATTGGGAAAAAGAACTAGGCCATATATGCAGAGAGCCAGAATGGAATTGTAAATCGCCCAGTTTTTAGCATTAGCAGCCTCTTGAGCTTGATCAGAGAGGAATTCCAGATGAAATCCGTCAACTCATTTTTTGTTACTCACACCCCTCTTTATCACTGACTGATCTACTTGCATTGCAGCAGCAATTTCTTTTGTACTAGGAGAACCACCAGAAAAGAACGGTATTGCCGACGTGATCGGAATCCCCAAAATAAATGAGAACTTTTCCAGCGTTGGCATCAAAATGTAATCTGGAAAGAGGAAACATCTCAGCGAAGGCTCGTAGAATTGCAGCAGAGTGTGTAGAGCATCATGTTCATACTTTGTGATAGTACGGACCATCTTAACCAAATTCCCGTACTTCTTTTGAAACCTATCAAGAACACCCGGACCAGCCATATCTATAACTTTGAGCAGTAAATCCAAGGTAGGGTCTGGAAACTTGTAAGAAACATTGTTCTTCCTTCTCTTGTCATTCTCTGTTGAACCCATTGATTGGAATCAAAAGTGTATTATGCACCTGTAAATGACAAACACAACTGTTATGATATGATAATGCAATGCAAAAGGGCACATGATCAGGTAATCAGGTGTGTGTGCTGGACTGTGTGCATTGTGTCTGTATAAATATGATAACGTTTCTGTAGGCGAGCACCAAACCACTGTAATAGGATACACCATCTGCATATAATAGTACCAACAAGACAGGGTATGTAGGAAGCTTGGTTACGTGCAAACCTGTAAACATCCCGCCCCTCTCACATGTGGGTACTAAGATCCTCAGTATCCCGGGCTCTCAAGTCGAGAAATGATGATACGTTCACCATTTTTGGTTTGGCATCATCATCAATCGAGGAGGCCTCAACTGAAACGAAAGATCCTCAGCTTCAAGCACTGAGGTCGAGAAGCAATAGCACATTCATCCCTCGGGGTACAGTACTATCGCCAATCGAGGAGTGCCTCCACTAATTCCCTTTCAAAAAGGACTTCCTATAGCAAGTTCCCAGTATTGGGTCCTCGGATCGAGAATGTGCAATGGGTTTGCCACAGAATGTGGTCTGCCACTGTCACATCTCGGGAGGAGTGCCGCAACTAAGTCCTCGGGAATGGTCACCAGAGTCGACAACTCTCTAGATCGACATCCTGAAATACGCAGGACACGCACGTCAGAACATGTCCCAAGATAGCCTCGTCTGGCTGTGAATTTCGTGAATACCCAATGCACTCCAAACGGAACGTAGGTCCCACTACTCTCCACTCTAACTCTAAGTGTATACTCAAGCCTGTGTAATGGGCTTATCTCTCAGGAATCCCATCCCGCCAAACAGAAAACAGCACAATCTAGTATAGCATAATATAGCATATGAAATGAACATGCTAAAATGCAGTAAATACAGTAATATACAGTAATATAGTAAATAACTATACAGTAAAACAGTAAATACAGCACAACAGTAAACACGCCATGAAAGAAAACAGACAAGCGCTAGGACTTACTCGCTTAGGGAACCAGAGATTCTGGGTTCGGTCCCCAGCAGAGTCGCCAGCTGTCGCTCCCGGGATTTTCATCCAATTAAAAACGCGAAAGTGGCACTGAAACAGAGTCGCCAGCAATGTGTATTTATCCCAAGAGAGGGAAAGGAAACACCGCATAAACCTGAAGGAAAGGAAAGAGCATGGTCTTGCGACCAAGAGAACTGGGTTCGGGAGTCGGTTACGCGAGGGGAAGGTGTTAACACCCCCACGCGTCCATCGTACCCGATGGGATCCACACTTGCTTGTCTCGATCAAAAGGTGTAGAAAAAGATACTAGAAAAGGAACTGCTGGCTGGAGAACTGGAAATGGAAAGGAGGGAGAAAGAGAAACAAATGTAGGGAAAATAAAAGAAGTGCTCGCATGGGCCCTACCCCACTGCCTACGTATCTCATCGGGAACATGAGAATCAGAGCGACGTAGTTCCCCTCACTAGGGATGGATTATTTGTGTTTTTTAAGGAACGAATAACGTTCTAGCTCAGGTTTTGCAGGCTCGCTGGTCCGAGTGCATTACCATCTTGCAAGAGAACGAGAAGAAGCACGTTCGTACGTTGAGAATGAGTGAGATGAGAAAATAATTCCCGAAGGAAATACGTCATTGTTTGTTTTTTGTCTTTTAAGAAAGAAGTGTTTTGATTATTTTATGTTTTGTAACATGTATTGTATTTAAGTCCCTCATGTAGGATCGAATGCCCCGCATATCGACCCAAGACGGGACGTATGCTAAACATTCCAAGAAAATGAGAGAAGACCCCACACCTCCTTGTTTCCATATGAAAGGCCTAAATACAATAGGTGTTATGCCTTTATTAAGTGGTTTTTACTTTTGTTTGAAGATGAGAGAAGAAAGACTCGAAAGCGGATCAAAGGTGAAAATCTAATGAGGGAGACTAATACTCAATCCTAATGTTATCATACATGGTGATCCTATGTTCAATGGGGTTTAACAAACTTACTTCTAAAAAAAGAAGAAGAAGAGCAAAAGAAACAACTTACTTCCAAAATGGAAGTTAAGTTGATCTTAAAGAGGGATGAAAGAAAAGTTATTCAATGAAAGAATATAAATGCTTAACAAACACAAGTAGAAAGTTTAAAAGAAATAAGAGAATATAAGAGAAAGAAATGTATGTGGAACTAAGCCCGCACACTTACTTACCTTTAGCACCTACATGAAAATGTTAGCTCACAAAATTATTTACAATTAGGAAATAATGGGAGAAACACCAAGTAATGATCAAATCAATTAAGGACTAAGGAACTAAGATCTTAAGAGATACAAACTAATCAAAGTCAGAATCTAAACAATAGGGGTGACCTCTAATGTTAAGATACCAAACACAAATGAATTGTGCACCAACAAAGCACTAATCATCAAAGAAGTGAATCATGGAAGAAATTGAGGAAAAATGAATGGATATGCAAGGTGATCATGCATTTATGCTTCAAGTAATGTCAAAGTTAGAATGTGGATGACCTAAACATGTGCCTAAACATGATATCCAAATGTCAAATGATGCAAACAATCAAGTGTCCAAACATTAAAAGTGCTTAGGAGAAGAAGTGAGAAGTTATGAACATGAATTTAACATGGAAAGAAAATATTCATGGCATAAGTCAAACCTACAAAAGTTCAAGATGAAACTCAAGTACCAACGTCAGAAGTGATATGTTATATTAGGATGAAAATAAAATGCACAAACCTATCATATTCAAGCAATTACAAGTCATTTAGAAGCTATAATCAAAAGAAACATGCATTTGGATGAAACATGTTCAAGTATGCAAAGTAAGACATAAATGGCATATGGGATAAATGCAATGCTTTAAAGTCAGAAGCATACATCATATGAAATGCAAATGAATAATATGGCATGGCATAAACAAGCCAATTACAATTCAAGTAGAAGCATAGATGCAAAAGGATGAGGAATTAGGTCAAAAGGAAACATGTGAAACAAGTATTGAACATATGCACAAAAAAATATCAACTTCACACCAATGACCTATAATTTCAGTCAAAAGACCTATAATGAGCTACACATGGTTCAAGAAGTCAAGAAGAGTGATCTCATACAATGGCACAAGTGCCTTCTCAAGCAAGTAAACAAACATGATCAAAGAAGTTCATAAAAAGGGACATCAAACAAGGGTCATCAAAAAAATACCAAACACAATTCAAAAATCACCAAATTAAGTCTCAAGAGACCTCAACTAGAGGCAAACATCATAGAAAAATACTATACAAAAATTCAGAAAGGAAGAACCTCAAACAATCAAGCAATAGTCACTTATGAATCATGAACCAAAGTGCAAAGATGAGGGACCTAAATGCAATAAAAGAAAGTTCTAAAAATGAAACAAAATATTTTTATTAATTTTTGGATGTTATTTAATGGATGCAAAAAGATTGATGCAAAAATGTTTAAGGAACTATGAGAAATAAATCTTTGAAATGCATATGTGAAAATAGAAACAAGTTTCAAAAGAAATAAAAGAAAATTATGGAATAATATGCAAATATTCACAAATATCAAAATTAAAAATATATAAAATTATTTAAACATATTAAGATATCACATGAATTTTTGTAGAATTTTTAATGATGTTTTAGTATTTTTAAAAGTCAATTATGAAACAAGTATAAAAAAGAAATTAAAAGAAAAAAAAGAAAGCAAGCAGGGGGTGCAGAGAAGTAATTTCCACGTTCAAAAATTCACAATGGGCCCAAAGGAGGGGTGCGAACATCAATTAGAGTCCAAGTCCATACGTGTGGTTGTGTGTGACGCGTGTACATGCAGTCAACATACTGATGCAATCATAGCGATGCAATGACTCAAATAAAATGATCCAACGCATCACATATCACGCACACCAAAGCAACCATGCACATGCACACACAAAGACACTCAGATTAAAAATAAATTGCACGCGTATGGCACATGGTTTCATTAATGTGTTGGCAACGTTATGGACATTAGATCAATCAGACGGTCAAGATCAACAAAATCAAAGCAATCATGTGGACACAAATGCAGGCACATATTAATTATCATACAATCACACACATGCCATAACTTCATTAATGCATTGGCAGGATTTAAACCATACGATGCACTTAATCTAACGACCACGATTAAAACTGAGAAACCCTAGCACATTAAAGCCACCGGCTGGAGAAGGACCTCCGGTCATCTTCTCCGGCGAGCAACCACCACCTGCAAACTTCAAAATCTCCAGAAATACGCAAACATTATATCAAAATGAAGCTGACACTACGTACATCCTGAATCCACAATCACTTCTCACATAACAAGCACATACACAGAGAATAGAGGAGAATAAAACATACCAGAGAAGTGTGCTTCTTCCTTGAGCTTCGATTGGCCAAATAAAGGCTTAAGAACTCTGAAAAATGGAGATGAATATGGATCTGCAGTGTAGTTACTCCAACAATTCAATGATCTCCAAGTTCAATGCAGCTTGATGATGAAGCTTGAAGATGAAGTTAGATGAGAATGATGATGGATTCGTGTGCAAGAGAGAAAAGGTTCAGAGAAAGTAGAGAGAGTTTGAGAGTGTTCTTTGGAGTGAAAATGGAAAAATGAAAGTTGAAAATGAAAAATGTGAGTGAAATGTGAATTTATAAGTTGAGTTAGATGTGAACTGTAGTGGTTAACTGAGTTGGTTAAGGTGAGTTGAGGATGGTTAACTGAGTTGTCCCTAACTAACTGAGTCAAGTTAGTTAGGGCGAGTGAAGAGAGGAATGATATAGTGATGAAGGTTTATGGTGTGTTATGGTGGAAGTTGAGTGAATCAGTGGTGGTGATGTGTTGTTCTGAAGTAGCAGCTACAAAAGAAACTTGCTGCGCAAGTTTTATGTTCTTCCTCTTTAGTGTGTGGCAAGGCATGATAAGTAGCATAGTGTAAGAAGGGTGTTTGTACAAATAAGGCAATGGTTGGATGGTATGAACATGTATCATGCAAACTGATGTGAAGGACCAACATCAAAGCAAAAACATTTCCATTCTTGGCAGCTTGAAACATGGAAGTTTGGGAAGGAATTTCTCCATGTTTTGTGGATGGTTTGATGAGTTTTATGTGTCATATCAAAAATGGTACATCATGGAATAATATTGATGTTGAAAAGAAATCAAATGGAAGTGTGTAAGATGGTGAAAAATTGCTTAAAACAATGGGAATCAAAACTGGTGTATGGCGTGGAAAATTGAGTTGGGCACGGCCATGTGACTTGGGAAATTTTCAGTGTGAAGCAACCAACTTTGGACCACCATATCCATCTCATAACTTGCTCAAATTAAAATTCGTCCAACATCAATATTGAAGAGGGCATGGCAAGGAACAACTTTGATGTTGAAAAGATTTTCATTTGGAGCTTCCATCATTGAGAAAAATGGGTGGACATTTGACACACCAAGTGTTTGTCAAAATCATGGCGCGTGGGCCTGGGCATGCTTGGTCATGACTTGATTTTGAACCTAGTTTTCTCACACTTTGATCAACCATAACTCACTCAATTTTTATCCAATGGAGAAGTTCTTTATATGGATTTGAAGCTTAGAACATGAACTTTAATTGGCTCAACTTGGGTCTAAGGTTTGGAGCTTGTATATTGGAGAAAGAGAGCCTCAAAGTAGGGTGCAAAATGGTCCAAAGTTACTATTTTCGGCAACCGTAAAGTTTCTATTTTTGGCAGTTTTGTGATTTCTTGATTTTTTATTATTCCTCCATCATTTCTTGATCAAATTTTGTCCAACAAACATATGTAACATGAATTTCATGAATTTGACCTTAAAAATCCAGGAGTTGACTTTTTTCACTGCTCAGTTGACTTTTTCCTCAATTTCTTGATCATCAAGCAACTGATCAATTGAGACCCTTCTGAAACCAATTGATGAGCAATTTTCCATCCATATACGCTTAAGAACATGAGGAATACCATGAGATCAAGTCTTGTCCAAAAAAACAGAAATAAACTGATTTTAGGCCAAACCCTAATTTTGGAACCCTCTGGTTAGGAGGAAATAACACATCCTCCAAATCCAAATTCCTCTGAATATGATGTATATCCTCTCAAACAATGATGAGATATGCCATTTGGAGATGATAAAAACTCAAGGAGCTTGCCAATTTGTGGGCCAGATGCCAATTTTTGACTGCCTTATGTAGGATGTGGTGCACTGCCCAATCTTCTTGATGAATTCTCCTCTTCCCATGCCTTGTGGGATCAAATGAGATGATATATGGCTTAAGGGACCTTTGAGACTTGTGAGAAACACTTGGCTCTTATTCTTTAGCTTTGGATGATCAACACCTTTGAGAAACAACTGATCACATGCTCTTATGCAAGATGCAATGCTAAATGCTTGATGTTTTGTTTTTCTATGCTTGAATGCAATGCAATGAAATGAAAGCTCATGCTAAATGATATGAAGAAATGAGAGGGAAAATTTTGGGGTATTACACAATCCACCAAGATCTTGTTAACAGCCACGTTCTCTACTTTCCCTGTAATATACAGAGGTTTCAAGTGTCCCTTCATGGCTTCAGTTGGTCGCTCAAAGAAAGCATTCAGTTCTTTGACACATCCATTGTTCATTACATAATAGCACACAGGTTGGTGTGCTTCCATTTCTGCCTCAGTGTTGGCATCCAAATTCTCCACTTCAGTTACTCTGTCATACTCCCTTGGCATTACTGACACTACGTTGACAATGATGTTCAAAGAAGCATCAGAGTCTGAATCAAAATTGTGGGTCGACGCTTCGTCTTCAACTGTTTCGACCACAAATTTCTCAGCTTCCTTCTTGTAAGTAAACAACTTTCGACCCACCGGCAGTTGGTTTGTTGTTCTCATGCCAACACCTTTGTTGCTAGCTGGCAGGACATTAGTGCTGGTCTCCGTCGAGTCTCTAGCCTGAGCTTCTCTTAAAGCCTTCCTTCGCCTCTGCTCTCTCCTCCATTGGGACCTCGACATGGGATTTTTTCCTTTGTAATTCTCAGACACATAGGCAGCTTTTTTGGAAGACTTGAATTCTTTCCTATACTCAAGTGAAGAACCTCTAGCCACATCAAAACTTTTCCATCCTTGCTTCCCTTTTTCCAGTTGCTTCGACGGGTTTAACCCACCTCCCAATTGTTACTTCGCCACTGGGTTTGAAAGTAGCTTGCTTGGCCCTTGGAATTTGTGGCCTTGGACCATATTGTCTCTGAGTAGCTTTCCTTGGGTCGAAACGCCCTGGCTTTTGAGCAGCTTTCCTCTCACGTCCAGATTTGGCCCCTTTTCCCGCTTGGAGGCCATGAGCAGCTTCTTTGTCGAAGATAGCACTGCATCGAGGGCACAACATGACTTCAGAATTCTTCCCCTGGCACCTGTGGAGAAAATCAATGATGGTCTCATCCTCTCTGGGATAAGCCAGTTTGTCGCAGTCCTCTTGTTCATCAATATCCATGGCTTGTTTGTCAGTAACTTCGACCATGTTCACGTTGACTTCATCTTTTACACGCATCTTAGAAAAGTCAATATCAAGGCTTGCAGCAGCCTCATCCATCTGCCTAAAATGATCAACAATCTCTCTTGTCACCATCTGTAACTTTGGTGCTTCAACTTCAGCACGAGTCTCGACTATAGTTTCAGTGTCGAACCTTTGAACTTTAGAAGAGGTATTAAAGTAATGTTCAGCAGCCATACATATCAAATGCTCCAGCTGATAGCCATCCATCTCTTCAGCCTCTCTGATAAACACAACATCATTGGTAAGGTCCTCAGTAACCTCCACCATCGTGGCATTTCTGCCAAGAGCTTCGTTGGTACTAACACTACCCGAACTGCTGTCAGACAATTCAACCAGTTCGACCATGTTGACCTCCTCAGGCTCTGCATAATTTGCTTCAGCTACTTCAAGGAGGTTGGTATCAATCTTCATCTGGGTCTTAGTCTTCTCCCCAAATTTGAGCCTTCCCTCCTGAATAACATTCTGCACCAAATCCCTGAAAAGAAAACATTGAGACGTCTTATGACCCAAGTAATTATGGTATTTACAAAAACCTCTCTTTTTTCTTTGCTCTAAAGGTGGCATTTAAGCACCGGGAGGCACTAATATTTAACCATCCTTAACTAACAAATAAAAAATTTCGTCACATTTAATGATGTCGAAAGTGTATGTTTTCTTTGGGAACCTATCATTCTTTTCGGTTTCGACAGGGTTTTTTCCATTCGAAGGAACTAATAATTTACAAGAATAAGGAGGGCCCTTCTTAAGTTCAGCAAGGTCTATCTCATTTTCGTCGAACCTAACGGACTCGTCGTACAGTTCTTCGATGCCCTCCTGGTATTCGACTTAAGCTACCTTCTTGTTCTTATTCACCTAGCTTTCTCATCTTTGAGACGCTCTAGCTGTCGAACTCTGTCAGCCAACTGGGCCATATCCCTTAAATACTGGGTGTCCAATTTTTTCCTGATAAAGTAATCAAGGCCACCAGCGGCCATTTCGACAAGCTCATGCTCAGGCACTTGTGTAAAATATCTAGCCTTGAGTAGTCGAAACCTATTCAAGTAATCATCTATTGGCTCATTGAACTTTCGTTTCACATTAGCCAATTCTTTCAAACTAATCTTCGTCTGATCCATGTAAAATTGCTCATGGAACAAACGTTCCAACTGGGTCCAATTACAAATCGAACCAGATGGTAACGTAGTGAACCACGTGAATGCATTTTTAGTGAGGGAACTAGGGAAATACTTCACCCTTAGACTCTCATCATTTACAATCTCACCGGCTTCGATCAGGTAGCGCGCCACATGTTCGACGGTAGATTCTGTAGTATCTCCTGAGAACTTAGTAAACTTTGGTACTTTTGTCCTTGGAGGCAATTCAGCTTGAAGTATATAGTCTACTATAGGCGAAATAAAGTTTGGCCTAGAAAAACCCATATTTAGGCCATTTCGAGCCATTATTCTTTCGACCAAGGCTGCCAAATTGTTCTCTGCCGCTACATTGTTGTGTCGAACCTGATTCACCACACGATCAACATCTTGATTTCTGTTCACTAGCACCATCCTTGGTTCCTCCTCTTCAAGTATTGGTATTTGATTTCTAGGAGGCTCCTCCCTAGGTGGTTCGACCAACCCTGGATTCACTGGGTTAACTTGTTGAGCATTATCCCTTGTCTCGACTCCTTGAGTTTGGTGTTGAACAGGAGCTGTCATTCCCATGAACTCTGCTATTCGTGCCATCTAGGTTGTCATCATTTGATTGGTTTGAGTAGTATTCTAGATCAATGGCTGGAAAATTTCTCCCATCGTTTGAGACAAAGTATGTACCATTTGCATATTGCTCTCATCCATCTGCTACCTCAAATATGCTGCAGACTCATTTGTTAAGTTGGGCCCTTGAGCAGAATAGCCCAAACCTATGGACTGGCTGTTTCGACCCATGTTAATTCCAGAACCTGACTCCTGCAAAGGGCAAGATATCACATTTTCTAAATATACTGGGGGTGCAGTACGCAGATTCTGCATCATTGTCGTTGGCATGCCATAGATTAGGTTCCTAGGCAAAGACTGTGAAAATCCTGGGGGAGGAAACTGCATGTACGTCAAACCTCCTTCTGGCGGAGTCTGAGGATTTGTCACTGATGGGCCAATGTACTCCAAGACTGGCTGAGTGTAAGGCCTCACGTATGTCGCCCTTGGTCCCGCTGTCGAAGACGCTGGCTCTGTCACCATGGTTAACACTGTCGACCCTCTTGTCGAAGGAACTGGAGTTGGCGCCACGGTACTTCTTGGTAATTCTTGAGGATTGATGGTGCTGTTCTGAACACTTGAACTGCTTGGTTGAGTATTGGTCCCAGCAGAACTGGGATTTGAATTTCCTTGGCCAGATGCCATTCTCCTCACGTTTCTTCTCTTTGGTCTATATTCGTTTGAACTGGCTACCTTTCCACTTCTCAGGTGCATACGATAATTTTCCACAATCTCGACCAATGAAACAACCAATACTTAAGAAGACAGTTATAAAACTTCCTTTTGGTGGTTATTTAAAAGTTACAAACTTCCAAATCCACGTTTAGCACTGTCCCACTGGGCGTGCCAATTTGTTTACCTTGAAAATTGGTAAACAACCGCTGATCTTCTAAAACTATAAAGTTCTAGTAACTTACATGATCGATCAGATTGATCCTAGGACATGTGTTGTATGTGTATTTAGAATATTTCGCAATTTGATAAAGAATGCCTTTCGACAATGCACATAAATAAAATGGGGTGTTTGAAGTGTAAAGGAAAGCGATAAAGATAAAGGAAATGATTAAGTCGAACAATACATCAAAGAAAAGAAAAAGGGCTGAATGTAAAAGGTTCGATAAAGAAAAACTGGAGTTAAATGCTGGAAAGAAATGCATAAAGATCGTAAAATGCAGAAAAGGTAAATGCTTGAAAATAAAGGCTTTTAATGTAAAACTGCAAAGTAAAGACTGGATAATGTAAATGACTTGAAAGGTAAAAGTTCGTGAAAAGAGATTTCAAAGTAAAGAATCTAAAATAGAAACTTCAAAGTAAATTGCATTGCAATAAAATGTAATGGTGATTACAATCACGTACATTCTCACTTCACTGGTTTCTCGACACACTGGATACTTTGAGTGAATATAGAGTTACTTGTACAATTTGATTTTTCACACTATTCTAACTCTAAGACTAACCTATTTATAATAATCTAATGTAACCACCCTTTGACGGTTTTATTCTTAGATTACGCCACTTGGCACTTCGCATGTCTTCACGATCTGGATCTTCGCCACCTGTCCTCTTTTCAAATTCAAATAGTGGAACTTCCCTCCACTATTCAGTTGTAACTACAACGCATTATCCATATCCACTTCACCGTGTCGACTTGACTCCTTGGACTTAGCAATATTTGAAGTCTTGAAATCCTTCCATTCGACTCAGGCATTGCACAAACATGGTCGAAGGCCTTCTTAGTCGAAGCCTTCTTTTTTAGCATTATTATTTTAAAGAATAACTTCTTTTAAAGCCATTGTCTGAAATCATGTAGCGTCGAAATTAGGAGCTAACAGAATGTCAATGAGCCATCTGCTGCAACACAAAGTGAGGCTTCATTGTTTGGGGACATCACTGATGATATGATTTCAAGCCTACTCGACATAAATTCAAGTGTGCAAACAACAATAAGTATCAGACAACATGTACCAAAGATAAAGGCAAGGCTAAGGTCAAACAAGAATTCAAACCATTGAGAAAGAGATCAAGCGAGAGAATTAAGGAGAATTGGTTTAAAAAACCAAAACCTTACACAGGTCCTGGTTCTGACCCAAACTAACCTCTGTGCTTGACTGAAGAAGAAGAAGGTACTGCCTCACAAGCTACAAGGAAGGGTTTAAAGAGTACTCCAAAAAAAGGTTCAAAGAGTACTCCTAAGAAGGCTCCAAAGACTACTCCAAAAAAGGGTTCAAAGAGTACTCCTAAGAAGGCTCCAAAGAAAATATCAATTTATGATCTATAATCTTTTCTGATATGCAAAACTTTTGTAATGTGTATGACAATATACTCTCCTTTGTAATGTTTGAATTATGCACGCTTTTGGTGCTAGTTTCTTTTGTAATGTTTGAATTATGCACACTTTTGGTGCTAGTTTATTTTGTAATGTTTGACAGCATAGTCTTGATGTTTGACATCAAACTTTGTAATGTTTGACAGCAACATTTGTAATGTTACCAACTTTTGAAATGCAAATGTTACCAACTTAAACATAATTCTTGTTTTACAGCAACATACATTCTTATTAAACAACTTGTTTTACATAAACATAAATCTTTCCATTGATAACAACTACTTTACATAAAGTTACAGAAACATAATGCTTATTGCTTAATGCTAACAACTGCTTTACATAAAGTTACAGAAACATATTATTTTACATAAAGTTAACCAAAACAGTAATAATCAAACAAAACAAAACAATTGAGCTTCATATTAATCCTTCTTTGTGCTTCAAGATTCATCTTCGACTTCTCCAATTTCTTTGTTACTGTTTCAAAATTCACTTCTAGTATTTCACACTTCTTACAAAATGGCGGAATAACACTATTCCCTTTGGTAGAGTCTCCAATTTCATCATCCCACAAGAATAATTCATAGCCATTCCCAGTCTACAAAATATGATTTACACAACTGTTAACATTGATAAAAATCAAATCATACTTACCCCAGTATTGCGACATTTCCAGAACTTTTTATTGCAGTTTTTACTTGTGTTGGAGACCCACATCTTCATTGCTCTATCACAACCACATCTGGGTAAACCTCGAAATGACACTGAATTATCGTTGCTTCCAAAAGACATGCTCATGCTTCCAAGAATGGCAAGAAAATGGCGAACGAACGAAGACGAACGACGAACGAACGAAGAATGGCAAGAAAATGACACAGAAACGGAAGAATGGAAGAGGAGGAACGAACGATTTATGAAGAACAACTCCAAAATGGAAGAAGGGAAGGTGATGAAGGGGATGAACCACGAATGGAAGAAGGGAAGGGGAAGAAAAACCCTAGACAAAGGGATTGAATGATTACACAGTCACATTCCCACAATGAAATGGTGTGGTAAAAAGCTAGTATTTGTTTTATGAGGGGGCGTTAAAAAAAATACTTGAGGGGGGCAAAATCAAATCTCGCCCTAATGGCAGGGGGTATCGTATAATTAACCCTTTAATTAATATATTTATTGTTCTAAGCTATGATAATGATTCGTGTAATTTACAATTATTTTTTTACTCAACAATTATTTTTAATAGCTAAGCAGAAACCATATATTGATATAAATAAAAGTAAAAGTTATTAACAAACAAAAGAAATAAAGAGCACCAGCAGTGCGCAAAAAAAAAAACAAAGTTAAAAGCCAAAGACGAAACTCCAACCAAAAGAAGCTAAATAACCAGGCAAAAGTAGAGAGAACAAGTCAACAAAAATAATGATCTGATTTTTCCTAAAACACCATGCAAGACAAAACTTCGGAGAGAACAAGCTGAAGGAAGTAAAACTCGACCACCTTCACAAAACAAAAGGAGTGCAGCAGAGTACCAACGCTCCTCTAAATGCCTAGCGAGATAAAACCCACTCCCAATCTAACAGAGAATCTAAAAAACCTGGAGTGTGGGCATGAACTAACTTCCACGCAAAGCTAATAATCATAGACACCCAATATTAACTAACCAACTTTCTTGACAAAAAATTACTTAATTACGCAGTTTTGAAATTGTTCGAACTACTGAAAGCTAGATCGAAGTCAAGCCTAAGGAAATAAGTTTACCTTGACCTAGACCATGAAACATCTAAAACACACCTAAGTACAAGCACAATAAATGCCCTGTCTAACCTTTCAACCTGAAAATCCTATACCAGATAGCTGAAGCAACGTAACACACTACAAAAAGATGAATAATCGACTCCACTTGCCCAACACAAAACACACATCTCACAATACAAAAACCAGACAAAATATGACGCCTCTAAAGATTTTGCCTAGTCGACAACGTATTTTGAAGCAACTTCGAGGAATACACTACTAATTTTGAAGATGCCCAACTATTTCAAACTTTGGAAAGCTCCCACAAAACTCTCTAAGACATGCCATCTGAATAACTAAGGGAGGCTATAAAGGTTTTATATGTTGACCAAACCAAGAATCCCCATGTTAGATCAAGTTTCCCAACCTAAGACTCTTCTTTCTAGTAATGATACCAAGCATACTCTCTAACAAATCCTCCTAAAAAACAACAAAAAAACCTCATCCATCAAAAGGCCTAGATTCAGGCATCCCCATCTCAAACACCCAAAGAGCCCGCCATGTGAAACTTTTGCTCTAAGACACGGAATAACCTTTCAAAATCCACAACAAGGGGGTAGACCCGACCCAAATGTCATGCCAAAATCTTTGCTTTATACCATCCCTGTAACACTCTAAACCCCAAAAGATTTATTTTATAAAATCATGTAAAATAGTTTTAACTTAGCGACAAGGTGTCACATCTTTTCTCAAATAAGTTTTTATGTATCGCGCTTCCTACGATAGCATTTTTAGTAGAGCGTTATTATAGGTCCAAACCATTTTTTCATTTAAATTTATTCAACCTATAATAGTGTTTTGATAAAGCGCTATTATAGGAACGATCAATTTTTTAATCTATTGGAACTTATAATAAAGCCTGTGATAAAAGGGCTATTATAAGTCTTGGGGTAATATATTAATATAGTTTAATAAATAAGAGTATTAAATATGTGCTATTATATATCAAATATGTAGTAGTGAATCCTTTATCTTCCTATGCATGATAATAAATATAATAATATTAGTAGTAGATACTTCTGACAGAGCATGTAACAAAGAGGATGGAAAATCACCCCATAAGGTAAAAATCAATTCAACACCACTACATGAGAATTTTTTACCCAAATACCCCACATTTTAGAAAAAAATCCCTAAATATCCCACATTTCAAAAAATTTCCCAAACTGCTCCAGTTAGGGCAAGGCTTTGTACATTGTCGCCAAATGAAATGGCGACACCCCTTTAAAGCTACAACCCTGTCGCCAATTGTATTGGCGACTCCCTTGCTTATCAAGTTGTCAGTGCAATTGGCGACCCTGTACAAAGGCAAAAGAGAGTCGCCAATACAATTGGCGACAGGGTTATAGCCTTAAAGGGGTGTCGCCATTTCATTTGGCGACAATGTACAAAGCCTTGCCCTAACTGGGGCAGTTTGGAAAATTTTTTGAAACGTGGGGTATTTGGGTAATTTTTTTCGAAAATGTGGGGTATTTGGGTGACCTTATCGCTACATGAAGTTAATGATCTCAATGCTATAATAAATGAACTTTAAAATGATAAAACACATAAAAGAATACACTACCTAGTGTTAAGCATAACAATAGATGCACATAATTTCTTTGAACATCATTGTTGTTTGCAATAAGTCATGTGATTGAAAGCGCCAACGATATCTGTTTTGTAAAATATACACATAATTATATTGATATAAATAGTTAATACAAACGATAATAATTATGATAGAATTTGAGTTGACACGCCATATTTTTTTTATAAGCAATTTGTATTAAAAGGGAGATACAGGAATTTTCCAACCCGATACAAAAATCCAATCAAAAAGGGAAAAACAAAGACAACCTATAAATACAAGTGGTCTATAGGATGTTTCATCCAATCATAAAAATTACATTTTCTGCGGCCTAATTCCAACCATCTCCAGGATAGAATGATTATCCGGTGGAGAATTTCGCCATATAATACATCAGGAGCATATTTTGCATAATTTATATCTGCAAAGTCTTTAAAATTGAATTTGTACATGGGAATGTTAGGATATTCTTTCTGACTAACCGTTGTTCCAGAGTTGAAAACCACCTTAAAATGATTAGTACATGACTTGTATTGTACATCATTTGGTAGGACCCTAAAGTTCTTTGTCAAATTTAAGACCCATGTTCAACCAACTTGGATTTAAGTGATGCAACCATATCAACAAGCAAAAAGACTTATATTTGATGTCACTAGTATTAAAAGAAAAAACATTAACAAATTATATTTGTACATGGGTAGTAGTTGTATACACATTTAGAAGTACTTCTTTGTCCAACAACAGAATCTCCAAATGCTCTTCCTTCACTTTATTATAAACAGTCCAGCGATCTTCAATCCTAGTGTGAAGCTTCCACAGTTCCTTCGTGACAATAACATCTTCGATTAGGTTAACTAGTCTGGCCAATCCACATTCAGATGGAAACAATCATTAAGATATTAAGATAAAAACAACATTCAAATATTGAAATAAAAATATAAAAAGTACATATTTTGGGTTTTCCTTCTTTAATAGAACTCTGCTAGGGTTGGCTTCTTTAACACTAAAAATCGCAGCAAATAAACAACGGCGATAATCAATAAAGAATAACCACAACAATGATAAATAAGTATAAATATGATGTTTTCCATGTAGAAAAAAGGATGAACATAATCAAAGGAGAAAATATGTTATAGAAGAACAACATTCAGATTCATAGAAAACAAAATACCTCTACTGAATTTGGATTGTTGAACACTATAAACGACAAAAAAAAAAAAGAAACAACATATACATAAGAATTTCATAAAAACTCCAAAAATGATACATAAGTAAAAATGGGATCTTTGAAAATGGAAGAAAAACCATTGATACATTGTGTTGGAGAAGTTCAACGTTGACGCAGAAGAAAATGACGTAAATGAGAAATAGAGTGAATGAGACAACAAAAATGGTGTTGAGAGGTGAAAGGTAAAGATTAATAATTAGGAAATATTGTTGATGTCAAGTCAGAGAGATATGCATCGACGTTGGAGAATGGGTTAAGGTGGATAATTTGAAAATGGTGTGAAAGTTGTTAGCCTGACAAAGGCGTAGGCGATAAAGAGATAATTGGTGGGAAAATAAACAAGAAGAATTATGTTTTACTTAATAAATGCACATATGTAATTGCAATACTTGATGCATTATGTGAATTCTGGTTGATGTCTTTCAAGGATTTGTGGTCAGGTCACACTTGTTATTATACTTTTTTTCATTCACTTTATTTAAGTTTCATTTTTTAAATCCATGGAAAATATTTTTTTCATAATCTCTGTTTATTTACTCAAAGTCCATAATTGATACTAATAGTTCCATATTTGATTTACAGAAAGCTGAAAGTTCTTAGCAGCATGATAGTATAACCACATTTTCACCATTCCATGGATTCACAAGTCTTGCTCCAACTTCAATCCCAAATTCAATTCTGGGAATGAAGGACATGAGAAGAGGATGATTTTTCTTTATTGACTCAGCTTGAAGGACACAAAAAGATAAAGGAAAACATTTAGTTTATTAATTTTATAGAAATGTGTAATTATAGTCTAGAAATATATTGACAATGAAACCTTTGGATGGAGACATGTTTATCATTGAATTTAAAGATACACACATGCTAAAATGCAATAACTTGTGTTTGGAATTTCATGTATATAGTATTGATTATGTTTTGGATGGTGGATATGTCACGATGCATATTTGTTTATTGTGAAATGTTAAAAAGGAAATGATAACAAGTGATGACATTGTGTCATACCTTAATATTTTACCCCAAAGATGCTACCTCATTTACATCATTGACATAACATTCATCATTATATATACACATGCCTTTATGCATCACTAACTCTTCACACGTATAAGATATGTGTGCTTACTTGCTTCACAGGTTAGGTGATCCCCCATGGGCTCAAGCTGATGAATTATCAAAGGATGGTCATCCTTTTTCAAACATCTCAAGTCCCTTTGTCATCCATGATGATCAAGATCTTTCACTCATCAATAATCTAGTACAAGATAGCATCATGACAAGCTCATCAAGCCTTAAGATCCTCAGTGCATCCAAATTTGGGACACGATTCAAGACACTCAAAAACACCTTTGGGGTTCCTCCATGATGTTCAAAAAGCCCAAGGGTTTGATTTCATAAAGGATCACAATGTTCAAAGTTCATCTGATACAAAAAGTCAATTGTGGTCAAAATCAAGTTTGACTTTTGAAATTTTTGGTCAAACATAGTCTCTTCAAGTCAAGAATGATGTTAATATGTGATTTGGATCATGGTTGATCAAGAAAAATCAAGAAATGTTAGGTTACTTGTAAAAAGGGCAACATAGGAGAAGTTGAATTTTTTCTAAGTTATAAAATTCAATGATTTTTACCCTACTTTGCAAGGGCATAACTTCCAAACCAAGTAACCATTTTCTTTGATACAAAGATCAAATTTAAGAGCTTGTTACATACTACAACTTTGTCCTTGATGGTGGATTCCCAAAAAAATGCGTAGATTTTAAGATATAAGGCCATGAAGTTGGAGGTTCCATGCTTTTGAACCTAAAACACTCAGTGAAATTTTTGACATAATATGTCTTATGTTGGAGCCAACTTTAGGGCTATTTTTCACTATGATCCACATTGATTCAAGACAAACTTTGAACATCAAAGTTGAAGTATGATATCTCAGCTTTTCAAAATGACCAAGAACACACATTTACCTAATTTAAGCAAGGAGATATGAATTTCACAACATGCCTTGCTACAACTGATTTTTCAAGACAGATTTGCCAAACCTACTTGTGCCACATGACTAGGATAAGATTTGCAAGTCTGAAATATTCACCAAAATGATCATACAACATGTGCTCTGCAAAACATAACAGAAATTTCAAGATTATAGCATTGGCATGTGAAAAAAATTATTTCAAAAGCCATGAAGTGAGGTTTTGTCCTCTAGCATTAAAGTGCTATAGTGAATTTGAGCAAAAATCATCCAATCTATTAGGACCTGATCAGAACATCAAAGGATGGAATGAATCCTTGAGGAACTAAGCTCAAAAGACCAGAACTTGAGCCATGTGAAGAATAGCCCATGTGTGTCTTGGCTTTCAAGTTATAGGTGCTTGACATCATTTGTTGGATAATAGCCTACATCCAAGTCCTTTCAAACTCAAAATAATTAAGGTATTTGTCCTATAAATAGAGGTCATTCTGAACATTCTAAACACACCAAAACATTTCCAATGCTTATTCTCTCATAAATCTTCCCTCTTTCTAAATTCAAAGTTCTCAAAGAGTGAAATTTTGGAATTCTCAAACCAGCCCATTTCCACTCAATTCAACCATCCAAACACTTCACATAAACATCATAGAAGTGATCCATAACCTCAAATCACTTCTGTAGCACCAGAATTACCATCATAATATCTCACTTGCATCAAGCTGCAGTTTGAATCGAGCCAAGTGATCCAAGAGGTTTCAACTCATTCCAAGCATTGCAACACCATCCTTAAGGGCGAGGAAGTTGTCTGAATCATCAAATCACATCTGTAACACCTCCAAGCAAGAATTCGATTCTCACTTGAAAGGTAAGTTTCTTCAAAACTGAACTCTATATTTCATGCATCATAAATAATCAACTGAATTATCAACTTGTTTCTGGAAATATGAGGATCATTTTCCCTCAATCAATTGTTATGTATCATGATTATCTATGATTTCATGTTAAAATGTTCAGTTAGGGTTCATGTGTTGTTGAGATTAATTTCTTTTGATACACTTAAAATAAATAAATTTGGTTAAAGCCATTCAATTCCTCATGAAATTTCCAACAAGTTTCATTTTTACTTCATGGCATTTGGTAGAGAAACGAGCAAGTTAGAAAATTCAAATTTTTTAAGAAGATGACGAACTCAAGAAAGAAGACGAGTATGGTGGTGGCTACATTTTTGAAATATGGGTTTTGATTTAAAATGAATTTGTTGGTTTGTGTTTCAATCAACGGATGTATCACCGCCCTAGTGGTTAGAGTGCGCGTTATAAGTCTTTGTGTGACCCTCAGGTCTGGGGTTCGAATCCCCCTCGCCCCATACCTTTTGATGTTATTTTTTTTTAACATTTTCAATATGAAAGCTCTCTATATTATTTTGCACGCGCGTAATTTGTCTCCCCACAAGCAAGTGGCCCAGTAGTAAAATTTTGGGCCCACCACCTTGAAGGCGCATGTTCAACCCTTGGTGGGAGCATTCCGTAATTTTTTACCAAAATTTTTCTTATTTTTCTTCACAACTTCACACATTTATTTCACATAGAAAAAATCATTATTTTTTATTGAATTTTTGCACACTTCTTATTCATATGTCCTATTTTGTGAATATATCAAAAAATGTAAAAAATAATATTTATTTAACACATTTTTATTAAGTTGAAAAGTGGTCCATTTTTAAAGTATTTTCATACTTTTAATGACTTTCTTTTGATTTTTATCTTAACCTAATTGATAACATGTGCTTATATGGTCATGATACACTTTGTTCAAGCCTTGTTTGATGTACCTAACATGTTGTCTTGTCCTTCATACCATGATTAATTAAACTTTGAACTTTGAATAAAGCTTAGATTAATTGTTTTGAAATTAGGGTTCACTATGCCATAAAAGCCTTTAGACACCGCTTTTTTTGGCATTACACAGCGCTTAAAAGCGCTGTCTAAACTGGCGCTGCTAAAAGATTAGACAGCGCTTTGGGTAATGTCAAAAGCGCTGTCTAAATGGGTGCTTTGACTGAAAAAGCGCTGTCAAAGCACCGCTTTAGACAGCGCTTTTGCTTATATTTTAGACAACACTTTTATTGTAAAAGCGCTGTCTAAATGGTGCTTTAGACAGCGCTTTTTGTTTTTTCAGACTAACATTAGACAGCGCATTTTGCCTTTTTTTAGTATACCTTAGACAGCGCTTTTACTGTTTTGGTATACCTTAGACCGCACTTTTTAGTCAAAGCGCTGTCTAAACTCCACCTTAGACAGCGCTTTTAGTGTAAAGCGTTGTCTAAGGTATACGATTTTTTTTATATAAATTACTTAAAAAAAGTGTTGTTTGTTTTATACAGTTTATATGCACCTGTTTTTAAACCACAATTTGCACCAGGTTTTCAACCACAATTTGCACCTATTTTTCAACCATATTTTGTACCAAAATATCATAAATTGGAGCTTCAATCCAATATATACGCACCAATTTTGCCTATTTATATATATAATTTTCATCCAACAATTTATATATACAAAACAATTGATGATACAAATCATTTCATTCAACAAAATATTTTGCTTCAAATCTACATATTACTTATAGAAATGCTAAGCAAACAGAAATGCACATCAATATAACTCTATCTTCTACTTTGCACATATAACCTGAAACAACACAAAAAGATTATAATTCAATTAAAACAAGACATAAACAATGTCTATAGTTACAAATTTATACATACTCAAAATTCTCATCAATTAAAGTAAGAGTACAATATACCTTATAAAACTCCGAGCTCAATAATGAATTGACACCAATCCTCTTTAATTTCATCCAAATGATCTCTTGAGTAATACGCACACTTGAATTCATCAAAGTACTACATAATAATATAACATAGTTTGATTTAGTTTCAAATATTTAATTATATGAGAAATATGTGTTAAATATTAAAATAACTCATAACTTACACTACAAGAAAAGTGTGATTTACCTTCAAAAAATTTAGCATCAACCAATTTTTGATGCTAATAGTGTCTATTTAGCATCCAAATATTCAAACGCAAATACTTTTTTTTAACTAATTTTTTTTACATAAATTTGAGTCAGTAGAATTAGACGTTATAAAATATATTTGTTGACGCTAATTATTTTATAATTTAATTTTAAAATATCATCAACAACTTCTGATGCTAATGTATTATTAAATTTTAATTTTATAATTAGTGTTTATTAGTTCTGAAGCTAAAACAAAATATACCAAAAAGTTTTTCCCACATTTTTTTTACATTTCCCTCTTTTTTTATTTTAGAAAAAACATTTCCCTATTTTTTTATAGAAAAAATATTTCTCTAACCTAATTTATATCCATCGCTTATTTCTCACATCCCCTCTTTCATTTCTCACGTTCTTCCTCCAAGACCGGTTCACCAACAATTTCCGACGCCTCCGTTCACCAACAATTTCCGACGACCTCCGTTCACCGATCTACACGACCTTCGTTCAGTGATCTTCGACGAAGAGGTAAGTAACCAAACTCCCAATCCTTTTTCCGTTTCTTATTTCTTCTTTCGTTCACCACTGTTATCTAGCCTTCTACATTGAACTAGTAGCTTTCTATTTTTCTCTAAACTCTACTGTCTTTCTTCTCTTCTATAATTTCTTGTATTTATATTTTGGGTTTTCTATTTCTTCTTCATATTTTAGGGTTTGTGATTTGTGAAAATCTTTGATTATTTTGGTCATTTGGGTTGTGTGGTTTCTTCTACTTAATTGGGATTTTGAGTAGTTGTTTGTAGTTTGAGCTAATTGGTATTTTGAGAAGTTATTATGTAATTTGAGCTAATTAGGATTTTTCAGTTTTTGGTTACTGAATGGATTTGTTGATATTTGTTATTTTTATTTTGATTTTTGAGTTGAATTTTGTTGTTTGTTGTGTTGTGTTAACTCGATGAATGCTGAGTCAGTTTGATTTTAATTGTTTGGAATTTGACTGAGATTTTGTTTTGTAGATTGAGATTATTTTAATCACTATCTTGATTGAGTTTTAACCCGATTTGATTTTAATGGCTTAAAATTGGAATGTCATGGTGTTTTATCTAATTTGAGGGGATTTCCGATTAATATATTTGGTGACTGAAAAAGCTTGATGATATTGCAGCACTCGGGACTTGGGATAATGGGAAGCCATATGAACAGGCTCGTCAAGTTGAAATTCCAATGTTGGTTCGCCGAATTCGGTACTATGCTGGTATGTGTAACGTGGAACGTAGTTCTTAACGGTACTTCTCTTTGTCTTGGTGAAACAATACTGATGCTTGTATTGTCATATTCTACAGGTTGGGCAGATAAGATTCATGGTCTCACAGTTCCAGTTGACAGCGCCTATCATGTGCAGACCTTGCATGAACCGATTGGCGTTGTTGGTCAGATTATTCCATAGAACTTCCCTCTTCTCATGTTTGCATGGAAGGTGGGACCAGCATTGGCATGTGGTAACACTGTCGTTCTAAAAACAACTGAGCAGACACCACTGTCTGCTTTGTATACAACAAGACTATTTCATGAGGTGAGTGATAGATTCACCATGGCCCTATTTTTGAATCAAGTATGTACAAGCAAAGAAGTTCTTGTTGTTAAATAAATATCTCTAGTATAACTCAAAAAACATTGATTGATTTTCTCTGTGACATTCAGGGACAATGTTGCTGTGCTGGGTCTCGTACATTTGTACATGAACGTGTGTATGACGAGTTTGTCGAGAAAGCTAAGGCCCGCGCTTTTAACCGTTCTGTTGGAGATCCATTCAAGGCAGGAAGAGAACAAGTCCTCAGGTAAATTGCAAAGAATCTTTTGAGTTATATCTTCACGATTGATCTTGGAGCTTTAGGGTCATTGTGATGTTCAAATACTTGAGACTTCACATAATACTAGATTACTGCTACGGAGATATTCTCTTGTTAATCCTTAACGCACGAGTCTTTTGAAATATCTGAATATACTGAGTTTTTCAGTTATGATTCAAACAACCAGATTGATGCGAAGCAATTTGAGAAAATATTGAGGTATATTAGATCTGGTGTCAAAACTGGTGCTACACTTGAAACTGGAGGAGAAAGGCATGACAGCAAGGGCTTCTATGTTCAGCCTACTGTCTTCTCAAATGTTCTGGTATATATTTACACGCACGTCTTCAGTTAAATCCCCATATTTGCAAATGATTATGAAAATACAATTCCTAATGTTTTTAATCGTATTTATAACAATCACCAGGACAACATGCCAATCGCAAAGGAAGAGATATTTGGTCCAGTACAAACCATATTGAAGATATTGACATACTAAAACATTTCCAACCAGATTATGTGAGTTTTCTGTTTTGTTATTGTTTATATTAGGCTTGTAACCGTATTAGGAGTAACTGGTTGAATGGTTTTTTGTAAAAGGAGGTGAGGTTAAGAGAGGTCACAGATTCGTGCTTCTCAATTTCACTGGGAACAATTGTATTCATCCCAATCCTGTCATCTTTATCAATACTGTAAATGGATCCAAGGACAGGGGAAGTGATTGCTCATGTTGTTGAGGGTCACTCTGAAGATATTGACAGGGCTGTTGCATCTGCACGCAAAGCATTTGATCTAGGGCCATGGCCAAAGATGGCAGCCTAATTGTATTCTTAGTTTCTTACCATATATATATATGTCTTATTTTTCAGCATTTCATGCTTTTTACTCTGAAATTAGGGGACGGAAGAGGGCTTGTGTGACCTACTGCTTAACCTACATTGCGAGCTGCATCACCAAACATTCTCCTCAGTACAGAATTTTGATGGTGGGCCGTATCTTGGGAGGCATTGCCACTTCACTTCTATTTTCAGCATTTGAATCATGGCTTGTTGCTGAGCATTTCAAGGTGAGGAATAATTGTTTGTTTTTAAAGTTGTCTGCTGTTATTTATCAAATTTTACCGTCATATTTTCCATTGGTTATGTTGACTTTATAACATTCTTCTCTGTACATGGAGGCTGTAAATGTCTTGAATAATATAGTTATTATAAGTGCCACATGGAGAAGAGTAGGTTGTATTGCCCCTAAATAATAATAATATTAGCTTGATTGTTTAAAATAAAAATTCAAACCAGACTAATCTCGCATGTAATACTTAAGAGCATTGCTAAATATTTTACCAAAGACTTGTATACGAAAGGCGAGAATATTACTGTGAACCATTTTTAAAATAAACTAAATTGTTTGGTTTGGTTTTGACAGAAATCATGGGTGGGTGGTTGTGTAAATCTATGGCTACATTTATTCTTGCATTTCTTCAATTAAGTATCTTCATACAAATGAACAATTTCCAATATTTAATATGTAATTATGTTGCATGAACTTCTTAATATGTCATTCTAAACAGAACTAGCTAGTTGATAGATCTAACAACTACAAACTAGGTTGATTCCAAAAGATGTTCATTTCTGGGGTTTATAAATTTATTATGTCCCTCTAAAAAAGATAAGCATGCATTTTACAGTATCCTCCAAGTGGCTAATGAAGTGAGTTTTGGTCATCAAAATACATACTAAAGGGTTTTATCATGTTTTTTTTATACCTCTGTCTTGATTCCTTCATTTTGCATTTTGTATTTTTTAATCTCAATCTAAAATTTTTCATTTTTGTTTTGTAGTCCACTAATTCACGTTCAGTCCATGCATGAGTAATGTGTTGCCCTGCGATCCAGAAATTCATTTGAGAAGGATTGGTTCAGTTGTGTCTAACTGTGCACGGACACGGTAGCCACTAGTGAAATCCGTCGATGGCGTGAAGGTGTTGTCGAAGACGTTGTGTTTCTCGACTTTATGCTCGAAGAGGATTGGGAAAGAAGCTACGTCCAAGAGTTTGTTAGTTAGAGTAGCTTACCAATCAAATCAACAGCATGCTTGCCATTACTAAGTCTCCCAGCAGATTTGTTAATTGGGTATTTGGTATGAGTGTTTTGTATGAGTATTTGGAAGAATCCACAGAATGAATTTAGAGTTCTAGAATTTGTATGAGTGTTTTGAAATCTTCTTTCATATTGAGTGTTTTCGGTAACTATTTGACTTATGCTCCTATTATAATTTTTCATGGTATTTTTTATTGTTTGAATTGAATATTGTAATAAAATTATCATTTTTAACTTTTTTTTTTTAAAAATTAATAAATTACGGCGGTTCTAAACCGTCACTATTTTAATGCTAGTTAGAGTTTAAAATATGTTGATGCTAAATTTAGCATCAGTAGATTAAAAACACTAATTAGCGTCTACGATTAGATCATTATTTAGCTTCCGTTTTAGAGTCCATTTATGTAAATTCTAATTAGCTTCAGCAGGATGCTAATGTTTAGCTTCAAGGTTTTTATTGTCGTCAATGAATTGGACGCTAAATTGCTGTTAGCGTCCAGATTTCAACGTTTAGCATCCATTTTACGTTGAGGCTAAAACATTGTTTTCTAGTAGTGTTAGAAATAACCGCAATCTATATCATTACGTTGCCGAGGACACTACACAATAAAAGAAAATATGGATAAATCCTAAGTTTTATCAAGTATCATCACTAATATAATAAAAAAATGTGATAATTAATATACCTTCACTCCAATCCATGTAATGTTGTTGGCTCTCCTCTTTGGTACTTGGATATCTCTTTGTGCTCGAAAAGCTTGTATAATGCTAATAAAATATAAATGAATATTTAGAACAATTCACATAAATAAATAAATAAATATACACATGAATATTTAGAACAATCTAACTTAAGTATCAATCATATTCTTCATATTCGGGTATCATGAATAGAATCATCATGTGGGTGATCCTCGTTAGTAGCCATCTAACCTATAATAAAGAAAACAAAGATATCAAATATAAATTATGATGAAAGTACTTGTCTAAGCTATAAATTATGATACCAAATGATATATGAAATGAAAAATAAAGAAGAGCATATAACATTTTATTATATTACCTCTTTCACTAACATCTCTTTCTTTTCTTGGTTGGAATATGAATGACTTGTTTCTTAGCAATGCAGACGGATGAATTGATCCAAATTCCCTCGTTATGATCATTTCTGATATATGACTCATCCGCTATAAGATCCTCATCATGATCATTTCTATTATACAACTCATTCCGTCTAATGCATGACTCATTCTCAACATCAATATCACATTGATCTACACCGCTATCATCAACCACTTTGTTAGATAAAACCACTATAAACCATTTCGTACTCATCGGGTCAGTGACATAGAACACTTGTTTAGCTTGAGATGCTAGAATAAAAGGCTCATCTTTGTACCCCACCCTATTAAGATCCACTTGCAAAAATCCTGACTTATCCATTCGTATGCCACTACTATTTACCCACTTGCAACCAAAGATAGGAATCTGAAACTTCTCGTAATCAAACACCCAAATGTGCTCAATAACTCCAAAATATGACAGATTTGCATATTTGGGGTTTAAGTCTTTCATACTTGATATGTGCATTGCTTCAGCTAGCACGGTGACACCACTATTTTGCATAGTACTTTTATCATCTTGCTGTTTGGTATAAAATGTGTATCCATTAATTGTGTATGCGCTATGAGAAAACACATGCAAACTTGGACCATATGCCAAACATCTCAACCTTTCTGTTACTGAAGCGGGATCTGAAGAGTGCTTCGGATAAATATGATCCTTTAACCATTGTATAAAACTTTGATTGTGCTCTCATACTATCCAATTTTCATTTCTGTTCTGATTTAACCTTCGGAGTACATCCTTATGCATTTCAACATATGACTCAACCTCATTATCAATGTGCAGAACATACAAATGCACTTGATCCCGTTCATCCCTTGATACTGTCACAATTTTATTTCCAATTAATTTTTTACCTTCCTTTTTTTCGAAAATATGAGTTTTGGGGAGTCCAATCGATTGAACATTGGACAAATATTCAGTACAAAACTCAACCGCTTCTTCAACAATGTATGTTCAACAATACAACCCTCTGGTCGACTTCGGTTTTTCACCTACCCTTTTAATATTTTCATATAACGTTCAGCAGGGTACATCCATCTCATATAAGCTGGTCCACACAACTGTGTCTTTTTCACAAGATGAACAACTTGATGTACCATTATGTCAAAAAAAGAGGGAGGAAAATACATTTCAAGCTCACACAAGATAATAACTATTTCTTTTTGTAGTGTTGGTAAGATCTCAGGATCAATCACCTTACTACAAATTGACCTAAAGAAAAAACACAATTTAGTTATGGCGCTTCTTACTTTTTCTGGCAAAATAGAACGTATACTTATTGGTAGAAAATGTTCCATTATAACATGGTAATCATGTGTCTTTAAACTCTTCAACTTGAGGTCTTTCATAGACACAAGTCTTCTAATATCTGAAGAGTATCCTTCTGGAACTTTAACTTCACTCAGAAACTTACACAATATTTTTTTCTCCTTTCTAGATAGAGTAAAAGCAGCAGGTGGTAGATATGTTCGTCTTCCTTTCTTCACGGGTGCTAATTCAGTTCTTATTCATATTTTTAACATGTCCTCCCTTGCTGTAAGGCCATCCTTAGACTTTCCTTTTATATTGAGTAACGTACCAATAACACTTTCAAATACATTTTTTTCAATATGCATAACATCGAGAAAATGCCTCACGTACAAAGACTTCCAATATGGCAATTCAAAAAATATCGACCTCTTCTTCCACCCACCTTTGACAACCTTATGTGCAAAAGGCTTGCCAAACTGAGTACGCACATCTTTCACCTTTTCAAAAACTTGGTCGCCTGACAATGCAGGTGGAGCTTTATGCTGTTCGGTGTCTCCATTGAATGCTTTTCTCCACCCACAGTAGTGATGATTAGAATTTAAGAATCTACGATGACCGAGAAAGACATTCTTCTGACCAAACTCCAATCGCGTCGAATCTGTTTTATCTTCACAAATAGGACACGCATCTTGACCTTTTATGTTGTACCCTGATAGATTTTCGTATGCTGGAAAATCATTAATTGTGCTAAACAACATCACCCTCAAGTTGAAACTTTCTTTCCTATACCCATCATAAACCTCCACACCGTTCTCCCACAAAAACTTTAAATCTTCGATTAAGGGTGCCAAGTATACGTCTATGTCATTCCCTGGTTGTTTAGGCCCAGAAATTAACATAGATAACATCATGTACTTACGCTTCATACATAGCCATTGAGGTAGGTTATAAATCATAAGAATCACAGGCCATGTGGTATGTGAGATACTTTGAAGACCATGCGGGTTCATTCCATCAGTAGATAATGCCAAGCGAAGGTTTCTTGCTTCTTCTCCAAAGTCAGGATAATCATTATCAATTTTCGACCACTGTGGTGAATGAGCCGGATGTCGATACTTTCCATCAATAATTTTTTCATCTACATGCCAAGTCAGGTGTCTTGCATCGGTTTCACTACGAAACATGCGCCTAAATCTCGGAATTATAGGAAAATACCATAAGACTTTTGCTGGAGACAATTTTTTCTTATATCGAGATAAGCCGCATTTGGGGCACTCAGTTAACGATGCATATTCGTTTCGAAACAAAACGCAATCGTTTGGACAAGCATGTATCTTATCATAGCTCATGCCAATAGAGCACAACATTTTTTTGGCCTCATAGGTTCGATTAGGAAGAACATTATCCTCCGGTAGCATTTCTCTCATAAGGGCCAACAACTCTATGAAACTTTTATCTGACCATCCATTGCCCGCCTTTAAGTTGTACAACTTTAATACCGCAGACAGTCTTGTGAATTTAGTGCAACCTTTATACAACGGTTTCTCTGCATCGCTTACCAACCTCTCAAACATTTTGGGACAATCATGAAGATCTTCTTCAAGTGCTTCTGCAATCTCTTCGACTCGATCATAATCGTATGTTTCTGTGTCTTTGTCGTCTGAAGCATAGGTCGTATTACTTTTCCCCCTCGGTTCAACATTCTCGTTAATTTTCTCACCATGAAATATCCAACACTTATAACTTCGATTAATTCCATGCATCAGTAAATGCGATTTCAATCCATCTGCGTCAACCCGACCCACATAACAATAACCCAAGCAAGGACATTTCATTCGACTGGGGTCTTCAACGTGTTGAACAGTAAACTTAACGAATTCCAATACCCCATTCTCGTACTCTTTGGACAATCGATCGACAGACATCCATTTTTTATCCATGGTTTTCCTACTTATTAAGGCAAACAAAAACACTACGATAATTATTCACGCAACTATTTCAAAAGAACATAAAAGAAGATTTTCCTAAGAAAAACACTTTCGCGTCACAGAAAGAAGATTAATACAAACTTTTATTTCACGTATCGTCTACCATATTAAGATTTGAGTTCAAGAATAAAATACCTTTCTCGTAGTAGCACTTGGTTCAAAACAAATTCTCCTCAAACAACAATCTGAAAAGAACAATCACAATTGAAAGCAATCAATATCAACTTCAAAACTAAAACCATGAAGATGTTAGTGACACAAGAGAGATTAAAGCAGGAATAAGCCATTGAAGAATTCCAAAATTGAATCGTTTATAATTGTATAGTTTTGAATTTAATAGCATAAAACCAAGATATTAATATCCATAAGAGAACAACAAAACACTTAGTACCTATACCCCACTCTATATCTTGATTTAAATTTTTTTTTAGTTAATCAAGGTATAGTTGTTTATAAAAGAGACAGTATGGTTTACATCAATCAGATTCCTCAAAGAAGAACCCTAAATGCAGAAATGTTCATATCAGAAAATGTAATGATTAAAGTAATGGAGTCTTGTTATGACCCTAACCATCTATCCCAAAGTCAGTACCAAGCTACATTCATGAGTAGAACCACTATTTATCATCTCTAACATTAATCGTAACATAAAAGAAGAAATCTTACCGAAACGGTGGAGAACGGTGGAGTACGGTGGAGGACGGTGGAGGAAGGACGACGGCGAGATTGTAACCGAGACGGTGGAGGACGGTGGCGAGAGCTGTTCTTCATTCGTTCTCGTCGTTCGCAGTTCGCAGCAGAGAGGGAAAGAATAGAGAAATGAAAAATAGAATAGTGATACTATACAATTTTTAATTTTAATTAATAAGACCTTAGACAACGCTTTTCAAAAAGCGCTGGCTAATGTGGTCCTTTACCAGCGCTTTTGAAAAAGCGCTGTCTAAGGTAGGCCTTTTAGCAGCGCTTTTACTCTTTTTCGTATACAGTTTCCGTGTTTTATTTTTTATTTAACTTATAGCAGCGCTTTTGCATAAAAGCGCTGTCTAAGGTAGGCCTTTTAGCAGCGCTTTTACTCTTTTTCGTATACAGTTTCCATGTTTTATTTTTTATTTAACTTATAGCAGTGCTTTTACATAAAAACGCTGTCTAAGGTGCGCTAGTAAAAGTCAGTTTTGGCGTAGTGGTTTTGTTTTCAACTTTGTGAGAACACCTTTGTTCATAACTAGGGCTTCCACTTGAGTTTGGATTCCCCAAAGCTTTGTTTCTACCATGTTTGAATGCTTTGTTTATATGATTATCTCCATTAGGGTTTTGATTACCCTTTACCATATTCATTTAATCCTCAATTCATCTTGAATATTTGCTTACTTGAACTTCATTATGATTTCTTCCATAGATTAAATCTTTGCTCACATATTCAAGTATTTCCTTCATAAACTCTTACCATGATGAACATATCTCCTTGTCTGATACACTCTCACATGTTGATATATCATGCTTAATCATACCATATTCATGACATCCTCGATGACTACATTTTATTTAAAAGCTTAATCAAACTTGTCTTGTTAAGTTTCTCTTGACATTTACAAAACTTACATAACTGTAGCATTTTAAACTCATCCCTAGTTTAAACTCAGTTCAAACTTTAGGATTCTCTTCAAACTACAACCTCAATAAAACATTAGGTTTCCCTTTGTTGAAGTTCCAACTATCAACAAATAGCCTCCTCTTGGGCTTTATACAAGGAAGTTAGACTTCAGACTCAAAACTCTTCAATAAAGACATGAGAATTCCCTTTTGGAGTCCTAAAGTCAACACATAGCCCCTTTGTGACATCAAAACCCAAACCTCAAGTCAAACCCTAGCCAACATTTGGCTTCAAATTCAACACTCCCTAAAGGTGAGACATGAATCATATCTATGGAAGAGATGTCTCTTCTATTCCCCACAACATAAATCAAACTTTTCAAACTTTTTTCCATTCTAAGTGATGTAAGTGGCACACTTGTTGATTCAAAATCCAAGATGGAGTCCTTCTCTTATTATGGTACAAAAAACACTTCTTTCATTTAAGTGATATAAGTGGCACACTTGTTTATTCTATATCCAAGTCAAGGTGTTTCTCTTAATATGCAAAGACTCATTTGAAGGAAGATGTGGCATTACTCAGGATTTTCTACATCCAAGTTTAAAGCTTCTTCCCTTATTATATTTTTTTCTCAAAATGTTTGTGGTGAATAGGTGAGATATCTCCCTTAAGATGACAATTTGTCTCTTCTCTCAAACCCAACAAACCCAATTCCAGCCATTAGTAGGTGGAACTACGAACGCTCTGATTTCTCAACTTCCTTTTAAGAATACGTATGCATAAGATTACGAGATCTTAGCGAGAACAATATTAAATAAAACCATTAGGTTTCTGTCATACCCCAAATTTTAACCACTAATATTTCCCATCATTGTGCAAATCATCATCACAATATGGATGGGCCATCATACCTCATTAGTCTCCCCAAAGATGGGTGAGCATCCACTACAATCGGACTTAGGGTTTCAAGCCCTCTCAGAGCTCTTAGACAAATGATCAATCAAGAAATGACATGATCTTCAACTTGTCTAAACCTCTAAAACATCCACAATGGATCAAGAGGACTCCCACATCAAGGATCAAGCACAAGGTTGCAACATTCTGAGTGGATTAAGCCTCAAGACCGCTAGTGTCACCAAATTAGGATTTGGTCGACCAAGGCCTCCAGATGGAAATGTTCCTCTGGGCATGAGCCAATGCTTCCAAGCATAACCTATTATGCTCCAAGGGACATCATGAACCCAATCATCAAGTCAATTTAGCCTCAGGGGATGCATTCACCAAAAAATCAGGAATTAGGGTTTCTTGACCTAATTCACCCATAAGTTGACTTTTGGGACAAAACATGAGCCAAGACCTAAAAGGAGGATTTGAGGGTCCCTAACACACCACATTGATCCATTTTCAACAATGGGTTGATCCAAGAAGCTTGAGCAACAAGTTTCAATTTCATCTGAACCACAGTTAGGGTTTCGTGAGAAAAGTCAACTGTATCTTTGACTTTTGACCAGGACATGCTCCCAAACCCTAGGACATGATTCAATACACCCTATAACACCTATGAAATCAATCCATCAAGTTTGATTTAGGTCAAGGACTTGATTTCATAGAGGATGGCACAGTTTGGAATTCATCTGATAAAAAGTCAACTGTGCACAAAAGTCAAACTTTGTCTTTTTGAGATTTTTCACAATTATGGTTCCTTAACCCTAAAATGATGTTAATGTGTGATTGTAATCATCATTCATCAAGAAAAATCAAGAAAAGTGGGATAACATGTAAAAGGGGTAACCATAAAAACTTAGAAAATTTTCTAAGTTATGGAACAAAGTGGCTAGGGTACCAACTTTGGAGGATCATAACTCCTAAACCACAAGGCCATTTTTCCCCATCCAAAGCTGGATTTGTAGCTCTCATGGCACTCTACAAAAGCTTCAAACATAACTCATTCCAATTCTTCATGGATTTTAAGTTATGGAATGATCAAAATCAAGAAAAGTAAAAATGTGACTTTTTTCCAACACTTAGTGAAATTTTCACTAAGTCAGAATCTGCCTTACTTTTTTCCAAATGTAGGGGCATTTTTCACTTGGATCCAAAAAGTATCAAAACCAATTATGATCAAACAGTTGTTGTATCATATGAGGGCTTTCCAAAATGGCCAAGAACTCCATCAAATTCTACTTGAGCCATGAGATATGACAATGCCAATATGCCTTGCTGCAAACTGTCATGGCAAGGCAGATTTTGAAGTTTTGCTCAATTTGCTCAAATTTTGCAAAGGGCAAGCAACTTTATCCATCTGAACACCTCAAGGGGGACCAAGGAGGAACCAACTCTGATCCCAAGCCTCCCAAGTCTTTGGAACAAAAAATAGCATGCCAAACCTAGAAATGCCTAAAAGAGGGACAAGACTCCAATTTTGGATTGGAGCATTCAATGCATACACCAAGGTGGCATAGACTGAGCCATTTCCAACTGAATTCAGTCAAGACTTATCCAAGACCAAGGGGACCAGTAGCCTGTGTCCTAACCTCTAGTCAATCGTAGAGGAAACTTGGATTCTCATTGCTCAACATTGGCCAAACCTCTGCTGCAGTTGCCATTCACTATTGCAGCCAAAACAAACTTGCTCTACTATAAATAGAGCTCAATTGTGTTCAGTTTGAGTACACCAAAGCACTACAACACTTGCTTTCCTCAAAATCTCTTTCTCTAGGCAAAAATACCTTCTTTAGTAAGGTAACTCTGAGTTTTTGAGTTAGAGAGCAATTCCACCACAGCTTATGATCCAAACACATCCAATATATCATATCTAAGTTGTCCAAACTCTCACAAGTGACCTGTAACACCAAAATCACAAAGTCACCTCTCAAAACCTCAAAATAGGACTTTTGTGAATTTTTCAAGCCATGTCTTGATTCAGTCACTTTCCAAACCAGATAAAACCTAAAACATACTCCAAATATCATCCTTGAACTTACCCAAATGGTTCCCCCCATCTGGAACACCATTTGAGAGAGTTGCTATTTTGGCCACTTTTGCCCCTTTTACAAGAAAGAGCTCAAACTTGTTCCTGAGGTTTCCAGCTGATTCCAACCATCCCAAAAACTTCTACGAGATCATTTGAGGTTGTTCAAAGCATCAAATCATTTCTGGAACAAGTGGCTTGGTAGATTGCACAAAAATTCCAAAAAGAGGTAAGCATCACAACTTGGATTCTTTGAATCATGCTTTCTTTTGATGTCCACTAATCATGCATCTCTTATACATGTTATATGTGTTGTGTTTGCACCAATTTATCATGTAATTCATGCTTGTACCAAGAAATGGCATAGAAAATGCAAATCATGGCCTATTTCAAAACCACTATCGGGTTTTTCAATAGGAGCATGATCTAAAAAAAAATACCACCACCATTAGATTCCTTATGAAATTCTAGCCTGGATAGACCTAAATTTTGTCCCAATCCATGGAGAAATGACAAAGTTATGGCCTTCACGTTTTCAACTAAAATCTTTCCTTGCCTTGCCTTGGGCCAGGCCAAAAACAAGGCAAGCCTTGTATATTTATGGTTGTGTTTCTATCAACGGATGTATCACCACCCCAGTGGTAAGGCGCGCGCCCTATACACAAGAGGTCTGGGGTTCGAATCTCCCTCGCCCCAGATCCTCTTTTTGCTATTTTTTCCACTTTTTTTATTATTTTTCTTATTATTTTTAATGATTTGAAAAATTAATAACTCCCTCAATTTTATTTATTTTTTATTGGTTCTTTTTGCAAAAAATCACAAAAATGTTGAAATATTTTATTCCACAAAAAAATAAATTTATATTAGTTATTTAATATAATTAGTATCTTTGTGAATAAATTCCTTTTTAATTATTTTTAAACATTTAAAAGTGAATATTTACTTTGAAAATCAAAACCAAATGAGTTTTAATTCACCTTGTGATTAAAACCTCATTTTTCAAACCTTCAACAAAAATCACAGGTGGTTTATTCAAACTCATTTGGTATTTTTATCATTTTATTTGATTTTCTTTAAATATTTACTTTTAAAGGAAAACAAATTTAGGGTTTCCTTGATTTTCACTTAAACAAATCATTTTCAAACACTCATGGGCCTCTATTAGAGTGTAAGACCCAACCCCTTTGTAAATACACCACCTTTTGGGCCTCAGTCCTTGTATAAGTCCCCCTGTATTTTCAAAAAGTTCGGCGCGATCATCGCCCGTTTAAAACAAATCATCTGGGCCTCTCCTCGAGCTATAAGACCCATTCAAAATCTTTTGGGCCTCTAATAGAGTGTAAGACCTAATCCACTTTTAGCCAAAACAATTTTGGGCCTCAGATATTGTATAAGTCCCTCTGCGTTAAAAGAAAATCTCTGCGCGATCGCCAGTTCAAAAATCAAACCCTTTGGGCCTACCCTCGTGTTATAAGCCCCACTCTTTAAAAATCATTGGGCCTTTAGTAGAGTGTAAGACCCAACCCTTTTTCAAAACCAAAATAAGTTGGGCCTCAGTGTATTGTATAAATCCCGATACCATCAAAAAGTTCGGCGCGATCGTCGCCTTTTTAAAACAAAACTTTTGGGCCTCTCCTTGAGCTGTAAGCCCCACCACTTGTACAAAAATAACCTTTTGGGCCTCTTGAGAGAGTGTAAGATCCATCCATTTGTACAGAAAACCTTTTTGGGCCTCAGTCACTTGTATAAGTCCCTGTACAATGTACTAAACAACAGTGCAATCACTGATAAAACCATGGGCCTCTCCTTGAGCTGTAAGCCCCAACAATCTTTTCAAAGCACTTTCTCCTTTAATTTTGAATATAATATTGTTATCAAAGCTTTCTTTGTTGAACAAACAAACCAAACAGCATGAAAGCTCTACAACCAAGTAAGTGTTTACCCGCTTTCTTTATCCGCTTTGATATATATACCTGTATTGTGGGGCTGCTCACTCTAAGTCTTCTTTCACAAACTTTTATATACCTGTCAAATATCAACTGTGTAATACTAGTATAGTTATTTAGAGTTTTCCCCGACAACTACGTCTAGCACTAGGTAAAGCCCTGTTGGTCACTCTTAAATACAAACAAAACTAGATCCCCATAGGATTACCAGACACAGTCTTCCCTCCTCTTGGGATTAAACAATATGGAGACGTGAAAGACAGCATTCTCGGTGAACCCTTTCTCAGACTATCACCCTTAGAAATCGTCAAAGAAACTCTACTCCCCAGAGACGATCTTTTCTCCGTGAATGGCATCTCTTGAGTTTCTTCCAAATTCTCGAACTTTCCTGACTTGATCTATTCTCGGTGATTGGCATGTCTTGAACTTCTCGGGGTTTAGAGACCCACAGGTTTCTTAAAAGCATACCCGCCTCCTCTTGGGCGTTGTACAAGGACCCTTCGGCTTCTTAAAAGCTCTCATGCCTTCTCTTGGGCTTAGTACAAGGACCCAGAGACCTCTACAGGTATAGGAACAGAACCTAGTCATCAATTTGCTAGAGCTGTCTTTCTGAGTCAAGTGTCAGACCAGTTAATGGATTGACCTTCATCCCTTAACATACCAGCCTTCTCTTGGGCATCATACAAAGATCATTCACTACCTGAGAATCGATTTCTCAAAACACCTGTAGACTTGGACAGTCTCAATACCCTTTGGATTTTCCATTTCCTTAAAGAATAGGAAATCTCCCTGATCCTCTGATCAATGTCAAAGTACAACATTACCCATATAAGAACTGATTTTCTCTTTTAACCAACATACTGGACCTGTCACTAAACTGAAACAGTCACCAGCACCCTAGCCTCCTCTTGGGCTTGTACAATGATTCTCCCCAGCGGAGCTAACCTTTTTAGCCTCCATCTCGAGCTTCGTACGAGATACCAAATCACTCTCTTGTTAAGTATAAAAGGCTCTCTTGTTGAGTCAACCCCCCTTTAGCCTCCATCTCGGGCTTCGTACGAGATACAAAAACACTCTCTTGTTGAGTCAAACATTTTCAGCCTCCATCTCGGGCTTCGTACGAGGTACAAAGACTCTCTGTTTGAGTCAAGCGCCTTCAGCTTCCGTCTTGGGCTTCGTACAAGACACATACAAAAGCACTCTCTTGTTGAGTTAACCCTTTTAGCCTCCCTCTCGGGCTTCGTACGAGACACATAAAAACACCCTCTTTTTGGGTCAATAGCATCCTCTTAGGCTTTGTATAAGGAAACCCCGGTTGAGTCAATCAACCTTTTAGCATCAAAATCTGTGCCTTGCTCAAAGTATACAAACATCAACAACTCCTTTTCCCCTATATAATTGATGTAAGCGGCAAGCCTCTGGATTATTTACATCCACGCCACTGTCCCTCTTTTAGCATGAGAAATTCCTAAGGAAAGATAGCACTGCTCTACACTGAGCTAAAGTCTTCTCCTTCAGGTTAAAAATCCCCTATAAAGGAAATTATGGCATTGCTGGATTCACATATCCCAGTTAAAGTAATTCTCCTTTATAATCAGTCACCCAACAGTTGTGACAAACAGACCCCCTTTAGAGATGAAAAATTCTCTCTAAAGTCAAAACCCTTTAGCTTCACATCTTGGGCTTCGAACAAGATACAAATAGACCCTTCAGCTTCACATCTTGGGCTTTGAAAAAGATACAAACCACCTTTAGCTTCACGTCTTGGGCTTTGAACAAGACACCAAAACGACCTTTTTTCTCCCATAGAATAGGAGGAACTACGATCGCTCTGATTTCCCTGTTTCGTTAAACGGGAATACATAGGCATAAGATTGCAAATCAATCTTAGCGAGCACACTAATCAAAAACCCAAAATCCCGTACCTTCATACATCAATCGAGAAGCATCAGTCCTAACATCCTACCAATAGCATAGTCCAGTCATTTCATTCTTAGCAAAATAAGCAGAGAGAGGCCCACAATCTAAACCGCATCTGTAAACCAACAGTCATCTGTTTAAACTCAGTATGTAAGCAGGGTTAATTGGAGACATCTATTTCCCATCCTTCATCAGCTTCAATAGGATAAAAAATGAATCGACCGTTAGTACCCCAGAGCGACAGTGCTTAAGAACCACGTCCAAAATCGCGCGCTACAGAAAAATGGCGCCCACCGTGGGGCCACGCAGGACATCTTGTCCCTCTTATCTCTCTGGTTGAAACCCGAGTGCTCAAAATGTCACAAAAATGACGACTCTGCTGGGGATTCATTGTCTGTATAGGATCATAAGACTAGAGGTCTATGATGATTAAGACAAATATATATACTGCTTTTCATAATTGATATCTGTGTTTATTTTTATGCTAATGGGAATGCGTGTGATGTCGCATGTGGAAAGATTGAGTATACACCTAAGATAGGTGATGGCAATGCGGGTAATCTTACTGGGAGTTAATTCTAGTTAAGAGCCCCCGATCGACCATCAAACTCAGTGGATACTTCCTTTGCAGATACATTGCCTATACGACTTCGGTTGTTGAAAGTAGTGTGGTCAACTGGGTTATCTGAGAAGCTGAGGTTTTTAGCAGACTTAAGCCATTTTGTAGTGCGGAAGCTATCAGAAATAGTTGTCACGCGATACTACCCTCATCTGAGATTGCTCTAAGATACATCACCTAGCACGGTTCCCGGCCCGCTAATGTTATCTCTAAGGGAATCAATGATTTTTAGAGACAGGTACACAAAATCACCAGTATAAACCTTTGGTGGGGGGGGGGGGTAGAGCCTTGACTTCATGTCACCGACCCTTTGACCCCATGTTTTTTCTATGTTTTTGTGTGCTACATTCATACATTCATTTAAAAAACATTAAGACAAAGAAAATCTTCTCTCCTAGTCTCTCTTTTTCAAATTAAACTAAGACAATGATTGCAAATATCAGATAAATGAGATTGCGCTAATGGATTTCGGTAGAAGGAAAACTCATAAGTACACCTTCAAGGTTCCAAAACTAGAGGATTTGAGAGGTCTGGCGAGAATGATCACCAACCATGAGGCTTTCAGAGCCAAGAATGGAGGACTGCTGTCCTTGTTAAGGGTCCATGTAATTGAGGGAATCCTGTCCACGCTAATCCAGTTCTACGATCTAGTCTATCACTGTTTCACATTCCCGGATAATCAGCTTGCACCAACGCTGGAGGAGTACTCTCACCTGACTGATTTACATATTACTGATCAAGCTCCCTTTTCTGGACTGGAAGAAATTCCAAAGGATCAAACCATTGCAAGAGCAATTTATTTAGACGGGTCAGAAGTCAGGACTCACATAACCACTAAGGCTGGCATCCAGGGTTTGCCAGCCCAGTTCTTGACAAAGAAAGCCCTATACTTTGCTAGTATAGGGAACATGGCCGCTTTCGAGAGCATCTATGTTTTGCTCACCTACAAGTTATTTTTGTTTCCCAACATCGATAACTTTGTAGATATCAACGCCATTAAGATTTTCCTGATCGAAAACCTCGTACCGACCTTACTCACAGATGCGTATCATTCGGTACATTTAAGGAATTTATACAGCGGAGGAATGATCACGTGTTGTGTACCCCTGCTATATAAATGGTTCACTTCCCATTTGCCCAAGTCTGCTGCATTTTGGGATCAAAAGAATACTTTACGTTGGTCGCAGAGAATCGTGTCTCTTACCAACTCTAACATCGATTGGTACAATCGAATCTATGACGGGATTAGGATCATTGACCGATGTGGAAATTTCCCAAATGTACCCCTTATAGGAACTAAGGGGGGAATCAATTATCATCCAATTCTCGTTCGTCGTCAATTCGGATACCCGATGAGGCACGTCCCACAGAATGCTCATCTGGAAGGTCTTTTCTTCAAGGAAGGAGAAAATGATAGGGCACTAAAGATGGAAATAGTGCACGCTTGGAAACACGTTCATAGGAAAGGACGAGAGTCTCTAGGAAAACCAGACTGTGTCTCAGTGAAGCCTTATCTCCACTGGGTACAAACTAGAGCTCTCAAGCTGAGGATGTCTTACCCTTAGTCAGGAAGTTCTTCCATTAAGGGACTCTGCCCTTTATTTTATGTCTAAGACGGAAAAACTTCAGGTTACTCTCAACAAAGTTTAGCAGGAGAAGAGGTCTTGGAGGAACAAGTACCGTAATCCCAATGTGGAGAGCAGGAAAATACAGCAACTGTTAAGAGAAAGAGATGCCCTGATTGAGATTCTAGAGCAACATGCTATAGAGAATCAGGATGACCAAAGGAATTTGCTCGCTCCTTTCACTTGGCAAAGGAATGACAACCCGACAACGGCCCAAGAGCCCCGGTCAAAGAAAAGGAAAGCACCCGAACTAGCACTTGAGCTCTCTTTAGATAGGACTCAGGATCCATTAGTTTAGATTTCCTTTTCCAGCACTTTGTAATCTACTGTATTTCCTTTTCCGCAATCCTTTGAATTCAATAAAATGGGGTTTCCCCACTGTTTGATATTTGCAGTCCAATTGTCGAAGTTTACTTTGAATAAACAAAAATAATTAATAATCATTGCATTCATCATTCTCATAAACGCATTCTTCTTACCTACGAATCTCACGTTTGCATCTCGATTCTAGAGTCAAACTGTCTCATTCGTACAATACTCGGGCCAATCGCCAAAAAAAGATGGATGATCTCGAGGAAGAGAACAGAGAGTTGAGAGAAGAGATCGACACTCTGAAAGAGGATCTGAGAAAGCTTCATAATGACATGCAAGCGCTAGTAGAAGCTCAGATGCAACAACAAAGGACTGTGATCTCGGAGATCACATCTACGCCCATAGTGGAGAAGTATGATCCTAGGTACAAGATGCCGAAAGATCGCCCCTGCGGCATGCCACTTAACTATATCCCGGAAGGATATGTTCCACTGATCGCTGAGGATCAGGGAACCACAGCAGGAGCCGCTGGGCCTGAAGGTTACAAACTTCGGGAAAGCGAAGATGCCAGGGGCATGACAGCAACTCCTGAAGGTTACAAACATCGGGAGGCACCGAGGGTCTCGGCCATAATGACTATACCACCGCCCGTGGTACACTGTCCCGGAAGGACAGATTCCCCAGATGCCTTCTGGTGGAAACGACAGCATGTTCGACAGAATGAATAAATTCTAGGAACAGTTCCTGGAAATGTAGAAAGAGCTGTAAGCCCTTCGCGGGCAGGATATATTTGGAAAGGACGCCGCAGACCTTTGCTTGGTCCCCAATGTGAAAGTTCCACACAAGTTCCAAGTGCCCTACTTTGAAAAATACAAAGGTAACTCTTGCCCTCAAAGTCATTTAGTGATGTACGCTCGGAGAATGTCAGCTTAGACAAAGAACCAGGAGCAACTAATTCATTACTTTCAGGATAGTTTAACCGGTGCCGCACTCAAATGGTACATGGATTTAACCCGCACTACGATCGACACGTTCAGAGATCTTGGCGCTGCTTTCATTTAGCAGTACAAATACAATTTGGACATGGCACCGGACAGAGATCAACTCAGATCAATGTCACAAAAGGACAAGGAAACTTTTAAGGAGTACGCTCAAAGATGGCATGAAATTGCCGCTCAGATTTGTCCACCACTTGAGGAAAAAGAGATGACAAAGATCTTCTTAAAGACCTTAAGTTCATTTTATTACGACAAAATGGTCGCAATTGTGCCCAGTGACTTCACCGAGATGGTAGGCATGGGAGTTCGTCTTGAGGAAGCCGTCTGAGAAGGATGTTTAGTAAAAGATGCTGGATCATCAAGTAGTACAAAATGATACGGTAGTGCTCTCCCTAGGAAAAAAGAGCAAGATATCGGGAATATCTCTCCCGGAAAGCAAAGGCGATGATATCAACCAGTAGCGGCGGTAACTCCTGCTATCAATCCTGCGCCAGTTCCTACGTATCAACCTCAGGTTGCGCAGAGCCAACCTAATCAACAACAATTTCAGCAAAGGACACAACAGTCTCTTCAGCAGACTCGTCCTCCATACAACAACAACCGTACAACGCGACCACCAGGGTTTGACCCTATACCCATGTTATACGCAGAATTTTTTCCATTACTACTGGTCAAGGGGCACGTCCAGACTAAGTCTCCTCTTACAGTACTGGAAAATCTTCCTTTTTGGTTCAAAATGGATCAGACTTGTCCTTACCATCAAGGAGGACCAGGGCATAACATAGAGAACTGTCTCAGTTTCAAATCTGATGTGAAAAAGCTTGTTAGGAGCGGGGTCTTATCTTTCCAGGATACGAATCCTAATTTTCTCACAAACCCGCTGCCTCAACATGAGAAAGCTGCAGTCAATTTGATAGAGGGAGAGTCTAACAACATCTATCAAATTTATGATGTACTCTTATTGTAAGTTCTAGTAATTGGCTGAAATTTTGTTAGAACAATGTTGATGTCATGGTTGATGTTGCAACATGAGATTCTAACATTATAGCTAACATTCTGGTTTATTGTTGAAGAGTTAAAGTACTGAAGAGTGATGTCACATGCGATGTCTTAACATCACTATACCAGAACATTAAAACATCAGACAGTTATGTGATTAGGACTGCACGTGTTTCTGGTGTGAATGAGAAATTTTGCTAAAGAGAATCAGAGAATATAGGCGAAGATCAAGGAAGAGATATATTCTGTTACAATCAGTTATGAAGATCAGTTTGTTGCGCATTTAAAGAATAAAGATATGGAGAATATTCAGAGTTAATAATTGAAGATTTAATTGAAGATATGATTGAAGATCTATTTAGAAGCAGATTTGTTACTGAAGATATGATATGATTTGAAGGTCCAAGTCCTGTTGGGATGATGTTATAAATAGAATGTTTGTAACCTAGAAGGGGCACGGGTCCAAGATGTAGATCTTTAGGGCTTTGTCAAAGTGAACCACTCGGGCTGTGAGATGGTCACTGTGTTATTACTCAGAAACCTGTAGGTAATGAGTTAGGTATTGTTCTTAGAGGAAGCTTTGAAGCAACTCCAAAGGGTGTCATGGAAGGGTGTCTTCTATGATTGTACAGTTGTTGGTAATCAAGTTGTTGATGCAGTGACGGTGTAGTTGACTGTTAGACATCATAGATATGATAGGAAGTGAGATGGAGTCTCTTACCTAGGGAGGACTTAGGTAGAAGGGTCATTGGGTAGTGATTAAATTAGGTAGATTGTTGACTGGTCTGTTGAGTCTGTAATTTGATACTACTAATAGTGGACTTCCTTCCTGGCTTGGTATGCCCCCAGATGTAGGTTGTTGAACCGAACTGGGTGAACAATTCTGTGTGTTATTTATTGTTTCTGTTATTTCCTTGTTCAGCAGATTGCGATGTTGTGACATTGCACTATGACATCACACATCTGTACCAGAATTTCAATTGGTATCAGAGCAGGCATCCTGTCTGTTTCTGGATGAGATCTAGGGAAGATACTTTCTGGTTCATGAGCAAGGAAGATAGTCAGAGTACTTTGTATTATCCCTTGGAGTGAAGAATGAAGTTATCAGGCCTGTTGCTGTGTGTTGACCTAGTGCACTTGGAGTGTTGGGCAAGGGTTATTATGCCTGAAGATAGTAGAGGAGTTTTCTGGTGTATGTTCCGCTGCATATATATATCTGATGGAAAATTCCTGGTGGTTTTGAGTTAAGACTGCAACATTCTGCTCTCCTCTGAAGATGTGGTGATTTGTGAAGACATCTTCAACTAGCTTGTTCATCCCAAGTCCACTCATAAAGGAACTCTTATATAAGCATGTTGAAAAAAAAAAACTTGCATGATTAATCTCTGGTTTGTGTTAAAGGATCTTTTGGTGTGAAGAGATTGTGACATAACAGATGCTTGGGAGGCTAAACAAATGTGTTGATCACATCTGTTTGGAACCTACTCCTGACTTGGAAGAGGAGGCATTTGGGCTGTGTGAAGATTCATCAAGAAAGAAGCTGAGCATATTATGTCAAGCAGCTTTTGGTCAATTGGAGTTGGTGCCTGCATTAGCCTTGTGGCTGGAAGGATCAGAAGAAGAAGACCATCTGTTTAGTACTGGGACTCCTTCATCCTTGTTGATGATGAAAGAAGAAGGGAGAGCCAAAGCAAAAGAGTGTCACTGTCAAAGTTTTCATGCGGGAGTGAAGATCTTGATAAGTTATCTCTTAAGCTTAGTTGTGGTACCTTAATGAGGATGGTATCAAAAGTTTGAAGATTCTTGAAATATTAGAAGATGCTGGTTCATTGGTGATGTTGAAACATTATTTCAGTCTTTGCCTTCTCAGCCAAAGGAAGTTTGTTATGATCACGTGAATTATCAGGTCAAGCCACTTACCTAATGTAAAGTGATCAGTGGTGTGGTTTAGCGAGAGAAGGATCAACCAGTGCCTCAAGTCTGCAGGAAAAGGATGTCAGACCAGATAAAACGTTGTATCTTGCATAGGATGGTGTTGTGCATTCAACTAATGACAATATACATTGATGGGAGACTTTGTATTTGTCTGAGGTTAAAGTGCAGGACTGCAGAAGTGTTGAAAAGTATTTTTCAAGGGTTAAGCACTTTGGAGATGAGTCAACTGGTGGGGTTGATTGATGACTATGGAGTATCATCCAATTTGTCAGGGATGAGTTTGAGTTACTCTTGGGCAGTAGGGCAATGAGTGAAAGACTCAAGGAGACTATTCTTCTTGAAGAAGGATGAGAGGAAGATTATGCCCTGGTTCAGAAAGAAGATTGATGCCTACATCATGCTTAAGGAGCGTCTACATAATCATACGGGAGAATGATGAAGTAGAAGGTCTGCCTTAGATGAAGAGTTAATAGTGAATGATTGCCTTGAGAGAAAGGGACAGTGGTACCAAAATGCATGTGCTCCGAAGTATGCTCAAATGTTCATCCTCATCTAGAGCATTAGTCTATGGAGGTATATAGATTGAGAAGATTGGTTAGGAGAAAATGTCAGATAACATGTTATGACATTAGGCTGTTGGATGGCTTGTTGGTGTGGACATAAATGGTTCTACCCTGGTGAAGCTAATTGTGCACATGCTTCTGAGGAGGAGTCTGAAGGACAGCTTTGTTTGTAGAGAATTTGCGTAGAGGATTGTGTTGATGGAAGGTGTTCTTCTTACAAAGGTACACTGGTTATCCTTGATAGGGGGAGAATGATATTACTAGAGCTTTTGGTGTTGGCACTTAGTTTGAAGCAAATTGGAATGTTGAGGATTTAGTGTTGTAAATGGAACAGAAGTTTATTGCATTGATGAAAGCTTACAAGATTAGTAAAAACAACAAACAAAGTGTCTAAAGATTATCCCAACCCCCCGAATCAAGAAAAGTCTTCCAATCTTCATCCCATTCATCATCAGAGGCTTGAAGCTGCACTTGGTTTTTCTTGATAGTCTTCATCCTAGTTTCGGATGTCTTGCGTGTTCTTGTTGCTCCAGAAGATGCTCCAGCTTTGGACAGTGTTGTGGCCTTCAACTTCTGAGAATCTGGCTTCGTGTCCTCCTGCATGTGTCTCTTTGCTCCACTCTTGTTAGACTGACTCATGATTCCTTCCTTGGTGTACTGATAAGAACAAGGAGGTTTGTTATTTATAATGAATAAAATGGCATTGGTTGTATCGCCTGACCTGTCAGAGTAGTCTTTGGTGTGGGAATCTGTATTTCTTGGGAAACTGTTTTTCTTGGCACATTGGTTACCAGATTTTCGTGTTTGATGCCTGGGTAGAAGTGGTCCTAGTATAATGAGGCTAGGTCATGTCTAGTTGTCTGATGTTATAACTGCTGGGGTGGTCTTTTGACTCGTGCTGATGTCCTACATGTTGTTACAACATTATGGTTGGATATGTACCATACTTGTGAAGTTTGAAGAAGCAGCATTATTGTCTGAAGTGGCAGTTCTGACATAGTGTGGATCAGAATGGGCAGATTCTAATCTTGATGGTAAGCAGTTCAGGAAATACTTGGCTACTTTCATGATGAAGACTTCAGAAGGGTGTTGTCATTAATATGACCAGAAGGTGGTGACAATCTGTATCTCGTGTGAGATCAAATGGGTCTTTGTTGGACCTGGCAGACCTTATATCTAAAATCCCCATGAGGAATGAGGCATTATTGGTGGGATATCATAAAAGGCATTGTATGTAAGGTTGTTAACTATAGCATATTGCAGCATGTGTGGTGGTCAAGCTTGTGCTGTGTGATGATGGGATCTATCATAGTTGTGTGAAGATAGTACCTATGCAGGAGAGGTCTGAAAAGCAAAAGTGGTGTACTTGGCTGATGGTTGGAAGCAATCTAGAAAAAGTTGTGAGAAGATGCACCTATACTCATTAGATAAGAAGATGTGGTTGTAGAGTCTTGGGTTAATGAGCCAGCAGGCAATGTCTGAAGTGATGTCAAAACATGAGATAGGACATGTTTTTCTTGAGCCAAACAGGGAAGTATTTTGGACGGTACTGTTAGGATAGAGTGAAACACGTGGCTTCGAATATACATGGAGCGTTATTGGCCTAATTTATGGTAAGATTCAGTTGTGAAATATTTAAGGCAGTCAAGGCAGTTTTTGGAAGGTAGGCATTGAATTTGAATGCAGTTTTTGATACCTAAAATAGCGTTTGTCTGACCAAGACCATTGACATATTCAAGGCTCGTTAGTTTCTAAGTTACTAGGCAGCTATTTATAGGGGTGAATTTGTTCTCCTTCAGCCAGTGAGTGTTCTTTCTCATAAGTCTTATGGCTTTTATTCGTGTTTGGGTAAGCACTTCTTGGGTCTGGTTTTGTGAGGGGTTCCTTTGCCAATTTGTGGCTAAAAAGGGGGAGAAAGGAGAGAGATGGTCTTTATGGTTTGCGCAGTGGTTATGTTTGGAACCTACAATTCCTGATGCAGCAGAAGAGGATGGTACATCCTTGAGTTGATGTTGAGTCTTTGTGACTTGTGTCCTGAGTTATGAACACAATTGTGACCTGTGTTCTGAGTTATCTGGGCTGGCAGAATGGCACCTCTCAACGTGTCATGTTGTGCCACAGATTGACCAGGGGGTCTGATCAAAGAAGGTGTGCAGAAGTCTCTTATGCCACCATTGGTCTTTGATGAATGGACAAACATTTCTTTTCTGGGGGAGTGGACAAACATATCTTTTCTGGGGGAGTCTTCCACAATGATTCCAGGTCTGAGTTGAAAGGAAAAAGAGATGTACTACATCAAGGGGGAGTGTCTTAAATCTTCTTCCTCATGTACACCAGATATCTGTAATCTGAGTGCACAACTTCGGGACTTTCTACTTCTTCCTCCTGATGTGCTGCCTGAAGTGCTTGTGGTGGGCTGTGCTGCCAAAAAAAGGTGTCAGACATGATGTCTTAACATCATTCAAATATTCCTAGAAGATGTTTCTCCAGGATTGCTGCGCACAGTAGCTACTGATGGTTACTGTTAGGATCAGTGGTTACTGATAACTACTGACAGTAGTAAATAGGGATATAATTACTGCTGTAATCTGAGTTGTAATGGTTATATAGTTGTTTTAGCCAAAATTAGCCAAAGGGGGAGATTGTAAGTTCTAGTAATTGGCTGAAATTTTGTTAAAACAATGTTGATGTCATGGTTGATGTTGCAACATGAGATTCTAACAGTATAGCTAACATTCTGGTTTATTGTTGAAGAGTTAAAGTACTGAAGAGTGATGTCACATGCGATGTCTTAACATCACTATACCAGAACATTAAAACATCAGACAGTTATGTGATTAGGGCTGCACGTGTTTCTGGTGTGAATGAGAAATTTTGCTAAAGAGAATCAGAGAATATAGGCGAAGATCAAGGAAGAGATATATTCTGTTACAATCAGTTATGAAGATCAGTTTGTTGCGCATTTAAAGAATAAAGATATGGAGAATATTCAGAGTTAATAATTGAAGATTTAATTGAAGATATGATTGAAGATCTATTTAGAAGCAGATTTGTTACTGAAGATATGATATGATTTGAAGGCCCAATTCCTGTTGGGATGATGTTATAAATAGAATGTTTGTAACCTAGAAGGGGCACGGGTCCAAGATGTAGATCTTTAGGGCTTTGTCAAAGTGAACCACTCGGGCTGTGAGATGGTCACTGTGTTATTACTCAGAAACCTGTAGGTAATGAGTTAGGTATTGTTCTTAGAGGAAGCTTTGAAGCAACTCCAAAGGGTGTCATGGAAGGGTGTCTTCTATGATTGTACAGTTGTTGGTAATCAAGTTGTTGATGCAGTGATGGTGTAGTTGTCTGCTAGACATCATAGATATGATAGGAAGTGAGATGGAGTCTCTTACCTAGGGAGGACTTAGGTAGAAGGGTCATTGGGTAGTGATTAAATTAGGTAGATTGTCGACTGGTCTGTTGAGTCTGTAATTTGATACTACTAATAGTGGACTTCCTTCCTGGCTTGGTATGCCCCCAGATGTAGGTTGTTGAACCGAACTGGGTGAACAATTCTGTGTGTTATTTATTGTTTCTGTTATTGCCTTGTTCAGCAGATTGCGATGTTGTGACATTGCACTATGACATCACACATCTGTACCTGAATTTAACTTATTATGGGCCAATTTGGTCAATATGCATTGTAGACAGAGCGGATATGGCCATGTGCCACCTCATAACTATCACCAGTGTGATATTTTCTCTAAAAACAATCAGGGATGTTCTGTGGTGCAATCAGCTCTACAGGAACAATTGGATCTCGGATGGATCCAAGAGCATCGAGTTCGTGGAGTCAGCATGACCTATACGAATTCCAACGTCATTCAGAACAACGACATCCGTACAATGAAAGTCAACTTGGTGGTGATGCACTCAAGGCAAAGCCAGTATCATAATCTGCCGCGGCACGATTACAATTCCTGTCTGACTTGCTCGGTAAACAAACATGGATGCTCTTTTGTACAAGAGGCCCTCCAGCGTCAGATGGATCTTGGATGGATCTAGGACTACCATGATAGAAATCCATATCAGATCAACATGGTTCAAATCTTTGATATTCGTCTAATGAATACCAGCTTGGTGGAGTTACACGTCAAGCAGGTCCAACTTGGTTTTCTCACTTCGCATGATTATCTGAACTGTAAAGTATGTTGTGAGAGTAACCAAGGGTACGCTCTCATTAAAAGAACCTTGCAATACTTGTTAAACCACTGGTGGCTTCCAATCTATATGGATGAAGACACGCAACAAATCAGTGTGGTTGATAGGAACCCTACTCGTCATCGAAGTTAGGATGTCCGATCTACGGAAACAGATCTAGTGAGGTTACACTGCATTCAAAGCGGGCGTGGCCAGGTGCCACCACACAACTATGAACGTTGTAGAGTCTGTTCGGAAAATAACCAAGGATGTTACCTCGTGCGAGAAGCTCTCCAAGGTCAGTTGGATTGCAAGGAGATTCACCCGTGTCCGAGTTCCGAGCCAATCAACTAGACGCCAGACTACTTCGCAGATCAAATCAGAGACGTGGTTTTAATCTCTGACCCTGAGAGGAACAATGATGTTTGTGCCATCATCCCTCTACTGGACGAATCAAAGGTTCTTAGCAAGGAACTGATTGAAGTTAATTACGACACTCAAAAAAATCAGAAGGCTCTTGTAGTTATCTATCTTCCGGGACCAGTGCCGTATGAATCAGCTAAGGCGATCCCTTACAAATACGGTACAACGATAATTGAGAATGGAAAGGAAATTCCATTGCCCTCCATCGTGAATATTACAGACATCAGTAAAGTAACACAGAGTGGTTGAATCTTCAACCGAGGGGTTGGAGCACCTAACAAAGAAATGGAACTTCCGACAGAAGCTCCCGATCTACCAGTCGGTCAACCCAGTTATCCCGACCTTTTGAAAAACAACAATGAGATGCTGAAGCTCATCCAAAGGAGTGAATACAACATTGTTGACCAACTGTTACAAACTCCTTCAAAGATCTCAGTGCTATCACTTTTACTCAGTTCCGAAGCCCACAGAGAGGCTCTACAGAAAGTTTTAGAGTAGGCCTTTATGGAACAGGATGTGTCAATACGACAGTTCGATAGCATCATCTCAAACATCACTTCCTGCAACAACTTAGGATTCAGTGATGAGGATTTTCCAGAGGGGGACAAAAGCCACAACATGGCGCTCAATATCACGGTTAACTTCCAGGATGATGCTTTTGCCAGCGTACTGGTAGACACAGGATCAGCCATCAATGTTATGCCGAAGTCCACTTTAATGTGACTATCATTCAAAGGACCCCCGACTAGGGGCAATATGTCATCGTCAAAGCGTTTGACGGGTCTCAGAAAGCAGTTATCGGCGAAGTCGACCTTCCCATAACTATCGGTCCTCACACTTTCCTAATTACTTTCCAGGTCATGGACATCCAGGCAACATACAATTGTTTATTAGGAAGACCTTGGATACACCAGGATGGGGAGGTCACTTTGACACTTCACCAGAAACTGAAGTTCGTCAAGAACGATAAACTCATCACGGTTTGTGGAGAACAAGCCTTGCTCGTGAGCAACTTGTCATTATCTACTTGTGTAGAACCCGAGGAGGTTGATGGAACTCAGTTCCAAGCACTGTCAGTGAGCAATGAGAATCAAACAGAAAAAGGAACCTCGATTTCCTCAGGCAAAGATGCTCTCGAAGTGATCGAGAATAACAATGCAAAAGGATGGGGACAACTTGTCATCCCTACTGATAATAAAACAAAGAAGGGACTTGGTTTTTCTGCAACCTGTACCCAGACAGCTACTAACGATGAAAGTCTTCATCCCATTCAGGACTTCTTCCACAGTGGAGGTTTCCTTCACCCAGTGCATCAAGCAGTCTATACCATCAACGAGGGAGATTCCTCCGATACGGATGAGGAATGGAAGTCCTATCTCAACGAGGACGGTTATATGTCTCAGGAAGAGGTGCCTACGCCATTTTGCTATCCCGCACAGAGTCCGAGATTTATACCGAGGTCAGATGTCGAAATGATATATGGAGATTGTGATCCGGAAGGATGCCGTGCTCCACCAAACTCATTTTAGGAAGACACTCTGATGAGAGACATCGTTGACCACGACTATTACGGCCCAATGGATGATCTGCCTATCTGGAAGCCGTATCCAGGAGACTTGGGGCAAGAAAATCAGTCGAACAATGAAAATCAGCTGAGCGTCATTGAAAAGAATACATGCGTCCCCGCCATGTCATGGGATCAACACTCAGGTCATTCAAAAAATATTCAGTACGATGATGAATTCACAAAGCTTGTCGGACTAGAATTCATCAATTATGCTTTTCCCGAGGTCAACGTCATCGAAAGGGATGACTCCTCCAGTTCCAAAGAAGTGTGGGACACCTTGGGACAACCAAGTGGAAATTTTGACTTCATGGTCAAATACACTGCTCCTGAAAGCTCTCGTATCAGGCTCGAAGACATCCAACCAACTGGATGGGGAGATTTGCCTGAGAGCACAAATATTATGCAAAATACAATAGAGGAATCCTTCTACAACAACTCTGCCTGGGAGACAGATTCCAATGATCCTGCTCCGCCAGAAATCAGCATCATTTCTGAAGACAAATCAAGGAAGGTACCATACTTTGTGATTCACCGAGGAGTTCGCCGCCAATGGGTTGCTGTCGATGTTCCGAAGATTATTCATAAGTCAAAGTAATTGTCGTCTTTAACCTTTCACCCTGCCCAGGTGAAACAGATGTTTTGATAGGGCTCGTTTTCTGTAAATATCCCTCTTCGCTTCGCCCAAAGCGACAGAGTTCTGTTTTATAGGGCTGTAGTTTCAAGAATCGACTTGTTCATAAATAAAGTAATGTCGTTCTGTAATTTCCACATTAATTGCTATTTTCTCTTTTCGCTTTTCAGAAAATGGTAATCCTAAAAAACAACTCAAACTAAAAAAAACAAGCAGTTTTCAAAGAAAATAAACTACACACACACTTGCATTTTCTCTATCTCTTCTAAACATAAATCATCACGTCATGCAGATTGCTTGTTTTAAACCCCATAGAAACATACTGTTGCACCCCAAATTTTACCCTCAGGCTCGTATGATCATTTTCATATCATTTTAAATCACTTTTTTTTTTGCATTTTTAGTCAAATATTTTCATTTATCCATATTAATTTCAATTTCTTTTATTTTTTTTTAATTTAGTTTAATTTTGAATTTAGTAATTCATGTCTTTTTTAATTCAATCCGTTTTTAATTTAGTAATTAGGCTAGTTTTAACTTCATGACTTTAGTTTCAATTTGATTAGGTTTAATTTTAATATATGAGCTTAGTTTAACTTTAATTTTTAATTTAAATTAATTTAACTTGCATTCTTTTAGTTTAGTTCAACTGCCAAACCTTGACAACCTCAACACTCCAAGCCAGCACACAACGGTACGATATCTCTGCTACAACCAAGTACAGATTTTACACAAATCCTTCCAAAATCCCTCTAAAGCAGGAACACCATACAAACCATACACAGCTCATCCAAAAGGCTATTCGAATATTCTGCTTTACAGGCAATAGGATTTGAAGAAAGGATTTTGGGGGGAATTCCTCAATGAGATTTTCTTAATAAAGCCAGAACTTCCACTAGCAATGGGGGACCGATAACTTGGATGTTCACAAACTCACAAAAACCTGTCACAAAAAGACAGCAGAATAACTTCTTCACTCAACCATGAATCCTTCAGCCCTCCATCAAACACGCCTCCCATTTTTGAATCCTCAGAAACCCTTCAAATTCTCATAACCCTTCTACCCACAACAACCTCACAAAATCCCTTTATAATACCTCTCAACCGCTGATCTCCAAAATCTGACACGAGCTCAACAACACCTTCAACCTTCAATCATTCAACATCCTTCACAAAAACCTTTCAACAACCGCAAACTCCCTGTTCTACACAATCAAACCACATTCAGAACAAAAAAAAATGAAAAAGAAAAGAGATGAAGGAGAAAGAACAACACATGAAATCATCACCTTAGTTCATCAAACTCCCAAACAAAAACCGAACCACCATGGTTGAACGACACACTCACCACCATGGTTCCTCCACTTTCCTCCAACCTAACCCAGTTTCAAAAACTTTCCCTCTTAATCCAACAGCATTAAACCACGTCCCCTGTTTCTTCACAATATCATCGTCCATAAACCAGAAACCGTCCGACCCTCACCACTGCGTCCGCCTCACTCATTACAACATTTCACAAACCTTTACAAAAAACACACCAGAACTCAAAACCTTCTTCAATCATAATCATCAACAACAACTGAACGATTCCTCACCATCATTACCACGAATCAGTCATCGCTACAACCCTTTACCAATCAACAACTTTTCCGTTCTTCAAACCCCAATCCCTCAAACCCATAAACCAGAAAATCCCTTAACCTTTCTTCATCTTCAACGACCTCAGTCCTTCATAATCCACCGCAGAGACCGTAACGAGAAACGAAACCAAGCGAAACCTAAAACATTCATCAACCTTGAACTAAACCGATACCAAATCGTAACCTAAAACATCAAAAACAACCACAAATCAGAACCGTGAAATGAGAATAAGAGGGTTGGAAACGAACTAAAACAGATCAAACGAACCAAACGCACGACGGATCGAGACGGAGAGCGGACGGAGGGATTCGCGATTAAGAGAAGGTTGAGCGTCGATGGTGGTTTTAAGATAAAAATGGGTTTTGGAGTTCCTTTTTGCGTTGACCGTTGAAAACGATTTTGAGCTTGGACTGAAGTTGAGCTGTTGTTGTTTTGGTTCTTGGGTTCAGATACCCATAACTTTTTCCCTTTTTTTTATAAACTGTATTCTCTCATTCCTCTAAGGATTGATGGGCTTAGCCCACATGTTTTCTTTCAAAGCCACTCACCATTCGCACCACCCCTTTTCAGGTTACACCACCGAGCCTTGTCTTAGGTGGATGATGGGCTTAAAGGGCCCAAATGATTCCACTTTGTTTTTGAACAGCCCTTCGTTTTAAAAAAAAAAACCTTTTTTTTTCATTAGTTTAATTTGTTAAAAAACTGCTTTTCTAAATTGTGGTTTTAAAATATTATTAATGTTTAATTTAACTATTTCAAATTTTTTGTTATTTTACCCTTATCTTGTTTCATCTTATTTATTTTACTTAGGGGCCTATGACATTTCCCACCTCTTGATTTTTAGTTGATTTATTCAAGTCACTAAAAATCATGATTTATATGAGGCCATATTCTATTTTATTAGTCAATGAAGTTCTAATCAAGAGATCTTCGATTTATCGATCTAAATCCTTGATTTAGACGAGACTAACTTTATTTTCATTTTTAAGTCCATTATCTTTATTTTTGGGTCAATGATCTCACAAAAATCATGTTTTGTTGATTTATCAAAATCAATAAATTTCTTGATTAGTATGAGGCCTCATTTTTCAATTTATTTTTATTGGTCAATGAAAATCTAATAGAAAGGTATTCGATTTATCGATCTAAATCCTTATTTAGAGGAGACCGACTTTATTTTCACTTGGAGCCCATTTTCTTTTATTTGGGCCGATGATATTGCAAAACCACGACTTTTTATCGATTTATTTCAAATCACTAAGTCGTGATATATATGAGGCAACTTCTTTTATTTTATTGGTCGATGAAAGTCGAATATCATAAATTATCGTTTTCACGATTAAATCATGATTAAGACGAGACCGACTTTATTTTCACTTCCCGTCGCATTTATGTTCATCTTCATTTTTTGACCGATGAAGTCTTTCTATTCACGAACGTTGTTAGCGAAGCGACGAACCTTCATTATTTCAAATCTGTAGTGAGTGATCATCGAGATCTCTTTCTATACTTTGAGATCGTGATAGGTTACCTTCGACTAATCAACGAGAGTTTGTGATTTAAGACGAGGTCTTTACCTTAGTACAGATTATCTTAGCAAAAACATAACATAACACAAACTTAACAAGAGGTTCCTGTAGAGTACTACAGATACTTAGGGTGCTAATACCTTCCCTTAGTATAACCAACCCCCGATCCTTAGATCTCCCCCTTTAGGTCTTTTTAACGATCTTGAACCTCTCCTTTGGATAAATCAAAGTCGGTTGTAAAAGAAAATGATGCAAGTTAATTAATAGCTTGTTATCCGATTTTCACCGCAACAAAAATGGTGACTTCACTGGGGATTTCCACTTTTGAGGGTTAAGCCCACCTTGTTTTGCTTATGTTATTTATGTTTGTTTGCTATACTTGTACATATTTGTATATATATATATATATCTGTGTGCTTGGGATCTTCTGTGTGCAGGGTGCCATTATTGAGTGGTGAGATAAGTCCTAACCCGGACTTAAGAGTACACATTTGATTAGGATCGCGGGCATAGTCAAGGAAACTTCGAGGGAGAAATCCCAAAGGAGTGAACTTGAAGTCCACACTCAGTTGAGGCCTTCTCGGAAGTGGTATATCTTGAACGAGCAATCGTGAATGCGTTACTACTTTCGACCTAGGTGTCAGGGATACTGATGACCTTTAGTTACCCTTTTACCCCACTTGGCCTTTTAGGATGTAGTACGATGACTATGAGGGAGTAATCCTAAATGGTTGCTACGCGATACTACACTCAGACGAGACTCTCTTGAGAATTTTATTGATTACCGAGCAATTGGGAAGTCAATAAAATCCGAAAGATGGGTTGTCGACTCTGGGAACTTTTTAGAACCCTGTTCTGCAGATGAAAACCATAGTACACACCTTTTGGGATGGGTAGACCATGACTCCATGCTCGTGATCTTCAAACCTTGGCCCTTGTTTGTTTGCTTGTACATATGTGTGAATATGTGAATACCTGTATATGTGTGTTTGTGCATACATTCGTCCATACATGATAGCCTTTGGTTTCAAGGAACTCATGCATTCTTTCCTTTGCAAAGATCGATTGAAATCATGGATTTTGAAACAAAACTCTTCAATTTTTCAAAAAAAATTTTGCAGCTTGCTTTTGAGTTCCTTGAAACCATTTGGCTTGCATTGGCATCGCATGCGCATGTCATTGCATTTGCATCGCGTTTGCATTTCTTAGTCTTGAGTCTTATCCACCCTCTGTCTGTTACCCAATTGACTTCTCGAAGCCATCATTGGACTTGAGGTAGCTTGTGAAGGATCATGAACACAGAAGAGCAGAACCAATTTGTGACCAGAGCGGATTTCGACTTGCTGAGAAACCAGTTGGATCTGATTATGACAACCTTGGCAAGAAGAGAGGATAATATTCAGGGGAATTCTGTGAACAATATTGCCCAAGCTCAACCTGTGCAGATTCCTGTTGTACAAGAGCATGCCATTGTCCAAGATGGACGTTCCTCTTCTATTGATGCCATGGAATACCGCAGTTTCGCTTTCTCTGAGCTAGATTCCCAAGAGGTAGTCCCTGTGGTGAAAATCAAGGATCCACGAGACGTTGAGTTAATGGAAAAATGTCGTGCCTTGGAGGAAAGGCTTGATGCACTTAAGGATCGTGACTCTGCTGATTTGAGTGCTTTGAATATGTGTTTGGTACCCGACCTCGTAATTCCACCAAAGTTCAAGACGCCGAGGTTTGAGAAGTACAAAGGGGATAGCTGTCCGAAGCAGCATTTGGTGATGTTTTGCAGAAAAATGACTTCACATGTCCGTAACGACAAGCTCATGATCCACTGTTTCCAAGACAGTTTGAGTGGGGCATCACTGAATTGGTACATGCAGCTAGAGAGTCGCAACATCCAATCATGGTCAGACCTATCCAATACCTTTGTTAAGCAATACAACTACAATCTCGACTTGGCTCCTAGTCGCTTGCATTTGCTAAACTTATCTCAAGAAGACAATGAATCATTCAGAAAATATGCTCAGAGGTGGAGAGAAGTAACAGCTAGTGTCCAACCACCACTCTTAGATAAGGAATTGGTTGATTGGTTCGTGGATACCTTGCAAGGCCCGTACCGAGAAAAGCTGTTTAGCATTGTAACATCAAACTTCTCTGATCTGGTAAAAGCTGGAGAGTGCATTGAGAGTGGTCTTAAGAGTGGAAAAATCCAAAGTACCTCGGACATCCCTGTTAGTGAGAGTGAATCAGTTGTTAGTTCTCAAGAAGAATGGGAGAAAGGAAGTAATTCTACATGTGAATCTCCAAAACCTCAGCGCTCATGCAACTCAAGTGTTCAGGATCAACAATCTTTTGGGTCTCCGCGTTTGACACCTTTCTCTCCTCAAAGGCAACATTCTTCTCCAAATCAACGGTCCTACCGCCGTCAGCCGCGTCAGTATGCACGATAAAGACCAAGAAAGCCAAAGAGGAATTTCACTCCATTTCCATTACCATACACTCAGTTCTTACCAGATTTAATCAAAAGTGGATTGATAGTGCCAGAGGAGATAGATCCAACGTCTTTTCCAGACTCGCCGGGTTTTGACACCGACGTCCGTTGTGGCTACCATGCTAGGGCACAGAGGCATTCAACTGAAGATTGTAGGGTACTCAGAGATAAGATTCAGACTCTGCTTGATGCCAATATGTTCTCGTTCACGCCTCAAGGTATTCAAATCAACAATCCTGCACCTAATCAAGTGGATTCATCAGGCTCTGAAGTGGAAGAAATTTTCGAGAGCGGATGTGAAGATGATTCTCAGACTAATCTCGACAAACAACTTTGAAGACGGATATCACAGCTTGGCAAATCAAAAAGGAAATGCCAATTCCCCGAGGCTGGCAACTTTTGACTGTTTAGCATTTTGTTGTTTTTTCTTTGCATATTTGAATCTGTTTTGCTTATAAGCTTTGTTGTACTTTCAAATTTACAAGATTAATGAAGTGTTTATGCATCTTTTGATTAAATCCATTTGTTTCACTCATTTACTTTTTATGTTTGTGAAAACAAAAAAAAACAAAAAAAACAAAAAAGAAAGCAAAATTTTTTTTTTCCTTTCACTTATCAAACTGTTTGTTTAAGCAAAGATTGGGGAGGATGACAAAATATTATCCATAATTGATGTGGTATGCTTTCGATTAAACCTTTCCGAGGATGTAAGGCATTGTTTCGATTCCCAAACACTGGAGAAATAAGGAAGATAATCCCTCGTTAACCCTTCGAGCCTAGAAGTAGGAGTTTTTCTTTACTTACACAAAAAACCCTTAAAATCTCAACCTTGGGGCAGGGTAGTTCTCAGGTTAACTTAGCTATGTGTCACTCCCAGGATTTTCATCCAGGTACAAACGCGAGAGTGGCGCGGAAAACAGAGTCGCCAGCCGTGTAAATTTATACCAAGGGAGGGAAAGGGAACACCGCATAAACCTAAGACGAGGAAGGGAAAGACAAAGACAGACTCGGTAGAACGTCAACGTTCTAGGCCTACGTACTCCCCTTGTGCAATGGGGAATTCAGAGTCAACGTAGTTCGGACCAAGTTCTTTTTGTGTTTTTTATGAGCGACGTTAAGTTCGCGTCCGGCAGTTAGGGTCGTTGCCTGTTTGCGTCTCAGGCGGAAAGTAACGTACCCTTTTTGAAAATAGCCTTTAGTTTGACAATCCCGAAGGAGAAAAAGGTTTGAAGTTTGTTTGTATTTTTTAGGACAGAAGTGACTTGAGTTAGTTCATAACTTGCATTGCACCAAAGTCTAGGGCACAGGGGCGAATACTTAACGCATCGTCCCAAGACAGGACGCTCGTTAAGCACTCTAGAAAGATGAGAGGAAGCCCCTCATTTCTCATTCCCCACGCTTAAGGCTCGTGCGCAATACACTTTATCTTTATTAAGTGTTTTCAAGAAGTTTTGAGATGAGAAGAGAAAAGACACAAGGGAAACTCTAAAGGGAAACTAAGAGTCCTAATGTTATCATGCATGGGTGACCTATGGTTAGTGAGGATTAGGAGGGAAGACTACCTAATGTTAGCATGCAAAGGATTGAAAGCCTAATGTCTCTCCTACCTCCGACTTAATCAGAAATTAAGTGGAGCTAGGAATCCTAAGGGGATCATGCGAACGAACACAAGTAAACATAGGATAAATCAATCACAAAACGAACTAAAAACAAACGAAGGAATAAACAGTGTTAGTCAACAACAATGCCACACAATCAAAGTAAAAAGGGGGGAGCTTTAGCCAAGGGGTCATATCAACCGAGGCAAACAAGCTAGCTATAGGAAATAGGGGTACTCACCCAATGGTATCGAGAACCATGGAGAGCAGAGTAAGGGGGATGTGAATAAGATCACATAAGCATCAGCATCGGTCAATGCGAGCTATAGACAAGGCGTGGGGGTTTGATTGCGAAACCCTTCTTCCACTTGACGGACTCGATAACAAGAGTAAGCTATGTTCGAAGCTTCAACCATGTAACGAGAGCTAAGAACGACTCGACTAAAATAACGGGGGTCGATTGCGAACCCTACCTTCCGTCAATTGCCTTCTTGGAGGTCTTACAAGGGGATACGGGAGTGGGATGCCTCTTTGGAGGTCTTTAGGCACAATATTAAACAAGCACAATCATGGCCTCACTTGAGGACTTTTCCAGAATGCCGACCAAAGAAAGGAATGGACTTCCAAGCATGCATCTCTATTCCTACTTCTCATGGCATCGAAAGCAGTAAGTGCGGAATGAGATAAAAGGGAAAAGAAACTATACCAAACGGATAACAATCCGTAGCAAAAGCAAACAAAGTAAGAAGCCCAGAATACTTCGAGCAAGCTAGCATCACCAAACAAAGCAAGTCAGACATCGTATATCCGACATAAGAGTCAAAGCATGGTCGGTGTGAAAATAAATCACAACCGGCATGTGGTGTGTATCAGACACAACCACCCAACCAGATACACCTGCAAGAAACGCAATCCAGACGCAATACCACAAATACATATGAACGTCTCAAGAATGAGAGACAAAGAGAAAGCGTATCGGACGCGAAGTAGTATCCAACAAATAAAGTGGAACACCCAGCGGATAAGCACCATTGGAGACTCTTTCAGAAAAATTCCTTGCACACAAGTTAGTAATAACAAGTAAACGCAACATTCGTATCACAATATCAAATCAAGAAATCGCACGAAAAGTGACAATGGTTATGTCAAAACACAATATGTACATGGAGTCAATCCGAAATAAGCGAACATGAATGCGATAGTACACGGAGTAAAATATCACTAAGTAAGCATGAATATGCATCAAGTAGCAATTAGTATGCAAAGTACATCACAAACGGAGGCAAATAACACGAAATCGGAAAATAAGCGTTCAAAATCAACGACTCGGAATTGAACGAAAATCGCATGGTTGACCGCAAACGTGCCAACGGACTCAAAAACGAACTCGGTTTGAATTAATTCTGCTCAGAAGTGGGACTTTTAGTCCAATTTCGTCAGCTGGCAGTAGCGAAACGGTAAAAAAAAGTTGTTCGAAATCGACCAAAAAGTCCACCAACAGCTCCGAAATTATCAACAAAGTCAAGTTACATTATTCGCATTCGCAAAAACATAATACGGTTAGGAAGTTATGACCAAAATGAGCTAGCATCAAGTATTAAAACCAAATTCAAGAATTGACATAATTTTATTCGATTCAAGCTCTTCGTTTGCAAAAATGAAATAATCCATGCTTTGAATCGAATAGAAATTATATTAACTCATGAATTGCACAAGAATTAGTAAATGAACACAAACATCGACACTTACATTAAATCAACAAAACCACACCGGTAGCACTATTCTCAAGTTTCGAAACTAAATATCATTCAACAACTAATTATCCGGAATCAAAATCCAACTCTTGGAAAGTGAACAACACCACAACCATTAATATCGAAACTATAATTCGATTCAAGAATCACAAACAATTCACGAAATAACTATCCAATTCCGGATTTAATCATATTTCACCAATTCAAGAATCAATTCACAAATTAATTCACCAATGCAAAGCTTAATCCAAAGTTTGATTCACAATTTTATCACAAGAAAATTAAGTTCAACAATATAATCTCAATTCACAATCAACTATCAATTAAATCCTAATTCACACAATTCAACAATTATTCAAGAATTAAAGTGAAGAATTATTACCAGAAAGTGAATCTGAGGAAGAATTGATGGAATCCGAAGAGAAACGTCGGAAGCGGACGGAGAAGACGCTCGAAAACTCACGCGACGGAGGAAGGAATCCGCGGCGGCGCTTGCGGTTGAGGAGGGTGGCCGGAAATCGCGGCGGTGGACTGGCCAAGGGAGATCGGATCGGAAGAGATCTTGAGATATTTGGAAATTTGCCTTTGAATGTCCTTGAAGATTGGTGAACTTGATGAATGTTCTTGAGAGCATATGAAAACCTTGTTGTTTGATCCTTGAGAGAAATTTAGGTTTGATTTTTGAGTGTTTGTGAATTATCCATCAGGGTTTGTGAAAATGAGAGAATTTTGAATATATAGTGTGATGAAAAACAAAGTGAAACGGTAAAATTCCAGCTTGTCGGCAGCTTAAGCAAAAATAACACCTTGCCTGGTACAAAATTTCGACTCTGAGCCTCTTAAGAAATTGTCTGCGTCTGAGTCACGGCCGCAACGCAAAAAGAACGGACGTTATTCGATCAAAATCGAATGAGTTCGATATGCTTAAGCTGCAAGACGTTACTGAATAAGTCGTTTTTTTTCCAGCTTATTTGGTGTCCGCTACTCGAAAACGTGACGAGCTCAACCTCTTCGGAGCATAATCTTGACTCGACTTTGTTAGAAAAGTTGTAGATCTATGAGTCAGTGACCTCGTGTCAAAAGATGAGCACGATCGGACAAAGAACGAGTGAGATATGAATTTTCCCGTGAAACAACTTTCAGCCTTTTTCTTCGGTTCAGCACTTCCGTTTTGCGAAATAAACCAAAACGATGATCATCGGAGCATCGTTCGAACTCGAGCTTGTCTTGGAAATTGAAGATGATAAAATTTGTGAACCAATGCTCCGAGAATAGACGCAATCCGATGAAAATTGACCGAGTTATGAATTTTACAAAATCTGACAGACAGTGCACTGCATCAAAGAACCCCACTGGTAATTCACATTTTTAGAGTCCTTCCGCTCGGACCTGGCACAAAATGAATTCACGGCACGAAGATAACATCTAAACGGAATTTTAGGCACCGGAACGGCATCAATCCGATAAACGAGCTGAGAGTTATGAATTTTTTAGTGTCCGAAATACACCGGTTCAGCACTATTTTTCACTATTTTTTGCACTGTATCGACTCTGAAAACTCGCGCGTTCGGAGATCTTCCTCAAAGAATCAACCCTCGGTCCAAACACAAAAGTTGCAGATAATTTCAATATAGAACTTTTTGGCATAGGAATAGCTCAGAAATGATGATCCAATCAGAAGTTAAGCCCTTTTGAATACCACTGACGCAATTACCCAGCGAAACCGAAATTCCAGAAACAAATCATTCCCACCACTTTCCTTGATGAATTGACTTCCGAGCCGAACATAAAAGTTGTAGAGAATACCAAGACGGTTCTAATCGTTGAATATCCAGCCAAAACGAGTTCCAGAGCAAGAGTTATGAATTTTGCAAATTTGCACAGGAAGCTGATTTTCTGCTCAAACTGTTCTGAATCGGCTGAAAACTTCGACTTTCTCTGAGATTCTTGACATGAAAAATTATGTTTGATAAGAGATTTGCTGACCCGTTGATTACGTAACCCGGAGAAATACTTTGCGCATATGTCGAGTGACGAAATAAACGTCTGTTGCAACCTGACGATGCTTGAACAGAGAACCTTGATCCCATAACCACAGAGCCAAATGATATGCATGTATGTACCCGATGACCTAGCTAAAATGCAAATGAAGCATAAGCCAGTTAGTACTAAAGTAAGAGAGCAAATTTTGGGGTGCTACAGCTGCCCCTATTCAATCAACTTGGTCCTGAAGGTATGATAGCAACGACTTTCAGACATTCCAGGATGCACGGGGATTGAATACTGACAGAACCCTTGAAATTTGCTAATGGTGAGAATAACCAAATGGAGCGTGCTAGAAAATACGGAGTACAACCTCAATCGCACCCACAAAACGAATACAACCTCAATTGTACCCGCAAAGGAAGACTGACCTCAATCATTCTGCCCACGAAGAAAACATGAATACGACCTCAATCGTACCCACAAAGGAAGACTGACCCCAATCATTCTGCCCACGAAGAAAACATGAATACGACCTCAATCGCACCCATAAAACGAATACAACCTCAATTGTACCCGCAAAGGATAACCAACAGAAAGTGGACTTCGCTGGGTATAAGGTGAAACAAACTCTTCAGAATTATTCCATCTCTGCTGTGAAAGAGAATTGGGTTTTGCAAAATAAGTCAGACGAGAACTGACTACCAGCCGAGAACTGGATTTTACCAAATAAGTCAGACGGAAACTGACTACCAGGCGAGAACTGGGTTTTACCAAATAAGTCAGACGAGAACTGACTACCAGACGAGAACTGGGTTTTACCAAATAAGTCAGACGAGAACTAACTACCAGACGAGAACTGGGTTTCACCAAGTAAGTCAGATGAGGACTGACTACCAGACGAGACCTGGGTTTTACCAAATAAGTCAGACGAGAACTGACTACCAGACGAGAACTGGATCTTACCAAATAAGCCAGACGAGAACTGACTACCAGACGAGAACTGGGTTTCACCAAATAAGTCAGACGAGAACTGACTACCAGACGAGAACTGGGATTCACGAGAGAGAAAGGCCAAACAAAGGCAAATTCCTAACGGACTCACAATCTACAGATAAGACGACTCCGCTGGGGAAAGGAGAAATCTAAATAAAAGACTCTGCCGGGGAGCGCAAGTTTGAGGAACGCGTCCCTTCAAAATCTCCTGAGTTACGCCATCTCTGCCGAGAAAGAGAACTGGCAAAGAAAGTATCAAACCTGCCTTATCCTTCGAATGCTAATGTTTGAATTTTGGCGTAATGCTCCACACGAAGTGGAAATGCTACGCGTTTAAGGATGCAATGCAAATGCTTATGACATTCAAAAAGGGTCCCTCCAGCAAAATAAATGCCGGAGAGAAAAGTCCAATTCAGCTGGGGATGACAAAAATAAATTGTCCTCTGAATCTAGGAACTCTGCTGAGAAGGGTCATACTGATCGACTCTTCAGATCAATTACTTCTGCTGGGGGATGAAAGCCCTAAAGAACATCCGCTCTACTGGGGATTATACATAACTCTTTGAAAAAGGAGGACACGGCCTGAATCAGAATAGTGCCAAATGTCACTTGGATTTAAAACCTGCTGGGGATGTCAACCACCATTGAACAAACTGCTACGAGGATTACCACCAAACTCTGCTTAGGGGAACTGTAGATGCTGACATCCACCCTGCTAGCGAATAACATCAAGCTTACTCATCTGTTGGGGATCAGATCGCACTGTTGCTGCTGAGAAAAACATTTCCTGACTGGCTGAGGAAAATAAGTGTTCAGACTCTGTGGGGAAGATAACTCCTTTGTCCCAAGAAGATGTTCTGTAAGTCCCTTGCTGGAGAAACAACAACCTGCTGAGGAGAATGAAGTTTCAATATTGAGGGGAGTAGCTCTACTGGGGAAAACAAATTTGTTACCCTACAGACATATGGTAAACTGAACCGTCTCTATGTTCATAATCGGCCCTTTGAACTCTCCATTTGCCCCAGACCACCAGGTCTAAAGGACGAAATCATCTCAAGAGGATTTTATAGAAGATCGGGCATTCACACCGCCCCAGGGTCTTCAAACTCTTAGAGAGATTTATCGGATCTCGACTTAATTGCCCCGGACTGCGTGATCTTTGAAGTAATTTGCCTCGAGAGGACTCGTAATGGCTTGAAAATACCGTGCCCCAGTATTCTGAACTTTAAAGAGGTGTTTTCAATTAACCGTTTTCAGGAGTGGACAACTTCTTACGCTCCAGAGGTGGCCTACCCCAAGTCTTGAAGAAACTTTGCCCCTGACTGATCTTACAGAGATTTTTCAAATCGACCTGATTTCCCCTGTTCGGCTGCTTTAGGGAGAGTTTTCAACGTGACTGCTCCAGATTGGCTGCATCTTATCACCATTTATCGGGAACCTCCGGGCTGCGCACAGTATCTTGGCCACATACCCCTTGACATGACTGTCCTTCAGAGTTTTCACCATCTCCACTTGGCGTGATCGAGCTTCTCAACTGTTGTTCATCATGTAAGCTTCTTTGATGTCAAACACATGCAAGCAGAAAATGTATATTATGAGAATGACAATTCTAATGCAACACTCGTGTTAACCCGAAGTTTTATTGAAAATGTGTCGCCAAGCCTTATGAACGAACACTAGCCGGGATGCGACATTTATTTTTGAATGGAAAACAATACGCACATGCAATACCAACAAAAATCTTATTAGCACAACTCATAGGAGTCAGGAACGCTATCCTGTTGAAGTACGCTTTCGGAATAAACCCTGTTTCAATTAGGACTTTTAAAGGTTGTAACGTGGTCTAGTTCACGGTTTCAGAAAAAAGGATTTATGGCTCAAAATTTATCGGTGCCCACCCACTCTTCGTGATGTTCTCCAGTCCTATGTTCAACTAATTTGACACAAACGCTCACCTCTCAAACGTTCATGATCTTTGAGGAACCCGTGCAACTGATGGTTTAACACCTAAGGAGGTTTTGGAGTAACAATCACCCCTTTTTATCTTTTGTGTCCGGTGCCACATGAATTTGTTCTTGTAATCCTTTTAGCTTTTCGCTTCTCACTCTTTTGCTTTCTTGATCCCTAATTTTTGCCTGGAGTGCCTCTTCTGAGTTTTTCGATTTTGAAGTCCAGCGGGATGCCCTAACTTTTGCCTAAGTCACTTGTTTTCAAGTTTTGACTTAGCGGGCTTTCTTCTTTTTCTCTTTTTGAACAAAGCGTGTGACACCGGTTGTCTTACTTGCTTGAAAGGGTTGTGACTGTCTCACTCCTTGATCATTGATGGATAGCCATTGTGGTTTCACATCTCTTGACCTCTTGATGGTGGAATAGAAGGTAATGGATCCTCAGATGCACACTCCTTTTGAAATTTGAATGCTCGGTCAAACTAACTGACGTCTACCCTGCCCCTGGGTTAAGTATGAGGGTTTTTTTCAAGCGAAAGAAACTCCTACTTCAAGGCTCAAAGGGGTTAACGAGGGTCTATCTCCCTTATATCTCCAGTGCTTGGGGATTTGAAACAATGCCTGTACATCCTTAATAGGGTTTTATCCAAAAGCATACCATCAGAAGTTTGCGTTCTTACTTCGTCATCCTCCCTCAAAGAGTTTAAGCAAGAAAGTTGGTATTGAAATGCATATAAACATGATATGAGTGCATAAAAGTAACATACTTCAGGAACAACACGTTTATTGTATTAAAATCAGCATTCAAAACACAAACAAATGAAAGCTACATATGAAAATGCAGTAAAGGAAGCTGATGATTGCCATTGAGGAGACTTGACTCCGTCTGGACTGGTTTCTTCTGATGATGTCCTTTGAAGTCTTCAAGCAGATGAGAGGTCGACATGCACAACCAAGTCTCCTTCTGGAAATGATATGTACCCTTTGTCAATTAATTGTTGCACTTTGGCTTGGAAGGCTTTGTAATCTTCGGTTGAGTGTCCCATAGATCCTCCATGATATCCGCATTGCACATGGGGATTGTACCCCAGAGGGTATGGTTCTGGAACAGGCTTCAAAGGCTTGGGCTCCACCAATGAATTTTGAACCAGGTGTGGCAAGAGTTGACTGTACGACATGGGAACTGGATGAAGAGGAGCATTCCTTCTTTCCAAGTTATTGCGAGGCCTATGCTGATTCTGACGCCGATACTTCCGTTGTTGAGGAGCATAAGGCTGCTGGTACTGAACGACATTGGTCTCTCCTTCTTCCCCCTGTAACGTTTCTTTGTATTTTCAGAATAATCGGGAGTAACTTGAATCTTTCCCATTTTGATACCGCTTTCGACCATTTCTCCTACTAAGATGAGATCAGCAAACCTTCCAGTCATACACGGTACCAGCTTTTCATAGTAATGACCCTGCAAGGTGGCCATAAACATACCTATCATTTCACGTTTCAGCATGGGAGGCTGGACCCTTGCTGCCAATTCACGCCACCTCTGGGCGTACTCCTTGAAACTCTCATTGTCCTTCTGTGATAAGTTCTGCAGCTGTGTTCTATTAGAAGCCATGTTAGTGTTATATTGATAGTGTCTAATGAATTCCCCTGCTAGATCTCTCCAACTACGCACATCTTTCCTTTCTAGTTGCATATACCACTCCAAGGATGCCCCAGATAGGCTATCCTGGAAGCAATGCATCATCAATTTTTCATTCTTCGTATGCGCAGCCATTTTACTTGCGTATGCCCTCACATGAGTCCTTGGGCAAGTCATACCCTTATACTTCTCGAAAGTGGGAGTCTGAAACTTGTGCGGGATAACAACGCCTGGTACCAGCCCCAAATCCTCTAGATCCATACCCACACAATCCTGATTTATAACACCCCTCAGTTGTTCCTCAATCAACCTGATCCTCTGATCGTTGTCAAACTGGGGCCCATCACCGCCTGTCACAGAAAATGCATCATCTTGAACATCATCATACTGACGACCCTGAATAGCACCAACACCAATACCTCCTCCCCCAACATTTTCAGCCCCGCCCGGAGGAATCACAACGCTAGAAACAGGAATACCTCCGCCCGGAGGACCATTCTGAACATTAGTACCAGAAACACCAGTATGGACTCCTCCATGAAGGACAGCTTCGTCATCAATCCTTGCAATCAGTGGTTGGACAAAAGTTCTTAACTGCTCTTGGCCCTGAGCAACCCCTTGCATTAAATCCATGAACTGGCTCATGCGAGTCCGCATCTCAGTCATCTCAGCTTGTAGTTGATCCATGAGTCTTTTCTGATTTTGTCTGGTAGAATACCGGTGAATGTGTTGATCTGCAATCCTGTACTGCGGAGGAGAACAAAGTAAGAACGCCAGAGATAAACACCTGTTATGTAAAATGATTATGGATATGTGAATGCAAATGAACATGTTTAAAAATTCGCAGGGCGATCCACCCCTTGATTCCGGTTTAATTTCAAAAACCAGAATCAAAGTTAGGATGCAACCCTACAAATGAATAAACATGTTGGGATGCAAAATGATGATGTAAATGCACATATGGGATCAAGGCACCACTGCTGGATGTGTCGTGCTGTTAACTGAGCGATAACCACAACCCAGAAAACCAGAATTCCAGAATACCAAACCACTGAGATAACCAGAAACCCAAATAATCAAGCACTGATGAGAAAACCAGAAAACCGGGTAGGTTGAAGGTCTCGGTTTCCTGCAAACCTGCAAACACTCATCCCCTCTCACGTGTGGGTACTAGGATGTTCAGTATCCCGGGCTCTCAGGTCGAGAAATGATGATACGTTCACCATTTCTGGTTTGGCATCATCATCAATCGAGGAGGCCTCAACTGATTCTTCAAAACGGAAGGTCCTCAACTTCTGGCACTGAGGTCGAGAACACAATAGTACATTCACCCCTCGGGGTACAGTATTATCGTCAATCGAGGAGTGCCTCCACTGATTCTCTTCAAAGATAGGGGTCATCCTATGCGAGTTCCAAAGTGGGCCCTCGGGTGCGAATGGGTTTGCCACAGAATGTGGTCTGCCACTGTCACCACTAAAGAGGGATGTTTCCACTAAGGTCCTCGATGATCGGTCACCAGAGTCGACAGCTCTCTAGATCAACACCCTAACATGCGCAAGACACACACGTTAGAATGCGTCCCAAGATAGCCTCGTCTGGTTGTGAATTTCGTGAACACACAAACGTACTAAGCGGGCACGTAGGTCCCACTACTTTCCACTCTAGTCCTAAGTGTATGCTCAAGCCTGGGTATTGGGCTTACCTCTCAGAACTCCCAACCCGCCAAACAGAAAAAACAGTGCAGCGGCTGATAATAATATGCAATGCAGTAAATGAGGTAAAAAAATAAAATACAACAAGTAAAGCTAAACAAACACAAAAACACCCAAAGAGAACAAAAACAAACAAGCGCTAGGACAGACCCGCGTAGGGAACCAGTTATCACTACGCCAAAATTACTCTTTAGCAGCACTACATAGGCAGCACTTTATTACAAAAGCGCTGCTATAAGTTAAAAAATTTAGAAAACACGTAAACGGTTCACTTAGAAAAATAAAAGCGCGTCTAAATATAAGACCTTAGACAGCGCTTTTGAGGAAAGCGCTTTCTAAGGTCTTATAAATTAAAAAAAAATTAAAGGAAAATATTAGACAGAAAAGCGCTGTCTAAGGTCTTATAAATTAAAAAATATATATAAGACCTGAGACAACGCTTTTGAGGAAAGCGCTTTCTAAGGTCTTATAAATTAAAAAAAAAAAATTAAAGGAAAATATTAGACAGCGCTTTACTCAAAAGCGATGTCTAAGGTCTTATAAATTAAAAAAAAAAAAATCAAAAGTGCTGTCTAAGGCCCATATGAGACAGCGCTTTCAAAAGCGCTTTCTAAGGCCCACCTTAGACAGCGCTTTCTTTCAAAGCGCTGTCTAAGGTCTTTTTAATTAAAATAAAGATTGAAACTGTATCAGTATTCTATACTTTTTCATTTCATTCTTTCCCTCTTTCCCTCTCTTTCTGCGAACAAGAACGAACCAGATCTGAAACCACCGCCGTCGTCCGTCCTTTCACCGCTGTCGTCCGTCCTTTCTCACCGTCGTCCGTCCGGCCTTCGTCCTTCCTACATTGTCCTCCACCATCCTCCACCGTACTCTACCGTGCTCCACTGTTTCGGTAAGAGTTTTTCTTTTTAAGTGAGTTTCATAATTTTCTGTTAGGTTTTGTTCTTGTTACCATATTTTTGGAGTTCTTTAGATATAATGATGTTCTGTTAGGTTTTGGAGTTCTTTTGATAGAATGATGTTTTTTTGATAGAATATGAGTAGTTTAGATTAGTGTTATTGTAGTTTAGGTTAGTTTAGGTTAGTGTTATTGTAGTTTAGGTTAGTGTTAATGTTGCTCTACATTGTTATTGCTATATAATGTGTTAGTTTAGTTTAGGTTAGTGTTAGTGTTAGTGTTAATATTGCTCATTATTTTAATATTGTAAATCCTTGAGGTTGTTGTTCTAAAGAACCGAAATTCAAAGCAATTTATTAGGTAAAGAAATATATTGTAAATCCTTAAGTCATAACTTTCCTCCTTTTGGTTTTGATTTCTATTAATTACTAATGGAAAAACCATGGATAAAAAATGGATAAGTAGGAAAATTGTGTTATGTTAGAAGCCCTGTTAGAAGCTCATTCAATGTTCTATGTTTTATCATAACTTTCCTCCTCATTCAATGTTTTGATTCCTCATATAATAGTGTTTTTGTTGACCTTAATAAGTAGGAAAACCATGGATAAAAAATGGATGGATGTCGATCGATTGTCCAAAGAGTACGAGAATGGGGTATTGGATTTCGTTAAGTTTGCTGTTCAACACGTTAAAGACCCTAGTCGAATGGACTGTCCTTGCTTGGGTTGTTGTTATGTGGGTAAGGTTGACGCAGATGGATTGAAATCGCATTTACTGATGCATGGAATTGATCGAAGTTATAAGTGTTGGATACATCATGGTGAGAAAATTAACGAGAATGTTGAACCGAAGGGGAAAAGTAATACGGCCTATGCTTCAGATGACAAAGACACGGAAACATACGATTGTGATCGAGTCGAAGAGATTGCAGAAGCAGTTGAAGAAGATCTTCATGATTGTCCCGAAATGTTTGAGAGGTTGGTAAGCGATGCAGAGAAACCGCTCTATCAAGGTTGCACTAAATTCACAAGACTGTCTGCGGTATTGAAGTTGTACAACTTAAAGGCGGGCAATGGATGGTCGGATAAAAGTTTCACAGAGTTGTTGGCCCTTTTGAGAGAAATGCTACTGGAGGATAATGTTCTTCCCAATCGAACCTATGAGGCCAAAAAAATGTTGTGCTCTATTGGCATGAGCTATGATAAGATACATGTTTGTCCAAACGATTGTGTTTTGTTTCGAAACGAATATGCATCGTTAACTGAGTGCCCTAAATGCGGTTTGTCTCGATATAAGAAAAAATTGTCTACAGCCAAGGTCTTATGGTATTTTCCTATAATTCTGAGATTTAGGCGCATGTTTCGTAGTGAAACCGATGCAAGACACCTGACTTGGCATGCAGATGAAATAATTATTGATGGAAAGTTGCGACATCCGCCTGATTCACCACAGTGGTCGAAAATTGATAATGATTATCCTGACTTTGGAGAAGAAGCAAGAAACCTTCGCTTGGCATTATCTACTGATGGAATGAACCGCATGGTCTTCAAAGTATCTTACATACCACATGGCCTGTGGTTCTTATGATTTATAACCTACCTCCGTGGCTATGCATGAAGCGTAAGTACATGATGTTATCTATGTTAATCTCTGGGCCTAAACAACCAGGGAATGACATAGACGTATACTTGACACCTTTGATCAAAGATTTAAAGATATTGTGGGAGAACGGTGTGGAGGTTTATGATGGATATAGAAAAGAAAGTTTCAATTTAAGGGCGATGTTGTTTGGCACAATTAATGATTTTCCAGCTTACGGGAATCTATCAGGGTACAGCATAAAAGGTGAAAAAGAGTGTCCTATTTGTGAAGATAAAACAGATTCGAAGCGATTGGAGTTTGGTCATAAGAATGTCTTTCTCGGCCATCGTAGATTCTTAAATGCCAAACATCACTACCGTGGGTGGAGACAAGAATTCAATGGAGTCACCGAACAAGGTAGAGCTCCACCTATGTTGTCAGGTGACCAAGTTTTTAAAAAGGTGAAAGATATGCGTACTCAGTTTGGCAAACCTTTTGCACATAAGGTTGTCAAAGGTGGGTGGAAAAAGAGGTCGATATTTTTTGAATTGCCATATTGGAAGTCTTTGTACGTGAGACATTTTCTCGATGTTATACATATTGAGAAAAATGTATTTGAAAGTGTTATTGGTACGTTACTCAATATAAAAGGAAAGACTAAGGATGGCCTTAAAGCAAGAAAAGACTTGGTAGCGATGGGGATTAGAACTGAATTAGCACCCGTGAAGAAAGGAAGACGAACATATCTACCACCTGCTGCTTTTACTCTGTCTAGAAAGGAGAAGAAAATATTGTGTAAGTTTCTGAGTGAAGTTAAAGTTCCAGAAGGATACTCTTCAGATGTTAGAAGACTTGTGTCTATGAAAGACCTCATGTTGAAGAGTTTAAAGACACATGACTGCCATGTTATAATGGAACACTTTCTACCAATAGGTATACGTTCTATTTTGCCAGTGAAAGTAAGAAGCGCCATAACTAATTTGTGTTTTTTCTTTAGGTCAATTTGTAGTAAGGTAATCGATCCCGATATCTTACCAACACTACAAAAAGAGATAGTTATTACCTTGTGTGAGCTTGAAATGTATTTTCCTCCCTCTTTTTTTGACATAATGGTACATCTAGTTGTTCATCTTGTGAAAGAGACACAGTTGTGTGGACCAGCTTATATGAGATGGATGTACCCTGCTGAACGTTATATGAAAATATTAAAAGGGTACGTGAAAAGCCGAAGTCGACCAGAGGGGTGTATTATTAACGATACATTGTTGAAGAAGCGGTTGAGTTTTGTACTGAATATATGTCCAATGTTCAATCGATTGGACTCCCCAAAGCTCATATTTTCGAAAAAAAGGATGGTAAAAAATTAATTGGAATGAGAATTGTGACAGTATCAAGGGATGAACGGGATCAAGTGCATTTGTATGTTCTGCACAATGATAATGAGGTTGAGCCATATGTTGAGATGCACAAGGATGTACTCCGAAGGTTAAATCAGAACAGAAATGAAAATTGGATAGTACGAGAGCATAATCAAAGTTTCATACAATGGTTAAAGGATCATATTTATTCGAAGCGCTCTTCAGATCCTGCTTCAGTAACAGAAAGGTTGAGATGTTTGGCATATGGTCCAAGTTTGCATGTGTATTCTCATAGCGCATACGCAATTAATGGATACACATTTTATACCAAAGAACAAGATGATAAAAGTACTATGCAAAATAGTGGTGTCACCGTCCTAGCTGAAGCAATGCACATATCAAGTATGAAGGACTTAAACCCCAAATATGCAAATCTGTCATATTTTGGAGTTATTGAGCACATTTGGGTGTTTGATTACGAGAAGTTTCAGATTCCAATCTTTGGTTGCAAGTGAGTAAATAGTAGTGGCATACGAATGGATAAGTCTGGATTTTTGCAAGTGGATCTTAATAGGGTGGGGTACAAAGATGAGCCTTTTATTCTAGCATCTCAAGCTAAACAAGTGTTCTATGTCACTGACCCGACGAGTACGAAATGGTCTATAGTGCTTTTATCTAACAAAGTGGTTGATGATAGCGGTGTAGATCAATGTGATATTGATGTTGAGAATGAGTCATGCATTAGACGGAATGAGTTGAATAGAAATGATCAAGATGAGGATCTTATAGCGGATGAGTCATATATCAGAAATGACCATAACGAGGGAATTTGGATCCATTCATCCGTCCGCATTGCTAAGAAACAAGTAATTCATATTCCAACCAAGAAAAGAAAGAGGTAAAATAATAAAATGTTATATATTATGTCATATTATATTTGATATCCTTGATTTGCTTGATTTCTTTATCCTTGATTTCTTTATTATATTTGTTATATATTATGTCATATTATATTTGTTATATAATATATTTGATATCCTTGATTTCTTTATTACAGGTTAGATGGCTACTAAGGATGATCACCCACATGATGATGATCACCCACATGATGATGATTACCCACATGATGATGATCCTATTCAGGATGAAAGTCAAAAATCTATGGAAGAAGAGATTAAAAGAGGAATAACCGTTATGAAGAAAGTGATATGTGCTAGAGATCAAGGCATCATTTTAGATGTGCATTGGAGCCCTTCAGGCACTCTTGTTGAGCCTAACAGTCATACCTTGACAAGTTTCATTGGTGCACTTGTAAGGAATGCGATTCCTATTACTTGTGATGATTGGAGAAACAAACAGTTGAAGGAACATAAAGAAAAAATTTGGAATGAGATAAAGGTACCATAATTATGTCTTTAATTATGCCAACTAATCATGTATTTTAAATTATTTGTACTAACCAATGTGTATGGTTTTTTTAGAGGTGCTTCAACGTTGAGGAAGAAAGAAAAGCTTATTTGATCAGATTGGCAGGGAAGCTCCTAAGAGGGTTTAGGACATATTTAAACCGCACCTTTCTTAAGGATGCTGAAGGTAACTTTGTTGATGCAGAGTATCCATCTAAATATGCAAGTTTGATTTCACCACAAGAATGGGTAACGTTTAAAGCCAAACGACAAACCCCGACATTTAAGAGTTTAAGTGCAATTAATCGGGAAAGAGCATCAGCTCCCCAGTATCGATACAGGAAAGGACGTGTTGGATATGGACGTTTGGAGCAATCTTTGGTAAGTATCAATAAATTGCAATGATATAATAATTGTTCATCATGAGTTATATTTGATCATATTATTTGGCTTTATATGTAGTTACAAAAGGCGAATAGCTCTGAAACATCTCTTTCTGCACATATCTTGTGGAAGGAAGCCCGTGTGGGCAAGTCTGGAGTTGTTGCAGAAGAGGTTCTACAAGTATTTGAGAAATGTGTAAGTATAACAATATTTCTTTAATTAAATCAAAACTTTATTAACAAATATTTGACAAATATTCGATATTCATCTGATTTTCAGGAGGCGTTATCTCAGTCTGTATCTCCATATGATTCCAGGAGCATACTTAGTCGGGCATTAGATGTCCCTGAGTATCCTGGTCGGGTGAGGGGTAAGGGATTTGGGATCACTCCGACCTCCTTGAATATTAAAAAAGGAAAGGCTCCTAGTAATACAAAACTTGAAGCTAGATTGGAAGCACTGCAAGCTGAAGTTCGGGAATTAAGAAAGGAGAAAGAAAGGGATAACGCTTCAGGTTTTAGAGATGGATCGGAGAAAGATAGTGTCAACTGCAGCTTTCGACCGAATATTCCAGAGGTAACTATATATATTTTTATGAAATTAAATTAGTAGCTTAAATTATTTAAATGACATATATACACATAAACAATGTCATATTTATATTTGCTTTTAGGGCGTTTCCCATTGTCAGCTCTTCTTATCTTCACCAACTTATCGGAAGGTTGGCAAGGGAAAAGTGTATAACACTTCGGTAGAATTACTTCACAATAACCCACTCCCTACTGGATGCAAGAAAGTATCGGTTGATATTGCTACAGAGGCGGGTGCATTATTACCCTATCCTGACGATGTTTCGGATGCAACATTGGTGGGAGATGCTATAGGGTCGTATGTTGCATGGCCGTCAAACCTCATACTCGTAGGATATGAGGTATGCTTAAAACCGTTATGAACCTTTGTTAACCTTAATGTGTAGATTCAAATATTTTACGAGCATTTTATTTTCATTTTTTACATGGTAATGTTATTTAGACTCCAACAAGATCCAAAATAAAGGATAAGGGGATTCCGGAGCATACCGAGTCCGTTGTCTCAAAAAAAGAGGTACATCACAATTATATGATATTTATGCATGGAAAATGTTAAATTGGATATCTTATACTTCATCTAACAAATTATATGATATATAGCTGCCTGGTAAAGAGATTAGCAACGTTTCAACACAGAAAAATGTTGGTGCTAAGAAGAACAGGGCTAGAAAACAACCTATCTCCAAGTTTAGGTCGTGCCTTCAGACGTTTCTACAATTGACAGATATTCCGACTGGAGGTGTTCGTCTTATACATATGGAGAAAGGTATATATGGCTTTGAACATGAACAAAATATTGGTAATGAAGACTTCGAGCAAGTTTTCAATCATGAAGAATTGGGCGTCAGTGTTGTCAATACATACGTGAGGTATATATCCGATCTACTTTGGTATATTAATTGAACAACTTATTTACTTTATGTTTCAAATGAATAGTCTAATGTTAATGATGTTTTTATTTAAGGTTTCTGTATGACAAAGTTATGCGCCCACGTGGATTGCAGCAAAGATTTGCATTCTTATGCCCCACGTCTGTCAACTTATCCTTAATAATAAATAAACCAGATGAGGTCCTGGCGTATGTACGCGACGTCTTTATGGACAACCAAGAAACGGAAAAGTTGTTCCTTTTACCGTTTAATATTGGGTTAGATTTTCATTCTAAATTCATCTATTATAGTTTTTTTTGTATTTTGACGTCGTGTAGAAAGTTTCCATCTAACACTTGTTTAATCTTACAGTGGACATTGGTTGTTGGTCGCAATTAATCCTAGCAGAGAAGTGGTGTATTATCTGGATTCGTTAGGAAATGATTGGACAACATACCCGGATATGAAGAAATGTATTGACACGTAAGTGAGATTGTTCTAAATATGAATGTGTATATTTATTTGTTTGTTTATTTATTTATGTGAATTGTTCTAAATATTCATTTATATTTTATTAGCGTTATACAAGCTTTCCGAGCACTACGAGATGGCCAAGTACCAAAGAGGAGAGTCAACCCCATTACATGGAATACAGTGAAGGTATATTAATTATCACATGTTTTATTATATTAGTGATGCTACTTGATAAAACTTAGGATTTATCCATATTTTCTTTTCATTTGTAGTGTCCTCGGCAACGTAATGAAATAGATTGCGGATATTTCATGTTGAGGTTTATGAGAGACACTCTTTTTTTGGATCGAATAGAGTTTCCATCCGATGTATGTATTTCTAACTTATGAGTTATTTTAATATTTAACACATATCTCTCATATAATGAAATAGTTAAAACTAAATCAAACTATGTTATATTATTATGTAGTACTTTGAAGAATGCAAGTGTACTCATTACTCAATTTCTCAATTGGATGAAATTAAAGAGGATTGGTGTCAATACATTATGGAGCTCGGAGTTTTATAAGGTATAATATTGTACTCTTACTTTAATTGATGAGAAATTAAATATGTGTAACTTTCTAACTATAGACATTGTTGATGTATTCTTTTAATTGAATTACAATCTTTGTGTTCTTTCAGGACCTATGTAGATTTGAAGCAATGCTTTGGTTGGATGCAAAAGTACTAGTATAAGTAATATGTACATTGGTGTATATATATATATATATATATATATATATATATATATATATATTGGTTTGCATTGCCAATTGTTTTGGCTATATAATTTTGGTGTAAATTGGTACATTTAAATAGGCCAAATTGGATTGATTTGAATCTCCAAATTGTGGTATTTTTCTGGAAAAAAATTGGTTGAAAAACAGGTCAAATTCTGGTTGAAAAACCTGGTAAAAATTGTGGTTTAAAAAAATTTATATAAAAATTTTCGTATACCTTAGACAGCGCTTTACACTAAAAGCGCTGTCTAAGGTGGGGCTTAGAAAGCGCTTTCACAAAAAGCGTTGTCTAAGGTATGCCTAAAAAAGTTCAAAAAGGTGGGGCTTAGAAAGCGCTTTCACCAAAAGCGCTGTCTAAGGTATACCTAAAAAATTTCAAAAAGGTGGGACTTAGACAGCGCTTTTGGTGAAAGCGCTGTCTAAGGTATACCTAAAAAATGTCAAAAAGGTGGGGCTTAGACAACGCTTTTACCAAAAGCGCTGTCTAAGGTATACCTAAAAAATGTCAAAAAGCGCTGTCTAATGGTACCATAGACAGCGCTTTTCATTAATTATACCCCCCTTTAGACAGCGCATTTGGTATTACCCAAAGCGCTGTCTAAACCTTTAGCAGCGCAGGTTTAGACAGCGCTTAAAAGCGCTGTCTAAGGCCAAAAAAAGTGCTGTCTAAGGTCTTGTTTGGCGTAGTGTATCCCCAGCAGAGTCGCCAGCTGTCGCTCCCAGGATTTTCATCCAGGTACAAACGCGAGAGTGGCGCGGAAAATAGAGTCGCCAGCCGTGTAAATTTATCCCAAGGGAGGGAAAGGGAACACCGCATAAACCTGAGGAAGAGGGAAAGGAATGGTCATCGCAACCATAACCTGGGTTCGGGAGTCGGTTACGTGAGGGGAAGGTGCTAGCACCCCACGCGTCCATCGTACTCGATGGGATCCACGCTTGTTGTCTAATCTAAGGGTGAGTTATCCTATCATCTATGGTTGTACTAAGACGGGGAAGGGAAAGACAAAGACAGACTCGGTAGGACGCCAACGTCCTAGGCCTACGTACCCCCCTTGTGCAATGGGGAATTCAGAGTCAACGTAGTTCGGACCAAGTTCTTTTTGTGTTTTTTATGAGCGACGTTAAGTTCGCGTCCGGCAGTTTGGGTCGATGCCTGTTTGCGTCTCAGACAGAAAGTAACGTACCCTTTTTGAAAATAGCCTTTAGTTTGACAATCCTGAAGGACAAAAAGGTTTGAAGTTTGTTTGTATTTTTTAGGACAGAAGTGACTTGAGTTAGTTCATAACTTGCATTGCACCAAAGTCTAGGGCACAGGGGCGAATACTTAACGCATCGTCCCAAGACAGGACGCTCGCTAAGCACTCTAGAAAGATGAGAGGAAGCCCCTCATTTCTCATTCCCCACGCTTAAGGCTCGTGCGCAATACACTTTATCTTTATTAAGTGTTTTCAAGAAGTTTTGAGATGAGAAGAGAGAAGACACAAGGGAAACTCTAAAGGGAAACTAAGAGTCCTAATGTTATCATGCATGGGTGACCTATGGTTAGTGAGGATTAGGAGGGAAGACTACCTAATGTTAGCATGCAAAGGATTGAAAGCCTAATGTCTCTCCTACCTCCGGCTTAATCAGAAATTAAGTGGAGCTAGGAATCCTAAGGGGGTCATGCGAACGAACACAAGTAAACATAGGATTAATCAATCACAAAACGAACTAAAAACAAACGAAGGAATAAACAGTGTTAGTCAACAACAATGCCACACAATCAAAGTAAAAAGGGGGGAGTTTTAGCCAAGGGGTCATATCAACCGAGGCAAACAAGCTAGCTATAGGAAATAGGGGTACTCACCCAATGGTATCGAGAACCATGGAGAGCAGAGTAAGGGGGATGTGAATAAGATCACATAAGCATCAGCATTGGTCAATGCGAGCTATAGACAAGACGTGGGGGTTTGATTGCGAAACCCTTCTTCCACTTGACGGACTCGATAACAAGAGTAAGCTATGTTCGAAGCTTCAACCATGTAACGAGAGCTAAGAACGACTCGACTAAAATAACGGGGGTCGATTGCGAACCCTACCTTCCGTCAATTGCCTTCTTGGAGGTCTTACAAGGGGATACGGGAGTGGGATGCCTCTTTGGAGGTCTTTAGGCACAATATTAAACAAGCACAATCATGGCCTCACTTGAGGACTTTTCCAGAATGCCGACCAAAGAAAGGAACGGACTTCCAAGCATGCATCTCTATTCCTACTTCTCATGGCATCGAAAGCAGTAAGTGCGGAATGAGATAAAAGGGAAAAGAAACTATACCAAACGGATAACAATCCGTAGCAAAAGCAAACAAAGTAAGAAGCCTAGAATACTTCGAGCAAGCTAGCATCACCAAACAAAGCAACTCTGACATCGTATATCCGACATAAGCGTCAAAGTATGGTCAGTGTGAAAATAAATCACAACCGGCATGTGGTGTGTATCAGACACAACCACCCAACTAGACAGTACACCTGCAAGAAACACAATCCAGACACAATACCACAAATACATATGCACGTCTCAAGAATGAGAGACAAAGAGAAAGCGTATCGGACGCGAAGTAGTATCCAACAAATAAAGTGGAACACCCAGCGGATAAGCACCATTAGAGACTCTTTCAGAAAAATTCCTTGCACACAAGTTAGTAATAACAAGCAAACGCAACTTTCGTATCACAATATCAAATCAAGAAATCGCACGAAAAGTGACAATGGTTATGTCAAAACACAATATGTACATGGAGTCAATCCGAAATAAGCGAACATGAATGCGATAGTACACAAATCACTAAGTAAGCATAAATATGCATCAAGTAGCAATTATTATGCAAAGTACATCACAAACGGAGGCAAATAACACGAAATCGGAAAATAAGCGTTAAAAATCAACGACTCGGAATTGAACGAAAATCGCATGGTTGACCGCAAACGTGCCAACGGACTCAAAAACGAACTCGGTTTGAATTAATTCCGCTCGGAAGTGGGACTTTTAGGCCAATTTCGTCGGCTGGCAGTAGCGAAACGGTAAAAAAAAGTTGTCCGAAATCGACCAAAAAGTCCACCAACAGCTCCGGAATCATCAACAAAGTCAAGTTACATTATTCGCATTCGCAAAAACATGCTACGGTTAGGAAGTTATGACCAAAATGAGCTAGCATCAAGTATTAAAACCAAATTCAAGAATTGACATAATTTCATTCGATTCAAGCTCTTCGTTTGCAAAAATGAAATAATCCATGCTTTGAATCGAATAGAAATTATATTAACTCATGAATTGCACAAGAATTAGTAAATGAACACAAACATCGACACTTACATTAAATCAACAAAACCACACCAGTAGCACTATTCTCAAGTTTCGAAACTAAATATCATTCAACAACTAATTATCCGGAATCAAAATCCAACTCTTGGAAAGTGAACAACACCACAACCATTAATATCAAAACTATAATTCGATTCAAGAATCACAAACAATTCACGAAATAACTATCCAATTCCGGATTTAATCATATTTCACCAATTCAAGAATCAATTCACAAATTAATTCACCAATGCAAAGCTTAATCCAAAGTTTGATTCACAATTTTATCACAAGAAAATTAAGTTCAACAATATAATCTCAATTCACAATCAACTATCAATTAAATCCTAATTCACCCAATTCAACAATTATTCAAGAATTAAAGTGAAGAATTATTACCAGAAAGTGAATCTGAGGAAAAATTGATGGAATCCGAAGAGAAACGTCGGAAGCGGACGGAGAAGACGCTCGAAAACTCACGCGACGGAGGAAGGAATCCGCGGCGGCGCTCGCGGTTGAGGAGGATGGCCGGAAATCACGGCGGTGGACTGGCCAAGAGAGATCGGATCGGAAGAGATCTTGAGATATTTGGAAATTTGCCTTTGAATGTCCTTGAAGATTGGTGAACTTGATGAATGTTCTTGAGAGCATATGAAAACCTTGTTGTTTGATCCTTGAGAGAAATTTAGGTTTGATTTTTGAGTGTTTGTGAATTATCCATCAGAGTTTGTGAAAATGAGAGAATTTTGAATATATAGTGTGATGAAAAACAAAGTGAAACGGTAAAATTCCAGCTTGTCGGCAGCTTAAGCAAAAATAACACCTTGCCCGGTACAAAATTTCGACTCTGAGCCTCTTAAGAAATTGTCCGCGTATGAGTCACGGACGCAACGCAAAAATAACGGACATTATTCGATCAAAATCGAATGAGTTCGATACGCTTAAGCTGCAAGACGTCACTGAATAAGTCGTTTTTTTTCCAGCTTATTTGGTGTCTGCTACTCGAAAACGTGACAAGGTCAACCACTTAGGAACATAATCTTGACTCGACTTTTTCAGTAAAGTTGTAGATCTATGAGTCAGTGACCTCGTGTCAAAAGATGAACGCGATCGGACAAAAAACTAGTGAGATATGAATTTTCCCGTGAAACAACTTTCAGCCTTTTTCTTCGGTTCTGCACTTCCGTTTTGCGAAATAAACCAAAACGATGATCTTCGGAGCATCGTTCGAACTCGAGCTTGTCTTGGAACTTGAAGATGATAAAATTTGTGAACCAACGCTTTGAGAACAGAAGAAATCCGATGAAAATTGACCGATTTATGAATTTTACAAAATCTGACAGACAGTGCACTGCATCAAAGAACCCCACTGGTAATTCACATTTTCGGGGTCCTTCCGCTCGGGCCTGACCCAAACTGAATTCACGGCACGAAGATAACACCTAAACGTAATTTTAACCACCGGAACGGCATCAATCCGATAAACGAGCTGAGAGTTATGAATTTTTTAGTGTCCGAAATACACCGGGTCAGCACTATTTTTCACTGTTTTTTGCACTGTATCGACTCTGAAAACTCGCGCGTTCGGAGATCTTCCTCAAAGAATCAACCCTTGGTCCAAACACAAAAGTTGCAGATAATTTCAATATGGAACTTTTTGGCATAGGAATAGCTCAGAAATGATGATCCAATCAGAAGTTAAGCCCTTTTGAATACCACTGACGCAATTACCCAGCGAAACCGAAATTCCAGAAACAAATAATTCCCACCACTTTCCTTGATGAATTGACTTTCGAGCCGAACATAAAAGTTGTAGAGAATACCAAGACGGTTCTAACTATTGAATATCCAGCCAAAACGAGTTCCAGAGCAAGAGTTATGAATTTTGCAAATTTGCACAGCAAGCTGATTTTCTGCTCAAACTGTTCTGAATCGGCTGAAAACTTCGACTTTCTCTGATATTCTTGACATGAAAAATTATGTTTGATAAGAGCTTTACTGACCCGTTGATTACGTAACCCAGAGAAATACTTTACGCATATGTCGAGTGACGAAATAAACGTCTGTTGCAACCTGACGATGCTTGAACAGAGAACCTTGATCCCATAACCACAGAGCCAAATGATATGCATGTATGTACCCGATGACCTAGCTAAAATGCAAATGAAACATAAGCCAGTTAGTACTAAAGTAAGAGAGCAAATTTTTGGGTGCTACACTATGCATTTAAGTGCAAGCGCTTCATGCAAGGCACCAGTCAGCACTCTCAAATCAAATGAGTAAATGTTGCACAAGTTGTTCCTCCAAACACTAAATAAGGAAGGAACGTCAAAAAATCCTTAATCGAAGAATAAGCCACGTCCCTTTCAAGGCAAAAGCCAAGAAAGATGGGAAGCCCAAAACTTCGCCTTATACAAGAAGGTTTGTGCAACAATCAAGAAAATAAGAGGTCCCAAAAACCTCAAACAGGAAAAAGAGGTCCCATAACCTCAGTGAAGACAAGAAAAAGTCTCAAAACCTCAACAAGTAACGGATAACCAAATGTTGTAAGGGAGTAATGACTACCAAGGTGTCTGGATCATCATCAACTATCATCAATTCATTCCTAGTCTATAGGAACGCGAATGTGTAACTTGAGCTAACTGAGCGTAGGATTGGAGTTCATCACGAAGATGGGGTGGGTACAAATAAATTTTGAGCCTTTATCTTTTGTTTCATAAACCGTGAACCAAGCCACGTTACAACCCTTAAAAGACCTAATTGAGGTAAGGTTGTTTTTAAAGCATACTACAACAAGGTTGATTAACCTGACTCCTAATGATCTTTGCTAATTGGGTGTGTTGACCACTTCATCTGTCATTCTGTAAATGACCAGATCCACTTTGTTTTTTATTTAATCGTTCCATTGTGCATGTTTCATCAATAAACTTTGTTTTCAAAAGCTTGCATGAATTTTGCATTGAAATTGCCAATTTTTGATGAACAAATACTTGTTTGCAAAAATAATTCAATATCAAAGGAGTCCCGACAAATGCAGCCAGCTAGGGAATTCGACTTGATAAAGGAAGCTTAGTCAGGGGCAACCAAGAGGAGGAATATGCCATTTCACCATCCCAAGAGCTACTAAATCAGAGGAAGAACTCTTCAGAATTCAGAATTTTGGGGCAAGTCTTCTTGAGGTCATCATATGACAAATGTTTCAAGGGAAGGACTCCAATGACCCACCAACAGGGGTAAATTTGTTCCCCAGTTGTTTCTACCACAGTCTAAAGGACTTTGTATTGCAAATACAGTTAATCAGAAGCAATCAGGTCGAGATTCGACAAATCTCTCAAAGGTCAGTTAGTCTGAGGCATTTCCTTCACAGATCAACCAGTCTGAAGAGCAAGTTCAAAGACTTTGTTGTGCAAACACCGTTAATCCGAGGCAATTACGCCAAGATTCATGAATCTAAGAGTTTGAAGATATTGAGGCATTTCGTATGCCGATTCTTCTGTAAAATCCTCTTGATATTTTCTCCCAACATACCATGTAATCTGGGGCAGAGAAGATTTGAAGACTACCTGTTGCAAGAGCCGTTGTTCATAATGGTGATCATCATACAAGTCAGGAGGCAAAATTACCCTGTTCTTGTGATATTCTTTGCCAGCTTCCCTGTAATTTGTTACTTCGGTCGAGCTTGGCCGATCCCCACGGATCTTTCTCCTCCAGTAGGGAAATTAAGCTCATGATGGCGACCCTAGTGAAGTCATGATGCTATACCTCCAGTGGAATACTCTTTTCCCAGTGAAGTTGTTGATCCTACTTGTTCATCCCCATTAATGGTCCAATCTGATAAGTTCGACTGGGTATCCTTGTCAAGCTGTTTATTTCATCTTCAGTCTCGCTTCCTTTTGTCTGTTTTGTCAGCATAAGCATGGCATAAGCACTCATATGCATAACATCTTAGCATTTTTGCCTCCTTTCCTGGTGTTTACCTGTTTTGTTCACTTGGCATTTATCTCCCCAAGTGACTGGGTGTGTCTATTCTCTCCAATGGAGTTGTCAGCCCTAAGCATAAAATGCCCATCCATTCTTGAAATCCCCACAGAGTTATATCCTCGTGGATGATGGTTGTTTCAGTTATCTTTTCCACATTTGGATAAGATAAATCCCCATTTGAGTTCATTCCTCAATTGGAGTCTTGTTTGACCGTTTCTTTCTAGCTTGTTCCTAGATTGAACTTTGGTCCCTGACAGGTGTGGTCTACGAACCTATTTTTGAATGTGCATTTATTTTGCACAGTGTCTTCTTTTACAGATCCCCATTGAAGACATTTACTTCCAGCAGCGTTGAATATCAACATCTCTTTGGAATTTTTACCTAACAACAAGGGGCAATCTCTCTCACAAGAAGCTTATCCGTCTTTGGTATTATTCATACTTTTGCAGTTACAAATGATGTTACCTTCAATCAGTCACTTTCCATCAACCTGTTTGATGTGATCCCTATTTGAGGTGTTTCTTCCCATCAATCTATTTAATGAGGTGTTCCGAGTTCAGGTTCTATACCCTCGGATATGTTTCGTTTCCTTGCCGTCAATCTATTTGATGAGCTGTTTCGAGTTCAGGTTCTATACCCTCGGATATGTTTCGTTTCCTTGCCGTCAATCTATTTGATGAGGTGTTCCGAGTTCAGGTTCTATACCCTCGGATATGTTTCGTTTCCTTTCCGTCAATCTATTTGATGAGGTGTTTCGAGTTCAGGTTCTATACCCTCGGATATGTTTCGTTTCCTTGCCGTCAATCTATTTGATGAGGTGTTCTGGGTTCAGGTTTCTATACCCCCGGATATACTTTGTTTCCTTTCCATCAACCTGTTTGATGTGATCCCTGTGTTTTTCCTTTCCGTGAATCTGTTTGATGAGGTGTTCCGAGTTCAGGTTCTATACCCTCGGATATGTATTATTTCCTTGCCGTCAATCTGTTTGATGAGGTGTTCTGAGTTCAGGTTCTGTACCCTCAGATGTGTTTTTATTGCCATCAAGCTTCTTGATGATGTGACCCCTATTTTGTTCCCTGCCATCAGCCCCTGTTGCAACCATAATTGGTATTCCCCAAGAAGTCTAACCTTAAGTCCAGTCATCGCTGGCATCTTTCCTGTTGTTTAAACCCGTTCCTGTTTGAATCGTGTCAAACTTGAACCCAAAGTCCAATTATCGTTGGCACCGTCTTTGGTTTGAATCGAGTCACCTTAGGCTTTTATTTCAGTTTGTTCCTGCTTGAATCGTGTCAAGCTTGAACCTAAAGTCCAGTCATCGCTGGCATCCTCCATAAACGGAATCATATTTGTTATCTCAACCAGTTCTGGTGCATTTTTTATTCATTAACCTCATTCACAGCCAAAAGGTCCAGTCACCTTTCATCATCTGACGCAGAGTTTACCTCTGTCTTTTCTGGCTTTTCTTGAAGATCCCGTTTGAACTCTTCAGTATAGAAATCCCCGGAAAATCTTTGTAGGATGTCTATCCTTTTATTACAAACTGATCCCCTGTGGTGATCATGTCTTCTTTCTGGTTTCATGCCCAGTAAGAATGTGTCTTTTTCCCAGTATCGTCCAGTTACTTTTGAACCGCGCCGTCTACCTCCCTGGATCTTTCCCCAGTGGAGAACACCTCTTTGGTGTCCTATCTCTAGTAAGAACTTGCAGGGTTTCCCCTTAGATTTTCTATCCCCAGTGTTTCTTTGGAGTCTCCCCAGTGAGTCTCTTTTGTTGGATAGTCTGTATCCCCAGTGAGTTTCCCTCACGGATACTAACCTTCATCCTTCTCCGGTGTTATCCACCTGTGTGATTTTGCTTTCGTTGTTGATTGCATTTTTGCACCATCATGGCATCATACCATCATACTAGAGTTCATGGCACGTCCGCATCCTAGACTAGTTTGGTCATATCATTGCATATCAGCGTATCTAAGGGCAAAATTTTTGGTTATCTATATTTAAATATCTTTCACCATCTTTCCATATCCCTTGTCACCTGGTGAAGATATTTAAACAGGGGCAACTGTTGTACCCCAAATTTTACCCTCAGGCTCGTATGATCATTTTCATATCATTTTAAATCACATTTTTTTTTGCATTTTTAGTCAAATATTTTCATTTATCCATATTAATTTCAATTTCTTTTATTTTTTTAATTTATTTTAATTTTGAATTTAGTACTTCATGTCTTTCTTAATTCAATCCTTTTTTAATTTAGTAATTAGGCTAGTTTTAACTTCATGACTTTAGTTTCAATTTGATTAGGTTTAATTTTAATATATGAGCTTAGTTTAACTTTAATTTTTAATTTAACTTAATTTAACTTGCATTCTTTTGGTTTAGTTCAACTGCCAAACCTTGACAACCTCAACACTCCAAGCCAGCACACAACGGTACGATATCTCTGCTACAACCAAGTACAGATTTTACACAAATCCTTCCAAAATCCCTCTAAAGCAGGAACACCGTACAAACCATACACAGCTCATCCAAAAGGCTATTCGGATATTCTGCTTTACAGGCAATAGGATTTGAAGAAAGGATTTTGGGGGGAATTTCTCAATGAGATTTTCTTAATAAAGCCAGAACTTCCACTAGCAATGGGGGACCGGTAACTTGGATGTTCACAAACTCACAAAAACCTGTCACAAAAAGATAGCAGAATAACTTCTTCACTCAACCATGAATCCTTCAGCCCTCCATCAAACACGCCTCCCATTTTTGAATCCTCAGAAACCCTTCAAATTCTCATAACCCTTCAACCCACAACAACCTCACAAAATACCTTTATAATACCTCTCAACCGCTGATCTCCAAAATCTGACATGAGCTCAACAACACCTTCAACCTTCAATCATTCAACATCCTTCACAAAAACCTTTCAACAACTGCAAACTCCCTGTTCTACACAATCAAACCACATTCAGAACAAAAAAAAATGAAAAAGAAAAGAGATGAAGGAGAACGAACAACACATGAAATCATCACCTTCGTTCATCAAACTCCCAAACAAAAACCGAACCACCATGGTTGAACGACACACTCACCACCATGGTTCCTCCACTTTCCTCCAACCTAACCCAGTTTCAAAAACTTTCCCTCTTAATCCAACAACATTAAACCACGTCCCCTGTTTCTTCACAATATCATCCTCCATAAACCAGAAACCGTCCGACCCTCACCACTGCGTCCGCCTCACTCATTACAACATTTCACAAACCTTTACAAAAAACACACCAGAACTCAAAACCTTCTTCAATCATAATCATCAACAACAACTAAATGATTCCTCACCATCATTACCACGAATCAGTCATCGCTACAACCCTTTACCATTCAAAAACTTTTCCGTTCTTCAAACCCAAATCCCTCAAACCCATAAACCAGAAAATCCCTTAACCTTTCTTCATCTTCAACGACCTCAGTCCTTCATAATCCACCGCAGAGACCGTAACGAGAAATGAACCCAAGCGAAACCCAAAACATTCATCAACCTTGAACTAAACCGATACCAAATCGTAACCTAAAACATCAAAAACAACCACAAATCAGAACCGTGAAATGAGAAGAAGAGGGTTGGAAACGAACTAAAACAGATCAAACGAACCAAACGCACGACGGATCGAGACGGAGAGCGGACGGAGGGATTCGCGATTAAGAGAAGGTTGAGCGTCGATGGTGGTTTTAAGATAAAAATGGGTTTTGGAGTTCCTTTTTGCGTTGACCGTTGAAAACGATTTTGAGCTTGGACTGAAGTTGAGCTGCTGTTGTTTTGGTTCTTGGGTTCAGATACCCATAACTTTTTTCCCTTTTTTTTATAAATCGTATTCTCTCATTCCTCTAAGGATTGATGGGCTTAGCCCACATGTTTTCTTTCAAAGCCACTCACCATTCGCACCACCCCTTTTCAGGTTACACCACCGAGCCTTGTCTTAGGTGGATGATGGGTTTAAAGGGCCCAAATGATTCCACTTTGTTTTTGAACAGCCCTTCGTTTTAAAAAAAAACCTTTTTTTTCGTTAGTTTAATTTGTTAAAAAACTGCTTTTCTAAATTGTGGTTTTAAAATATTATTAATGTTTAATTTAACTATTTCAAATTTTTTGTTATTTTACCCTTATCTTGTTTCATCTTATTTATTTTACTTAGGGGCCTATGACATTTCCCACCTCTTGATTTTTAGTTGATTTATTCAAGTCACTAAAAATCATGATTTATATGAGGCCATATTCTATTTTATTAGTCAATGAAGTTCTAATCAAGAAATCTTCGATTTATCGATCTAAATCCTTGATTTAGACGAGACTAACTTTATTTTCATATTTAAGTCCATTATCTTTACTTTTGGGCCAATGATCTCACAAAAATCATGTTTTGTTGATTTATCAAAATCAATAAATTTCTTGATTAGTATGAGGCCTCATTTTTCAATTTACTTTTATTGGTCAATGAAAATCTAATAGAAAGGTATTCGATTTATCGATCTAAATCCTTATTTAGTGGAGACCGACTTTATTTTCACTTGGAGCCCATTTTCTTTTATTTGGGTCGATGATATTGCAAAACCACGACTTTTTATCGATTTATTTCAAATCACTAAGTCGTGATATATATGAGGCAACTTCTTTTATTTTATCGGTTGATGAAAGTCGAATATCATAGATTATCGTTTTCACGATTAAATCATGATTAAGACGAGACTGACTTTATTTTCACTTCCCATCGCATTTATGTTCATCTTCGTTTTTTGACCGATGAAGTCTTTCTATTCACGAACGTTGTTAGCGAAGCGACGAACCTTCATTATTTCAAATATGTAGTGAGTGATCATCGAGATCTCTTTCTATACTTTGAGATCGTGATAGGTTACCATCGACTAATCAACGAGAGTTTGTGATTTAAGACGAGGTCTTTACCTTAGTACAGATTATCTTAGCAAAAACATAACATAACACAAACTTAACAAGAGGTTCCTGTAGAGTACTACAAATACTTAGGGTGCTAATACCTTCCCTTAGTATAACCAACCCCCGAACCTTAGATCTCCCCCTTTAGGTTTTTTTAACGATCTTGAACCTCTCCTTTGGATAAATCAAAGTCGGTTGTAAAAGAAAATGATGCAAGTTAATTAATAGCTTGTTATCTGATTTTCACCACAACACATACGATCCAATGCCTTCTTCCAACTTTGAGTTCCCGGTATTTGGGGCTGAAGAAGAAGTTGACGAAGAAATTCCAGAAGAGATCTCCCGATTACTCAGACTGGAGGAAAGGTTCATTGAACCTCACAAAGAGCCGTTGGAAACGGTCGACTTGGGTTCAGAAAAAGAGGGAAAAGAAATCAGGATTGGGGCACTGCCCAGTCCAACTGCCAAAGAGAGTTTGACAAAGCTTCTCAGAGAATTTCCCGATGTGTTTGCTTGGTCCTACCAGGACATGCCAGGGTTGGATACCAGCATTGTGGAACATCACTTAACGTTACGGTCAGAATATCCGCCAGTAAAGCAAAGATTGAGACGGACTCACCCAGGCATGGCCATCAAAATCAAAGAGGAGGTACAGAAACAGATTGACGCGGGTTTCCTCGCCACGTCAGAATACCCTCAATGGTTAGCCAACATAGTACCCGTTCCGAAAAAGGATGGAAAAGTCAGAACGTGTGTCGATTACAGAGATCTAAATAAGGCTAATCCAAAGGATGACTTTCCTTTACCACATATTGACATGCTGATAGACAGTACAACAAAGTTCAAAGTTATCTCCTTCATGGATGGATTCTCGGGCTATAATCAGATAAAAATGGCGCTGAAAGACATTGAAAAAACTTTGTTCATTACCCCATGGGGTACCTTTTGTTACAAGGTAATGTCGTTCGGTTTGAAGAACGCCGGGGTAACCTATCAAAGGGCCATGACTACTCTATTTCATGACATGATACACAAGGAAATTGAGGTATATGTCGATGACATGATTGCCAAATCAAAGATAGAAGAGGAGCATGTGACCCACCTGTCAAAACTATTCGAGCGGTTGAGAAAATATAAACTCCGCTTGAATCCCAACAAGTGCACCTTCGTTGTCCGTTCAGGGAAACCTTTAGGGTTCTTCGTCAACCAGAAAGGAATTGAGGTTGATCCTGACAAGGTCAAGGCCATTCAAGAAATGCCTTCTCCGAAAACTGAAAAACAAGTCAGAGGATTCCTGGGACGTTTGAACTACATCTCCAGATTCATATTCCTCATGACCGCGACATGTGCGCCGATTTTCAAATTACTCAAAAAAAACCAGGACTGCGTTTGGACAGAAGATTGTCAAACCACCTTCGACAGCATTAAGGAATACCTATTGAATCTGCCGATTCTATCACCTCCAGTGGAAGGAAGACCACTAATCATCTACCTCGCAGTCCTAGAGGACTCCATGGGGTGTGTACTTGGCCAACAAGACGAAACCAAACGGAAGGAGTCTGCCATATACTATTTGAGCAAAAAATTCACCGACTGCGAGACTCGGTACACTATGCTTGAGAAAACTTGTTGCGATTTGGATTGGGCAGCAAAACGTCTTCGCCAGTACATGATTTGTCACATTACTTGGTTAATCTCAGAAATGGATCCAATCAAGTACGTATTTGAAAAACCTGATCTCACGGGAAGGATTGCCCATTGGCAGATGTTGTTATCAGAATATGACATCGAATACCACGCTCAAAAAGTCGTTAAGGGGAGTATTTTAGCCGATCATTTGGCTCATCAACCGATTGACGATCAGGAATCAATCGGGTTTGACTTCCCAGACGAAGATGTCATGTTTCTAAAAATGAGAGAGTGCGATGAACCATTACCCAGTGAAGGGCCATACCCAGGTTCCCAATGGGGACTAATATATGACGGAGCTGTCAATCATTACGGAAACGGAATTGGGACAATCATTATAACACCTCAGGGTACCCACATTCCTTTCACTGCGAGACTTACGTTTAAATGTAAAAATAACGAGGCTGAATACGAAGCTTGTATTATGGGTCTCGAGGAAGCGGTTGATTTGAGGATCAAGAACTTGGATGTATATGGCGACTCAGCTTTGGTCGTCAATCAGATCAAAGGAGATTGGAACACATACCAATCTGGATTGATTCCTTACAAAGACTATGCGAGAAGGTTGTTACCATTCTTCAACAGAATCGAGTTTCATCATATCCCTCGTGAAGAGAATCACATGGCTGATGCCTTAGGCACCCTCTCTTCCATGATTAGTGTAGGTCAATGGAACGACTTACCTAAGATCAACATAATGCGCCTTGAACGGCCCGCTTACATCTTCACGATCGAAGTAGTCATAGACGACAAACCTTGGTATCACGATATCAAGTGCTTCCTTCAGAAACAAGAGTACCCACCTGGGGCATCCAGAAAAGAGAGAAAGACTCTCAGAAGGCTGGCTGGCAGCTTCTTCCTGAGCGGTGATACACTCTATAAGAGGAATTTTGACATGGTCTTGCTTCGATACGTAGACAGACCAGAAGCAGACATGCTGATAAAAGAAATTCACGAAGGATCCCTTGGCACTCATGCCAACGGACACACAATGGCGAGAAAAATTTTGAGAGCAGGGTACTATTGGTTGACAATGGAATCTGACTGCTACAAGTACATGAGGAGGTGTCACAAGTGTCAGATATACTCTGACAAAATCCAAGTACCGCCAACACATCTCAAAGTTCTTTCTTCTCCATGGCCTTTTTCCATTTGGGGAATCGGCATGATTGGCATGATTGAACCCAAGGCTTCAAACGGATATCGGTTCATCCTAGTAGCCATTGATTACTTCATCAAGTGAGTCGAAGCAGTATCATACGCTAATGTAACCCGACAAGTGGTGGTCCAATTTATCAAAAACAATATCATCTGTCGTTATGGTGTTCCTAGCCAGATCATTACTGATAATGGATCTAACTTGAACAATAAGATGATGAAGGAGTTGTGCGTTGAGTTCAAGATCGAACACCATAACTCATCTCCCTACCGACCCAAGATAAACAGAGCGGTAGAAGCGGCTAACAAGAACATCAAGAAGATTGTTCAGAAGATGGTTGTAACCTACAAAGACTGGCATGAAATGCTGCCCTTTGCCCTTCACGATTATCGCACATCTGTCCGTACTTCAACAGGGGCAACCCATTTCTCTCTAGTTTATGGCATAGAGGCAGTGCTCCCCATCGAAGTAGAGAACCCGTCAATCAGGGTATTGATGGAAGCTAAGCTAACAGAAGCTGAATGGTGCCAAAGTCAGCACGACGAACTAAAACTGATTGAGGAAAAGCGAATCACGGCACTATGCCACAGTCAGTTGTATCAACAAAGAATGAAGAAGGCGTTTGACAAAAAGGTTCGACCTCGCATCTTTAGAAAAGGAGACCTTGTGCTCAAGAAGATACAATCATTTCTCACTGATTCCCGGGGTAAATGGACTCCGAATTAGGACGGCCCCTATGTGGTCAAGAAAGCTTTCTCAGGCGGTGCCTTGAGACTTACAACCATGGACGGAGAGGAATTTGCCTACCCCACCAATGTTGACATTGTCAAGTAATACTTCGCCTAAATAAAAAAAAATCGTCTCAGTGGATTGAAAACCCGAAAGGGCGGTCCAGGAAAAAATTAGAGACACAATAAAAAATCATCCCGGTGGATTGGAAATCTCAAAGTACAATCCAGGAAAAAATTAGGGATAATGGCAAGTAACTATGTTCAACAAGGGCAAATCCCCTAGTAGCAGTCCTGCCATCCATCAGAAAATTCCCGTTAAGGTCATCTTCGATGAAAGCTCAGGATGCCCCGAATTCAAAGTTGGTAGAAGGATAGTGGTCGTTATATTTCAATGTAGCCATTTTCCCTTAAATTACCATTTCCAAACTTTGTAAATACTCTATGAAATCACGCGTTTGGCTGATTTCCATCCTATCAATAAAATTTGAGCCCTTGTGCTTTTGTTTGCAATTCTTATTTGTTTTAGCTTTACAGAATGACGTTTTTAATATGATCAACGATTCTTGAAACGAAGCAAAAATGAATTTACTTGTCAAACTTTTTCTACTTTTAAATAAAGATGGCAATTTCTTTCGACTGTTGAACATCGAAAGAACATCGATCGTTTCTCTAGAAGTAAGTGAACTTCAAAGTGTATAATCAAAGTACTCCTTCTAAACCAGTACGCCTGAACGAAGGATTAACTGTGTCAGATGCGAATATTTCGTCCAACACCCCCGACAGAGCTCTTGCCTCCTAGGCCCGACCAACGGTTGTCCCCGCAGGGACTATCTCTCCTAAGCAAGGCAAAATTGCTATCATGAACCACTGGTACTTTTCATCCCCCACAGTGGCCGAGTATCCCGTCGTGTTCATCCGTCAGTTTGTATGTCGCGTCAGTTTTGTCAGCAAAAATATACATACATCATGCATTATTGATTTACATTCGCATTCATATTGCATCACTTTCTCTTTAGTCGGTCTTATCCCCTAGTGATAACCGTCCTCTCAATCGAGTTGTCAGTTCTTTCCTCGTCAGAAAATGTTGCGTCTGCACACTCTCTCTCCTCCAGTTTATTTCTGGGATGAAGTCGGCCCTTGACCACTTTGATAACTTGAACCTCTGAAAGACTAGAGAAACTGTCGGTAAATGCCACTCTTTGCCATTGAAGATGATATCGTCGCTTTCCCGGATTAAGGAAAATCCCCAGAGAAAGCCTCGCAACTAAAGACTTTCAGCAACGCATTAATTTTGCTCTCTGGAGAGTCGATGTTAATGAAGTCATTGGTACCTCAAAATTGGATCACATCATATGGCATTTCTCCAAAAAGATCTTCTAGAAAAGTATGATGTAATATCTCCAAGCGAAGGCAGCCTCTCAAGAGACTCGTTCTCCCCCAGTAGAGTCAACAAATGGTATCTCCAACAGAGAAGTTTGTACACCTCTACAACTCAGACAGATGGGTTCCCCAGCGAGTCTAACATCAAAAGTTTTTCCCATCAAATGGCATCTCCCAAGGAAAATTTGGCACCGCTACGAATAGCGTCCCTTGTCAAGAAAGCTTATTGGCAAAAGAAACAGAGCCCAGTTCCTTGGCTGAAGACCAGGATCGAGGGGAAGTTTCTATCAGCAACTGAGACCAGTTCCTTGGTAGGAAACCAGGATAGATGGGAGGTTTATTTCAGCAACTAAGACCAGTTCCTTGGTAGGAAACCAGGATCGAGGGGAAGTTTATTTCAAAAGGAAACTGAGACCAGTTCCTTGGCTGAAGACCAGGATCGAGGGGAAGTTTTTACCTTTTCTGAGCATCATTGCTTAGCAAAAGAAGAAGGATGCATGAACTACCATTCTTAACCACCATCAAAATTTCGGGTATTCCGATATTTAATCCTCTTGCACCCTGAATGCCCGAATACCTTCACCATTCACACCTTCGGGTCCAAGAAGATTAAATAGGGGCATCTGTCATACCCCAAATTTTGACCACTAAGATTTCTCATCATTGTGCAAATCATCATCACAATATGTATGGGCCATCATACCTCATTAGTCTCCCCAAAGATGGGTGAGCATCCACTACAATCAGACTTAGGGTTTCAAGCCCTCTCAGAGCTCTTAGACAAAGGATCAATCAAGAAATGACATGATCTTCAACTTGTATAAACCTCTCAAACATCCACAATGGATCAAGAGGACTCCCACATCAAGGATCAAGCACAAGGTTGCAACATTCTGAGTGGATTAAGCCTCAAGATCGCTAGTGTCACCAAATTAGGGTTTGGTCGACCAGGGCCTCCACATGGAAATGTTCCTCTGGGCATGAGCTAATGCTTCAAAGCATAACCTATTATGCTCCAAGGGACATCATGAACCCAATCATCAAGTCAATTTGGCCTCAGGGGATGCATTCACCAAAAAATCAGGAATTAGGGTTTCTTGACCTAATTCACCCCTAAGTTGACTTTTGGGACAAAACATGAGCCAAGACCTCAAAGGAGGATTTGAGGGTCCCTAACACACCACATTGATCCATTTGAAACAATGGGTTGATCCAAGAATCTTGAGCAACAAGTTTCAATTTCATCTGAACCACAGTTAGGGTTTCGCGAGAAAAGTCAACCGTATCTTTGACTTTTGACCAGGACATGCTCCCAAACCCTAGGAAATGATTCAATACACCCTATAAAACCAATGAAATCAATCCATTAAGTTTGATTTAGGTCAAGGACTTGATTTCATAGAGGATCGCACAGTTTGGAATTCATCTGATAAAAAGTCAATTGTGCACAAAAGTCAAACTTTGACTTTTTGAGATTTTTCACAATTATGGTTCCTTAACCCTAAAATGATGTTAATGTGTGATTGGAAGCATCATTCATCAAGAAAAATCAAGAAAAGCCGGATAACTTGTAAAAGGGGTAACCATAAAAACTTAGAAATTTTTCTAAGTTATGGAACAAAGTGGCTAGGGTACCAACTTTAGAGGATCATAACTCCTAAATCACAAGGTCAATTTTCCCCATCCAAAGCTGGATTTATAGCTATCATGGCACTCTACAAAAGCTTCAAACATAACTCATTCTAAATTCCTCATGGATTTTAAGTTATGGAATGATCAAAATCAAGAAAAGTGAAAATGTCACTTTTTTCCAACACTTAGTGAAATTTTCACTAAGTCAGAATCTGCCTTACTTTCTTCCAAATGTAGGGGCATTTTTCACTTGGATCCAAAAAGTATCAAAACCAATTATGATCAAACAGTTGTTGTATCATATGAGGGATTTCCAAAATGTCCAAGAACTCCATCAAATTCCACTTGAGCCATGAGATATGACAATGCCAATATGCCTTGCTGCAAACTGTCACGGCAAGGCAGATTTTGGAGTTTTGCTTGATTTACTCAAATTTTGCAAAGGGCAAGCAACTCTATCCATCTGAACACCTCAAGGGGGGACCAAGGAGGAACCAACTCTGATCCCAAGCCTCCCAAGTCTTTGGAACCAAAAATAGCATGCCAAACCTAGAAATGCCTAAAAGAGGGACAAGACTCCAATTTTGGATTGGAGCATTCAATGCATACACCAAGGTGGCATGGACTGAGCCATTTCCAATCGAATTCAGTCAAGACTTATCCAAGACCAAGGGGACCAGCAGCCTGTGCCCTAACCTCTAGTCAATGGCTAGAGGAGACTTGGATTCTCATTGCTCAACATTGGCCAAACCTCTACTACAGTTGCCATTTACTATTGCAGCCAAAACAAACTTGCTCTACTATAAATAGAGCTCAATTGTGTTCAGTTTGAGTACACCAAAGCACTACAACACTTGCTTTCCTCAAAATCTCTTTCTCTAGGCAAAAATACCTTCTTTAGCAAGGTAACTCTGAGTTTTTGAGTTAGAGAGAAATTCCACCATATCTTATGATCCAAACACATCCAATATATCATATCTAAGTTGTCCAAACTCTCACAAGTGACCTGTAACACCAAAATCACAAAGTCATTTCTCAAAACCTCAAAATAGGACTTTTGTGCATTTTTCAAGCCATGTCTTAATTCAGTCACTTTCCAAACCAGATAAAACCTCAAACATACTCCAAATATCATCCTTGAACTGTCCCAAATGGTTCCCCCTATCTAGAACACCATTTGAGAGAGTTACTATTTTGGCCACTTTTGCCCCTTTTGCAAGAAAAAGCTCAAACTTGTTCCTGAGGTTTCCAGCTGATTCCAACCATCCTAAAAGCTTCTAAGAGATCATTTGAGGTTGTTCAAAGCATCAAATCATTTCTGGAACAAGTGGCTTGGCAGATTGCACAAAATTTCCAAAAAGAGGTAAGCATCACAACTTGGATTCTTTGAATCATGCTTTCTTTTGATGTCCACTGATCATGCATCTCTTATACATGTTATATGTGTTGTGTTTGCACCAATTTATCATGTAATTCATGCTTGTACCAAGAGATGGCATAGAAAATGCAAATCATGGCCTATTTAAAAACCACTATCGGGTTTTTCAATAGGAACATGATCTGAAAAAAATACCACCACCATTGGATTCCTTGTGAAATTCTAGGCAGGATAGACCTAAATATTGTCCCAATCCATGGAGAAATGAGAAAGTTATGGCCTTCACGTTTTCAACCAAAATCTTGCCTTGCCTTGCCTTGGGTCAGGCCAAAAACAAGGCAAGCCTTGTATATTTGTGGTTGTGTTTCTATCAACGGATGTATCACCACCCCAGTGGTAAGGCGCGCACCCTATACACAAGAGGTCTGGGGTTCGAATCTCCCTCGCCCCAGATCCTCTTTTTGCTATTTTTTCCACTTTTTTTATTGTTTTTCTTATTATTTTTAATGATTTGAAAAATTAATAACTCCCTCAATTTTAATTATTTTTTATTGGTTCTTTTTGCAAAAAATCACAAAAATGTTGAAATATTTTATTCCACAAAAAAAATTAAATTTATATTATTTATTTAATATAATTAGTATTTTTGTGAATAAATTCCTTTTTAATTGTTTTTAAACATTTAAAAGTGAATATTTACTTTGAAAATCAAAACCAAATGAGTTTTAATTCATCTTGTGATTAAAACCTCATTTTTCAAACCTTCAACAAAAATCACAGGTGGTTTATTCAAACTCATTTGGTATTTTTATCATTTTATTTGATTTTCTTTAAATATTTACTTTTAAAGGAAAACAAATTTAGGGTTTCCTTGATTTTCACTCAAACAAATCATTTTCAAACACTCATGGGCCTCTATTAGAGTGTAAGACCCAACCCCTTTGTTAATACACCACCTTTTGGGCCTCAGTCATTGTATAAGTCCCCCTGTATTTTCAAAAAGTTCGGCGCGATCATCGCCCGTTTAAAACAAATCATCTGGGCCTCTCCTCGAGCTATAAGACTCATTCAAAATCTTTTGGGCCTCTTATAGAGTGTCAGACCCAATCCACTTTTAACCAAAATAATTTTGGGCCTCAGATATTGTATAAGTCCCTCTACGTTAAAAGAAAATCTCGGCGCGATCGCCAGTTCAGAAATCAAACCCTTTGCGCCAACCCTCGTGTTATAAGCCCCAATCTTTAAAAATCATTGGGCCTCTAGTAGAGTGTAAGACCCAACCCTTTTTGAAAACCAAAATAAGTTGGGCCTCAGTGTATTGTATAAATCCTGATACCATCAAAAAGTTCGGCGCGATGGTCGCCTTTTTAAAACAAAACTTTTGGGCCTCTCCTTGAGCTGTAAGCCCCACCACTTGTACAAAAATAACCTTTTGGGCCTCTTGAGAGAGTGTAAGACCCATCCATTTGTACAAAAAACCTTTTTGGGCCTCAGTCACTTGTATAAGTCCTTGTACAATGTACTAAACAACAGTGCAATCACTAATAAAACCTTGGGCCTCTCCTTGAGCTGTAAGCCCCAACAATCTTTTCAAAGCACTTTCTCCTTTAATTTTGAATATAATATTGTTATCAAAGCTTTCTTTGTTGAACAAACAAACCAAACAGCATGAAAGCTCTACAACCAAGTAAGTGTTTACCCGCTTTCTTTATTCGCTTTGATATATATAACTGTATTGTGGGGCTGCTCACTGTAAGTCTTCTTTCACAAACTTTTATATACCTGTCAAATATCAACTGTGTAATACTAGTATAGTTATTTAGAGTTTTCCCCGACAACTACGTCTAGCACTAGGTAAAGCCCTGTTGGTTACTCTTAAATATAAACAAAACTAGATCCCCATAGGATTACCAGACACAGTCTTCCCTCCTCTTTGGATTAAACAATATGGAGACGTGAAAGACAGCATTCTCGGTGAACCCTTTCTCAGACTGTCACCCTTAGAAATCGTCAAAGAAACTCTACTCCCCAGAGATGATCTTTTCTCCGTGAATGGCATCTCTTGAGTTTCTTCTAAATTCTCAAACTTTCCTGGCTTGATCTATTCTTGGTGATTGGCATGTCTTGAACTTCTCTGGGTTTGGAGACCCACAGGCTTCTTAAAAGCATACCCGCCTCCTCTTGGGCATTGTACAAGGACCCTTCGGCTTCTTAAAAGCTCTCATGCCTTCTCTTGGGCTTAGTACAAGGACCCAGAGACCTCTATAGGTATAGGAACAGAACCTAGTCATCAATTTGCTAGAGCTGTCTTTCTGAGTCAACTGTCAGACCAGTTAATGGGTTGACCTTCATCCCTTAACATACCAGCCTTCTCTTGGGCATCATACAAAGATCATTCATTACCTGAGAATCAATTTCTCAAAACACCTGTAGACTTGGACAGTTTCAATATGTAACACCCCCTTTCTATACCCCCAAATAATCACATTTAATCATTTAGGCACATAATCAAAATTTTGTCAGAGTATAATTATAAACAAAGCATAAAAGAGGTATGTTACATTATACATGAAATTAAAACATTCAACACCTGCTCAACAATTGATATGCAACTGTGGGGTAACTTTGAAACAGAGGAACTTAGTCCTTACACCCACATCTCAATATTTAGAATAAAAGCGGAAAATCTAAACATTGAATAACAACTAACATATATACATATACATATATACATCATCAAGTATTATCCACCAACATAATTCATGTTTACATAAACATTCATCAACAAGATACATGTACAATGTATCACAAAAGAATCATATACATCCTAGCTACCAGGTGCTACATATCAGAGCCGACCGACCAAAAGAATGAAGACACGCTTCACAAAAGACCACTAGCATACCTACTCTGCAATGCCTCATAGAGCATCATAAAACAGCAGAAGGGTGAGAAATATTATCATAATAACAATGCATATAATTATATATCTTAGCATAAAAATACACATATTCCACATTCTCACCACAATTCATCATAATTCACCCATATACATTATAATGTATATATATATATATACAAATCCAAGCATTTCATCATGCATACCTTCACAATTCTTATCATTCCACATAAACATACATATTCATGTTTATTCATCAATGCACCATATATAGATGATAAATGCAAATCATAGAGACCGACTCACGACTCTATGCAAATGCAATGCGGTACCGACTCAATCATCTCAAGTTCACTCAGGAACTTATTGGAATCATCGCTCGTTACTTAATGTAACTCCCCGTCGGGCATACGATGTTCCCCGTCGCTCACACCCCACACGGGCACACGACGTTTCTGGATCGCTCACACCCCACACGGGCACACAACCCGATCGCTCACACCCCACATGGGCACACGATCGTCTATAATCATCGCTCACACCCCACATGGGCACACGACGTTATAGCGGATTCCCTCTGGAACCAATCCGTCGCTCACACCCCACACGGGCACAGGACGTTTATGGATCGCTCACACCCCACATGGGCACACGATCACAAGATGCATATCATGATGCTTGACACACAAGAACTTATGACAATCAAATGCATCTTCACAAATCAACAATATGATTATCACATCATCATATTCATACATTGAAAATAATTCGAACAACGCATTCATCTCATACTATCACATACAATCTATATACATTCACACCAATGCAATATTGTATGATTCACATCCAAACACACATTCAAAATGGTAAAAGTCGCTAAATAACACTATTCCTAACTTTCTGACATAATTAAATCGGCTAACAATTTCCAAATCATCATAATAAGAAAGAACATTTTATAAGCTTTCGAATGCATCAAACCACGCTTCAAACCGAACCACGGATCAAAAGTTATGCAGCAAACAAAATTACACAAACAGCACTGTTCGCTGGGCGAACCCTCTCGCGAGCATTCGCTAGCACCTTCGCTAGGCGAATGTTCCAGCGAACTAACTACTAGCTAAAAACAGACACAAATTTCGATAGGCGAACCAAGGCAGCAACCACCAACATCAAAAACACCCAAACAGCGCTGTAGAAAACCCAAAATCCATATTTTTCAACCCAACACATTTTCAAAACAACATATATCAACCATAACCTATTCTAATCATGGCAACAAACATTCTACCACGTTTACGTTGATTTCCAACCGCGAAAACATCGATTTCTCAACATCAACCTAGAATAGAAAACCATGGAAACACAACAAACAATCCAATACACACATACATAATCATACATAATGATATACATTGATAAGATAATAAGATTTCACACCCTTACCCGGATTAATCGATTCCTAGAAGTTGATTTCTTGATCTCCTAGCTTTTCCCCTCTTTTCCTTCTCTTTTCTCCTTTTCCTCTTTCTTTCTCTCCTTTTTCTCTCTATTTTTCCTTTTCTATCTCTTTCTCTCCTATTTCCTCCTCTTATCTCTTTTCTTTTCTATTTTCTTATTTTCTACACAACTTAAATTAGTTCATTTTCTCACACAATTATATTTCCACTAAATTTTCTAACTTAACATTAATTTAGAAATGTCCAAAATACCCTCCATTCTAATTTTCCCCGAAAACTCTCAAAAATGGTAAAATATCATAACATGTCAACATAGCATATCAACACACCAATTTCACAGATAAAATAATTTATCACTCAATTTAAATAAAAGACTCAACAAAATGGGAAATAATCGAAATCGGGGCGTTACACAATACCCTTTGGATTTTCCATTTCCTTAAAGAACAGGAAATCTCCCTGATCCTCTGATCAATCTCAAAGTACAACATTACCCATATAAGAACTAATTTTCTCTTTCAATCAACATACTAGACCTGTCACTAAACTGAAACAATCACCAGCACCCTAGCCTCCTCTTGGGCTTTGTACAATGATTCTCCCCAGCGGAGCTAACCTTTTTACCCTCCATCTCGGGCTTCGTACGAGATACCAAATCACTCTCTTGTTGAGTATAAAAGGCTCTCTTGTTGAGTCAACCCCCCTTTAGCCTCCATCTCGGGCTTCGTACGAGATACAAAAACACTCTCTTGTTGAGTATAAAAGACTCTCTTGTTGATTCAAACATTTTCAGCCTCCATCTCGGGCTTCGTACGAGGTACAAAGACTCTCTTGTTGAGTCAAGCGCCTTCTGCCTCCGTCTTGGGCTTCGTACAAGACACATACAAAAGCACTCTCTTGTTGAGTCAACCCTTTTAGCCTCTCTCTCGGGCTTCGTACGAGACATATAAAAACACCCTCTTGTTGGGTCAATAGCCTCCTCTTAGGCTTTGTATAAGGAAACCCTAGTAGAGTCAATAAACCTTTTAGCATCAAAATATGTGCCTTGCTCACAGTATACAAACATCAACAACTCCTTTCCCCCCATCTAATTGCTGTAAGTGGCAAGCCTCTGGATTACTTACATCCACGCCACTGTCCCTCTTTTAGCATGAGAAATTCCTAAGGAAAGATGGCATTGCTCTACACTGAGTTAAAGTCTTCTCCTTTAGGTTAAAAATCCCCTATAAAGGAAATTATGGCATTGCTGGATTCACATATCCTAGTTAAAGTAATTCTCCTTTATAATCAGTCACCCAACAGTTGTGACAAACAGACCCCCTTTAGAGATGACAAATTCTCTCTAAAGTCAAAACCCTTTAGCTTCACATCTTGGGCTTCAAACAAGATACAAATAGACCCTTCAGCTTCACATCTTGGGCTTTGAACAAGATACAAACTACCTTTAGCTTCACGTCTTGGGCTTTGAACAAGACACCAAAACGAACTTTTTCCTCCCATAGAATAGGAGGAACTACGATCGCCCTGGTTTCCCTATTTCGTTAAACGGGAATACGTAGGCATAAGATTGCAAAGGAATCTTAGCGAGCACACTAATCAAAAACCCAAAATCTCGTACCTTCATACATCAATCGAAAAACATCAGTCCTAACATCCTACCAATAGCATAGTCCCATCATTTCATTCTTAGCAAAATAAGCAGAGAGAGGCCCACAATCTAAACCGTATCTGTAAACCAATAATCATCTGTTTAAACTCAGTATGCAAGCAGGGTTAATTGGAGACATCTATTTCCCTTCCTTCATCAGCTTCAATAGGATAAAAAATGAATCGACCAGTAGTACCCCAGAGCGACAGTGCTTAAGAACCACGTCCAAAATCGCTCGCTACAGTTCCCTACACCTTTTATCATAGTTTATCTCAACATACCCTACAAAAACATTTCCCACTATCACCACTCACTCTAAACCAATCAACAAATTCCCATTACACAGTAAGTAACTCAAACAACAGTAACATAAACATATGCAAGAGGTTCCTATAGGATGCTATAGATACTTAGGGTGCTAATACCTTCCCTTTGTATAACCAATCCCGATTCCCAATCTCTCAAGTGAATTGTTTTGCATTGCACACACTCACAAGTTTATTCATATTTTTTTCTCTTCCCTCTTTTGGGATAAATTAAAAGTTCAGATGTAAAGGGCGAATCTTCGTTGGAAAAATCGCGCGGCTACACATTGGTAGGTTTGAAAATTTAAGATTTTTTTAAACGAAACACTACTATGTAAATGCCTTTTCACTACGGTTGGAAAAGAGACACCATCATTCCTGATTAACCGTTATAAGGTAAGGGGTAGTTGTAAATATGATGCTTTCCACCACAGTCGTGCGACCGTGATTATAAGCTATGTAGCACGCTACCTATCACAAAAGTTACATAAAACAACCATTTTGATATTATTTAATGCATAATATAATTTTATCTATCGTATTATAATTTTCTTATGCAATCATAAAATTTATATATTCGGTAAGTTGTTGAAAAAACACTCAAACCACATAAGATATGATAAATTCATCTTTTAAACAAACATTAGCAACAACATTCATCAATAACAAACTTTAAACAACATACAAGACGCAAGAAACAACACTTATTAAAAACAACAAAATCATCAACTCATAGAATAAACTACATACAACATACAACTTTTATTAACAACAATACCAACAACATATCAACTCATAGAATGTTTCAAATATGTACCTGTCCCATAATGTCATCTACAATGAAAGGAGGGTGAAGCTGAATTGAGAGCTGTAAACTTGCCTTAATTTTGAATGAATGTCATTCTGAGTCTTTCACACAAGTTTGCAACACGCACTTTAGCTTCATCCACTTTAATTTTTTTAATTCACCATCCATACCTACAAGTCAAAACAAGCATAAAGTTCAAACATAATAAAACAAGCTATTGAAACATAAACAAGAATACATAAATAAATTTTAAAACATAAACTATTGCGAAGACAAACATGTAAAGTAGCCATTTGCAAAAATTTGAAGTTATTAATTTTAAGGTAGCCATTTGTGAAGACGAACTATTGTGAAAATATATTTTTAGAGTTATTAATTTATTTATTTACTAAATACTTAATACTAGTAATATTTACTGATTTTTAAAGTGTGAAGGTCTATCTCCTCTCGTCCCAAAATATAAGAGAAAAAAGTGTATTTTTCTAGTCCCAAAATATAAGAGAAAAAATCAACTTTTATCTTTTTCAAGGTAAAATTAAATGCAAATTAAATACTCAAAATTAAATGCAAATTCCATTTAATTTGCTTTCTCTCTCATCTTTTCTATAACCAACAACCAATTAAAATTGTTTTTACATCTTTCAAAATAATTTTTTTCAACAAAATCTTAGTTAAACTATTATGATTTTTTTTTTTTACTTTTTTTGATAAGTGTGTTTTTGATTTTTTTCTCTTATATTTTAGGAAAGAGGGAGTAGGTAGCTTGTAAATAGTGTATAAAAATTAATTATACGTATGAGTGTTAGGTAATGAGTTGATGCGATGACTTTTTATTTTGTTTTTTTTTTGTATAAGCAAAGTTGTATTTAAGGGAGAAAAAGGGGTTCTCCAACCCAATACAAACACCAATCAAAAAGATCAAAGAGGTCGAAAGAGGGGTGAGAACAACACCCTAAAATAATTACAAAAAATGAAGAGGCTGTTTCAACCAATCATAAAATGAGCATCTCCTACGGCCAAACTCCAGCCATCTCCAAGAAATGGTCACAATACGGAAAAATAACTCGTCAATATTACAAATATCATTATTAAAAATGATATCGTTCCTCATACTCCAAATGCCCCAATTCGTAGCAAACCACACGAAACAAGCCATGTATTCCTTACACCTATCTACCAACGCCAAAAACCAAATCAAAGCAGGTTTACTAATGGAACCCGCTCTAATCGGAAGCATATCAAGCCAAGAGAAGATTTTCCCCCAAAGTAATTGAATTTTAGGACAAGATAAAAAAAGATGAATAGCATCCTCTTCCTCTTGAAAACACAAGACGCACACCTTATCATGCGAAGAAACAACGCTACCTCTAATACCAAGGTTTTTGCGAGTTGGCATCCTATCCAACACAAGCCTCCAAGCGAAAATCTTAATTTTCAAGGGGATGCGAGTTATCCACACAACCTTAAGAAACATACTTTCCTCTTCTATTAAAGTGGCAGCGGTACCAGCAGAAATAATACAGGAATAACAGGAGCTAACCGAAAATTGGTTGTTCGCATCCAAAATCCAAACCCAAGCGTCCTCTACATTGTTCTTAGCCTGGAAACCTGCCAGAAAATTTTGAAAATTTAAGAGAGCGCCATCGTCCAGGATCGACATGTCCACCTCTAGCAGGTCAACATTCCACCGCCAATGATCTTGCTCCCAAAACCCAACGTCTGCTACACTACAGACCTTAACAGCAGCGGCAACAAAAACACAAGGGAAAACAGTCTTGAGCACTTCATTCCCACACCACGAGGAATTCCAAAAAGATACATTTAGTTTAGAGAGTTGGTGAAATTGCATATTTTGCTCGGTCTGATGATATTTTGGTTTAGAAAGATATTAATCAAGGCTAAAGTTGATGTTTATTTATACATTTAAATATACACAGCAGAAATTTATTTATGATTTGCATTTAATGATGTTTCACTAAGTGATTGTTTGTGTTGATGTCAACCTCATTATCCAGGATAATGAGGCACACAGTATCATATTAAAGGGGTAGTTATTTGCTGTTTGTGTTTTTGTTGTATGGATTTCTGTACCCTTTGTGCAGATTGGTTAATAATATTCCATTGCTTTTAGAAAGAAAAAAATATTAAAAATAAGTACTTGAGTATTTATCTAAATAAGTGTACGAAAAAGAGAAAATGTTTGTTATTATTGGTTGATGTATCTATTTCTTTTAACTAAATTTATTTAAATTTATAATATTTATTTAAATTCATGTTATAAACTACATCACCAAACCATTTTCACTATTCTAAAATATAAAGAAATAATAAAACAACTAAATTAAAATATTGAGTTAATATACTTTTAAAGACAAGTTCAATTTGGACTCAATTCAAATAAAAAAAAAATAACTTTTAAGTAAAGAAAGAGTATGATATTAAATTTGATGATGATTTAAAGTCAGTCTAATATATTGTGTAATGTAAAATCATTTTTTTATATATTTTTAAAAAATGAAAATAGAACACGACTTTTATAATATGATATAGAAATAAAAAGAAATATATGGTTGGACTCTAATTTACTTTATTGATTTTATTATAAAATATTTTAACAAAAATAAATATAAAAGATTATTATAAAGAAATTTGTTTTAAATAAAAAACATGAAAACAAAATTGGTAATAAAGATTATTATTTATGAAGAGACATTTCATTTGTAAATAGTAAGTTCTAGTTATATTTTAAGAATTAGTTTATATAAAAACTTTTTTTTTTATATATTTAAGTTAGAGTTTTGACTTTCTTATGCAGGAATCACCTTTATAGTAAGACATATCATAGAAACAAATTATATATATATATATATATATATATATATATATATATATATATATATATATATATATATATATATATAAAAGACTAATTTACAATATTTTCAACTAGCAATTACTTTTTTTTTAATGATTCAAACACCAATCAAATCATGAAGGTGGAATGCCGTAATGCCATCTAGTCGACGGTTATGTAGTTTTTATGATTGGTCTAAGTTTCCCCTAGATTTCCTTTAATGTATTTGGGGAGGGTTGATTTTGTTGTATCTTGAAAGGGTTGATTTTGTATAACTGTATAGTAGAATTGATGCTATTATTTGTTATTAATACAATGTTGCTTATAAAAAAAATCGTGAATTATTTTACTCACCCCTACACGAGAATATATAAAATTAAAGAAAAAAAAAAGTAAAAAAACAACGCAAAAAATATTATTGATATTCCCTAGTTCTTATATTTTCCTCAAATATATATAATAGAAAAAAAAATGTCAATAAATTGATATGAAATGTATAAGAGTTTAATGAAATTTCTGTCAAATAAGAGTTAACAAAGAAAAGTCAATACAAAATTGTGAAAAAATATTTAAATAGCATCATATATTACATACATTTTTTACTAATATGAAATACATCATAATTTATTCATTTTTCATCCAACCTCATAACTAATAGAATCACATTTTGCATGAATATATATATATATATATATATATATATATATATATATATATATATATATATATATATATATATGACATGAATTTGCTATTTCCATGTGATTATACCATATAATATTTATGAGTAAATGTTAATAGTTATACATGTCTACTTTATGTCAAGGAAATAAAATATTATATAATTTGTGTGTGCAAGGACTTTAATTCTATTCTCTCTATGGATGAGAGGAAGAACTTGGAGGCAGGAGCAAGAATGTAGGACTCTCATCCTTCCAATCACTTTATTAAGTTTTTTTTTTTTTTAAAAAGCAAGGAAAATATATTGAAACAAAAGAGTACAAGGGGTACTTTGCCCTTACAACAGATACCAATCAACTACTAGTAAGATATAATTTAGGATTGGACAACCTAATGATATGGTGCAAGACTTTGGTAGAACCGCACCTCTACGTAACCACTTCCACACCGACAATTTGATAGCATTAATACAGTTTTTCTCAGAGAATATTGAATGGTTAAAAATCATGTCATTGCGGCATAACCATAAATGTCAAACCGTAGCAATCCCGAAGATTATGTTAGATTTCCTGCTATACCTGCTACTGTCATTCCAAATAGCCCAAAAACAATCAAGAGAATTCGTTCTCCACCGGAAAATGAAACCCGGCCATAGCCCAATGTTCTTCCAAACCTTATTTGCAACCGTGCAATAGCAAAAAAGGTGGTCTTCATCTTCAGGAAAGTTTCCGCAGAAGGTGCAGGCAGAATGAAGCAGATCGAAAACCACTCCACGATTAGCAAGTTGACTAGTTGTCGGGATTCTCATCTTAAAAAGCCTCCATATAAACACCTGAATATTAATCGGGATAGGAATCTTCCAAAGCCTTTTGATGCTGTCCAAGAACATCGGGCTGTCAACATGATAGTGATCTGACCAAGGCAGGCTGTCGTAACCAACGACAACTGAATACTGTCCATCATTGTTCGCCGCCCAGCTGATGGAATCGGGTTTAGCAGACCACTAGACCTGGGCAGCAGCATCGTCAATAAGAGATTTGCAGTTCAAAAAATCCTGCATTAAATTAGAACCTACATCTATAACAGAAAAAGACCCCTCCCACGCGAGACCATCTGAGCCTGGAGTGAGAGCTTGAGAAACCGTCATAAAAGGATCAGAAGTAAAATGAAATAAGAGTGGAAAGAGAACCTTTAGTGACTTCCCCTTCCACCACTTACTGACCAGAAAGGAAGCGTATTGTCGTTGCCCACCACGCACGATAATTGGTCTAAGAACCAGCTAGCATCGTTATCACCGTTGAAAGTTAAATGAGCAAGGTCTCTCTACCATAACGATCCGACATTATTCAGACCAGAATTCTTGTTGCAAATTAACTCCCAAAAATTGCAGGACTTAGAGTAACGCGACAAGAGAATTTTCTTCCACAACGTGTCCTTCTCCGTTACAATTCGCCACTTCCACTTTAAGAGGAGCGCTTTATTGAACCGAGCCAGGTTTTTAACTCCCAAACCACCTTCATTCTTAGGCCTGCAAACCACACTCCATTTGACCCAATGAATTTTCCTCACCCCATCCGATCCTCCCCACAAGAACTGACTTTGAATTTTAACAATCTCCTTAATTACATTGGACGGAGCCAAGTAAAAAGATAACGAATAGATAGGAAAAGAGTTAATGACTGCATTAATCAACACTACACGGCCTCCTATAGATAGATGTTTCCCCCTCCAATCCGCAAGTTTCCGGAGGATATTGCTGACAACATGAGATCAGTTATAACTTTTTCTAGGGCTATCTCCAACCATGATTCCCAAAAATAAGAACGGCATCTTGCCTCTCCTACAGGCGAGAAAATCAGTCGCAGCATGTAGGAAGTCTTCAGGAGGTGTCCCATACTACTTTTAAAGAAATTGACTTTTAGACCAGAAACCATCTCGAAACTCCTCAAAATGCCCTTGATCTCCCATAGTTTTTTCTTACTACATTCACCCAAAAACATGGTGTCGTCCGCAAACTGAACTAAACTGATGCTCAATTCCGAATCTATGCGAAAACCTTCAAACAGTCCTTGGGCTTCCGCCTTCTTCATGAGCTGGGTTAGTCCCTCCATAACAAGCAAGAACAAAAAGGGGGAAAGGGGGTCACCTTGTCGTAATCCGCGAGATACTTTGAAATCTTTAGTGGCACTACCATTCACTAACACCGAACACGTACCACTGAAAACTAATGCCTCCATCCAACGTATCCACTTGACCCCAAAACCCATCTTACCGAAAAGGAAATGAAGGAAATCCTAAGAGACGCAGTCATAAGCACGTTCGAAGTCAACCTTAAAAGCAAGACACTTTCTTTTGTCTCTTTTTGCCATATCAAGCACTCCATTTACTACTAACACACCATCACCAATTGAAATTCTGGTGTCAGACGTGTGATGTTAAGGTGCGATGTCACAACAACACACTCTGCATAATGGACAAAATAAACAGCAGAAAAACATACCAAATTGTTCACCCAGTTCGGTCTAACTACCTACGTCTGGGGGCTACTAAGCCAGGGATGAAATTCACTACTTGTAGAATTAATTTACAGACTCAACAACCCAGTTGACAATCTCCTAAACTTAATTCCTGCTAGTGACTTTCTACCTAAGAAACCACTTAGATATGAGAACGCTACTCAATCCCTAAAACACTTCAGTGAGATAACTCTAAGATCACACACTTTGAATAGCACTACTTGATTCTGCTTCACAGCTTTGATCAAGAACAACTCAAAACAATAATACCAATTCACACTAGAATGGTTTACAAATCATAAAAGAAGACACAAACGACAATCAGTCTTTAGCTCACTTTCTTCGTCAATTTTCTTTAGAACTGGTGCGCTTTATATAGCCCTTTGAATTGGACTTGGACCTGCTACAATATCTGACCTGATTTGTTATTTAAAACTGAATATTCAAAACAGATTTTCTCCTAAAATCTTTTCAAATCTTCAACCTTTTAAATCTCCTACAAATCTGCATCAAATCTCCTATGCAGCGGAAAATATCTATCCCAAGATATTCTCATCCAATGAGACTAACAGCTCTCCACAATTCCAGCTAACACGCAAACCCTAACAACATCACAACCTGATGTTATTAATTCTGCAGATCTAATGTCACAACATCGCATGTGACATCAAACATCCAAACTTCAGCAATTAAACACTTAACACAGCCCAATGTTAAGACTCAATGTTGCAACATTACCACCTTGACATCAACATTGAACATACTTTGTTTTACCAAAATTCCAGCCAATCCAAGAACTAACAATCTCCCCCTTTGGCTAATTTTGGCTAAAACAATCTCTGCACCTTCAGAGACTTCAGCAGCGGAAAAACTTCAAACAATGATTTTGAAACTTCAAGCAGCAGCATCTTCAAATCACTTAACAAAACTCTGCTGCATCACCAAGTAAGTTCAACAGCTATACTTTTCAAACATTCAAACAGCTGCACATATCACATATTTCATTATTAGCAGCAATGAGCACTCCCCCTCAATGCAAAAGCCAGCATTGCAACTGTCAACATTAGCAGCAATTTCTCCCCCTTAATATTTGTACTACTATAGCTAACATATTCTTTTGACTGTCAACATTAGCAGCAATTTCTTTGGCTACTTCTCCCCCTTTTTAGCCACAATTAGACAATCTTCAATCAGAAGCCCTATTAACTACAATTAGTACACCCTAGCTCTCACTGTTAGCCTCACAGTTAGTAACCAGGCAAAACAAATCATAGAACAGAAAAACAATATAACGGGTGCATATACAGCACAATATTCATGATACAAACCATGCACAACAGTGCAGAAACAAAAACAACAGAATCAAAACTAAAACTACTAACTAAGAAAAACATTAAAAGCTTTAATCATCTGAGCTGAGATCATCATCTTCTTCATCTTCTTTTGGACTGTCATTATCAGACTCATCTTTCTTATCAGCAACTACTTTTCCACTTTCTTTTTCTTTCATCTTCAGAGTTATAAGTAATTTTTTAAACTTGTCCTTCCTTTCAATGTTTACTCTGATGACTTCATCTAGTTCTTTATAGGCTTCCTCCAGTTCAAAAATCATATCAGTCTTGACATGAGTATGTTTAGTAGATGTTGAGGCAGATGCCTTGACATGGTCAACAACATGTTTTCCTTCAAACAGCTTCTGATGAAAAGACAAGTCAGGCTTCCTTCTACACACAATATCATACTGGTGAAGAATCCCAGGATGCTGAGACAGAATTATCCCACAAATGAGGGATGGAAATGCAATAGGAAATTTCACAGCTCTTGTTGCAGCATGCTTGATAGTCTGATTATAAATGTAAGAGCCATAATCAATTAGTCTCTTTGTTCCAATGGCATAAACTAATTTGCCCAAACCAGCAGAAACATAGGTCTTGTGGTTAGTAGGAACCCAGTTAACAGCATCTATTCTATGAAGAAGAGCATATTTCACACTTAATAAACTTGCTGATTACTTCCCTTTTGAAGGCCAAACTTCTACCTGACCAGCTGTGATTTCTTTGCAGATAACATTATTAGAAACTTCTAGTTCTCCATAATCTACCTCACTTCTTCCTAAGTAGGTATTGATCACCTTAGGAGAGAACCAGACACACTTACCCCTTTATCTCTCATTTGATCCCATCACCAAATGTAACATAGCCAGAGGATTGAAGTTTCACATCTACCAGCAGATTCTTTACTCCAGTCATGTGCCTTGAACACCCACTGTCAAAATACCAGTCTTCTTTGGTAGAACCCTTAAGGAAGTGTGAGCTATCAAGCTGGTAACTTTAGGAACCCATTGCTTTACCCCCTTAGGCCTGACCTCTTTCTATCTGGGTTGAGGAGCAGAATTTGGATAACCATGAAGCTTGAAGCACGAGGACCGCATATGTCCAATCCTGCCACAATAGAAGCATCTGACTCTGTCATCTTTAAAGTGGTTAAATCTTCTTCCACTTTGATGATAATGTTGTGGCTGCCACCCATAATGTTGTCTCCTTATTCCATAGTTGGATTGTCTTCTTTTGTACTGAGGATGCTGTCTCTTAGGCTGTCTCCTATGGTGATGAGGCTTCCTTCTTCCATAGTAATGAGGCACATCATTGTTGTATTCATTTCCATGCCAGTTACCCTGATGATGAAACCTGTTCTGATTGGACCCAACAGCCTCCATGCTCTTGTGATATTGAGGAGGCATATACTGACTGACTCCTTGGGGCTGCATCTTCCTCTGATGAGGACCATTCTTCTTCTCAACATTCTAGGGCTGAACAACCTTCTTTGGTGTAGGACCCTGTCTCTTAGGTTGATGTTTAGACAATGGTTGAGACATCTCCTTCTTTGTTCCTGAAGTGCTTGCCACATATCCTATACCCAATTTATCTCCAGCAGCTTTTTCTGACTGAAGAATCTTATCAAGAGTAGTTGTACCACTGTTCATCATCCTAACGGATTTTTTCATCTGATTCAGCTGAGACTTAACTAGTACAACTTCATTCTCCAGATCAGCTTTTTCATTTTCAAGCTGAGCAATCTGTTGCTTGTGACACTTGTTTTCTTGACAAATCTCAGCACTTTTTAAACACAGCTCTTGATAAGTAGACGCTAACTCCTCATAAGTTATTTCTCCATCACTATTATCATCAGACACAACAGTTCCTGTTAAGGCTCTAACATGCCTTGCTGACTCACCTTCACTTTCACTATCAGATTCAGACCAGGAAACTGCCATGCCCTTCTTCTGCTTCTTCAAGAATCTGGGACATTCTTTCTTGACATGTCCATACCCTTCACATTCAAAGCACTGAACACCTTTATCCTGGGCAGTCTTCTCTTCATCTTTCTCTTTTGGCTTGCTGATGTCAGAAGAGATGTTCTTGACACTAGGCTTGTAGTTATTGTTCCACCTTTTTAACACTTTGTTGAACTGCCTTCCCAACATAGCAATGGCTTGAGACAAATCTTCCTGAGAATCATCATCTTTGACTTCCTTAGCTTCTGCAGGAGTGGAGACCAAAGCAATACCCTTGGGCTTCTTTTCTGGTTCTTCTTCATTCAAACCAAGCTCAAAAGTTTGAAGAGATCCAATGAGCTCATCAACTCTCATCTTGCTGATGTCTTGAGCTTCTTCAATAGCAGTCACCTTCATCTTGTACCTCTTAGGAAGAGACCTAAGAATCTTCCTTACAAGCTTTTCTTCTGACATTTTCTCTCCAAGAGCACTAGATGCATTGGCCAGCTCAAGAACACTCATGTGGAAGTCATGAATAGTCTCATCTTCCTTCATCTTCATACTTTCAAACTTTGATGTTAGAAGCTGAAGTCTAGACATCTTCACTCTAGATGTTCCTTCATGTGTAGCCTTCAAAATATCCCACGCTTCCTTAGCAACTTACAGGTATTGATTAACCTGAAGATATTCTTATCCACTCCATTGAAAATTGCATTTAGAGCTTTGTAATTTCCAAGGGCAAGCTCATCTTCTTCCTTGGTCCATTATTCTTCAGGCTTTGGCTTTGAGGTGCCTTCTTTATCTTTGCCAGCATCATATTTCTCACACACAACAGGTGCTTTCCACTATTTAATAATAGCCTTCCATGCCCTGCTGTCCAAGGATTTTAAGAAAGTAGTCATCCTTGGCTTCCAATAGTCATAATTGGATCCATCCAAAATAGGGGGTCAGTTGACGAATCCTCCAACTTCTTTGTCCATCTTTACACCAGAAAGTAACTTCCCTAGATCTCACCCAGAGACAGACAGGATGCCTGCTCTGATACCAATTGAAATTCTGGTATCAGACGTGTGATTTTAAGGTGCGATGTCACAACAACACACTCTGCACAATGGACAAAATAAACAGCAGAAAAACACACCAAATTGTTCACCCAGTTCGGTCTAACTACCTACGTCTGGGGGCTACCAAGCCAGGGATGAAATTCACTACTTGTAGAATTAATTTACAGACTCAACAACCCAGTTAAAACCAATATTCCTGTTGGAGAGGAAAGCAGACCGATCTAAGGAAATAATAGAGCCCAAAATCTTCTTCAAACGGGTAGCAAGTAACTTAGAGAAGATCTTCTGCACACACCCGACTAGGCATATCGGTCTATATTGATTCAACCTTTGCGGATTTTTGACTTTAGTAATATGAGTAAGGAAAGAAGCCGTGGCTGATTTAGACAGAATAGGGTGCTTGATGAAATCCATAACCATCTTTATCACATCCTCTTTAATAGTGTCCCAATGTACCTGCAAAAAAAGAAAAGATAATTCGTCAGGCCCCGGAGCTTTACCACCATTGCAGTCCCAAACAACCTCCTTTATCACTTCATAGGTAAAGTCCAACTCCAACATATTACTCTCCTCCTTCGTCAGAGTAGAAAATTGAATTCCCTCAAGAGTAGGTCTGTTATTACAATTCTCAGAGAAATTCTGATGAAAATGATCAAAGACCGCCTTTTTCACGTCTTCAACCTCCTCAACCCGCCCTTCATCTGTTTGGACAAAAGAAATGTGATTCTTCTTCTGCCTCCCCCTAACTACTCTATGAAAGTAACCTGTATTCGCATCGCCCTCCATAAGCCATAGCATTCTAGATTTATGTCTAAGTAATTTTTCTTTCGCCTGCAAGTTAGTCCAAATATCCTCAGTTGTCCTACATCTCTCATCCTGAATAACTATACGCTCCTCCTCTGAGACATCATTATTACTAATAAACAAGTCAAGATCATTAAGCGTGAACACTTGGTTATCCACTTTTAAATCTATCCACCCATAAACTTCCTTGCTCCACATCCTCAAACTCTTCTTAAGAAGCTTAATCTTCTCCTTGAAAGCGTAGTCCCCTCTACCAACAACTTTAAACGAACTCCATTCTTTCACAAAGAACTCCTTGAAATTCGGATGCTCCAACCAGCCATTGAAAAATCTGAACGGTTTAGGACCCCAATTAGCTTTACAGGTCTTCAACCATATAGGGTTGTGGTCAGAGATGTCCCTAACGCCAATAACTTGACCAACTATTCCCCAATCTTCCACCAAATCACCGGATAACAAAAACCTGTCAAGTCTGCTCATCGCTGTACCACTTCCATTGAACCAGGTAAATAAACCCCCGATGCACGGCACGTCAACACAATCCAATTCATCAACAAAATTGCAAAACCCCTGTATTTCAGTCCTCCTTCCGTTCGATGATAAGCCTTTTTTTTCACTTTCTTTCATAACTGCGTTGAAATCACCTCCGACCAACCAATGGCTCCCTAAAAACTTGGATTTCACCTCAAGAAGTTCGTACCAAAATCTCTGCTTAAGAGAGGCTTTACAGGGAGAGTAGACATACACAAAAAATATCTCCCTGCCTTTCTAATTAGCATTTATACTAATGAACCCCACCCCTCTAAAACTGTAGTGTAAATCGAGAGAACCTTTTCTCCATAAAATTAACAGCCGACCTGAAGCTCCCATAGCACTAGAAGCAGTCCATTCGACCTCAGAATCTCCCCAGAAAGTGGAAGCCGTTTCAAGATTGATGACAGCCATCTTTGTCTCTTGAATAAAACACAAATCAACCTTCTCTTTTTGGATAATGCTACCGAGCCTTTTTCTTTTAATCACACTCCCACCCCCCCTAATGTTCAGAGACAGAATATTCATGGGGCACCAATATTGATATACCCCTTCTTTGATTCTCCACATTTATCCCTCTTTTCCATCAACCTAATCTATTCCTCAATTTCTTTGTCTCCGCCTCCACCTGAAACCCCCAACGCAGAGAACATCTCTCGAATCTTCTTTGAAACTTTTGAATCAACCTCTGCCCAGAACCTTTTATTTCCCTGAAGAACTTCTGAGTGTTCTCTCTATCGATCAACCTTTTTGAAGATACATTTCATGTGTTTTTGTGATTTTGGGTGTTCTAGTTGTAGGTTGGATAGGTTCTGGGTGTCATAAGTGTGGAGTTTACATTGTCAAAATTATATGCAACTTGTGCTACATTGAAGATTATCAAACCATTTACTAATTTTTGTCTTTTGATGTTGAAGTGTTGGGATAATCATCATGGTTACAAGGAGTTTGTTACATAGAAATAGAATTCACTCGATGTGTTTAGTTTGGTGAATACATTCTACATGAGAAGATAAAAATGTTAAGAGGATAGAGTTCAATTGATTTTTGATTTTACTCAAGTGTTTTCTCTTTTCAGAGTAAATGCTATTATGTAATAGAATAAGGAAAGTTTTGTTTTTCTCAAATAAGGGTTTAAGTGTCAGAGAGGCATTTTTTAACCATTTCAATTCTATTAATTTTTTTGGATTAAGGGTGGCTAGTTGGCTCAACTAGTTTGTTTTTAGAGGAGGAGGTAAAAAAGTTTGTCTCAGATTGTGATAGTTTGGTTGAACCTTAATTTGGAATTCATGAAATTTGTGTCTAAATTACTTTCAAATGGCTACTTTGTTAACGATTCTAATTGTACCTTTATCACCCTAATTCCTAAAAAATTTAACCCCTAAAGGTTGCTAAAACTTTGAATCAGTTTCTCTAGTGTGGTGTATGTATAAGGTTTTCTCTAAGATATTAAAAGATCGTATAAGGCTTGTTATTTGTAATGTTATATCCAAGACATTATTTGCCATTGTGAAAAGCCGACAAATTTGGGATGTTATTGTGTTATGGAATGAAGCGATGAATAATGTAAGGAGGCGGAAAAGAAATATTCTTCTTAATGTGTTTTTGAGAAGGCTTATGACTTTGAAGAATAAGGATATTTATATGATGAGATGGGTAACATGGATTTTCTAGGGATATTGAAGTATTGGATTATGGATTGTACTTAATCTATTCACCACCTATCTTTTTTAATATAAGTCTTTTTGAATAATTTGCTATGGGGTGAGGTCAGAGACATGGTGACCCTTTGTCAACGTTTTTGTTCCTCATTGCGATAGAATGCATAAGCATTTTATTCAATACTTTAGTAAACTATGGTCTCTTAATAGGTTCTAAAATTGACATATACTTTGATTTCACACTCTCCCACATGTAATTTGTTGTATATACTTTGATTCTGCGTGAGAAGAATTAAGAAAATACTATATCTCTTAAATATTGTTTTTTATAATCAGATAAATATATTAAAGGGTATACAAGAGATACCCCAGACCAACAAAATTACAAACACAATAAACATTCAAGTAGATGCCAAATTACTTTCGATATACAATAAAAACTCCAACCTTTACATAAAATCCTACAAAAAATTAGTTGGATTTTTACACCACTCATAATAATTGCATATAATCTTCTTCTTTGAGGTCAAGGCCAACCACCAACAAGAAGAATGCATAACTCTATGAAAGATCTCATTCGGGTCAGCAATACCATCGTTGAACATCACTTGATTTCTACTCCACCATAAGCACCAACATGTGGCCATCCAAACTAAACAAACATTAGATTTTGACAGTTTCCTTATCAAAATTAAAAACCATGCAAGCAAATGTTCAGTGTAGCTTGATACAATTGGGATGGAAATCCCCATCCAAGACTCCACCTTCTTCTGAACCAGTTTGGTTCGCGGACAAGGCCAAAACATGTGATCAAGATCTTCATCATCATGAAAACAAAAACCATAAACCTTATCATGACAGTTTGAGATTACATCTCTAGCAGCTAAATTAGCACGCGTAGGTAGTCTGTTCAACAAGAGACGCCAGCCAAAAACTTTAACCTTCAACGGAATGTGCGATTTCCATAATATCTCAAACGCCGCCTTCACATTTTGATCCAAAACAAAGCTCCCAGAAGCTCTAATTATTATGTTGTAACAGGATTTGACACTAAATGAATTAAACTCATTTCTTGGCCAGCCTACTGCGTCAATGATTCCAAATTAGGGCTTTGCCTCAGTCAGAAGCAGCTTGAATTCATGAAGCTAATTCGCGTCGCAACCCTCATGATCCATGAAAATACAACTGTAGTCCCACTGCCATTGTTCATGAACCACTATTACAAAATACACATTTGGTAACATTATAGTACTACGGTCATTCCATCCACCGTTGTAATATATGAAACTGGATGCGCCTTATTTTTTTGAAAGTCATTTTATCATGGTTAATAGACACAACCGTGGTGATAGAGTGAGTGGTACATTGTTCGAATCCTGGTATCTACATTTTTTTTTCATTTTTTCCTATTACATAAAGCGTGTTTCACCTAAATTTATAAAAAAAAAAAAAATTAAAGATTATTTAATCACAGGCTTAATTATTAACCGATGTAATATTATCTGGACAACCTTTGCACTTCCCTAAAGATAGAAACACTCTTCCCAACTATAATGATGATTGAAAATTCTCTTTAGTTTTCAAGACGGTCACAATGTCATTCAAGAATATCAACCATTGGAAGTAATCATTTCAAGCATTAAATCATCAGATCTTTCATCTTCTACCTCTTCTATAAAGTCACAGTTTCATATAATGAATTTCAACTTCTTCAAAAACTATTCTTCTTAATTACATATAGCAACACGAGTTCTACATCTGAAAATGCTAACGAAATATCAAAACTGAAGTCACCACAGTACAACACCATGATCAACAATCAACTGAGGAGGTCCACCCATCTGGATCGACTGTTGCTAGGGATACACTTAGGGTTAGGAATACCAAGAAGAAGAAAAAGGTGCCCGAGAAGATTGTTACTATGATTCTAACGAGGGTGGTAAGGATAGAGTCATAGATTATGAAGATTCCTTTGTTTCTAGGGGTTATTATTCCGACATTGACAATATGTAATGAAATAATTTACATACTCCGCCCTATTGGCCCTCTTAATGAAATTTTTTATTATTGTTATATATACTCTTTCATTTATATCACTATATATTACTATTTTGCAAAAAAAAAGTAGTACAATCCAACAAAAATAAAAACAACAATCACAACAGCAATGAAAAATAACTATAACAATAATTAATACCTCTCTAACAATTGGATTCATAAATAAATACAAAAATTGTGAGAGATTTAACCATGGTTTGGCTATAGAACCGTTGTTAAAGTTTAAAATTATATCACGGTTTATAGTTATAATCGTGATAAAAAGTGATATATTATATCACAGTGTTTCTTTCTAACCATGATGAAATATTATATTTTTTTACTATATAAGCGAAAGTATCTATCTTTCTGTACATAACAATCGTTTCTCTCAAATGAAAACCCTAACATATTTCACTCTTCTCTCTCATAACATAACCCTAACATCCATATCACTATTTAAACTTTCTTAAACCTTCAGATTCGTCTTACCATTCCCTATAATACTTTTCAATCGTATTTCAGGTTCGTTCATTAAACTTATGCTTCGATTTCATTTACATTTCTTGTTAAAAATGGTTTCTCATTTTTTTATTTGGTGAATGTTCTATTTTTTTCAGATTCGTCTTTACCACCTTAACAAAGCGTATACTTTGGCTATGATACATATGGTTTGTGTAGCTATGAAGAAAAATACAAGAAGTATGAAGTTATTGTGTTAACTTCATTCATCTTGTACTTCTTCTTCATAGCTTCATAAACTAGATGAAAATCATAATTTGTTCCAGAGCCACGAGTAGTTTAAAAAAAGGTGTGTTCTTTAAACATTACATATTATATCTTATGTTGTTGTTGTTGTTGTATGTTGCAATTGTTGTCCTTGAACCTTATTTTATTGTATGTCATTGTGTTGTTGATAAATGTTGTTATTATTTATTAATGTTTTAAGAATTTAAAGAACAAGACATTATTAAGTCACAAGAAAGAAGCTTCTTGTGACTTAGCAATGTTTTCTTCTTTATAAAATTTTCAAAACATTACATAATATCTTGTGTTATTGTATATTGTTGCATGAAGTTGAGTTTATTATATGTTGTGTAGATTGTTTGTTTCACTAACCCTTCACTGAAAATACATTTAATTTAAATTGACATAGAAACTTATAATCTGAAAATTTAGTTGTATTTGAAAGCCAACTTATATCAATCAATGTTTTCCAAATTGCATACATCTCGTTGTTCATCTCAGTCTGTTTAGGCTATAGAATTTGGGTCAATGATCTGAGTCCTTCAACACATCCATATCTTCTCTTATAGTTTAATTTGAATAACAACAATTTATTGATATTATTCAAATTAAACTAGAATAGAAGGAATTGATGTGATGAAGGACTTAGACCATTAAACCACATTCTATATGCTAAACAGCGTAAGATGAGCGATTAGACGGATGTAATTTGGAAAATAGCGGCTTGTTTAAGTTGGCTTTCAAGAATATTTTAATTTTCAGATTATATACTTCATCAATTTAAATGGTTGTTTGTTGTTCTGAGGTTTATTGAAATGTAAGCAATCTACATATTATATAATAAACCATGGGTACTTTCAACAACGGTTATTTATAATAACCGTTATAAAATGTTATTTTCCTAAAGGTATATACCACCACAATTAGGTAAAGAAACTGTGATCATATATAACGTGCCTTCAGGTTTTCTACAACGGTCGTAAGACCGTGATTGTAAGTTGCGCATATACAACCACACCCTACGAAACAACGGCAGGTCACGCGTGATGTTATCCCTTTTTCAATTGTTGTTGTATATGTTTTCCGTAGTAGTGAACCCATATTCCATAATTTTTAATAGCATCTTGTTTCAGGCTAGAAGAGTCGTAAAGATCAAGATACAAGTTCTTCAAATTTAAAGAACCCAACCATGGTGAAAACCAAAAGGAGAAAGTGCCTCCGTCGCCCAACTTCCATGACAATTGATAGACAAAACCTTCAGGTTTAATGGAATCTCCAATTATCATGATGTCCTTCCACCATAGTGATTCTAATCTAGTTACACCAATTGGACCTGTTTTGCAAGAATTATACTCTTCACATTGCCATATTTTGCTTCTAATATTCTTGACCAATTGTGTTAGGCTCATGAGTGTGTCTCCAAAGCCACTTAGTCAACAGTGCGAGATTGAAAGATTATACATGCTTGATTCCTAAACCACCAACATCCTTTGGCTTGCAAACCATAGACCACCTAACCCAAGCCATTTTCCCTTTGTCGCAAATCTCAGTCCATAGAAATCTCCTCTGAATTGCAACAATCTTTGCCTTTCCATGATGACAGACATGATTTGATGCACAAAATGATAGGATTCCAAAAAGAAACCCTCATATGGTTGCCCCCGATAACTAAACCAAGAAATTGGAAAGGAATTTGCCCATGTTTGCAGGCCAGGAATTGAGAAGCAACCCTAAAAAAATTTTCTTCTGCACCAACACCAAAAAAACCACTTTTCCAAAAGTTTATTTGCAAACCAAAAATGAGTTCAAACCCTCTAAGGATGGCCTTTAAACCCCCACTAACTTGACCAACTCTTCTTGCACACAATGATAATGTCGTTAGCGAATTGGAATAAGTTTATGGAAATATCACCATTGATATGAACCACTGTCAACATGTTTTTATTTGTAGCCCTCCGAACCAACTAAGCCAAGGATTTCGCCACTAATGCGAACAAAAAGGCCGACAACGGATCGCCATGTTTGAGGCCCCTAATAGCCTTAAAATATTTGGTTGTGCTTCCATTGACTAACATTGATAAAATGCTATTGAAAACCATGCCTTTCATCCATTTCAACCATTTTTCACCAAAATTCATCGCCTCCAACAATTTTGCTAAGAATCCCCAGTCAACACAATCATAAGCTTGCGCGAAATTGACCTTAAACAATAAACAACTTTTTCTCAATCTTTTGACAAAATTAACTAATTCGTTTTCCATAAAAACTTCGTCGAGAATTTGTCGCCCAAGAATGAAAGCTGTCTGAGAAGCAGAAACTAGTTCACCATTAAATAGAACCTATTAGACTAATAGGTCTGAACTCATAAAGTTTTTTAGAGTTGGATTTTTTGGGTATCAAGGCAAATAATGAGGAGTAAAATGCTTTGGGCAGTCTTGCAGAATGATAGAATTCTTGAATGCAATTAACCACAACGCACCCTAGTAACCCCCCAACATATCTTGAGGAAAGTCAAATTGAAACCTTCAGGCCCGAGGCTTTTATTCCCGTCACAGCAATTAATAGCTTTAAAGATTTCCTCAGCAGTAAAAGGCTCTTATAATCTTGCACAATTAGCAACACTTAATTTCGGAAGCTCAGACAAATATAAAGTTGGTATGATACAATTGGAACTACGAAATCTAGCAGAAAAATGGTATTTGGTTGCTTGCTTGATACCAACATCTTCCAAGAAATCAAAGCCCAAATTCAGTGAAGAAATGGAATTTTTCCTTGATCTGGACTTGACCAAGGAGTGAAAAAATCTGGTATTTAAATCACCCTCGGTAATCCATTTCAAGAGAGGTTTTTGGATGAGGATGCTTTCTTTAAGAATAAGTTTCTTCCAAACTTCCCATTGTGCCGCACTTCTATTCTTCAAATTTTCTTCAAAAATAAACCCTCCACCACCAGCCATGTTTGCCTCAATCTTGTTGAGAACATCCATGCTATTGTCAATGTTTAAATCCACCCACCCAAAAACATGTTTGTTCCACCACTGAAGTTTTTCCTTGAGGACCTTTAAAATAACTAAAAGGATGTTGCAAGCACTACCATATGAATGAGTTGAGCTCCAAGAACCTTTTACAAAGCTAGAAAAATTTAGGTGATCAAACCGGCAGTTAAAGGACTTGAATGGTTTATGACCCCAATCTACGTTGTTTGAATGTAGCCAAACAGGCCTGTGATCTGATACATCACGATCCCACACATGTTGAGCCACTACCTTCCATTTGCCAATTATATTTTGTGATAGAAGAATTCTATCGAGCCTGCTTCTGCAAGTGTTGCTCGAGTTGTACCAGGTGAAGCACTTCCCCATGACAAGTAGATCTACAAGCTCTATCACATCGATGAAACACGAAAAACCGTCCATCTCAGCAAAAGACACCCTACCTTTTCCCTTTCTATCTTTAACATATTTGACTGCATTAAAGTCCCCAGCAATCAACCACTCACCCTTTGGTAATTTGACTTTCAGTGTTACCAACCCAGCCCATAAGATTCACTTCTCTCCATTGCTACACGGTGAATATTCATTAATCACATAATAATTAGTGCCTCTCCAATCACCGAAAACACTCAAGAAGCCTTTCCTTGAGAAACTGAAAGAGGGACAGAATGAACTCTTTTTCCAGACAGTTATAATGCCCCCAGATTGGCCAATTAAACCTGAGTCAGACCAATCAAAATCAACATTGCCCCAAATGCTCCTTACTAGATTATCATTCATTACCTTAATTTTTGTTTCTTGCAGCAAACAGAAGTTCGCCTTGCCCTTAGAGATTAAATAACAGACTCTTCTTCTCTCTAAGGAAGAGCCACACCCGCGGATGTTAAAGGTCACGAGATTCATGGGACCCTAATTTTCTCCGCCTCTTGTCTTCGAAAATTTTTCTATCCCTTGTCACAATTTCTCTTATTATTCTTTCAAATACCTCATCATCTTCATCCCCTTCGATCCCAAATCGTTAATCGATTACCAAACCTTCGTCGGGATATCCTCTAGAGTTTTCTGATCCTCGAATTGCCTTGGCCCATATCAACGTCGCTAATCGAGTCACAACACAATATGGATCCACCTGAATACCTTGAGGAATTTTCCTCTACCACTTTCAAGCAAGTTCTCATACCATCAGAGACATCAAGAGTAGTGGTTAATTTGTTTTTTGTGTGAATCAGAGTAGAGAAGTAAGAAGGCGAAAACGGTATCCTAATATTGTCGTATATGTCATTCAACAGTTTTTTCTTTCTGCTTCTTGGCCTAATACAAGGCCCAATAAGCCGACAAGGGGAGTAAGAGACCGGGTCAGAAAGATTCAGGTCTAGGCCCATAAGTTTGGATATATTATTGACTTACTGATTGGGAGCCTAAATATTCACCACCAACGTTGTAATCCCATGTGTGTCAGACACGTGTCCCATCTGAAGTTCCCCCTTAACATCAACACTAATTTTTGCGTACGAGATCTTTGGAGCATATGACACCCATACTGCTTCCAAATACCACATTTTCACCCACTTTTTGGCTTAGAGAACAATCAACCATCTTTTTTTGTACAAGTGTCCCCCCATTTTCTATCCTATATGGCATTATCTGTCGATCCCTCCATTGTCAACTTCTTGGAACTATCACCATCTGGAGATCCACCCAGATCGCCTTGGAATTTGTTATTCCTGAATTCTCTATGCTCGGAGCTAGCAGAATCACCATCTTTCTCATCATCCCCATCAGAGTCCTCCTCATCTGTTCCACTATCCGACACTTTTGCTTTCGATACGACTAACCTTTTTAGTCCATGGTAGTCTTCAACCAGCTCCGTAGATTCTTCTGTTGATCTCAACATTGAAACATTCATGGAGGTAGATGGCAAAATTTGTTTTAAGTAAGAACCTAGAAACGTCAAAATGTTTATGTTTCAATGTTTCCTCATCACAGCAGACGAAAACACCCACACATCCTGCAACCAATTTGAAGAATTCCGAGCACCATGCATGACATGGTAAATCAAAACATTTTATCCACATTAACCTTTCTTTATCAATATCATCGTGAGTCCAGGGATGGATGTCCCAAAACCAGTGTGAAACCCATTTTTCCTCTTCTTTGATTAATAGCTTTAGAGCACCCTCATCATGTTTTTCAAGTAAGCAAAGGTTTGCTCTGAGCGGTATAGCGTTGATTAGAAAAAATCCTTCAGCATTGAGGTAAGTGTGGAATTAAAACTATTAAAAGTCGTATCTCAGATAGTGAACACATAATCATATTTTTCTGATATAAAAAGTACATATTAAACTTGATTATGATACCACAATTAATCACTCGAACCTATTCAATTAAAATATTAGGCAGATGTTAATTGCCTTTCGTAAATTAGAAAGATGGAGTCAACAAATAATAGCAATAAGACTTAAATTTTTAGCTGGACAATAATTCATTTTACATATAAAACAATAATTATTAATTAAGTTCCAATATATATATAAAAAAAAAAATAGACACATATCTTTAACATAATTTTTATGGTTGGTTTAACTAGACGGTGTTTTTTGTTTTATATATATTGAAACATTTGTATACTGAAGTGATTAACAGTAACAACTAAGTCTCACGATATTCGTGTGCATTGAACAACACACCAATAAAAACGACTTCAACACTTAAAAAAGTAGAAAACAACTTCAAAATTCAGAAAAAGAAATGAAAATCTTCAATGTTCAAGTTGCAGGAGTAGTTCGATAAACATGATTAGTATCATAAAACAGAAATAGAACAATCCTAATTTAATCTTGAACTAACCCTAATTTAATCCTAAATGAGATTAATGGAATCAAAATAGAAACACCATAGAACAGAAATGACGGAAAGGACGAATCTGGAAACAAAATTGAAATGATGCGGAGGAGAGAAACACGGGGCAGCGCGAAGCAGAGAGTACGAAACAGAGAGGACAACACGTTACACAGTTCTTCACTTCTGCCTGCATTTTGGATGTTGCATTTTGTGTTTCTTACCCTGCGATGTGTTGTGGAGTTTTGTTTTCCTTGATGCATTTTATTTTATTTTATTTTTTAATATTGAAAACTCAAAATGAAGTCGTTTTGAGGTACGTTTTAATAAAAAAAAAAGTGCATTTTAACCGCCAGTTTATGGAAACCGTCAATTTGCTGATTTTAGCAGTCCAAAGTGGCTTTCACTGACCCAATGACGAAGGTGATCCAACAAGTGAACCAAACCGATAACTGGTCTGGTTTCCGGTTCAACCCGTCCGACACGATTTTTACAACTATGGTTAGAGGTAATGCGTTCTCCTATTCTTGCGTTTTTTTTGGTAATATATTCTTGCGTCCTTATGTGAATGTAGATGTTGTAAGTGATTTGAAGTTGTTTTGTAACCTATTTATAATACACTGTTAATGGTGGTGTTATTGTTAAAAAAAGGTAGTATATTACAGACGGCTTAACCTTCGGTAGGATTTTCTCAAAATTTGAAATCTTATCGAAGGCTTGGCCTGAGTGTTATTACCGACGACTTATTTGTGGGTATTTTAATTGTTAGCTTATGCTTACCCAAAAATTATTCACGGCTTAGCCGAGGGTAATACAATGGGCAGCTTTAGGCCGCCGATTAAGTTTACCGAGAAACAATTTATCGAGGGTACCGTGGTCGTCAGTAAGACCTCAATAATATACATTTACCCATGACATTATTCCAGTTACAGAGGGCTTTTGTCCCTACGAATTACACATTTTCTTGTAGTGTATTCCAAGTTAGTGAAACGTAGTGTGGTGTAGATACAACAATAACAAGGACTCAAATAAACTCTAGCACCATAATTTTTTCAATGTATTGTCTGCTTCCCAAAGTAGCTTTTGAGCTCTATATATAGCAAAAATATTTTCTCCTTCTATCGTTGATATAATTTCGTCTAGAATCTTTGCATAATCCATTGGATAAGATTTGTACCATATATATCTCCAATAGAAATATAAGATTTGGTTTGTTTAAAATTCAAATTTAAATCACATTTTAATTTGATTTGATCTTTACAACTATTCAACAAGTCATATAATCTTATTTCTAAATAAAAGCAATAAAATCTAATTGAATCATCAATATAAAAATTGCCTAAAAACACATCAATATGGCCTTTTGAGCAAGACCCAGATGTGGAACCCACATGACGTGACATTGTTTCCAACTTGTGTCCATTCTGCAGAAGAGAATCATCTTGAAGTAGCTGAGTAAACTTGAACACTTCTCCATGTTATTGTTTTGCAAAATACAATACAAAAGGAACAACAATATGAAGTTTTAGATTATTTCATCGAGATAAAGGTCATTTGGGATGAGCTAGAAAATTATCGTCCAATTCCGTATTGCAAATGCTCAATTCAGTGCAGTTGCAATGTCATTACTTCTTTGCAAGTTTATCGAGATCAAGATTATGTCATCCATTTTCATAAGGGTCTTAATGAGAAATTCAATTCCACTAATTCTTAAATAATGCTGATGATTCCTTTACCAAGCATTGACACAGTTTTCTAATTGGATATTCAAAAAGAATGAGAACTCTCTTCCTCTGATTGATCTCCCTTCTCTTGATGCATCTGACGAATCTTCCACCTTTGCATCCTTCTTGGCTAATACTTTTTAAGTTAAGCCTAAATCTAAATGGTCAAGTCCCCCTCGAGGAACTAATCGAGTTTGTACTCATTGTGGAAGGACAAATCACACGGTTGACACATGTTTTGTGAAGCATGGCTATCCTTCAGGATTCAAGAAAAAAGGCAAGGTCTCTCAATCAAATGGTTATGATGATTCCATGGGCAAAAAAGACACATCTGGTTCAGGGTCTTCAAGCTCCAAGTATTTTGGTTTTACTCAAGAACAGGATTACAATATCCTTGCCTTGTTACAACAATCTCAAAGTAATTCCAACCATAAATCCAATGTTGTCTCTAGTACCCCTTTTTCATTAACCTCCAAGTCATTTCCACCTGACTGTAAGCACCATAATTTTTGGATCTTGGACATTGGTACCACTGATCACAGTACCTTCACTCTCACTTCTTTTTTTGTCCTTTTACACCATTGAACCAATTTCAGTGTCATAAATTAGTGGTACAACTGTAATCACCCATATCTTTGGCTCTATGACTATTTTTTCGACCCTTACATTGCATCGTGTTTCATTTTAATCTTATTTCCATTTTGAAATTTGCATTGTCTAATACTAGGTCTGGCGCATTTATTTGTAATTCTGTTTCTAATGCCAATTCAACTATATTGAACTATAGGCTAAGTCACACCTCTAATATTGTCTTGCATGCCATTTCCATGTTTTTTCCCTTTGTATCTACTAAGAATACTTGGTATCCTTGTGACTTTTTCCATTATGTTAAACAAAAGAAATTGTCTTTTCCTTGAAGTACTTTTATTTCCCATGCTCTTTTTTATTTATTACAAGGTGACCTTTGGGTCCCCTTTTCAACTGTATCTCTCTTAGGACACAAATAATTTCTCACTTTAGTAGATGATTTTAGTAGGTATATTGGATAATTTTCCTAAAAACCAAAGATGAAACTAGAACCAACATCATTAACTTTATCTCTTACATAGAAAACCAATTTCACACCACTTTAAAATGTTTCAGAACTGTTAATGGTTCTGAATTTTCAATAGACTCCTTTTCTCATATAGTTGTATTATTTACCAAAGCTCATGTGTTGAGACTGTAACGCCCTGTATAATATATGTCTATAATCATAAGTGCCTATTGACATAATTTACATACTCGACCATTTATAAAACATAAAAGACAACCTATGGTACAAGATATGGAAAGTGACAAAAAAAATAAAAACTAAGATCTAAGTACAATATCCTTTGTTGTACGAGATACACAATACACAACGGTATAAACTTAATTTAGGCTTCATATGAAACACCCAAGCATAGATCTACTTGCAAACTAAACCTGCAATAATACCAGAAAAGTAACAACAATAATGGGGTGAGATAATAATCTCAGTGAGTTCCCCTATCTTATGGGTTCACTCGGCTCTACAAGGTTCTAACTAATTCTTTCTCAAGTCAAAAGGGAAAGGGATAAGACTTGAGTTCACACAGTTCGCAATGTATGGAAACATGTCTCTTAAGTTCATCAACTCAAACAATCACTAATAGAAAACCTTACCAAGGTATCCCCTTTTCCTGTCCTCTCCTATGTCTAAGAGTTCAGCACGGGTCATGGATCCTTGTAAACTTTGACATACAAAATAGATTCGGATCCAAGGGAAACATAGTCCAGATGAATCGTCACTTCCCATTGACCGTACCCCATCACAAATCTCTTTACTCGTAGGATCCATTTGTACTACACAGGGGAATCAAACCTGTCAAAGTAATAGTGCGTACATTACAGAGGAGTTCTCTATATAAGCCTCAACTCTTGGAACGACACTTCTCAAGGGATTGTTTCCGACTACGTGATAAAGCATAACATAATGTCGAATGTATTCAGATCATAAGGGACATATGATCGACCTTATGAATTGTCACTTCTCATGGGCCTTCCCCCATCACAAGTCTCTTTACCCATAGGCTCCATTAGCTTATTTACTCACTAAGGATAGCGTGATTGTATTCGATAATCATAAGGCATCACATCTGCCTTAACCATAAACAAAACAAACCATATGTTGTACCCCAAATTTTACCCTTAGATTCTTTAATCTTTAGCGTATCATTTTAAGTCGGTCTCCATTTTTTTCAGCAAGACATTTCATTGATCATGCATTTTCATTTTTCATGTCAATTCCTGATCATATTTATTTATATTTACTTGAATATTTATTTTGAATTATTTAAAATTAATTCAGTCTATTTTCTTATTTAGTCCCTTTTATATTAGTTTATTTTCAAGTAGAGTTTTATCTTTTAATTTAATTTTAATTTAGCCTTTTATTTTAGTTTATTTTGTAATCATATTAATATTTGTTTTACTTTTAATTTAACTAGTTTAACTTTATGGTTTTTCTTTTGCCACACAACTTGCCAAACACACCCAAAGATCCTGTAATTTCAACTTTCCGCTGCAAGATCTGAAACCGTACATATAGCCTATCCCAAAATCCTGGAAAGTTGTAAACCGTACAAGTCGTTGCCTCACCAAAACCCAGCTACACGACCACCTATGCTAACCGTACCAACATACAAACCAAAATCCACCGGTCTTTCACAAAACCCTGCGTGTAACCGTAATACACTAACCATGCAAAGAAGCTTCCGTCTGCTAATCCAAAAGTTGAGCAAAACTGTACGTCCAAAGCCACAATTCCCGGTTACGCATGCGACTCTCACAACACCATAGCAACACGCATCAGTATATCTCTCAACACTTTCCATCAAAACCTCAAAAAAAAAAAACCCTTAAGAAGTAGCAGCAACTGGTTCCTTCCTGGACAACCACCATGGTGTAAAAAAAAAAACTCAGAAAAACTCTTCCTCCTTCCATCATTAATGAAACAATCGCCCTCCTAATTCCATTTTCGTGCGCACGACTTCTCTACCATCATCTTTTCGTAACCTCTATGAACTCTCCTCTCCAACGTTTCCAAACAGTGAGCGTTTCGAACCAACGGTAGTATCGCCCAGGCTAGCATCTCCGTCGCAGTTTTGCTAACGACAAAGCTCTTCATTGCCGCAAAAGCTATTACTGCCGGAGTGATTCTCGCCACTACGTTGCATCCTTTTCCTCTCACCACAACTTTGAGCTCCAACAACAACGTCCGTCCATCGCAGCAGCTGCCGCTTTTCTTCAGTTTGGTAACGTTTTCACTTTCATCGTCACACTTATGTTTGAGTAAGGAAGTATTTTATTTGTTTCTATTGTTTGTGCATGATAGTTTGACAATGTTAATGGCAACTACGTGTGTCCGTGCGAAGTTTGTGAGTGTTGTAGCTGTTTTGTACTGAGCATTGTTTATATGTATCTATGGTGTTGTTGTTACTTGTTCATGTTGCTCACTTCAGCTGGTATGACGTCTTGTTTTGTGGTGCGTATTTTGCTTACAGTTTATGGTGGTGATGCATAACTTTGTTGTTTTTGATTCCAGTTGCTGTCATGTATGTGTTATACTTTATTCTTTTAATATATATATTTTCTTGTTATATCCATACTTTTGTTTCAAATAATACATCTCTGTCCCTTTTTTTTCCAGTATTTCCTTGCATGTTCCTGTTGTCTGAAATAAATGCATGACTTGATTATTAATTTAATAAAGAAGTGGCCTTTGAATATGTGGTTAAGGAAAAGAAAAATTCTGCATCGTTAATCATTATGTGGAACCCTTTTGTAAAAAAGGGTCAATAAAAAAGAAAAACCAACCCGTTCGGCTAAGCCGTTTGGGCCACTGTCTAGTTTTAATATTATGTTTTCTTTTCACTAAATAGATTTTGTGAGATGATGGGCTTCATGGACCCATATGATTCTCACTCACTTTTTTCTATTCGCAAGTCCATACACAACGCCACACCCTTACATCTCCTTTCTTTGTCTTTTATTTAATTTCTTTTATTTGCTCTATTTTTATTAAAAAGATTTTAATATTTTGTTTTAGATTTGATAAAGTTTTTTGGCAAATATTTGATTTTTGATTCTCATTGTCTTTATTTTTGGTCTATGATATTAAAAAGCCACGATTTCTATTGATTTACTTTACTAAAAAATCGTGATGACTATCAGGCCGTTTTTTGTTTATTTTATTGGTCAATGAAAATCTAATTAAAAATGTATTCGATTTATTGATCTAAAATCCTTATTTAGATGAGACCGGCTTTATTTTCACTTGGAGCCCCTTTTCTTTATTTTTTGGGCCGATGATATTGCAAAATCACGACTTTTTATCGATTTATTTCAAATCACTAAGTCGTGATATATATGAGGCAACTTCTTTTATTTTATCGGTTAATGAAAGTCGAATATCATGGATTATCGTTTTCACGATTAAATCAAGATTAAGATGAGATCGAACTTATTTTCACTTCCCGTCGCATTTATATTCATCTTCATTTTTTGGCCGATGAAGTCTTTCTATTCACGAACGTTGTTAGCGAAGCGAGGAACCTTTATTATTTCAAATCTGTAGTGAGTGATCATCGAGATTTCTTTCTATACTTTGAGATCGTGATAGGTTACCTTCGACTAATCAACGAGAGTTTGTGATTAAGACGGGGTCTTTACCTTTTCTTTTCGTGTGGCGCAATTTCATTGGAGAATGATCTTCTATATCATTTCTCTATCGTGTCTTAACACAAAGATCAAATTGTGCATCCTCCTATAGTATGGTCTTCCTCATAGACCATACTACGACGGATCAACACTACATTGGACCCGATTCATCGATCCAATAAATTAATCAACAATCATTAAATTTACTTTCAATCAATATATATATATATATATATATATATATATATATATATATATATATATATATATATATATATATATATATATCTTGATTTATTCTTTATGTCGATTATTATCCGTGTTAATATTATCATTGTTCATATTTATATCTTGTGTATATTGTTCATTTTATTTGTTCATTTAAAACACACTAATAAATATCGAAACCCTAAAAAACTCAATTGACCGGACTGTGATTACTATTATGTTTTGGACTGAGGACTTAGATTTAGGACTTTTACCCTATGCTCTTGGAGTGGAGGTTTTGATCTTGGTTTGTCAATGGCTCACCAGCATGCACTCTCTTTTGGGTTAGATCTTTCTATCTCTTGCTCATTTACATTGATGCACTTTTTATGTTTGTATGTATATATGTTTGCCTGACATTGCATTTTAGCATGTTAAGCATGATACTATGTATTTACCATCATTCTTTGATTTATTATCATTTGATTTTGATGTTTTGATTATTACCATAGTTATATTACTTTGTTCATACTATCTTGATTATACTTTTATTCATATTCATACTGTATATATCATATTCATACTGTATATATCATATTCATGCTTGATTCTTGACCCTCCTTCCAAAGAAAAGTTCCTACTTTGACTCCTAAGTCCATAAACTATTCCCATTTCATCCTTGGCCTCATAAGGGCCATTTCCCTCATAGTTTAGTAATAGGATGGAGTTATCATGAACTCCATGTGATTCTCACTATCATGAGAACTCACTTTACCTTTTACTCAGACTTACAGAGTTATCATGAACTCTGTGTGATTCTCACTATCATGAGAATTCACTTCCTCCCTTCATAACGTAGACTTAGAGAGTTATCGTGGACTCTATGTGAGCTTATGCTCATTCCCTTTGGAACGTTGGCCATAGTCAATGTTTCCTTTTTTTTCACCCTTAGTTAGGTGAACTACGGTTGCTCTGATTCTTTAGTCAGATACGTAGGCACAAGATGCGACGTCTTGGCGAGCAAACTTTGTACATACCCTTAGGTCTTTACCTTAGTACAGATTCTCCTTTAGCATCAAACATAACATAACACAAATTAAAACAAGAGGTTCCTGTAGAGTACTACAGATACTTAGGGTGCTAATACCTTCCCTTTGTATAACCAACCCCCGAACCTTAGATCTCCCCCCTTTAGGTGTTTCGAACGATCTTGAACCTTTCCTTTGGATAAATCAAAGTCGGTTGTAAAAGAAATATGATGCAAGTTAATTAATAGCTTGTTATCCGATTTTCACCGCAACAGAAATGGCGACTTCACTGGGGACTCTTATTTTTTAGGGTTAAGCCTACCTTGTTTTTTGCTTGTGTTATTTATGTCTTGCTTGTTTACTTGTATACATCTGTGATATCTGTATATCTGTATATATTTGTATATATCTCTGTTTGTACTGGATTTTCTGTGTGCAGGGTGGCTACTATTGAGTGGTGAGATAGGTCTTAACCCGGACTTGAGAGCACATATGATAGGATCGTGATGTAATCAATAGTCGGTTGTTGGCAGTAGTACCAACAACTTATGTCATATGATGACCACACTCAGATGAGGCCCTTTGGGATTGTTGATGTCTGATGTGAGCTGTCGCATTTATATTACTTTTTCAAATGGGAGCCAGGGATTCTGAGGACCGTAGTTACCTTTACCCCACTTGGCCTCTTAGGATGTAGTGTGGTGACTATGAGGGAGCCAGTCCCGAGTAGTTGTCACGCGATACTACACTCAGACGAGTCTATCTTGAGAATATTATTAACCCGTGTAAGTATTTACATGGGCCGATAATATCCAAAGGATTTACGTAGACTCTGGGAACTTTTTAGAACCTTGTTCTGCAGATGAAAACCCATAGTACATACCTTTTGGGACGGGTAGACTATGGCTCCATGCTTGTGATATTCAAACTTAGGTCCTCTCTTGTTTGTGTGTGCATATCTGTGGATATCTGTATATGTGTGTTTGTGCATACGTTCATCCATGCATGAGACCCCTAAATCTAGGGCTTGTGTGCTGTTGTGCGTACATATATCTATGTTTTGTGTGCCCGTGTTTGTGCATTGCATACATCTCATCGCATCCATTGATGGTTTCAAAGAACTCAGAAGTTCTTTTCTTTGCGAAGATCCTTAGAGATCATAGATTTTTAAAACAAAACTCTTTAGTTTCCAAAATGTTCGCAGTTGGCCTTTGAGTTCCTTGAAACCATTTGGCTTGCATTAGCATTGCATTCTCATTGCACGTCATTTGCATTTCTCATCCTTGAGTCTTGTCCGTCCTTTGTCTGTAACTCAGGCGGCTTCCTAAAGCCATCATTGGACTTGAAGTAGCTTTTGAAATTGTCTTTTTCAGACTCGTCCGTTGTGACCACCATGCTGGGGCACAGAGGCATTCAGCTGAAGACTTAGGGTACTCAGGAGCCAGGTTCAGACTTTGTTTGACTCTGATATGTCCTCATTCACGCCTCAAGGCATCCAAATCAGCAAACCTTCGCCTAATCAGGCAGGTTCATCAGACTCTGAGGGGGAAGAATTTTCTGAGAGTATGTGTGAAGATGATTCTCAAGCGGATCTCGACAATCAACTCTGAAGATGACTATCTCAGCTTGGCAGATTAAGAAGGAAATTTAAATTCCCTAAAGCTGGCAATCATTTGGCTGTTTAGCATTTTGTTGTATTTTCTTTTCATGTTTGAATTATATCTGCTTATAAGCATTGTTGTACTTTCAAATTGGCAAGATTAATGAAATGTTTGTGCATATTTTGATTAAGTCCATTCGTTTCACTCATTTACTTCTGTGTTCATAAAAAAAACAACAAAACAAAAAAACAGACAAATTTTTTTCCCATATCAATCCTTTTGTTCAAGCAAAGATTGGGGAGGATGACGAAAATATTATCCATAATTGTTGTGGTATGCTTTCAATTAAACCTCGCCGAGGGTGTAAGGCATTGTTTCAATTCCCAAACACTGGAGAAATAAGGAAGATAATCCCTCGTTAACCCTTCGAGCCTAGAAGTATGAGTTTTCTATCTTTATACAAAAAACCCTTAAAATCTCAACCTTGGGCAGGGTAGTTCTCAGTTTAACTTGGTTACGCATTCGAACGCAAGCGCTTCATGCAAGACACTAGTCAGCTCTCTCAAATCAAATGAGTTAGCGTTGTACAAGTTGTTCATCCAAGCAACAATAAGGAAGGATAGCTGAAAAATCCTTAATCAAAGGATGAGCCGAGTCCCTTTCAAGGCAAAAGCCAAGAAAGATGGGAAGCTCAGAACTTTGCCTTATACAAAACCAACTTGTACAACAGCAAAAAAAAAAAAAAAAGGAGTTTCAAAGCAACAATCAAGCAAAAAGGAGGTCCTAACCGCAAACAAAGAGAGGTATCGTGACCTTAATCGAATCAAAAGAAGAGGTATCATGACCTCAACCAGCAAAGACAAGGAGAAGTCTCAAAGTCTCAAAGATTAACCAAATTCTGCAAGGGAGTATTGACTATCCAAGGTGTCTAAATCATCATCAACGATCATCAGCTCGTTCCTAGTCTGTAGGAACCTGAATGTATAGCATAAGTTAACTGAGCTTAGGATTGGAGTTCATCACGAAGATGGGGTGGGTACCAAATAAACTTTGAGCCTTTATCTTCGTTTCATAAAACCGTGAACCAAGCCACGTTACAACCCTTAAAAGACCTAATTGAGGTAAGGTTGTTTTGAAAGCATACTACAACAAGGTTGATTAACCTGACTCCTAATGATCTTTGCTAGTTGTGTGTGTTGATCACTTCATCTATCATTCTGTAAATGACCAGATCCACTTTGTTTTTGATTACTTAATCATTCCACTCTGCGTGTTTCATCAATAAAACTTGATTTCAAAAGCTTGCATGAATTTTTGCACTGAAATTGCCAATTTTAAATGAACAATACTTGTTTGTGAAATGATTCAACATCAAAGGAATCCCGATAAATGCGGTCAGCTAAGGAACTTGACTTGATAAAGGAAGATCAGTCAAGGGGCAACCAAACAGAATGTTCTGCCAATCCACCATCTCAATAGTCAAGAATCATGGGCATAACTCCCCAAAGTTCAGCATATTGGGGCAAGCCTTCTTGAGGTCATCTTATCACAAGTTTGGATTCCAATGACCCACCAACAGGGGCAAATTTGTTCCCCAGTTATTTCTACCACAGTTTAAAGGACTTTGTATTGCGAATGCAGTTGAACTGGTGCAGTTATGTCAAGACTCATGGATCTTTTCAAGAGTTTGAAGATATTGAAGCATTTGGTATGCCAATTCTTCTGTAAAATCCTTTGATGACTTATCCTCACAAGACCCGTTAATCAGAAGCAGTCAAGTCGGGATTCAGCGAACCTCTAAAAAACAACTAGTCTGGGGCATCTCCTTCATAGATCAACCTAACAGGGGCAAGTTTGTTCCCCAGTTGTCAACAACCAGAGTGGATAATTAACTCAAGGACTTTATTGTGCAGACACTGTTAATCTTGGGCTCTATACACTTCGTGATGAGTATAAACTATCAGACAGCCTCCTCTTAGGCTTTGTATAAGGATTCTCCCATGCAGAGTCAATCAGTCAACAGATAGCCTCCTCTTAGGCTTTGTATAATGATTTCCCCAAGTGAAATCCAGCCTCCTCTTAGGCTTTGTATAATGGTTCTCCCTAGCGGAACCCAATCAATCTCTCAGCTTCAACCTGGGGTTTCGATCAAGACACATAACTAGTTCACGGGCTCTGTCGTACAAAGCAGTCAATCAGGAGCAGTTATGTCGAGATTCGGTAAATCTCTCCAAGAGTTTGAAGATATTGAAACACCTTGTATGCCAATTCTTCTATAAAATCCTCTTGATGTATTCTTCTGACAGACCATGTACCCTGGGGCAGATGAGTTATGCAGAACTACTCAGCTTTTGTGGCGTCTCTGCCAGCTCCCAGTAAGTTGTCTCTTCAACTAATCTTGGCACTTCCCAACGGATCTCTTCTCTCCAATGAAGAAATTAAACTCATAATGACAATCCTAGTGAAGTCAAGATGCTATATCAAATGGAGTACTCTTTCCCCCAGAGAAGGACATAACCTTGAAGTAAAGCTACTTCACCCCCAGTGATGGTCCAACCTTTTAAGTTTGGCTGGGTATCCTCGTCGAGATGTTTATTTCATCTCCAGTTTCGCTTCTTGTCTGTTTTGTCAGCATAAGCATGGCATAAGCATTCATATGCATAACATCTTATCATTTTTACTACATGTTTCTGGTGTTTACCTGTGTTGTTCACTTTGGCGTTTATCTCCCCAAGTGACTGGGTTTGTCTTTTCTCTCCAATAGAGGTGTCAGCCCTAGGCATAAAGTGCCCATCCTTCTGAATTCCCCACAGAGTTTTATCCTCGTGGATGATGGTTGCTTCAGTTATCTTTTTCCACATTCGGATAAGATAAGTCCCCAGTTGAGTTCATTCCTCAATTGGAGTCTTGTTTGACCGTTTCTTTCTAGCTTGCTCCTAGAATGAACCTTGGTCCCTGGCAGGTGTGGTTTCTGAACCCACTTTCAAGTGCATTTATTTTGCATTGTGTCTCACAGGAAGAATCTTTTACAGATCCCCATTGAAGACATGTTTATTTTCTCCAACAGTATTGTAATACCAATATCTTTTTGGAAGTTATGCCCAACAACAAGTATCATTCTCTTGGAGAAGCTTGTTCTTTCATGGCAATAAGTGTCCGTCTCTTATGAAAAACTTATCTATCTCTGGTTTTATTCAACCTCTTTGCAACCATAATGGGTATTCCCCAAGAAGTCTAACCTTAAGTCTAGACATCGTTGGCATCTTTCCTGTTGTAAAATGTTCTTGTTTGAATCGTGTCAAGCTTGAACCCAAAGTCCAATTATCGTTGGCACCGTCTTTGGTTTGAATCGAGTCACCTTAGGCTTTTAAGATCTTGTTCTTGTTTGAATCGTGTCAAACCTGAACCGAGTCCTTGTTCGAATCGTGTCGGACATTGTCTCTTATTTTAAGATCTTGTTCTTGTTTGAATCGTGTCAAACCTGAACCGAGTCCTTGTTCGAATCGTGTCGAACTTTGTCTCTTGTTTTAAGATCTTGTTCTTATTTGAATCGTGTCAAACCTGAACCGAGACCTTGTTCGAATCGTGTCGGACATTGTCTCTTATTTTAAGATCTTGTTCTTGTTTGAATCGTGTCAAACCTGAACCGAGTCCTTGTTCGAATCGTGTCGGACATTGTCTCTTGTTTTAAGATCTTGTTCTTGTTTAAATCGTGTTAAACCTGAACCGAGTCCTTGTTCGAATCATGTCGGATATTGTCTCTTGTTTTAAGATCTTGTTCTTGTTTGAATCGTGTCAAACCTGAACCGAGTCCTTGTTCGAATCGTGTCGGGCATTGTCTCTTGTTTTAAGATCTTGTTCTTGTTTGAATCGTGTCAAACCTGAACCGAGTCCTTGTTTGAATCGTGTCGGACATTGTCTCTTGTTTTAAGATCTTGTTCTTGTTTGAATTGTGTCAAACCTGAACCGAGTCCTTGTTCGAATCGTGTCGAACATTGTCTCTTGTCTTAAGATCCCGTTCCTGTTTGAATCATGTCAAACTTGAACCTAAAGTCCAATTATCATTGGCACCGTCTTTGGTTTGAATCGAGTCACCTTAGGCTTTTAAGATCTTGTTCTTGTTTGAATCGTGTCAAACCTGAACTGAGTCCTTGTTCGAATCGTGTCGGACATTGTCTCTTGTTTTAAGATCTTGTTCTTGTTTGAATCGTGTCAAACCTGAACCGAGTCCTTGTTCGAATCGTGTCGAACATTGTCTCTTGTCTTAAGATCCCGTTCCTGTTTGAATCGTGTCAAACTTGAACCCAAAGTCCAATTATCGTTGGCACCGTCTTTGGTTTGAATCGAGTCACCTTAGGCTTTTATTTCAGTTTGTTCCTGCTTGAATCGTGTCAAGCTTGAACCTAAAGTCCAGTCATCACTGGCATCCTTCATAAACCAAATCATATTGTTATTTCAACCAACTTTGGTGCCCATTGGTTCATTAACCTTATCCTCAGGTAAAGGTCCAGTCACCTTTCATCATCTGACGTAGAGTTTACCTCTGTCTTTTCTGGTTTTTCTTGAAGATCCCGTTTGAACTCTTCAGTATAAGAAATCCCTAAAAAACCTTTGTAGGATGTCTATCCTTTTATTTCAAACTGATCCCCTGTGGTGATCATGTCTTCTTTCTGGTTTCATGCCCAGTAAGAATGTGTCTTTTCCCCAGTATCGTCCGGTTACTTTTGAACTGCGTCGTATACCTCCCTGGATCTTTCCCCAGTGGAGAACACCTCTTTGGTGTTCTATCTCCAGTAAGAACTTGTAGGGTTTCCCCTCAATTTTTCTATCCCCAGTGTTTCCTTAGAGTCTTCCCAGTGAGTCTCTTTTGTTGGTTAGCTTGTATCCCCAGTGAGTTTACCTCGTGGATACTAACCTTCATCCTTCCCCGGTGTTATCCACCTGTGTGTGTTTGCTTTCGTTGTTGATTGCATTTTACACCATCATGGCATCATACCATCATACTAGAAGTTCATGGCACGTCCGCATCCTAGACTAGTTTGGTTCATATCATTGCATACCAGCGTATCTAAGGGCAAAATTTTCGGTTATCTATATTTAAATATCTTACACCATCTTTCCATATCCCTTGTCATCCGGTGAAGATATTTAAATAGAGGCAACTGTTGTACCCCAAATTTTATCCTTAGATTCTTTAATCTTTTGCGTATCATTTTAAGTCGGTCTCCATTTTTTTCAGCAAGACATTTCATTGATCATGCATTTTCATTTTTCATGTCAATTCCTGATCATATTTATTTATATTTACTTGAATATTTATTTTGAATTATTTAAAATTAATTCAGTCTATTTTCATATTTAGTCCCTTTTATATTAGTTTATTTTCAAGTAGAGTTTTATCTTTTAATTTAATTTTAATTTAGCCTTTTATTTTAGTTTATTTTGTAATTAGATTAATACTTGTTTTACTTTTAATTTAACTAGTTTAACTTTGTGGTTTTTCTTTTGCCACACAACTTGCCAAACACACCCAAAGATCCTGTAATTTCAACTTTCCGCTGCAAGATCTGAAACCGTACATATAGCCTATCACAAAATCCTGGAAAGTTGTAAACCGTACAAGCCGTTGCCTCACCAAAACCCAGCTACACGACCACCTATGCTAACCGTACCAACATACAAACCAAAATCCACCAGTCTTTCACAAAACCCTGCGTGTAACCGTAATACACTAACCATGCAAAGAAGCTTCCGTCTGCTAATGCAAAAGTTGAGCAAAATCGTACGTCCAAAGCCACAATTCCCGGTTACGCATGGGACTCTCACAACACCATAGCAACACGCATCAGTATATCTCTCAACACTTTCCATCAAAACCTAAAAAAAAAAACCCTTAAGAAGTAGCAGCAACTGGTTCCTTCCTAGACAAACACCATGGTGTAAATAAAAACTCAAAAAAACTCTTCCTCCTTCCATCATTAATGAAACAATCGCCCTTCTCCTTCCATTTTCGTGCGCACGACTTCTCCACCATCATCTTTTCGTAATCTTTATGAACTCTCCTCTCCAACGTTTCCAAACAGTGAGCGTTTCGAACCAACGGTAGTATCGCCCAGGCTAGCATCTCCGTCGCGGTTTTGCTAACGACAAACCTCTTCGTTGCCGCAAAAACTGTTACTGCCGGAGTGATTCTCGCCACTACGTTGCATCCTTTTCCTCTCACCACAACTTTGAGCTCCAGCAACAACGTCTGTCCATCGCAGCAGCTGCCACTTTTCTTCGGTTTGGTAACGTTTTCACTTTCATCGTCACACTTATGTTTGAGTAAGGAAGTATTTTATTTGTTTCTATCGTTTGTGCATGATAGTTTGACAGTGTTAATGGCAACTACGCGTGTCCGTGCGAAGTTTGTGAGTGTTGTAGCTGTTTTGTACTGAGCATCGTTTATATGTATCTATGGTGTTGTTGTTACTTGTTCATGTTGCTCACTTCAGCTGGTATGACGTCTTGTTTTGTGGTGCGTATTTTGCTTACAGTTTATGGTGGTGATGCATAACTTTGTTGTTTTTGATTCCAGTTGCTGTCATGTATGTGTTATACTTTGTTCTTTTAATATATATATTTTCCTGTTATATCCATACTTTTGTTTCAAATAATACATCTCTGTCCCTTTTTTTTTTTCAGTATTTCCTTGCATGTTCCTGTTGTCTGAAATAAATGCATGACTTGATTATTAATTTAATAAAGAAGTGGCCTTTGAATATGTGGTTAAGGAAAAGAAAAATTCTGCATCGTTAATCATTATGTGGAACCCTTTTGTAAAAAAGGGTCAATAAAAAAGAAAAACCAACCCGTTCAGCTGAGCCGTTTGGGCCACTGTCTAGTTTTAATATTATGTTTTCTTTTCACTAAATAGATTTTGTGAGATGATGGGCTTCATGGACCCATATGATTCTCAGTCACTTTTTTTCTATTCGCAAGTCCATACACAGCGCCACACCCTCACATCTCCTTTCTTTGTCTTTTATTTAGTTTCTTTTATTTGCTCTATTTTAATTAAAAAGATTTTAATATTTTGTTTTAGATTTGATAAAGTTTTTTGGCAAATATTTGATTTTTGATTCTCATTGTCTTTATTTTTGGCCTATGATATTAAAAAGCCACGATTTTTATTGATTTACTTTACTAAAAAATCGGGATGACTATGAGGCCGTTTTTTGTTTATTTTATTGGTCAATGAAAATCTAATTAAAAAGGTATTCGATTTATCGATCTAAAATCCTTATTTAGATGAGACCGGATTTATTTTCACTTGGAGCCCCTTTTCTTTATTTTTTGGGCCAATGATATTGCAAAATCACGACTTTTTATCGATTTATTTCAAATCACTAAGTCGTGATATATATGAGGCAACTTCTTTTATTTTATCGGTCAATGAAAGTCGAATATCATGGATTATCGTTTTCACGATTAAATCATGATTAAGACGAGATCGACCTTATTTTCACTTCCCGTCGCATTTATATTCATCTTCATTTTTTGGCCGATGAAGTCTTTCTATTCACGAACGTTGTTAGCGAAGCGACGAACCTTTATTATTTCAAATCTCTAGTGAGTGGTGATTGACATTTTTTTCTATACTTTGAGATCGTGATAGGTTACCTTCGACTAATCAACGAGAGTTTGTGATTAAGACGAGGTCTTTACCTTTTCTTTTCGTGTGACACGATTTCATTGGAGAATGATCTTCTATATCATTTCTCTATCGTGTCTTAACACAAAGATCAAATTGTGCATCCTCCTATAGTATGGTCTTCCTCATAGACCATACTACGACGGATCAGCACTACATTGGACCCGATTCATCGATCCAATAAATTAATCAACAATCATTAAATTTACTTTCAGTCTATATATATATATATATATATATATATATATATATATATATATATATATATATATATATATATCTTAATTTATTCTTTATGTCGATTATTATCCTGGTTAATATTATCATTGTTCATATTTATATCTTGTGTATATTGTTCATTTAAAACACACTAATAAATATCGAAACCCTAAAAAACTCAATTGACCGGACTGTGATTACTATTATGTTTTGGACTGAGGACTTAGATTTAGGACTTTTACCCTATGCTCTTGGAGTGGAGGTTTTGATCTTGGTTTGTCAGTGGCTCACCAGCATGCACTCTCTTTTGGGTTAGATCTTTCTATCTCTTGCTCATTTACATTGATGCACTTTTTATGTCTGCATGTATATATGTTTGCCTGACATTGCATTTTAGCATGTTAAGCATGATACTATGTATTTACCATCATTCTTTGATTTATTATCATTTGATTTTGATGTTTTGATTATTACCATGGTTATATTACTTTGTTCATACTATCTTGATTATACTTTTGTTCATATTCATACTGTATATATCATGTTCATGCTTGATTCTTGACCCTCCTTCCAAAGGAAAGTTCCTACTTTGACTCCTAAGTCCATAAACTATTCCCATTTCATCCTTGGCCTCATAAGAGCCGTTTCCCTCATAGTTTAGTAATAGGATGGAGTTATCATAACTCCATGTGATTCTCACTATCATGAGAACTCACTTTACCTTTTACTCAGACTTACAGAGTTATCATGAACTCTGTGTGATTCTCACTATCATGAGAATTCACTTCCTCCCTTCATAACGTAGACTTAGAGAGTTATCGTGGACTCTACGTGAGCTTAAGCTCATTCCCTTTGGAACGTTGGCCATAGTAAATGTTTCCTTTTTTTCACCCTTAGTTAGGTGAACTATGGTTGCTCTGATTCTTTAGTCAGATACGTAGGCACAAGATGCGACGTCTTGGCGAGCAAACTTTGTACATACCCTTAGGTCTTTACCTTAGTACAGATTCTCCTTTAGCATCAAACATAACATAACACAAATTAAAACAAGAGATTCCTGTAGAGTACTACAGATACTTAGGGTGCTAATACCTTCCCTTTGTATAACCAACCCCCGAACCTTAGATCTCCCCCCTTTAGGTTTTTCTAACGATCTTGAACCTTTCCTTTGGATAAATCAAAGTCGATTGTAAAAGAAATATGATGCAAGTTAATTAATAGCTTGTTATCCGATTTTCACCGCAACACCATACATATTCCATACAAAGCTCTCTTCACAACTAGGAAACTACTTGCCAATGATACACACATAGGCATCATTGCACAAGCATTGTCATCCATGTTATTCATCATGTCATCGCACACTCAAAATACCCATGTATACATCATACATTAAACATAAGGTACATATAATAACACAATTTAGTCAAGCCTAATTAATGTAAATAAGACATAGAATCAACATAGATAGGCCTTTCGGAGCCAAGCCCCTCACCAAATAGGACATTTGGATCAAAGGTCTCTCACCAAATATCAAACCATTCACATGGTGGTCACCACAACACTAAGTGTTCTTCTTCACTTTTAACATATTATTCCACACTTATTTCAATTCAATACAATCCTATTAAACTATTGCATATTCTTCACTTATTCCACACTTATCACACAGAGCATTAGAATAGCTTTCCAACGCTTTCGTCCACGCTTCAATCTAATTTACGGTTCAAAAGTTATGAAGAGAACAAGAAATGGGAAAACATAAGTCTTCCATGGTCGATGTACGACAGGAGAGTGGGGCTGCTCGTTTTGAGTTCGCTGTGCAAGCTCCGGGCGAGGAAGAGGCAGAAACACTTTGCCTCGATGGCGGTTGTGCGAGCTCGGCAATATCATAAATATGACCTGCAGAATGAGTGCAGATCAAAGAGGTTTCCAACCCCATCACAACCCCAACTCACAACCAACATGCTATGAACAATTATCATCATATAATAGCACAATTAACATGATTAGGAATATTTTCATTCACTTCAACACAAGCCCTAACCCACAAATATTCTCATTGTCTTTCCTAATTCCTTACCCCAAGTTCCTAACTAATGGAACTAACCTTGAATAAGAAAATGAGATGAATTGATGATGAAACCTTGGCCTTGATGATGATTGAGAACTTCTTCTTCTTCTTCCCCTTTCTCTTCTCTTCTTTCTCTTACCAACTTTTTTTTTCTTCTTTTCCACCAAATCTCTCTCGCTCTCTCTCTCTCTCTTATCATCTTTCTCTCTCTTTCTTTCTCTCTCTCTCTCTCTCTCTCTCTCTCTCTCTCTCTTTCTCTCTCTCTCTCACTCTCTCTCTCTCTCTCTATATATATATATATATCTCCCTTTGATAATTTGTCATCTAATACCAACTGACCAAATATTAGAGTTACCAAAATATCCTCTCTTATACATATTAATATTGGTCTGTCTCTTTTATCAATAATTGATCTCTTCAGAGTCCACTAGTTACTCTATTGGTCCCAACTAATGACATTTAGAGGACTTAAGAGCTTCAAATATTCCAATTGACACAAGTTAGAGAGCATAGGAACTCAGTTGATCCCTACTGACACCCAATTGAGCATTTATGAAAAATATGGGGTATTACAGAAACTCCACAACAAAATGGTGTGATGGAGAGGAACATAAACACATCCTTAATATGGCTAGATCCATTTCTTTTTATACCACCATACCCATCACCATGTGGAATTTTAGCACTCAACCTGCTATTCACATCATAAATAGACTCCCTACTCACCTTCTCGTATATAAAATCCCATATGAAATTCTTTATAAAAAAAACACCCTCTATTATACATCTCAAAGTCTTTGGATGTTTATGTTAAGCATCTTTTCTTCAGGCTCATAAAACTAAATTTGATGCCAAAGCTTGAAAGGATATCTTTATTGGTCTTAAAGATAGATCTTAATGATACATAATAATATGACCTAACCTTTCACAAAATTTTACTTTAAAGACAATCATCTTTTTTGAAACACACTTTCATATTAAAACACCTACAAAGTCATATACTCTCCTCCTCCTAACCAACTTTTCTCCCACTCTCCTACAGCTTTAGACCATCATCCTGAAGTTTTGGTCAATCACCATGAACCTATACCTACTCACCCATCTGACCAAACCAATTATCCTTCCCACATATCTACAAACCTTGACCAAATCCCTATTCAACCTGAACCGGCCTTTCTTCTATCAGACCTCCACTACTACAAAACAGACCTGTCGTAACACCCATTTTACAACGGTATTCCTGTTAACCGTGGGAATAGTTATTTTTTGTGAGTTTTTTTTTGTATTTACTTAAGGACATTTCATAGCGGTTATAGGTACCAACCTTAGTGAAATGTACTTGGAGTGAAAGGGTTCAAATCCCAGCATCAACAATTTCACATTTATCATGACATAATGGGCTTGACCTTGTATATCACCATGATTTTTATAACCAACCATGATGTGAGTTGCAATCATTTCATTACGGTTCGTATTGTCAACCATGGTGAAAGGTGTTACTTATTTATATATAAGAGAAATTATCTCTCGCTTCAGTACATTACAATATTCTCTCTCAAAACAAAATCCTAAAATCTCTTTCACTCATCTCTCTCAAAATAAAACCCTAACATCTCTGTCACCCATCTCTCTCTCTCATGGAAACCCCAAACTTATGCAGCCAACTTATCTTCTTCAAAGGATACCTTTATTGTATCAAATATTAGAAAATGGCTACTTGATGGGTTCGTCTTCACTATAGTTAATGTTTCAAAATCTATTGATGTATTATTGTTTGTGTTTCAATATCTTATTTCATAATGTTTGAATTTTCTACTTGTTTTGATTTGTAGGTAGGGATGCTCATTTAAATAACGAGGACGAAGGTAAACTAAGCGTTACAAAAAGTTAGGGTTTATGGGGCATGTATGTTTGTGAAACATTCTATGAGTTGATATGTATGTTGTATTGTGTATGTTGTTTATGATTTGTTGTTGATGAATGTTGTTGTTAACGTTTGTTTAAAAGATGAGTTTATTATATCTTATGTGGTTTGAGTATATTTCTAATCCCTTATCGAATATATGAATTTTCACATTGCATTAAAAAATCATAATATGATAGATAAAGTTATATTAGAAAACAAGTACACTTTCAATTCTGGACAAGAATTCTTCAATCCGTTATTTGCATAATATTTTTTAATTCTTAAAACTTTATTTAATGATTGTAGTTCTTCAACCTCCCTTCTCTCCACCTCTCATTTTGTTTGCAAAGTAAATAATATTTTGCAAAATGAGCTAGAGGTAAGGGAATGGGCGGTTGAAGAACTAGGATCATTAAATAAAGTTCTAATTGTTAAAGAGAAAATTATGGTTAACGAGTTGAAGAACTCTTGTCTATCATTGAACGTGAACTTGTTCCTTTAATATAACTTAATGTGTCATATTATAATGTTCTAGATCAGATTGAAAGGTTATATGTTTAGGGAGCATTCGCGAAATAAGCATTCCACATAATTTATAATAAGCTCAACGTATATATCACAACAGTTGTTTATACCAACCGTTGTTAAATGTTATGCATTAAAGAATATCACAATAGTTGTTTAATGTAAACATTGTGGTAGGTAGCGCGTTACATAACTTATAATCACGGTCGCACGACCGTGATGGAAAGCATCATACATACAATCACACCTTACCTCACATCGGTTGGTCCGGCGTGGTGGTATCACTTTTCTGACCGTTGTGATAGGTGTTTTTTTGTAGTAGTGCTCCTATTTCTTCTTCATAAAACTCTAATAATGAATCATCTGCTTCATCTTCGCCTTTGAAAAATTCCACTAGACTAGTCAGAAAATTACATATTTTCAATACTTACATTGTAATTTTGTTTTACATACTAATCATGTCACACATAATCATATTACATATCCATTATCATCTATATTCTTTCTTATCAATATTGCACTTCTTCCTATCAGCCTTTTTGTTGTTCCATTTCAACTAACATTGAACTAAAAATGTATAAACAAGATCTTGGTTAGCTGATATTCTTCCTTGGTATTCAGATTGCAAGATCAGATGAAAGTATTATAAAGAACCAGAGAAAGTTCGCCTTATAATTACTTGAAGACACTAGTTACTTAGAACTTAAGCCATCTCTCATTCTTATTAATCCTACCACCAAACTCTCCAAACATGAGGGCACTCCCCTACACTTTCCTACTTCCTATTGAAGACACATTGGTGAACTTTTATTCCTCCCTCGCACAACGCTAAACATCTCTTTCGCTATGCAACATCTAAACCATTTTATCCGAAAACCATTGACCTCTCACTTCACATCAACAACCAACATTCTTAGGTACCTGAAATCCTCACAAAACAAAGGTATCTTCTATTCCAACACTGTTCCAATCAAGCTACATGATTTTGCAGACTCTGATTGGGCCAGATGTTCTGATTTAAGAAAATATATAATTGGATATTATGTATTCCTTGGCGCCTCTATCATATCATAAAAATCTAAAAATCACAACATTGTTTAAAGATCCTCAACTGAGACAGAATACTGAGTCCTTGCATCTCTTACAAGTGAATTACAATGGCTTCATAATCTTGTTTCGGATTTCTGCATATCCTTTCCTCGCCCTTCCTCCATCTATTGTGATAGCAAATCATCTATATACTCGGCACATAATCCAACTTTACATGAAAGAAACAAGCATATAGAAATATATTGTCATGCCATTCGAGAGAAAATTCAAAACAAGCTCATTCTTTTCCTACTAGTCAGCAACTCGAATAAGCTTGCAGATGTCTTCACCAAGCCTTTGCGTTAAGCACATTTCCTCACCAAGCATTTGCATCAAGCACATTTCCTTACCAACATGTTCAAGCTGGATCTATGCGACATTTATAGTATAACTTGAAGGAGAATGTTAGATATTACACTTATTTGATATACGAGTTTCATATTTTTTCTATTTTTGGATAGCTTGTTAGTTTGCTAGTAAACTAACTTCCCTTGATCTCTCTATATAAAGAAAATAATTACTCTAATCATGTATGTAAGATGATCATTCATTCATCAATAACCATGGTTTTCTTCCTTTGCAAGTTATTGTATTTACAATACTCTCTTCCTTCTTTGTATTTGTATTAGCCATAATTTGTTTTGCACATGTCAAAGGAATAATGAATTAAAATTTAAAGAATAGAAAATATATTTGACATGTTGATGCTTTTAGTGTATTTATTTTCTTTAATATGTGCATAACAGAACATAGATAGACGCAAAAGAAAAACTTTATAAAATGCAAAGCTAGGTGATTTAAAAAAAAAAAAAATTGTTAGACTTTTCATTAATTCTTGTGTTTTGAATATACTAGTGTCGTTTGATGAATAATGTCAGATTAAACTCGATTCGACCAAGGCTACTTTAGATTCGTCTGATTTTCAGACGTCACTAGTGGGAGACACGTGCATTCGCACGGGTACTGGTATGGTACGCGCATATTTTACAAATTAAAATTAAAATTAAAAAAAAAATTTACCAGAAAAGTTATTTTTTTTAAAAGATATAATAATTTGATGGCTATAATCAACAACGAATTTGACCCCGTATATAAATGTTAAATTTGTTTTGACATGACTTATATATTTGAAAGTATATAATAGGAGGCAGGATTAAATAATGAAGCTTATGACTCTTCAGCTTCCCCCCTACATTGGAAATGAAAATGCATTAATACTTTTGAAACTGTAAAGTTGGAATATTGAGAGGCAAAATAATAATGACTGGTGATGGTAAAGTCTACCATTTAGTTGCAAATACAGTGTATAATGTTATTGGGCATTAAAGGAAAAGAGAAGTATCCATGAAATATATTTTGGATACAAAACTTGAGATATAACGTTACCATAAAAATGATACCAGATGGAGAGAGTCATCTGAATAAAGGGTATCCTGAATTTTCTTGTATTGTCCATAATATAATAGCACCTCCAGCACTAACACCAGATTCTTGAGAGGCAAACCCGATGATATCTGGCATTACAGGGGACTGAAAACCATGAAAAGGATTTGTAAAAAAAATTCAGCATATTTTTCCACCTAAAAAATAAACTGCAGATTATGATACATTCATTCTTAAGTGGTTATAATTTTACAAAGAATATGCGAAACATACACTGAACCCTGCTCTTCTCTTGTCTGACCATCATTTTTTCCACCAGCTTCAAGGATGTCGGTTCCATTAGGCTTTCCATTCCCTGTCAAACAAAAATAAAACTGTCACTTTTACTTTAAATGTTACAGACTCACAATGATGAAATGGAATACTTCATATAACAAAGAATAACCATATTCATAACAGAAAGTGTTTATTCGCAATAAAATGAAAGGTTTTAAAGTTTAAATCTAACAATAATAGTAATATTATGTAACAGGTTCTATAACAATTCCTATAAAATACACAAATTAGGAAGAAGGTTTAAAGCATACACGCTGGGATGCTCATGCATCCGCAAAGTCAACATGTCCAAAGTCTTTAAACGTGTCATCCACTTCTGAACGTCGTGGCTTAACACCTGTGGTTGAAAGGATAAAGTCTGTGCAATACAACTACACATATTACACTTCATTAAGGACATTAGTTACTCGACTGAAATGGTTAATAAGAATGTAGAAAGTCAGCAATGATTGTTTATATATGTATCGACTACTTGAAAATTTGATACCTTTTTGTTACATGATACGAGAGCTGAGAACTATGTTGCTATCTACCATATATTCCCGAACGACATGAACAACTGGAAGAGATAAAAGAAATCACACTATAAAAATAAGCAACAACGTCGGAAGAAACATGTAAATAAAAATATATTGTATATACATACATGGAGTAATTGAGACTGCTACTATCTAATTAGTAAAGGCTGAGACTTGTACTTTTGGGTAGTTACATCAGCCGTGGGAGCATGTCACGGGTATCGTGGGCAGAATTACCCCAATAGTACAAGTAGAAAGAATTAAAAAATAGAGCCGACAAATAACATTTAAAAGAATTGAAGAACCATATAAACCCCAAACAAAATCATGGATTATGAACTAAATGAATGCACTCTAACCGTTAGGAGAAAAAGCCTTCGTTAACGAATTTTATACCATCTTCTGAAGTTGTCTCATATATTCTGCATGCACACTTGTAAACATAGTCACATATATAGAAAAAGATAAAGAGAGGTTAATTTATTGTTTCAACAGCAGGATATTGAAGAAAGTTGACGGTAACATGTCCAGGTCTTATAAACAACACCGAACAAAACTGAAATCACATCACACAAATAATCAAACTTACCACCCTACGAAATTCAAATCAAGAACCAACATCAGAAGCTCACAAAAATCAAATCAACAAACAACATAACCACCTTACCAAAAAGTTAAACATCTAAAATAGGGTGAAGAAGAAACCCTAAAATCTGCAAGAAAGATGAATGAATGTGAAGAAGAAGGTGATTGAATTGAGTAACGACCTCTTCCTTCCTACCAGCGTCGGTCTTGTCCACCAATTTCACTTGTGACCTAAATGTTCAAATAATTAAAAGTAGAACCTATAACCACCTCTTGCTGAAGATGTTAATTGAACAACATAAATATTTTTAAAAATTATGACCTTACCAACAATGGCTCGACGATACCGACCACGAAGAGAGCCAGAAGCAGTAGACTAATCTCTACCCTTGTTTCTGGAAATGGGTCTTTTAACAACATCTACCTCAACATCAACATGTTCGTTAGTAGCAGCATGTATATAAAATAAATACAGTTAAAGTTAGTACATAATGGTTTTGAATAACAACCTATTTCGACTTCTCCAGGAAACCTTCAAACCAAAGTTGCACCTGTAGAACAAACCCTCGAACAACCCATTCTTAGGGATCTGAAGTGTGCACCAAATAACAGAGGTAGTAATCCAAAAGCAAACAATGAATAATATAGGAACTTTTGTAGTAATGGATAATACTCCAATAACCGTCTTCGAAAGACTTACACGGTGCTGATTTTGGGGTCTTTAGCGTCTACGTGTAACAATTTGCAACCAGATTAGTGTTAGTTAGGCCATTAAGAATGTAGTTGCCAAAACACATGCAATGTTTTCACACTGCTGCAACCGAAACAGAGGAAACCATTTGTGTAAGTCAACAAAAAAGTAGGAGCTTGGCGTGTCATGTACAACTGCTGCAACCAACTCTGTAAATCAAAACCTCTTCATAATAAAAGGCCAGTCAATGTCTTCAAAACCTCTTCATATGGATATCAATCATGATATGTCTGAACGGTAAGTTTTCCAACTCAAAAGTTGGCTTTCCCGTCCCCACCATCGAGTCTACCTGGGGAAACAACGCTAATTGGGTTTACACTTGATTAATGGTCTGCAAAAACCTGCCTCAAATGGCACACATTTATTTTTTAACTTCTTGTATTAGAAACATTATGATATTCAAGGCAATAAATTTGGTATCAGATTCCATACTACTTTACCTCATTGACTTGAAAATAGGTGCCGTTTAGCGGAAAACTCCCTCTCATTGCCGTTCGACATGGTATTTAATCATAATTTATTTCAACCCAGGGTAAGAATACGCACATTTATATTGAAATTACTTTCCCACCCACCGAACCACCCAGCCATTTAGTTATCCGCTATAATGTATAACAATGCATGAGCAGTGGTTAAGTATTCATACCAGGATTGTCCCTCGAACCATATGCAGAGTTGCTTCGCGGAAGATGTCGCATGAAAAACATTCGTCGTCATTACAAAGCTGGCCAGAGCAGTGAGTGCTGGAACATGGATTTTGCTGTGTTGCCTTCAGTACATTTTTTTAAGTATTTAGGAAATAAATCAGAAAACACCAAAGAAACACCGATAGTATATTGCAGAACAACAGAGATTCTTCTAATTCTGCTATGCAATAACACTAAACCATGGTCATAGCCTCAAATAAACAATAGTGGATTTAATTCTGATACTATTTATAAAAAAAAAGAAACAGAAAAACAAAAAAAAATGCTAAATTTATCAATAGTATTGTAATGGTTAAAAGTATAAGTAAATTAAAACCAACTACTACTTCGAAGAAATAATCGAGTTTCACCATTGTAGATGGTTCCTTTACGCTGGTTATAAGCATAAAAGCTTCACACAAATCATCATGGCCCTGCATACCACTTCGATACAACATCAACGGAAAAACTGTAACCTACGTGACATAGAGAGTATCATTAGTAATACAATGTTACCCTCGAACAATAAGAGCAGTTACGACAAGGCATGATGAAGGTCCCAATAACTTCAGATCCATCTGGAAGCCTGAATTCAACACAAACAATGTATGAAGCATGAACGTCGATAACATAATACCGACACTGACACACTGACATTGACAATAATTTAAAAAAACAAATGAATCTAACAGAATTAGAATTTTAATGTCGGTTATGGCCATTCGTTTATAACATACTTCTAGTTCAAACAATTCATTTCATGCTAAAGTTGATTGATCATACAGTCATGTTTCAACAAAATAATTCAATCATAAAAAAATGTGTATATCTTCTTGTTAGTTCTTGGATTGGCTAGAATTTTGGTAAAACAAAGTTGTTCAATGTTGATGTCACATGGGTGATGTCTTAACATTGAGTCTTAACGTTGGATAATGTTAAGTGTTTAAGTTGTTGAAGTTTTGAAGTCTGATGTCACATGCGATGTCATGACATCAGATATGCAGATCATTAAAATATCAGGTTTGAGATGTTTTTAGGGTTAAGCGTATTAGCTGGATTTTGGAAGAGCTGTTAGAGTTATTGGATGCGAATATCTTGGAGGAGATATTTTCTGTTGCAAACAGATTTGATGCAAATTTGTAGGAGTGTTTAAAGGCTGAAGATTTAAGAAGATTTTGAGAGAAAATCTGTTCTGGAGATTCAGTTTTAAATAACAAATTAGGTCAGATATTGTAGCAGGTCTAAGCCCAAATCAAATAGCTATATAAAGCGCATCAATCCTGAAGGAAAAGTAACGAAGAAAGAGAGCTAAAGACTGAGAGTCGTTTGTGTCTTCGTGTATGTGTTGTAAACCATTCTAGTGTGAATTGGTGATGTTGTTTTGAGTTGTTCTTGATCAAAGCTGTGAAGCAGAATCAAGTTGTGTTTTTCAAAGTGTGTGATCTTTGAATTATATCACTGAAGTGATTTAGGGATTGAGTAGTGTTCTCATACCTAAGTGGTTTCTTAGGTAGAATGCTCATTAAGTAGTAATTAAGTTTAGGAGATGTCAACTGGGTTGTTGAGTCTGTAAATTAATTCTACTGATAGTGAAATTCATCCCTGGCTTGGTAGCCCCCAGAGTAAGTTGTTTAACTGAACTGGGTGAACAATTATTTGTGTATTTTCTGTTGTGTTATATTGTCCATTGCAGAGTGTGTTGTTGTGACATCACACGTAACATCACATATCTGGTACCAGAATTTCAATTGGTATTAGAGCAGGCATCCTGCTCTGCATCTGGGTGAGATCTAGGGTTGATACTTTCTGGTAAAGATGGACAAGGAAGTTGGTGGATTTGTGAATAGACCCCCTATTCTGGATGGTTCTAATGATGATTATTGGAAACCAAGTATGGTTACCTTCTTGAAGTCCTTGGACAGCAGGGCTTGGAAGGCTGTGTTAAAAGAGTGGAAACACTCTGTTATTACTGATAAAGAAGGAAACACCAAGCTGAAACCTGAAGAAGAGTGGATCAAGGAAGAGGATGAGCTAGCACTTGGCAATTCTAAGGCCTTGAATGTCGTCTTTAATGGGATTGATAAAAACATATTCAGGCTGGTAAACACTTGTGAAGTGGCAAAGGATGCTTGGGACATTTTAAAGACTACTCATGAAGGAACTTCAAGGATTAAGATGTCAAGACTTCAACTTCTGACATCAAAGTTTGAAAGTCTAAAGATGAAGGAAGATGAAACATTCATGATTTTCACATGAATATTCTTGAGCTGTCCAATGCATCTAGTGCTCTTGGAGAGAAGATGACTGAAGAAAAGCTGGTGAGGAAAATTCTTAGATCCCTTCCCAAGAGATATAAGATGAAGGTGACTGCAATTGAAGAAGCTCAAGACGTCACCAAAATGAGGGTTGATGAGCTGATTGGATCTCTTCAAACTTTTGAGTTAGGGTTGAGTGAAGAGGAACCTGAAAAGAAGACCAAGAGTATAGCTTTGGTATCTAATACTCAAGAAGAGAAGAAAGGGAATGGTGCTGAGTCTCAGGAGGAGTTGTCTCAGGCTATTGTTCTGATGGGAAGACAGTTTAACAAGGTGTTTAAGAGGATGAATAGAAACTACAAACCTAATGTTAAGAACATCTCCTCTGACATTAACAAGTCAAAAGAGAAGGATGAAGAGAAGAATGGTCAAGACAAAGGAGTTCAATGCTTTGAATGTGAAGGCTATGGTCATGTCAAGAAAGAATGTCCTACATTCCTAAAGAAGCAGAAAAAGGACATGGTTATTTCCTAGTCTGATACTGACAGTGAAAGTGAAGAAGAGTCTGCCAAGCATGTTAGGGCATTGACAGGAACATGTATTTCTGATGGAGAATCTAGTGATGAGGAATTGACTTTTGAGGAGTTAGCAGCATCCTATCAAGAGTTATGCCTGAGGAGTGCAGAGGTTTGTCAAGAAAGTGAGAAACAAAAGAAAATAATAATCCAGCTTGAGACTGTTAAAGCTGATCTTGAAAATGAAGTCTTGTTAGTTAAATCTCAACTTGATCAAATGACAAAGTCTATTAGAATGTTGAACAGTGGGTCTGATACTCTTGATAAGATTCTTCAGGCTGAAAAGGTAGCAGGAGACAAGTCTGGCTTAGGGTTTGTTGTTGAGGAGAAGGTCTCTGGTGAAGCTAGTATTTCTGGAACCAAAAAGGACATGTCTTAACCAATGTCTCAACATAACAGAAGAAGACATAATCCTAAACCTAAGCAGGTTGTTCATCAACTTCCTCAAAATGTTGGGAAAGAGAATGCTCATGGTCCTCATCATGGGAAGGCACAGGCCTCTGGAGCTGGGCAGTATATGCCTCCTCAATACCATAGGAGTATACAGGCTCCTAGGTTTAACATGTTCCATCAGATGTCTCAACATCAGGGGAATATGTATGGCTTTGAATATAATAATGATGTGCCTCATTATTATGGAAGAAGGAAGCCACATCACCATAGAAGACAGCCTAAGAGACAGAATCCTCACTACAGGAGACAGGCAAACTATGGAAGAAAACAGCACCAGTACTATGGATGGCAACCACAGCAGTTTCATCATCAAGGTGGCAGGAAGTTTAACAACTTCAGAGAAGAAAGAGTAAGGTGCTTCTATTGTGGAAGATTTGGCCATATGCAATTTTCTTGCTTCAAGCTTCATGGTTATCCCAAGTCTATCCCTCAACCTAGACAGAAGGATAACAGGCCCAAGGTTGTTAAACAGTGGGTTCCTAAAGCTGAGGTTACATGTCTATTGGCTCACATTTCAGATAGACACTCTGCTAAGGATGGATGGTACTTTGACAGTGGCTGTTCAAAATACATGACTGGATTCAAAAACCAATTGGTGGATGTCAATTCTTGCTCCTCAATTGATGTTACTTTTGGAAATGGAGAGAAAGAGGTGGTAAAAGGTGTTGGAAAAGTGAAGTGTCATGATGGACCTGATCATGACAATGTGCTTCTTGTCAAAGGTTTGAGTGCTAATTTGATTAGCATAAGTCAGCTTTGTGATGAAGGACACAAGGTCAGCTACACTAAGGATGAGTGTTTGGTGACTAATGAGAAGAATGAGGTAGTTATGAAGGGAGTCAGATCCAGAGATAATTGCTATCAATGGGTACCTCAAGAGTTCAGCTCATCAAGTGATGTTGAGGATGATGTTATGACATCTGACTGTGACATCAGAAGGATCACCAAACAACCTAGTGTTATGCAATTGTTCACAGGAAATCTTGAGGAACCTAAGTTCATAGAGGATGATCACTCAGATATGAAGAGTAATGATGATTTCTCTAAGATATGGGTGCTGGTAGTGGTGATCTTAGGAAGGTTTGGAAGCAAGATGATAAGCAGACTGATAACTCACAAGACAACCATCATAGGCTGGCAATCTCTGTTTTGGAAGATGGAGATGTTGGAGTTAAGGTTGAAACATCTCCTAGCCTTAAAATAAAGAAGAATGTTGAAGTGGTTGATCTGTCTGACAATGAGCTGATTGCAAAAGTAGTTCCTGGGGTTGCTAAAAGACTGAAATCAAGGAATGGGAAAGCTATTGAGTCACCTCCAAAGGACATCTCTCATATGAAGAAAGCTGTTGTTGTTAGAACTTCTGAGAAAATTCAAAAGGCTTCACTAGATAACATTCCTTTGCATTTCATAAAAAGGTGGAAGTATGTTTTTCAAAGAGGTCTTAATTTGGAAAAAGAATTTGGTAAAGATGCTCTGAATATGATTAAGTTTGCTAGGCTGATGGAAACTGGTCCTAGTTTTTACAAGTGCTATGAGAGACTTGTCAATGAATTCAATTCTGTTGACATTGCTGATAGAAGAAGGGAGAGAGATGAATGTGAGTTGAAGGATACAAACATATCCGTAAAAATTTGGTTCCTAAAGGGAAAATTATCTGCTGGGCGTATTAGTATTAATTATGTCATCATTCTCAAGATGGCTGCTGCAAAATTGGTCCTCATTAATCACAAAACAACTATTTTTGATGGACTAGAGAAGTCTCTTTATGAGAATAGATCTAAGAAGAATTACAATCATGGATCAGGGACTGAGCTTATAGGTTATGGTAATGCAGAGTACATAGCAGCAGGGAGTAGTTGCTCTCAACTTGTTTGGATGAAGCAACTGTTGACTAAAAACAATGTCAAGCAAGATGTCATGACATTGTACTGTGATAATTTGAGTGCTATCAATATCTCTAAGAATCATATTCAACATAGCAGAACTAAGCATATTGATATAAGGCATCATTTTATAAGAGATTTGGTTGAAGACAAAGTAGTTGCTTTGGAACATATTGCTACAGATAAACAATTAGCTGACATTTTTACTAAAGCCTTAGATGCAAATCAATTTGAAAGTCTAAGAAGCAAACTGGGAATTTGCATTTATGAGGATTAGGTGTGCTGGAAGATGTATTTGTCCAGTTATGATATGTTTAATGAAAACAACATTTTATTTAACTGCTGAAAGCATACAAGATTGGATTTTGGTACATCAATAGCAATATCTAAAGATTGTCCCAGCCCCCTGCATCAAGAAAAGTTTTCCAATCTTCATCCCATTCATCATCAGAAGCATGGTGCTGCACTGGAGGTTTCTTGATGGTTTTTGTCTCTGTTGATTTTCTTGTTCTTGTTGCTCCTGAAGAAGTTCCAGCTGTTGTCTATGTTTTGCTCTTCTTCTTCAGTGGATCTGGTTTCTTGTCCTCTTGCTTGAGGTTCTTTGCTGCATCTTTGGAGTTTGACTGGCTCATTCTTGGTTGCTGTGTGGTGCTGCTAGAAGGAAGAAGGCTTGTTTTTATAATGCAAACAAGGAGCATTGTTTGTATCGCCTGACCAGTCAAGGTTGTGGAACATGTTTTTTTGGGAAAAGCTTGGCGTTTGACTGTGTCATTTATTATGTCAGGACATTGTGTTTGGTGATTGTACAATTGTGGCTAAAAAGGGGGAGAATTAGCCTAGCCTTTGTGTGTAGAGTGTGACTTATCTCAGTTCTAGTGTGGTGCAGATGTTGAGGGGGAGTGTGCATGTTGAACAACTGTTTATGCTGGTTCTGGTTTTGAGGGGGAGTTTGCCCTTTGTTGATAGGTGGTGTGCAGCATTTTGAAGTGGAAGCTGTTTGTTTTAAAATTTTTATCCGCTGCTGAAGTCTCTGATGTTGCAGAGTGTGTTTTAGCCAAAATTAGCCAAAGGGGGAGATTGTTAGTTCTTGGATTGGCTAGAATTTTGGTAAAACAAAGTTGTTCAATGTTGATGTCACATGGGTGATGTCTTAACATTGAGTCTTAACATTGGATAATGTTAAGTGTTTAAGTTGTTGAAGTTTTGAAGTCTGATGTCACATGCGATGTCATGACATCAGATATGCAGATCATTAAAACATCAGGTTTGAGATGTTTTTAGGGTTAAGCGTATTAGCTGGATTTTGGGAGAGCTGTTAGAGTTATTGGATGCGAATATCTTGGAGGAGATATTTTCTGTTGCAAACAGATTTGATGCAGATTTATAGGAGTGTTTAAAGGCTGGAGATTTAAGAAGATTTTGAGAGAAAATCTATTTTGGAGATTCAGTTTTAAATAACAAATCAGGTCAGATATTGTAGCAGGTCCAAGCCCAAATCAAATAGCTATATAAAGCGCATCAATCCTGAAGGAAAAGTAACGAAGAAAGAGAGCTAAAGACTGAGAGTCGTTTGTGTCTTTGTGTATGTGTTGTAAACCATTCTAGTGTGAATTAGTGTTGTTGTTTTGAGTTGTTCTTGATCAAAGCTGTAACACCCCAATTCCCATCGCGAATAAATAATACATAAATAAAATCAGAGTAACTAAAAATTTATTTTTTTCGACAGAAACAAGGATGTCACATTTAAATAAACAAAACATCATCCCTGCTCATAAATTTGATACATAGCATAAAATAGAATACCCTCAAAGGGGAAACTTTTTCCATATAAAGGGAAAGGTCAATTATGGAATAAAGTGGAAAGATCCATAACCGACTTGTTTTACAAAATAAATCATTTTAGAACATCAACTATATACACAAAAGTACCACAAAATACATTCAACAAATGTATACATATATATATATATATATATATATATATATATATATATATATATATATATAATCGTTCCCCGACTCCCGTACTACGTATCAGAGCAGACACCAAGACCGACAATAGAACGGATGACTAATCTTCACAAAAAGACCTCCAGCAACTCTAATCTGCAATGCCTCATAGAGCATTATAAAATAGCAGAAGGGTGAGAAATAACAACTAAATCAAGATTGCATAATAATATGCAAACACACATTCAAACACATGTATAAATCATCTCACCCATACCATCACATACTAACACATATAGCGTGCCACAAATATAAAACATATCACACATAATAAATCAAATCATGATTTTTCCACACATAACGCATCCATTCACAATTCTCACCACAATTCATCATAACTCACTCATATACATCACAATGTATATATATATACAAAACCAAGCATATTCATCATGCATACTTTCACAATTCTTATCATTCCACATAAACATACATATTCATGTTTATTCATCAATGCACAATTATAAAGATGATAAATGCAAATCATAGAGACCGACTTACGACTCTATGCAAATGCAATGCGGTACCGACTCAATCATCTCAAGTTCACTCAGGAACTTGTTGGAACCATCGCTCGTTACCAATGTAACTCCCCGTCGGGCCTACGATGTTCACCCATTGCTCACACCTCACATAGGCACACAATGTTTATGGATTGCTCACACCTCACATAGGCACACAATCCGATTGCTCACACTTCACCTAGGCACACAATCATTTGTAATCATCGCTCACACCCCACATGGGCACACGACGTTATAGCGGATTCCCTCTGGAACCAATCCGTCGCTCACACCCCACATGGGCACACGACATTACAAGATGCATATCATGATGCTTGACACCCAAGAACTCATGACAATCAAATGCATCTTCACACATATATGCAACCATAATCATGCATATATTTCAACTCATCATCATTATTCATGCATAGAAAACAATTCAAACAATGCATTTCAAACATAAAGGCCACCAACCACATACATTGGAATTTCACATAAACAATACATATCATCACCAACCACAACAATCATACAATCACAATTACTTCCACAAGGGATTCACACCACAAAGGCTACCCACAACACATCATAACCACATACATTGATATACAATCAAACAATGTATTTTACCACACAACAACATCATTATCACATGCATCAACATCATATGGATAGCACAAAAGACCCACATTTGTATGACGATAACATATCACGTCGAACACCAACAAACACAACAAACCTACAAAACCACTAATCATCCCCTACCAAATATTCTTAGTTAACACATGGTATCACATCACCATTTAATAGCATATCAAGTTATCTATCTATGGCCTCAAGTCCCACATCAATCGGACTCGCGATTCGGGAGTTATGGTGGAAACATAAACCGCACTTTCCACACATACATCACTTTTCCATATTTTCTTATCAATCCATGGCTTAAACATACGATTCTATTCTACTATCCAAAAGAGCATTGAAAGAGCTTTCCAACGCATCCGACCGTGCCTCAATCCGATTTACGGATCAAAAGTTATGAATTTTTGAAAATAATATTTTTTCTGAAACTAACAGTGGTAACCGGTTACTCACAGAGCGTTAACTGGTTACTTGCTTCGCAGAAGCAAAAAAACCAGATTTTTATGATGCAAAACCCCCCCAAACTCATCCTTAAACCCCCGATCATGCCGACAAGTATTCCCGACTAAATCCTATCATTTCCCGACTATTCTACGCGAACTATTCCGCATTCTAACCGTGAAAACATCGATTTCTATCGAATTGATCACAATTTATCAAAAGAGTAAACATTGTAGAACAATCAAAATAATTACAACAAACAACACATATACATACACAAGCAAGATATAATTGAAACTTCTCACCCTTACCCGATTAATCGCGCTCGAAACGGAGTTTTCCCGATTTCTCCTCTTTCTCCTCTTCTCTCTTTCTTTCTTCTCCTTTTCTTTCTCTTCTTTTTCTTTCCTTTTCTTTTCTCTCCACTTTCTATTTATATAAAATATCTAAACTCCTAAAAGACCATTTTACCCCTCAGCTCAAATATCTCGCAAACGCTCTCAAAATGCGATAAAACATAAACATACCGATGAAATATAATATATTGTCAAATAAAAGTCAATAATAAAATAATATAAAATGAAAATAATTAAATCGACTCGATTAAATAAATCGGACCAAAACTGGGGCGTTACAATTCTCCCCCACTTAGAAATTTTCGTCCTGGAAAATCTAACCGATACGAACAACTCTGGATACACTCTCGCATCCGACCAACAAACTAACATGCCAACACTAGGCACACCACGAGTAACACAAACTGACATACCACCTCTCTAACAATGACTACAACAACGTCTCAACAACATCAACAAAACCAGAATACCAAACATCCTTGTCACGCATTCTTATTACAACACTGCTACGATTCACCAATCGAACAAACAACCAAAACATCCATCTACACAGTATCCCATGAATAATATTTAAACTTTTCACCTAACACTTCCATTCTGAAACGTCCAATGGTCTCATCATTCCTACATGTTTCCAATGTCCAACCTATGAACTCTTACCAGTCACACACTCATATATGAAATGTGCCACATCACGCTTTCGAAACGCACTCTGATTACTCGTAACCATCAAAACTGACATGCACTAAAACTTTTGACTTAACTTTCCAAGCACGACCTTACCTTTACCAACAGGATAATTCCAACTAAAGTCATAACTTATCACAAATTCTATCCATCCTCATTGTCTCATACTCTATTCCTTCAAACCAACCAAGTACTTTAAACTCTTGCGATTACCAAACACTTCGAGCCGAGAACTATAAAAATAATACCTCCAAATTTCCCAACACAATACCACCGTGACTAATTCCACATCCAGAATAGTATAGACCCTTTTATGAATCCTCAATTGTCGTAAAGCATAAGCCACGACTTTACTCCCTTGCATTAGCACACTAGCTACACTCATCATAGACGCATCACAATATCTCACAACCGGTTCATCAGGATCACGCAGACTCAAAAACTAGAGCTGTAGACAACTTCTACTTCAGCTCACCAAAACTTACTCACAACGAACATCCAAAACAAACGACTCACCCTTTGCAAGTCAACTGAGATACCAGAAGTACGAACTCAACAAGGTCTTCCATAACCTGCAATAACAACCAACTGAGATACCAAAAGTTTCTAATCTCCTCAACCAACTTCGGAGCCTCTCATTGTAGAACTACATCTACTTCCGATGAATCCATAACAATACTCTCATCCGAAATAACATATCTAAGAAAACTAACCCTTCTCCACCAAAATTCTCACTCGAATAACTTAGCATAAAACTTCGTCTCTTTCCAACACGTGCAATTCAAATCTCAAACACTTTACTTGTCCTTCCTCTGAGTTTATAACAGATCCGAATATCCCCAATCAAAACCACTACGAACTTATCCAAATAAATATGGAAGACACGATTCATATACTCCACAAACATTCCAGACGCATCACTTGAAGCTTTTAACGTGTTAACAGTTTCGTTTTACGTAATTCACGTAATTCTGATTATTCCCAATACTCAACCAAAAATCCATTCCATAAATAATATTCCTGTTTTCCAAAACATAGAATCCTTTCATAGCTCCACAACGATACAAAGACCATTTAAATCGGATAAACGAAGCCAAAGTTATGAAAGAAACAATTGGGAAAGATCTATCATGTTCGCAATACGAACAACCCAACGAATCCTTCGCTTCTCCATTTGCAGCGCGAATGTCCCAGCGAACTAAGTCAGAAAGGAAATAGCCTAAAAATTACCCAACGTTCGCAGTGCGAACCATCCAGCGAATGCTCGCTAACACCTTCGCTTTGCGAGTCTCCCAACGAACAGAGGCAGAAAGAAACCCACTCAAAATAACAAAAAGTTCGTAGTGCGAGCCTCACGCGAGCCTTCGTTGTGACCTTCGCCGTGCGAACACCTGGCGAATCCAATCAAAACTTAAACAGGGCAAAGTTCGCTCATTCTCAATCGTTACCAAAATCAATTGCCAGTAATCCATACACAATTTCTTCTCCTGGTCTTTCCATTCCACAAATTCCAACATGTAGCAACAACCAACCAAAAAGAACTCTCAAATAATACATCCACACCTAAGGGTTTTCTCAAGATTTTCATTAATGCCCTATAACTTTAAAAACTCCAAAACTCACCAAACCTCTAAGTTTACTTTCCATAGTCTCAATACCATTATACACATCATGCTTGTTATTCCATTCAAACATTATTCCTTTTTGTTACTAACAATACTGGAGCTCTCTAAGACAACACCTTAACGTTCCATCCCAAAAACACATCTGAAAACCATGCCCAACTGACGGCCCATCACTGTGACTTCCTGACCATTTCCAGAACACTATTATCACAAACATGACCAACATCTGCGTCTCACTTCCTAGAAGTTCTTCTACTTACTGAGCAGATCCAAACCTCAAATCCTCGCCTTCGCCCAATTTGAGTTCACACTCTACTTTCTGAGAACAACCATTAATGATACCCAATCATTTTCTCTCAATAACTTCCCAACTGGACCAACATATCAAAACCTCTAATCCATCTCACCTGCCGATATAAGAATCTTCGTAGACTCATCAAAACAATCCGTAATCATCTTCTCAATTCCAAACAAATCATTGCACACACTATCGAAGCCGGAAAGACACGTCTATTCCATCCAACATAATTTCCGTCTACTATCAACAAGAGATTAAGGGTGATCAGTTCCTCAATTTGTCAATAGACAGCCGACAATCATGATGGGGCATAAACCGTCTTTACCAAACTTATAATAGCATTTCTTGCATCCTACACAAAACTACCTAAGGCACAAATCCTTAGTTGACATAAACCTTACCTCCGCATTCCCTCCAGAACTGGGAACCACACTGTCCAAAGAGCACTTACAATCTTGCAATCTACAACACACTGAGCCAACGCTCCACACCTGAAGCAACTTGGAGAAGTACCAGCTTCTCCCCCACTTATCTCAATCTAAATCCTGCAGACAAAGGACTAGAAAAACCAGAAAGTACTGATAGTGCTTCCACACACATATCACGTACTAAAGAACAAACAACAATGATAGTATTCAACTGTCACACCAACTGACTCAACAACTTGGCCGGACGGACCGACCTGCTCTGATACCACTAATGTAACACCCCAATTCCCATCGCGAATAAATAATACATAAATAAAATCAGAGTAACTAAAAATTTATTTTTTCCGACATAAACAAGGATGTCACATTTAAATAAACAAAACATCATCCCTGCTCATAAATTTGATACATAGCATAAAATAGAATACCCTCAAAGGGGAAACTTTTTCCATATAAAGGGAAAGGTCAATTATGGAATAAAGCGGAAAGATCCATAACCGACTTGTTTTACAAAATAAATCATTTTAGAACATCAACTATATACACAAAAGTACCACAAAATACATTCAACAAATGTATACATATATATATATAATCGTTCCCAGACTCCTGTGCTACGTATCAGAGCAGACACCAAGACCGGCAATAGAACGGAGGACTAATCTTCACAAAAAGACCTCCAGCAACTCTAATCTGCAATGCCTCATAGAGCATTATAAAACAGCAGAAGGGTGAGAAATAACAACTAAATCAAGATTGCATAATAATTTGCAAACACACATTCAAACACATGTATAAATCATCTCACCCATACCATCACATACTAACACATATAGCATGCCACAAATACAAAACATATCACACATAATAAATCAAATCATGATTTTTCCACACATAACGCATCCATTCACAATTCTCACCATAATTCATCACAACTCACTCATATACATCACAATGTATATATATATACAAAACCAAGCATATTCATCATGCATACTTTCACAATTCTTATCATTCCACATAAACATACATATTCATGTTTATTCATCAATGCACAATTATAAAGATGATAAATGCAAATCATAGAGACCGACTTACGACTCTATGCAAATGCAATGCGGTACCGACTCAATCATCTCAAGTTCACTCAGGAACTTGTTGGAACCATCGCTCGTTACCAATGTAACTCCCCGTCGGGCCTACGATGTTCACCCATTGCTCACACCTCACATAGGCACACAATGTTTATGGATTGCTCACACCTCACATAGGCACACAATCCGATTGCTCACACTTCACCTAGGCACACAATCATTTGTAATCATCGCTCACACCCCACATGGGCACACGACGTTATAGCGGATTCCCTCTGGAACCAATCCATCGCTCACACCCCACATGGGCACACGACATTACAAGATGCATATCATGATGCTTGACACCCAAGAACTCATGACAATCAAATGCATCTTCACACATATATGCAACCATAATCATGCATATATTTCAACTCATCATCATTATTCATGCATAGAAAACAATTCAAACAATGCATTTCAACCATAAAGGCCACCAACCACATACATTGGAATTTCACATAAACAATACATATCATCACCAACCACAACAATCATACAATCACAATTACTTCCACAAGGGATTCACACCACAAAGGCTACCCACAACACATCATAACCACATACATTGATATACAATCAAACAATGTATTTTACCACACAACAACATCATTATCACATGCATCAACATCATATGGATAACACAAAAGACCCACATTTGTATGACGATAACATATCACGTCGAACACCAACAAACACAACAAACCTACAAAACCACTAATCATCCCCTACCAAATATTCTTAGTTAACACATGGTATCACATCACCATTTAATAGCATATCAAGTTATCTATCTATGGCCTCAAGTCCCACATCAATCGGACTCGCGATTCGGGAGTTATGGTGGAAACATAAACCGCACTTTCCACACATACATCACTTTTCCATATTTTCTTATCAATCCATGGCTTAAACATATGATCCTATTCTACTATCCAAAAGAGCATTGAAATAGCTTTCCAACGCATCTGACCGTGCCTCAATCCGATTTACGGATCAAAAGTTATGAATTTTTGAAAATAATATTTTTTCTGAAACTAACAGTGGTAACCGGTTACTCACAGAGCGTTAACCGGTTACTTGATTCGCAGAAGCAAAAAAACCAGATTTTTATGATGCAAAACCCCCCAAACTCATCCTTAAACCCCCCGATCATGCTGACAAGTATTCCCGACTAAATCCTATCATTTCCCGACTATTCTACGCAAACTATTCCGCATTCTAACCGTGAAAACATCGATTTCTATCGAATTGATCACAATTTATCAAAAGAGAAAACATTGTAGAACAACCAAAACAATTACAACAAACAACACATATACATACACAAGCAAGATATAATTGAAACTTCTCACCCTTACCCGATTAATCGCGCTCGAAACGGAGTTTTCCCGATTTCTCCTCTTTCTCCTCTTCTCTCTTTCTTTCTTCTCCTTTTCTTTCTTCTCCTTTTCTTTCTCTTCTTTTTCTTTCCTTTTCTTTTCTCTCCACTTTCTATTTATATAAAATATCTAACCTCCTAAAAGACCATTTTACCCCTCAGCTCAAATATCTCGCAAACGCTCTCAAAATGCGATAAAACATAAACATACCGATGAAATATAATATATTGTCAAATAAAAGTCAATAATAAAATAATATAAAATGAAAATAATTAAATCGACTCGATTAAATAAATCGGACCAAAACTGGGGCGTTACAAAAGCTGTGAAGCAGAATCAAGTTGTGTTTTTCAAAGTGTGTGATCTTTGAATTATATCACTGAAGTGAGTTAGGGATTGAGTAGTGTTCTCATACCTAAGTGGTCTCTTAGGTAGAAGGCTCATTAATTAGTAATTAAGTTTAGGAGATGTCAACTGGGTTGTTGAATCTGTAAATTAATTCTACTGGTAGTGAAATTCATCCCTGGCTTGGTAGCCCCCAGATTAGGTTGTTTAACTGAACTGGGTGAACAATTCTTTGTGTCTTTTCTGTTGTGTTATATTGTCCATTGCAGAGTGTGTTGTTGTGATATCACACGTAACATCACATATCTGGTACCAGAATTTCACTTCTGCACATAAATCAATCACCATGTAGTATGGAGAGAAAGTTTGGTAAACATGGAAATTTCAGTGGATAATTTTATAGATACGGATAGAGATGAAACATATCAGCCACGTGAACACAACAGGTGCAAAAGTATAAGTAATTTGATGAGTACCGTAATGTTGACGCGCATATAAAAACAACGGTATCATATACACAACCGAACCCTCTACATCTGCATTACCAAATTACATTAGTGTTAGAAATGAAAACAAAAGCAGACGTACAACTTAATTAAAAAGTTATAGTTATAGCATAAGTACTTTTGTAATTTAAGTTCATCACATCACCGACTCCATTGCCTTTGGAATCTGATCCACAGATGGTTCCAGATATGTATATCGTTTCAATGCATTTACAGCAGCCAACAACACAAAGTTTCCATCGTTATTGTCAAAATGACAATATTAATAGAAAAAAATCAGTGTCTTTATAGAACACCTGATGTCCCTACTCTGAAAGCTTCACAATGAAGTCCTCATGTAGCAAGATCAAAACCTCAGAAAAACATAAAACTTGCAAAGCTGTAAAACCCATAACCGTTAAAATAGAAAAACCTAAAACTATCAAAGCTGGATGAAAAAACGTTATTTGTAGACATTCGTGTCTCACTTCAACACGACCTAACTGAAAAATAAGACTGATAAACCTTGTAGACATGAAATCGAAGATTGCAGAAAACTAAAAAAGTCATAAAACAACAATTGTGAATCCAACCACCACAAAAGTCGCAACGTGAAACTCTATGCCCCCACCACAAATCCATTACAGCGTAACCGCAGACGATAGTAAAACCGCAAAAAATGTCATAGTCTTCGTTGTCAAAATCGTAGATCTGTAAATAACAACACCGATTCCAAAAAATTGAAATGCATTTAGGTAAAATGGAGAAAGATAATAGTGGAAAGAAGAAACTTACAGCAAAATTATTGTATATAAAACGAAGGAGAAGAAACTTGAAGCAAAATAAATGTGAAGATAAGGAAGGAGGAAGAAGAAGAGGGAGTACGAAGAAGATGAGAGAGAGAACGAAGATCAAGACAACTATTTGTCTTGAATTTGTTCAATTTCCAGCCTGTTTTTTCACAGCAAAAGGACAGTTGGAATAGTTCCCCTTTTCAACTACTGATTATCAATTTGGTGCAAAAGTAGGCAATGTAGTGCAATTAGTCTAGTTGTATTGTAATCAGTCCATAATTTAGTTGGATTTAGTTGCATTTAGACATAAAATACCCCCTCAAAAACGGATGTGGCATCATTAGTAGAAAGGTTAGTATAGTGGTTTTCAGAACCACTAATTTTCCTATATTATAGATAACATATAACTTTGTAGGTTTTCAACTCGTCCTAACATCGACATCAAGCCGATGCTAAACCTTACTTTACGTCAATTTTTAGAGCTATACCATTGCTTTTTGCCATATCTAAAAGCTATTTTAATAGTAGTAATTGTTTGTTATATTATTATTAGAACTAGACGAGGAGGATTAGGAAGATACATAAATGGTATATGATGGTTAGATATCCATGTCCGAAGTGAAGGAATGTTAAGGACATATGGTGAAGGGAGTGTAGCCCGTGAGTAAGGGACATGTGTTGAAGTGCGTACATGTGATTATTGGAGTGCAGATGATTATTGTAGCATAAGTGATTTTTGCGAGGGATAGTGTCCGCATCCGTGTCAGACCGCAATTGCGGTGTGATTGTAAATCACATTAAAAATTGCATCATAACGCCGCAACGGTCGCATCATAACACCGCAACGACCGCAGTTGTCCGCATCGGACCGCATCAGCCCGCAACAATAGATGACATGTGAAACTTAATACATATAGTAAAATATACTGTTTTATATTGATAAAAATAAATTTACGCCGCAACGATCACAATCTGCATCGTAATAGTCGCAATAGCTACAACCGCAGTGGCTGCAACCGCAACCGCATCCGCAATTTAAAACCATACTTTTACCAATACATTTATTTGTGGCAATGCTTCTTTCTTGTAGTGAGACTTTTGACAATACAGAATCTCAACTTTTGCCATTGATTGAAAATGTCAAAATCTTTTCGTAGTGGTGGTTTATGGACAAAAGGGAGAAAAGACAATTGGTTGAGCACACCATTAATGCTTTCGTACATCTAAGCATATTTCATAAAAATATATAGAAAACATCACGTGGACCATTTTGTTTTTGACTAAAAATATCCTAGAAGAATCCAAAACCATAAATAATTATCTGAAAATGTTACAAAAGTTCATTACAACCATGCATTAAAGTTCAATATTATCTTAAACCTTGTCTTTTCCACCAAAAATCCTATGAAAATCAACTATGTTATTTTTTTATGGAGATGCATAAACGAAGCATAATAACCACATTCTCAAAATGGTCATCAAAGTAGGGATTGCTCTTATCTCAATACTCTTGCTATGCACTTCTGCAGCAGCAGCACAAGGAAGAAAATCACTTCACACAACCAATGAACTTTCAGCATACTCTCCAGTAACCAATGATGGTATCTGCAAGACTTTGGTAGAGACACAAGGTTACAAATGTGAAGAACATACGGTAACAACAAATGATGGATACATCTTGAGTCTGCAAAGAATCCCGACGGGACAATCCGGTAAGAAAGCCGACAAGCCACCTGTGCTATTACAACATGGTCTTTTTTGTGTAAGTTTTATTTGCTGCAGATACATACACAAACTACAACTTTGTATATATGCAAAAGTCATCATGTTAATTAAAGTATATGATTTATTTCAGGATGCTGTAGTATGGCTGTTCAACTCTCCAAAAGAATCATTGGGATTTAGTTTAGCAGACAGTGGATTCGACGTGTGGCTTGCCAATGGTCGCGGCTCAAAATATAGCACCGGGCACACAACACTAACTCCTAATGACATGGTTCTTATGATTTAGGTTTTCAAAACACTGATTGTTATAGAATTTTTAACTCATTATTGATTAATTTAATTATATGTATTATTAGGCTTATTGGGATTGGTCATGGGATGAATTAGCCAGCTATGATCTTCCTGCATCAGTAGAATATGTGTTCAATCTTACTGGTCAAAAAATACATTATGCAGGTCATTCTCAGGTGAGTTAAGTTAACCCTAATTTATTATTTATTTAAAACATTTTTATTTAGTTTGTAAAAATTTATTAATCATTTAAGCATTTCAGGGAACTTTAGTGGCCTTTGTTGCTTTATCTCAAGGGAACCTCCTCAATATGTTGAGATCAGCTGCATTACTTAGTCCAATTGCTCATTTGAATATGATTTCTTCAGAGATAACAAAAGTTATTGCTGAACTCTTTTTAGCTAATGTGAGTGACATTTACAAAAAAGATTATGTAACTAATAACTATTGTTTACATTTATTAAAATACTTACCTATTTTTCTCTCAATATAACAGGATGTGCACTGGTTAGGTGTCCGTGAAATCGATCCTAATGCGTAAGAAAATAAATAATACTTTGCTCTATCTTTACAAAATCTCTGTTAGTGTTACTAAAAAAGTAGAAATAATTTATCATAAGTTTTTCTAATTCTAATGATCAGGTATGATGTAACAAAACTGGTGGATGGAATCTGCTTCATTTCAACCTTATACTGCGGAGACGTAGTCACATTGTTCACAGGTACTTTGTTATTAATGGAATGAGAAAATTTCAATTTACCTTTTATGTATATAGTAAGATTTATTAACACAATTATTGATATTATTTTTGTAGGTCCAAATTGCTGCATAAATTCTTCTAGGGTAGATTTCTATCTTGATCAACCAACAGCAACAAAGAATTTCATCCATCTATCTCAAAGTAAATCTCATATAAAACAATATTTTAATTTTTGTTGTTGTAGTTTCTATAGGACTAATATTCCTTCAATATGAAATTTGAGTAGTGATCAGAACCGGACAAATAGCAAAGTATGATTATGTTTATGAAGCACAGAATATGCTACACTATGGACAAGGGATTCCTCCAACTTATGACATGACCAGAATTCCAAAAGAATTCCCACTTTTTATCAGCTATGGAGGGAAAGATTATCTATCTGATGTACAAGATGTGAAGGTTTTGCTGAATGATCTAAGTAATCATGATGCTGAAAAGCTTGTGGTATTGTATAAAGATGAATATGCACATCTTGATTTTATTGGAGCTTTTGATGCTAAGCAAGTCATTTATGATCCCATGATAGCTTTTTATAACTCTAATTGATTTTACAACTAGTATTAGTATTAATATGCCTCTAGTGTTTTCTTTAGTTTTTTTTACAGTGTGGATGGCAAATTATTCACTTGTTGTATATAAATATGAAAGATCGTTCTAGGATTCAAGTTAGATATTATAAGAGTTTCTAGTTAATATATTTATTGGTCTAACTTATTGTAATTGTTAAAAAGTACAATTAGAGGTAACCCTGTTCGTTGTTCGTGTTGGGTTATATGAGGTTTTAGAGTGTTAGAAAGTGTTGAAAGACTGCTCACGTAAGCTTGTGATAGACTTGGTTTTTTTCCAGAATTGAACATCCCTTTCACTGTTTTTAAAGTGAGGTATATATAAGAGATTTAACATTGTTATTCCTACGCTCTTTTTTTACACCAATACTTACACCTTATACCGTATACAATGTTTTTATACGGTGAACAGTGCTTTTAGAATAAAAAAATATTTTTTATGAACAGTAAATAAACAGTGCGTAAACAGTATTTAAACAGTTCCCGTGAACAGTTGTTTAAAAGTTGTGAAATAAAGTTGGTTAATGAAATATAAAAAGTTGGTTAATGAAGTGATGAACTTGATTAATAAACGTCCAGATATTAAAAATAATTTTTAATTGTGAACCAAAATTGGTTAATGGAAAGTAAAAAATTGGTTAATGTAGTTACAAAGTTGGTTAATAAACGTTCAAATATTAAAAATAATTTTTAACAGTAATAAAAGATGGTTAATACAATGCAAAAAGTTGGTTAATCAAGTTATATAGTTGGTTAACCACACAATTTTATATCAGTACTCAATAAAAAATTTTTAAAAAAAATAATAAATAATAAAAGTAATAAAAAATAATATTATTATAATATTTTACTATTCACCGTATTGGTGAACAGTGAAATACGGTGTAGGTATAAGAATATCATTTCTCTAAGAGATTCTCTGGTCTTGGATCAGAGACCAAGAGCACCGGATATCTCTTCATTATAACTTTTTTATTTATTTTAGACAACAAAATAATAGACAACGACTTAAAATCCATTGTCTAAAGGGGAATAGACATAAAAAATACACACTTTATTTTTTGGTTTTTAAAAAAATCGACGAGTATGTGTAAAGGTCACGAGTTCGATCCCCGAATATACCTTTTAGAAATTCTGAAATGAAGAAAACACACATCTTCTCAGTTTTGTCATTTCACCAACGAATGAACTACATTTTCACCTCGGTTATCTCATAAAACTGAAGAGTAAAATAATTTTGAGTTTATTAAATCTAATGCGGATTGCTTATTTCACTAAACCCTATACTGAACATATAACTTGTCAAAATTGGTTAGGAAAATAATTATATGAACAATTGTGTTATATTTGAAGAACAACTTACATTGATTAGTGATTTTGAAGCATCTTGCAGCTCATCATTCATCTCACACTGTTTTATGGTTAAAATCTCTTAATTAAATGTTTCAAGTTATTTATTCAACACTTTTTACTAATTCATTCTTGAAAGCATAAAATTTGAAACTTTGAAAAATGAACAAATATGGAAGAAAGTTGAACGAAAACTAAAAGTATTAGAGAAATTTTAACGATGAAACAACACGAGATGAATGATGAGTTGTAGAATGCTAGAAAATCATTAATTAGTGTAAGATAAGTTTCAAATACAACATAATTTTTCATATGATTATTTCCAAAATCAATTTACTAGGTTATATGCTCAAAGAGAGGTTAGTGAAACAAGCAATCGACATTACAAATAATAAACTGAATTTGATGAAACAAGATGAAAGTTGCACAAAGAATAACAAAAAAACATAATCTCAATATCAATATCAATCTCAAACTCAGACACAATAACAACAACTAAAATACAACATATAAATTTAATAAACTTAACTCAAAAATAACAACACAAACAAAAACAATCAACAACATCGACAACAATATCAAGAACAACAACATCAATAAACAACCTATAGGGTTTAGGGTCTCAACAACAAGAGTAATAACATCGACAAAAACAACATCAATAAAAACACAAGAAAACTTCTAGGGTTTAGGATCTCAACAAAACAACAACAACAATAACAATATGACAAAAATATTAGTAGTAATGTTTGATGTACCAGATCTCTGAAGTAGAAGTAAAAGAAAATGATTTGGATCTCTGAAGAAGAAACGATAGCACTAAACACTGTTAGACAATAGGTTTCGATTTAGACAGTACAAGAAAATCACATTTTAGCATCAACAAATTAGCGTCGGCCCCGACGCCGACGCTGTTAGTGTTGCAGTAGTGTCTTCATAAGCCGACGCTACGAAGCAAATCATTTTGCTTTATTTTTTTAATTGGTCATTAATAGTAGCGTCGGTTGTAACCGACGCTAATCAATATTCACTTGTAAGTTTATATTTATTTTAATTATTTTTAATATGGCGTCGGCTTGGGCCGACGCTATTATTGGTGCGAAATAATTTCATTTCCCCCCAACATTTTCATTTGCCTCCTTTTCTACATTGTTTTAAATAATTATTTAGGTCATTAATAGTAGCGTCGACTGTATCCGACGCTAATCAATATTCACTTGTAAGTATATATTTTTTTAATTATTTTTAATATGGCGTCGGCTAGGGCCGATGCTATGATTGGTGCGAAATAATTTCATTTCCTCCCAACATTTTCATTTGCCTCCTTTTTTATTTATAATTAAAAATTAATTTATAAAATAGAATTTAGAAATTAATAAAATAAAATCAAAACTATATTATACTCAAATTTATAAAATAAAATAAATATTATAATTAGTAAAATAAAATAAAGTTATAACTAAATTAATAAAATAAAATTAAAATTGAATTTATAAAATAAAACAAAAAATATATATTAATAAAATATAATAAAATAATAAAATAAAAAGAAAAATTGAATTAAATTTTATTTAGTAAAATAAAATTACATAAAATTAGAATTATACAATAAAATAAAATAAAAAGATATAATTAAAATTAAACTTAATCTCCATCGTCGTCTCATTCTCTCATTCTCTCAATCTGCATTTCACGCTTCACCTTCATCGTCTCATTCTCTCAATCTCCATCGTCTCATTCACGCTTCCAAATCGCTTCAGAAATCAAAATCGTCTTCATCCTCTCATTCTCTCAATTCAATTTCCATCGTCTCTCAATCTCCATCGTTGTCTCTTAATCTCTGAATCTCTGAATCTGCATTTCGTCAATTTTGCTTATGAATGACTTGTTGTTGTTATTGTTGTGCAGAGGTAACAATCTCCATTTCGTCAATCTCCATCGTTGTTGCGCAGTGGTATGAACAAATCCCTATATTCGTTGTTTCGATTTGTTGTTTTAATTCGTCGTTTAGATTCGTCGGTTCGATTCATTATTTGAACTCATTGAATTTACATTATTATGTTGTGTATGCTCTTAGTTTAAAATATGTTATTGTAAATATAATGGATTGGTTCTACACTTTCTTCAGTATCTTACCCTGTTATTGTAAATATAATGGATTGGTTCTACACTTTCTAATGATTGAATGCCATTTTCTTCTGTTATTGTGATTCTAAGTAATTGCATTCATGTGCACATTAGTTTAGGTATGTGTCCTTACTTATTTTTCCAATACATGTATGCAGATAGGGTATTGATATAATCAACTCAACTTTAACTTAATTGTGATTGGTGGAAGCATCTTGGCAAGAGTTGTTGTTGAGGCATATCATCAAAGTAAGCTTTATATATTAATGTTGGATGGTATATTTACAATTTATGAATGTTGCAGTGTGAATGTATTGTGTGTGCTTGTTATGATTCTAGGTTGCAGTGTGAATGTTGCAGTGTGAATGTATTGCAGTGTGAAGCATCTGTACAGAGTTAGTATGAAAGTGTGAATATAATTAGTAGTGTAGGTTGAAATTAGTCTTAACAGAGTTAGTATGAAGTGTTAGTCAGTTGAAATTTGGCAATTAGTAGTGTAGGTTGGACTGTTAAACTGTTAGTAGCATAATGGAATACCTTTATTTGGCAATTAGCATGAGGTATCCAAGTCCTCCAGCCAGCCGACCTGCATAAACTGTTGGTAGCAAGATTTCACAGAAAACAAATTATGCACACCAAAAGGCCAATGGAAAGAATCCTCAGCAGCTGCAAGAGGCGTTATTTCTGTCAACATCTGCACAATACCATGCAGTTCTTCTTACAGGCGATTATTTTCTTCAATATGTTCCAATATCCCACCGCCATACCCCATCCACCCAGATCCCCATTTCTACAACAACTTTAAATTTTGTTTTCGTTTCTTCGTATAGCCCTAGGAATAGCTACATGAAACACTCTTCACCTACCCATTTCATAGACCAAAACAGAATTGAGTTACCATTTCCCAGTTTGCAGGATAACATTCTATTGAAATTGACACACCAACTCAAATGGCATGTGAATCCAAGAATCCTCCTTGGGTAAACAAGCGAATCCATATTGGGAGCTTGCTTGTTGTTGTGTACTATATCCAGTCCTGCAGTAGGAGGGTGGATTGCTTATTACAGTAGACCACAATTTCTTGAGTGTGTTTGGAATGTCGTTTGCTATTCACAGGTTTCTAAGATCAGTTGTTTTATACATTATGTGTTGTTTAGTGGTGGTTTTCGTATACTGACGGCTCATTAGTAGGAGAATATTTCCTATCCTGAATTCGATCGCATCAGAATCTGTGCTGTTTTAGTTCTCGACGGTCGTAATATACAGTTCATAAGGAGGAGAATGTAGTTCTTTAATCTGTTGCAATTTTTCAGAATAATGTTTTTGCGGCTTTGGTGGGTTGTCTGCTGCTAGTCTTGGCCATCAGATCCTAGTGTTCAATTTCCACCTAGTGATTAGCAGCATATTGATTAATAAGTGAAAGCTGAGATTTTTCCATCAAGTGTTTTTCCATCAAGTGCTTTTCCACCTAGTGATTAGCAGCATATTGATTAATAAGTGAAAGCTGAGATCTCAAACCATTCTAGATCTAATTGAAGCTTTGATTTTTCCATCAAGTGCTTTTCCACCAAATCCATCACCACAAGTGGTTTCATCAGTCAAAGATGAGCTAACCCATGTCTCAACATTGCTTATATGCCCATTGAAATCCTGACCGTTGATCTTGCAAAGCTTAAGCTCTTTCAACGAACGGCTAAGCCTATCAACAGTATCACTGATTTCTTCAGCACAATCATGAAGAGCAGCATATTCTCTTGGTTTGAGATTTTTGAAGCTTTTGCACATTGTAACAAAGGCTTTTGTGGATTGAGTTTTGTTGAGGGTAAGGGATAGAGTAGTTTGGACTATTTCATAATGATGTGTATATGATATTGCTACTGTGTTCACACTGCTGTTAAATTTTCTGAAATTTGGAAAACTTTGTTGTTGATGTAGCCTTGTGATGTTGTTTGATTCATGTAACGAACTCTTATTGAAATAAGGTCTGGGCATTTTTTAAATGAACATGTTTATGAATTTATTTGAACAATTGACACACCCTTCCAATTAAAATTTTAATGATCGTGTAAGCCCAGCTTTTCTGTTTCCCGTTTAATGTTTCTGATCTTTTCTATTACTGAGTTGATCAGCCTAAAGCCAAGTATGTTTGCAGGGTTATGAATTGGTGTAGAATAGAACCAATATTTACCTGTTTAATACTCGTGTTAAAGCTAACAGCAATATGTTAAACTTTTTGTTAGATGTTCCTTTTTCAAGGTTAAAACATCAAAGTATCTTTATCAAAATAGAAAACATCAGAAGTGTTAAACAACAGAGAGAGATTGAACACAAAGTGTAGGGTATTGTGTAACTTCAAAAGTTTATCTTTGACCTACTAATAATAAAACCAACTATTACGGACTATTTCAGTTCGTCTATGTTTAAACCAACTATTGAGTCTTACATTGTATTTTTCTTTGTATATGTTGAAGTTTCATTGATTTGGTTTTAACATCTTTTGTATATGTCTCTTAGCTTGCTGTGTTCGGTGTGTTCGGTTCTGCTTCGTTTGTTGAAGATCCTCTCTTCTTCGATTCATCCATTTCAAGGTAACCCTTTTCTCCTTCTTCAATTTTGGTTCCGATCCATTTACATAAATTTGTTTGTTTCTGCTGCATAGTTTGCATGCATTTTTCAAGGATTACATATGAAAGTTATTTTAACATGTATCTCGATGATAATTTAAAGCTATTCTATTCATAGAAGTGTTAGATGAATAGAGTCATATGTCTGTTAGTGTAGTTGGGAGATTGAATTTCAATCTTTTACTTGTTTTTTTAAGATATCATTAAAAGTTTGGAAAATGATTATTAGGCTCCAAAGAGAATCTTGTGGCGGGTTTTAGTGATATTTTTACTATGGATCGAAGTCAATTGATTAAAAGTCAATTGAACAAATGAATATTAGAAACTTATACTTATTTTTTATGTAGAGAATGGATCGAAGTTGGATGTATAATAGAGTAAACTCCGATAGGTATGGTTTGAAAGATGAATTTATTAGTGGAGTTGAAGAGTTTGTCAATAAAGCGATGAATCGGCCTCAGTTTTTAAACGAAGGAGGGATAAGGTGTCCTTGTGTAAAGTGTGTCTGCATTCTTTTGAAAACGCCTAATGAGGTCAAACACCACTTGTACAAAGATGGTTTTTTGCCCAACTATTATACATGGACTGATCATGGAGAAGAGAATCAGAATTTGGATCTTGATGGTCATTCTAGTAGTGGTGATGAAGAACAATTTGATGCAATGAATGAAATGGTCTCTGATGTTTTCAGGCCATTTGTTAATGTCCCAAATGTGAATGCTAATATAGAAAATGAAGCAATTAGTGAGGGTGAGGTACCAAATGAAAAAGCTCAACGATTTTATAATGAATTAATCTCTGCAAATCAACCCATTTATGAGGGAGCTTCTGAATCCAGACTATCTATTTCAGTTAAGTTGTTGGCTGCCATGTCTAGTTGGCATGTTCCTCAAAAGGCCATGGATTTTTTCTCTCAAATGCTCGTTGATGTTTGTCCAACTAAAGAATGCTTACCTGGAAACTATTACCAAGTGAAGAAGTTGGTGTCTAAGCTAGGATTGGAAGTTGAGAAAATCGATTGTTGTGTGAATGGATGCTTATTATATTTTAAAGAAGATAGCACCTTAACTCAGTGCAGAGTTTGTGGAGCTTCTAGGTATGTTCCTCGAAAGTGTGGAATGGGAAAATACAAAGATGTGGCAGTGAAGAGAATGTTCTATTTTCCAATCATTCCTAGGTTACAACGATTATATGCTTCAAAGGAATCTGCATCTCAGATGAGATGGCATCATGAGAACACCAGCAATCCAAATGTTTTGCGTCACCCATCTGATGGAAAAGCTTGGAAACACTTCGATGAAGTTTATCCCGATTATGCTAGTGACCCAAGAAATGTAAGATTGGGTTTATGTACTGATGGGTTTACCCCTTACATTCAAGCCTCTAGTTCTCCATATTCATGTTGGCCAATAGTAGTCACACCATACAATCTCCCTCCCGAAATGTGCATGACCAAACCATACATGTTTTTGACTTGTCTTGTACCTGGGCCGTACAACCCGAAAGTTAAAATAGATGTCTACTTGCAACCTTTGATTGATGATTTGCAGCGCTTGTGGAAAGATGGCATTATGACATATGATATCTCTATGCAGCAGAATTTTATTATGAGAGCACATTTAATGTGGACAATCAATGATTTTCCAGCATATGGTATGTTGTCTGGATGGGGTACACAAGGTAAATTAGCATGCCCTTATTGCATGGACAATACAGAATCTTTCACCTTACGATTTGGTGGAAAAAGTTGTTGGTTTGATTGTCATCGTAGGTTTTTACCAATGGATCATCCTTTCAGAAAAAGTAAAAAGAGATTTACAAAAAGCAAGATTGTGAAAAAAAGACCACCACCAATGTTTACCGGCCATGATGTTTGGGAAGCTATTCGTGATTTTCCAAAAGTCACAGACAGTGTATGGGCCACAAAATTTCCAGGGTATGGGAAACAACATAATTGGAACAAAAGAAGTATATTTTGGGATCTTCCATACTGGAAGGACAACTTGTTAAGGCACAACCTTGATGTGATGCACATAGAGAAGAATGTATTTGATAATGTGTTTTACACTGTCATGAATGATCCTGCAAAAACAAAGGACAATGAGAAGGCAAGATTGGATTTACCTCTTAACTGTTTATGTGGGGATTTAGAGATGCACCCTCTACCTAATGGAAAGATGGCTAAGCCAAAGGCAAAATTTGCATTGACACCCGAAGAGGCAAAGTTAGTCTGTAAATGGATTAAGGAACTAAAAATGCCTGACGGTTATTCCTCGAATCTTTCTAGGTGTGCTGATGCTACCAAGGGTAGGATGAAGGGGATGAAAAGCCATGACTGTCATGTATTCATGGAGTGTTTGCTTCCAATTGCTTTTCGTTCCTTGCCTCTTGAGATATGGAAGCCGCTAACTGAGTTAAGTCGTTTTTTTAAAGACTTGTGTTGTAATACATTGAAGTTGGAAGACCTTTTTAGGTTGGAAAAGAACATTTCCATCATCATATGCAAGTTAGAAAGAATTTTTCCACCAGGTTTCTTTGACTCGATGGAACATCTCCCGATTCACCTACCTGCCAAAGCAATCCTTGGTGGTCCTGTACATTATCGTTGGATGTATCCATTTGAAAGGTAATTTTTGTTAAGTTTTTGTAGATTAATTAAATGAAAAAACATTTTTTAATCGTTTCATGTGTAGATTGATGGGAGACTACAAGCGTTCAGTGAAAAATAAAGCCAGGGTAGAAGGTTCAATATGCACTGCCTACTTGCACAGTGAAACTACTCATTTTTTCTCTCACTATTTCAAGACCTTTAGTTTGTTGCCAAGTACAAGTTTAAGGAACGATCCTCGATCAGATCATGAGAATTCCCAACCAACACTTTCAGTTTTTAGTAAATGTGGTCGTCCTAGTGGAAAGGCTAGAGTTTATTGGGTGATTGATAAGGAATGGAAGTCTGCTCACGTGCACATCCTAATCAATTGTGACGAGGTTAAACCGTATCTCGAGTAAGTACATTTTTGTAAATTCAACTGCGTTGTTCTCAACCAATTTTTATAAATACACTCATCAATTTTATGATCGATGTCAGATTGTTCATGCAATATCATTCTATCAATGAGGAAGATGCTTCCGGTCTTATACACGAGCAGTTTCCTTCATGGCTAAAGAACTATGTTAGTATATTTCTCTCATTTTATATTATGTGTTTGACAATAAACTATCTCTAAGGTTAGATATATATATATATATTTAGGTGAATGATGAGAGAAATGGAACGACTAGTCCATATCTGAAGGCCTTAGCTCTCGGCCCTAATCCAAAGGCAACATCATGGAACATATACTTTGTCAATGGGTACAAGTTCCACACTCAAGAATGGAGTCGTGGTAAAAACACTACTAATTGTGGGGTACATGTTAAAGGTGTTACAAATGGAGGAGAAAACGATTTTTATGGCATCATCCAACGTATCCTTCAATTGGAATACCATGGCTTAAGCAACAAGATTTCCCTATTTTATTGTGATTGGTTTGATCCTACAAATAATACTGGCACAAAAGTTAATATTGAGTACAACATTGTCGACATTAAGATGAATAAGCGATATCGTCATTATGACCCATTCATTCTTGCACAAGAAGCAAAACAAGTGTATTATGTCCCATATCCAGAAATGTGTAGGAATATGCGTGGATGGTGTGCAGCAATCACCACAAAACCAAGGGGTTATGTCGAGATAGACAACACCGGGGATGCAATTCCTTATCAATCTGATGAAATGTTACCAGTTGTGCCTATTATAGAAGTTGAAGAAATACACGGTTTAGCTGATGGAGGGTTAATTGACGAGGTCGACCCAATAACAATGACAACTGATTGAGAGAACATTTTATGTTGTTTTTATTATAGACTTTTATGCACTTCTTTAAATGTGTGTTGTAACATAATTCCTAAGGTTATAAATAATTCAATTCAATTACTCTTGTAACATATTTTTAGATATGCACTTTCATGTTATAAAAAAAACCATGTTATATTTCTATTTTTGCTGATGAGTGAACATTTCTCATGTTATGAGGTTTTGACAATCAACAAATGTAGGTGATCTGTTATGTTTAATTCGATTATCAGCAAATGGAGGTGCACTATCATGTTTAATTCGACTATCTGTTATGTTTTTTTGACTATCATGCTTGTGTAATGGGGTTGTATTTGATGTTTTGTAAAAGCACATGCACGTCTTTTGATTGATAGAAATAACTATTCTGCACTAATTTGTGAATGCCATGTTATGAGGTTTTGAATGCCATGTGAATTAGAATAACCTTTAGCATTAATGAGTGAACATTTCTCATGTATGAATTAGAATGTCAGCTTGTTTTGTACCTTTCCATCATATCTCATGTCATGTATGAACATTTCTTTTGCTTAGTGTAATTGGCAGCTTTGAGATGACGGGACATAACGGAAAGAGAAAAGCACCATCGAGCACATCTAAGTAAGATGACTAAACCTTTTCACCTATTTGGTTTTTTTGTATTTAGACTTATTTATTTTTGGATTTGGACTTATTTTTTTAATGGTTTCTTTGTAAAAGAGTTGTTGATAGGTTATGCCGTCAAAGACAGATTCCACCGGAGACTCTTGCTATAAACAACTCTCGTAAGGTCCATAGCAAACCTGGTTCAACGAACCCACCACAACCTACTCAGAGAAACCCACCACTACCTACTAAGAGAAACCCACCACTGACCACTCAGCCTCCACTGATTCAAACAAATCTAACACCATCAGATACTCAACCTCCACCACCTACTCCAGATTCGGCACTTACTCAGCCTCCAGCACCGATTCTAACAAACCCAACACCACCACCGATTCTAACAAACCCAACACCACCACCTATTCAGCCTCAATCGACTTCTGAGGAGTTCATATTCATTCCTACTCCAGGATATACTCAGCCTCATACTTAGCCGCAGCCGCAGCCGCAGCCGCAGCCGCAAAGTCCTCCCCATCACACCACAGACGAGGAAGTGCAGAGGGACCAAACACTTTCTAATGAAGAGCAACAACACGACGGAGGGCAAAAACCGAAGATCTGTATTGTGGAAACAACTAATGCGTAAGTATATATGAGTTTTTTTATTGCTGTGATAGGATATTTACTAGGATCTACCATAACTAATTTTGAGTAGAACATTTCATATTATACAACTGTTTTGAAATTCAGGTTTAATGCATTGTGTTCAGGTTTATGTACTGTTGTTGTTGTTGATGTTTCCTGATTTCTTTAATCATGTCCCAAGATCCCAACTGTTTTGAAAGTTACTAGGATCCCATAGTTTTTTATTCATCTTAATATTCAACTATTTAGAGAGTGGTACAGGTGGTCCAACCTAAGGTTTTGATAGAGCACATCTGTATACGTTAGTTTAATTTACTAGAATTCTTTCCGTCTTTATTCTTAAAATATGAGTAAATAACCCAAAACATGTTATTCGAGATGATTTTTTATAGAATGAAAAAATATTATATAAAAGAAATCAGGAAACATCAACAACAACAACAGTACATAAAGCATAGGAATTCCCAAGAAAAGATAAAAGATACTATACTAGACATCGCGAAAACCGAGAACACAATGCAGAACACAATGCAGAAATATGTTCCATCCAATATATTCATTGCAGGGTGAATGATATGAATGGTGTGTTCAAGTACTGGTTGACTGCAGTCTATGCACATAATCAACTTGAGAATAGAAAGAAACTGTGGAAAGACATTGAGAGTATTTATAGCACTAAACAAGGACCTTGGTGTCTGATTGGTGACTTCATCAATGTAGCTAAGGCTCGAGATCGAATTGGTGGGAAGATTGTCACTGAATTTGAATACAGGGATCTTCAAAATATGATGGTTACTACAGGACTCAGTGAAATGGATAGTTGTGGAGATTACTTCACATGGTTCAATAAGCACACATTTGGGGCAATTTACTCCAGGATAGACAGATTGATAGCTAATGTGGACTGGTTCCAACATCATCTTCATACTAGAATGCACATCCTCCCTCCAAATGTGTCTGATCATGCTCTACTGCATGTGACTGACAACAATGCTGAGAAAAGGCCAAAAAGACAGTTCAGGTTCAGTAGCTGCCTTGTTGATATAAATGGTTTTGAGGAAGTGGTGAGGAGCAGCTGGGAGCAACCTATCAGGGGGGATCCTATGGTTGTTCTTTGGAGGAAACTCAAAAGACTTCAACCTGTTTCAAGAAAGTTTAGTAGACCTCTGAACAATCTAAAGCAGAACATGGTAAAGGCTAGAGATGAGCTTAAGAACCTGCACTGAAGAGGTGATTAAACTTAATGATCTTGAGGAGAAAATTCTTTTGCAAAGATCTAAAGTGGATTGGTTTAATAAGGGAGATGGAAACAACACATACTTCTATGCCTCTATTAAAGCTAAACAAAGTCTTAAAAGTATGAGAGGTATTCAAACTACTGATGGCACTATGCTGCAGAATCACGAGGACATAGAAAGAGAGATCTTGGATTCCAATTAAATATAGTTTGTTGGTATTATCATGTCCATGTTTTCCAAAACCTGTTGTTCCTTAGATATCATCTAATAATATTTCTGTTTATATGTAGGTTACATCCAGGTGATCTTGTTGCCGCAATGGTTCGAAAAGTTATTGAAAAGAATTATCGAGGAACCTTCGTTAATTATGGTGAGCTTAAACGTGACGGAAGAGATGACGTGAGAAAGGAGTGGTTCAATGAATTTAAAGTAAGACATGAAATTTGTTTTTTAGTAGTTTGATGATGATGTATACTATTGAGTTTTATTTATTATTTGTTTATTTTGTCAGAGGCTTGTGTGTTGGGACAGTTGTGATGATGCAAATATGGAAGAATTGTTTCATCAGAAATGTGGAAAACGACTGTCTGATATACAACGAAAGGCTAGAGAAAAGGGGCGGAAGCCGGGTTGGATGGGTGTAGATACATGGACGTATCTTCTAGACAAGTGGAAGACAGATGAATTCAAAGCTGTATCCCAACAAAATAAGATTAATCGATCATCTAACAAAGGTGGGGCAGTCCATACAACAGGTCGTAGAGCTCACCATGATGTTGCACTTGAATTGGTATATATATACTTTGTAATTACAATGCGTTAATATAATTATATTTGATATACATTGTGACCATATATATTACCTCTAATGATAGGCTAAAAAACTCAATCGACCCGCACATCCAGATGAGATTTTCATTGCCACCCATAAAAAGAAGAATGGGGACTGGGTTGACGCTCGTGCAGCGGCAACACATGTAAGTTGATGTTATTATTCTGAATTAGCATGTTAGTTGATGTTAATTGAAGTGAATTAGTAAAGGTTGTTAGTGAATTAGTTGATGTTAGTTCATGTTTGGTATCATGATGAGTTGGTTGCTGCTGCATATAATCTTGAGTCTTCGAATTCAATGAATTATGCACAACAGGTTTATGAAGCTTGTAGTGTTTGTTGTAACATTAAAACAGGTTTATGAATTAACATTATTTTAACTCTACTGAGTGTTCTCGAGGTGTAGGATCTGAGTACGATGATCCTCAATTTTTAACTGCTGCAGCTTATGCACCTTTATTTCCTGAGCTTATGTGCTAGTTTATTGCAATGTATCTTGTTTCTTTTGAACTAGGTTTATGAATAAACAGGTTTATGAGTTCATTGTCTATGAGTTCATTAAACACTACTGAGTTCATTGTTTGAGTTACCATTTTCTACTGAGTAGAATCTTGTAGGATCTGTTGGTTCTATGTCCTTATCTTTACCAAACAATCCTAACCTATCCCTTACCCTTAGCAATTATTGTCTATGAGTTGTTGATGATGTTGATGTTGTTGTTGTCCACGTTCTGAATGGGCCTATGTGTTTGGAATAATGGAATGGATAAAGAAGCCAAAATGATAATAGGGTCCTCAAAACTGTAGATAAGCATGAATTTGATTATGTATGTTATGTTTAAGGGTGTATTTATATCCCTTCTTTTTATCTTTTGTTATCTTTTTTGTTTTTGTATTTTATTCAAGGATTTCTCATGTGTTCTCTTTAATTTATGTCATAAGTTAGACTTTTAATCAAATTTTTTACTTTGTTTTTCTTAGTGGTGTGTTTCAATTCAATCATCTTGTGCTTTGTCAATTTTGTTTGTGTTTCTAAAATTCAACCTTAGCTCAATAATTTAGCTTAACAGTAGAAAATATAAATTTTCCATTATAGACTTGAAGGATATACATGGTAATTTCACTCATGAGGGCAAACATGTTCCAAATCCTGCAACTCAACTGTCCAAGTCTTCTCCAAGTCTTAATGCCTGTTCTGCTCAATCTGTCTCTAAGAATAAATGTAGTTGTAGTTTCCCTTGTATCTCAAACTATGCAATCTTCCTATCCTTCCCAAACCTTCTCTTGCTGAGCTGTACAAGTTTGTTATAACAAGCTTCAGTTAGTTAGATCTAGATAACCTCTCTATATATAGAGAGCCCCTTGTATCTCTTCCATTTATTCAATACAATGAGATATTCTCAAACTGTTCCAATTCTCTCTACTTTATCAAACTCTGTCACTATATACAAACCTTTTGCTTTCTATAAACAAATCTTTGTGGATTATATTAGTTTATCTTGTTTAAGTTTTTTTAGCTTTAATGAATTTGAAAGGGAAATGATCTGATTTGTTTTATCTTGTTTCTTAAATACTTGTGTACAGGAAAAATTCTGCAGTAGCTTGACACAAGTTGGTGATGAAGTGGAAGGATCAACAAGAATACAAATTTGGAAAGAAGTTGCAGGGGGTAAAACACGGGGGCGGTGTTATGGCACTGGACAATTGGCACGTAACATAAGATGTGGAGTAAACTTCTTGACTCAGGTGTCAATTACAAACCCACATAGAGAAGCAGATAACCAGGCCATTGAGGCTGCCAGAGCTGAAGCTGCTGCTGCACGTGAAGAGGCTGCACGGGCTAATGCACGGACAAATGATTTGGCAAGGAAATTTGAAGAACTGTCAAAGAAATTTGATATGTTGCATTCTCTTCAAGCGGGTACTTCTAGTGCTCCTGCGAGTGGTCATCCTGATTATAACGATTCGGTACGTTCTATTTTCACAACATTGTTGTACTTAACTGTGTAGTGTAGAACAATCACTGTTTTTATTTTATAAATTCTGAAAATGCAAAACATGTAGCATGAATGATTTGGTATTTGAGCATGCAAAACATGAAAATGATGTTGAAATATGTTGCTGTCAGCTTAATTTTTGCAGGACATAGCTGTAGTATTTTAGCCATAACGTTTTCTATATGTATCATTAAGAGTTATGCAGAAAACTCATGTATTATTAAGATTGGAAAGTTTCATAATTTTCTCACGTGAATTGAATTTTTGGTGCTATTTTGAACTTAGAAATTCTACTTTAGGAGTTATGCAGAAAATGTTGTGACGTGCTATTTTGGAATATTTCAAGCGTACAAATGAGTGTTATTTGTTCAGACCATTTTGCAAACATCGCTTAGGATTGGTAGTTTTTCTGGTTGTATATTGAATGAAAGTCACGGCAAGTAAGAAGTGCTTCGTCACGACAAGATTCAGTGTTAGAATTAGTGGATGTGCTCATTTTGTTATACTTAGATTATATATATGTTTTAAGCTGATTATACTATATATATGTTTTAAGCTGATTATACTATATTTTGGATGTTGCAGGAGGAGTCGGAGGATTATGAGGATGATGATGAGGAAGTTGATGTTGGTTATCATGATTAGTACATAGATCGTTTAGGAGATCATCAGTATTTTGGAACTCATTAGTATTTTGATGTTGGTGTAGTTTAGAACTCATTAGAATGACATGTTGGTATATATTACAAATCATTAGAATGACATGTTGGTGTATCTTAGAACTAATTAGAATGACATGGTGTATTTTGGAACACCTGAATTGTTGATGGATGAATCTTTTTTGAAATGCCATTGGTCTGTTAGAGTTAAAATAATAAACAGGGTTGAATTAAGTTTGATTTAATTAATAATAAACAGGTCTTGATCAGAACAGGTGGTTTGAGTGGCGATTATATAAAGTGAAGGTGACGATTTCAATTAAAAACAAAAAAATGCGTTGACGATTAAATCCACTAGTGTCGGCCATTCGACCGACGCTACACAAATTTACAATTCTACTCAACTAGTGGCGGCCACGACACCGACGCCAGAATAAAAGAATTCCTTGTCTAAATATCATAGCGGCGGTCACGCGACCGACGCTATCACCAAGTAATATGCTGTCTAATAATTTTAGTGGCGGCCACGTTGCCGACGCTACCAACAAATAACATGCTGGCTAATCATTTCTGTGGCGGCCTATAAGCCGACGCTAACATCAAATAATAGGCTGACTAATTATTTCAGTGGCGGTCATATGGCCGACGCTAACAACAAATAATAGGCTACCTAAACTACCAGTGGCGGCCAAATGACCGACGCTATCATAAAATAATAAGCTGACTGATTATGACAGTCAACCAATCAAAAAATGACACCTGGCATTCCGTAGCGTCGTTCCAATACCGACGCTACCTCATGATCAGCTGCGCAATTAAGGCCAAGATGTAGAGACGAGTTAGTGGGAGCTTTTGGCCGACGCTAACATAGTGTCGCTGAAATGCCGCCACTAATTTAATTAACTTCCAGCTATGGAAAGGCCACCCCGACTCCCACGCTAAGCCGACGCTAAACCCCTATAGTGTCGGTTTTTGGGTGTTAGCGAGGGCTATTTGGCCGACACTAATACTGTGTTTTCTTGTAGTGAGAGGGGATGAATAGATCACAAATTTAAAACCAAAAACTCTTGGCAAAAATTTGTTTTCAAAAAGTATGGCACAACGAAAAAACAAATTGAATTGAATCGTCTAACCGAACATACTATCAAAAAGCTATATGCGCAACGTAAACCTTTTGGAATGATAATGAAGACAAATTTTTCAACAATGATCAAGTCACATATCAATCAAATGCAAAGCTATTCATAATGCTTATTTCCAATGAACACAAAGTGATAAAAATACACAAAACAATTTATCGAACACTTTAAGTGCGATTGATCAAATTTGGAAATTCGATTTGTTTTTGTTGATGTAAAAAGCCGATCACAATCAAAGTGATTGTGATTATATCAACAAAAACACTTTTAAAGATAGTTGAAAACAATTTCTAATCGAATTAATTGAAACAACAACGAAATCGATAATTTTCAAGAACAACAATTAAAAAAAATTAAAGTGATAAAGAGACACATATATTTGTTTAGGCAGTTCCCCAATCGGTCTCGCAATGGGTACGTCTGCCCTCAATCCAAAATCGAATTTAGATACTTGTAATTAACCTTATCTTTTCAAAATTGTTTATACAAGAGGTGAAAAATTCTTACCCCACAAACCCTATTGTTTGTTGTTGATTAGACCACCTCCAAACCCTTCATCAAAGCTTGATCAAGTAACCAACAATGTGGCTACAATCCTCTGATTACCTCGAGCACGCACTTGTTGAACTCAAGATTCCCGAACACGATTCATCATCTCGTGCTACTCCCTTGCAAGGAAACCACCTTTTCCCAAGGCATTCACTCGATCGAATCCGTGTTGACTGGATCTTGTCCAAATCCTTCAAATCACACCGATCTTGAAGGAAAACCCCACCTTGGTTTTCTTATTTGAAACACATAAAGATCTAAACCCAATATTCTCGGTTACATCAACCTAATTGGACGTTATCAACCCTAATCTATATAGTCACCCAATCGAAAAATGATTATGTGTAGTTCAATTGTGTGTATGAATATAAGAGAGGTTGAAGATGATGGGAATGCTTTGTAATCTAGTTTCGTATATGTATTTCACTAGTACCTTGCTAGAAGAAGGTGCATGTATAAGTATATATATGTGAGTGGAATTTAGGAAAATAGAATGCAAGAAAAAATAAGATGCAAAACAAAATTTCCATTTTTGAAGGCTACAGGTCGTCCTATGAAAGCAATACGTCGGCCTGTCAAGGTCTTCAGGTTGGCCTAAAGAAGGCGACCTATGGACATAATCCACGGGCTTTATTCTTAGAGCGTGGGAGCCGGCCTGTAGTCGTATGTGCTAGCCAGTACTGAAGTAAAGTCTTCTACAGGTCGTCCTGAGCACGTTTAGGTCGGCATGTGCAGTGTTGTTGACACACAAACTTGGTTTTTGATGTGAATGACATGCCTAAGACCTTTCAAACCATTTCAAGAACACTTGTATGCATCCTAAGGCTAATAATGATCAATGCACATCTAAACTTAGGTTGATACCGTCTAATACATAAAAACGGCAAGTCGTATTCCTAGTTTTGACATCATTCAAAACATTTCTAAGATGAAGAATGCACTCACATACTCCCCCTTTTTTATGATGGCAAAACTTGAATCTTATAGCCATTGCATTTTCTTCGGTACACTGAATAGCTCCCTCTAAAGTTGTGCGTAATCCTCAATAACTTCCCCTGAATTTGTGCATGATCCTTTTCATAATCTTCTTCCCCTTTGACAACATCAAAAAGAGAAAAGGAGGTAATCCGTTAGAAGTATCACGTAGATGCATAATTCACATAAAATTTATACTACACAAAGGCAATTGCAGAGAATAAGAGCTACACTCACATACAACACATATGTAAAGAACACAAGCTTAATAAGTCACACAAAAACATGCATAAGAGTGATAAAGTCACATATAGTACAACAATTAACCATCTTAGACAATTGTTCAAACAAAACAAAAACAAGTAGCAAACCATAACAAGATGAAAATGCGAGACACCAAAGTTATGCAACACAAGCTAGAGATAAAGACAACACACTAAGACACAACATGACCAAAACATCTCATTAGTAATGCCTTCCACATCCTATCGGAACTGGCCTTGGTCTTCCATCCATGGCAGCAACTTCACATACTTTGCGATAAAAGCGATCATAGTGAGCAGAATCCTTCCTCTTGAGTTCTAATCATGTAGTTAATCCTTTCCATCTCTGAAACATGGTTTTCATTAACACTATTTCGGATAGACATGATGCTTTCAGTCATATACGCATCAAAGGACTGAAAATTTTCATCTTGAGTAGCCATGTGTTCCCACATTTGACGAAACTGCTCCCTCTGTGCGCCATATCTCTCATCTTGTTGCACCTGCATGTTTTACAATATGGTCATTATAATAGAAATTTTACCAGAACCAGCATGATCAACACCACCACCGTGACCAAATCCCTGATCAGCATCTTGCATAGTTGCATCAACCTCTAGAGCATCATGAGGAACCTCAAAATGCTGCTCATTATCCATCTGATTATCTTCAGCCTCTTCAGCAACAACATTTGGATCATCAAAATTAAACACTTTCTTCTGTTATTTCCTACGCGAAGATAATAGGCTCGATGCTCAATATCCCAAAAGTAGCTCATGTTTGAAAGAGTACATTGTGAAAACTCTTGAGATGTGTTGGATGATTTGTAGAGAAAATTTAGTAGGTCAATGTTGAGGTGTTTCAAGATCTTTGCAATTATAGAAGGAAAACACAAGGATGTACCGTTGTTGCACGTTCTAACGGAGAACATGCGATACACGACGTAATGTGGCCAGCTTATCATAATCTTGTGTAGCAGAATATAAACGAGATGAATTTCAAGAGAATCAACTCTTGAAAAGCCTCCATTCTTAGGACGCAGAATGTGAGACACAATCCACGGCAAAATCCTAGGTAACACTTTTAATTATCCCGTGGAAATGGGATCATAACAGTCAGCGAACGGGGTGGCTTAAGCATCTCATTCAAGTGCGCGTTCCAATCAAAATGATTATTCCTGTCAGAGTCGATTACCACTTCTTAAGTTGCTTCGTCATCAAATTCTTCATCAATTTCTGGATCACTAACAGTAATCCCAAACAAAGTGTTCCACAACTCATTTATGAATTGATGGACTTTGTTGTTTATTGAGAACTTGAAGCTAGCACCATCTTGTTTATGTAGACCGGAGTAGAACACACGAACAAGATCTTCATTGTAGTCGTGAGCTAGCTGTAAGAAGTAATCAATGTTTTGATGTTCAACCCTTTTCACAACCTCAGGTAGAATCAAACCTTCAATGCTATATCCTTCTTCCACATATATTGCCTAACGACGAGATGAGTCATATGCTTTAGTTCAAAATCCTTTGAATATTTCCTTGAAACCAGATTAAATGGATTCTCAGAGGCAATGGTGGATGAAGAGGCTTGCTTTTTTCCCTTAGACATATTTTTGATCTTGGAAGCCATGAGGAAATCAAGTTTGAAAGATGCACACCAAGTATTTGTTAAAAGTCTTGAATGAAAAGTGTGAGAGAATAAGAGATCCAAGAGTACCAACACACTCCAAAACAAAGAATAACAAGAAACCAACACAAAGAATCAATGACAAACAAAAAACAAGAGGAAATTTTGTAATTTTGATGATAGGGGATGAGTTTGGGGTTTTACAAGAGAATTGGAGAAAGAATATGAAATTTGAAGAAAGTGATGGAAGATTTTGAAAACAATTGTTGAGGTAATGATAATTAGATGAAATCAAGTACAAATTTCTGATGAATTTGAGTTGTTGGACTTGATTTGAGAAGTTTGAGACAATTTTGCATGCAAGAGACAAGACCAAATGAAGTAAAATATTCTGAAATGGGCTTATGAGTCGATCTCAGAGCGTATGTGTCGACTTGTGCTGGTTATAGGTCGGCACATACTGAAGTGAACACTTAAGGAATTTTAAAAAATTTACCATTGTCGCTCCCGGGATTTTCATCCAGGTACAAACGCGAAAGTGGCACCAAAACAGAGTCGCCAGCAATGTGTATTTATCCCAAGAGAGGGAAAGGAAACACCGCATAAACCTGAAGGAAGGAAAGAGCATTGTCTTGCGACCAAGAGAACTGGGTTCGGGAGTCAGTTACGTGCGAGGAAGGTATTAGCACCCCCACGCGTCCATCGTACCCGATGGGATCCACGCTTGCTTGTCTCGATCAAAGGGTGTCGTCATCTGGAGCTCCACTGCTACCGGAAAGGAAAAGGAACGGGAAAAAGGAAAAGGAAAAAGAGAGAGAAAAAGAAACAAATGTAGGGAAAATAAAAGAAGTGCTCGCATGGGCCCTACCCCACTGCCTACGTATCTCATCGGGAGCATGAGAATCAGAGCGACGTAGTTCCCCTCACTAGGGATGGATTGTTTGTGTTTTTAAAGGAACGACTAACGTTCTAGCTCAGGTGTTGCAGGCTCGCTGGTCCGAGTGCGTTACCATCTTACAAAAGAACGAGTAGAAGCGCGTTCGTACGATAAGAATGAGTGAGATGAGAAAAGAATTCCCAAAGGAAAGACATCATTGTTTGTTTTTGTCTTTTAGAAGTTTCTTTTTTATTTCTTTGCATATGATAGTGTATCTAAATCTTAGTCATTGGAATGTGTACATTCTCACATTCCAAGATGGAATGGATAAGAAAGCACACTAAGAGTGAAGAAGACCCTCACACTTAGTTCCAATTATCAAGGTTCAAACACACTAGCATACTTGTATTTATTAAGTGTTTTTGTTAATTAAGAAATGAAGAAGTGTTTTTTATTATTTGTACCTTCAACAAGTATTGCATTTAAGTCCCTCATACAAGATCAAATGTCTAACACATTGACCCAAGATGGGCTATATGCTACACATTCTAAGATTATAAGAGAAGACCCCTTATAATCTTTTCTTTATATGAAAGGCCTAAATGCAATAAATGTCTACCTTTATTAGATATTTTGAAATTTTCTTTGAGATGAGAAAAGAGACTCAAGAGAGGAGAGAAAGGTAAAATCTATGTGAACTAAGACTCAATCCTAATCAATTAATTAAGGGAGTGATCCTAAGGGTTTGTGAGGTTTAAACCTAAAGTCTAAAGAGAGAATGAATTAAACAATTCACTTCTAAATTAGAAGATGAGTTGTAATTCAAAAAGGGAAAGTGATGAGTTATTAAAAAAAAAACACATAAGTGCTTAACAAAGCACAAGATGGAATTGTAAAAGAGAAAGGATAGAAGTTTGAATGTGGATTCCTTATCCACACTCAATTGCAACTTACCAAAGCCCCTACATGGTTAGTAAACATGTATAAAAAGTATAAGAAACAAAAGAACACTTAATGCACCATAAAGATCAAAAGAATAAGATGAAAGATCAAATCCTATTAGTCACAACCAGAATGTGCATCATATGGAAAACAAATGATTATCATCAAGCAAGTTCAAGTGAACAACCAACAATCATCATCCATGGCATTAGAACATGCTATCATAAGAAAAGGAAGATGAAAGATGAAAAGAAATGAAAGAAACATGCATAAATGAAACATGTAATTCAAGGATCAGAATGGAACTAAATGGAAAATGGTTTATACACATCTCAAATTATTCATGGATCAAACATCAAGACATTCAAGAAGTTAAAGGAGAATTAGAATTGAAATGGAAGTTCAAAAGAAAAGAAGTACCAGCACAACATATTAAGGATACACAAAGTTCAAATGAAAATGAACATGCAATGATGACATATAATGTGTACCAATAACCTATAATGTCACATGAATGGCTCATTGAAATAGGCAAATGATCATGCAAGTATGCACAAAAGAAAACATGTAAACATGCACAAATATTACAAGGATATGACATGTCATTATGCTTCAAATGTAATGCCTTAAACAAAAATTAAATGAACTCATGGAAATTAAGGAAACATGTTTTAAAGATATACAAATCAGAAGTGAATCATATACCAAAATAGCATGCAAGAAATCAAGGCAAAAAGGCTTTATACAATGCACTTAAGTCAAATTGGTTATACATGCAAAGTAATGCAAAGATGGACATCCAAACATGCCATAAAATGATCTAAAAAAATAAAATAAAAATCATAGGACATACTTCAAGATGTTAATGACTCAATTAAAAAAGAAGCAAATCAAAACTATTTTTAATGATCAAGAACAAAAATGCACAAAATCATGTACCACATTAAGAATGCACACAAAAGAAAATCAAAGAAAATTGTAGAACAGGGGCAAAAACGTCATAAAATCAGAAAATAAAATCATCAAAAATTTTCTAAATGCTTTAATGATGTTCATGAATATTTGTGGAATTTTATGATGCTATTTAGTATTTTTAGAAATTAAAAAAGCAAACATGTAGAAAATGAAGAAAATAAAATAAAATAGAAAGAGGAATGGGGGTGCAAGCGTAGCAATCCATCAGTTCAAATCATTTTGGCTTTAGAAACAGGAGGTACGGATAGCAATCTGTCTTAGGTCCAATAAGCGCAGAAACACAATAATAAACATGGAATTCAGTCAACAAGGTCAATGCAATCCAAGCTGTCAGATTAGGTCAAGTCAAACAAGTAGCCAAATTATGCACAATCAACACACACGCGCGAGGGAACACATTCCATATCATGCACTGCACCACACCATGTTTAAAAATAAAATCAGAAACCACACGTGACATGCACACTGATTTTAATATGTTGGCATATTCTTAGCCACACGATAATGATCATCCAACGGTCCTCATTCAAACTGCAACAAAACCCTAAAATAATGACCACCGGCCGGAGAGGGACCTCCGGTCACCTTCTCCGGTCAATCACCACCGTCTGCAACTTTTAATCTCTCCCGAAATCCACAAAATGTATATCAAAATGAAGCTGAGCTCGTGTACATCATGAATATGCTCATAAAAACCACGAAACACACACACATAGCAAGAACAGAAGAGATCAAATCATGCCCTAAGTTTTGCAACTATGCCTCTAAGAGGCCTATCAACTAGACGGATTCAACATAGCTTCTAATAAGCTCAAACCAATAGAAAACAAACTATAATCAGTGAAATTTCAGAAAATGAAGGTTAGAGAAGAAACCTGGATTTGAAGTTCTTCAAAGTAAAAGAAGACCAGAGATGATCCTCCTATGATCCTAAGCTTGAATGGAGCAAAATAAATGCCACTGAACTTGAGATCTTGAAGAAAACCACAATGAAAACTCAACTGAACCAAATCTACAATTGATGAATTGAACTTCCTATCTCTTGTTCTTGATCAGAAGTGGAACATTGATGATGATAAAGATGAAATGTGGATGGAGGTTGATGAATTCGTGTGAGCTCAAAGAGAGAGAGAGAGAGCAGAGAGAAAAAAGAGTTCAGAGAAGAGAGAGTGAGAGTGAGAAAAATGAGAGTTGAAAAAATGAAGATTGGAGTGAAAATGTGAGTTTATAGTGTGAGCTAGAAAGTGAGTTGGATAACTGAGTTGGGTGAGTCCACTCTAACTAACTGAGTCAGTTAGTTAGAGGCGAGTTGGTCTTGGTTTTGCTATGGTATGGGTGATGTTTAGAGTGTTATGGTGAGGAGCAAGTGAAAGGAATGGTGATGATGAATTATTCTGGTGTGGCAGCTGCAAAAGAAACTTGCCTCTCAAGTTTTGGTTCTTCCCTTTCTCATGTATGGCACGTGCCATTATGAATGGTGTAAGGAGTATATGCTTGGCTTAATGAGGAAAGAAAGCAGACTGATGCATGTGTGCAAACTGATATGGATTCAACAACAACATTGTTATTTTTTTGGTTTTGTGAAAGTTTGGAACATGGAGTTTTGGGGGTGGAATTCTCACACACTAGTGCATGGAATCATGAGCATTTGGTGTCATTGGAAAGAGGAGATATCATGGAACAACATTGGTGTTGGACTTGAGTTGAAATGAGGTGTGCAAGAGGCTTGAAAATAGCTGTGAAGATCAAAGTTTGGGGACTGTGTTGTAGGCGTGTGAAGCAGGTCATGGCATGGCAAGCTGACCAGTTGATTTTCAGCATGATCACACCATCTTGGGACCAAAATTTCTACCTCATAACTTGGTCAAATGGACTTTTGTTCAACATGAACATTGAAGATGACACTACAAGGAACAACTTTGATGTTGAAAAGTTTTGAAAAAGAATCCTCTAACTATGAGAAAAATAGGTGTACATTTGGCCCACCAACTATTTGTAAAAAGGACATGCGCGTGACTTGAGAATCCTTGGTCATGACCTAGTTTTGAACCTACTTTGCCCAAACTTTGGTCAATCATATCTCACTCAATTTTTATCCAATGAAGATGTTCTACACATGGATTTGAAGCTTAAAGCAAGATCTTTTGTTGTGGCCAAATGGAATTTTCATTTGAGGTCTTGATTTTGAATGGCCTTGGTTCAAACTCTGATGCAAAATGGTCCAAAACTACTATTTTTGGAAACCCTACTTCTTCCAAAAATGGCAATTTTCCATATCTTGATTTTTTTATGATTCCTTTGGAGTTTCTTGATCAAATTTTGTACATTGGTCACATATAACATGAATTTCATGAATTTGGCCTCAAAAAGTCAAGAGTTGACTTTTTCCCCTGATTATTTGACTTGACTCCAATTTCTATGATTTTTTATCTTTCTTCCAATTGAATCACTTCTAAAACCAATTGAGAGGTAATTTTCCACATACATACACTTAAGAACATGTAGAATACCATGACAACAAGTTTTGTCCAAAAAATCAGAGATTCCTTGATTTTATTAGAAACCCTAATTTTGGCTCCCTCTGGTCAGGAGGGAAAAGTGCAGTCTTCAATTTCAAATTCCTCAGAGTATGTTGTCTATCCTTTTAAAGGATGATGAGATAGGCCACTTGAGGGTGATTTTGAATCAATGAACCATCTCTTTTGAGGGTTTTCCTTCATTTTTTGGATCCCTTGCATAGTGAAGTATGTATTGCTCCAATCTCCTATTGAATCTCACTTTCTTGAGGTGTTGGATGGTCAATTGAGATAATATGAGACATGAAAGACTTCTTGGCTTGCCTTGAGGCAACTTGACTGACCTTTTTGTGCTTTGAATGATCCCTTGATTGTCCACCTTCCACCTGATCACATGCCTTGATGGTAAGAGAGATGATATGCTTCATTTTTCTATGTTAAATGCAATGCAATGCTAATGAGGTGGATATGATATGATAAATGATAATGCTATGCTAAGATGACAAAAAAGGGAAAGCAAAATTTGGGGTATTACAACCATGAGCCGACCTGAAACAACATATGTTGGCATGTACTGGAAATTTTTGACAAATGCAAGATTTAATTTGCATAGGTTGACCTGCATGTGCCAGAATGTGTTGACCTGAAACCTACAAAATTTCAAAAATTTGACTCCAATGGACTTTTAGAGACCAATGATGACCCAATTTGATCTTGTAGAGACAATAATGACTCATGCACCCTAACTTAATGAGAGACACATGCATTTGATAGATTTGTTTGGTTTGTTTTCTTGAATCATGCAATCATGTAAAATTCATGCATGAGTTTGGTCAAGATATAGATGACATATGAAGACAATTATGAGTAACTATTATAAACATATAAAATGCAACATATGACAGTCACAATGAAATTTTTTGAAGTAATCACACATCATAAATTTCACACATATAGTTCATCACATATCTTTACGGAATAACTAGGTAAAAGAAATACTTACGTACTTAACAAGAAAAAGGATTGAAACGATATTACCTCACCATACATATGACGGAGGATTCACTTGCATTCCACGAAGAACTTTCGAATGAAAGATGAAATAAATGCAACACGTGCCATAAAACACAATCGAGACCAAAGCGCTCTTACCACTTTTTTTCTTGTACAAGTATTTGAAAGTGTGATTGATAATGTATCCAAAAGGTGATTGACTTGATAATTATCCTTAATGTTGGACTCCCAATCTCGTTCAATCATGGTGATTATCTTACTCCTCCTCATGTTTCATCATCTTAGGTTAATCGCTCCTAATTTGATGCACTAGAGTATGTCTTCTTGAAGATAAACCTACATCATTGAACATAATACCTTTCTGACACTTCTCGGATAGAATATTAGTAATCATTTACACCCTTTTACCACTTAAAACAAAAGAAACACTACTAGTTAACCTAATTGGCAACATAATCAGCCTTGTTAGTCACACAGATCAAAACAATAATGACATGTCACCGTGTTGTGCCTTGTTGCTCCATAAACGAGATCCCATACTCTCTTTCATAGAGTCAAGACATTTTTCCTGCATGATTAATAAATAGTTCTAGGTACCCAATACTCATTGGGTCCTTGGGGATTAGTAAAACTTTGGTTGCATCTAGGCAACCATTGAAATGCACCATTAGGAACCAAAAGTTTTCTAAATTTACACTTAGCAATGGTGTGACCCTTTTTGCAACAATAGTGACAATACAGATTAAGAGAAGATTATCTTTTGCTTTTTGGTTCCTTTTTAACGTAATTATACCTTCGATAAGGATTATAAGATGGTAAGTCATATTTGGAAGTATCTATAGCAAAAGTGACATTAGGTTGCAAAGCCTTATCTAATTTAGCTTTAAGAGTCCTTGACTCCTTTTACCAAATGTGACAACTTTCACAACCAAACCATAAGGATTTAGGATCTTCATCTCGATCCTTTTGAATATCTAACATGGATTTCCTTAGTGCTTCCATGTTCTTTTCATTTTCTGAAATCTTAGCTTCTAAATGCGAGATAATACATTTATTAGAAGCTAATCTTTTAAAAGAATCTATGGCTTCCCTTTTTAGATTTTCAAAAGATTCTTGAGGTTGAGAAAAAGCTAAATCATGAGAAGCTTGAAGTTTAGAGTTACTTACAATCTTTTTCTTTCCGTTGTTTGCCATATAGCAAAGCTTGGTCGATTTATCACATGAGGTATAGCTATCATCACTTGATGAATCACTTTCACTCTCCCAAGCGGCATATGCTCTTATAGATTTTCTAGACGAGTTGTGACGACCCCTTTCCTTTTCTTTCTTGGTTTTAGGACACTCCGACTTGAAATGACTTGGTTTACCACAGTTGTAGCAAGTACTTCGAGACGTCTCCTTTTCTCATCTTCTTTTGGGGAATTTGACAACCTTCTTAATTTGTCATGGTGTTTGTCGGGATATTTGTTACCTTGTTTCAACATGTATTTGTTAACTCTCTTTATAAATAGTCCCATATCTTCTTCGTCGGGTTCATTGTCATCATTTGATTCACAACCCCTTTGCTCATTTTGAGAAGGCCTTGAACTAGAAGTTTTTAGAGCTATGGACTTCTTCCTTTCTTCTTTTCTTTCTCTTTCTCATTCTTTACTTTCTTTTCACATTATTTCTTGTATTTTGCTAAGCAAGTGAACTCTTGCTCATGCTCTTCCAACTTACTAAACAAAGTCGCGAGATCAAGCAATTTAAGATCATAAGCCTCTTTGTTGCCGGTGACCTTGGGCTTCCATTCTCTACTTAAACACCTAAAAGATTTGCTAGTAGCAAGTTCATTGGAAATAGGATTACATAGCGTATTTAACCAATTTATGAGATGAGTGAACCATTTTCGCATATCCTTAATGGTTTCACCATGCTCAATAGGGAACAGATCAAACGCTTGATTTAATGTGTTGATCCTAGCTTGTTTGACATCATTAGTTCCCTCACGGTCCATCTCTAATGCATCCCACATAGCTTTGGCGGTCTCACAATGAGAAACGAGATAAAGATCATCAACACCCAAAGCGGATGTGAGGATGTTTTTCGCTTTCCAATTGTGTGACCACAATTTCCAATCATTAGCATCCCATTGTGTTTCTTGTTTAGGTAATGTAACACCCTCAGCATTGGTCGTAGTTATTTCATTCGGACCATGTTGGATAGCGTCCCATAAAATACGATTAACATGAACAAATCATATAAAAAGCGGTAAAATGCTAAGTAAAAATGGTACGAAAACCACTTATGAAACTCCCCTAAACATAGACCATTGCTTGTCCTCAAGCAAAAAAGTGCTTATGCAAATTTTCAGATCAAGATAGTGTTTCACTACATGAAAAAGCATACCAAAATTAAGCTACTTGTACTCATACGTGATTTTTCGTTCCGATTGGCTAAGCCTAGTTCTCATGGTAATCTCTCGACAACAAAGTTATTCACAAGAACATTAACCGTAGTAAGACCACAAACCCAAGTCTCACTTTCAGAAACCTCTCCAAATGTGCTTTGTGCTTAAGTGTATTTTTCTATTTTTCCTTCCCTTTCATTCGGACAATCAAATCTAGGCAATTGGAATTATTTTTGTCTTCCCATGCACAAAACCGATCGAGAGTTTTTGTTTAGACACAATTTTTAATATATTACTTTTTTCGATGAAGTTACACACTTTTTTGCGCTTATTTTTCCACTTTGGGACAACGTTTAGGGTTCAACAACCATTAAGCTAAACAATCGGGTAAGGGTTACCCAACTTAGAAGGTGTAGTTGACTTTTACTGCCTTTTCATCATTTTGGTGTGAAAATATTTTTTTTCCCAACCAATCATGCTTGCGAGACAAATTTATGTCGGACTATCATTATGAACTAATCGGGGAGTACTTCTCAGAAGCTGAGTACTATAGTACAAATCAACACGTTAGACTCGCGTCCTACTTCGGTGAACCTAGGGTGTTCGGGTAATACCTAAGTGGCCAAGCTTTTCCAATGTCCCTAGTCTTTAACCTTTCATCCCTCTAACTCTATATACTTTCCCGGTTTCTCCATAACCGAAGTTTTACAAGAAATTTTTTTACATGGTCCTAGTTTGGGAATAGCTATGAAAAACTGGTCTTTTGAAAAATAAAAATACGGGAATAACTAAAGAACAAGAAAAAGTATAAACATAAACACACAAGAAAAGAAAAATAAAAGAAAAGTAAAGAAGTACCCCCATCCCCCACCCCCACAACTTGAACCAAACATTGCCCTCAATATTTTAGTAGAAGCAAGAGGGAGTAAACTCACAAGAACCTCATCTGGGAGGTGGGAAGTGCAACGTGAATTATTGCAACATCACTTGGACATCATCCAAGACTACTCCTTATCTAGTTTGCTCAACCTGCATGCCATGAATTTCATATTGAACCCAGTTCCACTTATCTTGTATATTATTCTTTTTGGGCGTGTATATATAACGATGTCGCTAGACATTTATGTGTATCAGTACCAAATTACACTATATATAATATATTTTCTAGATTTATATTATGGGTGGGTGTTACACCCTTCATAATGCAGTGATGGAATAAGGTAATCACTTTATCCTAATTCACATCATTTCACTTCTAAACAATTCGCGTTTATAGTGACCGAATTAGAGACCGAAAAAACCTAAAAATCGGTCACTATAATGTTTAGAGACTAATAACGCGACTACCAAATTTCAGTTGGAAAAGTGCTAGTCGATATCCTTTAGAGACGAATTTAGTGACCGAAATTAGTGACCGATTTTAGTGATCATTTTCAATTGTTTAAAAAGCTTAAAATATATGATCTATTATAATTCAAATGCAAATTTAATCTCACCCGACCTTTAACAAACAAATCCACATAAATGCACTGCTTTATATAGCAATAAATCTGATTGAAATCAATCAGAAATTTTGCACCCAACAACATCCATCATGGCTTGCTGACAAGGGCCACGTGTTGTAACGCACAGATGCTAGAACATCTTGTTCCACATGTTGTACCAAAACATCCAAAATAATTTTCTTAATATAAATCTTCTTTGTAGAGTAAATCTTGGATTAAACAGATATGAACCAAAACTTCTGTAAATGTAAATCCAATAAAATCTTCTTTGATTAAATTAAATCCAAATGTTTTAATTAAATCATATCATCCATATACATGATTTAAAACAATCTTTTTGAAATTGATTTGGATTAAAAAACTTTTTCCAAAAGCTAACTTTTGCATCTTCAAAAGAATTTTTTTTAATAAGCAAAATATGTATTTATCAAAGAGTAGTAGGGGTACTCTAACCCAAATACAAAAAGATCCCAAGACAAAAAAGTCAAATAAGCTTAAGACAAAGGAAAGGATTTTTGTACCAATCATAGAAATTACATTTATGATTGGGATTAAATCCTCACTAAGCTAAAACCAAGACAGGGCTTTAATGTTGAAAATAATCTCAGTCACACTAGCTATAATATCACCAAAGATAATGTCATTCCTTATGTTCCAAATCAACCAGCAAAATGTCATCCAAATAATATTGAGCCATTTACAGTCAATTAAATTTAACAAAAAAGATCTCGATTTGAAGAAATACTCTACAATATTGTCTTTCTCATCATTTCCAATCCATGTGCAGATGTTGGACCACACATTCTTCACGACAGAACATCTAAGAAAAAGATAATCCACATCTTCCTCTTGTTGAAAGCAGAAAGCACACACTAAGTCGTGTGGATCATGTAGGATATTACAAGCTTTGAGTTGCAATCTAGTTGGTAATTTATTTTGGAGAAGACACCAACATAAATTTTTAATTTTCTTTTGGACTTTTGTTTCCCACATAAACTTCAAAGCTTTCCTTAGAGAATCATCAACCTACTATGCATCAACACCCTGCATGATTTTTGCATAGCAATCTTTAACAGAAAAAGAGTCATCCCTTGCACTAATTCATACCATGCGATCAATTACATTGCAAGATGGGTTAATTTCATTCTATAGTTGATCCAACCCCACTAAATCTTAGGTAGCCGAGTTTTCTTGAACGCCTCAATCAATGATGTTCAGATGAGCATCCCATTTCTAGACCTGCTGAGTCCACATACCCATCTTTCCAACCTCAATATTATTATTAATTTGTAACTGATATGAATGAGGGAATAGAGTTGCCAAGGGGACATGACTACACCATTTTGCAAACCAAAATGGTATATTCTCTACAGACCCCAATTTGAAGGACAAGTGATCTATGAATCCTTTGGCAATCTACTTGCCATTATTGTTGATCAAGTCCCTCCATCAAAGAGAGCATTTAGGCCTCCTACAATGCATTGAATTAGACTAGAAACAGTGATCGAGATTCCCATATCTATGTTCCAATAACCCCTTCAAAATTGGATCTTCTTCATTTAAGAATTTCCAAATCCATTTTGACATTAAAGATTTGTTGAAGATCTTGAGATCTTTAATACCAATACCCCCTTCAGCTTTGGTTTTGCACACCTTTGACCACTTAATCCAACATATACCTTTCCCTGATGCAGTCCCATGCCAAAGGAATTTCCTTTGAATTCTTATTACCTCCTGCATCACTTTGACAAGAACTTTGTAAAAAGAGAAGTGATGAGTAGTTAGATTATTGATAATTGAGTTAATGAGAGTAACTATGTCAGCTAAATGCATCATTCTCCCCTTCCAACTTGCAAGTCTAGCTCTCAAAGTTTCTAGCACTGGCCTTCAGCTTTCTATCAAGATTCCCAAAAATTTAAAGGGAATACGATCAAGTTTACAAGCCAAAAAATAAGAGGCAACCTGAAGGAAATGCTCCCTAACACCTATACCATAGATTTTACTCTTCCACATATTTATTCTCTGCCCTGAAATCATCTCAAATCCTCTTAATATGGACTTAACATCCCACAGGTTGGACCATGAGGCTTCACCCACTAGAATTGTTTCATCAACAAATTGAATTAGGTTGTAAGCCACACTTTCATTTACTTAAAACCCTTTAAATAATCCAGATATTACAACTTGTTTTACCTAACCAGCCAAGCCCTCCACAGTTATTGGAAACAAGAAAGGTGATAGTGGATCACCTTGTATAAGGCCTCTACCCACATCAAAGTCCTTAGTAGGACTTCCATTTATCAATACATACATAGAACTAAAAAAGACCCCTTCCTCATCATGGCTCTAAGATAATCCCAACTGACACAGTCGTAAGCTTGTGCAAAATCCAACTTGAACATCATACAATTATTATTTTCTCTTTTGGCATACCAGGATTTTATTAGCTACAAAAATTCCATCTAATATTTGTCTTCCAGGGACAAAATCAGCTTGAGTATTTGATATCAACTTGCCAATATTCTTCCTCAGTCTTGAAGCAAGTATCTTGGCCACCACTTTATACATATAACCAATGAGGTAAATGGGTTTATAGTCATTCAATTCCTGTGGATTATCCACCTTAGGAATCAAATCAAGGAATAATTATGTCAAGGATTTAGGAAGAATTGTAGTCTCATGAAAGTCTTGTACAAAATTAAATACATCATTTCCCACAATGTTCCATCAAAGCTTGAGGAAGTCCAAATTAAATCCATCTGGACCTGGACTTCTATCTCCATCAGTGTCCCAAATGACTTATATGATTTCTTCTTTTGAAAATTTCTCTTCAAGAACTTGTTTATCCACTTCATCCAGTTTATTGAACTCAAGGTCATCTAAGTCGGGTATGCACCTATGTGGTTCAGTAAACCTTGTTTCAAAAAACTTTCTTGCAACTTCTTTAACACCACCAACACTTTTCACCATTCCTTGATTAGTTGGGAAGAAATTATCGTGTTGATTCTTGCTCTTGACTTTATCATTAATTGGAAAAATTTTGAATTTTTATCTCTATGTTGGAGCCATGTTAACCTAGCCTTCTGTTTCAACAAACTTTCCTTCTGATTCATGAATTTTCAAACTTCCTCTTGTGCCTTCCTCCACTCCAACTTATCTTCCTCATTTTTTACATTGTTATCATAAGAAGACAATCATCCTTATAATTAAGTTTGGTTATAACATTTTCAACTTTCAAGTCAAGCCAACCATACACTTCTCTATTCCACCACCTAAGCCTTTCTCTCAAGAGCTTGAATTTTTCCTTATTCATGTAACCCTTCCTTCTAACAACATTAAAGGATTCCCATTCTAATTTTACAAATTCTATGAACTTTTCATGTGCCAACCACCCTATAATGACTTTAAAAGGCTTTGGTCCCCATTTTAGATTACTTGTTTTAATCAAATTAATCTATGGTTAGAGATATCTTTAGCTCCAATTTCTTGTCCCACTATGTTCCATGCTTCTATAGCTCCTTCTATTATTAATAATCTGTCTAGCCTGCTTGCCACACCACCCACAAAATTAGACCAGAAAATTTATTCCCCATAGTTGGCAAATCAATAAGATCCATTTGATCAATGAAATTATCAAACTCCACCATATCCCTATTCATCCTATAATCAATCTTCCCAAACTTCTCAGTTACATTTTTGACAACGTTTAAATCTCCCCCCCACAACGCCCATTATCCATACTCAATTTGTTTTTTTAAATTCACCAGATCTGCCCATAGATTTCTCTTATTTGCTAGGTTGCATGGTGAGTAAACATTCATAAAATAAAAGTTGACCCTTTTCCATTATGCATTAATCCCAATGAAACCTCCACCGTTAAAATTATAATTGGGACTGATCAAACCAAGTTTACACACAATCAAAACTCCCCTCGATTGACCTATTGCATCTTTTACCGACCACCCCATTAATTGATTCCTCATAGCCCCTTGACAATCTTTTGAGTTATCTCTTGTGTTTTTGTTTCTTGAATAAAACATATATCTATTCTTCCTTTTTGAATTATTTGGCTTATCCTTCTTCTTTTTTAGGCATTGCCACACCCTCTAACATTGAAGGTTATGAAATTCATTTGACTTCGATTACCTTCGCCTTCCTTGAATTTTTATCTTTCTGATCTCTATCTTCCATTTCTTTGATATTTTCAAGTATACCTCATCATTTATGTTAGGTGTAACACCCAAGCCCTAGATGCTCTTCCACACCCGATTTGATATATCATTCTCAACTTCATTCAAAAATCGATTATTACCTTGACGAACATCATAATCAGTACACGACTCATAGTAGAGTAGTGATCCTCTTGAAAATCATACAAAGTTCCCAATTTTTTCGTTAGTTTCTGAATTCGGCCTCGTTTTATGAATTTGTTGTTGAGATTTTGACGTAAGGATATTATTTTTTAAGCGAATAAGGAGGCGAAATAATATGGATTAGTGTTAAAATTTTGATTAATATTAGCCCAGGTGTCATTCATCCCAGCATTATTTTCAACTACGTTATTGTTTGGAACTTGTGGGCCTTTAATAAGTATTGGGCTCAGAAGAATGCTTCTGTCACCAATTTAGGCTAAAGTTTTGGGCCCATAACCCTCTCAAATAAGTGTATTTGCTGGTGGTGTACTTTTTTTCTTAGCAGACTACTCCATATTTGTCTTCCCCAAAAAACCATCATTCTTGGAGAAGCATAAAGTCTTCTCGAGACACACAAAATCAGATGATTTTTCACCAACCTTTTTCAATCCATCTTGTCCCCCACCAAAACCTTCACTAATCACATCCTTTTCCCAGGCCTCCCAAACTTCTTTCTCATTTCTATCATTGCCTCTATCCCCTAGACGACTACTAACCTCATGACTATCTCTGACAAAGGACCCATTTGAGCTTTCATCTTCACCCCAATCACATTGTCTATGTAGTGGGGAAATTGTGAGCGTAAGCTAATGATTAACTTAACTCATAAAGCAAGAGTCGCCACCCGCATTTTTATTTTATCCAAAAGGAAAGGAATAAGAGTGAACAAAACCTAAACAAGTGCTAAAAACAAGAACAAACAGAGAATGGGTAAGGGGGTTGGTTACGCAATGGGAAGGTGTTAGCACCCAAAACGTCTATAGTGCTTTATAGGAACCCTTTAAAATATCTACGCTTTTGGTTTGAAAAGGTTTGTTTGCAAAGAGATTGGGGAGATGAGAAGAGAAATATTTTTTTAATATTTTTGTGTTTGGAGAGACTTATCGCCTCATGTCTACGTACCCACAAAGTGTAATATAGGATCAAAACCTCATAGTTCATGGTAAAAATAACAAAAATTATTGGTTATGATTCGTTTTATCTTGAAAAGACAACCCGTCATTCCCAAGAGAGAATACTCAACTAATTACCCAAAGGTATGGGAAAGAGGCATTTGCATCACATTAAGATGAAGGATTTGGTTGGATTAAAATCAACAAGATTATCTCTTCAACATCCAAGTGGAAAATGACCATACTTTACACAAAATACCATGGTTAGGAGCTTTACATCTCATCAAAGAAGATGACTCATATCTAATCTTTTGAAAAGTTTTAAAGAAAAAAAGGTGCATAAAAGCACAAAAAGTTTGAATGAGTTTTGTATTTTTTTATGTCTTTTTGAAATGGTCAAAATATGATTAACATTGAATGACATTTATTAAAGAAAAACAAAGTTTGAAAATCACTTGACCAAAGTCAAGGTTTTATTATGAAAGTGGTTTTGAGTTTGAAAACAAGAAGGTTTTGAAAAAGGGAGAAGATTTTGAAAATTTAAGAAGGGGTGGAGAAGAAGTGACTATCCTATTGCATAAAGATAAAAGCTAAGGATAAAAACGGTCTAACCACACAAACAAGCTCCATAGCATAAGCATTCTTCCCTTTTTGATTTGGTCTTGATCAAAATAAGTCTTCAAAGGAGAACTTCAAGTATCCAAAATCCAAGGTTTTCCATCACAAACTTCCAAGCATAGGTTAGAATCCTAATTCTAAGTCCAAAGTTCCATGTCCAAATGCAAAGGATAGTAACCATAGTCCAACAATTAAGAGCATAAATTTTTTTGTGGTTTAAACCTTTATTAATGTTTTTTAGTCCAAATGGACAAAAGAAAAACAAAAGCACGAGATAATATAGTCCAAGGGGACAAAAGAAAAATGACATAAACATAAACATGATATGATATAATGAGAGAGGAGCAATAAAAAATAAAATAAAGAGAGATAGGGAGAAAGAAGGAAACATAAACAATATATCACAATAATATCACAAAAGTAACAAGGTTAAAAAACTTTAAAAGGGCAACCGATTTCAATAATTTTTGTCTCGCGTCATGAACTATAATGAATGAACAATGTACTTAGGCCAAGTTTAATGGAGACATATTAGAAGATTGATAGAATCAAAGCCTCTACGCAACAAGCTTCATAGATTTTGAACCTAATACGAAAGATCAACCATCCTTGGGCTTACAATCATAAGTTTGGGCCATGAAAGTTCATGTTCCGATTTGGAGAGGGACAAATGTAGCCCTATGTTAAGCAATCGCCCAATGAATTATATAAAAGTCACCCTACTTGAGGCCGGTCAAAATGATCTTTGTGCTAATGCATGCTAGATGAACGATATGTAAATCGTCATCCGAAAGACATACCACACGAAAATAAAAAAAAGGTAATGATCTAGTCTTGATCAAGAATTCAACAAAGAAATTCTAAGATCCATAAGACTTTCATCGATCAAAATAAAAAGAAATAGAGGGAGAGGTGAAGAGAAAAACTAGATTAAATTACACTTTCAAGATCCTTTCATCTTCAAGTTCAATCACCTTTAATTGATAGGTTTAAGTGTGAAAACATATCACTAATTGAAAGCACCTCAAATGAATTCAACCATTCATTTAAAGATAGATTTGAACTAATGAATGTTTAATTACTTTAACCATATCCAAAGTCCATTAAATTTGAAGAGAAATTAATCTCAACAATGCACTTCAATGGCAAAACAACAAGAAAGGGGAAGAAAAAGGAAGAAAAAACAAAACAGTCCCAAAAATAAGTGAAAATCATATTCTGGACTCTGGTTAACCGATTAACCAAAATGAACTGCATTTGGTTAACCAGTTACCACTGGCAGGACATCAACAAAAAATTTGAAAAAAAAATCAGCATTCATTATCTAATCGTTTCTTCAAACATCTCATGGTCATGGATGCAAATTAGCACAAAATTCAAGTAAAATAACAGCAAATAACACCAATAAAACACAATTTGCAAGATCCAAAGATCAAGCAAACAAGATCAACAATAGATCACATTGTGAAGGATGTTTCAAGAACAACAATGGTGGAAAATGAGATTACCACTCCAAATCTGAAAATTTGCTTCAAATTTCTCCAAGATCCAAACTCCAAAGCCTTAATCTACAAGAATTGATGAAGAAAACAAGTTTGGATGAAGGTTTAGCTCAAAGTTGAACAAGATTCAATGTGAAAACTTGTTAACTTTCAAAAGAAGAAATATGAGCTCTAGTGAATTTTGTGGTTAAGGAAAGAATTTGCAATAGGTTTTTTGGCTATCAAAAGCTTGTGAAATGAATGAAATGAGGCCTCTATTTATAGGATTTAGGCTTGGAAAATTTGGTGGTTTGGAATCAAAATTAGGATTGGAATCTGAATTTTGGTGGTAAAATCAAAATCAAGTGGTGATTAATGAAGGTGTATGGTGGGAATTAATTATGATGAGGTAGGGGAATTAAAATGAAGTGATCTAGAATATTCTCATGATGAAACAAAGTGAATTTTGGTGCCAGAATGCTGCAAAATTTGAATTTGGCTCATTTTCTCAAAAAACACACTGGTTAACCGATTAACCAAAATGAACTGCATTTAGTTAACCGAATAACCCAACAACAATTGAGAAAAATGCTTTTTGACGTGTTGTCTTGGCTCTGCCTCAATTCTTTTTGCTTGTCAAAGAAGGCATGGAAATAAACACATGAACCTTAGAGTCTCTTGAATACTAATAAATTAAATATTGGAAACTCTTGATTAGATAATTTTTGAATTGTTTACTGATCAACTTTGACTTTGTTCAGATGAAATTCATTCGAGCTGAGGGACTGATTTTCATATCCTTGATCCAAATTCTTCCTGAAAAAGTTAGTAAAGAAAGAAAGAAAACACATTTTTGGATTTTCAATTAATGGTTAGTGAACATAAACAAATACAAACATCAAACAAACGAGAAAATAGGGGTGCATGGCGATCTCACTCAAGAACAAACCATCAGAGGAGGGCAAGAGAACCAAAGCTTGTGATCTTGTTTTTGGTATGAGATGCGAATGACATGTGGGATCTTAGGGGTAAAAATTAAGGTATTACAGCTGCCCCTATTTAAGTTTCTTCTATTCGGAGATACGAAGATGGACATCTTTGTCTAGACGAGATAGAAGAGACTTAAATATAACAATAACCTAATTTTTGGCCCTAAGAGACCACAAAATGATATGACCGTGCAAATGATATGCAGACACAAGACCTCTGTGAGGAAAAAATGCCATAGGAGACAAACTAAAAGCCAGGGAGAAAAGAGAAAAGACTCCGCAGGGGAAAACAAAAGAGGCAAAACACATCCCAACAAAGGAGTAAACAAATCTCCACCTGGGAAGACAAAAGAGTAAGATTCCACTGAGGGAAAATTACCAACACCAGAAATAAAAGAGGAATAACTTGTCCCAACAGGGAGGGGAAAAAATATCCGCTGGGGAAAATATCATCTACTACCAGACATCCGGTAATAGCATGATCAAAATAAGAAAGATTGCCAACTACCAACCAAGTGGCAGCTACAACAAGACAATCAACCAAAAGGATATGAGAAATATTACCTACTACCAACAAAGGGCTGGAAGACAAAGGTAATAATCTCAAAAGGGGTATGAGAAATATCACCTACTACCAACAAAGGGCAGGACGACAAAGGTAATAATCTCTAAAGGGGTACGAGAAATATCACCTACTACCAACAAAGGATAGGATGACAAAGGTAATAAACTCGAACCTGGAGAGATTACCAACTATCAAAGAAGTGATAGTTATAACAAGGTAACAAAACTTGGCTATATTACCTACTACCAACTTGTAGCTCCCGGGATTTTCATCCAGGTACAAACGCGAGAGTGGCGCGGAAAACAGAGTCGCCAGCCGTGTAAATTTATCCCAAGAGAGGGAAAGGGAACACCGCACAAACCTGAGGAAGAGGGAAAGAAATGGTCATCGCAACCATAGCCTGGGTTCGGGAGTCAGTTACGCGAGGGGAAGGTGCTAGCACCCCACGCGTCCATCGTACTCGATGGGATCCACGCTTGTTGTCTATTCTAAAGGTGAGTTATCCTAAAATCTATGGATGCACTAAAACGGGGAAGGGGAAGACAAAGACAAACTCGGTAGGACGTCGTCGTCCTAGGCCTACGTACTCCCTTTGTGCAATGGGAAATTCAGAGTCAACGTAGTTCGGACCAAGTTCTTTTTGTGTTTTTATGAGCGACGTTAAGTTCGCGTCCGGCAGTTAGGGTCGATGCCTGTTTGCGACTCAGACGGAAGGTAACGTGCCCTTTTTGAAAATAGCCTTTAGTTTGACAATCCCGCGGGATAAAAAGGTTTGAAGTTTGTTTGTATTTTTTAGGACATAAGTGACTTGAGTTAGTTCATAACTCAAGTTGAACCAAAGTCTATGACACGAGAACGAATGCGTCGCATGGTCGTCCCCAATGGGACGTATGCTCAACACTCTAGAAGAGAGAAGGGGGACCCCTCAATCTTCATTTACTATGTTTAAGGCTCGTGTGCAAGGCAAGTTGACCTTATTAAGTATCTTAGAGATGTTAAGAGATGAGAAGAGGGACTCAAAAGAAAAGAAAAGACTACGGGGAAAAATCTATCCTAATGTTATCATGCAAAGATGGCCCTAAGGGGAGGTTTGACAACAACCTAGGCCTAAAGAAAGGAAAAGATGAGAGGAAGAAAGAGTAAGAGTGGACATGGATAACTATCCACACCCTCAAATAACTTACCTCAGCCCTTGCATAAAAGGTTAGTACAAACAGACATAAGTGACAATAAACCAAATGAAACTCAACCAAGACAGAAACCAAAGAGAAATGATTATAAACCAAAGGAATATCAACCAAGACAGAATGTGGATGACCTAAACATGAATTATGAAGTCAAAGAAGCAAACCCAAATGATGGCACAAGTGCCTTTTCAAACAAGTAATCAGACATGGTCAAAGGTGTGCATACAAGAAGATCTCAAACAAAGAGCAATCACATAATTAGTAAAACATCTTATAAAATTACCAAATTAATTATCAAAATAGCTCAACCAGATACAAACATCATATTAAAAACTCATGCAAGAAATCACAAGATAGGTCGCCCAAACAATTATGCAAAGTTCAGACAAGAAACATGACTCAATATGCAAAAGAGAAGGATTAAAATGCCATATGAAATGATTTTTAAAAAGAGAGAAAAATATTTTAATGAAATTCAATGTATTGATAAAATAATGCAAAAAGAATGGATTCAAAAAGTTTTATGGATGATGAGAAATAAATTCTACAATGCAATGTGAGCAAAATGAAGCAAATTCAAAAAGAAACTATTCAAATAATTAATTTAGATGATAAAAATAAAATAAAATGATAAAATAAAATTTGAGAAAATTTTATAAGATTATCAATATGATTCATGATTTTTTGGGAATATTTTTTATGCAAGAAACTATTTTAAAAAAAATAAAAATGAAATGCAATAATTAAATAAAATAAAAGTAAAGAAATAAGCATGGGGGGTGTGTTTAGCAGCCAATGCACGTTGGGAAATGATAAATGGGCTGAAGGAGGGGTGTGAAAAGCAAGGCCCAATCACTAAAATCCATCAGAAAAAATAAAAAAGGAACAACGTGAACCCAGTCAACTAATTGACTTAACACACACCATGTGATCAATCTGACGCTTCCTATCAGTCAACACAATTACAAAGTAAACAAAACCAATGGCCATTATTAAAAGTGCACCATAACTAATACGTACATGCACACACACAATTACCCAGGCCACATAGGATCCCACGTGAGCTGCACATGTATTTTTTAATTTGTTGGCACAATCACACCCGTCAGATCCAATCAACGCACGCAAATCAGTCAAACATTCAGAAAAGTAATCAAGATGAGAGATTAAGATCTGAGGTACACGATAGTTAACATGGGGTAATAAACACACAAACCAAAAATAAAAAACAAAATTTAAAACGCGTGGCAACATGATGACCGCACGATCAAACCCATGGACGGTCACGATTGCGTCCCTTACCTCCAAAACCCTAGCCTCGCCGGAGACTGCACCAGACGCCGGAACTAGGGTTCCGGTCGTCTTCTCCGACCACCTGCAACCAAGATTTTTCCAGAAAATGCAAAGGAGTACACTATTCTGACCAGAATTTAATGAGGACCACGAATATCAAATCAAAAATCCCAAACAAGCAATGTACAAAGAGAATCTAACGAAATAATGTTTGCATCCAAAACTTAAAACTCACGGAACAATCAATCTATACATCCAAACTCCAAACAAAACACACCAGAATTACCAGTGGGCATCAAATATCATTATGCACGTTTAAAAAAGGAGTTTTAGGATCATGAAAAAAGTCACTGACCTGAGATTATGCACCACGTATCCTTGCTGTTAGCTTCAAGGGATGGTTGCTTCGTGCTCTATGAATCCCAATGGTTTAGATGGTGAAAGAAGTTTTGGAAAAGCTCTTCTGGATTGTGAGATTTGAATGAATCAAGCTTTAGGGTTGCAAACTTTGTTCTCCTCAAAATCACGTGTGTTCTCCCCCAACCAGTGCATGAGTAACTTTAAATACTTAGGGTTAATCCACTGATGATCACTTGGGCCTTATTAATTCCTCACTTAATGAGTTTTGGGTGATTTTGGAAAATTGCATTATGTGAAATACACCCTCTTCCATGCATGTACACCCAAACATTCTATGATGGATCACTTATATTTCAATTGCTAATCACACCTGTATGGAATTTGGGCCTTGAGATGTTTTGGTTCATGAGTTTTCAATGATCTTGCAATTTTGCATAATGGAAAATAAGCGATGAATAAACCCAAGAAGCTTGCCCAATTGGAGCAATAAACCCCAGATTACCAAAACCCTAATTTCTGCACTGGTTAGGAGAGAGTGATCCACTTGAGATCTCTTGGACAATATAAGGACTCTTGCTTGACCCTTTGAAGAACATCTTCTCCTCTTGAACTTTCCTCAGGCACCTTGACCCCGTGTTAAGAACCAATGATATGCACACATGGTAATGCAAATAATGAAGTGAAACATAAGTCAGTTAGTACTAAGGGTAGGAGAGCAAATTTTGGGGTGCTACAGCTGCCCCTATTCAATCAACTTGGTCCTGAAGGTATGATAGCGACGGCTCTCAGACATTCCAGGATGCACGGGGATTGAATACCGAAAGAGCCTCGGAAATTTGCTAATGGTGAGAATAACGAAATGGAGCGTGCTGAAAAATAAGGAGTATGACCTCAACCATACCCACAAAAATAAGACGAATACGACCTCAATCGTACCCACAAAACGAATACAACCTCAATTGCACCCGCAAAGGAAGACTGACCTCAATCACTCTACCCACAAAGAAAATACGAATACGACCTCAATCGCACCCACAAAACAAATACAACCTCAATTGCACCCGCAAAGGAAGACTGACCTCAATCACTCTACCCACAAGGAAAATATGAATACGACCTCAATCGTACCCTCAAAACGAATACAACCTCAATTGCACCCGCAAAGGAAGACTGACCTCAATCACTCTACCCACAAGGAAAATATGAATACGACCTTAATCGCACCCACAAAACAAATACAACCTCAATTGCACCCACAAAGGAAGACTGACCTCAATCATTCTACCCACAAGGAAAATATGAATACGACCTCAATCGCACCCTCAAAACGAATACAACCTCAATTGCACCCGCAAAGGAAGACTGACCTCAATCACTCTACCCACAAAGAAAACATGAATACGAACTCAATCGCACCCTCAAAATGAATACAACCTCAATTGCACCCGCAAAGGAAGACTGACCTCAATCACTCTATCCACAAGGAAAATATGAATACGACCTCAATCGCACCCACAAAACTAATACAACCTCAATTGCACCCGCAAAGGAAGACTGGCCTCAATCACTTTACCCATAAAGAAAACATGAATATGACCTCAATCGCACCCACAAAATGAATACAACCTCAATTGTACCCGCAAAAGATAACCAACATAAAGTGGACTTCGCCGGGGATAACGTGAAACAAAACTTCTGGTTTAAACCACCCCTACTGAGAAAGGGAAACTGGCAAACAAAATATGTCAAGCGAGAACTGACTACCAGGCAAGAACTGGATTTCACAAAAGAGAAAGGCCAAACAAAGGCAAACTTCTAACGGACTCACGATCCACATATAAGATGACTCCGCCGGGGAAAGAAGAAGTCTAAATAAAAGATTCTGCCGGGGAGCACAAATATGAGGAACGCATTCCTCCAAAATCCCCTGAGTTATGCCATCTCTGCTGAGAAAAAGAACTGGCAAGGAAAGTATCAAACCTGACTTATGCTTCGAATGCAAATGTTTGAATTTTGCCGTAATGCTCCACACGAAGTGGAAATGCTACGCGTTTGAGGATGCAATGCAAATGCTTATGATATGCAAAAGGGGTCTCTCCAGCAAAATAAATGCTGGAGAGAAGAGACCAATTTAGCTGGGCATGACAAAAATAAATTGTCCTCTGAATCCAAGAACTCTGCTGAGAAGGAGCACGTTGACCGACGCTTTGGATCAACAACTTCTACTGGGGATGAAATCCCAAAAGAACATCCACACTACCGGGGATTACACCTGTCCTTTACTGAAGGTAACATCCAAAACCTGAGATCTCTCCTCTGCTGGGGGAGTCGAGAATGAATGCCAATAATGGAACCTGAAGTCTGTTACTGAGGATTGCCAATAACAGATGGGCTTAGGACCTGCTGGGGAACGCCAGCCCATAATACTATCCTGCTTGGGGAAAACAGTCCATAATACCATCCTGCTTGGGGATACTGCTGAACCTAGCCTGCTGATGGGGAGAATGACTTTACTCCCCCTTTGCTGGGGACTAGAATATGGCATTGTCGGCGAAAGCACATTTCCTGACTGGATGGGGGAAGTGAACACCCTGATTCTGTGGGGAAATAACGTCTTGATCCAGAGAAGATGCTTCCCAAGTCTCCTGCTGGGGAAGGTCTGCTCTGCTGAGGAAAGGTGCAATCTCAATGCTGGGGAGAGCAACCCTGCTGGGGAAGTACAATGCTAGTGCCCTGCAAGCAAAACAGTAAAAGTATAACAAACAATGGAAAGCTCTCTGAGTGAAATGAATATTTTATTGAGAAAGGTGGCCTGTAAATAGGCGTTTACAATAAGAAGCAATTCCTAAAAAGAGGTAATTGCGCAAAAGCAAAAAGAAAATACACATGTCGGCAATGTGGGAACAGATATCCACCATGATTCGACTCAGCTATGACCCGTATGTCTTGCTTATCCACAAATATCTTGACATTTGAAGAGACCAACTGTACTGATTCCCTTCTTTCAGAATTCCCAGGTATTGAAAGTGCTCGCAGACCAAACGCAGACCATAGCCTTTCGCTTATAGATCCCTAACTTTTGCCTGGATCGCCCTTTTCGGGTTTTCAATCCATCGGGATACCCATTTCTGCCAAAGTCGCCTTTTCATGTTTTCAACTTTGCGGGTTTACACATTTCTTTTTTACATTTTATCCCTAACTTTTGCCCGAACCTTTCCCTTTTTATGGTTCGCCGGGACGCCCCTTTTTTCCTGGACTTTCTTTTTATGTCCAGCGGGTCTCTTTTATGCGAAGTATTTTTTGACTACGTTTGCGTTCACAGGGGATGTAAAATCTTCGCCATCCATAGTTGAAAGTAGTAAGGCTCCACCAGAGAAAACCTTTCTTACCACATATGGCCCTTCGTAGTTTGGGGTCCATTTGCCCCTGTGATCTGTCTGAGGAGGAAGGATCCTTTTCAAAACCAAATCACCTGTCTGAAAACAAAGAGGACGCATTTGCTGGTCAAAGGCGTGCTTCATCCTGCTCTGATACAACCGACCATGTTCGATGGCTGCCAATCTCTTTTCTTCAATAAGGTTCAACTGATCCAACCTGGAGCACACCCACTCAGCTTTATCAAGCTTCACATCTGCCAGAATTCTCAAAGACGGAATCTCGACCTCTAAGGGTAAAATGCTTCCATACCATATACCAATGAGAAAGGGGTTACCCCAGTTGACGTACGCACCGAAGTACGGTAACCATGTAGGGCATAAGGTAGCATCTCATGCCAGTCTTTATATGTTACCACCATCTTCTGCACAATCTTCTTGATATTCTTATTCGCTGCCTCAACAGCCCCATTCATCTTCGGACGATATGGAGAGGAGTTATGATGCTCGATCTTAAAACTCTGACATAGTTCCTTCATCATCTTGTTGTTCAAATTTGAGCCATTATCAGTAATGATTCTCTCCGGGACCCATAACGACAGATGATGTCCTTCTTTATAAACCGAGCTACCACTTTCTTGATGACGTTGGCGTACGAGGCTGCCTCCACCCACTTTGTGAAATAGTCAATGGCAACCAAAATGAAATGATGCCCATTGGAAGCAGTGGGCTCAATCTTCCCAATCATATCTATGCCCGGCATTGCAAAAGGCCAAGGAGATGATAACATGTTTAGAGGCGTAGGCGGTACATGCATCTTATCTGCATAAATCTGGCATTTATGGCACTTTCAGGCGTACTTGAAACAATCAGACTCCATAGTCATCCAGTAATATCCTGCCCTCAACAACTTTCTAGCCATGGTGTGTCCACTGGAATGAGTACCGAAAGAACCCTCGTGAACTTCCTCCATCAACAAACCTGCCTCGTGTTCATCAACACAACGTAGCAAGACCATATCGAAGTTCCTCTTATATAACACATCATCCTTATTCAGAAAGAAGTTTCCTACCAACCTTCTCAGAGTCTTCTTATCCTTGGTGGAGGCACCCTCTAGATACTCCTGTCTCTTTAGAAAAACTTTAATATCATGATACCATGGTTTACCATCAGACACATCTTCAATTGCAAACACAAAAGCTGGTCTGTCCAGACGCATGATTCTAATCGAAGGTGTTTCATTCCAACGGTTCACCTTATACATGGATGCCAATGTCGCTAACGCATCAGCCATCTGATTCTCAGCTCGGGGCACATGACAAAAATCCACCCTGTCAAATAAAGGTAACAACCTTCTGGCATAGTTGTTATAAGGTACCAAATTTGCCTGACGAGTCTCCCATTCTCCTGTAATATGATTAACTACCAACGCGGAATCACCATAGACATCGAGGTTCTTAATTCTCAAATCAATTGCTTCTTCTAACCCCATGATGCATGCTTCATACTCCGCCTCGTTGTTGGTACACACGAACGCTAACCAGGCAGTGAAAGGTATATGAGAACCCTTCGGGGTTGTAATGATTGCCCCAATTCCATTACCATATAAGTTGATAGCCCCATCAAAAATCATCTTCCATTGAGACCCAATCTCAGGTCCTTCATCAGGTAGAGGCTCTTCACAATCTTTCATTTTCAGAAACATAACATGTTCGTCTGGAAACTCAAACTTCATAGGCTGATAATCCTCGACCGGCTGTTCAGCAAGATATTCTGATAGAACACTTCCCTTAATGGCCTTCTGGGAAACATACTGAATATCATATTCTGTCAGAACCATCTGCCAACGGGCTATCCTTCCAGAAAGTGCTTGCTTCTCAAACACGTACTTAATCGGATCCATCTTCGAAATCAACAAGGTTGTGTGGTTTAACATATACTGCCTCAGGCGCTTGGCTTCCCAAGCGAGTGCACAACATGTCTTTTCCAACATAGAGTATCTTGATTCGCAATCAGTGAACTTCTTACTCAGGTAGTAAATGGCGTGCTTTTTCCTACCTGTCTCGTCATGTTGACTGAGTACACAACCCATCGAATTCTCAAGAACCGTAAGGTACATAATCAACGGTCTCCCGGACACCGATGGCATAAGGACTGGAGGTTCCTGCAAATACGTCTTTATCCTTTCAAATGCCTCTCGACAATTTTCATTCCACCTGACCTCTTGATCCTTTCTTAATAACTTAAAAATTGGTTCACACGTTGCTGTCAGATGAGAGACGAACCTAGCAATGTAATTCAACCTTCCCAAGAATCCACGAACCTCTTTTTCTGTTCTTGGCTCAGGCATCTCCTGTATGGCTCTTATTTTTGCAGGATCAACCTCGATACCTCTTTCACTAACAATGAATCCCAGCAATTTACCAGACCTCACGCCGAAAGTGCACTTGTTTGGATTCAATCTCAGTCTGAACTTCCTCAACCTTTCAAACAACTTCTGGAGGTTTACTAAGTGTTCTTCCTCTGTCTGTGACTTCGCAATCATGTCATCAATATAGACTTCAATCTCCTTGTGAATCATATCATGAAAGAGAGTCACCATTGCCCGCTGATAGGTTGCCCCAACATTCTTCAATCCAAAGGGCATTACTTTATAGCAAAATGTTCCCCACGGTGTTATGAACGTAGTCTTCTCCATGTCCTCTGGGGCCATTTTGATTTGGTTATACCCAGAGAAGCCATCCATGAAGGAAAATACAGAGTATTGAGCAGTATTGTCTACCAACACGTCAATGTGGGGGAGTGGGAAATCATCCTTCGGGATCACCCTATTCAAATCTCGGTAATCAACACACATCCTGACCTTCCCATCCTTCTTAGGTACAGGTACGATATTAGCAACCCAAGGAGGATAATTTGTCACAGCAAGAAATCCGGCGTCTAACTATTTCTGAACCTCTTCCTTGATCTTGACAGCCATATCTGGTTTCGTCCTTCTTAGTTTCTGCTTGACTGGAGTACAACCCTCTTTAAGCGGCAAACGGTGTGAAACAATATCAGTGTCAAGCCCGGGCATGTCTTGGTAAGACCAGGCGAAGATATCCACATACTCTCAAAGTAACTCAACCAATCTTCCCTTAACAGTGTCTTCCAAAGCAGCCCTAACCCTTACTTCTCGTTTAACATTCTCGGTTCCCAGATTAATAGTCTCAACTTCCTCCTGATAAGGTAGAATAACCCTTTCCTCTTGTTTCAGTAGCCTGGCTAATTCTTCTGGCAGGTCACAGTCTTCATCAGTCTCTTCTTCGGCTTGATAGATAGGATTGTCGAAGTCATATCGAGCCATAGCTAAGTCATGATGGGTGGAATCTGAACAAAGAAACCTGCATGATGGATGTTTTATGTTTATTATGAGTGCAACAAACAAGAAAACACATTGCCATTTTGATGTGGGTTAATGCAAAAAGTAAAAAACAGAAAAACAGGGATCAAAATATTTGAATGAAAAAACGTCCTTTATTGATGATAAAAATAGCAAATAAAACATCCAAGCCCTACAAATAAATATCACTACGTCTTGGGCAGAACGTAGGATTCAACATAACAGAAAACAAAAGTAAATTACTCCGGGCGAGTCACTTGGATGACTTTCTCGGAAAACCAGTTTCCTAAGCTCTGACCAGGGGTGCAGGGACGAATCCACTCATCCATGTCACAGTCACTATCTCCTTCATCCTCAATAGCATTAACCTGATTAAAGAAAACCCCAACACTTGTGAACTGAATTGGACCACCATACTTGGGAGGCTCTTGAGCTCGTCGGGGTGGCTTGTACCTTAGTCCATGGGTATCCTGCTTTCTTTGAACATCAATGACACTGCCCCACGTCTGAGAACCACCAGCTTCAACTATAGCGCGCGCCTCTTTGAAAGAGGACATTGGAACCTCTGGTTGTCTGACAACTTCGGGTTGGGCAACCACCTCAGGCTGACTGACTACCTTTGGGGGTTCCTTGGGAATTTTCACAGCTTCAAAGGCTTGGCACAAAGTTTCCTGTATTTCACCATCTACCTCTACATACTTGAAGGTCGATAGGTGACTCATCATGATCTCTTCCTTACCACAAACAGTTACAACATGGCCATCCACCATATACTTCAACTTCTGGTGCAGTGTAGATGTTACTGCCCCAGCACCATGGATCCAAGGGCGACCCAACAAACAACTATAGGCAGGCTGAATATCCTTTATGTAAAAGGTGGTGTTGAAAATCTTAGGACCCACCTTGATTGGCAGAACTAACTCTCCAAAAACTGACCTCTTGGAGCCATCAAAAGCACGTACCACCAAGTCACTTGGTGTACAAATCAACCCACGAGTATCCAATTTCATCAAAGCCTTCTTCGGTAGCACATTCAAAGACGACCCAGTATCAACTAACACATGCGACATTAAAGAACCACGTCATTCCACTGAAATATGCAGAGCGTTGTTGTGATTCCTCCCAGCCGGAGTCAGATCTAAATCGGTGAAACCCAAACCATTTCCAGCATTCACATGAGCTATAACCCCTTCTAACTGGTTGACAGATATTTCCTGCGGTACATAGGCCATATTCAAAACCTTCAGCAATGCATTTCGGTGTGCCTCAGAGCACAACAGTAAGGATATAATGGAAATCTTCGATGGAGTTTGGTGCAGTTGATCAACAATCTTGTAATCACTTATCCTGATCAACCTCATAAACTCTTCTACGTCTTCTGAGAAAGTATCCCCAACTGGCTTTGTCATAGAATTATTTGCTTCCTGCCTCTGTACAGACTCATCCATCATCTGTTTACCTTTGTCTTGTTTTGAACTGCCAACTTGATCCTCGGACGGAATAAAGACTCTACCACTCCTAGTGATAGCCCCTGCTTCAACAAGATTTTCAACCCCTGTATTCACAGCTGATGTCTCTACCAATTCCTGCTTCTTACCATCAACAAACACCTCGGCCCCATAGTTCCATGGGATGGCCTTGGTACTCTCATACGGGACTGGTCCAGGAACAGTGATAATGACCGGCGCTGGTCTCGCCGGCGCTGATATAGTTATTTTCTTGAACGGAATTGTTATTGTGGCAACATCAATCTCTCTGTCGGTAACTTTACTCTGCCTACAACCCCTGTCAAACTGTAATATCCCTTCACTGATCATTCTCTGAATACCTGCTTTCAATAAATCACAACCGCCTGGCTGCGACACACATCCTACGCACCCTTCATCACAGCCGGGAAAGACCCCTCCCTTCAACAGTCTTTCCTTCACCACACCCAAGGGAGTTTGGACTTCGTTCACATCTGAAATCAAACTCAAGTCTTCACAGTCTTTAATAATAGCATTGACCCCCGGCCCACCGTGATTCGGCATCGGATTCTGATTCACATTTGGAACATCATTGGAGAAATTGATGGCTTTGGAATCCACCAAATCTTGAACCTAATGCTTAAAAGCTTTACAGTTCTCAATATAATGTCCGGGTGCCCCATAATGAAACTCACAGTGGGCGTTGGCATCATAGCCGGGAGGTGGATTACCAGTAGGTGGAGCCAATGTTCTCTTCTGAATTAACTGTAGCTTTAACAAGTGCTGAAATAATTGAGAGTAGGGAAGAGGTGGAGTGTCAAAATGCCTATCCCGCCTAGTCAGAGGTTGCGATCGGTGAGGAGCCTGATTTTATTATTGAGACACTGCTGGTTGCTGAGGTGCTGCTGGGATGGTTACAGAAGCCACCTGCTGATTGAAGTTCTGACGAGGCCCTTCTCTACCATGATATGATGATACCGAATTTGTATCTCCCTCCTTCTTCTTATAACCACTGGCATAAGGCTTCTTACTTCCTCCAGATGAGGACCCATCACCGCCTGATATTTTTCCCGCCTTAATTCCGCTTTCCACCATCTCTCCAACTAATATCAAGTCAGCAAACTTTCCAGTCATACACGGTACCAGCTTTTCATAGTAATGACCCTGCAAGGTGGCCATAAACATAGTTATCATTTCACGTTCCAACATGGGAGGCTGAACCCTTGCTGCCAGTTCACGCCACCTCTGGGCGTACTCCTTGAAACTCTCATTGTTCTTCTACGATAAATTCTGCAGTTGTGTTCTGTTCGGAGCCATGTCAGTGTTATATTGATAGTGTTTGATAAATGCCCCTGCCAGCTCTCTCCAACTACGAACATCTTTCCTCTCTAGTTGCATGTATCACTCCAGGGATGCCCCAGATAGGCTATCCTGGAAGCAATGCATCATCAGCTTCTCATTCTTCGCATGCGCAGCCATTTTACTTGCGTATGCCCTCACGTGGGTCCTTGGGCAAGACATACCATTATACTTCTCGAAAGTGGGAGTCTGAAACTTGTGCGGGATAACAACGCCTGGAACCAACCCCAAATCATCTAGATCCATACCCAAAGCATCCTGATTCACAACACCCCTTAGTTGTTCCTCAATCAACCGGAACCTCTGATCATTGTCAATCTGGGGACCAGCATCCCCACCTGGCACAGAGAATGCATCTTCCTGGAGATCATCATACTGACGGCCATGAATTGCACCGACATTGTTACCTCCCCCCACTACAGTAGGAACCACAACATTTTCTCCTCCGCCCGGAGGGATCACAACACCAGTAACAGGAATACCTCCGCCCGGAGGGCCGTTCTGAACATTATTACCAGTAACACCAGTATGAAGTCCTCCATGAAGGACACCTTCTTCATCATTCTCGCAATCAGTGGCTGAACGAGAGTCCTTAACTGCTCTTGGCCTTGAGCAACCCCTTGCATCAAATCCATGAATTGGTTCATGCGAGTCTGCATCTCAGTCATCTCATTTTGTAGCTGATCCATGAGTCTCTTTTGATTTTGTCTGGTAGAATACAGATGAATGTGCTGATCTGCAATCCTGTACTGCGGAGGAGAACAAAGTAAGAACACCAGAGATAAACACATGTCATGCAAAATGATTATGCAAAATGATTATGTAAAATGATTATGAATATGCAAATGCAAATGAACATGTTTGAATATTCGCAGGGCGATCCACCCCTTGATTCCAGTTTAACAACAAGATAGAACGAAACTTCTGCTCATATATTAAGAAAACCAGAGGAAACCTAAATGTCAACAATCACAAATCCAAGATAACAAGTCTGAACATAGTAATCATAGATCCCAACCAACAAGCCTGGTGGTGGTCCAAATAATGAAAGAAAATAGAAAACTACGGCATGTCATCAAAGTCCACAAGTGTCAATCCCCCCCATCCATTATGCTTTTTGCTCCAGTCTTGAATTTCCTTGAACAGCTTTTTGGTGTCGGGATGCTTCGGTCTCTGAATTAGCTCTTGAATGAGAACGTCTCTCTTATGTATGATCCCTTCCAAGTATCGGCAATGCAACTCCCAAACGTCTTCTCCAGAAACACCGTCCATGATAGGACCCTCATTTCTAGGTTTCTTCACTTCAGCTTGGATCTTCAGTTCTTCTATGGAGGCTATGGCTTCATTGAGTCGACCCTCGACTGCTTGTCTCTAGAATACCCCTGATAGGATCTCAGCGTCTTTCTTCTTGAGCTTCAACTTCAATTGATCAATCTGAGCTAGATAATCGTCTTCCTTTCGCTTATTCTCAGCCATTGCAGTGTCTCGGTGAGCATTGAACCTGTGAATTTTCAACAAAGCCTTGTCCAATTCCTCCTTCTTAGACTCGAGAACCTTACTGATACCGTCTAGAGCTTGCTTCATCCTTTGTCTGGATGCGACCTTGTCAGCTAGCTCCTTTTCTGCCTTAGCGAGAAGCTCTGTCTTCAACTTGGCGATATGAACAGCTTCACCCCGCTCATGTTTCAACTGATAAATCTCTCTTAGTAGCTCACTGTTTTCTTCTCGCAGCTTTTCCTTTTCAGCCCACAACTTGTTAAACTTCTCTATCTCAACTGTGGTAGGAGGCTCAATCAGCAAGGGGTAAGATGGTGGTTCTTTGGAGAATGGCAAAAGCTCAATCTCTACCCTTTTTCTGAATCCAATCTTCGTACGCAGGAAATGTTCTGTTGTTGCTCTTCCCAAAAGAAATCTTCCCCTTCTTATGACGATCTTCCCAAGTATTCGCAGCTTCTTTTAATAGTTCTGGATTGGTTTCCCCACTCAGATATAAAGATTCTTGGACCTCCTCATCTCTTGGTGGCTCTTTCAAGGCATACCCGAATTGCCTAATAGCAAGAATAGGGTTGTAGTTAATTCCCCCTTTCCTTCCTATTAGAGGCACATTTGGGAGACCTCCACAACTAATCATGATATTTTGGCCCAACAAGTCACGGTTAACCCAAATTAGATTATTTGCTCTCAAGCCCATCAATCTTTTGGACCACTCCTAAGTTCCTTGAGTATCTACAAATGCCCCAGATTCTGGAAGACGATCAGCAAACCATTTGTAGAAGATTGGCGCACAAAAATAAAGGGGTCCTCCCCTCCTCTTCTCGTTCTTATAATGCACTGAATAATACAGATCTCCAAGCAAAGTAGGTACCAGATTCTTCATGGTAAATATCCGGACAGCGTGCATGTCCACAAAATCCTTCATATTTAGAAACAACACCGTTCCATAGACACACACAGCCAAGATGGCGTTGAAAACTGACCAACATCTAGACTTAGTATACACAGCAGCCTGTTCTACCAAAAATTTCACATGAAAGCCTTTACACCCTCCCTTACTGGCAATGTTATTTTTCAACAAAGATGGATCCAAATGCAAAGCCTCGGAAACCTTTTCCAAAGAAGGAAGTTCTTCAGAAGGATAGAAAGGAGCTTCTTCTTTAATGGCAACATCCAGAATGAGAGAAAATTCCTTCAATGTCGGAGCCAAAAGATAATCAGTGAATAGAAAGCAACGCAAGTGAGAGTCATAGAATTGCACCAGAGTGTGCAAAGCCCTATACTCGTATTCAGTGATGTTGCGAGCAAAATTCAAAATTCTTCCATATTCTTCTCTAAAGTTTGCCAATACCCCAGGTTCTGCCATAGACACAATCTTGTGAACAGTATCCAAAAAAAGTGATGGGAACTTGTACACTATGATGCTCTTTCTCTTCTCAGTACTCATCCTTGATAGTCTTCAAAAACCGGAATCAAAGTTAGGATGCAACTCTGCAAATGAACAAACATGATAGGATGCAGAATGATGATGCAAATGCACACATGGGATCAAGGATACCACACAGACTGGACAACTGCTGCACTGAACCACTGTATAATCTCAAAGGTCTGCCCAAATACCCAGAATACCAGAATAACCATAGTACCACACTGAAAAATCTGCTGATCAGAAAACCGGGTATGTTGAAAGTCAAGGTTACCTGCAAACCTGTAAACACCCTGCCCTCTCACATGTGGGTACTAGAAAGCCGAGGATCCTCAATATCACGGGCTCTCAGGTCGAGAAATGATGATACGGTCACCATTTCTGGTTTGGCATCATCACCAATCGAGGAGGCCTCAACTGATTCTCCTCAAAAAGAAAACATCCTATGGCAAGTCCTCAGTTTCGGCACTGAGGTCGAGAACCAATAATACATTCATCCCTCAGGGTACAGTACTATCGCCAAATGAGGAGTGCTTCCACCGATTCTTTTCCAAAAGGACACCCTAGAGCAAGTTCCCAGTATTGGGTCCTCGGATCGACATGTGTAATGGGTTTGCCATTTATGGTCTGCCATTATCACGTCTCGGGAGGAGTGCCGTTACTGAGTTCTCAGGAATGGTCGCCAGAGTCGACAGCTTTCCAGGTTACATTCAATTATCTGCACCAATGCGCAAGATAGAACATTACCGAAGAAAACCTCGTCTGGATGTGGAGTTTTCATGTATACTACGTCTAGCCAAACGCCACACGAGTCACACTACTTGCCACGCTAATCCTATGTGTATGCTCAAGCCTGGGTATTGGGCTTATCCCTCAGAACTCCTAACCCGCCAAACAGAAAAATAGTGCAGCAGCTGATAATAATATGCAATGCAGAAAATGCGGTAAAATAAAATACAAGAAATAAAGCAAAACAAAAACAAAAACACCCAAAGAGAACAAAGACAAGCAAGCGCTAGGATTTACTCGCTTAGGGATGGACCAGCATAGGTCAACCAGAGTCCCCAGCAGAGTCGCCAGCTGTCGCTCTCGGGATTTTCATCCAGGTACAAACGCGAGAGCGGCGTGGAAAACAGAGTCGCCAGCCGTGTAAATTTATCCCAAGAGAGGGAAAGGGAACACCGCACAAACCTGAGGAAGAGGGAAAGGAATGGTCATCGCAACCATAGCCTGGGTTCGAGAGTCAGTTACGCGAGGGGAAGGTGATAACACCCCACGCGTCCATCGTACTCGATGGGATCCACGCTTGTTGTCTATTCTAAGGGTGGGTTATCCTAAAATCTATGGCTGCACTAAAACGGGGAAGGGGAAGACAAAGACAGACTCGGTAGGACGTCGTCGTCCTAGGCCTACGTACTCCCTTTATGCAATGGGAAATTCAGAGTCAACATAGTTCAGACCAAGTTCTTTTTGTGTTTTTTATGAGCGACGTTAAGTTCGCGTCCGGCAGTTAGGGTCGATTCCTGTTTGCGACTCAGACGGAAGGTAACGTGCCCTTTTTGAAAATAACCTTTAGTTTGACGATCCCGCAGGATAAAAAGGTTTGAAGTTTGTTTGTATTTTTTAGGACAGAAGTGACTTGAGTTAGTTCATAACTCAACTTGAACCAAAGTCTATGACACGGGAACGAATGCGTCGCATGGTCGTCCCCAATGGGACGTATGCTCAACACTCTAGAAGAGAGAAGAGGGACCCCTCAATCTTCATTTCCTATGTTTAATGCTCGTGTGCAAGGCAAGTTGACCTTATTAAGTATCTTAGAGATGTTAAGAGATGAGAAGAGGGACTCAAAAGAAAAGAAAATACTACGGGGAAAAATCTATCCTAATGTTATCATGCAAAGATGGCCCTAAGGGGAGGTTTGACAACAACCTAAGCCTAAAGAAAGGAAAAGATGAGAGGAAGAAAGAGTAAGAGTGGACATGGATAACTATCCACACCCTCAAATAACTTACCTCAGCCCCTGCATAAAAGGTTAGTACAAACAGACATAAGTGACAATAAACCAAATGAAACTCAACCAAGACAGAAACCAAAGAGAAATGATTATAAACCAAAGGAATATCAACCAAGATAGAATGTGGATGACCTAAACATGAATTATGAAGTCAAAGAAGCAAGCCCAAGTGATGACACAAGTGCTTTTTCAAACAAGTAATCAGACATGGTCAAAGGTGTGCATACAAGAAAATCTCAAACAAAGAGCAGTCACATAATTAGTAAAACATCTTCTAAAATTACCAAATTAATTATCAAAATAGCTCAACCAGATACAAACATCATATTAAAAACTCATACAAAAATTCACAAGATAGGTCACCCAAACAATTATGCAAAGTTCAGACAAGAAACATGACTCAATATGCAAAAGATGAGGATTAAAATGCCATATGAAATGATTTTAAAAATGAGAGAAAAATATTTTAATGCAATTCAATGTATTGATAAAATAATGCAAAAAAGAATGGATTCAAAATGTTTTATGGATGATGAGAAATAAATTCTACAATGCAATGTGTGCAAAATGAAGCAAATTCAAAAAGAAACTATTCAAATAATTAATTTAGATGATAAAAATAAAATAAAATGATAAAATAAAATTTGAGAAAATTTTATAAGATTATAAATATGATTCATGATTTTTTGGGAATTTTTTTTATGCAAGAAACTATTTTTAAAAAAATAAAAATGAAATGCAATAATTAAATAAAAATAAAAGTAAAGAAATAAGCATGGGGGGTGTGTTTAGCAGCCAATGCACGTTGGGAAATGATAAATGGGCTGAAGGAGGGGTGTGAAAAGCAAGGCCCAATCACTAAAATCCATCAGAAAAAATAAAAAAGGAACAACGTGAACCTAGTTAACTAATTGACTTAACACACACCATGTGATCAATCTGACGCTTCCTATCAGTCAACACAATTACAAAGTAAACAAAACCAATGGCCATGATTAAAAGTGCACCATAACTAATACGTACACGCACACACACAATTACCCAGGCCACATAGGATCCCACGTGAGCTGCACATGTATTGTTTAATTTGTTGGCACAACCACATCCGTCAGATCCAATCAACGCACGCAAATCAGTCAAACATTCAGAAAAGTAATCAAGATGAGAGATTAAGATTTGAGGTACATGATAGTTAACATGGGGTAATAAACACACAAACCAAAAATAAAAAACAAAATTTAAAACGTGTGGCAACATGATGACCGCACGATCAAACCCATGGACGGTCACGATTGCGTCCCTTACCTCCAAAACCCTAGCCTCGCCGGAGACTGCACCAGACGCCGGAACTAGGGTTCCGGTCGTCTTCTCCGACCACCTGCAACCAAGATTTTTCCAGAAAACGCAAAGGAGTACACTATTCTGACCAGAATTTAATGAGGATCATGAATATCAAATCAAAAATCCCAAACAAGCAATGTACAAAGAGAATCGAACGAAATAATGTTTGCATCCAAAACTTAAAACTCACGGAACAATCAATCTATACATCCAAACTCCAAACAAAACACACCAGAATTACCAGTGGGCATCAAATATCATTATGCACGTTTAAAAAAGGAGTTTTAGGATCATGAAAAAAGTCACTGACATGAGATTATGCACCACGTATCCTTGCTATTAGCTTCAAGGGATGGTTGCTTCGTGCTCTATGAATCCCAAGGGTTCAAATGGTGAAATAAGTTTTGGAAAAGCTCTTCTGGATTGTGAAATTCGAATGAATCAAGCTTTAGGGTTGCAAACTTTGTTCTCCTCAAAATCACGTGTGTTCTCCCCCAACCAGTGCATGAGTAACATTAAATACTTAGGGTTAATCCACTGATGATCACTTGGGCCTTATTAATTCCTCACTTAATGAGTTTTGGGTGATTTTGGAAAATTACATTATGTGAAATACACCCTCTTCCATGCAAGTACACCCAAACATTCTATGATGGATCACTTATATTTCAATTGTTAATCACACCTGTATGGAATTTGGGCCTTTAGATGTTTTGGTTCATGAGTTTTCAATGATCTTGCAATTTTGCATAATGGAAAATAAGTGATGAATAAACCCAAGAAGCTTGCCCAATTGGAGCAATAAACCCCAGATTCTCAAAACCCTAATTTCTGCACTGGTTAGGAGAAAGTGATCCACTTGAGATCTCTTGGTTAATATAAGGACTCTTGCTTGACCCTTTGAAGAACATCTTCTCCTCTTGAACTTGCCTCAGGCACCTTGACCCCATGTTAAGAACCAATGATATGCACACATGGTAATGCAAAGAATGAAGTGAAACATAAGTCAGTTAGTACTGAGGGTAGGAGAGCAAATTTTGGGGTGCTACACAACTAAATGGGTAGGACGACAAAGGTAATAAGCCAGCTATAAAACCTATTACCAACTAAATGGGCAGGACAACAAAGGCAATAAGCTCAAAAGAATGATTACCAACTATCAACCAAGTGACATTTACCACAAGGTAATCAACTAGAAGGATATGAGAACTTTTACCTACTACCAACAAAGGGCAAGACGACAAAGGTAACAATCTCAAAAGATCCGAGAAATATCACCTACTACCAACACTACTACGAAAACCCCATTTAACGACGCCAGGTTTACCACGGTTTCGTATCCCACCGTTGTAACAGGATTAAAAATTTATAACGCCATATTTAATGACGGTTGTATTACATAACCGTTGTAATACAAGCTGTGTAACAAGCTTCGATTCCCAGCTCTATATTTTTTTTCCATATTTTTACATTTTAACACGCTTGTATTAGAAGATCGTTGTACTACATGTATTACGCTTTGATTCACAGCAATGTATTCTTTAGTATTTTTAAGTGCAATAGAGTATATATATAACTTTAAAAATATAACTGTAAGAAATGAACATATATAGACATAGTTTTATTTTAATATTCCATTGAGAGTACATTGATAAACATATTACATATCAAGATCATTTTCAAAGCCCATAGCATAAAATGCATCTTCATAATCTAGACTTCTCTCCTCACTCCCCTCATCGGAATCATAATATACAGGCCTCTTTTTCTTCTTTATCTTCTTCTTCTTCGGCTTCTTCTTCTTCTTCTTCTTCTTCTTATCCTTCCTTACCCTTAAGGCATCCCTGAAGTTGGCAGTTGCTGGTTGGACGACCTCCTGGATTGGCGTCTGACGTTCCTCATTGAGGTTTCTAGGATTCTCATTTGTTGAACTCATTGTTACGAAGAATATATTATTTAGATATTTAAAATTGTCTATTTATAGATGAGGTTGAAGATGAAAAGACTGATAGTTTAATGCTTGTAATGATGATAACTTGTAAACCGTTCATATTCTGGAACTATATTTTCTTGTAAACCGTTCATATGTTGGGAAGTGCAACGGTTAATAATATCACGACGGTTATAAGTAATGACCGTAGCGATATCACTTATAATCCAGGCGTAATTTTAGGAAAATGTTGTTGTCTGGTGTCGAACCTTGTACCACATATAAGTGGTATTGCTACGGTTATTATAACTAACCGTTGTGATATTATTAAATTAATATATAATCTATCATAACGGTTATTTAAGAAAACCGTTGTGAAACATTTACCTATATAAGGGAATTAACTTTCCCTTTTTGACAGTCGCGCCGTTTCCTTCACAACGAAACCCTAGCACCCAAACTTCATCTTTTTTTAGAATCTGCGAGAAGAAATACAAGAAGTATGAAGCTTTTGATTTAAGCTTCTTCCTTCTTGTAGTTCTTCCTGCAGAATCTAAAACTAGATGAACATGGTGATGATGCTGGCGGTAGCAAGCGTAATGTATATATTGTTTATGGAAAATAAGGTAGTCTTCAACTTTAATCTTTTTGTTAAATAGTTCCCATTATCTCGTTTGCTTCATGTTTGTTAGTTCTTGGATTGGCTGGAATTTTGGTAAAATAAAGTATGTTCAATGTTGATGTCAAAGTGATGATGTTGCAACATTGAGTCTTAACACTGGGCTGTGTTAAGTATTTAAATTGCTGAAGTTGGATGTCTGATGTCACATGGCGATGTTGTGACATTAGATCTGCAGAATTAATAACATCAGGTTGTGATGTTGTTAGGGTTGCGTGTTAGCTGGAATTGTGGAGAGCAAACTGTCTCATTGGATGCGAATATCTTGGGATAGATATTCTCTGCTGCATAGGAGATCTGGTGCAGATTTGTAGGAGATTTAAAAGGTTGAAGATTTGAAAAGATTTTAGGAGAAAATCTGTTTTAAATATTCAGTTTTAAATAACAAATCAGGTCAGATATTGTAGCCGGTCGAAGACCAATTCAAGGAGCTATATAAAGCGCACCAGTACTAGAGAAAAGTGAGCCAAAGACTGAGAGTCGTTTTGTGTCTTCGTGCATGTTTTGTAAGCCATTCGAGAGCGAATTGGTATTGTGATTTTGAGTTGTTCTTGATCAAAGCTGTGAAGCAGAATCAAGTAGTGGTTTTCAAAGTGTGTGATCTTTGAAGTGTTTTAGGGATTGAGTAGTGTTCTCATATCTAAGTGGTTTCTTAGGTATAAAGTCACTAGTAGGAATTAAGTTTAGGAGATTGTCAATTGGGTTGTTGAGTCTGTAAATTAATTCTACAAGTAGTGAATTTCATCCCTGGCTTGGTAGCCCCCAGACGTAGGTAGTTAGACCGAACTGGGTGAACAATTTGGTGTGTTATTTGTTACTGTTATTGCTGTCCATTTGCAGAGTGTGTTGTTGTGACATCGCACCTTAACATCACACGTCTGATACCAGAATTTCAATTGGTATCAGAGCAGGCATCCTGTCTGTCTCTGGGTGAGATCTAGGGAAGTTACTTTCTGGTGTAAAGATGGACAAAGAAGTTGGAGGATTCGTCAACAGACCCCCTATTTTGGATGGATCCAATTATGACTATTGGAAGCCAAGGATGACTACTTTCTTAAAATCCTTGGACAGCAGGGGATGGAAGGCCATTATTAAAGAGTGGAGAGCACCTGTTGTGTGTGAGAAAGATGATACTGGCAAAGATAAAGAAGGCACCTCAAAGCCAAAGCCTGAAGAAGAATGGACCAAGGAAGAAGATGAGCTTGCCCTTGGAAATTCCAAAGCTTTAAATGCAATTTTCAATGGGGTGGATAAGAATATATTCAGACTGATCAATACTTGTGAAGTTGCTAAGGATGCGTGGGATATTTTGAAGGCTACTCATGAAGGTACATCTAGAGTCAAGATGTTAAGACTTCAGCTTCTAACATTTAAGTTTAAAAGCCTGAAGATGAAGGAAGATGAGACTATTCATGACTTCCACATGAGTGTACTTGAGCAGGCTAATGCATCCAGTGCCCTTGGAGAGAAAATGTCAGAAGAAAAGCTTGTAAGGAAGATCCTGAGGTCCCTTCCTAAAAGGTACAAGATGAAGGTGACTGCAATTGAAGAATCACAAGACATCAGCAAGATGAGCGTTGATGAGCTCATTGGATCTCTTCAAACTTTTGAGCTTGGGTTGAATGAGGAAAAACCAGAAAAGAAGCCAGAGAGTATAGCCTTGGTGTCAAATGACCAAGAAGAAAAAGGAAAGAGTTCTGAATCCCAGGAGGATCTATCTCAGGCCATAGTTATGTTGGGAAGACAGTTCAACAAAGTGTTCAAGAGAATGAATAATAACTCCAGGCCTAATGTCAAGAACATATCTTCTGACATCAGAAAGTCAAAAGAGAAGGATGAAGAGAAAACTGCCCAAGATAAAGGAGTTTAGTGCTTTGAATGTGAAGGGTATGGACATGTCAAGAAAGAGTGTCCCACATTCTTGAAGAAGCAGAAGAAGGGCATGACAGTTTCCTAGTCTGACTCTGATAGTGAAAGTGAAAGTGAGTCAGCAAAGCATGTCAGAGCTTCGACAGGAACTGTTGTTTCTGATGATGATTCCAGTGATGGAGAAATAACCTTTGAGGAGCTAGCCTCTACGCATCAAGAGCTTTTCCTGAAGAGTGCTGAAATCTGTCAAGAAAACAAGAGTCAGAAGGAACAGATTGTTCAGCTTGAGACAGCTAAAGCTAATTTGGAAAACGAAGTCTCACTGGTCAAAGCTTATCTTGAGCATATGACCAAATCTGTTAGGATGCTGAGCTGTGGTACAGACACACTTGATAAGATCCTTCAGACAGAAAAAGTGGCTGGTGATAAGTCAGGTATAGGATTTGTGGCTGAGAAAAAGGTTTCTGCTGAAGAAAGCTCTTCAGGAACAAAGGAGAAGGTGTCTCAACTAATGTCTCAAACAAAAAGACAGGACCCTACCCCTAAGAAGATTGTTCAGCATCAGAATGTTGAGAAAAATAATGGTCCCCATCAGAGGAAGATGCAGCTTCGAGGAGCTAGTCAGTATATGCCTCCCCAATATCACAAGAGCATGCAAGCTGCAAGGTTCAAACAGAACATGTCTCGTCAGATGTTTCAACATCAGGAAAACTGGTATGGATATGGATACAACAATGTTGTGCCTCATCACTATGGAAGAAGGAAGCCTCATCACCATAGGAGATAGCCTAGAAGACAGCATCCTCAGTACAGAAGACGACAATCTAACTATGGAAGAAGGAGACAACATTATGGGTGGCAGCCACAGCATTATCATCATAATAGTAGAAGACATAAACAATTTAGAGATGACAGAGTAAAATGCTTCTATTGTGGCAGGTTTGGACATATGCAGTCCTCGTGCTTCAAGCTTCATGGTTATCCAAATTCTACTCCTCAACCCAGACAGAAGGAGGTCAGATCCAAAGTTGCTAAACAATGGGTTCCTAAAGCTCAGGTCACATGTCTATTGGCTCATACCTCAGATGGACATTTTGCTATGGATGCATGGTACTTTGACAGTGGATGTTCAATGCACATGACTGGATCAAAGGAGCAGTTGGTGGAGTTCAATCCTTGCCGTGCAAACAAGGTTGTGTTTGGCAATGGAGAAAAAGGAGTAGTAGAAGGAAGTGGAAGAGTGAAGAATCTTGATGGTCTTACTCTTGATAGTGTGATCCTTGTCCAAGGTTTGAAGGCTAATCTGATTAACATAAGTCAGTTATGTGATGAAGGTTACAAAGTTAACTACACCAAAGATGAGTGTGTGGTTTCTGATGAGCATAATCAGGTTGTGTTAAAGGGTATAAGCTCCAAAGATAATTGCTATTAATGGATACGAAAAGAGGTCAGCTTATGTGGTAATGATGTTGTAACATCAAATGGTAACATCAAGCATGAAAGAATACTGAAAGGACAATCAGAATTAATGAATTTTTATCCTTTGAAAATTTTAAAAGGAAAGTTTGTATGGAGGGAGAAAGTCATTTACATTCAAAATCAAGCTCCTTGCCTTAGACCATCATTTCCTAGTGTTGCAACATCACGCTTCTTCAAAGCCCTGTTCTCGCGACTGTTCATCTCCTTTGCTTTCAAGAATCAATCCTCACTAAATCTCACCCATCTCAATGGATTCATGGCTTCTCCATCCAAGAAATCTGCATGTCAAAGTTCTACAAAAGGAATGGCTAGGGTTTCCTCAGAAGAGGGATTTGCGGAAGAAGCTTTGAATGTAGAACCCATCTCTATGATGCTTCCAGTCTCAGGAAATACTAGACCTGAGAAATATCAACCTGTGAGATCTTCAAAAGGTAGTACCTCTAATCAATCCACTCGCAAGAAGTTTGACGATAGAGAGAGTAGGGCATTTGTGAGGAGTATGCTATTTAGAGACAAACCTAGGACTACCAACCCTCTTCTACAAACTGTTGAGGAAAGGGTAGATGTTGATAAGAGCATGGGGCAGATCGTTGATAAAATCTTTGAGAAAGGACTTCCTATTAAGGGTATATCTAGACCCCTGAGACAAATGGCTGCTGATCAGTGTACAAGAGAAAAGAGTGACATGCAATCTACTGATACTAATCTTCACAGATTAGCTGTCTCCGTAATCGAAGATGCTGAGAAAGAAGCTGAAGTTGATACTGAAGTAAGTAGTGGAGAAGATGATATTCATGGTGAAGGGGATGTCGAAGGGGATGTCAGAACATCGCCTAGTAGGGATGCTGAGACTACTCCTGGAGGAGAAAAGAGTACTGATGTGATTAATGTTGATGACTTATCTGATGATGAAGTCATTGGAAGAGCAGTGCCTGGTCTGGCTAAGAGACTAAGGACAAGGAAAGAAAAGCAGGTTGAATCGTCCCCAAAGAAGTCTTCTGATGATAAGAGGAAAAAGACTGTTGTTGGGCCAACAAAAGCTTGGAGTAAGGTCGAGGTGAATCCAAGAAAGAGGGAGATTGTGGAACAATCTGAGTCTGAGCATGATGATGAGGATGATGTTCAGAACATCACTCATGTCAGAAAATCTATTGTAAAAAGGATTGCAGACAAAGTCCCAGATGCTCCTGTGGATAACATCTCCTTCCACCATGCAAGCAATGCCTATATGTGGAAGTTCATTTGCCAAAGGAGGATTGCTCTTGAGAGAGAGATTGGCAAAGAAGCCATGAAGATTAAAGAAGTGATGGAAGGAATTAAAGCTGCTGGGTTAATGAAAACTGTGTGTGGTTTTTCAAGATGCTATGATGGCCTGGTAAAGGAATTCATAGTAAATCTTCCTGTAAATATCTCTGACAAGAGCAGTCCAGATTTTATGAAGGTCTTTGTTAGAGGAAAATGTGTTGAGTTCTCTCCTAAGATTGTCAACAGCTACTTAGGAAGAGAGGATGCAGAGTATATAGAACTGGAGGATACAGATAATGAAGTGTGCAAGGAAATTACTGCTGGACAGGTTAGAGTATGGCCATTAAAAGATAAGCTACCAACTAGCAAACTGAGTGTGAAGTATGCTATACTACACAGAATTGGAGCTGCAAACTGGGTGCCCACTAATCACAAAACCACCACAGCTGTGGGATTAGAAAGGCTTATCTATGCTGTTGGTACACAGAAAAAGTTTGACTATGGCACATACATATTTGATCAGACTGTAAAACATGCAACAAAAAATGCTATTAAAATGCCTATAGCATTTCCTTCTCTCATTAGTGGAGTCGTTCTGAGTCAACAACCAGGAATATTGACTTGTGCTGATAAAGCATGCAAGAGGGAGTCTCCATTATCCTTGCATCAAAAATTGTTTATGGGAAGTCATGTTGCAGATATTGTCTCAACATCAAATGCAGGTATCAAGAAGAAAATTTCCAAGGCTGGTTTGCTAGCAGAGCTGAAGGCAACCCGCAAAGAATTGGATGTTGTGATTAATACCAGTCTGGCTAGAAAAGAAAAGATTGAGAAGATGATCCAATCTTTGGAACAAGATGATCATGCTGACACTGAAGATGAAGGACAAGATGGTGCAAGTTCAGAAGAAGACTAGCTTTTGTTTTTGCTTCTAGTAGTTTTAGTTTTTTTTAGTTTTTTTGCAATGTTGTTTTTGTTAGCACTTAAGGTGCTTGGTTTGTAACTTGATTATTGTGCTGTTTATGCACTCTTTACGTTTTGTTCTATGATTTGTTATGTCTTTTTGCTGTCTGTGAGACTAACAATGAGAGCTAGGGTAGTACTTGCTGTAGTTAAGTCTGACTTGATGAGCTTGTCAAATTGTGGCTAAAAAGGGGGAGAAGTAGCCAAGAGAGAGAGCCTAGTGTATCAAAGCGGCTGTTGCTAAGGCTATGAGCTGATTGCTGATGTTATAGTGCAGAATTTGAGGGGGAGTAATTACTGAACTGCGTGATCAGCTGGCTTTGTTGGTTCATGTTTGAGGGGGAGCAACATTGTTGAAAGTTGTTGCAGTTGAAAATGTGTGCAGCAGAGTTTTTGTGAAGCAAAGTTCATTGTGAAGTTTTTCTGATGCTGAAGTGAATTGAAGATGCTGGTTGAAGATGATGCTGCTTGGAGTTTCAAATAACAAATCATTGATTGAAGCTTTTTTTCCGCTGCTGGAGTCTCTGAAGGTGCAGAGTGCAGAGATTGTTAATTAGCCAAAATTAGCCAAAGGGGGAGATTGTTAGTTCTTGGATTGGCTGGAATTTTGATAAAACAAAGTATGTTCAATGTTGATGTCAAAGTGCTGATGTTGCAACATTGAGTCTTAACACTGGGTTGTGTTAAGTATTTAAATTGCTGAAGTTGGATGTCTGATGTCACATGGCGATGTTGTGACATTAGATCTGCAGAATTAATAACATCAGGTTGTGATGTTGTTAGGGTTGCGTGTTAGCTGGAATTGTGGAGAGCAAGCTGTCTCATTGGATGCGAATATCTTGGGATAGATATTCTCTGCTGCATAGGAGATCTGGTGCAGATTTGTAGGAGATTTAAAAGGTTGAAGATTTAAAAAGATTTTAGGAGAAAATTTGTTTTAAATATTCAGTTTTAAATAACAAATCAGGTCAGATATTGTAGCAGGTCGAAGACCAATTCAAGGAGCTATATAAAGTGCACCAGTACTAGAGAAAAGTGACGAAGAAAAGTGAGCCAAAGACTGAGAGTCGTTTTGTGTCTTTGTGCATGTTTTGTAAGCCATTCGGGAGCGAATTGGTATTGTGATTTTGAGTTGTTCTTGATCAAAGCTGTGAAGCAGAATCAAGTAGTGGTTTTCAAAGTGTGTGATCTTTGAAGTGTTTTAGGGATTGAGTAGTGTTCTCATATCTAGGTGGTTTCTTAGGTAGAAAGTCACTAGTAGGAATTAAGTTTAGGAGATTGTCAACTGGGTTGTTGAGTCTGTAAATTAATTCTACAAGTAGTGAATTTCATCCCTGGCTTGGTAGCCCCCAGACGTAGGTAGTTAGACCGAACTGGGTGAACAATTTGGTGTGTTATTTGTTACTGTTATTGCTGTCCATTTGCAGAGTGTGTTGTTGTGACATCGCACCTTAACATCACACGTCTGATACCAGAATTTCAATGTTGTTTTTGTTGATTGTTCTTATTTTGTGCAGATTCGACTTCAATGCTTCACAAGCAAGGTGAACTTCATTGTAATGGTACAGTCCCACTTCTTAGGGTTTTGTTTCAACTTTTGGTTGTTTTGTTTTGAATACTAACTAGTTTTCTTCATTGCTTCCCACTTCTTAGGGTTTGTTTCACATGGTGATGATGATGGTGGTACATATATATATATATATATATATATATATATATATATATATATATATATATGAATTCATTCTTATATTGTATATGAAATTTAGTTTATTATATACTATGTACATTGTTTGTTTTACTATCCTTTTATTGAAAATGCAATCAGTTAAATTGATATAGAACATTATTTTATTATATATATACTATGTATATTGTATATAGTTAAATATAATACTAACTAATTTTCATCATTGCTTCCCACTTCTTAGCGTTTGTTTCACATGGTGATGTTGATGGTGGTACCTATATATGAATTCATTCTGATAAGGTACATATATATGAATTCATTCTGATATTGTATATGAAATTGAGTTTATTATATACTATGTATATCGTTTGTTTCACTATCCTTTTATTGAAAATGCAATCAGTTAAATTGCTATAGAACATTATAATCTGAAAATTAGGATGTATTTGAAAACCAACCTTTATCATGTCAATGTTTTCTGAATTGCATCCATTTCATTCAGCACATTTAATGTTCCTTAACATAAAATTTATGGTCCAATGGTCTATTTCCTTCAATTCATCGATATCTTTTATTATAGTTTACCTCATCGTCGTCACTAATCGCCGTGGTTGTTAAGATCATGATCATTGTTATGATGATAAAATCGTGGTGATTTTTGGCGATGATGAGGTAAACTATAACAAAAGATATCGATGGATTGAAGGAAACCGACCATCGAACCATAAATTTTATGTTAAGGAACATAAAATGTGCGGAATGAAATGGATGCAATTCGGAAAACAGTGGTTTGTTTAAGTTGGTTTTCAAGAACAGATTAATTTTTAGATTATATAGTTCTTTACCAATTTTAATGGTTGTATTTCTTTAATAAGGTGGATGGTAAAACAAGCAATATACATTTGTATTTAATAAACTAAGGATACATTCCACAACGGTTGAGACAAATAACCGTTGTGATAGTTAACATATATGACAACGGTTCATACTAATAACCATTGTGATAGTTAATATATATTACAACGGTTGAAATACCTAACCGTTGCAATATATCGCGCGCTTCCAGAATACAGCAACGGTTTCAGACCGTTGTAGAAACGGCGAACTTACAACAACAATCTACATAACAACGCCTTCGCCCGCGTCATTATATGTCACTCCCAACCGTTGCTAAATGGGTTTTTCGTAGTAGTGCAACTAAACGGGCAGGACGACAAATGCGATAAACTCGAACGAGGGAGAGATTACCAACCATCAAACAAGTGATAGCTACAACAATGTAACCAAACCCGGCTATATTACATACTACTAACTAAATGGGCAGGACGACAAAGGTAATAAGCCAACTATATCACCTACTACCAACTAAATGGGCGGGACGATAAAGGTGATAAGCTTCCATTGCAAAAGCAAGGGACCAAAATTCAATCTAGGAATAAACCAGAGAGAAACGGTCAAACAAGACTCATCCCGAGGAGGAAATATCTCAACCGGGAATTAATTCCATCCAGATGAATAAACCGGGGAGGAAGGCTAAAACAAATATCTTCCACGAGGCATAAACTCGGTGGGAAATTAACAAGGATATGCATTTTCTGCTTACGGGTCAACACTCTAATGGAGAGAGGACACACATGCTATGCGGGGATAACATCACCAGAGAGCAAAGAAACGCCAACGCAAATGCAAGATGCATAATGCAACAACAATATGCTATGCACAACAAAAGAATGTACATGCAATGCGCATGAGTATGAATATGCTGACAAAACAGACATAAGGATAAACAGAGGGTGGAATAAACATGACAACACCACTGAATACTCGACTAATCTCAACAAGATGCAGATATCATTAGCAACTCTGCTAGGGATTTAACTGAAGAAATCCTACAAGAGATAAACAAAAGCCATCAAAGGAAAATAAATTCTACTACAAGGCTCAAATCTTGCTAGAGGAAAGAAGATACTCCTTGGGGAGAAATCCAAATATCAATCTTCTAACATCAATGATCCATAAAGAGGAAAAATATCATGAATCCTGCTTCGAGGATGGAAGGAAAGCCGTTGAATCTTCCTAGGGATCATAAAAACTCACACGAACTTCCACTTCAATAAGATGAGGAGATCTGCTATGGAAAAATAATGAATCCGCTGGGGATTGTAGACATATGAACATCTACGAAAAATTAGCTGGGAAAACAAGGCAGATCTGCTGGAGATACGAGAACACTCTCAGGGGATTAACCAATTCTGAGCAAAGCATCCTGGACTAGCCGGGGAAAACAGCAAAAGGTCAAACTGTGGGGGATTTTAGATCAATACTCATCATAAATGAGAGAAAACCCGACAGGTGACTAATATATCAATACTCCTTAAATAGGAACGTCATCAGCGACTTTATTGGGGAATAGCCACAATAGTGATACACAATCTTCGCTGGGAGGAACCTCTGAATAAAATAATCTGAAGCGAAGTACATCCTGGGCTTGCCAGGGAAAATAAGGAATTAACATCATTGCTCTATGCTTGGGAAACAATCAAAACAATAATGCACTGCCTCCGTTGGGGAATTAGCAAGGGTAAATTTCTGGGTAGAACAACCTGGAGAGAAATACATCTACAAGGCAAGATGAAATCCGACAAGCAGCCACTATGTTAATGCTTCTTAGAGGAAAATAATATTTTCTCTCCGTTTAGGGACATCCAAAGCAACAACAACACGTCTAGAGGATACAACTTTGAGTGAGGATTCTTCACATGATTTTTGCTGGGGATGGCAAAAGATTGAATCTCTGCGTAGAGATTAACATTAATGAGAGAGGGTCTTCAAAACTGCTCAACTGCCTGACCGTAACATAATCAGCTGGAGAAAATCAGGATCGAGACATAGCTGGGGAAAAACCGAACATCACTCGTCTGGAGAAAACTCAAACTGGTATTCAACTCGAAAATACTGGATCTTATGAGTCAATCACATCATAACAAACCTTTGCAGAAACCCATCATCCTGATAACAACTAGTTACATGAACAAACTCTGCTGAGGAAATATCAACAACTCTATTGGGGAAATATCAGCAAACTCTACTGGGGAGCTGTTAATAAATCCTATTAGGGTAGTAAGAACAAACCCTGCTGAGGAAAACATTGATCTTACTATTCTTGGAATAACTGTTGACATTCCTTTTAGAATTCATAAATCAAAGGAAAATGTTTTTATAATTTTCAAAATTTTAAATCAATTATTCACGTTTTGTTTCAAAAATCATCATCGACAATAAATGAAATTCTACAAATAGAAACAAAGTAAGAATTGCAAACAAAGGGACAAAGGCCCAAATTTTATTAATAGAATGGTAGTCCGCAAATGGCGTAACTCCATGGATCATTACAAAGTTTTAAAAATGGTAAATACATGGAAATGTTTACATGGAAATACAATGACCACTATTCTCCCTAACAACTTTGAATTCCACTGTGCTCAAAATTTCAGCTGTGGATGATTGAAGAAAAACCTTTGATAGACAATGTTTCTTTCAAAGATCAAGACTGGCCAGATGCAGTAACTTGCCATAATCCCTAACTTTTGCCTAGATTTCCCTTTCAGGTTTTCAATTTACCAGGATGATTATTTATGTTTTTGTCTCTAATTTTTGCCTAGACCGCCCTTTAGGGTTTTTAATCCACCGAGACGCTCGTTTTTGCCTAAGTCGCCCTTTTGGGGTTTCAACTTAGTGAGTTGTTCTTTTTATTTTTTAGGCGAAGTATTTCTTGACTACATCGTCATTCACAGGACGAGTGAACTCTTCACCATCCATAGTTGTAAGAATTAATGCACCGCCAGAGAAGGCTATCTTAACAACATATGGGCCTTCATAATTAGGAGTCCACTTGCCCCTAGAATCAGTGGTAAAAGTAGAGATATTTTTTAGCACGAGGTCGCCTTCTCTGAACACACGAGGTCGAACCTTCTTGTCAAAAGCTTTCTTCATTCTCTGTTGATATAACTGGCCATGACACAAGGTCATCATTGTTTTCTCTTCAATCAAATTCAACTGATCGTATCTACTCTGACACCATTCTGCCTCAGACAATTCAGCTTCCATCAAAACTCTCATAGAAGGGACTTCAACTTCTACCGGGAGCACTGCTTCCATACCATAAACAAGAGAAAAAGGGGTTGCCCTTGTTGAAGTGCAGACGGATGTACGATACCCATGCAAAGCAAAAGGGAGCATCTCATGCCAATCCTTATACGTGACAACCATCTTTTGAACAATCTTCTTGATGTTCTTATTAGCAGCTTCAACAACCCCATTCACCTTAGGTTTGTAAGGAGAAGAATTATGATGCTCAATCTTAAACTCATCACATAAATCCTTCATCATCTTTATATTCAAATTCGACCCATGATCAGTGATAATCTTGATCGGAATACCATACCGACAGATGATTTGGTTCTTGATAAATCGAACCACTACTTGCTTGGTCACATTGGCATATGGTGCCACTTCAACCCACTTGGTAAAATAGTCAATATCCACCAATATGAAACGGTGTTCATTCGATGCTTTAGGCTCAATCATTCCAATCATATCAATGCCCCACATGGAGAAAGGCCATGGAGAAATGCCATGGAGAAGAGATAACATTGAGAGGAGTTGGAGGCACATGAATTTCGTCAGCATAAACCTAGCATTTATGGCACTTCTTCATAAATTTGTAACAGTCAGATTCCATTGTCGGCCAATAGTAGCCTGCCCTTTACATTTTCCTAGCCATTGCATGTCCATTGGCATGGGTACCAAAGGATCCTTCATGAATTTCTCTCATCAACATGTCTGCTTCGTATCTATGCACGCATCTGAGCAAGACCATGTCATAATTTCTCTTATACAGCACATCATCATTCAAGAAGAAACTACCAGCCAATCTTCTCAAAGTCTTCTTATCTTTCTTTGATGCCCCAAATGGGTACTCTTGATTCTGAAGAAAACATTTAATATCATAATACCAAGTTTTATCATCGACGACCTCTTCAACTGCAAACACATGAGCTGGTCTATCAAGACGTATAAAATCGATTTTCGGCACATCATTCCACCGATTCACCACAATCATGGAGGATATAGTTACTAAAGCATCTGTCATTTGATTCTCTATTCTGGGTATATGGTGAAACTCAACCTTATTGAAGAAAGTTGACAACCTTCTTGCATAATCACGATAAGGAATCAAATCAGGTTGACGTGTCTCTCATTCCCCTTTAATCTGATTAATCACCAGGGCTGAATCTCTGTATACATCAAGAATCTTGATTCTTAAATCAATAGCTTCTTCCAAGCCCATAATACACGCTTCATACTCTGCCGCATTATTTGTGCAAGTGAACATCAACCTTGCAGTGAAAGGAATATGAGAACCATGAGGAGTAACAATTATTGCCCCAATACCATTGCCATACTCATTAACAGCTCCATCAAAAATCAAACCCCATCGGGATCCAAGCTCAGGCCCTTCATCAGGTAATGGTTCTTCACAATCTTTAACCTTTAGGTACATCACATCTTCATCAGGAAAATCAAACCTGATTGGTTGATAATCATCAATTGGCTGGTATGCCAAATGGTCAGCCAAAACACTTCCTTTTATCGCTTTTTGGGTTCGGTACTTGATATCATATTCTGACAACAGCATTTGCCAACGAGCAATCCTCCCAGTCAAAGCAGGCTTTTCAAAGATATACTTGACTGGATCCATTTTGGATATCAACCAAGTTGTATGATTCAACATATACTGGCGCATGCGCTTGGCAGCCCAAGCTAAAGCACAGCATGTCTTTTCGAGCATTGAGTACCGAGACTCACAATCGGTGAACTTCTTGCTCAAATAATAAATGGCAAATTCTTTTCAACCAGATTCATCCTGTTGACCCAGAACACAGCCCATAGATTCTTCCAACACAATCAAATACATAATCAAAGGTCTTCCTTCCACAGGAGGAGACAAAATCAGAGGTTCAAGCAGATACTCTTTAATTCTTTCAAAATATTTATGACAATCCTCTGTCCAGACACAACCCTGATCTTTCCGAAGAAGCTTGAAGATCAGCGCACATGTGGCAATCATATTGGATATAAATCGGGAGATATAATTCAAACGTCCCAAGAATCCTCTTACTTGTTTTTCTGTTTCGGGAGCTGGAATTTCTTGAATAGCTTTAACTTTACAAGGATCAACTTAAATGCCTTTTTAGCTGATAATAAAGCCCAACAACTTTCCTGAACGGACACCAAGAGTGCACTTATTAGGATTCAAACGGAGCTTAAACTTTCTCAAACGTTGAAACAACTTCAATAAGTACTCAATATGATCTTCTTCAGTCTTCGATTTACAAGTCATATCATCCACATAGACCTCAATTTCTTTATGCATCATATCATGAAACAAAGTGGTCATAGCTCTCTAGTACGTTGCACCATCATTTTTCAAATCGAAGGGCATCACTTTGTAACAGAATGTTCCCTAGGGTGTAATGAATGTTGTTTTATCCATATCCTCGGGTGCAATCTTTATCTGATTATAACCAAAAAATCCATCAATAAAGGAAAAGATATTGAACTTAGCAGTATTATCTACCAGCATATCAATGTGTGGCAGTGGAAAATCATCTTTCGGACTCGCTTTATTCAAATCTCTATAGCCAATGCACATTCGGACTTTTCCATCTTTCTTTGGAACAGGCACAATATTGGCCACCCATTGAGGATATTCAGAAGTCACAAGAAAACCAACATCAATCTGCTTTTGAACCTCCTCTTTGATCTTCACAGCCATGTCGGGATGAGTTCTCGTCAAATTCTGCTTCACAGTTGACATTCAAGCTTCAATGGCAAATGGTGCTCCACAATATCAGTATCAAGACTAGGCATGTCTTAATAGGACCAAGAAAACACGTCAACATATTCTCTAAGAAGCTCTATCATCCTCTTCTTAACATCTGACTGAAGCAGTGTCCCAATCTTGACTTCTTTTTTATCTTCCTCTGAACCCAGATTAACCAATTCTACCGGCTCCTCATTAGGCTGAATGGCTTTTTCCTCGTACTCAAGCAACCGAGAAATTTCATCTGGAATCTCCTCAATACCCTCTACTTCAGCTCCAAAAACAGGGAACTCAAAGTTGGGAGAGGGCATAGGGTCATTGTTTTCAATGGGTTTAACAATCAATTTGCACAATGATTTTATGCTTGATTTTAGAATATGAACAAGAAGTGCAAGTATTATGCAGATAAAAGTGATTATCACATTATTATTATTTTTTGGTTTTTTATGTTACCATTTTTCAGAAATAAAGCAAAAAGGGAAAACATAATATGGATAAACAAAATAACATTTTATTGATGATGATAAAATTTGAAACAAAGCCCTCACAAATTCACTTTCACCTTGGGCAAGGTGAAAGGATTTTTGAAAGAAACAAAAACAAATTACTTTGAAATATGAATAATAGTGGTAACATTAACAGATATCCAATTCTGGAAGATCTGTCCATGTGTCACGAAATTGGGAAGTTCTCCCTCTTCATCATCTTCAATGATGGCAGTAGTAGAGTGATCTTTGTTGATGAATCCGGTGTTGTGAAAGGCCTTATTAATACGCTTCAAATCTCTTCTAATTGTACCAGGCGCAAAGCCTAAACCAGTTTTGCCTTGGTTATCAACCACATCAATAACTCGACCCCATCCGTCAGACCGACCAATCTCTAAAACATGCAGAGTATCTTTCAAAGAAGACATGGGCAACCCATTCTTCTTAACAGCTTTATCATCAACGGAAAGAGCTTGGAACGGAGTCCCAACAACTTCGTCAGCATCAACATATGAAAAGGATGAAATATGGCTCACCAATATCGCTTGCTCACCTCCAACAATTACCAACTTGTCATTCTTAACAAATTTCAATTTCTGATGAAGAGTCGAAGTCACTGCCCCAGCTTCATGAATCCAGGGTCGGCCAAGCAGACAACTATAAGCAGGACGAATATCCATTACTTGAAAAGTAATTTGGAAGAAACATGGTCCTATTTTGATTGGAAGATCAACCTCCCCAACCAGAGTTTTTCTAAATCCATCAAAAGCTTTAACCACAACCCCATTATACCTCATGGGAGCACATTGGTACGAAAGCCTCGAAAAAGTAGATTTTGGAAACACATTCAAAGAAGAGCCAATATCAACCAACACATTGGAAAGTGCATCTTCTTGACAGTTCATAGAGATATGTAAAACCAAATTGTGATTTCTCCCCTACTCGGGTAATTCTTCATCACAGAAACTCAAATTATTACATGTTGTGAGGTTGGCAACAATGCCATCAAATTGATTAATAGTCACATCATGCTCAACATATGCTTGTTCCAATACCTTCTGCAAAGACTCCCTATGAGCTTCAGAATTCATCTGTAGGGACAACTCTGAAATCTTGGACGGGGTCTGCAAGAGTTGATCTACAAAACTGTACTCACTCTTCTTGATCAATTTCAATACATCATCCTCATAAACCTTCTTATTCAAACCACTGGACTGACCAGAAGTATCGACATTACTCTCATCTCGAGGTCGTTAGCCAGCAACAACATTCTCCATAATTTTTGGAGGCTGGTCACTCTCGTAACATCAGCGATGCTTACCACAGAAGACAAAGAAGGAATGGGCACTTCCTTACCATCTTCTACCATGGTAGCATTGTACTTATATGGAACAGCCTTGTCAGATTCATAGGGTACTTTCCCGGGCAACCGAATAACCAAAGCTGTAACAGCGGTCTTCCGGCTGTCATAAGAGATAACAACTCGTTCAGGAACATTAAAGTATGGCACAATAACATTCACCTCATTCTGATATTCATCTCTTTTAGCAATGGCCTCAATCAAATTTGGATCCATCATCCCTTGTGTCATACCCCAAATTTTACCCTCAGATACTCTGATCTTTTGCATATCATTTTAAGTCAACCATTGCAGCATTTACATGTCATTTAGTCCATTAGTCAATAGTCATGCATTTTTTTTCTTAGTTTAATTTTTGTCACCTATTATCATTTTTTATTTTTTTCATGCATAATCTTCAAGTTTAATCTTTATGTTGGAGTCTTAGAACTTTATGCCTTCATCTCTAATTTAGAGTTTTGTTTTTATTTATGACTTTTAAATCACTAATTTCTTTTTTTGTTAATATATTTTTATTTATTATTATTATTAGTTATTTATTTATTATTTTATTTTATTTATTTATCATTATTATTATTATTATTTATTATTATTATTATTATTATTATTATTATTATTATTATTTATCATTATTATTATTTTTATTTATTATTATTATTATTATTTTTCTTTATTATTATTATTTCATTATTATTTTTATTTTTTTTTATTTTATTTTATTTATTATTATTATCATTATTTTTTATTTATAATTATTATTATTTTTATTTTTTATTATTATTACTTTTTCTTTATTATTATTATTAGTATTATTTTTATTTATTTTTATTTTTATTTTTTATTTTTATTTTTTATTTTTATTTTTTATTTTTATTATTTATTTTTTTATAAAGGACACAAAACACAAAAAATCATGTGTTCAAGACAAGGTTATAGCATTTCCAAAACACTATCCAACACATATTCAAGGAAATTATGAACCCTGTCCCATACTAAAACCGATCCAAAACATGTTTCAGACATACTTTGAAAACATTCCAAAACCGTTTCAGAACATGTTCATTCAAAATTGATCAAGTGTGTTCAATGCTAATTCAAATTTGTTCTAAAACATGTTCCCGACATGTTCAAGACAACACTTAATGCTCAAGACCTATAAAAAGAGCAGCTTTCACACTCAGAAGAGAAGAAAAAAAGAGAACTTACACCAGTTCACGACAAAAAAAACCCCATCACAAGTTTTTCTCTCATTCAGAACAGAGAAAAATCACACCAAAAAAAATTTAAAATACACCATACACCTATACGCGTAGAGAAGAAAAAGAAGGGAACGAAAGAAGCTCATTCTTACTCTCGCCGGAGACGGCATTGTTGGAGCAGTGTCGTTGGTAACAAGTTCCTTCTTTTTATCTCGCTTGAGGTTGATTTGTGTACTTCATGCTTGCTAACCACAACCCTATTTTTTTTAGTTATTTTATCTTATCTTTTTATTTTCTTTCCTATTTTTAATAAATAATTATTTTATATTTCTTATAATATATGTTTAAAAATAAAAATGTTTAATTAGTTATTTTAAATATTTATATTTAATATTAATTAATTGTTTTTAGTTAATTTTATTAAATGTTTATATTTAATTTAATTAATTAATCAGTTTACAATAGAATCATTAGGAGTAGAATTACTTTTTGTTTTCTTCTCTCCAAAGCCTCCAACATAGAGATAAAGAGGTTAGAAATGGCAGGGAGGGGAAAAGGGAGAGGAAGGGGACGAGGGAGACCTCCACGAATCTTGGAACCACCGTCACCGGAGCCTTCGCCGGAACAACCGCGTCAGGAACTGGAAGTGCCATTGGATCACTCAGAGTCATTGGAACATGGAGAGGATCGTAGTACTGAGAGTAATCACACAGAAGAATTACAAAATGTAGTGAACAAGCCAAGAATTGAGGAAACCCTAGTTCAAACTTCAACAAAGGAAGAACCGAGGAAACTATGGGTTGATGTGATAAGCAACAATCGAAAACCTACAACCGGTATGAATCTTGACTTTATTACTCCCAAAATAGTGAATGGAGAAATTGTTGTTGAAATTGAAGAATCTGACATTGAATCTGAAGTTAAGTATTGGGAATGCGCACTCATTATGTACGTTTTAGGGGGGATTTGAGTATGAACATGGTAAAACAATTCATGATGAAAAATTGGAATACAGTCCAACTGCCAGATTTACTATATCATGATGACAGATTCTTCCTCATGAGATTCAAATCATTTAAAGAGAAAAGGGAGATTATAATGAATGGACCATGCACAATCAAAAACATGCCAATGATAATTAGAGATTGGAAGCCTGATTTCAATATGACGAAAGATATGCTAAGAACCATTCCACTGTGGGTGAAGCTACCTCAATTGCCATTGGAACTATGGGGAGCTAGAAGTTTGAACAAGATTGGGAGTGCAATTGGTACCCCTGTGGTAACTAATGAATGTACAGCTCAAAAGCTTAGAGTCTCTTATGCTAGAATTCTTATTGAAGTTGATGCTACACAACCAGTCCCAAAGGAGGTCACTATACAGAACCATGAGGGGAAACAAGTCAAGCAAGCCATTGAATATGAATGGCTTCCAAAGTTCTGTGGTAGATGTCAAAAATTTGGTCACAACTATGCTGTTAAGAAAACTGTCGAGCAATGGAAGCCTAAGAAAGATAATGAGATCAAGCAATCTCAGGTGGAGGGAGAAAAGAATAAGGAAGATAATGATGCCACCAAAACCTTAGAGGAAGAGCAACATGAAGGTAATAAGGAACAAAATCTTAGAGAAGAGGAAAAGAGCAAACAAGATGCTGGATCAATTTGTCAAACTCCAAGAGGAAGAAACTTTGCTAGAGGGAAAAAGAAGATAAGCCAACAAGGAGAAACTAGCATAAATTGTAGCAATGGTTTCGTTGCTCTAGGGGAATTGATAGATCCTCTAGGGCTCCAAACCCGTGAATCATGATTGTGTCTTGGAATGTTAGGGGGCTAAATAAGGGTGGCAAATTGAGAGAGATTAGCTCCCATCTCTTAGATTTGCATCCTGATATTTGAATTCTTCTTGAATCTAGAGTGAAGCAAACTAGAGCTTGCCTTGTCAGAAATAAGATGAAACTTCATGATAAGTTTGTTGATAATTACAGCCATCATGAAAATGGTAGAATTTCGGTCAGTTGGAACAATCTTGCTGTTAATGTTTGTGTGGAGAAATGTGCTAGCCAATACATTCTCTGTAATGTGATGGATCCTGCTGGTAATCTGAAGTTCAAGATGACTGTGGTGTATGCCATGAATACCTTGGAGCAAAGAAGACATCTTTGGAAGGACATTGCCAACTTGCCAATTCAAAACACTGAACCTTGGTGCATTATTGGGGATCATAATAATGTGCTCAAGAGTAGAGACAGAATTGGAGGTAGAATGGTGACTAAAAATGAGTTTAAGGACTTGCAATATATGATGGACATATGTCAATTATCTTAAATGGATAACCAGGGGGATTACTATACCTGGCACAACAAGCCTGTTCTTGATCCTATCTACTCTTGAATTGATAGAGTGATAAGCAATGTTTCTTGGTTTCAAGTTATGAACCTCCAGCTGAAGCATCTTTCCCCCAGTGTGTCTAACCATGTTATATTACAACTTTGTAATCAGAACCTGACTCAGTCCAGTAAGAAGAGCTTCAAATTTATTAACTGCACAGCTGAGAGGTTTCCTTGAAGATGTTGCCAGTAATTGGGATGAACCAATCACTGGCCCCCCTTCTTATATCCTGTGGGAAACACTCAAGAGACTTAGACCTATCATCAGGGGTTTGAGCAAGCCCCTGACTGATGTCAAAAGAACCATTTTGGCTGTCAGAAAGGACTTGGAGAAGTGCCAGGAAGACTTATCTTCAGACCATATGAATCCTGCTCTTATTCAGATGGTCAAGACCAAGACAAAGGATATTATTAGATGGAATGCCTTGGAGGAAAAATTTCTGCAACAAAAAGCTAAAATTGATTGGATAAGGCTTGAAGATGGGAATAATCATTTTTCCATGCCTCTCTAAAAGCCAAGAACCACTCCAAAAAGATGATGAATATGTGGAATGATGATGACTCAAAGATGAACACCAACAGTGAGATTGAAGCAGTAGTTCTCAATTTCTATGAGGACCTTATGGGAAAGGAAGACAGAATTCTTCACCAAGTTGACATGGGTGCAATGAGGGATGGTGCTCACCTCAACCATGATCAGAGACAACAACTTATTAAACCCATCAGTGAGAAGGAGATCTTTGAAGATTTGCATGATATAGGGGACTCAAAAGCTCCAGGAATTGATGGCTACAGTACCAAAATTTTCAAGAGTTGATGGGATATTGTGAAGTATGATATCATTAATACTGTTGGCTACTAGTTCAAGCATAGCAAGTGTTTGTTGGTTTTCAATAGCACCCTTGTCACTCTTATTCCTAAGAAGGATGATGCCAGGTATATCAGAGACCTTAGACCTATTGCTTGTTGTACTGTGGTCTATAAAATATACTCTAAGATTTTGACAGCCAGACTTGCCAAAGTCATTGGTACCATTGTTAGTCACCACCAAGCTGCTTTCATCCCTGGTCAGCAGATCCATTACCACATTTTACTGGCTTTAGAGCTTATCAAGAATTACTCTAGAAAAAATGGTACTCTTAGATGTCTTATGTAGCTTGATCTGCAAAAAGCATATGATATGCTCAATTGGAGAGCCTTGGAAACTATTCATGATGGGGGTCACAACTATCTCCTATAGATATAACATTAATGGTGAAAACTCCAGATTGTTGAAGTCCAAAAGAGGTATTAGACAGGGTGATCCTATATCACGCATTCTGTTTGTTATAACCATGGAGTACCTGTCTAGATTACTTGCTAGAATGCATAGAAACCCTAATTTCAACCACCACTCAAAGTGTGAAAAGATGGAGCTCACTCACTTAACTTTTTCTGATGATATTTTGCTCTTTTGTAGAGGTGACAAAGGTTATGTGGAGTTAATGAATAACACTGTGCTTTGGTTATCTTCTTCTACTAGATTGGTGGTTAATCCCTCAAAGTGTAAGGCCTATTTTGGAGCTGTTGATGAGAATGAGAAACACCAGATTCTCAGGATGACTGGATATAATGAGGGTAGTCTTCCCTTCAAATATCTTGGAGTTACCCTATCTAGCAAAAAGTTGTTAGTTAATCACTATCTCCCTCTTATTGAAAAGATATTACAAAGAATCCACCATTGGAGTGCCAAGTTGTTAAGTCAAGCTGGTAGAGTGCAGTTGGTTAATGCAGTGGCCTTTGCCATATCAAACTATTGGCTTCATTGTTTTCCTATTCCCAAATGTGTGATTGGAAAAATCCATAATGCCTGCGGGGCTTTCATTTGGACTGGTGGCTCCACTCCTAGCAGGAAAAGCCCTGTAGCTTGGAAGACTGTCTGTCAACCTAAAAACAAGGGTGGTCTGAACATCCTCAACCTGGATACTTAGAATTTTATCACAATGATAAAGCTGCAGTGGAACCTTTGCAGGAAAAGTGAATGTCTTTGGGTCAAATGGATGCACATGTACGTCATAAAGAATCAAGATGTGATGAATATTGAGGCTGCTATGAATTTTACTTAGGTTTTCAAAGGAATTTAGAAGGCCAAGCAGAAAATTCCTATGTTTTAGAGGTATTGGAACCAAAGTCTAATTGAGCGGAAGTTCAAGATTGGTGCTGTGTATAAAGAAATCTTTAACCATGAGGCAAATGTCAGTTGGTACACCATTATAGATGGCAACAAGGCCAGACCTAGGGCTATTCTATGCCTTTGGCTTGCTTGCCATAGGAAGTTAGCCACCAAGGAGAGGCTAGCAAACAGGGGCCTGCTGGTTGATGATAAGTGCAAATTGTACCTATTTTTTTATATAAGTTTTGTTGCACTTATCGTTACTTTGTGTTAAAATTGGTTGAATAAACTCCACTTTATGTGTAAATACGTTTACTTTACGTTTTCGTGTGTATATTGCGTTTTCTTGTAAATATCATTGAGTTTAATTAATTTTATCTCATTTTTGTAGGTATTCCAGCAATGGGATTTTACCATTGTTATATAGAGCATTGAATAAGCTTTCCAACGCTTCGAACCGGGAGAAAAACGGAGTTATGGTTCAAAAGTTACGAATAAAACACTGCAGAATTTTTGCTATCTGGTGTGCTGCGCCCCTGCAGCGCCGGGCGGTGCAGGGGTGGTAGAAAAAAATTGAAATATGAATTCCAGAAGCGTTCCAGGAGTTTTGGCTAGGGTCGTGCGACCCAAACCACCGCTGAGCGATACTGGACGGGCAGAAACACCATTTAAGGGCCAAAAACACAAATTTTAGGTGATGGTTTTGGGGTTTTATGATCCCAACTCCATCAAACTTCATTTCTTTATAGGAGTAGCTTAGAAAACAACATGGAAGCTTGCACACGGATGAACCGGGGTGGATTGATCATCGATCGGCTCTGACAAACCGCGAGATGTTTGGTTCATTTCTCTTCTTCTTTGTGTTTTTCTTCTTTGTTGGGTTGTGTATATGTATTGATTATGATCTCATGTATAATTGTCGCCCATGGCGTTGTATAAAACTTGTTTTACAAATCTTTATTGGTGATTGTCTCTGATTTTTGCTTTATGCTCGGAGTTTGAGTTGCGTTAGAGATAATCCTCGCAAACTTCGATTAGGGATGATTATCTGTTAGTTTCTGGATTCTAGAGATAGATTTAAGAGCTAACAATCTTCAATAAGCGTCGAAGCTTAATGCCTCCATGCCAAGAGTTGCGTGCGAGAGTGTCGGCGAGGGTAACACGGTTGTTCTCTCAACTTTGCGTTAGATATAACCTTTATTGTGAGCGATGCTGGGTGATATTGAGGAGTATTGTAGGTGGAGTATAACTGGTAGGTAACTTTAAGTTTGTGAGGAGTCGATTATGTGCATGCCGGATAAGTTTGTCTTGCTGAAGAATGAATTTGTTTTATGTTTTGATATTTACTTTTCTGTTTCTACGTTTAAACCATTTAAACCCAAACTCATTAACGCGAGAGACTGTCGAACGACATTCTTTCCCTCGAACCGATCTCTGTGGACACGACATAAATCCCGGAGGGAATTCTTTCCGAAAATAAATATTTTTGCTTGCTTGCCCTATTCTGCATTCAACAGTTGACAAGAACTGCTGCTTCTGTCAAGCCACTGAAAACATAGACCACTTATTTTTTTATTGTAACATGACGAGTTATATTTGGTTGAGGGTGCTTCAATGGATGTATGTGAGCCATATACCCAAGCAGTGGAATGAGGAGCTGATATGGGTGAGTAGCTTCTGCAAGGGTAAGGTCAACAAGGTCGGATTGATGAAGATTGCTTTGGCTGAAATGGTTTACCATTGCTGGCAGCATAGGAACTTTCAGTGCTTTAATAGGGATCAAAATATTGGCAAGGATGATATTGTAAATAGCATCATAGAAAAGGTAGTTCAAAGGGGTTGGTGCATTAGAAAGTATAGAAAGTACATAGTATTACTTTTGATGTAGTTGTCTTTTGAGGGGTTGGATCCTTAGCGATCACCTTTTGTATTATCTGTTTTTTGAATTAATTCAATTTTTATTGGTTCAAAACAAAATTTAATTAATTAAATTTGCTTATTAATTCTAAAAAAAATCCAAATGTATGTCTAGTTGTTAATCATTTTAATCTTTTTTTTATGTGTAGTCTTTTATTTTATTCTGGTTATTGGCCTTTGTTAATTATTAAATCTTCTTAGTTGATATTTGGCCGTATATGTTTTGTGCATTTCTATCTTGTGAGTTTGTATTGACTTCATGTTTGAATATTGCTCTATACCTATCCAAGAACCTGATTTTGACATTTGAAGTTATACTCTGTCTTATCTGGATTTTTATTTTCATATTGCCTAATTTGTATAAAAATCTCGTTTTAACAATTCCAAAGGAAAGGATCCCATCCTGTTGACTGCCACGTCATACGTAGGAAAACTTTAGGACTTTACCCTTTTTATCCTAGCTTTAGGATTAGAGCCGCCGTGCTCTATGTCTCGCCGCAGACACTTTTCTTCCTCTTTATCCTAGCCTTAGGATCGGAGTCGCCGCAGTCCATGTAAGTGTTCTGCCATGAACACTTACCTCCCTTTCAACTTAACCTTAATTCTGGAGTCGCCGCACTCCATATAAGTATCTTGCTATGGATACTTACCTCCCCCCTGGAACCTTGACCACAGACAAGAGTTCCTCACCCTTTAAGGGGAACTACGAATACTCTGATTCCATTCCCGTCTGGATACGTAGGCACAAGATGCGATGTCTTGGCGAGCATACTTAGAAATAAACCCCTAGGTCTCTACCTTAGCACCAACCTTTAGCAAGAAAATAATAATATAACACAAATACTAACAAGAGGTTCTTGTAGAGTACTACAGATACTTAGGATGCTAACACCTTCCCTAAGTATAACCAACCCCCGAACCTTAGATCTCTTAGCGGTTTTTTTACGTAGCGCAATTAGGGTTTTCGACCTTTACCCATTCCTTTGGATAAATCAAAGTTCGGTGGTGAATTAAGATTTGTGATTCAAGTTAATACAATAGCTTGATATCCGATTCTCACCGCGACACCTTGAATATCCCTCTTTACTATCACACAACCATGTGGATTTACGGAACAGATACAACAAGCTGCATAATCATGATCAATATTTACAGATGCCTTACCATGATTGGGCAACGGATTCGATTGTGCATTAGGATTGGTGTCTTCGAAAGACAAAATACCACTTCTAACCAACCTCTGCACTTCCATCTTCAATGGATAACAATTCTCAGTGTCATGCCCAACTCCTCCCTGATGAAAAGCACAATGAGCTTCAGGCTTATACCACCATGGCGAGTCTTTTCGAGCAGCCGGTGGTGAGCAGCTGGTGGTGCACGGGTCTGAACAAGATTCTTCTGAATTAAACCAGGAAGCAAATCGGTATATGTCATCGGAATCGGATCAAAATCCTTTTGATAACGGCCCCGTTGATTGTTCTGTTGATTAGAACGTTGCAGCTTAAACAACAGGAATTGAACTGATGACAGGGGTAACATATGCAACATGTTGCTGACATTGATTATTCTTACCATAACTCTTTCTGCATCCTCCACGAGAAATAGAATTGGTCTCACCTTCTTTCTTTTTGGGAAGTCCTCCCCCATATTTCTTGGAATTACCATTTTTTGACAAACGTCCCTCACGAACACCTGCTTCCAATCTCATCCCTATATTAACCATCTCAGTGAAATCACTCGGGGCACTAGAAATCATACGCTCATAATAGAAAGGACTCAGAGTTTTCCGAAAAATCTTAGTAATCTCTATTTCTTCCAAAGGAGGATTAATCTGAGCAGCAATCTCGCGCCACCTCTGCGCGTATTCTTTGAATGTCTCCTTATCTTTCTGAGCCATTGCTCGAAGCTGGTCACGATCAAGAGCCATATCCACATTATACATATAGTGCTTCACAAAAGCTTCACCCAAATCTTCGAAAGTGCGAATTCGAGTACTATCGAGTCCCATATACCATTTCAAGGAAGCACCAGACAAACTGTCTTGAAAGTATTGATTGAGAAGCTGATTATTATCAGTCTGAGTTGACATCCTACGAGCATACATAGTCAAATGACTCAACGGACAAGAGTTACCCTTATACTTTTCAAAGTCAGAGACCTTGAACTTGTGTGGGATCTTCACATTAGGAACCAGGCATAACTCATGGGCATTCTTCCTAAACAATTCTTTACCCCATAGAGCTTTGATTTCTTTCTGCATTTCAGCAAATTGATCTTGGATCTCTTCCATTCTCTCATAATCATTGGCCTTTTCACTTGGAGCAGTGTGGAAAATCGGTTCTTCAAAAGGAACAATATGAACCACGGGTTGCGGTACAGACATCACAGGCAGGACAGTAGGAACAACTGGAACTTCAGGCAGTGGTGGTTGATAACCTTCAAGAAAAAAGTTATGAGGCATGCCCCAGGGGAAGCCAGGAGGCATGGAGTGTTGAGGAACACTGATAGGTGCCATAGAGATGGGCGTAGAAACAATCTCAGAAATGATTGTCCTTTGCACAGGAGTTGATAACGGAGGAGGAGGGGGTGGCTGATTCTGAGCAGCCACCAATGCTTCATTCATAGAAGTGAGTCTTTCCAAACTATCTTTCAGAGTTTTCACTTCCTCATAAAGTTCACAGTTCTCTTGTTGCAATTGATCCATCTATTTCTTCAGATTAGCTTGAGTATTATACTGATGCGATAACTTGGCTAAATGAAGACCAAAGGGAAACATAAGACACCTGGAAAAGGAAAGAAACAATGCAAGAGATGATGCTTGATGTGCAATATGCAAATGCAAAGCCTTCAAGGAACTTCAAATATATAAAGCAAATATTGCAAGCATTATATTGAGACAACACATTTCGAAATACTGAAAATCTCATTTTATTGATAGTGGAAAAGGATTACAACTTTTGAAGTACATTTTCAAGAATCCTAATCAAAACAGAAGATAACAGAAAGCTAGAAACTATAAATCCTAAGAAATCCCATGAGAAGAAGATCCTCCTCGTAGCTTCTTATTGAGCTCTTTGATCTGATCCTCCATCTGAGTCTTCTCAACTATGAGCTTGTCGACAACCAACTTCCAAGAAACTGAGGTAGAGAGAGCGCCTGAACTCTGAATGCTAGAGGAAAATAAATCCTCTTGCACTTTTCTCTTCTTGTTAGCCATTTCTTCTTCATTTCTTTGCTTCAACTGCTTCTGAAGTTCTGCATTCTCCATGTCAACAATCTGGTACTTGTTCCTTCAAGCATCCCTCTCTTGACACACCTCGTTCAAAGCAATCAAAAGTTTCTCTACATCATTCATGAAAATAAGAACGGGTGTTCTAGCAGCTAGAGGTAAAGGCTCATGGCGCTGATAAAGCATCTTCAATGTGATAGCTCTAGCTTGTACCCATTGGAGATAAGGCTCCAAAGAAACACAATTCGGCTTTCCCAAATCTTCCCTTCCTTTTCTATGGCTGTGATGCCAAGCTTGCACAATCTTCTCCTTGAATGATTTGTTGTCTTCATCCTCCTTGAAGAAGAAACCCTCAAAATGGATATTACTTGGTTTACCTTTCATAGGATACCCCAACTGACGACGGGCCAAAACCGGGTTGTAACTAATACCTCCTTTTGTACCAAGAAGATGTACATTAGGAAATCCGCCACAACTATCAATGATCTTCACTTTACTATAATCAAAGTTATACCAAACAATATCTGAATGGGTAAGCGACATGATTTTCTGCGACCATAATAAACCATCCTTGAGGTCCCAAAAAGCAGTAGACCGAGGAAAGTCATAAATAAACCACTTATATAGCAATGGTGCACAACAAGTAATCATCCCTCCACCATGAGAATTCCTAACATGAACGGAGTGATAGGCATTAGCGAGTAGGGTGGGAACTGGGTTTCCAATCAAGAAGATCTTAATAGCATTGATGTCGACAAAGTTGTCAACATTAGAAAAGAGGAACAACCCATAAACAAGCAAGGTGAAGATGGCCTCGAAGGCGTCCATGTTCATCATGCTAGCGAAGTTAAGAGCCTTATCCATCAAAAACTTAATAGGTAACCCAAGAATACATCCCTTGGTAGCCATGTGAGCTTTAATCTCAGATACCTTCAAATGAGTAGCTTTAGCAATATCTTGATACTTAGGAGTCTCTTCCAAACCAGAAAAAGGGGCTCGATCAGGGATAAGTAACCTAAGTAGACCATAATACTCCTCAAGTGTGGGAATGAGTTGGAAATCAGGGAACGTAAAATAGTGGTACACCGGATCATAGAACTGAATCAACATAGCCAAAACTCCATTTACCATATCGATCTTTAGAAGAGATAACAACCTTCCATATCTATCTTTGAAAGCCTCAGGATCAGCAATCAAAGATCCTTGCTCTTGCAGACCTTCTAACTTAGGACTCTAGAAAGTGTACTTCTTAGTGTTCCTTCTTCCAAAATCCATGGTGAAAAATCCCTACAATGTTTGCAACAAACATCTTTAAGTTTCTTGAAGACTTGGTCAAAATGAAGTTATGAATGCATGGAAGCATGGATGCAACACCCACAAACAAGATCACACAAAGCACAAAGGTTCAAAGGTTCGAGTCACGAGCATGGAGTCAAGGGACAAGAACCAACCCCCAATGGTGTGTACTAAGGTTTTATCAGCACCTGTAGAACAAGGTTCTAAAAAGTTCCCAGAGTCCTCAATCCTCTTTCAGATATTACCAGCACGCCGATTACTCGGGAATCAGTAATATTCTCAAGAGAACCTCGTATGAATATAGTATCGTGTATCAACTATTTCAGGTTTACACCCTCATAGTCACCGCACTACGTCCTAATTGGCCAAGATGGGTTAAAGGAATACTAAGGTCCTCAGCTTCTCAGGCTCCCAGGTCGAAAATAGCAATGTTTTCACGATTACTCGATCGAAACATACCATCCTCAAAGGGCCTCCACTGAGTGGTGGGTTCTCAAGTTCACTTGTTCGGGATTACTCCCTAGAAGATTCCTTGACTATACCATCGCCTATCATAAGAGCTCTCAGATCCGGGTAGAGAATATATCTCACCTCTCAAGATCACCCAAATAGAACAACCAATAACAGTCAAATCAAAAAGATAAAGCATAAATAGATCAAAGTAGGGTGAACCCGCTAAGAACCAGAGTCCCCAGCAGAGTCGCCACTTTTCTGTAGCGGGGAAATTGTGAGTGTAAGTTACCGATTAACTTAACTCATAAAGCAAGAGTCGCCACTGCACTTTTATTTTATCCAAAAGGAAAGGAAAAAGAGCGAACAAAACCTAAACAAGTTCTAAAAACAAGAACAAACAAAGAATGGGTAATGGGGTTGGTTACGCAATGGGAAGGTGTTAGCACCCAAAACGTCTATAGTACTCTATAGGAACCCTTTGAAATATCTACGCTTTTGGTTTGAAAAGGTTTGTTTGAAAAGAGATTGGGGAGATGAGAAGACAAATGCTTTTTTTAATTATCCCTTCATGCCTACGTACCCACAAAGTGAAATATAGGATCAAAACCTCGTAGTTCATGGTACAAATAACAAAAATTATTGGTTATGAGTCATTTTATCTTGAAAAAATAACCCGTCATTCTCAAGAGAGAATACTCATCTAATTACCCAAAGGTATGGGAAAGAGGCATTTGTATCACATTAAGATGGAGGATTTGCTTGGATTAAAATCAACAAGACTATCTCTTAAACATCCAAGTGGAAAATGGCCATACTTTACACAAAATATCATGGTTAGGAGCTTTACATCTCATCAAAGAAGATGACTCAGGTCTAATCTTTTAAAAAGTTTTAAAGAAAAAAAGGTGCATAAAAGAACAAAAAGTTTGAATGAGTTTTGTATTTTTTTATGTCTTTTGGAAATGGTCAAAATATGATTAACATTGATTGACATTTATTAAAGAAAAACAACTTTTAAAATCACTTGACCAAAGTCAAGGTTTTATTATGAAAGTGGTTTTGAGTTTGAAAACAAGAAGGTTTTGAAAAATGGAGAAGATTTTGAAAATTTAAGAAGGGGTGGAGAAGAAGTGACTATCCTATTGCATAAAGATAAAAGCTAAGGATAAGAACAGTCTAACCACACAAGCAAGCTCTATAGCATAAGCATTCTTCCCTTTTTGATTTGGTCTTGATCAAAATAAGTCTTCAAAGGAGAACTTCAAGTATCCAAAATCCAAGGTTTTCCATCACAAACTTCCAAGCATAGGTTAGAATCCTAATTCTAAGTCCAAAGTTCCATGTCCAAATGCAAAGGATAGTAACCATAGTCCAACAATTAAGAGCACAAATTTTTTAGTGATTTAAACCTTTATTAATATTTTTGAGTCCAAATGGACAAAAGAAAAACAAAAGCACAAGATAATATAGTCCAAGTGGATAAAAGAAAAATGACATAAACATAAACATGATATGATATAATGAGAGAAGAGCAATAAAAAATAAAGTAAAGAGAGATAGGGAGCAAGAAGGAAACATAAACAATATATCACAATAATATCACAAAAGTAACAAGGTTAAATGACTTCAAAAGCGCAATCGATTTGAATAATTTCCGTCTCGTGTCATGAACTATAATGAATGAACAATGTACTTAGGCCAAGTTTAATGGAGACTTGTTAGAAGATTGATAGAATCAAAGCCTCTACGCAACAAGCTTCATAGATTTTTAACCTAATACAAAAGATCAACCATCCTTGGGCTTACAATCATAAGTTTGGGCCATGAAAGTTCATGTTCCAATTTGGAGAGGGACAAATGTAGCACTATGTTAAGAAATCGCCAAGTGAATTATATAAAAGTCACCCTACTCGAGGCCAGTCAAAATGATCATTGTGCTAATGCATGCTAGATGAACGATATGTAAATCATCATCCGAAAGCCATACCGCACGAAAAGAAAAAAAAAAGGTAATGATCTAGTCTTGATCAAGAATTCAACAAAGATATTCTAAGATCCATAAGACTTTCATCGATCAAAATAAAAAGAAATAGAGGGAGAGGTGAAGAGAAAAACCAAATTGAATTACACTTTCAAGATCCTTTCATCTTCAAGTTCAATCACCTTTAATTGATAGGTTTAAGTGTGAAAACATATCACCAATTCAAAGCACCTCAAATGAATTCAACAATTCATTTAAAGATAGATTTGAACTAATGAATATTTAATTACTTTAGCCATATCCAAAGTCCATTGAAATTGAAGAGAAATTAATCTCAACAATGCACTTCAAGACCAAAACAACAAGAAAGGGGAAGAAAAAGGAAGAAAAAACAAAACAGTCCCAAAAATAAGTTAAAATCACATTCTAGACTCTAGTTAACCGGTTAACCAAAATGAACTGCATTTGGTTAACCGGTTACCACTGGCAGGACATTAACAAAAATTTTGAAAAAAAATCAGCATTCATGATCCAATCATTTCTTCAAACATCTCATGGTCATGGATGCAAATTAGCATGAAAATTCAAGTAAAACAACAACAAATAACACCAATAAAACACAATTTGCAAGATCCAAAGATCAAGCAAACAAGATCAACAATAGATCACATTGTGAAGGATGTTTCAAAAACAACAATGGTGGAAAATGATATTACCACTCCAAATCTGAAAATTGCTTCAAATTGCTCCAAGATCCAAACTCCAAAGCCTTGATCTACAAGAATTGATGAAGAAAACAAGTTTGGATGAAGGTTTAGCTCAAAGTTGAACAAGATTCAATGTGAAAACTTGTTAACTTTTAAAAGAAGAAATATGAGCTCTAGTGAATTTTGTGGTTGGGGAGAGAATCTGCAAGAGATTTTTTGGCTATCAAAAGCTTGTGAAATGAATGAAATGAGGCCTCTATTTATAGGATTTAGGCTTGGAAAATTTGGTGGTTTGGAATTTGGGTTGGAATGAAAATTAGGATTGGAATTTGAATTTTGGTGGATCAAAATCAAGTGGTGATTAATGAAGGTGTATGGTGGAAATTAATTATGATGAGGTAGGGGAATTAAAATGAAGTGATCTAGAATATTCTCATGATGAAACAAAGTGAATTTTGGTGCCAAAATCCTGCAGAATTTTAATTTGGCACATTTTCTCAAAAAACGCACTAGTTAACTGGTTAACCAAAATGAACTGCATTTGGTTAACCGATTAACACAACAAAAATTGAGAAAAATGCTTTTTGACGTGTTGTCTTGGCTCTGGCTCGATTGTTTTTTCTTGTAAAGAAAGCATGGAAATAAACACATGAACCTTAGAGTCTCCTGAATATTAATCAATTAAATCTTGGAAACTCTTGATCATATTATTTTTTAATTGTTTGACGATCAACTTTGACTTAGTTCAGATGAAATTCATTCGAGCTGAGGGACTGATTTTGATATCCTTGATCCAAATTCTTCCTGAAAAAGTTAGTAAAGAAAGAAAGAAAACACATTTTTGGATTTTCAATTAATGGTTAGTGAACATAAACAAATACAAACATCAAACAAACGAGAAAAAAAGGGTGCTTGGCGATCTCACTTAAGAACAAACCTTCAGAGGAGGGCAAGAGAACCAAAGCTTGTGATCTTGTTTGTGGTATGAGATGCAAATGACATGTGGGATCTTAGGGGTAAAAGTTAGGGTATTACAGTCTACACGCACCATCTTCTTCATCTAAACTTGAATAATTATCATCCAGTTCAGAGTCCTCATCACTACCTCTAACCTCTTTTTTCTTGCAATTCGTTTGGCCACATGGTTATCTTCAATAATGTTAATCCTATAGACATTCGTATTGATTCCCACATTTTATGTTTTGTTCAAAACCATACAATATTATGCTTTTACAAGTATTCTTGCAACATCCATATGGTTTGCAATGATGTTTCTTCATCAAAATGCACATACTTGCCAACCGAACATGTTATGAACTCAAAACATTTTGGGCACCATGCATGACATGGAACACCAAAAACACGTAACGAAGTCATTGTCTCATTATCAACATCATTCATATTCCATGGTCTAATTTTTTAGAACCATTCACTTATCCATTCTGGTGTAGAATCCACTAAGGCCTTAAGCTCTCCAATCACCTTTTCCTCAATTAAACAAAGATTAGTACCAAGATGTGTTATATTGATTATAAAGTGACCTTTGGAATGAAATATTTCCTGTACATTGTATGTCGTTCTAGGTTTAACTACAACTCCCATAAATGCTTTATGGAATCGGTTTAGACCTTCAACCTCTATATTGAAATGTAAATGTGAAAAGAGTAATTTTTCCTTTTCTTTTTACTTCCAATTCACCCTAGTTCGTGTATTCTTTCAATCATTTACATCATTCTGAACAACTTAAGCAAATGATATTGTCATATCACTTGTACATTCACCATTTTTCAGCCTTCCAAATGTCATACCCCAAATTTGTCCTACCTCTTTTAATTTTCTCATAACAAATAATCATGGCTTAATGACTTCTTTCTAGATCATCATAGCCATGATCCTCTGAAAAAATTGGTTCATAAGGGTCTAGTGTGGGTTCATTATGATTACCAGCTCTTGCAATTGTGTTTGATTCCAAGTGGGGATAAAGGAAAGATGTCTCCTCATTCTCGTTCGTCAAGATATGGTCAATTGGATTCAAACTGATTTTAGGATATCATCCAAGATGACTCTAGCTGGACAAGTACAATGATTAGAGTCTATTTCCTCAAGACCAGGTTTAAGAGTTCTTGAAACTTTAAGCCATGATCAAAGAAGATTTTAACCATATTCCAAGTGTGACACGAAGGTGATATGGTTAAACAAGCTAAGAAAGGGCCATTCATCTTTAGGTCAAATGGCCATTTATCTTTAGGTCATATTGGCTTTTTAATCCAGGCTTAATTGTTTTAATTGGTTTCAAGATATATTCTTTAGAAGAACTTGTTCTCAAAGGTTAATTTGAATCATTTTAAGTGTTCAAGCTCATGACCCATACAGTATCGGTTTATAGCGGTTTCCAAGCACCATTGTAGGTTGGTAATTATGCGCTCAAATTGTTCATGCAGAGAAGTTCTTTTTAGTGTCATGCTATAGAGACTTTTCTAAAACTTTGCTCAGATTAATTCAAGCCAAGTGGAGGTTATTTACAAGATATGTTTTCATATAAGCTTCCAAGTTACAAATTTGAGCCAAGTCACGTGAGCTAATTGGCGCTAAGGCCTTCAGGCAAAAGATTGTTAGATTTTCTTTTTTTAAGTCTTAAAGAGCGTTTTTTTTCAAGCCATGCTTAGTATAACTCCAACTTTCAAGTCATGGACAATTTTGATTTAAGGGAAAGTCTAAAGGACATCACACAAGCTAAAGTATCAGAAGATTTTTTAAAGACTCCAAAGCCTCGTTGTTAGCATTTAAGAGGTGTCATGTTTATTAAACAAATCATGAAATATGCAACAAATCTATGATATGCATAAGTGCATTTTATGATTCGTAGGTATAGGCCATGCAACAAAATGATTATTCGTCAATGTAATCAATTCATAAGTGTTCATTAGATACTTTTACAAAGGAAATCGAATCAAAGGAAAAGAGAAGCAAAATGGCAATGGATATAACCACAGCAGCAACAATATCAAGTTTCAATCAACTCAAAATCCTAAACTTGGTATACTTCATGAGCCCTTGACCTCACCCATCAAGCGGTCCAAAAGGCGCCAATGGAAACCTGAAATTCACACAAACAATGTTGTTTAACTACTCACAAGTTTACCGTCTACGCAAGTCTTCAAAGGCAAACATGACTACTAATTTTACATCATAGCAAGTTCACAAATGTAAGACCAAACAATGTCAAGGTACATAAAACAAACAATACACAAGCATATCATGACCATAATTCAATTATTGGATTAAATTCAAATTCAAGTCATCTTTTCAAGGTTCTAAAGTTCATACGTTAATACAACCATTTTCACCATTCATACAATTCCATAAGGTTGATTAATCCACGCCGCATTCATGTTACATATTCTAAGTCATACAAAAGAAAAAACAGCTCCAAAGGTTAAGCCAGAGCATATTTCCGAATCATAAAGTCACACCAAAATCAACTCTTGCCAAATGATCATAACCAATTAAAATCAGTTCCTGAAACTATGTTCTACATAAGTCAGCTTTTTTTTTCACAACATATTTTGTTCATTTTAGTGTAAGAATTAAGGCCAAAATAGGACAGAATTCAGAGCAGCAAACAGAGTAGGGCGCAGAGAAGTTCAGAAACTACAGAGTTCACAAAAATAGGAAGACAATTTTTAGCATCCACGAAAATATGTTACAGACATACCAAATCGAAAGATTCTTCAACTCAGTTTCAAATCTCAAACCCTAATTTGTCACTATAAATGGAGGTATTCACCAGTTCAAAAGGAGGAGAAAAAAAATTAGAAAAAACTTCTACAAAAATAAACCCTAAGCAATACATGAAGGATAGCATTGAGAAACACTAAGCACGAAGAAACAAGAAGTATAGCAGCAAGGAGCAGAAAGAGAGTGCGAAAGAGAAAGGAAGAGATTCGAGTAGAAGAAGTACCTGAGAAAGATACTCGCACGAGCTCGATTGAGAAGTTCTTCAAGAGGTAGTTTCTGCACTTGATTTCTCTGCGAGTTGAACGTCTTTGCTTGATATCTCCTTTGAATCTTTGATCTTTGTGTAGTGTAGAGTAATTTCTGTTATACATTATTGATTTGAAGTTAGGGTTTAATCGGGAAAATTGGCGATTTGGGCGATTAGTTAGGTTTTGGGAAAATCTATGTTCAGATTTGGAAATAGGGTAGAAAAATAATTAGGGTTCATGTAGTTTGTCTAAGGTTTTGGAGTAGTGTCGCCGGAGAAGACGGTGGCGGCCGCCGCGCGCCGCCGCTTCTCCGACCATGGTTAGGGTTCCCGGTGGTGGCCTTTTGTTAAGAGAAAGAATCGTTAAGAGAGAGTGAGAGTTCATGAAGTGAGAGAGATGAAGTAGGAGAATGACCGGTTCTCCACCTTTCCCTTGTTTAATTGCGTCTTCAATGACGCGTTTGGGTGGCGGAACGGGGAGGTGACGCTTGTCCCTCCCTTTGACAAGTGTCACCGGGAGATTCTTCTCCCCTTGATCCTGCGTACACGTTCATCCGAAGCCTAACCGTGTGCCTTCATTCCCCGCCCTTGATCTAGAGTCAGAGGTTGACTCAAAAACCATCCAACGTCCCACGTTGCTCACTGGTCAACCAAGGTTGACTAAGGTCCTTCCATGGACCCTCCCCTAGCGTGGGCTGCCAAACCATTGGGCCTGAGGATTTCTACTAACCGCCCCCCTGTTTCTAACTGACCCTGGCCCATTTGTTTTTTATGTTTTTTTTTAATCTTTTTTTAATAATAACCTTTTAAAAAAAAATCCAAATAACTTGTTTATTTTAATTTCTGTTTACTTTATAAAGTCCCAAAAAATATAATTAATTAATTCTATTAATTTTATTAAAAACTTTTATTTAATAAAATTAATCTTTTAATGATTGATTTTATTAAGTAATTGATTTTAATTTGGTTAATTGTTTTTTTTTTTTAAGTTTTCACTTAATTTCGAAAATCTAAAAAATAATGATTTCTACTGTTAGTTAATTTTATTAAAGTCATTTAAAAGTTTTTTTAGCTTTATTAAATATTTAATTTTAGTTTAATTACATTAATCATTAAAGAATCTAAAAGTATTTGTTTTTATTAATCAAACTTAATTAGTTTTCTTAAACCACTTTATTTAGTTAATTAACTTTAAGTAGTTGTTTTTTAATATTTTAGTTTGATTTAGTTAATTATTTGAATTTCCTTAATTCTAAAAGAATCTAAAAACATTATCATTTTAACTTAGAATTTTTTTAGACTAACCTTAAAACTTTAGGTTATTAACTAGTTGGACTAACATGCTTGATTATTTCTTCCCCCATTTCATTTATGATCTTTATGTGAGGTGTATAATTTTCTCTTGTGGATTTATTTCATGCCTTGATTATGTTTATGCTATTCATATTATGCTTGTCCAAACCAAAAAATCTTTTCAAACTAATATCTTGACTTAATGTCAAGCCCTTTTAATACCTTGTAAGTCGATCGTTTTCACGATCGCAATCGACCTCACAATGCCTCCTCTTGGGCTTTATACAACGATAATTGTTGCACATTTCACTTTGGTTTGTATGCGTGTATGTGATTGGCTCATTTTAATCATGGCTCGATTATTCCCACTTGATTAATTACACCCCTTTCCCATAAGATTAAAATCAACCTTTTTTTTACAACAATAAACAAGCATGATCCAACGTCAAGTATTTTCCAAATCAAATTCAATTAATCTCCAACTTTCACTTGATCCACATATCAAGTCCCTTTACCTCTTGTAAGTCGAGCGCTTTTGCCTCGCAATCGACCTTACCTTAAACCATAGGACCTCCTTTCCATTAGTGCTCAAACCATTCCACACGCAAATCCAAAACCTCGATCCAACGTCGAGTATTTTTCTTAAATCAAATTAATACATTTAATTATACTAAATATCAGTTCTTAAAAGGTGAAAAAAAGGGGGATCAAGTCTTTGGTCTTTCTCCTCAATTGTTTGGGTGCGAGTTCTCTTACTCGTGTGTGGACAGTTGACGCCTCTAAAACACACGAAATCCGACAACACTCAAATTTCTTTTTCCATATCAATTATTAAAGCACGTAATCTCTACTTAAATATCATTTCTTAAAAGGTGAAAAGGAGGGGGGATCAAGTCTTTGGTCTTTCTCCTCAATTGTTCGGGTGCGAGTTCTCTTACTCGTGTGTGGACTATTGACGCCTCTAAAACACGCGAAACTCGACAACATTCAAGCCTTTTTCCAGGCAATTATTAAAACACTTAATCCCTATTTAAACAAATTTTACTAAAGGTGAAGTGAGGGTGGTTGAGTCTTTGACCCTTCTCCTCAATTGTTTGGGTGCGAGTTTTCTTACTCGTGTGTGGGCAATTGTTACCTCTAAAACATCCTATACAACTAAAACTCTTCTTTCTCGGCTTGTGCGACCGAAACCCTAAAAACACGTTCAAATCAAATCATTTTCTCAATCAAACTCTTTAACATACTTAATAATATATTCAAACAACTTTCTAAAAGGTGATGTGAGGGGGGCTAAGTCTTTAACCCTTCTCCACAATTGTTTGGGTGCGAGTTCTCTTACTCGTGTGTGAGCAATTGGCGCCCATAAAAAAATACAAACCAAACAACCGTAGTCCTACGAACTACGAATGCTCTGACTTTCCCATTGCATGAGGGAATACGTAGGACCAAGGGTTGTAATCCTTGCCGAGCACCCTAATAAAAAACTACCCATTTTCCCCTTAAAATTGAGTACCTTAGAAGATAAACAAACAAACCTAGCTAACTTTCTCACGAATTGAATCAAGAGTTTCCCATTGAGTACAACGGACGTAGAGGGTGCTAATACCTTCCCTCTTGCGTAACCGACTCCCGAACCCGAATTTGGTTGCGATGACCATGTTCTTATCTCCTTTTAAAGGTTTTATCGATATTTTTCTTTCCCTCTTTTGGGATGAATAAAGTTCGGTGGCGACTCTGTTTCGAACAGATATTTTTCTGCGTCCATCGCGAGGATCGTATTTTTCGAGGTACGACAGATGGCGACTCTGCTGTGGAATAGCATTGCCCTATGCTAGAGAAAGTCAAGCCTAACTTGACTCGATTCATGAGTGTTAGATATGCTCGTTTGTTTATCTTCTCTTGTTTGTTTGCTTGCTTGTTTGACTATCTATTATCTACTTGCTTGCTTATTGTTATTATATCCTATTATTATCTTGTATGACACACTGTTGGGGTTTTCTGATCATTGGTGCTTTGTTAGACGACTCTATACCCGAGTCTGAGTATAACCCTAGGATTAGGATGGTGGTTGTGTAGTGGAGGCTTGCGTGGTCTCTTCCACGTGAGCCAAAGCAAAGACCCCGCTTGGAGTAGATTCCCTTGGAAATGTTATCGTTTCGACGTTACTTCGTCACGATGATAATGTTTTCGAGCCTGAATCGTCGATCCCAAGGACCTTTAACCCATTTATCCATGGTGTTTAGTAGTGTTAACTCTTTGTGAGTTAATACGAACGCCCCAATCAGATGAGATCCCTCGAACGTATTACTTCCTGACAGTAATATTTTTGACCTCGATCTAGGATTCTGAGAACCCGACTTAGAACCCGTGTGTTGATGGTTGTGTAGTGGGCGCCTCCGAGGAGTCTTTCTCGTGGGGAAAAAACGAAAACCTCACCTAGACAAGATCCTTTCAAGGATATTATCATCTGATGTTCCTTCGTCATGGCTATAATGTCTTTGAAAGATATCCATAACTCTAGGCACCTACCCGATTAGAGCCTACCTATGGGGGATCTTGTGATCAGTGATATCCTATGTCTAACTCCTTCCTCAGAATCAGATGATGCTTTTGATCCTGTACCCTTGCATGAGCATCGTATGACCATAACATTTGCGCCCTTTTTGTTTTCAGGGAATCTAAGAATTGTCATTTGCAATAGATAGGAATTATGGAAACTGACGTCCGTTGCCCTCATTCTTTCAAGTTCAAGAAGCCTGATCTGACTGCTTTACGTGGGTTGGTTTCGCGTATGCCTTCCGTCTACTGAATCAACTTTGGGAAGAATTTTGGTAAACTGTTGCGTATTCTGAATCAAGACGTAGACTTTGCCATGCTAAGCACCTTCGTACAGTTCTATGATGCTCCCTTGAGATGTTTCACCTTTCAAGACTTTCAGTTAGCACCAACACTCAAAGAGTATGAGAAACTGGTGGATATCCCAATGAAAGGCAAGTTGTTATTTAAAGGGGTTGATGTGACTCTGAAGGATGAAATCATTGCAAAAGCTCTCCACATGACTAAGCAGGACGTCACTAACAACTAGAAGATCAAGGGAGGGGTCTAGGGCTTCTTCCTCTAATTTCTGTTGGAAAGGGCCAACACTCTGTTGAAAGACGAAGGTTCGGAAGCCTGCTATGCTGCTGCAGCATTGGCCATCTATGGGATTATTCTGTTTCCTAATATGGATGTGGATGATTTTGTAGATATTACTTCCATCCATGTTTTCCTCACAGGAAAACCTGTGCCTACCCTTCTAGCTGACGCGTGTTATTACCTGAGTTGGAGACACATTAAGAAAGGATGTATGATTACGTGTTGCGCTCCTCTGTTGTATCAATGGACCCAAATGCACCTTCCGAAGAAGGGACCCGTCATAGAACAAGTGGAAGAAAGTTGGGCCCAAAGGTTGGGAACCCTCAGATCAGCTGACTTATCTTGGTACTCCCTAGACTACGGTACAGTCATATCCAGTTTTGGTCAATTCCCTAATGTTCCCCTCATTGGAACCCGCGACTGTATTAATTTTAATCCTATATTGTCCGTGATGCAGTTGGGGTATACGATGAGTGGACCACCTGATGAGAAGGCTTTGGAAGCATTCTTAGTGCATGGTTTGAAAGCTGAGAACCCTGACCTACTCAAAAGAATCACAAAGGCGTGGAAGGAGGTCCATAGGAAAGGAAAAGCTGAGTTGGGGAGAAGGAACAACATTACTAAAGAGCCTTACTTCATATGGGTCAGGGAAAGAGTGGAAAGAATCAAGATGCCCTTTGCCATTAAGGTGTCCGAGCCTTTGCCTGAGCTAAAGCCTACTCACGTCCCGATTGAGGAGGCTGAGGATCTCAAAGCAACGATAGCCAGATTAGTAAAGGAAAATGAGCAACTTGAGTCGAAGCTTCAGAATGTTACTAAGGAGAAGAATGACTTGAAGTGGGAACTTCAACGTAAGAACACTCAACTTGAAGCAATAGGAAGTTGGGCGAATGAAGAGGAGCAGCAGAAAAAGAGGGCTAAGGTATGTATTAACCAAGATGATGGAGCGATAGCTAGGCTTAAGGAGGAGCTGGATCAAGCTTACAAGAAGTGTGCCGAAAATAGGAAAGCTTGGCTCCTTGCCACTGAGAGGAAGAAGGCACTTAGAGAAGAGATGGGAGCGGAAATAGAAAAATTAAGCTCAACCTACGCCAGTCAAAGGCTTTTGAAGTAATGGAACGCCAACTTAAAGAGGATCTCATGAGAGTTTCTTATGTTGGGCCAGCAGATTGGGACAAAGTGTGTGGCGAGCTGAATAATCTCAAAAGGCTTGCGGAAGAGCAGAAGAATCATCTTGAGGCTGTCCTGGCGGACAAAGATATTTGGGCCTCCGCGAGGAAGAAGGTTCTTCATGAATGTACTGGTTATGAACACTCTATTCACATTCTAATAGCTTATAGAGATATGTACCGCAACAAGCTTAATGGGCTAGCGGATTTTTGTAACTGGTTGGCTGAAGACTTGGTGTGGAAGCATAGAGATGCTTTGGAGACTCTCGACAAATCTACCCCTCAAGCAATCGTCGATTTTGTTTGCCTGTGTAGGGAGATGTTGAAGAGGTTTAAAGAAGAGTTGAAGGAACGCGAGGATCGAAGGCCCAAGTTCTGAATCTTTATGTTGCTTATGTACTTTCTTGCTTTATGAATTATACTAATGTCCTGATGATTATGTATCACTTGATTATTACAATCTTATGAATGAATGAGACTTGATCTCCTTTGCAACAGTTTGTTTCTTAATATTCCTGTATAAATAATGTTTAATTCGAACGATTCCCTGAAAACAAATGCATACCATCCTGCATACATATCATTGCATTCGTTTTCCAAAACACTTAGCAATAAACTCATTTACTCTATCATTTCTCCAAACAGAAAACCTGACTACTCGACACCGATACGAGACTCACCATAGCTTCAATATGACGCTGGAACAAATTGAGGAGAACCAGAACACGATGAGGAATGATATCGATTCGCTGAAGGCTAAAATGGAGCAGCTACTGGAAACTATGGTGTTGCTTTCCCAGAAAGAGAAAGATGCTGAAATAGTGGCTAATGCCAAGAAACTGGTTGAAAAGATAGGCACTTCTGGAGTTAAGGGAACCCCTCCTCCTGTTCACATAGACTTGTCAGAACACTCGGCTCATCATGGATCCGTGAGCGATGCGGACGAGCAAGTTGATGCCTTCAACATACCACCTCCACCTCTTCAATTTGTTAGATCTGATCCATCTACTGACCGGTTGCACGTACTAGAAGAGAAATTCAAGGCCTTGGAGGTTCAGACAACTCCCGGCTTGGATGCTGTCGACATGTGTTTGGTCCCTGGACTGGTAATCTCTCATAAGTTTCAAGTACTGACGTTTGACAAATACAAGGGACTTAGCTGCCCTAAGACTCATTTGCGAGCATACTGTCGCAAAATGGCTGCCCACGTTAAGGACGACCCTCTTCTAATTCACTACTTTCAGGATAGCCTCAGTGGGGCATCGCTGGAATGGTACATACAGCTAGAGAAGAGGCAGATTAATACCTGGAGGGATCTCTCTGAAGCGTTCCTCAAACATTACCAGTACAACACTGATTTAGCGCCAAACCATACTCAATTACAAGATATGACTCAGTGCAACAACGAGTCATTCAAAGAATATGCTCAACGTTGGCGGGAATTGGCTTCTCGTGTTCAACCACCCTTGTTGGACAAAGAATTGATGGATATGTTCATGGGAACTTTGCTGCCTCAGTATTCGGACCGTATGCTGGGATCTAGCTTCCCCAACTTTGCTGAGATTGTGTCAGTAGGAGAAAGAATCGAGAGCCAGTTGAAGAAAAAAGATGCTATGGCTTCTACAAGCGGAGTTAAAAAGCCTTTTGTGAAGAGGAAGGATGAAGAAACCAATGTTGTCATGAGAGGACGAGGGGGTAGAGCCCCAGTGAATATACCGTATCAGCAAGTAGCTGTAGTTGCACAAGCCCAACTTCAACCACCTGCTCAACAGCCGAATTATCAGAATGTTCCTCCACCACAATATCAGAATGCCCCACCACAGAGGGAGCCAAGACCAAGAAGGCATATTGATCCTGTGCCAATGCCATATAGCCAGATTTTTTCTCAACTGTATCAGAGTGGGCATTTGAAACTCAGGGATTTTAGACCAGCAGTCCTCCCATATCCTCCCGGATATGATGCCAACGCCCATTATGAGTTTCATAAGGGTGCTCCTGGGCATAGTATAGAAAACTGTTATGTATTTCAGAACAGAGTTCAAGATTTGGTTGAGTCCAAAGATCTTACTTTAACTCAGCGAGGCGCTAATGTTAAACACAATCCCATGCCCCCACATGGAGGACCGTCTGTTAATGTTGTGGAAGAAGGCAACAGACAAAGATTGATTACAAGGGCTACAGATATTCGTACTCCTATGGCGATTATAGGAGAAAAATTGAAGAGATGTGGGATGATCCCTGAAGATGAGCTTGAGAATTTGACTGATGAGGTGGTTAAGAAACATTTGCAGAAATTCATAGATCAAGGTGTGATTCAAGTTGAACGGCGGGATGCAAAAGAACAAAGTGTGGCTGTCATTAACCTTCAGTATGATGCACCTGAAGGTCGTCAACAAAGGTAAGTTCGTCCTGCTCCAGTAATCATTGAATATGATGGAGCTAGTGTTTTCCAACAAAGACCAGTTCGTCCTGCACCGTTGGTTATTCAGTTTGATGAGGCAGATGTTAATAAGTCAAGGCTAGTGCGCCCTGTTTTGATAACTATTGAGTATCCTGGTAATGTTCCTGAGTCTAAGTGTGATGATGTGGTAGGAACAAGTGGGATGACCCGTAGTGGTCGAATCTTTGCAGCAATACCCGTAGATGCGCCAAACAATGACAAAGGTAAGGTGATTGCTGTACCAGTTGAAACCTCGAATGCTGAATTACAAGAAGGGTTGTCGTCTCCAAGAGGGGTGTTCACACAAAAAGAGGCTGAAGAGTTTCTGAAGATTATAAAGAAGAGTGACTACAAGGTAGTCGATCAGCTGAACCAGACTCCTGCCAAGATATCTATGCTCACCCTGTTGCTCAGTTCCGAGGCACATAGATCCTCCTTGCTAAAGGTGCTGAGTGCTGCACACATTACCAAAGATATCACAGTAGCACAGTTTGATGATGTGATAGCCAGTGTCACCACTGGCAACTTTCTGGGGTTTAACGATGATGATCTGACTGCTGAAAAGAAAAACCATAACAAGGCTCTTCACATTTCCATTAGGTGTGAAGATGTTTTGATATCTAGAGTCTTGGTGGATACTGGATCCTCCTTAATTGTGCTCCCGAAGACAACGCTGGAGAGGATGCCTGTGAAAGGAGTAATCATGAAGCCAAGCACTCTCATAGTGAAGGCATTTGATGGATCTAGGCGTGCGGTTATTGGTGAGGTGGACTTACCGATTAAGATTGGACCTACTATTTTTACCATTACTTTTCAAGTGATGGACATTTATCCTGGTTACAGTTGCTCGCTAGGAAGGCCCTGGATTCACTCAGCAGGAGCAGTCACGTCCACTCTCCATCAGAAACTGAAGTTCATTACCAATGACAGGATGGTTGTGATAGGCGGCGAAGAGGACATTCTAGTAAGTCATTTGACATCGTTCCGCTACATTGATGTCGAGGGTGAAATGGTTGAGACACCTTTTCAGTCCTTTGAGGTGGTGAGTACACTGGCTGTGCAGCGAGCACTAGAGCATCAAGAGTTAAGATCATCAATGGCCTCATACGAGGAAGCTAAAGCTATTGTGGAAGAGGGAAGTGCCCAAGGCTGGGGCAAAGTGGTTGAAGTTACTGAAAAGCTTGATAAGTTTGGGTTAGGTTATCGCCCATCTTCTAATTCAGCATTTGTTCCTTACAACAGAAATCAAATCCCTCATGTTGAGAAGACTTTCATAAGTGCTGGCCACATCTTTGATTCTCCAGTAGCAATGATCATTGAAGACCATGTTGGTAATGAGCAAGCTTCTACAAGCCGGATCTGACAAGCAAAGCCTGGTGAAGAGCTCCAGAATTGGAAGACCATTGAAGTCCCTCAGTTTTTCACACACCAAACGTAATTTTACTGTTTATCAAAAACCCTACGCTCTGCCCAAGGCGTAGTGGAGCATTGTATGGGGGCCACCTGATGTTTTCAAACTTTGTTTACCATTAATGAATTTCGGTTTGCATTCAATTTTCGCCCACTTTCTTTCATTTTTTTTTACGTTACAATAAATGGCAATATATTTTTCGTGCACACACTTTCTTAAATAAACTGCATAAATCATGAACATGCAGAAACACCACCGAGGTCCTTGAAATAGACGCTGTTACATGCCTATTTGACTTTGATTGCCCAATCTACCAAGCTGAAGAGGAAGGCGTGGAAAATTGTGAACTCCCCGACGAGTTGGCAAGGCTGCTCAAGCAAGAGGAGAAAGTCATCCTACCGCACCAAGAGGACATTGAAATCATCAACCTGGGTGCTGAGGAAGACAGAAGAGAAGTAAAGATAGGTGCATCTCTTCAAATTAAAGTCAAGACCATGTTGATTGAGCTCCTCCATGAATACGCTGATGTATTCGCTTGGTCGTATCAAGACATGTCTGGGTTGGATACTGATATGGTTGTACACAAGTTACCGCTCAAGGGGAATGCCATGCTGTCAAACAAAAGTTAAGAAGGACCCATCCGGATATGGCTCTCAAAATTCATGAAGTTCGAAAGCAGATTGATGTTGGATTCCTGGCAGTAGCAAAGTACCCACAATGGGTTGCCAACATTGTGCCTGTACCGAAGAAAGATGGAAAGGTTCGCATGTGTGTGGATTACAGAGATTTAAACAGAGCTAGTCCTAAGGACGACTTCCCATTACCTCACATTGACGTATTGGTTGACAACACAACTCAGTTCTCCGTATTCTCTTTTATGGACAGATTTTATGGATATAATCAAATTAAGATGGATCCAGAGGATATGGAGAAGACTACATTTATCACACCATGGGGCACCTTCTGCTATAAGGTGATGCCATTCAGACTTAAGAATGCTGGGGCAACATATCAACGTGCAATGGTAATGCTCTTTCATGATATGATCCATAAAGAGATTAAAGTGTACGTCGACGATATGATTGCCAAGTCTCAAACCGAGGAAAAGCACTTGATCAATCTGTAAAAGTTGTTTGTTCGATTGAGGAAGTTTAGACTGAGACTCAACCACAACAAGTGCACATTTGGAGTACGATCGGGAAAATTGTTGGGCTTCATTGTAAGTCAGACAGGAATCGAAGTGGATCCTGATAAGGTGAGGGCAATTCAAAATATGCCTGCGCCTAGGACAGAGAAAGAGGTTCGTGGCTTTCTGGGAAGATTAAACTACATCGCCAGATTTATTTCACATCTTAATGCCACCTGCAAGCCTATTTTTAAGCTGCTAAGAAAGAATCAGTCAATTGCGTGGGATGATGATTGCCAAGGGGCATTTGATAAGATCAAAGAGTATCTGCAAGAACCACCGATCCTGATACCGCCTGTTCCTGAAAGGCCACTTATTATGTACCTGACTGTACTTGACGAATCTATGGGCTGTGTGTTGGGGCAACAAGATAAGACGGGAAAGAAAGAACATGCCATCTATTACCTCAGCAAGAAGTTCAATGACTGCGAGACAAGGTATTCCTTACTCGAGAAGACTTGTTGCGCATTAGCCTGGGCTGCTAAACGTCTCAGGCAGTATATGTTGACCCACACTACTTATCTGATTTCCAAGATGGATCCCATTAAATACATCTTTGAGAAACCTGCTCTCACCGGCAGAATAGCCTGATGGCAAATGCTTTTGTCTGAGTACGACATTCAATACGTCACTCAAAAAGCCATCAAGGGTAGCATACTGGCGGACCATCTTGCCCATCAACTGGTGGATGATTATTAGCCCTTGAAGTTCGATTTTCCAGACGAAGACATAATGGTACTAAAAGATTATGAAGAGCCAGGTCCAAATGAAGGGCCCGAACCAGGGGAGCGATGGACTCTCATGTTCGACGGTGCCTCAAATGTTCATGGAAATGGAATTGGGGCAGTAATTACATCACCCAAGAATTTCCACTTACCGTTCACAGCGAAGCTCTGCTTTCCATGCACCAATAACATGGCTGAGTATGAAGCTTGTATACTTGGATTGAAAGAAGCCATCAATTTAAGAATCAAGACTCTTGATGTTTTCAGAGATTCTTCTTTAGTAATACATCAGATTCAAGGTGACTGGGATGCCAAACATGCCAATCTAATTCCATATCGAGATTACGTGGCAAAGCTACTTCCCAGATTTGATGATATCACCTTTACCCATGTGCCTAGAGAGGAAAATCAAATGGCAGATGCTCTGGAAACTTTGGCTTCTATGTATAAGCTGATATGGTCCAACCATCGGCCGCATATTGATCTACAATGATTTGAAGAGCCAGCTCACTGTTTGGCTACCGATGAAGAGTCAGATGAAAAGCCATGGTTCTATGACATCAAACGTTATCTGGAAAAACAGGAATATCCAGTGGGCGCTTTGGCGGTGGATAAGAGAACTTTGCGCAGATTGGCATCAAATTTCATCCTCAATGGGAATGTGTTATACAAGCGTAATCATAATACTGTACTACTCAGATGTGTGGAAAAGCATGAAACTGAGCAGATTCTGAAAGACATTCATGAAGGTTGTTTTGGTACCCACGCAAATGGGCATACTATGGCAAAGAAGATATTAAGAGCAGGCTATTATTGGCTAACCATGGAGGCTGACTGCTACCATCATGCCCGAACATGCCATAAATGCCAAATATACTCTGATAAGATTCATGTACCTACCACTACTTTAAACGTCTTGACTTCACCATGGCCATTTTCCATGTGGGGAATAGATATGATTGGGATGATCGAGCCAAAGGCCTCAAATGGACACCGTTTCATATTGGTTTCCATAGACTACTTTACCAAATGGGTTGAAGCTGCATCGTATACGAACGTTACCAAGCAAGTGGTCGCTCGCTTCTTGAAGCACAACATTATATGCAGATATGGAGTGCCTAACCGTATCATCACTGACAATGGGTCTAATCTCAACAACAAAATGATGGATGAATTGTATGCTAGTTTCAAGATTGAGCACCATAATTCGACACCATACAGACCCAAGATGAATGGAGCCGTTGAGGCAGCCAACAAAAACATCAAAAAGATCATTCAGAAAATGGTGGTCACTTATAAGGATTGGCATGAGATGCTACCTTTTGCGCTGAACGGTTACCGTACCTCAGTAAGAACTTCAACAGGGGCAACTCCTTACTCATTGGTTTATGGCATGGAAGCGGTCCTTCCAATAGAAGTCGAAATCCCCTCATTGAGAGTATTAATGGAAGCTCAGCTTGACGAGGCAGAATGGGTGTAGACAAGGTTTGATGAACTCAACCTTCTTGAAGAAAAACGCTTGGCAGCAATATGCCATGGCCAGCTCTATCAAAGACGCATGAAGAAAGATTTTGACAAGAAAGTGCATCCTCGGACATTCCAGGAAGGTGACTTGGTGCTCAAGAGGATCATGACCATGTATAATGAATCCAGGGGCAAGTGGACGCCGAACTATGAAGGCCCACATGTTGTAAGAGAGGCATTCTCTGGTGGTGCCTTGAAACTCGCAACTATGGACGGTGATGAATTACCATACCGGTGAATGCATAGTACGTTAAGCGATACTACGCCTAAAAAAGTGGAATAATAAAGCCGCTAAGTCGAAAACCTGAAAAGGCGACTTAGGCAAAAAATGGCAATCCCGGTGGACTTGAAAAAATCAGTCCAGGCAAAAATTAGGGATAAGATAAAAGATATAGGCCCGCTGAACTGAAAACCCGAAAGGCGGTTCAGGCAAAAAAGGGCGTCCCGGTGGATTAAAAACCCGAAAGGGCGATCCAGGAAAAAGTTAGGGACAGATTCCAAGGAAAAGTATCTAGTTTGCACGTCCACTTGATCCTGATGTGCCATTGAAGAGAGGAATCAACCCAACCGTCTTCCTACGAAGCAAGGTGTTGAAGTTATCAAAGTCATAGGGACCATAGCAGTGTTGAAACTCAATGGAACCTCATTAATTTGTATTGCCATTGTGTTTTTTTCTTCTTGCACCGCAATTACCTCATTAAGGAATTGCATCTCTGTATATACTTACCCATTCCAGGGGCAAATCAATACAAAGAGAGATTTCTCACCAAAATTGTGCTCATTTTTTTTTACTTTATCTGTTTGTTTGCACACCGTTTTTGTTTTTGATAAACTGTTTTTTGAGACTTAGGTTAATAAAGACAATATTTGAAAACAATAAAATTTGTTTTGGTGTTGGGAGGACTAAAAGGAATTAGATAGTCTCCAAAAGAATTTCACCACATGAAAGCATCAAATCAGTTGTCAGTCGTTCTAGCTCTTCACCACAAGCAGTGTAGCTTAACAGGGATGTACTTAATATAATCCCCAGCAATGAATCTTTCAAGCCCAACATGGGCAATCACGCTCCTTAATCATATTTGGCTTTCTCAAAAGGGGTCGAGTAGTCAAACACCCTCACCATCCCCATAAAACCCAAAGTCCAATCTTTTATTGGCAACTACTTAAAAGTCCACACTCGTTGGCATCTTCAAATCTACCCTTTTAAAGTCCAGTCTTCATTGGCGGCCATTAAAAGTCCACCGTCGTTGGCATCCTCATAACACCAGAATAACCCAAGTCCAATTTATTGGCAAGCACCAAAAAACCAAAGTCCAATGTCACTTTGCAATTACCAAATCCAATCCCTGGTAATACCCTCGACCAGGAAACTTATCCCCAACATGCCCGATCATTTGCATCGTCATGTGCGTAACATACTAGCATGACATCATAATCATATCAAGCACTATCATATCATACGTGCATTAGATTCTCCAGCAGTTGCATCTTAGTATATGTTTCAGTGCATCATGTAGTGCATGGCATATCCATCCCCAACATAGCATAATAGGATCCAGGATCAATTTGCAAGCATCTTGGCCAGTCCTTCATCAAAGCCGGTAGTATTCCTCAAAAGAGAAGTTGATACCCCGCACGTGCCCTTGGAATTCTATTCCCCAGCAAGTCATTCTTCAGCCATGCAGTTGATAATGACAATCCCCAACAGCTGTTGCTATTCTTACTCCCCAAGCAGAGGTTATCCCAGAAAGTTTCTTGTGAGTCTCCCCTGCAGAACCAGCACATTTCTTACGACAAGAATCTTGCTCAAACTTTCTTCAGCAAATTCGCATCAAGGATACTGCTTTGGTGTCATTGAGGAACCTTAACGGATAAGGTACTACTTTGAAGACCCAGAGAATCTTATACCTTTAGAGATACTGCTTTGGTATCATTGAGGAACCTTAACGGATAAGGTACTGCTTCAATGTTCCAGAGAATCTTCTGCTTCCAAAGATACTGATTTGGTATCGTTGACGAACCTTAACGGATAAGGTACTGCTTCAATGTTCCAGAGAATCTTCTGCTTCCAAAGATACTGGTTTGGTATCATCAAGAAACCTTATTGGATAATGGACTGCTTCGAAGACCCAAAGAATCTTATACCTTTAGAGATACTGCTTTGGTATCATCGAGGAACCTTAACGGATAAGGGACTGCTTCGACGACCCGGAGAATCTTATACCTTTAGAGATACTTCTTTGGTATCATCGAGGAACCTTAATGGATAAGGGACTGCTTCGAAGACCCAGAGAATCTTATACCTTTAGAGATACTACTTTGGTATCATTGAGGAACCTTAACGGATATGGGACTGCTTCGAAGACCCAGAGAATCTTATACCTTTAGAGATACTGCTTTGGTATCGTTGAGGAACCTTAACGGATAAGGTACTGCTTCAATGTTCCAGAGAATCTTCTGCTTCCAAAGATACTACTTTGGTATCGTTGAGGAACCTTAACGGATAAGGTACTGCTTCAATGTTCCAGAGAATCTTCTACTTCCAAAGATACTGCTTTGGTATCATCGAGGAACCTTAATGGATAAGGGACTGCTTTGAAGACCCAGAGAATCTTATACCTTTAGAGATACTGCTTTGGTATCATCGAGGAACCTTAACGGATAAGGGACTGCTTCGACGACCCAGAGAATCTTATACCTTTAGAGATACTGCTTTGGTATCATCGAGGAACCTTAATGGATAAGGGACTACTTCGAAGACCCAGAGAATCTTATACCTTTAGAGATACTACTTTGGTATCATCGAGGAACCTTAACGGATAAGGGACTGCTTCGAAGACCCAGAGAATCTTATACCTTTAGAGATACTGCTTTGGTATCGTTGGGGAACCTTAACGGATAAGGGACTGCTTCGACCACCCAGAGAATCGTCTGCCTTCAGAGATACTGCTTTGGTATCATCGGGGAACCTTAACGGATAAGGTACTGCTTCGACAACCCAGAGAATCGTCTGCCTTCAGAGATACTACTTTGGTATCATCGAGGAACCTTAACGGATAAGGGACTGCTTCGACGACCTAGAGAATCGTCTGCCTTAAGAGTTACTACTTTGGCATCATCGGAGAACTTTATTGGATAAGGGACTGCTTCGACCACCCAAAGGATCTCAAGTTATTTTGTTTAGTTTGAACCCCTCTACTTCATTCTGTCGACTCTTACTCCACGACACTTTACCTTTTGTCGGACAAATTTTGGGGTCTTCTTGTATCTAATTGACTTCTACCCTTAAAATAAACGCTATACAGCAGTTCATTCTCTCAGGTTCAAGGCAATTAGATATGGGCATCTGTCATACCCCAAATTTGTCCTACCTCTTTTAATTTTCTCATAACAAATAACCATGGCTTAATGACTTCTTTCTAGATCATCATAGCCATGGTCCTCTGAAAAAATTGGTTCATAAGGGTCTTGTGTGTGTTCATTATGATTACCAGCTCTTGCAATTGTGTTTGATTCCAAGTGGGGATAAAGGAAAGATGTCTCCTCATTCTCGTTCGTCAAGATATGGTCAACTGGATTCAAACTGATTTTAGGATATCATCCAAGATGACTCTAGCTGGACAAGTACAATGATTAGAGTCTATTTCCTCAAGACTAGGTTTAAGAGTGCTTGAAACTTTAAGCCATGATCAAAGAAGATTTTAACCATGTTCCAAGTGTGACACGAAGGTGATATGGTTAAACAAGCTAAGAAAGGGCCATTCACCTTTAGGTCAAATGGCCATTTATCTTTAGGTCATATTGGCTTTTTAAGCCAGGCTTAATTGTTTTAATTGGTTTCAAGATATAGTCTTTAGAAGAACTTGTTCTCAAAGGTTAATTTGAATCTTTTTAAGTGTTCAAGCCCATGACCCATACAGTATCGGTTTATAGCGGTTTCCAAGCACCATTGTAGGTTGGTAATTATGCGCTCAAATTGTTCATACAGAGAAGTTTTTTTTAGCGTCATGCTATAGAGACTTTTCTAAAGCTTTGCTCAGATTAATTCAAGCCAAGTGGAGGTTATTTGCAAGATATGTTTTCATATAAGCTTCCAAGTTACAAATTTGAGCCAAGTCACGTGAGCTAATTGGCGCTAAGGCCTTCAAGCAAAAGATTGTTAGATTTTCTGTTTTTAAGTCTTAAAGAGCATTTTTTTCAAGTCATGCTTAGTATAACTACAACTTTTAAGTCATAGAGAATTTTGACTTAAGGGAAAGTCTAAAGGACATCACACAAGCTAAAGTATCAGAAGATTTTTGAAAGACTCCAAAGCCTCATTGTTAGCATTTAAGAGGTGTCATGTTTATTAAACAAATCATGAAATATGCAACAAATCTATGATATGCATAAGTGCATTTTATGATTCGTAGGTATAGGCCATGCAACAAAATGATTATTTGTCAATGTAATCAATTCATAAGTGTTCATTATATACTTTTACAAAGGAAATCGAATCAAAGGAAAAGAGAAGCAAAATGGTGATGGATATAACCACACCAGCAACAATATCAAGTCTCAATCAACATAAAATCCTAAACATGGTAACTTAATAATTAACTTTATTAAATATTTAATTTTAGTTTAATTACATTAATCATTAAAGAATCTAAAAGTATTTGTTTTTATTAATCAAACTTAATTAGTTTTCTTAAACCACTTTATTTAGTTAATTAATTTTAAGTAGTTGTTTTTTAATATTTTAGTTTGATTTAGTTAATTATTTGAATTTCCTTAATTCTAAAAGAATCTAAAAACATTATCATTTTAACTTAGAATTTTTTTAGACTAACCTTAAAATTTTAGGTTATTAACTAGTTGGACTAACATGCTTGATTATTTCTTCCCCCCATTTCATTTATGATCTTTATGTGAGGTGTATAATTTTCTCTTGTGGATTTATTTCATGCCTTGATTATGTTTATACTATTCATATTATGCTTGTCCAAACCAAAAAATCTTTTCAAACTAATATCTTGACTTAATGTCAAGCCCTTTTAATACCTTGTAAGTCGATCGTTTTCACGATCGCAATCGACCTCACAATGCCTCCTCTTGGGCTTTATACAACGATAATTGTTGCACATTTCACTTTGGTTTATATGTGTGTATGTGATTGGCTCATTTTAATCATGGCTCGATTATTCCCACTTGATTAATTACACCCCTTTCCCATAAGATTAAAATCATCCTTTTTTTTACAACAATAAACAAGCTTGATCCAACGTCAAGTATTTTCCAAATCAAATTCAATTAATCTCCAACTTTCACTTGATCCACATATCAAGTCCCTTTACCTCTTGTAAGTCGAGCGCTTTTGCCTCGCAATCGACCTTACCTTAAACCATAGGACCTCCATTCCATTAGTGCTCAAACCATTCCACACGCAAATCCAAAACCTCGATCCAACGCCGAGTATTTTTCTTAAATCAAATTAATACATTTAATTATACAAAATATCAGTTCTTAAAAGGTGAAAAAGAGGGGGATCAAATCTTTGGTCTTTCTCCTCAATTGTTTGGGTGCGAGTTCTCTTACTCGTGTGTGGACAGTTGACGCCTCTAAAACTCACGAAATCCGACAACACTCAAATTTCTTTTTCCATATCAATTATTAAAGCACGTAATCTCTACTTAAATATCATTTCTTAAAAGGTGAAAAGGAGGGGGGATCAAGTCTTTGGTCTTTCTCCTCAATTGTTCGGGTGCGAGTTCTCTTACTCGTGTGTGGACAATTGACGCCTCTAAAACACGCGAAAATCGACAATATTCAAGCCTTTTTCCAGGCAATTATTAAAACACTTAATCCCTATTTAAACACATTTTACTAAAGGTGAAGTGAGGGTGGTCGAGTCTTTGACCCTTCTCCTCAATTGTTTGGGTGCGAGTTTTCTTACTCGTGTGTGGGCAATTGTCACCTCTAAAACATCCTATACGACTAAAACTCTTCTTTCTCGGCTTGTGCGACTGAAACCCTAAAAACAAGTTCAAATCAAATCATTTTCTCAATCAAACTCTTTAACATACTTAATAATATATTCAAACAACTTTCTGAAAGGTGATGTGAGGGGGGCTAAGTCTTTAACCCTTCTCCCCAATTGTTTGGGTGCGAGTTCTCTTACTCGTGTGTGAGCAATTGGCGCCCATAAAAAAATACAAACAAAACAACCGTAGTCCTACGAACTACGAATGCTCTGACTTTCCCATTGCACGAGGGAATACGTAGGCCCAAGGGTTCTAATCCTTGCCGAGCACCCTAATAAAAAACCACCCATTTTCCCCTTAAAATTAATTACCTTAGAAGATAAACAAACAAACCTAGCTAACTTTCTCACGAATTGAATCAAGCGGTTCCCGTTGAGTACAACGGACGTAGAGGGTGCTAATACATTCCCTCTTGCGTAACCGACTCCCGAACCCGAATTTGGTTGCGATGACCATGTTCTTGTCTCCTTTTAAAGGTTTTATCGATATTTTCCTTTCCCTCTTTTGGGTTGAATAAAGTTCGTTGGCGACTCTGTTTCGAACATCTTTTTTTCCGCGTCCATCGTGAGGATCGTATTTTTCGAGGTACGACACCAAACACATATCTATCAGTACCCCCATTCCTCCCTTGATTGATCTTATTAAACCCGAATTTCATATTTTTTCCTGGTTCAAATCCTTGCTTGTGGTGAATCCCATTCCTTTTGAAACGTGGGATGCCGGCAAAAAGTTTACAACTTTGTATGAAAATATTGTCCCGAACCACAACCATCATTCTAACATCCTCCACATTTCTAAATCTAACGAAATCATACTTATTGCCTCTCTTATCTCTTCTCGGTGGGATGAAAACTTCATCGAGGATACCATAGTTTTTGAAAATATTAAACATGTCCTTCGCACTATGAAAGTTCGGAAAACGGATAAAGAAAAAAATCTAAAATTATCTCCTATGTAGCTTTACCTTTTCCTTTTAAAGAGTCCCAACCAGTACTTGTTGCCCTCCGATGATCATCTGAGGTGTAATCCTCACATCAGGATGTCAGTTAACACGTGAAGAAACTTGGCCTGAACAAATAGTCTTATAAACAAACACAGTCATGCCTAGATTTCTTCATTAAATCTAGCTAACAAACTGAGGCCATATTCTAGAAGACATGTTGCAATATCTTGTTCCACAAGTTGCCTCTACACCAAAATACATCTTGTACATATATTATTTAACGTAATGCAGTCAATCACATAGAACAACAAAGGTTCAATCATGGGTTTCTCACATAAAATGGTAGATGATTTGAAGGGGAAACTTAATCTTTTTTATCATTATGTTTTTTCACCATTAGCATATTTTAGTCATTATCATATATATAACAACCAAATCAATCGAACTATGCACATCCCCCGTTACAATTCTCGCATTATAATAACAAGTAGAATCATCTTATCATTGTACGAATTTGACACCATCTTTGTGGAAACTTAACTTACTCATTACATTGATTTTTTTCCGCAACTAATTCATCAATTTTTACGAAGAATAGATCCTTTGAAACAACTCGTACTAGAAGTATTGTTTTCTCTTAAATTAATGTTATTAGTTTGAATTATATAAATTAATTTGTTCATATTATTATTATTTGTAAACATGATAAAAGTTAATAATAGTATTTATAAAATTTTAAATAACTTTTTGTATATTGTAGTTATCACTACCACGAATAAGTGATTTTATCTTGGTTGGAAAAGAGTTTTAACCTTAATTTGCTGGTTTAGGTAAAGAAGGGTGTCGTGAATAGTGCGGTATTTTCCCCTCATTTGAACTACCAATCAAGGGGAAAAATGGAACTGGTCACAGATTCAATCTCCATCAACTGCATTTTTATACAAATAACTTTCTAGGGCAACTTGTTCTATCATTGCAATTTGATAAACTTATCCAATATGTTCTTTGTCTTGTTCATTTATAGTTTTAATGATCGTTCTTCCGTCGGGTCGGCGTTCGTTCATGGTGGTTTAAAATCCTAATATTTTGATCAGGATCACCTTGAAAGTGCGTAAATCATGGTGGAGAAGCAAGGTGTGTGGGAGGAGGTTCATAAGAGAAGAACAAGGCATGAAGGGGTGGCAAAAAGATCTGTTTTGACGTCTCGGGGAGGGAAAGCAGTTGAGGACGATGGAAGAAACTTATCGTCTTTCTTCATTACTAAGTTCTCGGAATCTTTTGAACCCAAACAAATGTTTGATGGTTTTAAATATTATGGCCTGATGGTGGAGGTTATCATTCCTCCAAAGAGAGATAAGCGTGGGAAACTGTACTGTTTTGTTCGCTTCAAGAAAGGTTCAGATGAAAGGCTCATACTGATCAAGCTAGATAATATTATGATTAATGACAAAAATATATTTTCTAATGTGCCACGGTTCCAACGCAGGGAGAATAGGTTGCAAAGGGAAGCGAATAAACATGAAACATCGATGGATGGTGGAAATAGAAGACGGCCTATACAACTGATGTGAAATCCTTGGGTGCCTAACAATGCCAGATTTTCTTATGCACAAGTGGTTAGTGGTAGAAACTCAAGTATGGGAACAAGAATAAGGTGCAGTGCTAGGATATCCTGAGAGGAAAACCATGTTTTGCTCATCTTTAGTTTAACATAGAGAAGAAGGGTTTTGTTAGGTTTGAGAAGGCATTTGTTGGTGTGGTGAAAAACTCGGGCACAACGTATGATGTTCAAGAGGCTTTAAATTTTGAAGGTTTTTTTCGAATAAAGTCCACCCCTTGGGGTGCAAATTTATGCTTGTTAGAGGAAGAGGTATAAGGAGAAATTAAGTATATGGTCGAGGAGGTGAAGGCTTTGGTTTCCAGGTGGTTCTCTAGCATTCATACATGGTCACTGGAGGACGTGGATAATGAGAGACTCACTTGGATACGTTGCTATGGGTTGTCGTGCCATGTTTGGTGTTCTCAATTCTTCAAATTCATTGCAGGTAGGGTTGGGGTATATGTTAGATCTGATGAGGACACAGAACAACATGTGAACCTGGATGTTGCAAGGTTTCTGGTTAGAACAAAATTTGCAATGAATATTAATGAAGTGTTAAACATTGAGGTGGACAATATTATTTTCAGAATTAAGCTAGTAAAGGACTCGCAGAGTCCCATGAGGATTGTTAATCCAAAAGGTAGTAAGAAATATGATGAATCGGGAGACATTAGTTCTGATAGCGATGGAGGCACATTGGAAGAATCAGAGGATGACGAGGACTGTGGTTGTATGAAAGAAAAGCCTATAGGTAGCCGAATAGAACATCATAACAATGATATTTCCAAGAAAGAAGGAAAACAAATAGGTACTATAGGGAGGCAGGATAATGATGTCAACTTTAGTCTATTGGATGCGGGAGAAGCTACCTTAGCATTTCAGAATAATGTAGACAAAAAAGACCTTGGTGGAATTGGGGAAAAGGACGAAGCATTTAATGATGAGGCAAAGCGGATGTCAAATCCTACTTATGTGGAAGGTTCAGAGTCAAGAGGCATGGTCACACTTCCTATCAGGTGTCAGAGTGTGGAGTTGGCTCTAGAATAAGTTGATGGAGCTATTGTGGAGGTGCGTAATGGGCCTAGAGGGGTGGATCTGGAGTGGTCCACTTCTGACCTAATCTCGTGTTCTGATCCTGTCCGAGGGGGCCAATTTGTGTGTAATAGGCCCAGGAAGAAAAAACTTTTGAATGACATTTATGAAAAATTTAAAATCTGCTTTTCACCCTCCTATTTTTTTGCTCTCATTCATGCTGATAACCCTAATTTGGTCCCACCTCGTCTCCTTTGGATCTTTTAAATCAACAACAACCACTTAACCTACATGAAGTTAAAGACTCAACTTCTCGTTATTCTGGTGGATTTGTGCCTTGTTGTGACTCTATTGGCAATTCCGAATTTAATCAAGGCAATTCACAAATATTGAGGAAGTTTGAGGATGTTCCAATTAAGGTGTGGGAAACTATCAAAAGCCTGGGAATCGAAACGGAGGCGGAGGATGAAGTGTTCGAAGGCATTATTAGAAAGATGGAAGCAACTGGTAGGAAATCTTTTGCAGCTAAGAGGGGGTGGAAACAAGGTTTGATGAATTTTGTCACTTTTAATATCAGAGGATGTGGTGGCACACTAAACGCAAAAGAATAAAGCATATTGTGTTAAAAGGGAAGGCGCATGTGTGTTTTATTCAAGAAACGAAATGTCAGAAAATGTTAGATTCTATAATGCAAAGCATTTAGGGACATGATAAGTTTCAATGGTCTACTATATATTCGATGGGCCGATCTGATGGCCTTTTAACAATTTGGAGGAAGGAGTTCTTGTCCCCAATTTTCAGCTTTAGGGGCAATGGTTATCTGGGCCTAAATGTAATCTAGAAAGATAAGAATTGTTACTTCGACAAAATATATTCCTTGTGTGGTTTATCAAAGAAACGGAGAATGTGGGCTGAGATTTTGGATTGGAAAGAGAAACTTTTACATGGAGAGTAGGTGTTGGGAGGTGACTTCAATGCCACAAAAAATAAGGAGGAGAGATGTGGTAAGGGGACTCATGGTAGGCTTGAAATGGAGGAGTTTGTGGAGTTCATTGATCTGATGGAGCTTGTAGATCTGCCTACGATTGGAAACAGATTTACATGGTTCAATTCAAACGATAGTTGTTGCAGCTTAATATATAGAGATGTCTTAGACCATAGGTGTAACACCCTAAATTTCCCCGCGCTATTTAATTAAAATAATCAGAGTAAAACAATACGAAACAGAAATAAAGGATGCTACTTCCAACTTATCATTTGCTCATAAATAGACATGTAACATATAAATGACATTTTCGGAAATCACCCAACTTTAATCCAACAAAATAACCTTTATTACGCAGCGGAAAATTATTCATTTCAATTCAACAAAATATAACGATTTCAATTAACTAAAGAAACTAGTTTTCATATCAGAAATACAACTAATAATTCTTCAACAAATAAAATCATATAAAAGCGTTTCTAACTCCCAATGTTACATATCAAAGCAGACGCCACTAAAGTGAAGCACCTCGTCTTCACCGACCACGACTCCACACTACTCCTGATTATCTGCAGGATGCCGTATAAAGCATCACCAAACACAGAAGGGCTGAGATTCTCAAATCAACAAAAGAAGAAAATGATATAAATATAAAAGTATAAATCATCAAGTAATTCACCCATATCACAACTATCAACAAGAATCACACACCTCAACACAACCACAAATCATCAATCAAACCATAATGCAACATAACTAAAAAGAGTAATGCAATGAGACACCAACTAGACTCAATGCATGTGGTACAAATTCCGATCCCTGTTTCATGATCACAATTCCCGTCGGAACGTCTATCTAGTCGCTCACACCCCCACATGGGCACACGATAATCGTGATTGCTCACACCCCACATGGCACACAATCACCTCAACAACAACAACAACATCGATTCCATTAAAAGGAATCGGGATAGACACTCACACCCCACATGGGCACACGTCATCCCACAACTTACGCAACATGTTATGCACCTTCAACGACAACATGCAACAACGAAACAAATGCATAAACATAGCATATCATAAATACTCAACTCACTATTTCACAACAACACACATACACCTATTCGAACATGCATCTTCATAACAATCCTCCAAAATACATCATCTAAAGAAATCATCAATGAAGCAATAGGAAACCACGTGAAACAACAAGAAAACAGCAAAGAAACAACAAAAATCGGGCAAACAGCATTGTTGCGCCTCATTGCACCGCCCGACGGCGCACAGGCATAACCCTTCCTCAATTCCAACAAAATCCAGTAGCGTTCCATGCTGTGCCTCCTGATCACCGCCCGGCACCGCACCGCCCGACGCTACAAATCCACCACCCGGCGCTACGAGCGTGTAACAGATTTTCTGCAATCCAATTTTCTGCTACACCAGACCCAATTTCCTCCCCAAAATAGTCCTCATAGTGCACGAAAATCACATCCAATCTCAGCAATATTTAGCAACAATAACATGCATTATTTTATAGACAACATCATGAACAAATCTTAACATCCTAACTCATTACAACCTATCCTTTTCTCATCAAACCCCATCAAAATCCCAAACTACCTATCAACAAACATTCAACATTCACTTAAATTCAACCTAACGATTTTCTACCCAAATACATACATCATCAACCCCTTAAGAGATTAAATAATTCCCACCCTTACCTTGGATTTGATGAGTTTTCCCTTTCTCTAATGGAGTTCTTCTCTCTTCTTGCCCTAGCCTCTTTCTTCCTTTCTCTTCTCAATTCTACGTATGATCAAAACTGATCCCCTTATTCTCCAATTCTCTTTATAAAGTCCCTCAACTGTGGTTTACCTCATTTACCCTTACTTATCCTTATACAACTACCATCTTATTCTTCCAACTTCTGCACATCTAATATTCTAGTTTATTTCATTTCATTATATTATTATTATTATTACTGCTCCCATCTAATTAAAATAGTAGTAATAATTCCCAACAATAATATAATCCAGCTTAACATCCATTTACATATTAATCGAACAAATGCGAAATAAAATAGTCTAATTAACTTTACTCTCCACAACACCAATCTCTACGTTTTTGGTCACACACCTTCACTTCCCTGAAGGCTCAACCTTAAGGCTACTACCCCTTACTACGGGTACTTAAAATACAATGAAACATGTTAAATCACACCATCAACCACACCGACTCATAATTATTTTACAAATAATAATTAAAATCAAAACGGGGCATTACAACTCTCCCCCACTTAGAATATTTTCGCCCTCTAAAACTTACCTGATGTGAACTACCCCGAATACGTTCTCTCATCCAAATAGCCAACTCACATGCCATGAAAGGCAACACCACGAATAACGCAAAGCAACAATACAACTTACCAACAACAACAACACAACAAGATGAAATGCTCACGCAATGCACTCGACGACCAACTCAAGACGCAAGAGTAACCAAGTTACGAACACACAGGTTCACTCTAGAACTGGAACATAACACGATCGTTATCATCACCATAGGTACCCAGGTAACAACAAAGATAAGAACATAAAGTTCCATAACACACATTGTCTTAACCACATCAACATAACCCTATTACCAACATCGCTATCACATTACACTGATGCAACAGTGCTACGACCCACCAATTAAACATGTAAACTAATACATCCATCTATATAGTAATACATGAACAATATTTAGACCTTTCACCTATCACTTCTATCCTGGAATGTCCAATGGTTTGCATCAGCCTTGCAGGCTCTATCATCCAACCCTTGCACTCATACAAGTCACACACACAAATGTAAGAACTACGCTACATCATGCTTCAGCTGCGCACTCCGATTACTCGCAACTATCGAATCTACCGAGTTCATATCCAACTTCTGACTCTCTTTAACAATCACCCGAAAATCGTTGTTCACTTTTAATATGCCTAACCTCACACTCCACTGCGTTATCTCTCACACCAGACACCAATCTCTGAACTGCCAACTCAATTCTATTTCTCTGATCATCAAAGCAGACATATGAAAAGACTTTCGACTTAAATCATCAAGAATTCCAGCCATCCATGTCGTCTCATACTCCATTCCTTCCGACCCAACAGGTATTCTACACTCATGTGATTATTAAACACTTCGAACCTAGATCCCTAAAATAATACCTCCAGATGTTCAACACAAATATTACCGCAGCCAATTCCAAATCTTGAACAGGATAGATACTTTTGTGACTCCTCAATGGTCGTAAAGCATAAGTTACGACTTTACCCTCTTGTATTAACACACTGTCTAAACTCATCTTAAACACATCCTAATACCCCAGAAACGGTTCATTAAGATCAGGCGGAATCAAAACTGGAGCCATAGTCAACTTCTACTTCAGCTCTCTATAACTTTCCTCACCACAAACATCCCCAAACAATCGACTTACCCTTCGCAAGTCAACTGAGATAACGAAAATGTTAACTTGGAAAAACCTTCCATAACCTGCGGGAATAACCAACTAAGTTCAAAAATATTCTAATCTCCTAAACCCACTTCGGGGCTTTCTCGTTGTAGAACTACATCTACTTCTGATGGATCCACAACAATACCCTCGTCTGAATTAACATAACCAAGCAAACTCACCTCTACTAACCAAAAGTCACACTTTGATAACTTAGCATATAACTTTATCTCTTTCAATACTTGTAACTCAATTCTCAAATACTCTACACGTTCTTCTTCTGATTTTATAATAGATCAGAACATCCACAACGAACACCACTTCGAACTTATCCAAATAAGTATGGAAGGTACAATTCATACTCTCTACATACACTTTAAGGCATATTAGCCACTACCATCCTCTACCCGACATCCTTGGTCAAATCATGGTCTCACATTCCCATTTACTTCCTCCTTGGATTATCTTCCCAATGCTTCAAGTCCCAAGTCAATCGGATTCTCGATTCATCACAAATCAAAACTCAAGCTATCCAGAACACAACTATGAGTTTCTATACTACTCACCGATCAACACGCAACCTCATGCTACCATCCTTTTCTTTACCAATAATAATGAAGCTCTCCAAGGCGACACCCTTGGCATATCATTAGTCAGCACATTGTTCTATACTCCTGATAAGTAACTATCAACAACATCTAATCGACATACAAAAGCCTCGAATCCGCCTCATCATCAGATATAGGAATTTGCATAGACTAATCAAAACAATCCGTAAGCACGTGGCTTAACTCCAAACAATTCACTGTACACACCATCCCATCTGGAAAGACACGTCTATTCCATCCAACATGATCTCGTCTACTATCAATAAGAGATTAAGGGTGATCAGTTCCTCAATTTGTCAATAGGTAGCCGGCAACCACATCGGTAGCATAAATCATCATTACCTAACTACAATAGCATCTTTACTTTGTGCCCAAAGTTACCTAAGCATAATGTTCAACAATCTCTCTAAGGCTTACAACGTTTTCTTAATTTCCTTCTTTTCAACCTCATCAATGATACATAAACGCCCAAAGTCCATTACATATTCTCCTATACACACTTGTAGCACAACACAATTGTTAAATATTCTCCCGATACCGGAAATGCTACTACACCAAGTACAATTCAAATCGGTCCGCTCCAAATGAAGCATTTATCCAAGTAGAGAACTTTAACAACACTAATAAATCCTTCGTCTTTCCTTTAATTTCATAATCTCGATGATCCATATAGTTTCTCATTTGGGTCTCATTCTAATCACAATCTCAATAGTACCATCTCATCATCTGGTTGGTGATAGAAACTGTCCAAAATCTTCCCGACACATGTCGACATCATGTCATCAATGACACACAATCCACTTTACTTTTTAGCCTTCTCCCTTCCTCAAGAATCTCTCCACTCTAGTCATTCTAAATTTGCATACTTCGTACCTCCATGTGCTTCTCCAATACCCTCACCTCTGTCCTATTACTAAACATTTTTTACCTGACCTCATCTTACCCATTTTCAGCAAGACTCGCTCAACTTCAAACATGATTATCTCCTTCAATATCGACCTTCTTGATATAAAAAATTATATGCCAAAATGAAGGGAATTTCCTGTAGATTCCAGAAATTCAAGAATCGCTTAAATCCGAGTTACGAGTAAAAAGTTATCACCCATGTAATGGAGGTTGGTCAAGAAATCCCGTATACCTGCCTTCTCCAAAATTAGCTTCAGACCCAAATTTTCAAATGCGTTTTTCTCTTCCTTCAAAAACATGTAGAAGATAAAGTTTATATGCAAAATGTAGGGAATTACACAAGCTTTCCAAAAAGTCCAGAATCGCTCCCATTGGAGTTACCAGCAAAAAGTTATCACCTGTTTAGTGAATACTGTTCCATAAGTACGAAAATGAAGTTTGGAAATGGTGAACATGAGTTCCACCCTTTTCTCTTACTTCTAAGATCCCCAAACTGTTCTCACTCTTCACCCAAATCTAAAGGTAATCCGACCTCAATTCAATTATATTGAAGACACACTAGCATAACAGTTGGTCCATCAAATCATCAATCCCGTTGAAGTGGATATTTATTCTCAATCATTACCTTAGACAACTATCGGTAATCCACACACAATCTCGTACTACCTTCTTTCTTCTTAACTCATAACACCGGAGCTACACTTGTCTCAACAACACACTACACCACTCATCTAAATGATTGGTAAACACATGGTTTAACTCCACCAATTCGTCCCGGCAATACATCATCTTGTTCTGACTAAAGACAACCTATGTCCATCCTTAGGAAATACGTCAGGATACTCCACACATCACCGGCCCATCTCTAGACACAACATCGCCTTCCCCCTCACAAGGAAGTGAACAACGAGAACACCTGACCGTCTTCCCTCAAGGATCACACCATTCTCAAATAGTTGGATAATCTAACACTGCACTCCCTCATGTAGCAACATGATATCCAATCCCTCAACAACTGGAATATCCAAGAGAAGCAGACACTTCTCCCCCACTTGTTTCATTCCCAACCTGCAAATGGAAAACAAAACAAGCACCGACAGTGTTTTCACACACATGTCGCATACTCGGGAACAACATAATTAGACAACCTGCCCGGGCGGACCGACCTGCTCTGGTACCACTATGTAACACCCTAAATTTCCCCGCGCTATTTAATTAAAATAATTAGAGTAAAACAATACGAACTAGAAATAAAGGATGCTACTTCCAACTTATCATTTGCTCATAAATAGACATGTAACATATAAATGACATTTTCGGAAATCACCCAACTTTAATCCAACAAAATAATCTTTATTACGCAGCGGAAAATTATTCATTTCAATTCAACAAAATAAAATGATATAAAAGCGTTCCCGACTCCTAATGTTACATATCAGAGCAGACGCCACTAAAGTGAAGCACCTCGTCTTCACCGACCACGACTTGACACTACTCCTGATTATCTGCAGGATGCCGTATAAAGCATCACCAAACACAGAAGGGGTGAGATTCTCAAATCAACAAAAGAAGAAGATGATATAAATATAAAAGTATAAATCATCAAGTAATTCACCCATATCACAACTATCAACAAGAATCACACACCTCAACACAACCACAGATCATCAATCAAAGCATAATGCAACACAACTAACAAGAGTAATGCAATGAGACACCAACTAGACTCAATGCATGTGGTACAAATTTTGATCTCTATTTCATGATCACAATTCCCGTCGGAACGTCTATCTAGTCGCTCACACCCCACATGGTCACACGACAATCGTGATTGCTCACACCCCAATGGGCATACAATCACCTCAACAACAACAACAACATCGATTCCATTAAAAGGAATTCGGATAGACGCTCACACCCCACATAGGCACACGTCATCCCTTAACTCATGCAACATGCTATGCACCTTCAACGACAACATCAAACAACGAAACAAATGCATAAACATAGCATATCATCAATACTCAACTCACTATTTTACAACAACACACATACACCTATTCGAACATGCATCTTCATAACAATCCTCCAAAATACATCATCTAAAGAAATCATCAATGAAGCAACTGGAAACCACGTGAAACAACAAGAAAACAGCAAAGAAACAACAAAAATCGGGCAAACAGCATTGCTGCACCTCTTTGCACCATGCGTCGGCGCACAGACGTAGCCCTTCCTCAATTCCAACAAAATCCAGTAGCGTTCCATGTTGTGCCTCCTGATCACCGCCCGGCGCTACAATTCCACCGCCCAGCGCTACGAGCGCGTAATAGATTTTCTGCAATCCAATTTTCTGCTACACCAGACCCAATTTGCTCTCCAAAACAGTCCTCATAGTGCACGAAAATCACATCCAATCTCAGCAATATTTATCAACAATAACATGCATTATTTTATAGACAACATCATGAACAAATGTTAACATCCTAACTCATTAGAACCTATCCTTTTCTCATATAACCCCATCAAAACCCCAAACTACCTATCAACAAATATTCAACATTCACATGAATTCAACCTAACGATTTTCTACCCAAATACATACATCATCAACCCCTTAAGAGATTCAAGAATTCCCACCCTTACCTTGGATTTGATGAGCTTTCCCTTTCTCTAATGGAGTTCTCCTCTCTTCTTGCCCTAGCCTCTTTCTTCCTTTCTCTTCTCAATTCTACGTATGATCAAAACTGATCCCCTTATTCTCCAATTCTCTTTATAAAGTCCCTCAACTGTGGTTTAACTCATTTACCCTTACTTATCCTTATACAATTACCATCTTATCTTTCCAACTTCTACATATCTAATATTCTAGTTTATTTCATTTCATTATATTATTATTGTTATTACTGCTCCCATCTAATTAAAATAGTATTAATAGTTCCCAACAATAATATAATCCAGCTTAACATCCATTTACATATTAACCGAACAAATACGAAATAAAATACTCTAATTAACTTTACTCTCCACACCACCAATCTCTATGTTTTTGGTCACACACCTTAACTTCCCTGAAGGCTCATCCTTAAGGTTACTACCCCTTACTACGGGTACTTAAAATACAACGAAACATGTTAAATCACACCATCAGCCACACCGACTCAAATTATTTTACAAATAATAACTAAAATAAAAATGGGGCGTTAAAATAGGCCTGTCTCGATCAAAGCGAGAAATGTAAACTGGGGTCCTAAGCTATTCAAAGTGCATAATTGTTGGTATGAACATCCAGACTTCTTATCTATTGTCAAGACAAAATGGGATTCATTTGAGGTGGTTAGCAATGTTGCATTCGTGCTGATCAGTGGTTTTCATACAATATTTCGCTATTTGTTTTAGTTACTATTTTGTTATTGTTTATTTGTTTTATATCTCTTTTATCATATTTTATGCCTCGGTTGTGTTCTTTAGTGTTTTCAGGTTCACATAAACATTCAGGAAGAATCGGAGCGAAAAATCGAGAAAAATTGCAAAATACGGAATGAAATTGGATTGAAGACAGTGGGCTGACACGGGTGCCCGTGTCGCCTGACACGGCCCGTGTCAGCAGGTCTGGAGCAGCACATATTTGAAATTGAAGATTTGGGCTGAAGTCAGAGAGCTGACACGGCCCGTGTCAGCACACCTGTAGGGGAGGAGTATTTGCGCAGAGAGTCAGAGGGCTGACACGGGTGCCCGTGTCAGCTGACACGGCCCATGTCAGCAGGCCTGGGAGAGACAATTTTGTGATTTTTTCTTATTTTCTGAGTTAAGTGTCCTGAGGGGTATTCTGGGTATTGCACACTGTTATGTTTGATCTGGAACTACTTAGGCTAGGTTTTGAGGAGAAAGAAAACACTTTTTACTTTTACGAACAATTGAATTTAGAGTGGATGCGATCAAGGAGATTTGTAGAAGACGATCGTTCATGAGCGGAAGCGATTGAAGAATCAGTTTTCCTCCGATCAAATTGTAATGTCTATCTTTAATTTTTTTTTTGTTTTTGTTCTTAATGCTATGAGAGGCTAAACCCCCCAATGCCAGGGGGTGTCCCTGATTTTCCCTGTAATGACAATTTTCCTTTTGCAATAGAAATTTCACTGCTTTCTCATAATCATGTTATCGTATAATGTTCTTAATGCTTGTCCATATTGGAAAATAGGATTTGATTTACGGTTAACCTTAGGTCGGACAAACCACTATTAACGCTTTTTATACGATAATACTATAGTAGATATCGCCTAGGAATAGGGATACCCTATAGTAACAGTAAAGCTTTTGATAAAAATAAGTGTTTGGTATTCTTTCTATACCGCTAAGGAATTGGGGTATAGGGAGAATACCAAAGGTTTTTCTACTAAGGAATTAGAGAAAATTATTCTTAAGAGCCGGTAATGATTGGTTCAAGCGATGATTTTGAAAAATAAGGATTGTTATTATTATAAGGAATTTCATACACCTTGCCCTGGCATGTTTCTCATATTTGTTTAAGTCATTTTTACTCGTTCTGCTTATTTGCTCAAAAGTTATTATAATTTTTATAACAAACAAACCCCAAAGGCATTTTTGTTTAATTGAAATAACATCTGCACTTACAATTACACGCAGTCCTCGAGAGAACGATTCTGGGGATGACCCCAACTATTGCTACATCGGTAAAAATAGTACACTTGCTATTTTTCCAATCAAGTTTTTGGCGCCTTTGATGGGGACTGCCAAATTATAAGTTCGTGTGTTAATTCAATTGAAATTTTGTCACTTTGTGACTAAAATTTTATTTTTCTGTTATTTTTATTTTCATTTTTTATAACTTTTGGATTATTACTGTTGCTACTAATCTACGTCTAACATTTTTATGGGAGGAGAATCCTCAGCAAATTTTCTTTTTGACGCAGAAATTGAAAGAACGCTACACGAGAGGCGTATGCAAGCAAAACTTGCAGCGTCTAAAGCTGAACCGTCGAAGCACTCAAACTCAGGTTCAGAGTCAGACAAAGATACAGTGACCATGGCTGGAAATCAACCAGCAGAGAGACTTCTGGGCGATTACGGTGGGGCAAATGCACCGGCTAGTAGGTTGACCATTGTGAACCAACCGGTGAATGTGCCGAATTTCCAGCTGCATCCGTGCACCATCACTCAACTTGAGAGGAGACCTTTCACAAGAAAGGTTAATGAAGATGCCAACAAACATCTGCAAAGATTTCTGACTATGAGCACCACTCTCAAGATTGAGGGGCACACGGAGGAAGCAAAGAAGTTAATAATGTTTCCTTTCACTCTGACGGAAGAGGCTGAAGAGTGGTTCTACTCGTTACCTTCTGGGAGTATTACCACTTGGGAAGAGATGGAGAAGGCATTTCTGAATGAGTATTTTCCGGCCTCTGTTTATATCCAAAAAAGATATGATATTGTGAACTTTAAAGAGAAGGACGGAGAATCTCTCGGAGACGCATATAAGAGGTTCAAGAAAGTTTTGGTAGCCTGTCCGACTCACAATATGGATCAAACTGAGCAGATGCAGATGTTCTTCAATGGCCTCCAGATAAAGATTAAGCAACTAATTGATACAGCTGCTGATGGCTCATCTAATTTTACAACAGCCACTGGTGTCAAAAAGATCATTGAAGCCATAGCCGCTAACGAGCATTTGGAGTTGTATGATCGCAGTGTAAGCCAACCAGAAAAGTTGATTGATTTGAAGCTTACTGAGCAAGTGGTAAAGATGGAAGACTAGATTGTAGATAAGGTAGAGAGAAGACTTAAGAAGATGAATCTTGGTACTCAAAGTGTGGCACAAGTTCAAACTGGTCAACCCATGAGTTGTGAGATTTGTAGTGGACCCCATTATACTACACATTGTGTTGCGACTCCGCAACAAATTGAAGAGATAAAATTCCTGAAGCAGAATAATCCTTACGCTCAAACTTATAATCCAGGGTGGAAGAATCATCCAAACTTCTCCTGGAACGATCAGAATCAACAACAATACCCACAACAGCAACAACCTCCCCAAAAAGCACAATGGGAGATTGCCATTGAGAAGATGGCAACTCATAACATACAATTTCAGGAAGAGACCCAGAATAGCTATAGGAATACCACAGCCTCTATAAAGAATCTGGAGGTTCAATTGGGTCAGATAGCTCAACAAGTTGCAATTTCTCAAGCACCAGGCGCCCTCCCAAGCGCCACCATACCAAATTCGAAGAGTCATGAGAATGTAAATGTTGTTACAACAAGGAGCCATGAGGTTGCAGAAGAAGAAGCCAGATCAACCGAAGGGAAAAGAAAAGAAGCGGTTAAACCTAAGATCAAGTTACCGTACCCCTCAAGAGTGACAAAAAAGGAGACACAAGAAAAAGACTTTGAGAAATTCAGCTCATTGTTCAAAAAGTTAGAGATTAATATGCCCTTCTTTGAAGCACTTGAACAAATGCCTCTATACAAGAAATTCATGAAGGAGGTCATTGGAAAAAAGAAACCTAGTGTAGAGGAGGTAAAGAGTCTAAGTGAGGAGAGTAGTGGGGAATCACAAGGTAGGAGAATTCAAATCAAACGGAAAGATCATGGTTCTGTATCAATCCCCTGTACCATAAAGGACAGAACGTTTAAGAGAGTCTTGATTGATTCAGGTGCTAGCGTGAGTCTCATGCCCCTCTCAATTTTTAAAAAGCTGGGTATAAAGAAAATAAGTGAAACGGGAACAAATATGAAGTTTGTCGACCTCACAACCAAGCGGTCATACGGCTTAGCAGAAGATGTGCTTGTGACTATTGATAACTTCACTTATCCAGTAGACTTTGAGATCATTGATCTACCTGAGGATGAGGAGATGACTATCATACTGGGTTGACCATTCTTGATGACTAGTCGGTGCATTGTGGACATTGAGGCTGGTACTTTAACCTTGAAATATTTTGAGGAAGAAGTAACCTTGAAAGTGTTGGAACTCGAGAAGCAAGGTCAAGAGGATAGTAATCACCCCTCAGTTGGAGTGATCCGAGCAGTGGGAAAAAGCAAAAGCTCAAAACCACTTCTTAAAAAAGTCTCTGGAATAATCCATCAGGTTGCAGCTGCTGAGTCATCTTTTGCACCTAGCAAGACTCCAACATCCAGTCAAGAAGTCAATAAGAGGAAGAAGCATCAAAGAAAGAAGAGAAAAAAACATCAAAGGAAGAATGTGGAAGTTAGATGTGAGTTGAATCACGATGTAGCTCTTAGTCCTGAATCTGACCGGTGCTCTGTTGTGGAAATGTCAAGCAACAAAAGCATCAAAACGTGTAAGCTGAAGTACCCCCCATAGCAGTGGGGAGTAACCCGTCGAGCCATGCGACGTTAAACGAAGTGCTACGTGGGAGGCAACCCACGATTGTCTGATTAATTATTTTCTATTTGATGTTTGTTTTTGTTTTGGTTGCAGGAAATAATCCAGATCCTACATGTGCAAATGATGATGTAGCAGTGGTGTGGCATTACCGTCAGCATCCTGAATCAGGATCTATGTGAGTGACCTCTCTCGCTCTTGTTCTAACACACTGGGGTCAATGTGTAGTTCAAGTTTGGGGGAGAATTTACTGCTTTTAGTTTTTCCTCTTTGTACGGATCATGTCTGTTTTGTGTGTTGTTTTATGAAAACCTCTCTAAATTCTCCCCGAATTAGAACCGTAAAAATTTTTCTTGTGAATACTGTGATTTTGAAATGGTCAAGAAAGTGTATAGAGTTTGAGAGAAGAGGAGTTAGAACTAGGGACATTGGGAAAGTTTCAAAACTTAGGAATAACCCGAACACCCTAGATTCCCCGGAGTAATAAAACGAGTCCAACGTGTAGATTTGTGCGATAGTACTTGGATTTGAGAAGTATTCCCCGATTAGTTCATAGTGATAGTCTGGCATGACTAGAAAGAATTGCATGTATAAGATTGATTGATAGAATGACTTAAGGCATCGAAAAAGTGACTAATGGCGATAAAGACAACTAGTCCTTCTAAGTTGGGTAACCCTCACCCGGTTACTTAGCCTAACGGCGATTGAGTCTCAATTGTCATCCCAAAGTGGACTAATAAATGCCAATGAGCGAGAAAAAAAAGAGATAATGGTGCCTAGAAAAACTTTCGATCAATCTTGTACATGTGAGGGAAAACAGAAAAAATGCCTTAATCTGATTATCCGAATGAAACGGGTAGAAAATCGAAGAAAAGACTTAAGCCCAAAGCATTGTTAGAGAGGTGTGTCAGTACTCATACGTGAGCCTTTGTTCCGATCGGCAAAAATTAGTTTTCTTGGTAATCGTCCGTTAACGAAGGTATTACACAAACACAAATCTCGATAAAACCACATACCTACATCCCCCTTTTCGGTAAAATTTATGCAAGCTTGTTGCTTGAGGTCAAGCAACGGTTTAAGTTTGGGGGAGTTTGATTAGTAGTTTTCATACGTTATTTCGCTATTTGTTTTAGTTACTATTTTGTTATTGGTTATTTGTTTTATATCTCTTTTACCACATTTTATGCCTTGGTTGTGTTCTTTAGTGTTTTCAGGTTCACATAAACATTCAGGAAGAATCGGAGCAAAAAATCGAGAAAAATTGTAAAATGAGGAATGAAATTGGATTGAAGACAGTGAGCTAACATGGGTGCCCGAGTCGCCTGACACGGCCCGTGTCAGCAGGTCTGGAGCAGCACATATTTGAAATTGAAGATTTGGGCTGAAGTCCGAGAGCTGACACGGGTGCCAGTGTCAGCTGACACGGCCCGTGTGAGCACACCTGTATGAGAGGAGTATTTGCACAGAGAGTCAGAGGGCTGACACGGGTGCCCCTGTCAGCTGACACGGCCCATGTCAGCAGGCCTGAGAGAGACAATTTTGTGATTTTTTCTTATTTTATGAGTTAAGTGTCCTGAGGGGTATTCTGGGTATTGTACACTGTAATGTTTGATCTGGAACTACTTAGGCTAGGTTTTGTGGAGAAAGAAAACACTTTTTACTTTTACGAACAATTGACTTTAGAGTGGATGCGATCAAGGAGATTTGGAGAAGACGATCGTTCATGAGCGGAAGCGATTGAAGAATCAGTTTTCCTCCGATCAAATTGTAATGTCTATCTTTAATTTTCTTTTTGTTTTTGTTCTTAATACTATGAGAGGTTAAACCCCCCAATGCCAGGGGGTGTCCCTGATTTTCCCCGTAATGACAATTTTCCTTTTGCAATAGAAATTTCACTGCTTTATCATAATCATGTTATGGTATAATGTTCTTAATGCTTGTCCATATCGGAAAATAGGATTTGATTTACTGTTAACCTTAGGTCGGGCAAACCACTGTTAACGGTTTTTATACGATAATACTGTAGTAGATATCGCCTAGGAATAGGGATACCCTATAGTAACCTAAAGCTTTTGATAAAAATAAGTGCTTGGCATTCTTTCTATACCGCTAAGGAATTGGGGTATAAGGAGAATACCAAAGGTTTTTCTACTAAGGAATTAGAGAAAAATATTCTTAAGAGCCGGGAATGATTGGTTCAAGTGATGATTTTGAAAAATAAGGATTGTTATTATTATAAGGAATTTCATACACCTTGCCCTTGCATGTTTCTCATATTTGTTTAAGTCATTTTTACTCGTTATGCTTATTTGCTCAATAGTTATTATAATTTTTATAACAAACAAACCCCCAAAGGCATTTTTGTTTAATTGAAATAACATCTGCACTTACAATTACACGCAGTCCTTGAGAGATCAATTCTGGGGATAACCCCAACTATTACTACATCGGTAAAAATAGTACACTTGCTATTTTTCCGATCACGTGCTTACTAAGAAGTTCCAAATTTTGAAGGAAAGATTGAGATAGTGAAACAAACACGTTTTTAGCTAGATTGATCTGAAACTATAAGGATAGATTCATATAATAAATGATGTAGAGGTGGATGGCTGAGGCAGATGGAACTACTCTTACTCGGGATTTGTCAAGGAGAATTAGGGCTCAGGAGGAAATGTGGAAGAATCTTCGCATCAAAGAATGTATTATAAAACAGAAGTCAAGCGCTAAACGAGTTCTAGATGGTGACAAAAATTCTTAGTACTTCCATCCTTTGTTAAAACATAGAACCAAAAGGAATACCATGGCATCAATCCAACTATATTCAGGGGTGGTGGAGGATACAAGTCTGGTCAAGAAGGCAGCCAAGGAACACTTTGAGTCCATGTTTGAATCTAATTATTTTCATAGACCTTTGTTAGGCGCCATTGATATAGCAAGACTTTCGTTGGAGGATTGTGATATGCTCGAGGAGACATTTGGTGAGGAAGAAATTAAGGAGGTGATTTTTGATTCTGTTGGAGATAGAAGCCCTAGACTAGATGGATTTAATCTAGAGTTTTTGAAAATATGTTGGGATGTTGTTGGGACAGATTTTGTTAATTGCATTCATGCGTTTTTTGTAGCGGGCAGGTTTCCAAAAGCTTTGTCTTCTTCCTTTCTAGATCTGATACCCCAAAAGGATAATCCTCAAGGTTTGGATGATTACAGACCAATATGCCTTATTGGATGTGTGTACAAGGTGGTCTCAAAATTGCTAGCTGGAAGACTCAAGCGTGTCATTGGTAAGTTGATCTCTAGATCTCAAACAAATTTCATACATGGGAGACAACTTTTCGATGGTGTGTTGTTTTTGAATGAGATCATTGATTTTGCAAAAAGGAATAAGAAGAGTTGCGTGTTACTTAAGGCGGACTTTGCAAAAGCCTATGATTGTGTAGAGTGGAGTTTCCTTAGAAAAGTTATGCGGGATATGGGATTTGAGGAGAGATGGATGAAGTGGATGGAGGGTGCCCGTTATGAATAATTACATGTTTCTGTTTGTCAACGGTAGTCCTATCATGATTTCAAGGTGACTAGGGGCCTTAGACAAGGAGATTCCCTGTCTCCTTTCTTGATTTCAATTGTTGTGGAAGGATTGGATATTCTAGTTAGAAGAGCTTCTGAGGGAGGCTTGTTAAGGGGTTTCAAGGTTAATGATGTTGTGTCCTATAATCTGTTGCAATACACGGATGATACGGTGCTAAATTGTGATGGATTTCGGTCAAACCTATGGGCACTGAAATTGATTTTGAAGGGCTTCGAGCTGATTTTTGAGTTGAAGATCAATATAGGAAAGAGCTCCCTATATGGCATAGGGGTTGAAGATTATTTTTTGAGGGTGGATGAACAATTCTTAGCTTGCAAAATATATATGTTGTCGTTCAAATTCCTTAACTTATGTGTGGCAGGAAACCATAAAAGACTATCTTTCTGGAAACCTGTTATTGAGTGTGAAATTCTGGCCTATGCAGACATCAGATGTCCTAACACATGTCAAGACATTGTGCTACATAATTATTTAAACTCAGAGGCGCAACAGTAGACTGATACCTTGAATACCAGAACTGCACACTCACGGATGTCACGACATCTGATCCAACATGTTTATCATAAACCCTAACAGAAAACGTAAATCTGCTGAATGATAAAGAACACAGTAATTGTTAACCCAGTTCGATGCAACTCACCTAAATTTGGGGGATACCAATCCAGGAAGAAGACTCCACTATCTGTAGACTGTTACAAAGTTAAACTCCTCTGTTTACAACTTCATACCTAACATCTACCCAATGAACATCTTTACCAAGGTTAAACTCAAACATTTAGAACCCTGATATGAGATACCCCACTCACTTCCCTTAATCACCAACTGTGATTTCTACATCATCCCTATCAATACAGAAATCTGTCAAGCATACATGACAAACAAGCTAACTCAGATTTTCTTAAAAGCTTCATCCAAGAACAATACACAATCCAATACCACAAGGCTTATGGATCTGTGCGACACCTATATCTACCATAGTGTATCAACTGATACAAGGGGAAACTTACAACCTAGAGAGCCAACGACTCTCAAACCTAACCCTACTTCACAAAATTGGATTCCTAAGTCTATGTCGTCCTCTCTCCCTTTTCTGTCTTGGTCTTGGTCTTCTTTTATAGTTTTCTGCTGAGTTGGGCTTCATATCTTTGATCCTTGATCCACTGCCAATCGCCTTGAATCCTGGAACAAATTTAAAACCAAAACCTGTTGTAACAGTCATGATGTCGAATCTTCATGTTGTGACATTTTACTTGACATATTTATTCTGGGGCTGAAAACCTCCATGTTGAAACATCTTTCACAACATTTATGCTTTACCAAAATTTATACAAAATACTCAGAGCTTTCAATCTCCCTCTTTTTGGCAAATTTTGGTTAAAACATCCTTTCAGCCTGATGGTGCATGTAGTGGAAAAGTACTTGAAGCAAGTGCTAAGGAAGATGAAGAAGATAAGATCTAGTTACCCTCTTCATTCCCTCATGATACCGGATACATAGAGGATGTAACTCAGATCACAAGACACAACTTGCTCCCTAACTCTGATTACAAGACACAAATATGCATATACCAAGAATGTCGAGGCATCCTTTGAGACATTTTGTAGATCAGCACAAGACACGTACACCATACACATCTCAGCAGTAACAAGCCATTCTCCCCCTTTTTAGCCAAAAATTGACAAAAATGGCCCATGCACATGCAGACCCAAATAATGCTTACCCACACACAAACAAAACACATTTTATCTTACTCTAAGTAAGATGTTCTAGCTCGATCTTCCTTAAATATGAAGAAGTTATGTGAGTAAAGCAAATCCAGACAAAAGACTAGTCAAGGAGTGCAATAACTGCTGGTCAAGTTAGTTTCGAAAGATTCCACCTTTTCTGACTTGTCTTTGAGCCTTCTTCTGAACAGTGTTTTGATGCCTATCCTGCATTTGTCAGGTTTATGGTCCCACCGCTAGGATTTGCTTAGTCCAGATTTAGTAGCAAAGAATACAACAGAATTTGTTTGCCCTTCCTCTCCATTCGCAGAAAACCAATTTCTCCTAATTAGCTCCCAATAGATTTCTGTATTGATCAATAATTTCACAATTTTATGATTACAATGTGCAGAGAAAAATAAATTCTCCCAGACTCAATCAATGATTCTTAAGCATCCAATAAGAACCATTTAACATGCACTGCCATGTTTCCCCCAACTTGCAATGATACAACAATGTCAAGACATCCTCCTTGACATCTCAGCTTGCTTGACGCACAAATGCAAACTGGAACTTCAACTGCATCCTCGCAGTAAATCATCTTAGTTCAAGAGGAATCTCCCCTTATATAAAGTAACCAGTGCTCCTCCCTAGAACACCCAAGCTAATGAATGGAAAATATAAGACGCATCTTCATGTCTTCAAGAGCGCACCCTCAGTTCAACTTACCAGCTAAACACAATCATCAACTCTCTTATTGCTTCCTCTGACAAGAAACAATAAGCACTCACACATGATCACCATCATGCTACTCGTGAGGAAATGTATACCAACCATAACAAACTCTTGGCTTGAGATCAAAGTCCCATTGATCCCCCCATCCTGCAACCATCTACACACCACACGAACTCCTCTTGAATTCTCCTGCATAGACCTCCAGCTGCTTGAGGTACAAACCAATTGAACCAGAATGCTCCACATTCCTCAAAGAGACGCACAGGGCCCCTTAGTTTATTATAACGATGTCAGCTATCGTATGCATGCTCCATAACTTCACGGCTGCTAAACTGATCCACTACTAGCATGACTTCCAGCTAGGGCAATATCCCCTTCGCAAGATTTTCCACTGACTTTACCCAGCCAGAAATAGAGATAGACACCCCACAATCCAAGACAGTCATTCCTTATCATTCTCCCGTATGATAACCTGGAATACTTCTGATTTTATGGTGAATATCCACTTCTGAACGCATCAGAAACCAGACCTTCGTGCAATCAACCCATGATCCACTTCAGTCTTCCAAAACCTTACATCAGACTTCCAAGACAGTTCTTCTACTCCATCATTCTCCCATATGACAATGTAGATACTTCTCAGACACGATGCAAGTAACCAGTTCCTCACAGAACCTGAAATCCTTCACCAAGGATAACCAACCCAAAGATGTTCTAACATTAGTTAGGACATCTTCCACACATCAGAGACACCACACACCATGGTTCTTGATATGCTCCACCACTGGACTTACTATCAGCATAGTAATCCACACTGAAGATCTTCACACAACACTGCGCCACCAGCTTGAACCAAGAAAACTTCAGAAACCCGGAGAGAAATAAACTCTCATCCACCAAAGAAGGTATGCTTCCATCCTCAACCCAGAACTTCTGCCACAAGCTCCCAGAGAACCAGAACCTCCTTACAATTTCAACTAACTACTCTTCTACAAAAGAGCAATCAGTTTCAAGTATCCTGCTTGAATGCACATTGTGAAATCAACCAAATGCCACTTTTTTATTGATCTCAATCTTCTTCAGAACACCCACAAGATACACTGATCCACTAATGAAATCAGATATTCAAGTCACATGAACTACTTGCCCCATAGCAAGACATCTTGGATCCACCAAGCCTCTTAGTCATGTAACATCTTCCCATCCACAGCTCCCGCAAACTGCATGAGATAGATCTATAACTTCCATTCTCCTATAGATCACCTTATCTTAAGCTGATGTGCCACATCACCAGCTGAGACCTCTGATGTCAAGCTAGATGTCAGAACATTTTGGTATGACATACAACTATTGAATTCAGCTCCTCCTTTTGCCACTTAGAAGAACCTCCTCCCTTCGCAGAACAAGAGTTCCTTGCTCTCATAGACTTGATTCAGCAACCAAGTTTGAGTAGACAACCTCCATCCTGCTTTGAAACTCCAAAGAATTCAAACATGCCACATCTGAATCTTCAGAAAATAAGTAGTCCAAGACTACCCCATAGTTATTCCAAAGAATGCCACTTTCCTCAGTAGAGCCATCAGTAGAAAGCCAGAGATAACTGCCACTTATCCTCGACCTTCACAAACAGAGAAAAATCCATGCTCCAAAGCACCTAGATCAGAAATAAACTAATCCAAGCTGTAACCATCAAGATTATGATGTCTTCATCTTCATCTTCAACAGCATCAAAGTCCAAACTAGCTTCTTGCCAGTAAACTCTCCAGAGAACACATGCTTCTGTCACACCCGACTGAAGCCACTTCTTAGGTCACCAACTAAGACTAAAACAGATGCCAAAGCATATGCAGTACCCCTCCCATGATTCTGCACAGACTCTGATGATGAGATGTTCCAACATTTTGTTGAACATCAGCAATCTTGACTTTCAAGGATAATCAATTAAATACTTGTGATTTCCACAAATAGCAATTGATCTTAAATCCTTGTCCAATAACCCTTCTTCACTGTTGTAGCTGAGCTCCACCAGATCATGTCATGAACACTTATAAAGTATTCAATCTTTTTGCAAGTATCTTCTTCAAAGGACAATGTTAAGATACCAAGGCTGCCACCCTTGACTCAAGTAACTAAGACTTTCTCTGAACAAATCTTATTTGCCTAAACAATTCTTCAATCAGATTGGATCCACTCTTAGGGTCAAGAGAGATGAATCTTTTCTTGCTGTTTTTGGATGATGAAAATAAATCACCTCCACTTTCTTCAGATTGTGTTTCAAAAAACACCTTCTAGTCAGAAGAGTAACTAGAAGACTCCAGATACACGACATAGATGCCTTTATGAGTGGACTTGAGAGAATTCTCAAGTATCTTTGACAACCTAGCCGACCAAAAATTTATCAAACTCCTAGAGCAAGAACCTGATAAACTTAACTCAACTCCTCTCCTCTTCAACTGACTTCAACTGACTTCAACTGTACCAAGAAACCAAGCTTCCAAGTACCAAGTCATCATACCAGATATCTAACCACAACTCCCTTTACTCCATCGCTCCTGACTTTGGAATAAAAGAATGCAGATATCTTCAAATATAGAGGCCGACGATTGAGACCTTCCACCAACTATCTTCCGTAACAACTCCAGAATCCCATAATTCTAGAGCTCTTCCATCAGAAACACATGCAGCGGAACCACCAAGGAACAGATCCTACTTGCCCTAATAAGATGTCACAACATCTTATAAGATACACCAACAAGAGAACTAGCCACTTCTTCAGTAGTTGTTGTGGAATCTCCTCAGCAACATGAACAACCTCCGGGTTGCTCCCTTCGATCCAGAACATCCATCTCATCCATTAATACCCTTGTGTATGTCTGAGTTGATTGATCTAATGTTCAAACTCCTCCTTGTTTAAACGCCAGAAAATATCTCCCAAAGATCTCATCCAGAACCAGACAGGATGCCTGCTCTGATACCAATTGAAATTTTGGCCTATGTAGACATCAGATGTCCTAACACATGTCAAGACATTGTGCTACATAATTATTTAAACTCAGAGGCGCAACAACAGACTGATACCTTGAATATCAAAACTACAAACTCACAGATGTCACGACATCTGATCCAACATGTTTATCATAAACCCTAATAGAAAACATAAATCTGCAGAATGATAAAGAACACAATAATTGTTAACCCAGTTCGGTGCAACTCACCTACATCTGGGGGATACCAATCCAGGAAGAAGACTCCACTATCTGTAGATTGTTACAAAGTTAAACTCCCCCATTTACAACTTCATACCTAACATCTACCCAATGAACATCTTTACCAAGGTTAAACTCAAACGTTTAGAACCCTGCTATGAGATACCCCACTCACTTCCCTTAATCACCAACTGTGATTTCTACATCATCCCTGTCAATACAGAAATCTGTCAAGCATACTTGACAAACAAGCTAACTCGGATTTGCTTAAAAGCTTCATCCAAGAACAATACACAATCCAATACCTCAAGGCTTATGGATCTATGCGACACCTATATCTACCATAGTGTATCAACTGATACAAAGGGAGACTTACGACCTAGAGAGCCAACGACTCTCAAACCTAACCCTACTTCACAAAATAGGATTCCTAAGTCTATGTCGTCCTCTGTCCCTTTACTGTCTAGGTCTTGGTCTTCTTTTATAATTTTTTGTTGAGTTGGGCTTCATATCTTTGATCCTTGATCCACTGCCAATCGCCTTGAATCTTGGAACAGATTTAAAACCAAAACCTGCTGTAACAGTCATGATGTCGAATCTTCATGTTGTGACATTTTACTTGACATCTTTATTTTGGGGTTGAAAACCTCCGTGTTGAAACATCTTTCACAACATTTATGTTTTACCAAAATTTATACAAAATACTCAGAGCTTTCAGAGTGTATGAAGACTATGCTCTCTAACTGGAAAGAAAGATTGTTGCCCATGGGTGGGAGGGGCACTGTTTCTTTTTATATAAGGTTCCAAGGAAAGTCGTGCAGGTTCTTGTTGCAATCCAAAGCGAGTTCCTTTGGTCTGGTTCGAAGGATAAGAGGGGCATTGCTTGGGTTAGCCGGAGTTCTATATGCAAGTCTAAGGATGAAGGAGGTTTGGGGATCAAAGATTTGAGTTTGTTTAACAAAGCTTTATTGGATAAATGGCTATGGAGATTCTTGACTAATAAGGATGCCATTTGGGTTGGGGTTTTGGAAGGGATGTATGGAAATTATGCCAAATCCATTATGTGTAATGAGCTTCCATGTTCTAAATTTTCATCCTCCTTATGGTGGAAGGATATCACGCAGGCTAAATAACACGTGGGAGTGGGGGATTTTGTTGATTTACTCTCATTCAGACTAGGGAATGGTGGTAGTATCTTGTTTTGGTTTGCGAGATGGATTGGTAACTGGTCTTTACATTCGCTATACTCGAGCCTATGGAACATTTCGAACAAGAAATATGAGTTGGTAGAAGATATGGGGGTGTGGGAAGGTGATGTATGGAGGTGGCATCTTGGTCTCAATTTTGTGGAAGGCAACGTGTCGTTGCGCTAAGACTTTGATGACTTTTCTTTATTGTTGTTAGAGGTTTGTCATAATAAGGATTCAAAAGACTCTATCAAAATTTGGCCTTATTGCTCTTCAAATTGCTTTTCGGTAAGGTCTTTTTATGACATGTTAATTGAGCCTTCTGTTGGAGATAACATGGTGGATGTTTGCAAGCCTGCTTTAAAGGTTATTTGGAAAGCAGTTGCCCCTTTGAAGACCAAGATGTTTACTTGGAGATTGATTTTAGAGAGACTTCCTACTCGCTTTAACCTTGCTAGGCGTGGAATTTCCCTTAACTCCCATGAGCTAGTGTGTGCCTTTTGCTTCGAAAATGATGAAAATGCTCAATATCTATTCTTTAACTATGTTAAAAGTAGGATCATTTGGCAAAAGATTTGCATCTGGTTCGAGGTGGGTGTTGTGCAAGATCCTAGCTGCTGCAGTCATTTGTTGTATTGGATAGAGAACTTGAGAGGTAAGGTTGCAGTGCCTATTGTTGGTGGGATTTGGTCCATAGTGTGTTGGTGCATTTGGTGGACTAGAAATCAAATCATGTTCAATGATGAAGTCTGTGATCGGGAGTTAGTAGTGAAGAGAATTGTTCTTATATCATGATGGTGGCTTGTTAAGAAAGCAAACCATAAATTTATTTGTAATTACTATGAGTGGTGCAAATTCCCATGTAGGTATGGCAACGGGACGGGTCGGTGACAGTTTTTACCTCCCCGAAATCCAAACCTGAATCCCTAAACAATCCCCGTTCTCAGCCCCAAACCCAGACGGGGCTGGAGAATTAAAATCCAAACTCGTCCCAAACGGGTTCGGGTACCCCCACTCCGCCAACATCCATTTAGTAAAATCATTTTTTTTAATAGAAATATTTATTTTTTCCAAAATCAAATTACATTACACATAATAAAATAAAACAATCTCAAAAAATTTCATACACACATTTCAAATGTTTTAAATAATTAATGCAAATCAAAACATTGGCCACATATTTAATATTCTAAATTAACAAAACTAAATAATAATATGCATAATGAAATAAACGGGGCGGGTTCGGGGTGGTTACTAATGTCCCCGTTGTCCGACCCGTTCCCATATTTTTAATCGGGAAAAACCCAAACTCGATCCCAAACTAAGTTAAAGCGGGTTTTTCCCATCAACTTTGGGGTTGGTTCGAGTGCGTATCCACATATATGAATTATGTTGTCATGCCTATTCCCATGGGAGTTCATTTAGAGTTTTTGTGCATGTTTGTAACTCTAGTTGTTGGTTGGTTGTAATTGAGTTGGGGTACCCCTAATCCCCTTGGTAAATTGAAAATTCTTGCTTATTTAAAAAAAAAAACTTCATTTTTATATTTTTAAAGTGTGCATTATTTTAGAAAAATTCATACTATTAAACTTTAAAAAAAAAATTTCTTATTAAGCTTCAGAAGATTAAACTTTCTCATCATAGAAAAATGCAGACTATTAAACTTGTAGAACAAATTTTTTTTTACTAATATTAATGCATCTTAATTAAATTATTAATTTGCTTACTTATTCAATTTACATTCAAATATATTGTTAACTGTTACTTTTTTTAAACAGTTACAGTTATTTTTTAAAATTAGAAAAAACTTTTAAAAATATTCTACAATCAAAAGGAACAAAATTAATAACATAGAATTAAAATTAATGAGTAACTAGATTCACTACCAAGTAATTCTTATTTTTGAAAGTCTGTTGATAACAACATTGCAAAAGGCCTGCTCTTGTTAAGGAATTGTAATAAACTATTATATTTTTTAAATATTTGGTTTAATTGTAGATTTATATTTTATCCAACAAAGTAAGATATTTATTTAATATATATATGAATATATTGAGCCCACATCCTTCATTTTATTTTAATGGACAGATCTACATACTAAAAATTTGGGGCAACTGATCCTAGATCCTTAATTTTATTTTAAAGCATTAATGAGATATCTTGATGTCGTGCATTAAATATATTGATGCCCCCACTACATAGTGCCACAAATGCGACGCAATAGTCATTCCTTATTTTATTTTTGTGTATAATACAAACTAACTTTTTTCTCAACAAAGTACAAATTAATTTGTTTAATATTCAATAAAAGTTAGTACATAAACAAATTTGTAGGCAAATAAAATTTGCTTTGTAGTTTTTTTTAGAAGGCAATGTTATCGATTAATAAAAACCAGCTGCACAATGGGTGCAGCAACCCTTACACAAGATATTACACGGAGCTATTAAAACAGACAAAAGGCACCGTGTACCATTTATAAAAAGAAGGGCAAGACTTAGATTTATCAACTGAAAGCCACCTCCAACTATAATACCTAATTGAGTTCAGCAGCTCCATAACTGACTTTAACTTGTCGTCGAAGATGAGACAGTTTCTGCCGTACCAATGGAACCAAGTTGTTGCTGCCCAGATGTAATACCCCGTAAATTTATAAACGCTCTGGATAATATTATTATGATCAACTGGGTTCCGGAGTACTCTGAACAATTATTTGATAAAATAATTAGAGTAAACTGACGAACTCAGAGTTGATTAAATTAATAGTATTTAACGTTGAGTTTTATTCTTTCGCGCATTTGAGCTAATTTGGATAATTAGTAGTATGATCAATTAATATCACTTTGGATATTTTCTTTTCATTTTACTTATTTGGTCAAAGATAGAAACTTAGGGAAAAAGAAAAGAAAGAAAAGAAAGGAAAAAGGGAAGAAAGGAAAGGAAGGAGGAGGAACAAGAGAGGAAAATTTCCCAAAAGCTCAAGATCATCATCAATCATCTGTTCTTCATCTCAATTTCAACCTCCTCGTCTAGTAATCCAGGTGGGTTCTAGTTAGACTCTTTAGGGTAGAGTTTTATTGAGTTAGAGTTAGATTGGTATTATGGAAATTGATTTAATTTTGCATGAAATTCATGAATCTAGCTGCTAAATGCAATGTGTGATTGTATGTTTATACCGATTGTTATGTTATAACATGTTTTGATGAATTTTAGATTGGAAAAATGGGATTTTGGGGTTGAATTGAATCAACCCGTAGCAGACAAATTCTGCAGGAAAATTTCTGGGTTCAAACTGCCCATACGCGTATCACGCAGGGCCATACGCGTATTGAGTAGGGCAATACGCGTATGGGTGTGAAGGAAATGGGATGATACGCGTATGGACAAGGCAATACGCGTATGGATGGCCGAGAATTTTGAGCAATACGCGTATCGATTGGGGCAATACGCGTATGGCTGGGCGAGATTGTTGGGCAATACGCGTACGGGGAGTACCAATACGCGTATGGCCAGGGGACTTGCAGAATTCTGCTGTTGTGATATTTTATTTCCGATCGTTTGTTTCCAATGCCGTAACTTTTTATCCGTAACTCGGAATGGAACAATTTTGGTATCGTTGGAAAGGTAATAAAATGTACTTTCTTATTACATGGGTTTTAAGACTGTCGGCCGATTTAATTATATTGGGATTTATGAAATCGTGTCGCTTTGTTGATTTTAGTGTTTAATGTTGTGTAATTATTGTTGAAAATGTATGTATGATAAAACATAAAATAAGTAGAGTGAGGACAATTAACCCAAACAGTGTCGGAAGAATATAAAATGGATAAACACTAGTATGGAACATGTGTGTTAACCGTTTGGTTGTGATAAGGCGTAATGGCCTTGTGATTGTTGAATACAATCACGACTGTGTGTGATCACGTAATCGTAACCGGTTATTTTTGCGAGTGCGTTTCATGGGTCTCGAGCTCCTCTGAAACATGTGCACCACTACTTGGCAGGTTTGATTCCCGCATTTCATTTTAGTACGAATGGCGCCCATGGAGCGTAGGCTTGTGACGGTATAAGGCCCGTGAGAAGTGACGGTTCATAACGGTTAATGGCCCGTAGAACCCGAATCCATTCGTATGTCAAGTAGGTTGCAAGGATCCATGACCCGGGTCGACTTCTAGACGTAGAAGAGGACGGGAATAGGGGATACCTTGGCATGGTTATCGATTAGTGATATTGTGAGTTGATGAACTCATAACATGTTTCCATATAGTGTGTGTGTACTCAAGGTCACTCCCCTTTTCCCCTTTTGACTTGAGTTAGGTTTGTTAGAACCTTGTAGAGCCGAGAGGACTTTAAGATAGGGAACTCACTGAGATTTGATGTATCTCACCCCACTGTTGTTGTTTACATCACAGGTTCTGCAGGTTTCGCGAAGGGTAAGGACAAGGTTATTTGACTTTCCTTACGGATCGTGGTTTTGTGATGGCATGGCTTCCGCTATGGCGTTATGTTTTGAGATCATTGTTTTGATCTAGTTCTTAGTTTTTATCATTTTGGAACATCTTGTATATGTAATGCCTTAGACTTTTAGTTCTTTTGTATTAGAGGCATTTATATATATAATGTGTTAACTAGGAACTTATTATGTTTCAGTACCAAAAAGTGAAACTCATGTATAATATATGATTTGATGCATGTAAGATTATATGGGTCATTACAGTTGGTATCAGAGCAGGTCGTATCCTCGACCTAGCCATGAAATAGAATAAGTGTTTCTTTCTGTTTCAGATGCGTGTTGTCGCCTTGGGTCTTAGGTGTTATATTTATGGTATTGAGCCTGATCAACTTAATTCTATCTATATGACATTTAGGAACATGGTTGGCGGACGCAGAAACAATAGTGGTAGACCCACAAATCCTCCAGCTGGGACGAATCCGCCAGGTGGCGATGAGAATGCTCCTTTGTATCAGTTTGTGCAACGGATGCAGCAGCAGCAGAACCAGTTCATGCAACATATGGTGCAACGGATGAATGTAGGTCTTCATCCTCAAGTAGTTGTTCCAGATGTTGTAGGTGGGAGTTTTCGGGATTTCCTCCGCATGAATCCTCCAGAATTTCATGGCGGATTGGATCCTGTGAAAGCTCATGACTGGATTGCTGGCATGGAGAGAATATTTCTGATGACTTACTGTAGTGAGGAGAACAAGGTAGTGTTTGCTTCTCACTCACTGAGAGGTCCGGCTGAGAGATGGTGGGATGTTGCTTCAGCTTTTATGACTATGCAAGGTGTACCTAAGGTGTGGGAGCAGTTCAGGTCTATTTTTATTGAAAAGTACCTTCCTAGTTCCTTGAGGATCCGAAGAGAGTTTGAATTCCAGCAGTTGCAGCAATACTGTGTGGCAGAGAACAGTTTGAAGGAAGTTCGGACAGAAGGGGGTTCGCGTAGGGCAAGCCAACAGTCTAATCCTAGGCAACGAGTTTTTAAAAGGAAACAAGTTCAGAGCTCTAGGACTAGTGCATGTCGACACTGTGGTAGAAATCATTGGGGAAAGTGCGGTATCGAAGGTGTGAAGTGTTATCAATGTCAGAAGGTGGGCCATTTGGCGAGGGATTGTCCTCAGGGTAGAAATCAGACACAAGGGAAGACTACTGGCCGAGTGTATACCTTGGATGCAAGGAAAGCAAAGGGTGATAATTCCTTGATTGCGGGTACGTGTTTTGTTAATGGTCAACTTTGTTATGTTTTATTTGACTGTGGGGGCTACACATTCTTTTGTGTCTTTGAGATGTGTGAAGCGACTAGGGTTGCAAACTATTCCTTTGTTTCCTCCTATGGTGGTTACTACTGCCATGGATGAAATGGTTGAAACACCCCTGATGTGTGAAAATTGTGTGTTGTCGGTGAACGGAAGAGTTTTCCAGATTGATCTTATTTGTTTGCCGCTCAAGAAAGTGGATGTTGTTCTGGGAATGGATTGGCTTTCTGCTAATTCGGTGTTTATTGGGTGTGAAGAAAAGTTAATCATTATTCCATCTGCTGAGGCTACTCCGAAAGATGTATTATCAACGATTTTAGAAGGTACGGTGGGAATGGTAAATTTCTTGTTTGAGAAAGAGAAATCTGTTTTATTGGTTCTTACTAAGGAAGGAAGTAGGGAACAGCAAGTTCTGAGTATTCCAGTTGTGTGTGAATTTTCTGAAGTATTTCCAGAGGATGTTTCTTCTCTTCCTCCGGAGAGAGAAGTTGAGTTCTCTATTGACCTGATACCGGGAACGGCTCCTATATCCGTTTCTCCGTATCGGATGTCACCGCTTGAATTAAGAGAATTAAAGGACCAATTGGAGGACTTGATGTCTAAGCATTTCGTTAGGCCTAGTGTTTCACCGTGGGGAGCTCCAGTGTTACTGGTAAAGAAGAAAGATGGGGGAATGCGTTTGTGCATTGATTATCGTAAGTTGAATAAAGTTACCATTAAGAACAAGTATCCCTTACCAAGGATAGACGACTTGTTAGATCAATTAAAGGGAGCCTGTGTGTTCTCAAAGATTGATTTCCGGTCGGGTTATCATCAGATTCGAGTGAAGAGTTCCGATGTGCCAAAAACTGCATTTAGAACCCGTTACGGTCATTACGAATTCTTAGTGATGCCTTTCGGTGTGACTAATGCTCCAGCTGTTTTTATGGATTACATGAATCGTATATTTCAGGCTTACTTGGACCAATTTGTGGTAATCTTTATTGACGATATTCTTATTTATTCTCGTACTCCACAAGAGCACGGAGAACATCTGAGGATTGTCTTATCGGTCTTGCAAGAGAAGCAATTGTTTGCTAAGTTGAGCAAGTGTGAGTTTTGGATGTCGGAAGTTAATTTTCTTGGACATGTTATATCTCAGGGTGGTGTGGTGGTAGATCCATCAAAAGTAGAAGCAGTAATTAATTGGGAGAGACCGAGAAATGTTTCAGAAGTCAGAAGTTTCTTGGGATTGGCCGGTTACTATAGAAGGTTTATCAAGGGCTTTTCTCAATTGGCCTTACCAATGACGAAACTTACTCGGAAGGATGTTACTTTTGAATGGGATTCAGGTTGCGAACAAAGTTTTATGCATTTGAAGGAAAGTTTGACGAGTGCTCCAGTATTAATTATTCCTAATCCTAATAACTCTTATGAAGTATTTTGTGATGCTTCTAAGAGGGGATTAGGGGGTGTTATGATGCAAGGTGGTCAAGTGGTAGCTTATGTTTCTCGACAGTTAAAAAGTTCATGAGAAGAATTATCCAACTCATGACTTAGAACTAGCTGCCGTGGTGTTTGCACTGAAGGTGTGGAGTCATTATTTATATGGTGTACGTTTCGAAATGTTCAGTGACCACAAAAGTTTGAAGTATTTGTTTGACCAGGAGGAGTTGAACATGCGACAAAGAAGGTGGATGGAGTACTTAAAAGATTATGACTTAGAATTGAAGTATCATCCAGGAAAGGCGAATAAAGTAGCGGATGCCTTAAGTCGAAAAATGGTTCATAGTGCGGAATTGATAATTTTGGAGTATTCATTGTTGGAGAAGTTTAGAGATCTTAATCTCCAATTTGTGTGGACTCCGAATGGTGTGATCCTGGGAAATTTGAATGTCAATTCTACTTTGAGAGTTGAGATTCAACAGGCACAATTGTTAGAGGAAGAGTTACAAGAATTGTTACTTCAGCCGGGTTTTACACGAGCGACAGATGGGATTGTTCTGTTTAATCAAAGGATTTGTGTTCCGAGAGATGAGGCATTGAAAAGGAAGATTTTAGATGAAGCCCATAAAGGTACTTTTACGATACATCCTGGTTCTTCGAAGATGTATCAGGATTTAAAGAAGGATTATTGGTGGTCCGGGATGAAAAAGGATATAGCGGAATATGTGTCAGAATGTGCAGTATGTCAACAGGTGAAGATTGAACACCAAAGACCGGGCGGTCTGTTACGACCTTTGGATATTCCAGTTTGGAAGTGGAGTAGTATCTCTATGGATTTTGCAGTAGGTTTACCTCGTGCACTAGGAGGTTATGATTCTAATTGAGTAATTGTGGATCGACTAACGAAATCTGCACATTTCTTAGCCGTAAAGACTACTTATAAGGCAAGTCATCTTGCAAGGTTGTTTATTGCTGAGATTGTGAGATTGCATGGTATTCCTTCTAGTATTGTGTCCGATCGAGATCCGAAGTTTACTTCGAGATTTTGGAAAGTGTTCCAACAAGCGATGGGTACGAGTTTGTGTTTGAGCACGTCGAATCATCCTCAAACGGATGGTCAGACTGAACGAACAATACAAACGATGGAGGATATGTTAAGAGCTTGTGTGTTAGAGAGTAGAGGGAATTGGAAAGAACTTTTGCCGTTAATTGAGTTTTCCTATAACAATAGTTATCATGCGAGCATCGGTATGGCTCCTTATGAAGCGTTGTATGGGAGAAAGTGTAGGACACCTTTGTGTTGGGCTGAAACTGGCGAAGATAGAATTTTGGGACCCGAGATTATTCAAGAGACTACGGAAAAGATTCGAATGATCCGCGAGAAGGTTAAACAAGCACAAGATCGTCAGAAGAGTTATGCGGATAATCGTAGGAGACCTTTGGAATTTGAGGAAGGTGACCATGTATTTCTGAAAGTTACTCCGAGATTGAGATTGAAAGGATTGTTTAAGTCACGTAAGTTAAGTCCGAGATACGTGGGACCGTATCAGATTTTAGAAAGGATTGGTGAAGTTGCTTATAGATTAGCCTTACCACCCTCTCTATTCGAGATGCATGACGTTTTTCACGTATCTCAGCTCCGTAAGTTTATTCCTGATCCTCTTCAGCCAATTCTACCCGAATCAGTGGAAATTGAAGCGGATTTGACTTTTGAACCACAACCGAGTTGTATTGTGGGAAGGGAAACAAAAGTGTTAAGGAACAAAAATATTCCTCTTGTTAAGGTGCAATGGGATATGACGCATCCGGGCGATGCTACTTGGGAACTAGAATCGGAAATGCGAGATTCTTATCCACATCTGTTCAGGTAATATTCTAAATTCGAGGACGAATTTCTATTTAAGGGGGGGAGGATGTAATACCCCGTAAATTTATAAACGCTCTGGATAATATTATTATGATCAACTGGGTTCCGGAGTACTCTGAACAATTATTTGATAAAATAATTAGAGTAAACTGACGAACTCAGAGTTGATTAAATTAATAGTATTTAACGTTGAGTTTTATTCTTTCGCGCATTTGAGCTAATTTGGATAATTAGTAGTATGATCAATTAATATCACTTTGGATATTTTCTTTTCATTTTACTTATTTGGTCAAAGATAGAAACTTAGGGAAAAAGAAAAGAAAGAAAAGAAAGGAAAAAGGGAAGAAAGGAAAGGAAGGAGGAGGAACAAGAGAGGAAAATTTCCCAAAAGCTCAAGATCATCATCAATCATCTGTTCTTCATCTCAATTTCAACCTCCTCGTCTAGTAATCCAGGTGGGTTCTAGTTAGACTCTTTAGGGTAGAGTTTTATTGAGTTAGAGTTAGATTGGTATTATGGAAATTGATTTAATTTTGCATGAAATTCATGAATCTAGCTGCTAAATGCAATGTGTGATTGTATGTTTATACCGATTGTTATGTTATAACATGTTTTGATGAATTTTAGATTGGAAAAATGGGATTTTGGGGTTGAATTGAATCAACCCGTAGCAGACAAATTCTGCAGGAAAATTTCTGGGTTCAAACTGCCCATACGCGTATCACGCAGGGCCATACGCGTATTGAGTAGGGCAATACGCGTATGGGTGTGAAGGAAATGGGATGATACGCGTATGGACAAGGCAATACGCGTATGGATGGCCGAGAATTTTGAGCAATACGCGTATCGATTGGGGCAATACGCGTATGGCTGGGCGAGATTGTTGGGCAATACGCGTACGGGGAGTACCAATACGCGTATGGCCAGGGGACTTGCAGAATTCTGCTGTTGTGATATTTTATTTCCGATCGTTTGTTTCCAATGCCGTAACTTTTTATCCGTAACTCGGAATGGAACAATTTTGGTATCGTTGGAAAGGTAATAAAATGTACTTTCTTATTACATGGGTTTTAAGACTGTCGGCCGATTTAATTATATTGGGATTTATGAAATCGTGTCGCTTTGTTGATTTTAGTGTTTAATGTTGTGTAATTATTGTTGAAAATGTATGTATGATAAAACATAAAATAAGTAGAGTGAGGACAATTAACCCAAACAGTGTCGGAAGAATATAAAATGGATAAACACTAGTATGGAACATGTGTGTTAACCGTTTGGTTGTGATAAGGCGTAATGGCCTTGTGATTGTTGAATACAATCACGACTGTGTGTGATCACGTAATCGTAACCGGTTATTTTTGCGAGTGCGTTTCATGGGTCTCGAGCTCCTCTGAAACATGTGCACCACTACTTGGCAGGTTTGATTCCCGCATTTCATTTTAGTACGAATGGCGCCCATGGAGCGTAGGCTTGTGACGGTATAAGGCCCGTGAGAAGTGACGGTTCATAACGGTTAATGGCCCGTAGAACCCGAATCCATTCGTATGTCAAGTAGGTTGCAAGGATCCATGACCCGGGTCGACTTCTAGACGTAGAAGAGGACGGGAATAGGGGATACCTTGGCATGGTTATCGATTAGTGATATTGTGAGTTGATGAACTCATAACATGTTTCCATATAGTGTGTGTGTACTCAAGGTCACTCCCCTTTTCCCCTTTTGACTTGAGTTAGGTTTGTTAGAACCTTGTAGAGCCGAGAGGACTTTAAGATAGGGAACTCACTGAGATTTGATGTATCTCACCCCACTGTTGTTGTTTACATCACAGGTTCTGCAGGTTTCGCGAAGGGTAAGGACAAGGTTATTTGACTTTCCTTACGGATCGTGGTTTTGTGATGGCATGGCTTCCGCTATGGCGTTATGTTTTGAGATCATTGTTTTGATCTAGTTCTTAGTTTTTATCATTTTGGAACATCTTGTATATGTAATGCCTTAGACTTTTAGTTCTTTTGTATTAGAGGCATTTATATATATAATGTGTTAACTAGGAACTTATTATGTTTCAGTACCAAAAAGTGAAACTCATGTATAATATATGATTTGATGCATGTAAGATTATATGGGTCATTACACCAGACCACCAGCCTCGTCGAAGACCTAGATTTACTTTTGATTACCTCCTCAAAATTCAAAAAGGAAGCTAAGCAACTGTCTTTTCTGATACTTTTGATTCCCATCCAGTTTTCTATCCCCTTCCAGACTTCAATTGCGACAGGACATTAAAAAAACACGTGTATGGACGTTTCAATGAGGTTACCGCACAAGTTACAACCGACGTTACCATCAGATAATGCTATATTCCTCCTCACCAAATCCTCTTTTGTTGCAAGCCTGCTTCTCAACATTCTCCAAACGACTGCGTTGCATAGGTACAGGTACGTACCCAGTACCCGATACGGGTACTGGTACGGAGTACGGCATTTTTAGAAAAACTATGGTACGGGTACGTTAATATAATTTTTTTAAAATACAATTATAAAAATAACAAAGGAATTATAATGTTTAAATAACATCAAAACATTAAAATTAAAAACATTTTACTTAAAAATAGTTAATATATTTGTAATAAGATAAATAAATCATACTTAAAAAGTATCAATAAATCATGATGAAATCATGGCTGAATATCTATATTTTTCTCTCCAATATCATTAAAAAAAGTGGCTTCTAGTTCAGGTTCATCGTGAGAAAGACTAACAACTTTAAGAATATAAGCTCCATCAAATAAATCTCATTCATTTTTATCGATATCCCACATTTTTGTTGCTCCTTCATTATAAACCTTACTCTTTTTCGAGAGAAGACAGAGATTTGTATGAACAAAAACTAAATCATTAGCCCTCTTTAGATTGAGTCAATTCCTTTTCAATGAGTGAATAAATAGAATGATTAACCTAATTTTTACTCAGTAAAAAAATCCAAATTGTACCATCCGAAAAAAGTTTTAAAAATTGGGTACGTGGTACCAAATGTGTACCGGTTGGTTTACCAACATTAAAAATAAAATAAAAATTTTTGGCACGACTTCGGTGCGTACCGTACGTGTACCATACGCGTATCAATACCCGGTACGTACCCGGTACCGGTACTTTACTTAAAATGGAGTACCCGTGCTTCACAGCCAAACGAATATGTGCACTTTAGTAGGAACTCTCATCTGCCACGATTTCCTCAAACCACTAATGCAGTCCTCTTCCACCTTATTCATCTCAATGTCTTTCCTCAAGGTGCGATAACAGGAATTGACAGTAAAAACGTCATAGGAAGAGGAGCTAAAACACACACCTGGATCCCAACTAAAAACGTCAGCCTTAGCTGAGTCAGGAAAAACTTCTTCAAGCAAGTCCACCAGATCTGCTAGCTCTCTGCCCATAACTGAGTCTTGGGGAAACGAGCTGAATCCAAGATTCCAAGACCATGTCTCTCCACTCCATTCACCATTCTCAGCGACAGACCCACCAGGATGTTTTGCGAACAAGAATAAGTTAGGGAAAACTTCTTTCAAAGGAACCTCTAATAACCAACAGTTATTCTAGAATGCCAACTCCTCCCCCCTCCCCAACTTGCCCCTGATTTTCTCCACAAACAAAAAAATCTTCTTAGATGCTGCGTCATGACCAAGACTCAACATTTCCCTCCACCACAACTAATCCCTACACTTCCCTTTATTCCAGTCATAACTATTAATAGCCAACGGCAGATTACTACCATATCTACACTCCAAAACTCCCTTCCAAACACAATCTTCCTTAGCTTTTGCAACATGTTATGTGCATCTGATCTAACATGATAAGAAAGCAAATTTATAAAAGAATTGTGACCTTGCTATTTTATTTGGCACTGTTTCTTGAATCACTATAAATTTTAGAAAACTTGAGTATTTGAGTGCTTTATTGGTACCATGGATGTGTGTCAAAGGGTTCAAATTATTTCAGCACATAAAGTAGTTTGCTACAATCAAGTGATCACTTGTGTTTTGGTGTGGTCAACTCAACTATCATCCCTTTTCTCTATTTTAAATTATTTTTCCTTTTTATTATTCAAACGTCTAGTTAATAAGATAATTAAATTGTTGTATGCTATTTCTCTGCTTGTGATGTAACCCTGCAAATCTAACTTAACATAATTGTCCCTGTAGGTTCTTATGGTGAATTTTACCATGCTGATTGCAATGGCACTGTAAGTCTGTTCATACTTTTTAATATTGTGTTAACTCTTAATATTTGTAGATGACTTTATCCTCAATTTTTAACATTATGTTTCGCATCATAGTATGACCATAGCCATATATCAACTCATATGTTTTTGCAATTACTCACAATTGATTTTGTTTGACCTAGTCTGTGTGATAAGCGATTATGCATAGGTTTTTGCAGTTGCTCCTATATTTCCTTCTACAGATTCAGAATGTGAGGATGCTCAGTCAACTTCAATCATTATTTGGTTGGGACATACCCTATTTTTCATCAATTAACTGTCTTAACCTTATTTTTTATGTGTATTTTTTTCAATAATTAACTGTCTTAATCTTGTTTGTTTATGTGTACTTTTTCCATCAATTAACTGCTTGAATCATCTATTGATCTTAATATTATGTTTTAGGTTGATCTAATGATATATGGAATAGCCATGTTGTTGAAACTGCCATGAAGATAGTGACAAATTTCCTAGGTGGAATGAGATGATATAAAATTCTTACATCGTGTTTATAGACCCTTGAAGGTAAGTATTGACTTGTGCTTAAAAACTTTCTGATTTAATTATGTATTAGAATTTATTTTGATAGGAAGTAACTGCCATTGTTTGAAATTGTGGACCACATCACTTGATGCGACCACAATATAGCATATGTGAATGACATTGTAACCGCGTCAACCGCAATTGCGGTGTGAAACAAAATCACATGTTTTTTTTTAATAAGCAAAATTATATTGATCAAGGATACAAAAGGGGTATCCTAACCCATTTACAAAAAGATCCAACCTATACCATCACAATTTCTATAAGAATTCTCTAGGAAAGTTAAACCAATTATAATAATTACAACCCCAAAATTCCTATTTTTCTTACCAATCCACCACCAAGAGAACACAAAGACATTGTTTACAATGTTCTCCTTGTAACGCCCCGATTTCGATTATTTCCCATTTTGTTGAGTCTTTTATTTAATTGAGTGATAAATTATTTCATCTGTGAAATTGGTGTGCTAATATGCTATGTTGACATGTTGTGATATTTTATCGTTTTTGAGAGTTTTCGGGGAAATTAGAATGGAGGGTATTTTAGACATTTCTCAATTAATGATAAGTTAGAAATTTAGTGGAAATAGAATTTTGTGAGAAAATGAATTAATTTAATTTGGGTAGAAAATAAGAAATAGAAAAGAGATAAGGAGAGGAAATAGGAGAGAAAGAGAAAGAAAAGAAAGAGAAAGAGAAAAAGGAGAGAAAGAAAGAGGAAGAGGAGAAAAAAGAAGGAAATAGAGGAAAAGCTGGGAATCTTCAAAACAACTTCTAGGAATCGAATTATCCAGGTAAGGGTGTGAAATCTTATTATCTTATCAATGTATATCATTATGTATGATTGTGTTGTTGTTGTTGTTGTTGATTTTTATGAGTTTTGGTATAAACCCATTTGTGTAGAAAATGGTAGAAATCGATTTACTCGTGTTGGAAATGATGTTTTCGAGTCCCTTGTTGTTGATACACGAATGATACATGTTGTTGTACATCAAATTGGTATTTTTCTGAGTTTAGATGATGAATTTGGGTGTGGGTTGGGGAAAAGCGCAGAACAGAATTCTGCAGGAAAATTCTGCATTTCGCCTAGCCATACGCGTATTGGGGCAGGCCATACGCGTATTAACTTGGGCAATACGCGTATGGATGGCGCATTTCAGGGCCAATACGCGTATGGGATGCATGTTTTCCCGGCCATCTGGTGATTTGCGTATGATACGCGTACGAATTTTGGGCCATACGCGTATGGAATAGGTCCATACGCGGATGGTCAGTACTAGTGTAAAAATGAGATTTTTCAAAAATGTGTTTTCGTTTTCGTCCGTAACTTTTGTTCCGTTTATCCGATTTTTACATTCTTGGTATCGTTGTGAAGCTATTGAGCTGTACTTTCTTATTATGATGATTTGGATATTGTTAGCTGATTTAATTATGTCAGAAAGTCGGGAATAGTGTTATTTAGCGACTTTTACCGTTTTGAAGGTGTATTTTGAATGTGAACCATACAATAGTACATTGATGTGAATGTATATAGATTGTATGTGATAGTATGAGATGAATGCATGAATATATGGTGAATATGTATCCATTTCAAGAATGTCTTGAGTCATTTTGTATGTGAAGCATAATGATGTACATTCTTGTGTTGTGGGATTCTAATGAGAATCCCCTATAACGTCGTGTGCCCATGTGGGGTGTGAGCGACGGATTGGTTCCAGAGGGAATCCGCTATAACGTCGTGTGCCCATGTGGGGTGTGAGCGATGGTTATAGACGACCGTGTGCCCGTGTGGGGTGTGAACGATCCATAAACGTCGTGTGCCCATGTGGGGTGTGAGCGACGGGGAACATCGTATGCCCGACGGGGAGTTACATTGGTAACGAGTGATGGTTCCAAATAGTTCCTGAGTGAACTTGAGATGATTGAGTCGGTACCGCATTGCATTTGCATAGAGTCGTGAGTCGGTCTCTATGATTTGCATTTATCATCTTTATAATGGTGCATTGATGAATAAACATTAATATGTATGTTTATGTGGAATGATAAGAATTGTGAAAGTATGCATGATGAATATGCTTGGTTTTGTATATATATATACATTGTAATGTATATGAGTGAATCGTGATGGATTGTGGTGAGAATGTGGAATATGTGTATTTTTATGCTAAGATATATAATTATATGCATTGTTATTATGATAATATTTCTCACCCTTCTGCTGTTTTATGATGCTCTATGAGGCATTGCAGAGTAGGTATGCTGGTGGTCTTTTGTGAAGCGTGTCTTCATTCTTTTGGTCAGTCGGCTCTGATATGTAGCACCGGGTAGCTAGGATGTATATGATTCTTTTGTGATACATTTGTACATGTATCTTGTTGCTGGATGTTTATGTAAACATGAATTATGTTGGTGGATAATACTTGATGATATATATATGTATATATGTTGGATGTTATTCAATGTTTAGATTTTACGCTTTCATTCTAAACATTGAGATGTGGGTGTAAGGACTAAGTTCCTCTGTTGCAAAGTTACCCCAGTGTTGCATATCAATTGTTGAGCAGGTGTTGAATGTTTTAATTTCATGTATAATGTGACAAACCTTTTTTTATACTATGTTTATAATTATACTCTGACGAAATTTTTAATATGTACCTAAATGATTATGTGATTATTTGGGGGTATAGAAAGGGGGTGTTACATTAAGTGGTATCAGAGCCAGTGTTGAGTCAGTTGTGTCTGTCTTGTTGTTGTGGTGGTTGAATTGTTGTTTAACCTTGTTGTCATTTTTGGGAATAATCAGAATATGGCTGGTAGAAACGACAATGCGATGGCTGCTGCTTTGGAAGCAATGGCTAGGGCGGTGCAAGGTGCGTCAAACGTGAATGCTAATGACGAGTTCAGGAAGAATCAACCACCGGTGTTCAAAGGAAGATTTGATCCCGATGGTGCTCAAATTTGGTTGAAGGAGATTGAAAGGATCTTCAGAGTCATGGGCTGTGCGGAGGAGAATAAGGTGAGGCTTGGGTCTCACATGCTGAAGGAGGAAGCCGACGATTGGTGGGTCGGTATGCGTCAAATTCTTGAGGTGGATGATGAAGAGATAACTTGGAATTTATTTCGTACCGAGTTCTTGAGGAAGTATTACCCTGAAAGTGTGAAAGGGAAGAAGGAGATGGAGTTCCTTGAACTAAAACAAGGTAGTATGTCCGTGGTGGACTATACTGCTAAGTTTGTGGAGTTGGTTCAATTCCATCCTCACTATGCTGCAATTACTGCTGAGTTCTCGAAGTGTATTAAGTATGAGAATGGTTTACGTCTCGAGATTAAACAAGTTGTGGGATATCAAAGGATAAGAAGGTTTACGGATTTGACGGAATGTTGTAGAATCTTCGAGGAAGATAGCAAGGCTCGTTCTACACATTACAAAAGTTTGAATGAGAGGAAGGGAAAGCAACAAGCTAGAAGTGGACCTTATGTGACACGCGTTGATAAGGGCAAGCATAGGGGAAACTTTGAGAAGAGATTTGGAGGAGGAGGTTCCGGTTCCGTTAAGTGTTACAAGTGTGGTGGAATGGGTCATAAATCATTTGAGTGTGGGAAGACTGTGGTGAAATGTTCTAGCTGTGGAGGCATTGGGCATGCTACTACTGATTGTAGAAGGAATATAGTGAAGTGATATAATTGTGGGGAAGTGGGTCACATTAGTACTAAGTGTACTAAGCAGAAACAAGCTCAAGCGGGCGGAAAGGTGTTTGCATTAGCGGGGACGGACACTACTAGTGCAGACCGTTTGATTAAAGGTACATGCTTTATTAATAGTACGCCTTTAGTTGCTATTATTGATACGGGGGCGACTCATTCATTCATTTCTCGTGAGTGCGCTAAGCGTTTGAATTTGTTTATGACTTCTTGGGGTGGTGAGATGGTTATTGAGACTCCTGCTTCAGGGTCGGTAACTACGTCTTTGGTGTGTGTAAGTTGTCCTCTGACCATGTATGGTAAAGACTTCATTATGGATTTAGGGTGTTTGCCGTTGGAGGGATTGGACGTAATCTTGGGTATGAACTGGTTGCAATTTAATCGAGTTCATATAGATTGTTATCACAAGTTAGTAAGGTTTCCTTCTTTGGAAGATGATGAAGATGAGAGTTTCCTATCCACTAAAGAGTTGAAGAAACTTTTAGCGGACGAAGCTCAATTGTTCGGTTTGTTTGCATCATTGTCGGTGGAGAGCAAAGTTGAGCTCGATGTGTTCCCAATGGTGTGTGATTTTCCATAAGTGTTTCCGGAGGATATTACGGATGTACCGCCGGAAAGAGAAGTTGAGTTTTCTATTGATCTAGTTCCGGGTACTAGACCAGTTTCGATGGCACCGTATCGTATGTCGGCATCGGAGTTGGTAGAATTGAAGAAGCAATTGAATGACTTGTTGGACAAGAGATTTGTAAGACCAAGTGTTTCTCCTTGGGGTGCTCCGGTATTGTTGGTAAAGAAGAAGGATGGGAGTATGTGGTTATGCATTGATTATCGACAATTGAACAAGGTGACAATTAAGATCAAGTATCTGCTTCCAAGGATCGATGATTTGATGGACCAATTGGTTGATGTGCGTGTTTTTAGCAAGATTGATTTGAGATCGGGATATCACCATATTTGTGTGAAAGAAGAGGATATTCAAAAGACGGCCTTTAGGACACGTTATGGCCATTACGAATATTCCGTGATGCCATTCGGGGTTTCTAATGCGCCGGGTGTGTTTATGGAATACATGAATCGTATTTTTCATGAACAGTTAGATCGTTTTGTGGTTGTGTTCATCGACGATATTTTGATTTACTCTAAGTCTCAAGAGGAGCATGAAGAGCATTTGAGAATCGTGTTACAAATTTTGAAAGAGAAACAATTGTATGCTAAGTTGTCGAAATGAAAATTTTGGTTGTCGGAAGTAAGTTTTCTTGGACATGTTATTTCCGGTAGTGGTATTAGTGTTGATCCATCCAAGATTGATGCGGTGATGCAATGGGAGGCTCCTAGATCGGTTACGGAAATTCGAAGCTTTTTAGGCTTGGCGGGTTATTATCGGAGGTTTATTGAGGGATTTTCGAAGTTGGCACTTCCGTTAACGCAATTGACTTGTAAAGGAAAGGCTTTCATTTGGGATATTCATTGTGAAGAGAGTTTCAATGAGCTAAAAAGAAGGTTGACAACGGCTCCGATCTTGATTTTGCCAAATCTGACGGAACCATTTGTTGTGTATTGTGATGCTTCATTGGTTGGTTTAGGTGGTGTTTTGATGCAAGATGGAAAAGTTGTGGCATATGCTTCAAGACAATTGAGAGTGCATGAAAAGAATTATCCTACACATGACTTAGAGTTAGCGGCCGTGGTGTTTGTTTTGAAAATTTGGAGGCATTATCTTTATGGTGCAAGATTTGAAGGTTTTAGTGATCACAAGAGCTTGAAATATTTATTTGATCAAAAAGAATTGAACATGAGACAAAGAAGGTGGTTAGAACTTTTGAAGGATTATGATTTTGGTTTGAATTACCATCCGGGTAAGGCAAACGTGGTGGCCGATGCTTTGAGTCGGAAGTCATTACATATGTCCGCATTGATGATGAGAGAATGGGAACTTTTGGAGAATTTTAGAGACTTGAGTTTAGTTTGTGAAATGACGCCGAGAAGTGTGAGACTTGGTATGCTACATGTTACGAATGATTTTCTTACAACCGTATGTGAAAAGCAAAAGTTGGATTTGAAGTTCGTTGATTTGATGATGAATGAGAATGAGGATTTCAAGGTTGATAATTTTGGAGTTTTGAGATTCCGTGGGCGTATTTGTATTCCCGATGATGCGGAGTTGAAAAAGATGATATTGGAAGAAGGACACCGAAGTAACTTAAGTATTCATCCGGGAGCGAATAAGATGTATCAAGATTTGAAGAAAATCTTTTGGTGGTCTGGATTAAAGAGGGATGTGGCTCAATTTGTGTATGCATGCTTAACTTGTCAAAAGTCTAAGGTGGAACATCAAAAGCCAAGTGGATTGATGCAACCGTTGGACATTCCGGAGTGGAAATGGGATAGTATATCGATGGATTTTGTTACGGGATTGCCAAATACGCAAAGAGGTCATAATGCTATTTGGGTAATCGTTGATAGGCTTACTAAATCTGCTCACTTCATTCTAATTGATATTAGTTATCCTTTGGAAAAGTTAGCCGAGATTTATGTTCTTGTGGTTGTGAAGTTACATGGAGTTCCTAAGAGTATTGTATCGGATAGAGATCCTAGATTCACATCGAGGTTTTGGGAGAGTTTACAAAAGGCTTTGGGTTCTAAGCTAAGATTGAGTTCGGCGTATCATCCGCAAACGGATGGTCAAATCGAGAGGACAATTCAATCGTTGGAGGATTTATTGCGTGCTTGTGTGCTCGAGCAAGGTGGTGCTTGGGATAGTTATTTGGCGTTGATTGAGTTCACCTACAATAATAGTTTTCATTCAAGTATAAGTATGGCACCATTTGAGGCTTTGTATGGTCGGAGATGTCGAACACCTTTGTGTTGGCATGAAACCGGTGAGAGGACGATAGTTGGACAGGAGATGGTACAACAAACGACGGAGAAAGTGAAGTTTATTCGTGAGAAGATGAAAGCTTCTCAAAGTAGACAAAAGAGCTATCATGACAAGAGAAGGAAAGATCTTGAGTTTCAAGAAGGCGACCATGTGTTTTTGAGAGTTACGCCGGTTACGGGTGTGGGTCGTGCTTTGAAGTCGAAGAAGTTGACTTCTCGTTTTATTGGTCCGTATCAGATTTCTGCGCGAGTTGGTGTTGTGGCTTACCGTGTGGCGTTGCCTCCGAATCTTTCGAATTTGCATGATGTATTCCATGTTTCACAACTTCGGAAGTATGTTCCGGATCCGTCACATGTTATTCCTATGGACGAGGTTGAAGTGAGAGATAACCTTACGGTTGAAGCTTTACCGATTAGGATTTTGGACCGTGAAGTTAAGAAGCTAAGAGGCAAGGATATTGCGCTTGTGAAAGTAGCGTGGGGAGGCGCTGCGGAAGGCAATATGACTTGGGAGCTAGAGACTAGGATGCGAGAGTCGTATCCGGGGTTGTTTGAATCAGGTAATATTTTCGAGGACGAAAATTTCTAAAGTGGGGGAGAGTTGTAACGCCCCGATTTCGATTATTTCCCATTTTGTTGAGTCTTTTATTTAATTGAGTGATAAATTATTTCATCTGTGAAATTGGTGTGTTAATATGATATGTTGACATGTTGTGATATTTTATCGTTTTTGAGAGTTTTCGGGAAAATTAGAATGGAGGGTATTTTAGACATTTCTCAATTAATGATAAGTTAGAAATTTAGTGGAAATAGAATTTTGTGAGAAAATGAATTAATTTAATTTGGGTAGAAAATAAGAAATAGAAAAGAGATAAGGAGAGGAAATAGGAGAGAAAGAGAAAGAAAAGAAAGAGAAAGAGAAAAAGGAGAGAAAGAAAAAGGAAGAGGAGAAAAGAGAAGGAAAGAGAGGAAAAGCTGGGAATCTTCAAAACAACTTCTAGGAATCGAATTATCCGGGTAAGGGTGTGAAATCTTATTATCTTATCAATGTATATCATTATGTATGATTGTGTTGTTGTTGTTGTTGTTGATTTTTATGAGTTTTGGTATAAACCCATTTGTATAGAAAATGGTAGAAATCGATTTAATCGTGTTGGAAATGATGTTTTCGGGTCCCTTGTTGTTGATACACGAATGATACATGTTGTTGTACATCAAATTGGTATTTTTCTGAGTTTAGATGATGAATTTGGGTGTGGGTTGGGGAAAAGCGCAGAACAGAATTCTGCAGGAAAATTCTGCATTTCGCCTGGCCATACGCGTATTGGGGCAGGCCATACGCGTATTGACTTGGGCAATACGCATATGGATGGCGCATTTCAGGGCCAATACGCGTATGGGATGCATGTTTTCCCGGCCATCTGGTGATTTGCGTATGATACGCGTACGAATTTTGGGCCATACGCGTACGAAATAGGTCCATACGCGGATGGTCAGGACAAGTGTAAAAATGAGATTTTTCAAAAATGTGTTTTCGTTTTCGTCCGTAACTTTTGTTCCGTTTATCCGATTTTTACATTCTTGGTATCGTTGTGAAGCTATTGAGCTGTACTTTCTTATTATGATGATTTGGATATTGTTAGCCGATTTAATTATGTCGGAAAGTCAGGAATAGTGTTTTTTAGCGACTTTTACCGTTTTGAAGGTGTATTTTGAATGTGAACCATATAATAGTGCATTGATGTGAATGTATATAGATTGTATGTGATAGTATGTGATAGTATGAGATGAATGCATGAATATATGGTGAATATGTATGCATTTCAAGAATGTCTTGAGTCATTTTGTATGTGAAGCATAATGATGTACATTCTTGTGTTGTGGGATTCTAATGAGAATCCGCTATAACGTCGTGTGCCTATATGGGGTGTGAGCGACGGATTGGTTCCAGAGGGAATCCGCTATAACGTCGTGTGCCCATGTGGGGTGTGAGCGATGATTATAGACGATCGTGTGCCCGTGTGGGGTGTGAGCGATCGGGTCGTGTGCCCGTGTGGGGTGTGAGCGATTCATAAACGTCGTGTGCCCATGTGGGGTGTGAGCGACAGGGAACATCGTATGCCCGACGGGGAGTTACATTGGTAACGAGTGATGGTTCCAAATAGTTCCTGAGTGAACTTGAGATGATTGAGTCGGTACCGCATTGCATTTGCATAGAGTCGTGACTCGGTCTCTATGATTTGCATTTATCATCTTTATAATGGTGCATTGATGAATAAACATGAATATGTATGTTTATGTGGAATGATAAGAATTGTGAAAGTATGCATGATGAATATGCTTGGTTTTGTATACATATACATTGTAATGTATATGAGTGAATCGTGATGGATTGTGGTGAGAATGTGGAATATGTGTATTTTTATGCTAAGATATATAATTATATGCATTGTTATTATGATAATATTTCTCACCCTTCTGCTGTTTTATGATGCTCTATGAGGCATTGCAGAGTAGGTATGCTGGTGGTCTTTTGTGAAGCGTGTCTTCATTCTTTTGGTCGGTCGGCTCTGATATGTAGCACCGGGTAGCTAGGATGTATATGATTCTTTTGTGATACATTTGTACATGTATCTTGTTGCTGGATGTTTATGTAAACATGAATTATGTTGGTGGATAATACTTGATGATATATATATATGTATATATGTTGGATGTTATTCAATGTTTAGATTTTCCGCTTTCATTCTAAACATTGAGATGTGGGTGTAAGGACTAAGTTCCTCTGTTGCAAAGTTACCCCACTGTTGCATATCAATTGTTGAGCAGGTGTTGAATGTTTTAATTTCATGTATAATGTGACAAACCTTTTTTTATACTATGTTTATAATTATACTCTGACGAAATTTTTAATATGTACCTAAATGATTATGTGATTATTTGGGGGTATAGAAAGGGGGTGTTACACTCCTCATTCCAAACTTCATCTTTGAACAAAATATTGTTTCTACCTAATCACAAAAACCAACAAATGATCAACCATAAAGCCACTCCTTTTTTGATATCCATTTTTTTTATCCAAACAAACCTTGACCCAATTCAAAAAGTGGTCAATCAAGTTTGTAATCGCTGCAATAAATTCACATCGTCGTTGTACCGGACCGCATTGCAGCTGTGTTGGACCATTGTTTTCTTCATCATTCACTATGCTTCATGATTTTTCTTCAATCTTCATAACACACTGAGTAAATAATTCAGGGTAAAATAAGAAGAATTTGAAAGTTTTCCTGCACCTATTTCATTATAAATTCGGGTTGTTAGTTTGTTATGCATTGCCTCGCCTTCTAATTTTTTATTAGTTAATCTATTTGTCTCTCTTAATCAAAGCAGCAGATGCATGATGCAGAATCTCTTGCTATGAGACTCACAAAAGAGTTGAAGTCAATGAAGGACATTGTGGATGATATGTTACGATCTGAATTCTGTCTTAATACCTCTTTGAGATATAAAGTAAATGAGGTATGATACCCCACAAAACTTGTTCTTAGTGGATGTTTCATTCTTTTTACAGAAGAAATCATGACAATTTAGTTCAGGTCTATTTTTTAGGGTAATAGTGCAGTTTTTTGAGTATGAATTTTTTTAATCCACATTTCTTGCAGAATAGTGTAACTTGTAAATTAGTCTGTTAGTTTGCAGATTTTTAATCCACATATTATGCTGGCTATTTATAGTTTTCTCCTTCCTTCCTTAATCCAATTTAAAACTTTAAATTATAGAAATTTCTTGTAATTTGAAGTTTTCACGTGTGTATGAATATACATTCAAACTGACATTTTACTATTTGTTAATAAAAATTAATTTTCAGGCAAGAATGGCTGTCAAGAGTGCCACAAAAGCTGAAGAAGGGGCAAAGAGGTGGCTGTCCTTCATGTCAAGGGATTGCAACCGTTTCTGTAAAATAATGGTTTGTCCTCTATTCTACTATACGATTGAAAGCCTACAAAGCAGTTGCATGTCAGATTGATGACATGTTCGATGTCTGAGACTAGTTAAATTCTAACACGACACCGACACATGTTGTCAAATTAAACTACTTCCATTTTCTTAAATCACTATGAATGTCTATTGTTTTGTGAAGTGTCTGATTCATTCCTCTTAAATATTATCAACTATGTATTGTGTAGTTTTCTGTTTCTGTTTTGGTTAACCACTGATCTTGATCAACTGCAGAAATTATCTGATAGTAGCTCTTCAACATCACAAGACGTAGTCTCACATCCACAAGAAGTAGTGCGTAAAGAGAAAAAAATAGCCTTCGCCGATGAAGAGGGATCTTGATGAAGATAGTTCAAGGCCATGGAACTCTACAGTATGCACAATGAACTGCATCAAATACACTAACAGAGAATGGAAGCCTCTCCAACAATTTATAAAGAAATTGGCACACGATGTTGGGTGTGTTCAAAGAAAGGGTCATAGAGATAGAGAGCAAATGATTGAACAAGCTTAAGCAGTGCCTTGTTGAACTACAGCTTGATGCATATGCATACTTGATTGTATAGATCATCAATAGCATACACACGTAGGTTGTACAATTATATTGATTATATTGTATATATCAAGTTGTAGATTATGATATTTAATCATTTAGAAACTCATAAGTATATATTTAGTAGAAAATATAATAATTTGTTTAAAAAAGTGATATAATGAAATATCAATTGTTTTTTGAGTTATATAAATTTATATATTTGATACACGTGAGTCTTTATATATTTGATATATTACCAAAAAAGAATAACAATTTAAATTAAAAAAACTAATATTATAAAAAAAGAATATTATAAAAAAAATTGAGATGAAAATAATTTAAATAAAAAAGAATTTTATATAAAAAATATCCTATAGATAAAATTACGACGGTTTAAACCGTCGCAACTAGCATAAATTATATTTTGAATTAGTCAATATAATTACGACGGTTTAAACCGTCGCAAATAGCATAAATTATATTTTGAATTAGTCAATATAATTACGACGGTTTAAACCGTCGTTACTTGCAATTTACGTCAGTTTCCTAACCGTCGCGACTTATAACGACAGTTGGAGTGTCGGATTTAGAAACCGTCGCAATAAAGCCTGGCGACACACGTTTTTGCGACAGAACTAAAACCGGTGTCATTTTCAATTTACGGCGGTTAGAACCGTCGTAACCTGCCAGAATGAACTATCGCAACTTGCCGATTATCTTGTAGTGTGAGAAGAGCAATGTTGAAGCTAGCTAGGTCCTTTATTCCCAATCCTCCTTCTTCTTTTGGAAAACATGTTGTCTTCCAGTCCACCCAATGGATCCTTTTTTTAGTGTCACATCCTCCCCAAAGAAACCTACTTTGTATGCTCTGTAACATTTTTATAACTCCTGATGGGACCTTGTAGAAAGAAAAGGCATAAAGAGGAAGAGAATTAATGACAGTATTAATTAGAACGAGCCTCCCTCCTATTGACAAGAATCTTCCTTTCCAATCAGCAAGCCTGCTCCTAACTTTATCAATGATCTTCTGCCAATGATAGGTTCTCCTATGGCTGTCACCTATCATCACCCCAAGGAAAGAACACGGCAGCTTAAGAATGTCGCAATGCAGGAAGTTAGAAGCAGCAGACAGAAAATCAAGGCTCAAGTTGACTCCTCCAAACCTACTCTTGAGAAAATTGATTTTAAGACCTGTAAGTAACTCGAAACCTCGCAGAACAACCTTTATTGCCCACACATTACTCCACTTAGCCTCACCCAATATCATTGTATCATCTGCGAATTGAGACAAGCTAATACTCGCCTCTTTCCCCACTCTAAAGCCTTCGAATACTCTTATCGATTCAGCCTTCTTAACCAGTATATTCAACACTTCCATGACTAGAATTAAAAGGAAAGGAGACAAATGGTCCCGTTGCCTCAATCATTTCCCTACGACGAAGTCCTTAGTAGCACTTCCGTTAACTAACAGCGACATAGTTCCTTTACACACTAAAGCTTGAATCCAGGAAATCCATTTATTACCAAGGTTCAACTTTACGAGAAGACTAATGAGGAAGTCCCACGAGACGCAATCATACGCCCTCTCAAAGTCTATCTTCATCATCAAGCAGCTCCTTTTACGACGTTTAGCTAAGTCCAGGACTTCATTAGACGTTAACACTCCGTCGAAAATGCATCTGCCAGGAACGAACGCAGCCTGTTCTAAAGATACTAGGGAGCTTACCAACTTCTTCAGCCTACTAGAAAGCAGTTTGGAAAGAATTTTCTGAAAACAACTTACTAAGCATATAGGTATGTAGTTTCCAAGTTCTTGAGGATTCTTTGATTTGGATACAAGAGCAATAAATGAGGCTGAAGCTGCCTTCATTAAAACAGGGTTGACGAGAAAATCACGAACGAACCTTATCACGTCTTCCTTAACAATCTCCCAGCAACCCTGAAAAAACGCCATAGTGAATCCATCAGGGTCTAGGCTTTTGCCCCCGTAGCACTCCCACGCAGCTTTCTTGATATCTTCAATAGAAAAATTAGCTTCCAACCATCTTTTATTTTCATCTGATAAACTCCTCATATCAAGATCATTTAGCTTAGGACGAGTATTGTATCCTTCTTTAAAATTCTCCTCAAAATACTTACAGACTTCAAGCTTTACACTTGCCACATCGTCAATCGTACCTCTAGCAGTTTTAACAAACCATATGTTATTCCTCCCCCTTCTTCTCCTTACAGTCTGATGAAAGAACTTAGAATTACAGTCCCCCTCCTTCAGCAAAAGTTCTCTAGCTTTCAACCTCAACAAGTCTTCTTTCATAGAAAGGTTTTTCCACACCGCATCAGCTGCTTTGGATCTCTTACTAACCATCTCAACAAAGCTAGAAAAACCTAATTTACTAACTTCCTCGTCTAAATCATTTAAGTCATCTATCGCTTCCTCCACTTTGACATCGATCCATCCAGAAACCTCACGACTCACTACTACAAAACGCTAAAACAACAACGTCAGGCTTACAACGCATCCTTTTATGTCGTTGTAATAGGTTAAAAATTTCGCTCCCATTTAAAAGCTGAGTCATTTAATGACGGTTGAATGAAACCACCGTAGTAATAAATAAAATGTATCAAGCTTCGATTTCCTGCAACTACATTTTTTCCATTTTTTAGAGTACATTTAGCGTGTGTCAAGTAAGTCCATTATTTATAAAAAAATTTGTAAATTATTTTACAACGGTTAAGATGAGCAACCGTAGTAATAAATTAAATGTATCAAGCTTCGATTCCCTGCAACTACATTTTTTTCCATTTTTTAGAGGACATTTAGCGTGTGTCAATTAAGTCCATTATTTATAAAATAAATTGTAAATTATTTTACAATGGTTAAGATGAGCAACCGTAGTAATAAATGAAATGTATCAAGATTCGATTCCCTGCAACTACATTTTTTCCATTTTTTAGAGTATATTTAGCGTGTGTCAATTAAGTCCATTATTTATAAAATAAATTCTAAATTATTTTACAACGGTTAAGATGAGCAACCGTAGTAATAGAGTACATTTCACTTAAGATTCCACTACGGTTTATTTCTCCACCGAGATTAAAAGGTTTACTGATAAATTAAAACAAAACTTATTATGTATTTCTTTCATAAGACGCCCTAATCGAACAAGTGATCCAGAGACGCCCTAACCTTTACCCTCTTCGTATCCATTCATTTGGAGCTCAAATATTTCTCAAATAAGGTACTCTTCAACATCTTCATTCCTTTTTTCTTGGTTTATGCTCAAATATTGATCGTCTTCATTCATTTGCTTCTTCAGCTTCGAAGTAAGGTTCTTTTCAACATCTTCATTCCTTTTTTCTTGGTTTATGCTCAAATATTGACCGTCCTCATCATTCATTTGCTTCTTCAGCTTCGAAGTAAGGTTCTCTTCAACATCTTCATTCCTTCTTTCTTTGTTCATATTGTATATGCTCAAGTCAGAATGAGATGTTTCATATGCTCTATGTTTAGTATTAGAGTACATCTTCATTGATTTTTTCTTTGTTCATATTGTATATGCATATGCTTGAGTTTTTGGATTAGATTTTGGTGTGTCATTCACATTATTAAACACGTATAAATTTCAGAAGTTGTAATGGATCGTAGTTGGATGAAAGCCAATAGATTAGATCCGGTTTATGAGAACGAAGTTTATGAATTCCTTGAATACGCTGATAAACATCTTCCCGGCAAAGATGGTATCTTTTGTTGTCCTTGTGTTGTTTGCGCTAATATCAAAAAGGGTACAAAGAAAGAAATACATAATCACCTTTGTTGTGATGGTATATGTCAAAATTATATAATATGGGCGTGGCATGGTGAGGTGGATAATAAGGAAAGTTAGGCGTCACAAAGTCAAAGAGTGGAGGAAGATGAATATATGGAAGATCACCTAGAGGATATGTTTTGTGATATTGGGGAATCTTCTTTTATGAATGCTCATATTTATGATAATTTATGTAGTGATAAAGACACCCCTTTATATAAGGGATGCACAGAGTTCACACGATTGTCGGCGGTGTTAAAGTTGTTTAATCTGAAGGGAAAAAATGGATGGTCGGATAAAAGTTTCACGGAATTACTTGAATTGCTACAGCAAATGTTACCAGAAGATAACAAATTGCCGGATAGTTGCTATGAGGCCAAGAAGATATTGTGTCCACTGGGTCTGGAGTATATCAAGATACATGCTTGCCCTAATGATTGCATATTATTCCGGAAAGAGTATGAAGACTTGTTTCAATGTCCAAAATGTGGTGTGTCGCGTTACAAGCAAAAGGCTAGCAATGGTGATGACAATGATCACTATGACAATGTTAGTAGGAAGCATCCTCTTGCTAAAGTGTTATGGTACTTGCCAATAGTTTCATGATTAAAAAGACTTTTTGCTAATTCGAATGACGCAAAGAATCTTAGATGGCATGCAGATGAAAGGATTCGTGATGGAAACATTCTCCATGTAGCTGATTCTTTGTAATGGAAGAAAATTGATTCGTTGTTTCCGAATTTTGGAGTCGAGCCAAGAAATCTTAGGCTTGGGCTTGCCACCGATGGAATGAACCCCTTTGGTAATATGAGCACTAATCATACTTCGTGGCCTGTTCCTCTCACTATTTACAACCTATCTCCTTGGTTGTGCATGAAGCGCAAGTATATACTGTTAAGTATGATGATTTCTGGACCACGACAACCTAGTAACGACATAGATGTTTATCTTAGTCCATTAATTGATGATTTACGACTCTTGTGGGATGAAGGCGTTGAATTTGATGATGCATATTCTGGGGAAAAGTTTAATATGCGTGCAATGTTATTTTGCACAATTAACGACTTTCCGGCTTACGGTAACTTGGCGGGATACAGTGTCAAAGGACATAAAGTATGTCCTATATGTGAAGATGATACTTGTTATCACCAACTTGAGTTTGGAAAAAAGACCGTTTACCTTGGGCATCGAAAATTTCTAAAACCGGGTCAAGTCTTGATGTTAGACATTGTCTTGATGTGATGCACGTGGAGAAAAATGTGTGTGATAGTTTGATTGACATACTTCTAAACATTCCGGGCAAGACTAAAGATAGTAAGACTTCCCGTCTTGATATGGAGAAGATGGGTATACGAAAACAGTTGGCTCCAATAGAGAAAGGAAAAAGAACTTATCTGCCTCCAGCATGTCACACTCTATCTAAAAAGGAAAAGAAGATGTTCTGCGAGTGTTTGCAAGGTATTAAAGTTCTGCAAGGTTACTCATCAAACATCAAGAATCTTGTATCAATGAAAGATCTCAAGTTAATTGGTTTAAAATCTCATGATTGTCATGTATTGATGCAACAACTTCTACCAGTGGCTATCCGTGGGATCCTTCCAAAAAATGTGAGAGTAACTATACGAGACTGTGTTTATTCTTCAATTCCATATGTAATAAAGTTCTTAATTTCAAAAAATTAGATGAATTAAAGATGAGGCTGCCATAATCTTGTGTCAATTGGAGATGTATTTTCCGCCATCATTTTTTGACATTATGGTTCACTTACTTGTTCATCTCGTAAGAGAAATCAGAATTTTTGGTCCAGTTTATTTAAGGTGGATGTATCCAATAGAGCGATATATGAAGATCTTTAAAGGATATACGAAGAATCATCACCGACCGGAAGCTTCGATTGTTGAAAGGTACATCACAGAAGAAGCTGTTGAGTTTTGTACAAACTATTTGTCGGATGCAGATTCTATAGGAATTCCAAAGTCTCGTCATGCTGACACAGATGGAAGAGGTATTCAAGGTCTAAATGTTAGGTCAATGGTTCGGGATGTAGTTATTCAATCACATTTCTATATTTTGAATAATATAGATGAGGTTCAACCTTTCATAGATACTCACAAAAGACTTATGAAGAAAAAATATCCCCGAATGAATGACAAGTTGTTCTTGATAGAGCATAACAATAGATTCATGGATTGGTTTAATAAAAGTGTATCTAATGATCCTAGTGCATCCGAGATACTTAGATGGTTGCCGTACGGGCCAAAATTTTGTGTCATTACCTGGAGTGCATACGACATTGGTCATTATACCTTTTATACAAAATCAAAAAATGATCGTAGTACAATGCAAAATAGTGGGGTTATGGTTGAAGCCGAATCGATGTATTTCTCTAGTTCAAAAGATAAGAATCCGGTATTGGAAACTACCGCGTTTTATGGTGTCACTGATGAGATTTGGGAGATTGATTATGTTATTTTCAAAGTGGCTTTATTTAAATGCAAGTGGGTTCCCAATAATAGTAATGGTGTACACATTGATGACTTAGGATTCACCCGGATCGACCTTGGCAAAGCATCTTTTAATACAGAACCATTCATCATGGCTTCTCAAGCAAAACAAGTTTTCTATGTTTCCGATCCATCGGACAAATTGGGGAAATGGTCAATCGTTCTCCAAGAAAATTACATTCCTCTTAGTGATGAAAGTCTTGATATTCCATCCACACCTTCTTACATAACACAAGTTCCTACCTCATATGATGAAGTTGATGGAGATGTCGTGCATGCTATACGACTCGATCATGAAGAAGGCATATGGGAAAATTAACAAGTACGTAATTTATTATTTATTCATAATATATTAATTGTATGTTATAGTTTAGAAGTATTTTTACTAACAAGTATAATTATTTAAAAGCATAGGTATTTTGAGTCCAGACACCAGGCCAAGAGACAAGACACCAAGAGACAAGATACCAATACACCAAGTTACAATTGTGTGAAGTTATGTAATGTGTGTAAACTGTAATATGGTATATGTGTTATTTTATTTATGTAGGTTGTTTATTCTGATAAACTGTAATCCGGTATATGTGATATTATGAATATGACACGATTAATATTATTATGAAAACTGTATCACAAAATATGAATTGTATTTTTCTGCTGTGCTGAGATATGGAGAATAATAATACAGGTAAAAAAATGGGATTAATTATAAAAGCAGGATGATATTTGTTAATTTTGCTGAAACTTTAGCGACGGTTATATTTCCTAACCGTTATAATATCTGGCGTGTTGTCCAGCAAAAAATAAATATTAAAACTGTGCTGCTGGGAATCGAACCGAGGACAATTATATTTATTACAACGGTGTAATGTAAAACCGTTGTGATAGTTAGCATGTTTTCCTTATTATTACAACGCAACACAAGGTCGTCATTGTAAGTATCATATATACAACAACAATCTACATAACAACGCCCTCGCCCGCGTCATTATATGTCATTCCCAACCGTTGTTAATTGGGTTTTTTGTAGTAGTGACTCCACCGTTTGAGACTTTCCTTAAGGCTCTCAAGCTTAGATTTGAGCACAAAATCACCTCTTCCCCTAACCTCTTTTGAATTCCATACTGACTTGACAAAAGGGAGAAACTCGAGATGCTTCAACCATCCATTGTTGAAACGGAAAGGCTTATGCCCCCAATTCTGGTCGTTAGCCATCAACCACACAGGACAGTGGTCAGACAACTCTCTCCTACCAATGACCTAGCCTCTGATCTTACAATCTTTAACCAGTTTATCTGACAGCAAGAATCTGTCCAGTCTGCTCATTGAATTATCGGACCTATTGTACCAAGTGAACAAACCTCCTTCACATGGAACGTCCACACAATCTAACTCAAACAAGAACCGGCCAAACTCCTATAACTCCTTGCCACCATTCTTTCCTCCCACTCATTTCCTCTCAACTTTGGAAGCCACAGAATTGAAATCACCACCTATCACCCATTCCCCACTCCCATACCTCCTTTTGACACTAAGTAGATCTTGCCATAATATTCTCTTCTTGGAAAGGTGACACGAAGAGTATACATTTACAAAAACCAGCTCTCTGCCTTTCCAATACGCATTAAGGCTAGCAAAACTGTCTCCCTTAAAACTACAAATTTACTCCATGAAATCTTTTCTCCAAACAATAATCATACCTCCGACACTCCCTACTGATCTTGATTCCGTCCACTCCACTTCCTGATTACCCCACAATGATGAATCCAGAGAATCGTCTGTCTTCTCCTTCTTTGTCTCCTGAATGAAGCAAACATCTATACCCTTGGACTGAATTTACTTCGCCACCCTCTTTCTTTTCACCAAACTGCCGCACCCTCTCATATTTAGGGAAAAAATATTCATTAAATACCTGATAATTTAGCCACCCTCTTGTCCTTAGCTTCGACGTCTCTCCTCTCTAGAGCTCTGATATCCTTTGCCATATCTCCTCTCATATCTCCTTCCTTAACACCTAGAGCCACCACAATCTCATTCACTTTATCTGCCACTTTGCTTTATAGTTCCTCCCAAAACCCCTTGTTCCCCTTCTGGACCTCAGAGTCAGTGACTGAATGTCATCTGGAGACAAGATCTTCCCCACCCCCCTTTCTTATTGACTTGAATTGGGACATCACTGAACTTCTCAATTGAGTATTCAGAATTCTCAGCTGACATGAGGACCCTAGTAACTTTCTTCTTGTGAATCTGAGTCTTTGAAGGGATAACAGTCGCAAGACCAACTAATTCACCTTCTCCCTTACTTTTCTTATTAGTGACAAAAGGGTTGGACTTCTTTACGAAAGATTGGGCCTTAGAGGACCCTTCACCACCTAATACCGTCAAATTCACTTGGGCCTTTGGATGTACATGGGCCTTTATCTGCCCAACGCCCAACATATCCTTCCTGGATGAAAAAGGAGACAAAGTGTCTACACTCCTTTTCCGACCTGACCTCTCCTTAGCTTCTCTCTTTAAACCAGCAGCATTTAATTCAGATGTTGGCCTCACACCGCTTTTAAATAGTATTGCCTCGTTATCCTCCTTATTTCTGTTAATGAGGCACTCTGACCCTACCTTAATCAAATCTTGACCTGCTTCTGACATACTCTCAAAAGACTCAGATGAAACCAAAGTAGCCTTTAAGCTTCCAGCCTTAGGGTCAGGTCTGCTCTGAACAGAGCCTCGACCATCGCTCCCCTCTCCTTCACCTTCTCCGGCATAATCCTCCCCTGAACGCCACCACGCGAACAGTATTTGACCAAAGAATCAAACGACTCATCCTTATCTGAATCCGTTGAATGCACTGAATCCTTCGCTTCTTGTGTCCACCTTAATCCTTTGGTTTCTTCAACCATCCTTACTCTGAAGATTGAACCATTAATGGAGACTTTGAAAATTTCATCAATTGTCATACCACACGAGGTTCTAATCATCACACTTGCCACATCCATTCTGGAGAACCTCAATGAGTCTTCTTCACAGCTGACATACTTACCCACTCTAGAGGACATAAACTCAAAAAAACTCAAAGACCAGGCGTGACAGGGAACACCATATAGTTTTACCCAAGTTAACCTTTTTGAGTCTACATCCCCTGGCTTCCACCTTTTGACCTCGCTAAACCATTGATCCAGCCAGCTTTTGGCGCTGTTGAGTAGTTCCTCTACTTCTCTTTCCTCTATTTCCTCCAGTAAGCAGAGATTCGCCCCTAATGGAATCACTTTGATTCCAAAATAGCCTTCAGAGTGGAAATATCTTTGGATATTGTACGTCATACCCGATTCTATAACCCTTCCAACGTAAGCTTTTTGAAATCTCTCAATTCCTTCCTCTTCCACGTCGAAACTCAAGTCCCAAATCTTCTCCTTAACCCTTTGCCCTTGTTTAACAGCTTCAGCAAACGAATGTTTTGAATGGCTAGGTCTATTGCCTTCACTGTGAATATTGCTCCGATTGAAACTACCCTTTCCGCCCCCATTGTTAACACCTTCCTTGCTAGCAAAGTTGGTTTGTTCTTCCTTGCCCTGGTCGGTCTTGCCCATCTGCGCAAACCTTGGGATATTTGCATGCAGCTTCCTTCCTTCTAAGAAGATACTGTCAAGCTTCATACTCATCCGCCTGGTGTCTTCAACTCCAAAGAACCTAACGAACCCGTATTTACGACCCCTTTTATCACGCTTTTGAGGAATGAAAACATTGTCAACCTCTTTACTCCAAAAACACCTTATAAAGTTCTTTTGCTCTCATCCTGTCTGGGAATTCCGTAATAAAAAAAGACGTTGAATCATTGGATCGTTTTCCTTTGCCTCTGCCTTCCTCGCCTCAATTTCTTCCTTTATTCTGCTTATACGTAATTTTGGTCCAGTTTCTCTCCATGGCTGGTTGAAATATTAAAATTGGAAGCAGCAGAAGGCAATGCAAGGAAGGGCTCTAGCTGCAGTAAGGCCTTTGTTTGGCTCACAAGGTGAAAATGTTCATAAATCACAGTTGAGAGTTAAACTTAATTTACTTTGGTTCATAAAAAATAGTTTAAATTATAATTTTGGTTTATCTATTTCAACTAATTCGTAAATTTGGTTCTCTTATTTTAAACTTAAATAGTTTTAGTCTTTTCTTGTGTTTTTATATTTAAAATTGACAATGTATTTATATTTATAAGATGTGTCGTTTGTGAAACATAACAAATTATTATATAAGAATATTTTGTTGAACTTTATAGATAACAATATAATATAAAAAAATAAATATTTTATCAATTTTTAATGCAGACTAAAACTATAACTATTTAAATTTTAAATATGAAGTCTAATTTCATGAAATATATCAAATAGAGAAGCCAAAACTATAACTAAACTTAAATAATACCCGTTGATAATTATTTATGCTAGATAAAGTTACCCACAAATTTTCAAATTACAATCTAAAGTGTCATCAATTTTTACACACACTAATGAAATAGGATTTTTGACATTAATTTTAGAATTTCATTTATTTTTTACATTAATGTCATCAGTTTTTGACATTAACTTTAGAATTTCACTTTTTTTTTTTCCGTGTAAAGCAAAAGTTTGAACTATCCCAGATAAATCACAAATACACCAACTAATGAAATAGGATAAGAATCTGGCTGGCAGTTATGTCAACCCAAACTGTCAAAATTAATAAATACTATTAATTTTTTGCAATAAACTCAGATTTGTAGTTAACTTTTCAATTCAAATTCCTTTTAAAGGCTCACATTAGTATTATAAACTTTGTCTTTACACTCCATAAATTCTATAAAACACCACTATTATATTTATCTATGGTCACGCATAATCAATCATAACCACATTCTCAAAATGGCCAGCAGAGTAAGAATTAGTTTTTTCTCAATACTCTTAATTTGCATTACAGCAAACTCTCTAGTAACCAATGATGGTATCTGCAAGACTTTGGTAGAGACACAAGGTTACAAATGTGAAGAACATACTGTAACAACAAATGATGGCTACATCTTGAGCATGCAAAGAATCCCGACGGGGCGGTCTGGTCAGAAAGCCGACAAACCGCCTGTGCTAATACAACACGGACTCTTTTGCGTAAGTATTGGTGTCTGCAGATACATATATACACAAATTAAAATTTTGTATAGATGAATAAAAAATTAACATGTTATTATTTAACTTTTATGATTTATTTCAGGATGCTGAAATATGGTTGTTCAATTCTCCAGAAGAATCATTAGGGTTTATTTTAGCAGACAGTGGATTCGATGTGTGGCTTGTTAATGGCCGCGGCACAAAATATAGCACCGGACACACATCACTAACTACTCATGACATGGTCCTTATGAATTATACAATACTTTTGGTTTTCAAATTTTTAAATAATTGATATAGAATTTTTAATTAATTATTGATTAATATCATTACATGTGTTAGGCTTACTGGGAGTGGTCATGGGATGAATTAGCTAATTATGATCTTCCTGCATCAGTAGAATATGTGTTCAATCTTACTGGTCAAAAAATACACTATGCAGGTCATTCTCAGGTAAATTAAATTAATCCTAATTGATTATTTATTTATAATATTTTTAATTAGTTTTTGTGTATTTATATAAAAATTAATTAATTATTTAATTATTTCAGGGAACTTTAGTTGCTTTTGTTAATTTATCTCAAGGGAAGCTTCTGAATATGTTGAGATCAGCTGCATTACTAAGTCCTATTGCTCATATGAATCAAATTGCTTCACCAGCAACAAAACTTGCTGCACAACTCTTTTTAGCTAATGTGAGTCACATGCAAAAAAAAAAGATTAATTTTTATGCTCGTAATTTTACACATGTATTCCATCAAATTTCATCGTAATAACACTTATGAAAATATCATTTTTTTTTGTTTGATATTACAGGATGTTTACTTGTTAGGTCTCCGCGAATTCATTCCTCATTCGTAAGAGAATAAATTATCCTATGTTTTATCTGAGTAAATAAAAAAGGTTAAAAATAAATAAATAATGTATCATATGTTTTCTAATTACCAGGAATGAGGTAGCAAAATTTGTGAGTGGAATATGCTCCACTCTAAATCAACCCTGCTTAAACTTAATCACATTTTTCACAGGTATTTTTTCTTTTACTATTGGAATGATGATGAAATTTCACTTTGACATTTATATATATATGAAGACTTATAAATCAACTTTAAATATTTTAGGTCCAAATTGCTGCGTAAATTCTTCCAGACTTGATTTCTATACTGACCATGAACCAAATCCAACAGCAACAAAGAACCTGATTCATCTATCCCAAAGTAAGTATAATAAGAAGAAATGTTTTACATCTAAATTAATCTCTATATCATTTAATTTTTATTGTGAGTAGGACTAATAGATTTTCATTATCGAATTTTAGTGATCCAAACGGGACTAGTAGCAAAGTATGATTATGGAGTTCTAAACAAACTACGCTATGGACAACTGTTTCCTCCAACTTATGACATGACCAAAATCCCAAAAGAGTTCCCACTTTTTATCAGCTATGGAGGAAAAGATTATCTATCTGATGTACAAGATGTGAAGGTTTTGCTCAATGATCTTAGTAATCATGATGCTGAAAAGCTTGTGGTATTGTATAAAGATGAATACGCACATGCTGATTTCATTATGGCTATTGATGCGAAACAAGTCGTTTATGATCCCATGATAGCCTTTTATAACTCTAACTGATTTTACAACAAGTAGTATCGAGCTCGGGGAATGTTTGTGGTATTGGTATTTCTTTTGGGTGGTTGTTAATTTGTTGAGGGTGATTCAATTGGCTTCAGATCTAGCTTATTCCTTTTTGAATGGAGTTTTAAGGTTATTGGGTTTAGCATCTGGTTTAGTCCAAGTGCTAGTGTTTTGTGCTTTTCGGTGTGTTATGAGATCTTTTTGCTGATTTTGTTTTTATGCTGCTGTGGAAATATATATAGAGCATGTTCTATTCTTCTCTATATTTTTTTCACATAAGTTGTGTTATGTTCCCCATATTTTAATAACAATAGAATTGATTCAAGGAATAAATAATATTATTATTTGTATTTTTTTTGTTACAATTATTCTGTGGTTTTCTTTAAATTGAAAGATTAATCTATGTAACTGCGTGCATAACATATTTCGTATATTTTAAAAAATTAACCTTTTGAAACGGTTTCAGAAGACATGTCTTTCCATATTTTTCTTAATTTCTTCTAACTATTAATTCATGCATTTGTTAAATTGTAATTCATTTCGATTTCATTTGAGTTTAATTTGATTAGCATTTGAATTTTATTTAATTAGGGCGGGTGTATAAACCCCAAAAGGCTCTAATATAATTGGCAGAGTGTAACCATTTTTCTTTTAGAAGCTAGTTACGTTTTCTTCATCATCATCATCTTTCTTGTGCATCAACAATTGATATATAGAGTTTCGGTTCGGATCCAAAGGAAAAATCAAGGGAAATACGAGTGTACATGAGGCGCGTGTGATTGATTTCGGTCCTAAAATTCACAATAAATTGAATTTTGAAATCGTAACAGAATCACATTTCTTGATTATGAGAGATTGGGAAACACAAGTGTTTTGTGAGATTTGAGTGAATTTTTGCACAAGATCGAAGATAAACGGTGGAAAAATTAGCTTGAACACGAAGCTTCCATTATTTGATGGAAAGAATTGGAATCGGTGGATGCTTCATATGTGAGTGTTGTTTGGTGCACAATATGTTCGTGATCTCGTCAATGAAGCACAAAGGAACACAAAGGAACATGTATAGAGAGATGGAGAAGAAGGATCAGAAAGCTCTATTCTACATCCATCAGTGTGTGGATGTGAATGTGTTTGACAAGATCATTGATTCAATGACGACGAAGGATGCGTGGGACACACTGGTACGATGTTACGGCGGTGATGCATCAGTGAAGAAGGTGAAGCTTTAGTCTCTACAAAAACAGTATGAGAATCTCAACATGAGGAACAATGAGAAGGTATCTGATTACATCTCCTGAGTGTTTCTAATCACAAATAAGATTAAATCTTATGGAGAGACTCTCCCTGAACAAGTAATCATTGAAAAGGTATTGGGATCACTTATTCCTCAGTTTGATTACATTGTTATAGCATTTGAACATTCTAAGGATATGAGCGCCATGAGAATTGAAGAGTCGCAGAGTAATCTAGAGGCAGAATAGTTGTGTCTAACTGAGATAACCTCTGAAAGAGAGGTAGAGCAGACTATGAAGGTGTCTTCTGGTAAGAAGAATTAGAAGCAGTCTTGGTCAAAGACCAAGAAACTGGCTATTAGAAGTCAAAAGCCTCCAAATCTGATGAGAAGAACATCAGAAAGGAAAGGAGAAGTATGATAAGAAGAAGGTTTAATGTTATTGTTGTAAGAAGTTTATCATTTTGCTACTGACTATTGGTCAAACAAAGAAAGGAAATGAGAATAAGAAAACATAGCCAGAGGTGAGTCTGATGATGAACCTATGTTATTGATGGATTTTGAATTTGATGGTGGATATTTGGTAGACTGGTGGTATATGGACACTGGCTGCTCAAATAACCTAACATGAAACAAACAACGGGTAATTAATTGACTCTAGAAAGAGGACAAAAATTAGATATTGATGATAAATTTCTTAATGTTTGAGGAATGAGAATTGTCAAGGTCAGAGTGAAGAATGGAAAAATTGTTCTGATCAAGAGCATTTGGTACGTTCCTGGAATGAAGAGAAATCTGATGAGTGTGGGTAAGCTAATTGAGAAAGGTTTATGAGTTACTATGAAGGGAAATCTCTTGAAGTTATATAATTCTGATCAAAAGCTGATTGTGCAGTCTGAGCAAGGAAGCACAAAAACATTCAAGGTGGATGTGGAAACAACTAACACTAAATACCTTAGTGTAAAAGGTGTTGAAGATGACAATGAGTTGTGGCACAAGAGATTGGGGCATCTGAACTTCCAAAGCTTAGGTCATATGAGCTATAAGAAGCTAGTACATGGCATTCCTAAGATTGTTAAGCCTACGAAGTCATGTAAGATATGTATGAAAGGCAAGCCACCAAGATTTTCATTTGCATCAGAAGGGGCTCTAAGAGCAAGACATGCTTTAGAAGTAGTGCATATTTTGATGTATAGGGACCATTTGAAGTACCTTCACTTAGAGGAAACAAGTATTTTGTGTCATTTGTGGATGAGTTCACAAGAATTACATGGGCTGCACTCATCAAGTTTAAGCATGAGGTGTTTGCTAAGTTTCAGAAGTTCAAGGATAAGGTTGAAAAACAAAGTGTTCAAAAGCTGAAAATTCTCATAAACGATGGTGGAGGTGAATACAAATCTACAAAGTTCATAAGGTTCCGCGAGGAGAATGGAGTTTGCATGAGGTTTCCTCTCCATACATTCCTCAGCACAATGGTATTGCTGGGGAGAAGTTGTTGCCACTGCAACATATGTGCTCAACAAGTGTTCAACCAAGAAACTGAAGGAAATTACTCCTTTAGAGAAGTGGATTGGAGTTCACCAAAGTGTGAGCCATCTGAAGGTGTTTGGTTCTGTTTATTACAAACATGTTCCAGATTCTAAGAGAAGGAAGTTGAATGACAGAAGTAGAGTTACAAACAATTGCTTATAAGCTCTATTGTCCAATCACTAACAAAGTTGAATTCAGCAGAGATGTCACTATGAAAGAATCATAAACATAGGATTATAACAAGTCTCAATCCAACTCTGGTGTAGTGTTAACACCTGAGTGAACTTCTGAAAATATTCATGCCTCTGAAGATGAGTTTGATTCTAAAGGTTACTCTATTGCTGAAGAAGAGTCTGAAGGAGAATTTAACTCTAAAGGTGAATCTGATCCTAATCCAGATTCTGATGATGATCAAGACTCTGGTGGTCATGCCTCTGAAGGTGGTCATGCATTTTAAGGTGGACCAGACTCTAAAGGTAGTTCAACATCTGATATTGTTCCAGCATCTAAAGAAGATTCTAAACAAGATTAGAGACCACAAATAATCAGACAAATACCAAGAAGATTTGCAGAGTTTGATAGTTGTGAGATACTAAGATAGACTATTAAGGGGAAGTCATTCATTGTGCTATGTTTGTGGACTCTGAACCAATCAGTACTGAAGAAGCTCTCAAGAAGAAAGTGTTGTTGATGTAACACCCCCTTTCTATACCCCCAAATAATCAAATAATCATTTAGGCACATATTAAAATTTCGTCAGAGTATAATTATAAACATGGTATAAAAGAGGTATGTCACATCAATTATGAAATTAAAACATACAACACCTGCTAATCACATTGATATGCAATAGTGGGGTAACTTTGCAACAGAGGAACTTTGTCCTTACACCCACATTTCAATATTTAGAATAAAAGCGGAAAATCTAAACATTGAACCACATTCAAACATATATATATATACAGAGATATATACTTCACCAACATAATTCATGTTTACATCAACAGTTATCCACAAGATACATGTACAAATGTATCACAAAAGAATAACAGCCATCCTAGCTACCCGGTGCTACATATCAGAGCCGACCGACCAAAAGAATGAAGACACGCTCCACTAAAAGACCACCAGCATACCTACTCTGCAATGCCTCATAGAGCATTATAAAACAGCAGAAGGGTGAGAAATATTATCATAATAACAATGTATATAATTATATATATAAACATAAAAATACACATATTCCACATTCTTACCACAATCCATCACAATTTCCTCCATATACATCACAATGTATTTCTACATATCAACCAAGCATATTCATCATGCATACTTTCACAATCCCCAATCATTCCACATAAACATACACAATTATGGTTACTCAATAACACATCATTATAAAGATGGTAAATGCAACTCATAGAGACCGACTCACGACTCTATGCAAATGCAATGCGGTACCGACTCAATCATCTCAAGTTCACTCAGGAACTTCTGTTGGAACCATCGCTCGTTACCAAAGTAACTCCCCGTCGGGCCTACGATGTTCACCCATTGCTCACACCCCACATGGGCACACAATGTTTATGGATCGCTCATACCCCACCTGGGCACACGACCCGATCGCTCACACCCCACGTGCGGGCACACGATCTGATTGCTCACACCTCACCTAGGCACACAATCCGATTGCTCACACCTCATATAGGCACACAATCGTTCGTAACCATCGCTCACACCTCACATAGGCACACGATGTTACCACGGATTCTCATTAGAATCGCTCAACACAAGAATGTATTTCATGATGCCTCACATGCAAATGACACAAAACATTCTTGAAATGCATACATATTCACAATATATTCATGCATTCATCTCATACAATCACATACAATCTATATACATTCACATCAATGCACTATTGTATGATTCACGTTCAAATACACCATCAAAACGGTAAAAGTCGCTAAATAGCACTATTCCCGACTTTCCGACATAATAAAATCGGCCAACAGTTTCCACACCATCATAATCATAAAGTACAGCTCAATAGCTTTCCAACGATACAAAGAACGCCTAAATCGGAGTTACGGTTCGAAAATTATGAATTTTGTAAAAAAAGAAATTATTTTTTTAAAACCAGAACAACCGCCCGGCGAAACGTGCTTCGCCTCTGCTTCGCCCGGCGAAGCACAGGCGACACCAAATCCCCAAAATAATTCAAAGAGGCAGAAGCTTGGCACCTCTGCGCCTCTCGAACCGCCCGGCGAAAAGGACGCATCGCCCGGCGCTCAGGACCTTTCGCCCGGCGCTCAGCACCAGAAGCAGAAAAATTCTGCTGCGTGAACACTGTTTCACACCTCCAATTTTTCCCATTTCCTTCCCCAAATCATTTCCAACAGCAAAACAATTACTAGCAGTGGTTCATACACACATATAGATCATACAACACAATTTATATCGATTTCTATCCGCGAAAACATCGATTTCTACCATTTTCTACACAAATGGGTTTAGTTCCAAAACTCATGAAAATCAACAAAATCAACAATACAATCATACATAATCATACACATTGCTAAGATAACAACATTTCACACCCTTACCCGGATTCTAACTTGCTCTATGATTGATCTTGATGAATTTTCCTAGTTTTCCTCTTTTCCTCTTCTTTTCTCTTCCTCCTCTTTCTTTTTTTCTTCTTCTTTTCTCTAATTCCCTTTTCTTACTATTTTTTCCTTCTATTTTTCCTTTCTATCTCTTTTCTTTCTATTTCTTTCTTTTCTATTTCTTTCTCTCATTTTCCAAACAATCAATTAATTCATTTTTCTCACAAATTCTAATTCCACTTAATTTCTAATTTATCATTAATTGAGAAAAGTCTAAAATACTCTCCATTCTAATTTCCCCGAAAACTCTCAAAACGGCAAAATAACATTTAACACACCAAATTCACAATTAAAATAATTTATCATCCAATTAAAATAAAAGACTCCACCTAATTGGGAAATAATCAAAATCGGGGCGTTACAACTCTCCCCCACTTTAGAAATTTTCGTCCTCGAAAATAGTACCTGAATCAAACAACTCCGGATACGACTCTCGCATCCCACTCTCTAGTTCCCAAGTCATATTTCCTTCCGCAGCGCCTCCCCACGCTACCTTTACAAGCGCAATATCCTTGCCTCTGAGCTTCTTAACTTCACGATCCATAATCCTAATCGGTAAAGCCTCCACCGTAAGGTTATCTCTCACTTCAACCTCGTCCATAGGAATAACATGTGACGGATCTGGAACATACTTCCGAAGTTGCGAAACATGGAATACATCATGCAAATTGGAAAGGTTCGGAGGCAACGCCACACGGTAAGCCACAACACCAACTCGTGCGGAAATCTGATACGGACCAATAAAACGAGAAGTCAACTTCTTTGACTTCAAAGCACGGCCCACACCCGTAATTGGCGTAACTCTCAAAAATACATGGTCGCCTTCCTGAAACTCAAGATCTTTTCTTCTCTTGTCATGATAACTCTTTTGTCTACTCTGAGAAGCTTTCATCTTCTCACGGATAAACTTCACTTTCTCCGTCGTTTGTTGTACCATCTCCGGTCCAACTATCGCCCTCTCACCCGTTTCATGCCAACACAAAGGTGTTCGACATCTACGACCATACAAAGCCTCGAACGGTGCCATACCTATACTTGAATGAAAACTGTTATTGTAGGTGAATTCAATCAACGCCAAATAATTATCCTAAGCACCACCTTGCTCGAGCACACAAGCACGCAATAAATCCTCCAACGATTGAATGGTCCTCTCGGTTTGACCATCCGTTCGCGGATGATAAGCCGAACTCAATCTTAGCTTAGAACCTAAAGCCTTTTATAGACTCTCCCAAAACCTCGATGTGAATCTAGGATCTATATCCGATACAATACTTTTAGGAACCCCATGCAACTTCACAACCACAAGAACATAAATCTCGGCTAACCTCTCCAAAGGATAACTAATGTCAATTGGAATGAAGTGAGCAGATTTAGTAAGCCTATCAACAATTACCCAAATAGCATTATGACCTCTTTGCGTATTCGGCAATCCCGTAACAAAATCCATCGATATACTATCCCATTTCCACTCCAGAATATCCAACGGTTGCAAAAATCCACTAGGTTTTTGATGTTCTACCTTCGACTTTTGACAAGTTAAGCACGCATATACAAATTGAGCCACATCTCTCTTTAACCCGGACCACCAAAAGATTTTCTTCAAATCTTGATACATTTTATTCGCTCCCGGATGAATACTTAAGTTACTTCGGTGCCCTTCTTCCAATATCATCTTTTTCAACTCCGCATCATCGGGAATACAGATACGACCACGGAATCTCAAAACTCCAAAGTTATCAACCTTGAAATCCTCATTTTCATTCATTATCAAATCAACAAACTTCAAGTCCAACTTTTGCTTTTTACACACGGTTGCAAGAAAATCATTTGTAACATGTAGCATACCAAGTCTCACACTTCTCGGCGTCATTTCACAAACCAAACTCAAGTCTCTAAAATTCTCCAAAAGTTCTCATTCTCTCACCATCAATGAGGACATATGTAACGACTTCCGACTCAAAGCATCGGCCACCACGTTTGCCTTACCCGGATGGTAATTCAATCCAAAATCATAATCCTTCAAAAGCTCTAACCACCTTCTTTGTCTCATGTTCAATTCTTTTTGATCAAATAAATATTTCAAGCTCTTGTGATCGCTAAAAACTTCAAATCTCGCTCCATAAAGATAATGCCTCCAAATTTTCAAAACGAACACCACGACCGCCAACTCCAAGTCATGCGTAGGATAATTCTTTTCATGTACTCTCAATTGTCTTGAAGCATACGCCACAACTTTTCCATCTTGCATCAAAACACCACCTAAACCAACCAATGAAGCATCACAATACACAACAAATGGTTCCGTAGGATTTGGCAAAATCAAGATCGGAGCCGTTGTCAATCTTCTTTTTAACTCATTGAAACTCTCTTCACAATGAATATCCCAAATGAAAGTCTTTTCCTTACAAGTTAATTGCGTTAACGGAAGTGCCAACTTTGAAAATCCCTCAATAAACCTCCGATAATAACCTGCCAGGCCTAAAAAGCTTCGAATCTCCGTAACCGATCTAGGAGCCTCCCATTGCATCACCGCATCAATCTTGTATGGATCAACACTAATACCACTACTGTAAATAACATGTCCAAGAAAACTTACTTCCGATAACCAAAACTCACATTTCGACAACTTAGCATACAATCGTTTCTCTTTCAAAATTTGCAACACAATTCTCAAATGCTCTTCATGCTCCTCCTGAGACTTAGAGTAAATCAAAATATCATCGATGAACACAACCACAAAACGATCCAACTGTTCATGAAAAATACGATTCATGTATTCCATAAACACACCCGGCGCGTTAGAAACCCCGAATGGCATCACAGAATATTCGTAATGGCCATACCGTGTCCTAAAGGCCGTCTTTTGAATATCCTCTTCTTTCACACGAATCTGGTGATATCCCGATCTCAAATCAATCTTGCTAAAAACACGCGCACCAACCAATTGGTCCATCAAATCATCGATCCTTGGAAGCGGATACTTGTTCTTAATTGTCACCTTGTTCAATTGTCGATAATCAATGCACAACCGCATACTTCCATCCTTTTTCTTTACCAACAATACCGGAGCACCCCACGGAGAAACACTTGGCCTTACAAATCTCTTGTCCAACAAGTCATTCAATTGCCTCTTTAATTCTACCAACTCCGATGCCGACATACGATACGGTGCCATTGAAATCGGTCTCGTACCCGGAACTAGATCAATAGAAAACTCAACTTCTCTCTCCGGCGGTACATCCGTAATATCCTCCGGAAACACTTCTGGAAATTCACACACCACTGGGAACACATCCAGTTCAACTTTACTCTCCACCGACAATGATGCAAACAAACCAAACAATTGAGCTTCGTCCGCTAAAAGTTTCTTCAACTCTTTAGTGGAGAGGAAACTCTCAAATTCATCATCTTCCAAAGAAGGAAACCTTACTAACTTGTGATAGCAATCTATATGAACCCGATTAAATCGCAACCAGTTCATACCCAAGATTACGTCTAAACCTTCCAACGGCAAACACACTAAATCCATCTCGAAGTCTTTACCATAAATGGTCAAAGGACAACTTAAACAAACCAACGAAGTAGTTACTGCCCCCATTGCTGGAGTATCAATAACCATCTTACCATCCATCAGAGACAACACAAGATTCAAACGCTTCGCGCACTCAGACGAAACAAACGAATGAGTCGCTCCCGTATCAATAATAGCAACTAAAGGCGTACTATTAATAAAGCATGTACCTTTAATCAAACGGTCTGCACTAGTAGTTTGAGTCCCTGCCAATGCAAACACCTTTCCGCCCGCTTAAGCTTGTTTCGGTTTAGTACACTTAGTACTAATGTGACCAACTTCTCCACAATTATAGCACTTCACCATATTCCTTCTACAATCTGTAGCAGCATGCCCAGTACCTCCACAATTAGAACATTTCACCACTGGCTTCCTACACTCAAATGATTTATGTCCCAGTTCACCACATTTGTAACACCTAATGGGACCCGAACCTCCTCCTCCAGATCTCTTCTCAAAGTTTCCCCTATGCTTGCCCTTATCAACAGGTGTCACATAAGGTCCACTTCTAACTTGTTGCTTTCCCTTCCTCTCATTCAAACTTTTGTAATGTGTAGAACGAGCCCTGCTATCTTCTTCGAAGATTCTACAACATTCCGTCAAATCCGAAAACCTTCTTATCCTTTGATATCCCACAGCCTGTTTAATCTCAGGACGCAAACCATTCTCATATTTAATACACTTTGAGAACTCAGCAGTGATTGCAGCATAGTGAGGATGGAATTGAACCAACTCCACGAACTTAGCAGTATAGTCCACCACGGACATACTACCTTGTTTCAATTCAAGGAACTCCATCTCCTTCTTCCCTTTTACACTTTCAGGGTAATACTTCCTTAAGAACTCAGTACGAAATAAATCCCAAGTTACCTCTTCATCATCCACCTCAAGAATTTGACGCATACCGACCCACCAATTGTCGGCTTCTTCCTTCAGCATGTGAGACCCAAGCCTCACTTTATTCTCTTCCACACAGTCCATCACTCTGAAGATCCTTTCAATCTCTTTCAACCAAAGTTGAGCACCATCGGGATCAAATCTTCCTTTGAAAACCGGTGGTTGATTCTTCCTGAACTCGTCGTTAGCATTCACATTCGGCGCACCTTGCACCGCCCTAGCCATTGCTTCCAAAGCAGCAGCCATCGCATTGTCGTTTCTACCAGCCATATTCTAATCATTCCCAAAAATAACAACAAAGTTAAACAACAATTCAAACAATACGACGATAAGAGAGACACAACTGACTCAACTCTGGCTCTGATACCACTTAATGTAACACCCCCTTTCTATACCCCCAAATAATCAAATAATCATTTAGGCACATATTAAAATTTCGTCAGAGTATAATTATAAACATGGTATAAAAGAGGTATGTCACATCAATTATGAAATTAAAACATACAACACCTGCTCATCACATTGATATGCAACAGTGGGGTAACTTTGCAACAGAGGAACTTTGTCCTTACACCCACGTTTCAATATTTAGAATAAAAGCGGAAAATCTAAACATTGAACCACATTCAAACATATATATATATACAGAGATATATACTTCACCAACATAATTCATGTTTACATCAACAGTTATCCACAAGATACATGTACAAATGTATCACAAAAGAATAACAGCCATCCTAGCTACCCGGTGCTACATATCAGAGCCGACCGACCAAAAGAATGAAGACACGCTCCACTAAAAGACCACCAGCATACCTACTCTGCAATGCCTCATAGAGCATTATAAAACAGCAGAAGGGTGAGAAATATTATCATAATAACAATGTATATAATTATATATATAAACATAAAAATACACATATTCCACATTCTTACCACAATCCATCACAATTTCCTCCATATACATCACAATGTATTTCTACATATCAACCAAGCATATTCATCATGCATACTTTCACAATCCCCAATCATTCCACATAAACATACACAATTATGGTTACTCAATAACACATCATTATAAAGATGGTAAATGCAACTCATAGAGACCGACTCACGACTCTATGCAAATGCAATGCGGTACCGACTCAATCATCTCAAGTTCACTCAGGAACTTCTGCTGGAACCATCGCTCGTTACCAAAGTAACTCCCCGTCGGGCCTACGATGTTCACCCATTGCTCACACCCCACATGGGCACACAATGTTTATGGATCGCTCACACCCCACCTGGGCACACGACCCGATCGCTCACACCCCACGTGCGGGCACATGATCTGATTGCTCACACCTCACCTAGGCACACAATCCGATTGCTCACACCTCATATAGGCACACAATCGTTCGTAACCATCGCTCACACCTCACATAGGCACACGATGTTACCACGGATTCTCATTAGAATCGCTCAACACAAGAATGTATTTCATGATGCCTCACATGCAAAATGACACAAAACATTCTTGAAATGCATACATATTCACAATATATTCATGCATTCATCTCATACAATCACATACAATCTATATACATTCACATCAATGCACTATTGTATGATTCACGTTCAAATACACCATCAAAACGGTAAAAGTCGCTAAATAGCACTATTCCGGACTTTTCGACATAATAAAATCGGCCAACAGTTTCCACACCATCATAATCATAAAGTACAGCTCAATAGCTTTCCAACGATACAAAGAACGCCTAAATCGGAGTTACGGTTCGAAAATTATGAATTTTGTAAAAAAAGAAATTATTTTTTTAAAACCAGAACAACCGCCCGGCGAAGCATGCTCACCGCCCGGTGAAACGTGCTTCGCCTCTGCTTCGCCCGGCGAAGCACAGGCGACACCAAATCCCCAAAATAATTCAAAGAGGCAGAAGCTTGGCACCTCTGCGCCTCTCGAACCGCCCGGCGAAAAGGACGCATCGCCCGGCGCTCAGGACCTTTCGCCCGGCGCTCAGCACCAGAAGCAGAAAAATTCTGCTGCGTGAACACTGTTTCACACCTCCAATTTTTCCCATTTCCTTCCCCAAATCATTTCCAACAGCAAAACAATTACTAGCAGTGGTTCATACACACATATAGATCATACAACACAATTTATATCGATTTCTATCCGCGAAAACATCGATTTCTACCATTTTCTACACAAATGGGTTTAGTTCCAAAACTCATGAAAATCAACAAAATCAACAATACAATCATACATAATCATACACATTGCTAAGATAACAACATTTCACACCCTTACCCGGATTCCAACTTGCTCTGTGATTGATCTTGATGAATTTTCCTAGTTTTCCTCTTTTCCTCTTCTTTTCTCTTCCTCCTCTTTCTTTTTTTCTTCTTCTTTTCTCTAATTCCCTTTTCTTACTATTTTTTCCTTCTATTTTTCCTTTCTATCTCTTTTCTTTCTATTTCTTTCTTTTCTATTTCTTTCTCTCATTTTCCAAACAATCAATTAATTCATTTTTCTCACAAATTCTAATTCCACTTAATTTTTAATTTATCATTAATTGAGAAAAGTCTAAAATACTCTCCATTCTAATTTCCCCGAAAACTCTCAAAACGGCAAAATAACATTTAACACACCAAATTCACAATTAAAATAATTTATCATCCAATTAAAATAAAAGACTCCACCTAATTGGGAAATAATCAAAATCGGGGCGTTACAGTTGAAGTCTGTGAGAGAAGAACTTGAGGCCATGGAAAGAATCAAGACTTGGGAGTTTATTGAGCTTCCAAGGAACAAGAAAGTCATCAGCCCGAGATGGGTTTACAAGGTGAAACTAAATAAGATTGATGCATTGGCAAACACAAAGCAAGGTTGGTAGCTAGAGGATTTCTAAAGAAATCTTATTTAGATTACTTTGAAGTGTTTGCACCTGTAGATAAACATGAAACAATCAGATTGGTGATTGATATAGCTGCTAGTAGAAATTAGCCTCTGATGCATTTAGATCTGAAATCTACATTTCTGAATAGTTCTTTACAAGAGGAAGTTTATGTGTCACAACCTCTTGGATTTGTGAAAAATAATCAAGAAGGGATGGTATACAAATTGCATAAAGGCTTGTATAGACTGAAACAAGCTCCTAAAGCTTAGAATCTAAAAATTGATTTATTTTTAAAGCTTCGAGGATTCAGAAAATGTGAGATGGAGTATGGTGTTTATGTTCAGCGTATATCTTATGGCAATATGATTTTGGTGTGTCTCTATGTTGATGACATATTTCTAATAAGGAATTATTCAAATGAGAAAGCTAAGTTCAAGAAGGTGCTGATGAATGAGTTTGAGAAGACTAATCTAGGAAATATGACAAATTTTCTATGGATGGAGATTAAGTACTCAGATGCAGGTATAATCTTGCATCAGCTGAAGTATGAACGTGGGCTTTTGAAAAGATTTGAGATAACAAATTACAAGTCTACATTAACACCTGTTGAAACAAATCACAAGCTAGATTCTAATGCAGATGGTGATGATGTAGATGCTACAATTTTCAAACAGTTGGTAGGCTCATTGAGATATCTTTGTAATACCATACCTGATATTTGTTATGAAGTTGGAATGATGAGTAGGTTTATGAACAAACCAAAGTAGTCAAATTACCAAGCTGCTTCTAGGATACAAAGGTATATTAAGGGAAATCCGTGGTATGGAGTTTTTTACCCCTCTGATGTTGAATCTGATTTAGAGTTCATATGATATTCAGACTCTGATTGGTGTGGAGGTAGAGTTGAAAGAAGAAGTACTTATGTATATTTTTTAAGCATCTGAGAGGTTCAATTTCTTGGTGCTCCAAGAAGCAACCAATTGTTGCATTTCAAACTATGAAGCTGAGTACATTGCAGGTGTTTTGTCTGCTTATCAAGCTGTGTGGATTCTAAACTTGCTCTAGGATCTGAAGATCAAGCTGAGCAAGCCTGTGCAGTTTATGATTGACAACAAATTAGCTATAAGTCTTTCCAAGAACACATTGTTGCATGGAAGAAGCAAACATATTGATACGAAGTTCCATTTTCTGAGAAACCAAGTACAGAGTGTAGTGTTTGAAGTTGTTAACTGTAGCACTCAAAAGCAACTAGAAGATGTATTGACCAAAGAAATCAAGACTGGACACTTTATCCACTTGAGGGATGGAATTAGTGATGTTGGTTTTGATTAGATGAACATGAATTAAGGGATGGTGTTAGATTGTAACTAATTTAGTTTCTTTTGCGTTTTATTTGATTAGAATTTGAATTTCATTTAATTAGGGCTGATGTATAAAACCAAAAAGGTTGTAAACGAATTGGCAGAGTGTAATCATTTTTCTATTAGAATTTAGTCATGTTCTCTCTCTCTCTCTCTCTCTCTCTCTCTCACTCTCTCTCTCTCTCTCTCTCTCTCATCCTTCTTGTGCACCAACAACATTGTCATTAGTTAATTGGACGGAAAATGGTAATGATATCAATATGTTATGACTCAAAAAGTTTTTTTTAGTAATAGCATATTAGGAACCATATATTGAAATGAAAAGAAACAAAGGTTTACCGAAGAGATCTAAGAGCAAGAAAAGAGCCCAAGAACTACAACCCTACCCTCGCTAAAGATTTGGATAAAAAACAAACATAAAAATAAAAAAGCAACCAAACCACCACCCAAGGGGAACAACAGTCAACCTAAGCAATTCTTAAGACTATCTTGAATCCTAAGACACAGAGACCTCTGGAGAGAGTAAGATCGGAGAAGATAGACATGACCACATGCATAAAATAAAGGAGGAGAGCTGCCCAACCAACACACCCCTAACTCGCCAACCACTTGAGCGGGTCCCATTTCTAGTCATCTAGAGAAATGGCGGAACACAAAACATGGTATAATCCGACTTTCACACTAAATTAATAATCATAAACATCCTGTAATTAACCATCATGTTTTGCCAACAAAAAATAACTTTGTTCAGTCAAACTAAAATAATGTTGTAATATATTTACTCTCGAAACTAATATTATCAAATGATAAATGAATAGAATATGAATATGAAACTTTTAATTCAAACGTTTAAGATTACATTTGCTTACATCACTATACTTATAGAGTTAATCAAATAGTGATGAACAATGATAAAGATTGTTAGCGAGTCTAACAAACTAAATAAAATCTTAACAAACTTGGTATGAAATAAACTAACTTGATACTCTAGTCTAACCAACTTACATAAAGGACTTGACTATCTTATTTACACTAGTACTCCCTCACAAATTCAATGTGATTTGAGAGAGACTACTTTGGCTCTTAAATCTTGGAAACACTTGATGATAAAAGCTTAGTTAAGGTATCAACAATTTATGCTGAGATAAGTACATGCTGAATTTTGAATTAGTTTGCAACCACCCATTCAGGAACAAAATGAATAGCTTACTCAATATGCTTTGTTCTATCATATAGAGCCGGATGATAAGATAACAATAGTTTTAAAGGAAAATAGTCAATTTTCAATTTAGATAGTAGGGATTCAAGCTATGAAGCATGGTTACTCCATTTTAGATAAAGTACTAGTACTAGATATTTACCGGGTACCGGTACGTGTACGGTACTCATATGGTACGTACCGACACCGTACCTATTTTTTATTTATTGTTTTTTAAGTTGGTACTCCAACGGGTACATATTTGGTACATATTGGATATGCGAACTCAATTTTTTTTTTTAATGGTATAGTTTTATACTTTTTTTTAATAGGCTTTTAAAATGCTGATGTAGAGTTTGACTAATGTGATTCGTTGTAAGATCGGTGGATCTTGAAACCAAATGAATGGTTGATAACTTATGGATCTTCAATCGCTAAACTTCAATCCATTGCATTGAAACTTCTCACTCAAGCAAGTTCTTCATCTTTCTATTGAGAAAAATCGAAATACATATGAATTTATACTAGCGTACCCGTACCTTGGTTTTTTTAAAAATAACGTATTCTGTACCAGTACCCTTTGCAGGATTCAAGCCACGTCAGAGATAGTATATGATAGGGCCATATACTTGACTTTCGTACTGAGCTTGCCACAAATGGCTACTTTTTGGAGCTTCATGATACTAAGTTTGGACCAAAGTAGATGCATGATCATGTTGATTTTAGATTATCGGGATCACTTGCACAATTTTAGTCACTAGAGGATCTTAGGGAATATTTATGAATCAGATTGTTAAGAGCTAGAAGTAAGCCATGAGTGGATGTCTCACTTAAATATCGTAGAACCTATTTAACCACACTACAGTAATTGTCAAGAACTGGCCGACCTTATTTACATTGTAGGAAGTATCAGCACGAGTTAATTTTACATATTGTAATGCTCCAACACTTGATCTGTACAAAAATGGGTCTTGCATTGTATTATTGCCACACTTTTTAGCTTAAAATGAATAAAAATAGGAGTATTAACCTCATTTACGACACCATATTAACCTTAAAAATAAATTATTTTATGTGGTTTGTTAGAATTAAAAGTAGAGAACCATTTGACAGATATTTTACCTCAATACCTAGAAAACACTAATGTTTTTCCAATTTCTTTCAAAGAAGATATTTCATGGAGTTAGGGGGTTAAATCATTAATGAGCATAAGAGAAGTTACACTTATTAAAATGCTATCAACATATAGAAGGGTATAAAGTGTGTAATGTTTGTAAATGAAGAGGGAATGGTCACACTTTATAGAAGAGAAACAAAACTGAAAGAGGGCTTGATGAAGCATTTCATTCCATACCTTCGAACCTTCTTGAGGTTATTCAAGGATTTATTTAATTTACACACTAAACCTAGATTTGTACTTTCAAAATATGGTGGTTGTTGTTGTTGGACTTGTGACTCCACACATAAGAGAGGGTGTAATGTGTGTTTAAGGGAGTGTTTGTTTCGTGGATACAAATATTATTCCTGGAAATGAGACATTGGAATTCACATATTCCTTTTTTTGTTTCAAGTTTTAATAATTTATACCCGGGTACTTTTTATTCCCATGAATAAGTTTTGTTTATGAATTTTTTAATTTTTATTCCCATGTTAAAGGATGGGAATCTTACATTCCCATGAGAATATAAAATAACCAATCATAACTTCTCACTCCCATATTATTTTAGCACATTTATTTTTTAATTTTAAATTTTTTAAATTTAATTAAAATAAAACTTAAAAATATTTCTTGGAATTTTATTCATTTTCCAAACACATTGATGGGAATAAATTTCCTGGCAATAATATTCCTAGGAATGATATTCCCGGGATTATAATTTTAATCCATCAAACAAACACACCCTAAGAAAAATTTAAATTTGAAAACTTTTTTGGATTATTATTAGACGTTGAAGACATTTTTAAAATTATTTATAAATAAGCAGAGAAAAATAAAATTTAAAAAATAAAGTGTGGAAAGTAAAAAATAAGGGAAGAGAAAAAAATACCATAAATTATAGAGGTTTGGTCAAAAGGGAAAATCACTTAGTCCTTTTCCCATAACATGATGTTGAGAGTATTCAATAAACTTAAGAGTTTTTAGTAAGTTGAAATCTTGAACTCCCTTATAGAAGGAAAATTAAGTATTGTGGCTAACTTCCAACCAAACGGTCAACACAGAAAGAAGCGGTGAGTCTTCCTTCCAAATGATGGATCAAAACGGTTAGTCTCTTTTACGCAAGAAATATGAAGCAGTTAGTATTCAAACTTCAAACAAATATTTTATCACAGGCTGAAAATGAACTTTTTAGAGCTTTTAGCACCGGGATGTGCTCACGAACCGAAACTTGGTTTTATCTTAGGTTGACCAAGAACCTATGAAATTTTACCAACGGGTTGATCCCGAATTAAAACAAGATTTTAAAACAAGGTTGCGATTAAACCGATACTTGGTTTTATACTGGGGTAACCAAGAACCTGTAAGATTTTAACATCATATTGATCTCAAACCTTTGAAAGCTTTTGAGTTGGCTGAACTTTCGAACATAAACAGAGAGTTGATCACACAATCCCTAAACAAAAGCTTTGCACAGGTTTAGCTTCGACCCAAACAAATAATTCCTAAATTGATGAATTGTCACTAGTGCAAAAAAAGTAATTTACACCCGTTTTTTTTTACATTTTACACCTGTTTTTAGAGGGTGTGAATTCACGGGTGAGAAATGTCTGACGAATTTACACCCGTTTTAAAATGGGTGTAAATAAATGTTATATTACATCCTTTTTTGTTGAAATTGGGTGTAAATGTTTATATATATACATTTATAGATGGTATATTACACCCTGTTTTATAGAACTCGGGTGTAAATGTTTACATGTATACATTTATAGATGGTATATTACACTCTTTTTTGTTTAAAATAGGTGTATGAATATGTAATATTACACCCTTTTTTGTTTAAAATAGGTGTATAAATATGTAATATTACACCCTGTTTTAGAAAACGGGTATAAATTTTTAAATAATTGCATTTAAATTAAACATATTTACTCCCCATTTTATAAAAATCGGGTGTAAAATGAACAATGTTTACTCTGGATATTGACAAATTTACACCCTATTTTCTTTAAATAGAGTGTAAAAATATGATATATTACACCCGATTTTACCATGGATGTTGACAAATTTACACCCTATTTTACCATGGATGTTGACAAAATTACACCCTATTTTCATGATATACTACACCAGATTTTACCATAGATGTTGACAAATTTATACCCTATTTTCTTTAAATAGAATATGTTTGTTTTATTTTCATAATGTTAGTTCTTGTATTGGCTGGAATTTTGGTAAAACAAAGTTGAACATTGTTGATGTCATATGTCTGATGTCATAACATTGGTTCCTAACATTAGCTGTTGCAGGGTTGAAGTTTTATATGCTGATGTTATAAGTGATGTCTTGACATCACTATATTAGAACATCAAAACATCAGATTGTGATGTTTTAGGGCTGCACGTATCAGTCTGTTTTAAGGAGATCTGTTAGAGGGATTGGATGCAAATTTCTTGAAGAAGATATTTATACTTTCAATCAGATATGGAGTAGATCACGTAACTAACATTAGGGCTGATTTGAAAAGATTTAAAAAGATTAGAAGATCAAATCTATTTTAAATTATGATTAATAACAAATCAAATTAGATGATTTTGGAGCAGGTCCAAGCCCAAGTCAGAATTCTATAAAAAGCAGCCTCAACCCTTGTGGAGAAAGACGAAGACAGAGAGCATAGACTGAGTGTCAATTTGAGTCTTCGTGTGGGTTTTGTAAACAATTCATGTTTGAATTGGTGTTACTATTTTGAGTTGTAAGTGTATTCACTCTAGAGCTTTTAAGCAAGAGTGTGTTGTTCTTGATCTAAGCTGTTAATCAGAATCAAGGTGGGTTGTAAAGTGTAATCAGTGGATTGTATCACTGAGGTGATTTAGGGAGTGAGTGGTTTCTCATACCTAAGTGGTTTCTTAGGTAGAAGTATCATTGGGTAGTGATTAAGTTAGGTAGATGTCAACTGGGATTGTTGAGTCTGTAATTTGATACTACTGATAGTGATTTTCCTCCCTGGCTTGGTAGCCCCCAGACGTATGTAGTTTGACCGAACTGGGTGAACAATTCATTGCGTTTATTTACTGTTGTTTATTGCCTTGTTCATAGCAGATTGTGGTGTTGTGACATCACACATAACATCACACATCTGATACCAGAATTTCAATTGGTATCATAGCAGGCATCCTGCTCTGCATCTGGGTGAGATCTAGGGCTGATACTTTCTGGTGCAATGGATAAGGAGAGTGGTGGATTTGTGAATAGACCCCCTATTCTAGATGGTTCTAATTATGACTATTGGAAACCTCGTATGGTTACATTCTTGAAGTCATTAGACAGCAGAGCTTGGAAGGCTATTTTGAAAGAATGGAAACATCCTGTTATTGTGGAAAAGGATGAGAATGGAAAGGAAGTAGAGGGGAGCTCAAAACTGAAACCTGAAGAAGAATGGACCAAGGAAGAAGATGAGCTTGCCCTTGGTAATTCTAAAGCCTTGAATGCCATATTCAATGGTGTTGATAAGAACATCTTGAGGTTGGTCAACACTTGTGAAGTAGCTAAGGAAGCATGGGATATCTTGAAGACTACTCATGAAGGAAACTCCAAAGTCAAGATGTCAAGACTTCAACTGTTGACAACAAAGTTTAAAAATATGAAGATGAATGATGATGAGACTATCCATGATTTCCACATGAACATCCTTGAGCTGTCAAATGCTTCTAGTGCCCTAGGAGAGAGAATGACTGAAGAGAAGCTGGTGAGGAAAATTCTTAGATCTCTTCCCAAGAAATATAAAATGAAGGTGAAAGTTATAGAAGAAGCCCAAGACATCAGCAAGATGAGGGTTGATGAGCTGATAGGTTCTCTTCAAACCTTTGAATTAGGAATGGAAGATGAACCTGAAAAGAAAACCAAAAGTATAGCTTTGGTATCTAGTTCTGAAGATTCTAAGAAAGAGACTGGTGCTGAGTCTCAGGAGGAGCTGTCCCATGCCATTGTTTTGCTGGGAAGACAGTTTAATAAGGTTATGAAGAGGATAAATAGGAGTTATAATCCCAATGTCAAGAACATCACATCTGACGCCAACAGATCAGGAGATCAGGGGAAGAAAACTAGAGATGAAGAAAAGTCCAATAATGACAAAGGAGTCCAATGCTATGAGTGTGAAGGGTATGGTCATGTCAAGAAGGAATGTCCTACTTATCTCAAAAAGCAGAAAAAGGGGTTATCTGCTTCCTAGTCTGATAGTGAGAGTGAATCTGAAGAAGAATCAGCTAAGCTTGTTAGAGCTATGATTGGGGTTTGTGAGTCAGATAATGATTCTTGTGATGATGAGGTTACCTATGAAGAGCTCGCTGCCTCTTATAAAGAATTGTGCATGAGAAGTGAACAAGTGTGTCTTGAAGGAGAAAAGCTGAAGAAAACCATAGTGCAGTTAGAAGCTGAAAAGACTGAACTTGAAAATGAAGTCAATATGCTTAACTTTAAACTGGATTCTATGACCAAAACTGTCAGAATGTTGAACAATGGCACTGATGCTCTAGACAACATTCTTAGTATTGGGAAAATTGCTGGAGACAAAAGTGGTTTGGGATTCAACAATGTTGCAGCTTCTAATGATGTTATGTTAAAGTAGATGTTTAAACATCCTAACAGGATTCCTTCTAGGAAGAAATTCAGGCGCTGGAGATGTCATCACTGTGGCCGTTTTGGACACATAAAGGCCTACTGTTATAAGCTACATGGGTATCCTCAGAAGGCACATCAGTTTGTTCCCAGACAGAACTTTTACAGAGGTAGTCAAGTCACCAAGTCTGAGAAGCAATGGGTTCCAAAAGGTAAAATTACCAGCTTAATAGCTCACACTTCTCTTAGGGTTTCTACCAAAGAAGACTGGTACTTTGATAGTGGGTGTTCAAGACACATGACAGGAGTTAAGAATTGTTGGTAGATGTTAAGCTTCAATCTTCAGGTCATGTAACATTTGGTGATGGTGTCAAAGGAGAAATCAAGGGGATGGGAAAGCTGAATTATGCTGGTGCTCCTAGACTGGATGATGTTCTACTTGTCAAAGGGTTGACAGCAAATCTGATCAGTATTAGTCAACTTTGTGATCAAGGGTTCAAAGTAGACTTTACAAAATCTGAGTGCAATGTCACAAATGAGAAAGGAGAAGTCATCATGAAGGGTGTTAGGTCTAAGGACAACTGTTATCTATGGGTGCAACAAGACTCAAGTTCCTCAACATATGTGTTTGCTAGAGATGATGAAGTTAAAATTTGGCATCAAAAGTTGGGACATCTTCATCTGAAGGGAATGAAGAGAATAATATCTTCAGAAGCTGTCAGAGGAATTCCTAAACTCAATATTGAAGAAGGAAGAGTTTGTGGAGATTGTCAAATAGGGAAGCAGACCAAGATGTCACATCAGAAGCTTCAACATAACACCACCTCCAAAGTTTTGGAACTTCTTCATATGGACTTGATGGGACCTATGCAGGTAGAAAGTCTAGGTGGGAAGAAGTATGTCTATGTGGTTGTAGATGACTATTCTAGGTACACTTGGGTGAGCTTCATTAAAGACAAATCAGAGGTGTTTGATGTTTTTAAAGATCTTTGTCAAAGAATTCAAAGGGAAAAGGAGAGCAATGTTATTAGAATAAGGAGTGATCATGGAAGAGAGTTTTAAAATAGTAAGTTTGCTGAATATTGTTCTGCTGAAGGCATAAGTCATGGGTTTTATTCTCCAATTACTCCTCAGCAAAATGGAGTTGTTGAAAGAAAGAATAGAACTATTCAAGAGTCTGCTAGAGCAATGATTCATGCCAAAAAGCTTCCTTACTATTTCTGGGCTGAAGCCATGAACACTGCTTGTTATATTCACAGCAGAGTTACCTTGAGAAGGGGCACTTCAGCTACTCTGTATGAACTGTGGAAAAGGAGAAAGCCAACTGTGAAGTACTTTCATGTTTTTGGAAGTAAATGTTACATTTTGTCAGATCGTGAACAGAGGAGAAAATTGGATCCTAAAAGTGATGAGGGAATCTTTCTAGGCTACTCTACAAATAGCAGAGCTTACAGGGTTTTCAACTCCGGAACGAAGGTTATGATGGAGTCTATAAATGTGGTAATTGATGACATTGATAAGATGGAAGATGCTGATGTCCTGGATGATGTTGAAACATCAGTTGAAGAAGTCACAGCAGAAACTGAAGACAGAAGTGGGTCTCCCAGTCATGTTGATGCTGAGCCTGAACCTGAACAATCTAATAAAGAACCATCTATTAGAGTGCTAAAGGACCATCTAAGGGAGCTTATCATAGGTGATCCTAAATCAGGGGTTAGCACTAGATCAAGAGAGGTTGTGTCAAATTCTTGTTTTGTTTCAAAAATTGAGCCCAAGAATGTCAAAGAAGCTTTGACTGATGAGTTTTGGATTAATGCCATTGAAGAGCTGGAACAATTCAAAAGGAATGAAGTGTGGGACCTTGTACCAAGGCCTGATGGAGTTAATGTGATTGGCACCAAGTGGATCTACAAGAACAAGTCTGATGAACAAGGAGTGGTCACTATAAATAAGGCAAGATTAGTTGCTCAGGGATACACTCAGGTTGAAGGAATTAATTATGATGAAACCTTTGCTCCTGTGGCAAGACTGGAATCAATCAGATTACTCTTAGGGGTGGCTTGTAATTTCAAATTCAAGCTTTTTCAGATGGATGTTAAGAGTGCCTTCTTGAATGGTTACTTAAATGAAGAGGTGTATGTTGATCAACCAAAAGGATTTATTGATCCAACATTTCCTGACCATGTTTACAAACTAAAGAAAGCTCTCTATGGGTTGAAGCAAGCACCAAGAGCATGGTATGAAAGGCTTACTGAATTCCTGAATGTGAATGGCTACAGAAAATGAGGGATTGACAAGACTTTGTTTGTTAAAGAGGAAGGAGGAAAACTAATGATAGCTCAAATATATGTTGATGACATAGTATTTGGTGGGATGTCAGATGCAATGGTGAAACATTTTGTGGAACAGATGCAGTCTGAGTTTGAAATGAGTCTTGTTGGAGAGCTCAGCTATTTTCTTGGTCTACAAGTTAGACAAATTGAGGACTCCATATTCATTTCTCAGAGCAAGTATGCAAAGGACATAGTGAAGAAGTTTGGTTTAGAGAATGCTAATCACAAGAGGACACCTGCTTCTACTCATCTAAAGTTGTCCAAGGATGAACATGGTGTTAGTGTGGATCAAAGTCTGTACAGAAGCATGATTGGTAGCTTATTGTATCTCACAGCTAGCAGACTTGATATTGTTTTTTCTGTTGGAGTGTGTGCCAGATATCAATCTGAGCCTAAAGTTAGTCACTTGAATCAAGTGAAAAGGATTCTAAAATATGTGAATGGGACTAGTGACTATGGAATGCTTTACAGTCATGGATCAGGCACTGAGTTATGTGGTTTTTGTGATGCTGATTGGGCAGGGAGTGCTGATGATAGAAAAAGTACTTCAGGTGGTTTTTGTTTGAATTGGTGTTACTATTTTGAGTTGTAAGTGTATTCACTCTAGAGCTTTTAAGCAAGAGTGTGTTGTTCTTGATCTAAGTTGTTAAGCAGAATCCAGGTGGGTTGTAAAGGGTAATCAGTGGATTGTATCACTGAGGTGATTTAGGGAGTGAGTGGTTTCTCATACCTAAGTGGTTTCTTAGGTAGAAGTATCATTGGGTAGTGATTAAGTTAGGTAGATGTCAACTGGGATTGTTGAGTCTGTAATTTGATACTACTGATAGTGATTTTCCTCCCTGGCTTGGTAGCCCCCAGACGTAGGTAGTTTGACCGAACTGGTGAACAATTCATTGCGTTTATTTACTGTTGTTTATTGCCTTGTTCATAGAAGATTGTGGTATTGTGACATCACACATAACATCACACATCTGATACTAGAATTTCACATAATTATATTATATTTAATTTGATTTAAACCTATTGCATTTAATCAAATATTTTTGTATACATCTAAACATTCGGTAAACAAAAAGCACAACCAAAACAAACATATAATTCATGTAATTCTCACTAAATCAAATGAATTCCATTTTCTATTCAATTAGACCTATTTCTACAATGACAAAACCAGCATAATTTTCAACTATAAATAGTGTGTTATTGTTGTTGTTGATACATGAAAGATTGTTGCTGGTTGGACATAGCTGCCATTTGAACTGAAGGTGGAGCAGCCATTCTATTAGAGGCAAAAAACGGATCGTGCATTGCAGGTTGCATCATGCCTTCCGCCAGTGCTTGCTTCCATGGATTATATCTAACGTTTTGGTTGTTTCTTCTGAGTGCGTCGTCGTATAGGTTGTCTAGTGTAACCAGGTCCAAACCTCTAGCCTAAATACCGAATAGATAATCTCGCTTATTAACAGAAATAGAAAGCATATGTGCAAGTAACTGGCTATTTTTTCAAACCACTATTTACAATGCATCAAAATGTCCTGTATAGCACTAAATATTAATATATTCAAGAAAAATGCCACTATTTACAATGCATCAAAATGTTAATATTCATGAGGACAAGAACTGTATCCGAATGTGTGCACTTTTGATAATGCATGGCTTTTTCAATATTAGTGGCATAGTGCTTGTTATTAGTGAACTTCTTAGTACATGTCCTTCACATGTGACACTCACTTACCTCGAAAGAATCAAAAACAGCTTCATCATTTATCAAACTTCTAAAAGAATCAGCAAAGGTCCTGCTGCTTACACAATAAGACAAACATAAGTTACAGAAAGCCAAAGAGTTATAACTTACTAGAATAAGAGTAGGACCACTTGTTACCTTTCAGTAGTATTTTAAGCATCTCGGTTGATGGAAGTTCTTTCCACCTTCACTGAAGTACAGAAAGTAACTAACTTCTTAGCAGAGGTCATGATGGAACTCTTAAATAGAAAAAAAGATGTTTCTCCAAAAGGATTAACAAAGAAGTTCAATGCTCTAACATCAAAAATTTAGTTCTAAATTTTATATTAAACAGGAAAGCCATGAAAAATAAGAATATGGACATCTTTTAATAGTAAAGTTTGCAATTTAAGTTACCAAGCATCAAAAAGAAAGAAAAGCACACACTCCGATCTCACAAGGCTACATGAAGCATAAACAAATGCATACACATGAATAACACTCACCGGGCCACATTGGGTTATTGAAATAAACAACTTGCCCAGATTTCCCTGTAAAAGAAAGAAGCCACACAAAGTAACAATAGATTGTTGTGAGTGGAATGAAAACGGCAGCACGTATGAAAGAACACAAATTTAAAAAGCTGATAATAACCAGAGGAAGTTTGAGATTTTGAGAACCACCCAGAAACAACAGTAGAGTGACAGTTAGACTCCAACTCAGGTGCCGAAGCCATGGCTTTCAAACAACAGGAAGGAATTTCCTTGTCCAAGCCATTCCTATTACTAGAGGTGTCAAAAAAGCCCTAAATGACAAAGCCCCAATACTTAGGCCCCTTGTTGGCCCCATTTTTTTAAGCCCCTTACTAAATAAATATTTTCTTGGCCCCTTATTTTTAAGCCCCTTCATATTTTTGTCTTTAATGAGTCTTAAGTGAAGGGCTCAAAATCTAATTTATTTGTAATAAAATATTTTATATTATAAAACCGATTTATTCATAAAACTGTTTTTTTCCTAAAACCGATTTTTTCCAAAAATATAAAAAATCGATTTTTTCAGAAAATAAAAAATCGATTTTTTCCGAAAATAAAAAAAAATAACCCGATTTTTTTCCGAAAAAATAAAAAACTAATTCTTTTCGAAAATTAAGAAAAACGATTTTTTTCCAGAAAATAAAAAAAAATGACTTTTTTCGAAAATTAAAAAAACTGATTTTTTCCAAAAATAAAAAAAAAACGATTTTTTTCGAAAATACAAAAAAACCGATTTTTTTCCGAAAATGAAAAAAATCAATTTTTTCCGAAAATGAAAAAAATTGATTTTTTCCGATAATGAAAAAAAAACCGATTTTTTCCGAAAATTAAGAAAACAGATTTTTCCGAAAATGAAAAATACTGATTTTTTCCGAAAATGAAAAAACCGATTTTTTCCATAAATAAAAAAATCGATCCGAAAATAAAAAATCCGATTTTTTCCGAAAATAAAAAAACACGATTGTTTTCTAAAAAAACAAAAAATTGATTTTTTGGAAAAATGAAAAAAAAAATTTGATTTTTTTCGAAAAAAAAAACCGATTTTTTTTCAAAAATAACAAAAAAACTTTTTTTTTCCAAAAATTAAAAAAAAAAGATTTTTTCCAAAAAAAAATCGATTTTTCCGAAAAATAAAAAAAAAGAAACTGTTTTTTTCGAAAATAAAAAAAACTCGATTTTTTTCCTAAAATAAAAAAACAGATTTTTTCCGAAAATGAAAAAAAACCGATTTTTTTCCGAATATAAAAAAGTCGATTTTTTCCGAAAATGAAAAAACCAATTTTTTTCGAAAATAAAAAAACCGATTTTTTCCGAAAATGAAAAATACCGATTTTTTTCGAATATAAAAAAACCGATTTTTTCTGAAAATGAAAAAAACTTATTTTTCCCGAATATAAGAAAACCGATTTTTTCCGAAAATGAAAAAAACTGATTTTTTCCGAATATAAAAAAACCGATTTTTTCCGAAAATGTAAAAACCCGATTTTTTCCGAATATAAAAAAACCGATATTTTCTGAAAATGAAAAAAATTGATTTTTTTCGAAAATAAAAAAAATTGATTTTTTTTTAAAATAAAAATAAATTGATTTTTTCCGAAAATAAAAAAATGATTTTTTTCCAAAAAAAAAAACCAATTTTAAAAAAAAATTGATTGAAAAAGTCTATTTTAAAAAAAAAAGTCAAGTTTTGAAAATGTTGGAGCTTTGAGGCTCTACTTGAATTTTAGGAACCCTTAATTTAGGGGGCCTACATATTTTGGAGCTTATTTATTTTTAAAATTTTGGGCCCTTCTATTTTTTGGGCCTTGAAATTTAGGCCCCAGCCCCCTAAATTGACACCTCTACCTATTACTCTTCGTCCCATTCATAATCTTCTGGCATCCCAAACCTCTTTCTGTGTCGTCTCCCATAGATTACCCTTTTCTTCACTAGCTCCAGTCTCTGAATAACAAATACATCAGTTATCTATCACACACAAATCTATAATATAAGAAAATTTGTTGTTCTAGAAAAGACATCTTTGCCCCTTTCTACTATTTTGCCACATCCTCAAATTTAGGGTATATTTGGTCCAAAATTTACTTTTTTGAACTATTGATGTCATATATTTTTAATCCAACTACATAATTTCTTTTTTATGCCTAAAGTTGCTAGGATTGGATGAGATGATGATGTCATTTGGACCAAATGTGAACAGGATTTTACTCCTTCTTTCGTCCTTTTCCTCTATCTCTCTTCATTTCTTTCAGTCTTTCTCTCTCTCTGTCGCTAGGATTGGATGAGATGAGTAATGTTGAGAATTACACCACCAGCTGGGTAATATCATATGCTGACACTTTGCTGAAGAAGAGATTCCCTCGATCTATTTAGACCTTGCTGGAGAAATTACTGTCAAAATGTTGAACTCTGTGGGGACTTCGCTGGGGAGAAAACGATTCAGCTGGGGATTATTCTTTGGCAAATTTCACATGCTGAAACCTGCGGGAAACATACCTTGTTGACACTACCACTTGCTGGTAAATCCTGCTGAGAATAAACTCCACAGGGGATGTTCAAATCCTGGTTGGAAGACAATCCATTGCAACATGCTGAGAAAGAGTCCCTAGAGATCTGCTGGGGAACCCAAAGCAATTCCCCGGTAGTCTGCTGAGGAATAAAACTGTCAAGCTTAGGATAAGCGCCACAATGCCTCATGCTAGGCGAACTTTCCATTTGACGACTCCGTTGGGGATAATGAGTTTCTCATCAACTCTGCTGGAGAAAACTACTTTAAAGCATCTCGTGCTGGGGATGCCTTTTGAGAGGATTTTACAGAAGACCAAGTGTCCTCAAACTCTACTGGGGATTATAGATCTAGAACATCCTCTGCCGGGGAAATTCAATATGCCTCATGCTTGGGAGAGCAACAACTTGTTTGTTTACTCCATGATATAAGACTGATCGGACGAAAACGTCCCAGGAGGATTTTACAGAAAAGTAATGTCTTCAAACTCCTGGTGATTTCACTGGGGATTGACCATCAACTTCGGTGTCTGTGAAGCAACTTTACTAGGGAATTCGCAACCGTTATCAACACAGAAAAGCTTGTAGCTGTTGGAAGTACTGAATGAGAGAATCGACTTAATAAGATACAACGATACCCAGTTGAACTCAGTTCGTTGATATCGAATCGTCGTGACCGACCGTCGACCGAATGATGGACTCAATCAGTAAACGTTGTGACAAAAGGGTGACAAGTGAACCCTTCCCTGAACATGATTGCCCCAGCCTTCTGCGTGGGGATAAGTGATTACTCGTCTAGGAGAAATTGGCCCATGCTCTTGAAAAGGCTTCAATCTTGCTTTTGAGCCTAGTACTAGGCTGCTACTTGCAAGCAAAAGGAGATGCGCGTATGCCCCGTGCCAGACATGACTTCTAAAAATGAGAAAATCCCACTCTGAACCACCACTTGTTGGGGAGAAAGGTTTGTATGCAATCTCTTGCTGGGAACCACAAATTCCTTGGGTTGGAATGCCCTTTTGTTTCAAACCTTTTGGCTGATTGACTGCATATGCGTGAACAACAGTTTTTCTTCTTCACTTGCCCTAGACCAACATGGTCCACCAGAAGAAATTGTCTCATGAGGATTTTACGGAAGACTTGACATCCAAAACGCCTTAATGTCTTCAAACTCTTGGAGAGATTCGCCGGATCTCGAAGTAACTGCCCCGGACTGCATGGATTACAGAGAAGAAGTCATCTCAAGAGGATTTTACAGAAGACTTGGCATGCTCAATGCTTCAGTGTCTTCAAACTCTTGGAGAGATTCAATGCATCTCAAATTAGCTGCTTTAGATTGCATGGATTACAGAGGAATTTGCCTTGAGAAGATTCATGAACAATCTCATATCACCGTGAGATATTCTGCCCCAATACTCTGAACCCTGGATAGGCTGATCAGCCGTCTAGATGGACTACCTTCTCATGCTCTTGGGAGGGCTTGCCCCAGTATGAACCTTGAAGTGGTTTTGCCTCTGACTACTGATCTTCGAAGGAAGATCCCGAATACCTGCCTTTGGAGAGATTTGAATCTCAAAGTAATTGCCCCAGTTTGGCTGAACTTTGAAGAGATTTCTCGACGTGATTGGCTCAGATTGGCTACACCTTAAAGAGATTATTCGACGTGATTGCCCCAAATCAACTACGTCTTAGCACAACTTGTTGGAACAGCTCCCACTCAACAAAGTTTCCTGAGGAAGTACCATTGGATGTGGCTGCCCTTCGGGAGTTTCAGGATTCTCAACTCGGCAAGATTAAGCTTCTGGACTGAATCTCCATATGTAAACTTCTTTTGATGTCAAACAAATGTATGCAAGCAGAAAATGCTTTAATCTGAGAATGAAAATTCTAGTGCAACACACATGTTAATCTTGAAGTCTTACTGAAAAAGATGTCGCAAACCCTTTTTTATGAGTGAATAACGGGTTAGAATACGACATTAATTTTTTGAATGAAAGAATGCAATGCACATGCAACACCAACAAAGATCTTTTAGCACAACTCATAGGAGTCAGGAACGCTATCTCTTGGTAGTATGCTTTCGAAATAACCCTGTTTCAATTAGGACTTTTAAGTATTGTAACGTGGCCTGGTTCACGGTTTTGAGAAAAAAGGATTTATGGCTCAAAGTTTATTGGTGCCCACCCAGTCTTCGTGATGTTCTACATCCTACGTTCAGCTAATTTGCACAAGCGTTCGCCTCTCAAAAAGATATTGTGATCTTTAAGGAACCCATGATACTGATGGTTTGAGACCCAACGAGGCTTTGGAGTAACAGTCACCCCTTTTGTCTTTTGTTCGTAGTCACACGACTTTGTTCTTGCTCGAGGATTTTCTTTTGTAATCCTTTTCGCATTTCACTTTCACATTCTTTTGCTTTTTGATCCCTAATTTTTGCCTGGACTGATTCTTTTGAATCTTTAGATGTTGGAGTCCAGCGGGATGCCCTAACTTTTGCTTAAGTTGCTTGTTTTCAAGTTTCAACTTAGCGGGCTTTTTCATTTTTTTTTATTCTTTTTTCTTTTATCTTGAGCACGTCGTGTGACACTGGCTTGTCTTGACTTTGTTGAAAGGGTTGTGACTGCCTCACTCTTTGATTGTTGATGGATAACCATTGTGGTTTCACATCTCTTGACCTCTTGATGGTGGAATGGAAGGTAATGGATCCTCAGATGCACACTCCTTTTGAAATTTGAACGCTCGGTCAAATTAACTGACGTCTACCCTGCCCCTGGGTTAAATGTGAGGGTTTTTCATACGAAAGAAACTCCTACTTCAAGGCTCAAAGGGGTTAACGAGGGTCTATCTCCCTTATATCTCCAGTGTTTGGGGAGTTGAAACAATGCCTGTACATCCTCAACAGGGTTTTTATTCAAAAGCACACAATTAGAGATTTCGGCGTTTTCAAGTCATCATCCTCCCTCAAGAGTTTAAGCACGACAGTTGGTATTGCAATGCACATATGCAAACTTATGAGTGAATACGAATGGATTACTTCAGGAAAAACATGCGTATTGTATTATGATTGTCATTTAAGAGCAAACCAATTTTTACATGCAAACATTATTCAAACAAACAAATAAAGCTACATATGAAAATGCAATAAAGAAGCTGAATGATTGTCCTTGTTGAGGAGACTTGACTCCTTCTGGACTTATTGCTTCAGAAGATGTCTTTGCAAATCGGGCGCTCAATCTGATGAAGAAAGTTCGATTTAAGGGCCACCCATCTGGTGTGATAACCTTTGAGTCAATCACGTCTTGCACCTTGTCCTTACCTTTACCTCTGAAAGACTTGCAATCGTCAATTAAATGGTCGGGTGCCCCAGAATGGTAGTCATACCCGGCATTTGGCATTGAAACCCCAAAGGAAGCTTTGTCGAAGATGATCCTGATGCGACTAGCTCAACCAGTTTGAGTTTGAGCAAATGAGGAAACCCGTTGCGCGTACGGCATCGGAATAGGATCAAACTTCTTCTCAAGTTGTTCTGGCCTTTGTCCATATGCTCTGCCCCTAGGACTCTCTTGGGGAGATGGAGTTGGAAGCTGACAAGAGATATCTGGAGTAAAGAAATTGATAAATAAGGTTGATAGATAAGGTTGCTCGCAAAGATCTCACACGATCTCCTGCCTACGTATCTCCATTGACTAATGAAGAATCAGAGCGACGTAGTTCCCCTCACCAGGGATGAGGATTGCTTTGTTTCCTTAACACCGCATTCTGGATTTCTGTAAGCGGGCCCATCTGAGACTTCACCCGGTTGACTTCTTCTCTCAGCAGTTTCTGACCGCGGGACAACGCTTGAATGTCCACCATAAAATGCCCCACCTGGGCCCTCCTCTCAGTCACTTTCGCTCGGAGTTGTTCCATAACTACCCTCTGATTGTTATGAGTTGAGTGGTGGGAGAAGTCAAGTTGGCCGTTTCTGAAGAGAATACCCAATCAGAATGAGAAATCCGCTCCAGAACACCTGTTATGCATATGAGTATGAGAATGCAATGCAGAATGTCATGTTCGAATATTTCCAAGGGATCATTATGCTTTGATTCGAAATTTTTTTTTATTTGTTTTTAGAAAAAACATAAGAAACGAATAGAAATGCTCAGTGGCAAGTCTCAAAGTTAATATCCCTTGGAAATACCAGAACATGTATGCGAACATGATGATGCAGATGCAACAAGCATGGGATCAAAGCTGCCATATAATCTGGATAACTGTTGTGCTGATGGCTGAATAAGGTCATAGGTCGGCTCTAAAGAGAACGCCGGAATACCAGAATATCTGACTAATCAGAATGCCAGGATGTCGGGATATCAGCATAATCAGAATACCAGAAGGCCAGAATATCGACATAATTAGAGCACCGGCCTGATCAGAATACCGGGATGGTCAGAATAATCATGATGCCATAATACCAGGCTGATGAGTCCACACTGATAAGAGAACCAAAATACCAGGTAGGATGAAAGTCAAGGTTACCTGCAAACCTGTAAACAACCCGCCCCTCTCACATGTGGGTACTAGGATGTTCAGTACCTCGGGCTCTCAGGTCGAGAAATGATGATACGTTCACCATTTCTGGTTTGGCATCATCATCAATCGAGGAGGCCTCAACTGATTCTCCAAAACGAAAGGTTCTCAGCTTCTGGCACTGAGGTCGAGAAGCAATAGTACATTCATCCCTCTGGGTACAGTACTATCGCCAATCGAGGAGTGCCTCCACTGATTCTCTTTCAAAAAAGGAAATCCTATGGCAAGTTCCTAGCATTGGGTCCTCAGATCGAGAATGTGCAATGGGTTTGCCACAGAATGTGGTCTGCCACTGTCACATCTCGGGAGGAGTGCCACAACTGAGTCCTCGGGGATGGTCACCAGAGTCGACAGCTCTCTAGGTCAACACCCTAACATGTGCAAGCGCACACGTCAGAATGCGTCCCAAGATAGCCTCGTCTGGCTGTGAATTTCGTGAATACCCAACGCACTCCAGACGGCACGTAGGTCCCACTACTCTCCACTCTAATCCTAAGTGTATACTCAAGCCTGTGTAATGGGCTTATCTCTCAGAAATCCCATCCCGCCAAACAGAAAACAGCACAGTCCAGTATAGCATAATATAAAAATGCTAAAATGCAGTAAATACAGTAATGTACAGTAAAGCAACAAATAACCATACAATAAGACGGTAAATACAGCACAACAATAAACACCCAATGAAAGAAAAACAGACAAGCGCTAGGATCGACTCGATTAGGACGGACCAGCAATAGGTCAATCTTTCCCCAGCAGAGTCGCCAGCTGTCGCTCCCGGGATTTTCATCCAAGTACAAACGCGAAAGTGGCACCGAAACAGAGTCGCCAGCAATGTGTATTTATCCCAAGAGAGGGAAAGGAAACACCGTATAAACCTGAAGGAAGGAAAGAACGTGGTCTTACGACCAAGAGAACTGGGTTCGGGAGTCGGTTACGCGTGAGGAAGGTATTAGCACCCCCACGCGTCCATCGTACCCGATGGGATCCACGCTTGCTTGTCTCGATCAAAGGGTGTAAGAAAAGGATACTGGAAAAGGAACTGGAAAAGGAAAGGATAGAGAAAGAGAAACAAATGTAGGGAAAATAAAAGAAGTGCTCGCATGGGCCCTACCCCACTGCCTACGTATCTCATCGGGAACATGAGAATCAGAGCGACGTAGTTCCCCTCAACGAGGGTCGCTTTGTTTGTGTTTTTTAGGGAACGGATAATGTTCTAGCTCAGGTGTTGCAGGCTCGCCGGTCCGAGTGCGTTACCATCTTGCAAGAGAACGAGTAGAAGCGCGTTCATACGTTTGGAATGAGTGAGATGAGAAAAGAATTCCCGAAGGAAAGACGTTATTGTTTGTTTTTGTCTTTTAAGAAAGAGGAAATGTTTTGAATTATGTGTGTTTTGTAACACATATTGTATTTAAGTCCTTCATATAGGATCGAATGTCTCGCATATCGACCTAAGACGGGACGTACGCTAAACATTCCAAGGAAATGAGAGAAGACCCCTCACCTCCTTGTTCCCACATGAAAGGCCTAAATACAATATTTGTCTTGCCTTTATTAAGTGTTTTTGTTGGTTATGAAATGAAGAAGTGCTTTTTATTTGTGTCTTCAACAAGTATTGCATTTAAGTCCCTCATACAAGATCAAATGTTTAACACATTAACCCAAGATGGGCTATATGCTATACATTCTAAGATTACAAGAGAAGACCCCTTATAATCTTTTCTTTATATGAAAGGCCTAAATGCAATAAATGCCTACCTTTATTAGATATTTTTGAATTTTCTTTGAGATGAGAAGATGAAAGACTCAAGAGAGAAGAAAGGTAAAAATCTATATGGACTAAGACTCAATCGTAGTTGATTAGTCAAGGGAGTGATCCTAATGGTTTGTGAGGTTTAAACCTAAAGTCTAAAGAAAGAATGAATTAAACAATTCACTTCTAAAGTAGAAGATGAATTTTAATTCAAAAGGGAAAGTGATGAGTTATTAAAAGAAAGCACATAAGTGCTTAACAAAACACAAGATGGAATTGTAAAAGAGAAAGGATAGAAGTTTGAATGTGGATTCCTTATCCACATTCAATTGCAACTTACCAAAGCCCCTACATGGTTAGTAAACATGTATAAGAAGTATAAGAAGTAAAAGAACATTTAATGCACCATAAAGATCAAAAGACTAAGATGAAAGATCAAATCCTATTAGTCACAACCAGAATGTGCATCATATGGAAAACAAATGATTATCATCAAGCAAGTTCAAGTGAACAACCAACAATCATCATCCATGGCATTAGAACATGCTATCATAAGAAAAGGGAGATGAAAGATGAAAAGAAATGAAAGAAACATGCATAACGGGAACATATAATCCAAGGATCAGAATTGAAATGAAATGAAAAAGGTTCATAAACATCTCACAAGTATTCATGAAGCAACTATCAAGACATTCAAGAGGTAATAGGAGAAGTAGAATTGAAATGGAAGCTCAAAAGAAAACACAAGTACTTCATATTAAGGATACACAAAGTTCAAATGAAAGTGAACATGCAATGATGACACATAATATGTACCAATGACCTATAACGTCAAAATGAATAGTTCACAAAATAGGCAAATGATCATACAAATATGCACAAAAGCAATCATGTACACATGCACAAAGATTACAAGGATATGACATGTTATTATGCTTCAAGTGAAATGTTTTAAGCAAAAATCAAATGGGTTCATGAAAATTATTCAAGCATGATTTTGAGATACACAAATCAGAAATGAATCACACACCAAAGTAGCATGCAAAATTCAAGGCAAAATGCCTTCATACAAAGCATTTAGGTCAAATTGGATGCACATGCAAAGTATTACAAAAATGAACACCAAGACATGTCATAAAATGTCCTAAAAAATCAAATAAAAATCATATGACATACTTCAAGGTATTAATGACTCAATTCAAAAAGAAGCAAAGAAAAACCATTTTTGATGATCAAGAACAAAAATGAACAAAATCATGTATCATCAATGGAATGCACACAAATGAAAAATTCAAAGAAAATATGCAACAGGGGCAAAAATATCATAAAAATCAGAAAATAAAATCATCAAAAATTTTATAAATGTTTTAATGATGTTCATAAATTTTTATGGAATTTTATGATGCTATTTGGTATTTTTAAAAATTAAAAATCAAACGCACATAAAATGAAGAAAATAAAACAAGAAAAGAAATGAGATAGGGGTGTATACATAGCAATCCATCAGTTCAAAAATGATTTGGGCTTTGAAAACGAGGTGTGAATAGCAATAATCTCAAGTCCATTAAGCGCGCAGACCACACCAACAATGGTGCACTATCAGTCAAACAAAGTCAAAACAATACATGCCATTGGATCAAGTCCAGTCAATAGGTCAGTCAAAGTACACCAAATCAACGCACACACATGAAGGACTACACTCACTAACATGCACCACACCACATATGGATTAAAATGAAATCAGTAATTAACACGTGAGGTGCATGCTTCCTTTTATGCGCTGGCACCACTGCAGCCACACGATCAAGAACATCCAACGGTCGTGTTTAAATCTGAGCGAAACCCTAGCCATCAAAGCTACCCGCCGGAGAGGGACCTCCGGTCACCTTCTCCGGCCAACAACCACTGTCTGTAACCTCCATTTTCCCAGAATCTCACAAACAATACACCAAAATGAAGAGGAAGTAACACACATCATGATTCTACCAATGAAATCATCAAACCAGTCACATACAGCCAGAAACAAGCATGAACATGTTGCCCTAAATTTTTGGATCTAAGCTTCTAAGAAGCTCTATCAACTAGCCAGATATTAAAGGCTTCTATTAAGCTCAAATCAGCAAGAAACACTTGATAATGAATAGAAATCGTGCAATCAATGTTCAAGAGATCAAACCTGAAACTGCTGAGACTTTGAGCAAACAAGAATACCAGAGGAATGAGCTTCCTCCCTAAGCTTCACTTGGCCAAATAAAGGCTTTGATGAAGTACTTGATGATGATTCAATGGAGAAGAAATGAGATCCAAGCTTCAAAACCAGTTGCTATGGTGAGAAATTGAGAGAGAAGAAGATTGATTCTGAGTTGAATATGGAAGATGAATGTTGAAATGGAAGAAGGATGAGAGAATCAGAGAGAGAGTGGCGAGAGTTTTTGAGATGAAAATGGAAAAATGAAGTTAGAAACTGAAGTTAGAGAGTGTGATTCTGTTTTATAGTGTGAGCTAACCATGGTTTAGTGAGTTGATTAGAGTGAGTCAAGGTGGTTAAACTGAGTTCATCCTAACTAACTGAGCCAAGTTAGTTAGGGGACGAGTTATGCTATGGCTATGATGTTATGGTGATGACTTATGGTGTGTTATGGTGGAGCAGCAAGAGAAACTTGTTTTGCAAGTCTTATTCTGCCTCTTTAGTGTATGGAAGCAGCATGGCATAGCATGTGTAAGAGGCTGTGTTTGGCTTAAAGAGGAAAGAGATGTCTGATGTATGTCTGAACCACATTGCACATCAAAGCCAACAATGCATCAGTGTAATGTAGGGTAGTTTGATGATGTTTTTCTCTCTACCCAATGGATGATTTGGTGTGTTTTTGGGCTCATTTGAAAGAGGGGATATAGTGCTACAAGTTTGGTGTGAAAAATAAAATGAAATGATGCTTGGAAGAGGTTGGAAAATGACTCATAACACACAAGTTTGAAAACTGGTTAGGGGCGAGGAAATGAGGTTGGCTGGCAATGCATCTTGGCATGGAATTTCAGCAAGATCATCACAACTTGAGACCACTATATCTACTTCATAGCTTGATCAAATCAATTTTTGCCCAACATGAAACTTGAAGAGGAACATTTTTGATGTTGACAAGTTTTGCAAATGAAGCCTCTAACCCTGAGACAAATAGGTGTACATTTGGCCCACCAACTGTTTGTAAAAAGGACATGCGCGTGGCCTGAGAATCCTTGGTCATGACCTAGTTTTGAACCTACTTTGCCCAAACTTTGGCCAATCATATCTCACTCAATTTTTATCCAATGGAGATGTTCTACACATGGATTTGAAGCTTGAAACAAGATCTTTTGTTGTGGCCGAGTGGAATTTTCATTTGAGGTCTTGATTTTAAATGACCTTGGTTCAAACTCTGATGCAAAATGGTCCAAAATTACTATTTTTGGAAACCCTACTTCTTCCAAAAATGGCAACTTTCCACATCTTGATTTTTTCATGATTCCTTTGGAGTTTCTTGATCAAATTTTGTACATTGGACACATATAACATGAATTTCATGAATTTGGCCTCAAAAAGTCAAGAGTTAACTTTTTTCCTCTGATTATTTGACTTGGCCCCAAATTTCCTGATTTTTTATCTTTCTCCCAATTGAACCACTTCTAAAACCAATTGAGAGGCAATTTTCTACACCCATACACTTAAGGACATATAAAATACCATGACATCAAGTTTTGCCCAAAAAATCAAAGATACCCTGATTTAATTGGAAACCCTAATTTTGACCCCCTTTGGTTAGGAGGGAAAAGTGCAGTCTTCAACCTCAAATTCCTCAGAGTATGTTATGTATCCTCTTAAAGGATGATGAGATATGCCACATGAGGGTGATTTTGAATCAATGAGACATCTCTTTTGAGGGTTTTCCTTCATTTTTTTGGATCCCTTGCATAGTGAAGTATGTATTGCTTCAATCTCCTATTGAATCTCACTTTCTTGAGGTATTGGATGGTCAATTGAGATAATATGAGACATGAAATACTTCTTGGCTTGCCTTGAGGCAACTTGACTGACCTTTTTGTGCTTTGAATGATCCCTTGATTGTCCACCTTCCATCTGATCACATGCCCTGATGGTAAGAGGGATGATATGCTTCATTTTTCTATGTTAAAGATGCAATACAATGCTAATGAGGTGGATATGATATGATAAATGATAATGCTATGCTATGATGACAAAGGAGAGAGCAAATTTTGGGGTATTACACTCTGAACCAAACTGATGGACAACCTTCCATTCCTAGATACTTAGGGACCCAAGGAATACCATGGAATCAAGTCTTGCCCAAAAAATCAGAAATAAACTGACTTTATAGCAAACCCTAATTTTGGTACCCTCAGTCTAGGAGGAAATAGCACAGTCTCCAAATCCAAATTCCTCTGAATATGATGTGTATCCTTTCCAAAAAAGATAAGATATGCCATTTGGTGATGATAAAAACCCAAGGAGCTTGCCCATTGGAGCAATAAACCCAAGAATCTCAAAACCCTAATTCCTGCACTGGTTAGGAGAGAGTGATCCACTTGAGATCCCTTGCCACCTGTGAACTCTTGATGATGTGATAGACCACATAGGACCCTCTTGAACTGCCTCAAGCACCTTGACCCCATGCTAATGATATGCATACATGATAATGTAGAAAATGAAATGAAACATAAGCCAGTTAGTACTAAAGTGAGGAGGGCAAATTTTGGGGTGCAACAGATGGTAAAATAAATAACAAATGTTTGTTTTGAGTAGTTAAACTCCCCCTCAATTGAGTTGAGAGTATACTTCTCCCCCTTTGTCGAAATCAAAAAGGAGGGTAAAGATGCATTGCAATAATTTAAATATGCAAACATATTGGAAAGTAAAAACATTTTAAAAAAAGGAAAAAGAACACTCATTTTATTAATAGAAATTGCTAATAATTCAAAGTTACAAAAGAGAAATGACGAAACTTAAATAGTATGAAAAGCAAGAAATAAAATGAAATTAATCACACTTAAACATCTAAGCCCGGCTATTCTTTATCAAAATTATAATCAAAGAATAAGTCTTTTGGTAGTTGTGTTTGGTCTGGAATGAAATATTGAGTTATCAAGTCGAACTTTTCATTGATCATATCTATATTCTCAATTATGATTTTGAATAGGTCTTTGGTTAAGGGTAGTTGAGAAGGTTAAGGAATAGAGTAGTCGAAACCCTCTATCTGTATGGGTATCTCTTGATTATTCTCTTTTCTTTTCTTCTTACTCAAGGAGGGATTTTTAGCCATTTTTACATTGATGATCTCAAATTTCATTGGTGGTAGAACTGATTTTCCTATTTTTGTTGTTTCTTATTTATACTCTTCTTCTCTAAAACTATATCCAGTATCTTTTAGAATTTTCGTGATCAGATTTCCATATGGAAAACATACCACTTCTTTCTTTCTTACCATCATGTACTTGATTACTTATTTCCTAGTTCACCTTGATTTGTTTTTTATTAACCATATAACTTCAACATCAAATTGAGTAATTAGTCCAAAGTTAATCCTTCTTGGAAAGAGTATATGATTAATGACATAGTGAATCTTACGAGTCTCGGGGCGGATACATCCAACAGTTAATGGATTTGGTATGGAGGTTGATGAATCCTTCATAAGATAGGATGCAGCGAGCTTGTGATTGAACTTTTTTACTTTGTCTCCAAACAAAAGGAAAATATTTTGACGAGGGAGATTTAGAATCTCACCAAAGTCTTCTACTGATATAGTTATCTTATGCCTTTTTACTTCATATTAAAGTACTCCATCAATGAGGTAGAGATTTGAGAAGAACATCTTGACTAGTGATGGATATACCTTTCTTAAGGGGCTGCAGAGGAAGGAGTACATGTTAAGTTCTTCAAAAGTTTTAAAGAATTTGCATTCTTTAAAATCTTCTGAATCTAGGGTGTGAATTCTAACAAGGGATCGGTAGGAAAACTCTTGGAAAATATCACTTCTTGCTGTTTGGTGGTGAATAAGTCAGAGAAGGAGCTGGTTGAAAAGCTTAAACTTTTGGGAGCCATGCTGATTTTGAAAGCATAATCTCATACTCACAGATTTTGAGAGAAAATATGCAATGCAAAAGAGTAAAATATGAATACCTATTTATAGTCTGCCATATAATGATTTTATCGTGTATTTCTGAAAAGCAATTAATGGAGATTATGCTAATTGAAAAATCAAATTGAAATCATTCTAAATTGGGTGTGTCAATCGATTGGCTAATGGTCACAATCGATTGGACAATCAAATTTTTCTGAATCTAAGCGTTTTGTATCAACGATGGGATTTGATTATCTTGAGGTACAGGTTTATCTTGGATTTGATCCGAAAATATGCATGTCAGGCTTCACCAATCAATTTCCTCATGTGGCAATTGATTGGGTTTTCATTAGTCAGCCTCCTTGGTATATTTTGGGCCTTGTACTGGATTTTCATTCTTTTTATGCACCCCTGGTCAGCCTTATTGCATGTCCTTTGTATAAAACACTTAGAAATTCATATTTTTTGTTAGTAAAAATAATTTATCGAGATAAAAAAGTTAAATCCACTATTTTAAAGGATTAATTGTAATTTCCCAATCATTTCAACCTTAAAATGGTGTATTACCTATCATATCAGTAGGCCTTGATAAAACTTCCTATAAAGAGGAACACCAATCATATTATGGTGTGTCTTTATGTACGTATCATTAGATGCGAGATTTGGTATAAATAACGAGATGGATAAATCCATCATAGACATATCCACTCAACCTACTATGAGGTTAGTTGATCACTAAGGCTCATAAACATTGAGATATCCTCGAAAACTCTTGCTTTGATCACTTTTGTTGATATTCACCATCATTGAATATTCTTTTATCACAGACTTTATAAATACTATATACTTGGAAGTATACTCTTTGCTTTGTACAACTCCATTGATAACTGTTAAAGCTTTGAGATGCAAAGTATATCTACAAAACACTTAAGGTTTCACCGTTGCTACCCAGATCTTCTTGTGTCCAGGTGGATTAGTTTCCCCATAAGATTTAAGGTTTTTACCTTTATATCCTTGGAATTTGTCAAAACAAAAGGGTCCTAAATTCCTAAATCTTTTGTAGTGTAAGCATTTATAAACCGGATGATTCTTCTTCTTGTGATCTACACCTTTACTAGGTTTTCTATCCTTTTTGAATCCTATTCCATTCTTATTTAAGTAAGGCCTTTGACTTGATAGGATCAAGTCAAGTTTTTCTTTCCCTTGGGTAAATTTACCTAGAGTTTCATGCAATTCAATTATTTCCTTTTTCAGGGAGACACAAGTCTCACAAGTTTCTCTTGAGTTTTTAATTTGAGTTATTTCTATCTTAAACTATTTATTGCTTTCCTCAAGAGATCTTATATATTATTTAATATCTGAGTTGTATTTTCTAAGTTTATCATTCTCTTTAACCAACTCGGTACTAATTCTAAACAATTTCTTGTAAGATGGTTTAGTTACCTCAATGGTATCTTCCTCGTATGATGCCTTTAAGCAAACTTCATCTTCTTCGTTAGAAGAAGGTTCTTCTATGTTTCTCTCTGAGGTTGATATCTCTCCTTCTTTTCTTATTTCAAAGATTCCACTTGAACATACTACTTTTGACAGTTTCTTACATGTGAGTTTCCTTCATTCGATGTTGAATCTTATGAAGATCGTTCAACTATTGAGTATGTTATTTCAAAGGAAACTATTGAACTTGTTTGATAGGAGTTTGATGAAGTGGATGATACTTTATTTTTTGAGCTTGCTCCTTCATCTCTAAGTAATTGAACCAGTTCATTCAATTTTTCTATAATTTCCTTCTTCTTTGATTTATCTTAAAATTCATTAAGGCCCACATCTTTTGATTTAAGGATTGGATTAAACTTCCGATTCTTAATTCCTATACATTTATTAGCGACAAACGTTCCAATATTATTTTTAATATTTCTAACATTTGAAAAACATTTAAAGGTGGTATCTTCTTCTTCTTCGCCTCGTGTGTACATTTCCTCTTGATCGATACTTGGAGAAACTCCACATATAATTTCAAGAGTGTCGCACATTTCCTAAGTGGTTTTGCAATTGTGAACATAAAAGATTTTATTATCATCTAGATACATGACTATAAAACTTTTGGTATTGAAATCTATTTCAAATTTCTTCTTTTCTTATTTGGTCCAAAAGGAATATGGTTTATCTACTACTTCTCCATTTACTTGGTTAGTATGGATAAATGAACCATTGATTATAGTTTCCAATAATTCATAATTAATACTTTGAATAAATATTTTAAACCTAGCTTTCCATAGTTCAAACCTACTACTATTAAAAAGTGGCGATGTGTTGAAAAAGGATCCCCTTGAAGGTATGTTGGAATTCATCTTCTTCCTAAGACGATTAGTCCTTAAATAGGAGTTAGGCTCTGATGCCACTTAATGGACATGTGACTCCACACATAAGAGGGGGTGTATTGTGTGTTTCCAAAAAATTTAGGTTTGAAAAACTTTTTGGAGTATAATCAGAGTTGGAAGACATTTTAGAAATGATTTAGAAAAAAGCAGCGGAAAAAATAATCACAAAGTAAATTGTGGAAAGTAAAAGTTAAGGGAAGAGAGAAAAACACCAGAAGTTATAGAGGTTCGGTCAAAAGAGAAAAAATATTCCTCTCCTCAAGACTTTAACATGAGAGTATCCAATAAACTTAAGATCTTTTAGTAGTTTGAACTCTCGAACCCCCTTATAGAAAGAAATGAAATTTTATGGCTAACTTCCAACCAAACAGTAAATACGAAGAGAAGTAGGGAGTCTTCTTTCTAAATGATGAATTGAAGCGGTTAGTCTCCTTACTACAAGAAACTTAGAGCAGTTAGTCTTCAAGCTTCAAACAAATATTTTATGACAGGTTGATCTTAAACCTGGGAGAAATTTTAACATTAGGATAATCTCACGAACGGAAACTTGGTTTTGTACCAGGGTAACCCATAACCTATGATATTTTACCACCTGGATGATCTTGAACCGAAACAAGCTTTTAATATTGGATTGAGCTTGAACCAAAAGCTAGTTTTATATCGGGATAACCAAGAACTTGTCAAATTTTAATAGTGGATTGATCTCGAACCTTTGAAGGGATGAATTTTCAAACATAAACGAAGACGTGATCACACAATCCCCAAACTAAAGCTTTTCACGGGCTTAGCTTCACCCAAACAAATAATCTCTAAATGGATGAATTGTTCAACCAAGGTAAAAACAAAACTACCTTGGTGAACTTACAAATCTACCCTTCTATAATTACAATTTTCTCACTCACAAAATGACTTTCTCGAAAGCCTTACGGCTAAACTTTAGTGAGAGAAAGTAAACAAAATGTTTTCAGAGAGAGAGTGAGAAGTGAGGAATGAGAGTTCACTTTTCTAGATGTGAAAATATGTTGGAAGGGATCTATATTTATAGGCTAGAGGTTGGTACAAAAAAGGAAAACTTTTGTGGCCAATAATGATGAGCCAAATGATTGGTACAATGCTCGAATTGATTAGTAGGCCTAAAATTAATAGATTGATAAGTTCAAAAGAGTAAGAAAAGATATTTAGCCATTACCATTCATTAAGGCAATGTCCCAATCTCTTAGGGTTTAATTGGTCCAATCGATTGGACATAAGTGCTAACCAATTGGCAAGAACGAAAACTTGATCATAGCTTTTTTGACGGTTTCAAAATCATCTAGAACTACTTCAAAGAATTTTTAGAAATAGTTTCTTGAGAAATGCATGTTTAAAAAGCTGTTTGTGTGTGTGTGTGTGTGTGTGTGATTAGTTGTATAACTTTACGATAAAACTCTTATACGTTTACAATGTTATTCACTCAGACGTTTTAGGGCGGGATTTCACACAATTCAAGTCTTGTCAGATAATTTATTCTTGTAGAAACTTTCTTGATCTTTACTTTGAATCAGTTCTTGATTATATTCTTTTTAGGTTCCATTATCAGATAGTCAAGTTCATCAAACCCTAATAATCTGGTTGCATCTATCAAACTCTAATGATCTGGTTGCATCTTTAACCGCTTCACACTTAAAATGTAGTTGTTATAATAAAGGACTAGTTGTCATCATCAAAAACTTGTTCATATTTGAGACATCTTCTTTGTTTAATGACATGAAAAACAAGGTTCCACATTTGTATGTAAACTTCTTCATTAAGCATTCCAATAAGAAAATAATTGGTGATATATATTTGCCAAATTTTCCACTTGTAGGTGAAATCTAAAGAAACAATGATACATATAATGGTTGGTTTTACAATAGAGTAAAAAGTGGCTCAAAAATAGGAAGGCACCCCCTTTTCTCAAGTGTAGTTTTTCCCCACGGTTGAAATTCCTAAGCGTGGGTAAATGTGGCTAAAAAAATAAATAAACAAAAAACTGACGGTGCAGGGATTCGAAATGTGACCCTGGGAAACTTTTCCCCCGTTGTTGGAAACTTTGATCGTGGGGAAAGTGACTTAAAAATCAAGGTAAAAGGAATGTGCCTAATGGAATAGATTTGAGCTCGATGAATTAGTTAGCCGAGGTAATAGTTTGTTACAAAATATATATTTTGTAATTATGTTAATTGTGCTTCCATCATGTTAAGACTCTGAACCAGAGATATAATACAGCTAAGTACACGATGTATCATGGTTTTTTCATTGGTTAATGTATGGTTTTGTTTATTGTGTTCAATAGAGCTTGAGACATGACAACAGTTCCTAGACATAGAACTTATTACCACATCACCAGGGCTTATAGTGTTAAATGGGCCAGATAGGTTATGAATTATGCATTGGGTTTGATTGTGTATAGATGAAGGAAATACATGGAGAACAAATGAACTTGATATTTGGATATCGCCTTTACATGATTAAAGTGAGTGAGTTAGATCTCGAGTATGATACTTCGGGGCTTAGTTTTTTATTTATGGTGTTTTAGATCGAAGTATATTGGATGACTCTAAGGCCTGTGAAGTGGCTAACTACCAACAGAAAGGATAGTTATTTCCACTTCGTTTTTTTTTTCACTTTCTTTTGTGTGAGTGGTTTCGCCCATTTCTTTGTGTGACTGGTTTTTCCACCTTCTTTGAGTGTGCTTTGTATTGTAGGGTTTTGATTACTTTATTCATGCGCTTGCGGAATTCGTGACAACACCCTTGAGTATTTGTGGCGGGGGAATTTTCTCGTGGGACTCCTTCTGTGATGGAAGAAATGTGTTGGCATTTCCCTTTATGCCACTCCTCTTCTTTAGTACTTGCTTCCTTACCGCGCTAGTCACGACATAAATTGTTTTGATCGGGGAATGCTTATTTCTTGGGGAATCTTTATAATCCTTCTTTACATCTTTAGTGTACTCGGACAGACAACCTCTCTTGATCAGTCCCTCAATTGCATCTTTTAGCTGGATGCACACGTTGGTGTTGTGTTCGTGACTTTTATGGAAACTACAGTACTTTCAATTCTCATTTTGAGGTGATTCTCTAACCAGAAAGGGATTCATTAGCTCAGGTTTCTTGAAATCTGTGTTGGCACATTCTTTTCATATTTTCACCCATGAAGTGTTGAGGGGAGTACCTATCAAATCATGTGCGGGGCCTATGATCACCTTCTTTTTTAGCCGGTTGGATTCCTTTATTTATAATCGGCTTGAACTTATGTATATTGGTGACCAATTGTCCCAAAGGGAAATGAGGTTCTCCTCATAATTAATAAAGGGTTAAGCCTTACTCAACAGATCTTTCAAGATGTGGGTTTCCTTATGCCTTAGTTTCTCTCTAAATGTATTGTCCTATCTCAAGCCTCTTTCGAAAATCCATCACTTTAGGCTTTCAACGTAGCCTCCCACCACTACAACTACTTTTGTAAAGCGGTCGATATATGCCCCCAAACTCTCCTTCTTACCCTATGAGATACCGATTAGCCTAACTATTGTGGTAGGCTGCCTCCATGATTCTATGCTTCCTTCGGGAAGAGATTTGAACCTAATTTTAGTCGGACCGGTTAGAGTAAATGCAAAGAGTTTTCACTACAAAGGGTTATCGACATGATAGTGATCTGGATGGTAATTTATATGCACAACATGCTCGTTTGGGTCTGTATTCCATTGTAACTCTATAGCTTTAGAGGTTTCTCCAATGAATTCGAGATCCGACTATCTAGAATACTAGCAAAAATAGGATTATTTTACCCCCGTTGACAAGAGGTTGCTCCTCTAGTTTTTCCTCCCTTTGAGGGTGACGGACCTCGAGAGGAGTGTGACTGCTCTTTCCTCCTTTAGGACTAGGAGGAGTATTTTGGTGCCTCGAGCTTTTTCGGTGGTTTAAAGATTTCTCAACCGCTTTCTGGGGAGATACTTTTAGTTCAGGGAGGGCATTTTTATTCCTCCGAGAAGGAGCCTCTTGTATTGTGTTACTCTTCAGATTTGTGTGATGCAAGCTTTCTTCTATCCAAAGTAATCTTGATGCTAAGGCTTTGAATTATGTTGTTAAATCATATTGTAAACAATGTTAAACAATTCTTTAGTAACTTGGACACCGAGGTAAGCTTGCAATAGTTGGAAACACGTGAGCCTTTTTGGTCTAGGAATTGTTGACGGTGCTAGAGGCCTGAGTGATAGTTTGCCTAGCTGAAATTGCAAAGTGGATCCTAAGAACGGGAGAAGTTGAAAGACTCCTTGAGATGTTCTACGCTGGAAAGGATCTTGAGGTGACGGTGCAGATGGAAAATCTACGAGGACTAGATCGCCACCGCTTTGAGGGACATGTGGTGGATCTTTGGTAACTCGAACGGCAGCAATTGCGGCTACTTTGCGTTATGAAACAAAGCGAGTAGCTCTGAAACTTGCCATCACTAATGGATTTGGACGGAGATCTAAGAAACAATACTAATCTTCAATCGGAGAGGATTGAGAACAGAGGCTTATAGTTTAGACTTGAGATATTTGAATTTCTAGGTAGAGGAGACTTCAAGTCAACGATGAATGTTTAAATGTGAAAAACACGGGAATTAAATGCGTATTGGAAACATAATTGATCGATTAACAATGGATCTGGATCGAAACAATGGACTCGAGCTTCTGGTACAATGGAGAATGGGCTGCCTTGCAAGGTTATCTCTCTAACGCCCAAGTAAGTATGATATTGAGAAGAACCGAATGAGATTTGAATTCGAATTACCTCAGGAATAATGTGTTATGCCTTTTATATAGTAGGGTGGTTATGACCGCGTACTAAGTTTACAACGCAAGACATGGGAAGTTGTCATATTGATCTTGAGTTGAGTTTGTCTGCTACTTATCTAGGATATAATATATGTCTCGCACGCGGTTTAGTAAATCATTTCGCCTTTGTATTGTGGTTATTGGACCATTTAGACAGTCCAAAATAGTACTATTGAAATTGATGGCATAGTCAAATAAAATAGGTTTATTTGCAGCAAAAATATAACATGTGAAATTTGAAAGTTCAATTACAATGACTATAGTTGCAAAAAGTAGGAAAAAGACAAAATAAAATACCCTTATAGTGCATAGGTGGCAGGTAATGGATCAAGGGTTAATTAGTTTTTTTCCAAAGCAATTCCCTTTCTTATATTTAGTTTGTTTTTTCTTTTTTTTGTTATTCCTACATAAGATAATAAACAAAGAACTCAAATAACATAGGTAAAAACATGCTACATTTTTTGTTACATAGGACAACAAAGTACATATCCAGAATACTCTTTGAAAACAAAATTGAATGCACATCATAATGCATTTCTACTTGCACATATTATTCATGATTAATTATAATCAAAATATGCATATCATTCCCTTGACACAACATTTGTGGAAGCACCAGCAGGTTCATCTTCTAATGATGAAATTTGTAATGGAGAATCAGAATCAATAGGACCTTGATGTGGTTGGTCAGATATTATAATATTAATAGGAGGTGGTGGATTAAGGAACTTGGTTGTAGTGGGAATGATGGAACATCTACAAAGTGGACAAGTTGAATTTGTTTGTAGCCAATGATGTATGCAATCAATGTGGAACACATGTTTGCAATATGGAATCTGTAGCAACTCTTCTTTCAACTCAAATTCTCCCAAACAAACACTACATCTGTTTCAACACTTATATATTATTAGCTTCATTTCAAAGCTTCACATATATATATATATATAACCAGACAATATTAAATAACAATATATCATATCAATATAAGTCAGAGATTGAATATTGGTATTATTTTTTTGTGATTTTATTCTGTTTAAGACATAGACCCCTTTGACAAAATTAGTATATGTTATTTTCTCCAACGTTGAAAGAAAAGAAAAATCATTAATTCATATATTCTTGTTGTCTCTTTTACCACCTTTCTTTTCATGTTGCACTTTTTATAAATAAAATAGTGGACACCATTAAATATTCTAATTAGTGATTCATCAAATGAAGATTCTCTTAACAGTGTTTTTAACTTTCTAAAAACAACATTAGTTGAATATGAAATTTTAAGACAAAACCAAAAGGTAATTAAATTGAAATAAAAAAAAAAATATTTATGAACACCAAATTTCTCATACATATGCAATATGGTTTATCACATGCAAAATTATTATTAATTCAGTTAAATAATTAATTAATTTAAATCATATTAAAAACTGTGGATTAAATTAACTAAAAAAAATTTGGATTAAATTAATTATTTATTCAATAAAATTAACATTTTTTCTACTCATAGAGATCAAATCATTTTAAAACAAGAAGAGCAAGATTATAAATGAAGTGATTTATGTTTGGTGCTTCCACAAATTTCATCAATAGCTCTTTAGCTTGGGTAAAGTGGAGTGATTTATGTAAGCCTAAAGCTAAAGGTGGTCTGGGAATAAAACATGTTGGTTTTTTCAATAAAGCCCTTCTCTCGAAATGGCTGTGGATATTTCTTAACGGCAGAAATGAATTATGGAGGAGTTTCTTGGCTAGTAGATACGGAAGGTTGAATAAATGGGTGATGGACTTTGATACCGCTCCTCGCCAGAGTTCTGTTTCTTTGTGGTTAAGAGATTTACTTAAAGTTAAAAAATATGCGGCTGACTTAAAATTCCATAAGCTTGTTAATCCTGTTTTAGGCAGAGGCTTAAATGTATCTTTTTGGAATTCCTTGTGGTGTGGGAATGAAGTGCTCAAGACTGTTTTTCCTTGTGTTTTTGTTGCTGATGCTGTTAAGGTCTATAGTGTAGCAGACGTTGGGTTTTGGGAGCAAGATCGATCATTGGTGGTGGAATGTTGACCTGCTAGAGTTGGACATGTCGATCCTGGACGATGGCTCTCTCTTAAATTTTCATAATTTTCTGGCAGGTTTCCAGTCTAAGAACAATGTAGAGGACACTTGGGTTTGAATCTTGGATGCGAACAACCAATTTTCGGTCAGCTCCTGTTATTCCTGTATTATTTCTGCTGCTACTGCTGTCACTTTAATAGAAGAGGAAAGTCTGTTTCTTAAGGTTGTGTGGATAACTCGCATCCCCTTGAAAATTAAGATTTTCGCTTGGAGGCTTGTGTTGGATAGGCTGCCAACTCGCAAAAACCTTGGTATTAGAGATATCGTTGTTTCTCCGCGTGATAAGGTGTGCCTCTTGTGTTTTCAAGAGGAAGAGGACGCTATTCATCTTTTTTTATCTTGTCCTAAAATTCAATTGCTTTGGAGGAAAATCTTCTCTTGGCTTGATATCCTTCCAATTAGAGCGGATTCCATTAGTAAACATGCTTTGATTTGGTTTTTGGCGTTGGTAGATAGGTGTAAGGAAGACATGGCTTGTTTCGTGTGGTTTGCTACGAATTGGGGCATTTGGAGTATGAGGAACAATATCATTTTTAATAATGATATTTGTAATATTGACGAGATATTTTTCCGTATCGTGACCGTTTCTTGGAGATGGCTGGAATTAGACCGTAGGAGATACTCTTTTTATGATTGGTTGAAACAACCTTTTGATTTTTTGTAATTGTTTTAGGGTGTTGTTCTCACCCCCTCTTTCGATCTCTTTGATCTTTTTTATTGGTATTTCTATTGGGTTGGAGAACCCTTTTTTCTCCCTTAAATACAACTTTGCTTATAAAAATAAAATAAATGAACATGGCCAAAAAGAAAACAGAAACTTACATTGAATCCCTTGCTTGTAAATCCTCGTCAAACAAAATTCTAGGAAGTTTGTCCAAGAATTGCACAGCAAAATCCAAACGGCGAGGCTATGAGATTATGTAAATAATAATGATAATAAGATTATTTAATTAACATGTTAATGAATGAAATAATGATAATATAATGAAGTAGTAACGAATAAACTTACTGAGGAGTTAGAGGAATAATAACGATAGGTAGTTGGAGGATGAATCCTTGGAAGCAAGTGTGGAGAGAAAGAAGAAGCTCTTCTCTTGAGATAAAACAAGTAAAAAAGAAGAAAAAGAATAATAGAAAAAAGTATAGGAATTGAAAATATGAAAGCTTGATAAAGCTTAAGTTGAAGTTCTTCTGGATACATATTTGGAGGGGGAGGAGAAGAATTTGTAGTTTGTGGAACACTACTCATCATCACATCATTTTTCGTTATATTCATGTGATTAATCCTTTTGCCACTGCCTGATTTATATAAATACAATTTATATAAGTATAATATATTTGTATTTAATTAAAAAAAAAACTTTAGTTGAACATACATATAAATATGCTTACCAAATAGAGTCAATTTTCTTTGGTTTTTTGGGACAAATATTATTTTGAACAGAGGTGTAGAAATTAATTAGAATTGTTAATTTATAAAGTGAGAGTGATATATTCTATATTTTTTAAATGATGGAACAAGGTCATGATGACCCCTCCACTTGTTTCACGTCAAGTGTTGGCCAAAATCTGGGTTGCTTTTTCTCTGCTTCATTGCTAGTGCTGACTTTTTGTGAAAAATTGATTAATTAATTAATTAAGTGCTTAACTAGGAGTATTACTGCTACATTTGCAACTGCTCGACACAATCAAATTGTTTGAATGAGATCATTATTATCAAATTGAAGTTTGGTGAACTAGAAGAAATATTAGGGAATAATCACTCCCTAAAAGATTGTGGCACACTCTTAAGTACAACATATAATAAAATATTAATGTTGTTTTAATTTGTATACCTTTTACTATTTTTTTATAGTAATTAATAACTTTTTTCCTTTCTATTCAAACTTTATTATTTTTTATGTGTGAGATATTGGATCGAATTCTAGTATGGTCGAAGGGTAGCTTCTGGTTCGACAGGAATTAAGCATGAGGTCGAAGACTGTTCGCATGCTGCTGCCGGAGTAATGCGTGTTGTAGTCGAGTTTGTTCTAACATGCATTACTCAATATTGATACGTTTGTTAGCATGTTGAATTGGGCCTTGTGTTAAGGATCCAATTGTTTAAGTTAGCTTGTACCCTAAGTTAGCTTGTAATGGGTAATTGTTAAAAAACTTTTTAGGTTAGTGTGTTAGTTTTCTTATAGATAGCATGCTAGTCTCTCATCTTGGACATATGAAAAAATAGGAAGATAAAATCCTAACTCAAGTGAGAAAGATTATTTTGTTATTCTTGTATAATTGTAATCTTGTTTGAAAGAGAAAGGAAAGAATAGCAGTTTATAATCAATCCTTGTTGTTTTCACTTGTTGTTTTTCCCTTGTATTTCCTTTAACCCTAACCCTTGTGTGTTTCTTGATCACAAAGAAATTGTTTATACTTTGTTTAAAGACATCATATTCACAACAAATTGGTGCGGTGAGCGTGGAGAAGATGCCTTCAACAAAGTATGAGATTGAAAAGTTCACCGGAGTGAACGATTTCGGCCTGTGGTGCTTGAAGATGAAAGCCCTACTGGTTCAACATGGTTGTTTGGAAGGGTTGAAGGGAGAGGCAGCCATGGATGATGCGTTAACGGTAAAAGAAAAGACGGCCATGATAGAGAAAGCCCACAGTGCAATATTGTTGAGCCTTGGTGATAAGGTTCTTCGACAGGTATCAAAGGAGACTACAACATCGGGGTTATGGTTGAAACTTGAAAGTTTGTACATGACCAAATCTCTGGTGAATCGACTCTACCTGAAGCAAGCTTTGTATTCATTCAAGATGAGTGAAGACAAAGTTTTAGCTGAGCAGTTGGATATGTTCAACAAGCTGATTCTTGATCTTGAAAATATTAATGTGAAGATCAATAACAAAGATCAAGCATTGTTGTTGTTGTGTGCTTTGCCCAGAACACATGCTCACTTCAAAGAAACTCTCTTGTATGGAAGGGAGTCCCTGAGATTTGAAGAAGTTCAATCAGCCTTGTATTCTAAGGACCTGAACGAACGAAAGGAGCATAAACCTTCGACGGTTGGTGAAGGTTTGGCCGTTAAGGGAAAATTCTTGCGAAAGAATGGTAAGTTCGACAAGAAGAAAGGTAAAAGTCAACAGAAGTCTTATAGTGGCGAAACATCTGGTATTCGATGGTATCACTGTAAGAAGGAGGGTCACACAAGAAAGGTGTGCCCTGAACGCCTAAAAGATTATGGAGGTAAGGATAATGGCAACGCAGCCATTGTTCAAGATAACGTCGACTCATCTGGTGTCCTTGTAGTTTCAAGCAGCGACTCAAGAAAAGAGTGGATTGTGGATTCAGGTTGCACTTGGCACATGACTCAAAACAGAGAATTGTTCGAGGAGCTATGTGATCAAGATGGTGGATCGGTGCTGCTGGGAAACAATAAATCCTGCAAAATTGCAGGTATTGGATCTGTGAGATTCAAGCTCCATGATAAGTCAATAAGGTTATTGACTGAAGTCAGGTATGTACTTGATTTGAAGAGAAATTTAATTTCTCTTGGTGAATTCGACAGGAAGGGATATGTTTTCCAAGGAGAGAAAAGTATCCTAAGAGTCATGAAGGGGTCGATGGAAGTCTTGAGAGGCGTGAAGAAACAAGGCTTGTATACCCTTGAGGCTGAGGTTGTAAGTGGTTCGACAAATATTGCATCCACAAAACCTGTGTCGAAGACAGAATTATGGCACATGAGATTGGGCCATGTCAGCGAAAGAGGCCTGGTCGAATTGGGGAAGTAGAACCTGCTAGGTGGTGACAAAGTAGAAAAGTCGGAGTTTTGTGAATCTTGTGTATTTGGTAAATCCTGTAGGGAGAAGTTTAACAAAGGCAAGCAAACAACACAAGGATCCCTGGATTACATTCATGTTGATCTTTGGGGGCCTGCAAGTAATCCTTCACACTTAGGTGCAAGGTATTTTCTATCCATCGTTGATGACTATTCCAGAAAGTTATGGGTATTCATTCAGAAGACGAAGGATGAAATTTTTAAGAATTTCAAAAGTGGGAAGGTTCTGGTCAAAACTCAAATTGGCAGAAAGGTTAAGAGGTTGAGAACCGACAATGGCCTTGAGTTCTGCAACGAAGTGTTCGACAATTAATGTGTTGAGTCTGGGATTGCAAGGCATAAGACAGTAGCAGGTACTCCTCAACAAAATGGCTTAGCTAAGAGATTCAATCGAACAATCCTTGAAAATGTTAGATGCATGTTGGTTAATGCTGGATTGAAGAAGGTGTTTTGGGCGGAGGCTGTTTCGAGCGCAGCTTATCTAATAAATAGATGTCCCTCGACTGCCTTGGGAATGAAGACACCTGAAGAAGTTTGGTCGGGACATTCATCTAGTCTCGACAGACTGAGAGTATTTGGTTGTGTAGCCTATGCTCATATTAGGCAAGACAAGGTCGAACCTAGAGCTCTGAAATGCATGTTCATGGGATACCCTGAAGGAGTCAAAGCTTTTAGGCTATGGTTCCTAGAGCCAGGTCACAGGAGGTGTATCACCAATCGAGATGTAGTTTTCAATGAAGCTGAGATGGCTTTCAAGAAAACTGATGATGCTGACGAAGAGCTAGAACAGGGAGAGATTTATGTTGAGGTGGAGCATGTTGATGCTGAATTGCGTACCCCAGATGAAGTCGAAGAAGAAGCAGAAGATGTTGTCGAAGATGAGGAGACTGATAATGACTACCTGCTAGCAAGAGATAGGTCTAGGAGAGTCATTAAGCCACCTCAGAGACTTGGGTATGCAAATCTTATAGCTTATGCCTTAATCTCTGCAAGTGAGGTTCTCGACGAAGAACCTAGAGACTATAAGGAAGTTATGATGAGTCGAAAGAAGACTGAATGGCTGAAGGCCATGGATGATGAGACGAAATCTCTTCATGACAACAACACACGGGAACTGATCAAGAAACCTGCTGGAGCCAGGTTAGTCAGCTGTAAATGGATTTTCAAAGTTAAGGAAGGAATCGAAGGAGTGGCGTCAAAGATATACAAGGCAAGATTGGTCGCTAGGGGGTTCACTCAGAAAGAAGGTGTCGATTTCAATGATGTGTTCTCTCCTGTTGTGAAACACAGGTCCATTAGAATGTTTCTTGCCAGTGTGATACAGTTCGACCTTGAACTGGAATAGATGGATGTTAAGACTGCGTTCTTGTATGGTGATCTAGATGAAACAATCCTGATGAGGCAACCTGAAGGGTATGTCAAAAAGGGGAAGGAAGATTATGTGTGCAAACTAAAGAGATCTTTATATGGACTGAAACAATCTCCTCGACAGTGGAATAGGAGATTCGACAAGTTCTTGGCACGCATAAGTTTCATTAGAAGTCAGTTCGACCACTGTGTTTACTTCAGATTTCGACCTGGTAATTCATTTGTTATTTTGTTGCTTTATGTGGATGATATTCTAATAGCAAGCAACAATGTCGAAGATATAATAAGGGTGAAGGATGAACTCAATAAGGAGTTCGACATGAAGGATCTGGGAGTTGCATCCAGGATTCTTGGGATTGACATCCGAAGAGATAGAAAGCAGTCGAAATTATGCTTATCTCAAGAGGCATACCTATGGAAGATTCTCGAAAAGTATGGTATGTTGAATTCAAAGCCTGTTGTGACTCCGACAAACCCTCAATTCAAGCTGAGTATAGATCAGTGTCCCGGTACAGATTTCGAAAGAGCTTATATGAATAACATTCCATATGCTAATATAGTGGGTTCTTTGATGTATGCTATGGAATGTACTAGACCTGACATAGCATATGCAGTAAGTCTTGTAAGCGTGTACATGGTGAATCCTGGAAAGGCTCACTGGCAAGCATTCAAGTGGATTTTAAGGTATATAAATGGGTTTCTAAATAGAGTCCTAATTTATGGTGGAGCCTTGGGTGAAGATAGTAAAGCAGCAATAGAAGGATATGTCGACTCTTATTATGCAGGTTGTATGGATTCCAGAAAATCTATTTCTGGATATGTGTCCACTATGTTTGGGACAGCAATAAGTTGGAAATTAACACTTCAGAAGGTTGTTGCCTTATCAACCAATGAAGCGTAATATATCGCCCTAACTGAAGCTATAAAGGAAGCATTGTGGCTTGAAGGTTTTGCAAAGGAGCTGAAAATTCAAGGTCCAGTTATCACTGTTAAATGTGATAGTCAAAATGCAATACACATGTCGAAGAATTCAGCCTATCATGAGCGAACCAAGCACATTGATGTGAGGCTGCATTTCGTCAGAGGGGTAATCGAGCATGGAGAAGTCCAAGTGCCGAAGGTTTCGACAGATCATAATGCTGCCGATATGATCACCAAGACGTTGCCCAGTTGCAAGTTTTTCCACTGTATGCAGTTGATAAAGCTGCATGAAGAAATCTAGTTTATTCCTTGATGTTATATAGTTTGTTCCAAGGTGGAGATTTGTGAGATATTGGATCGAACTCTAGTATGGTCGAAGGGTAGCTTCTGGTTCGACAGGAATTAAGCATGAGGTTGAAGACTGTTCGCATTCTGCTGTCGGAGTAATGCATGTTGTAGTCGAAGTTTGTTCTAACATGCATTAGTCAATATTACTAGGTTTGTTAGCATGTTGAATTGGGCCTTTGTTAATGATCTAATTGTTTAAGTTAGCTTGTACCCTAAGTTAGCTTGTAATGGGTAATTGTTAAAAAGCCCATTAGGTTGGTGTGTTAGTTTTCTTATAAATAGCATGCTAGTCTCTCATCTTGGACATAAGGAAAAATAGGAAGATAAAATCCTAATTCAAGTGAGAGAGGTTATTTTGTTATTCTTGTATACTTGTAATCTTGTTTGAAAGAGAAAGGAAAGAATAGCAGTTTATAACCAATCCTTATTGTTTCCTCTTGTTGTTTTTCTCTTGTATTTCCTTTAACCCTAGCCCTTGTATGTTTCTTGATCACAAAGAAACTGTTTATACTTTGTTTAAAGACATCCTATTCACAACATTATGTGTGTAATTGTTAAGGTGACATATATTTTAAGTAGGGGGTGGAAATAAGTTGGTCGACTTAAGTTTTGTCAAGCTTAAGTTTAATCTTCTAAAAAGATCAAAGCCTAAATCTAGTCCACAGTATGTTATTGACTTATTTTTAGACTTGAATGTGATTTTTCGAATGTCTGATTAGTTTATTTGTCTTAGCTTTAGAATTTTAGTTTAGCGTTTCGACATGAAGTTGTGGTATAAAGGAGGGTTGAGTTCGACTTGTATATCAAGTGTTTTAGGACTTAGCGTGTTCTTGAATCCAAAGATTAGATGACTTAAAGTCATTTTCGACACCAGACCACAAGATTTGACAGAAGAATGTTGGAATTCAAGATTGTTTCTCTCTACTCACAAACTGTGGAAACCTTGTTAATATTACAGCTGCAAGTGATTACAAGTTCTGAACTCAGTTTTTTACAAAATAAGGGTTTCTCCCTATTTATAAATTTAGGTTATCTTGCACCCCAAGCCAAAGCCCAAAACTAAAAAGCGCAAAATAGCTAACATTACTAAAATAGGCCTAAATCGAAATCATGTGTGAAGCAACCTGCTTCGACACTTCGACACACTAATACAACTCGACACACAGACATTATAACAATTCGACTAATCCTTGTTTCTGTCGAGCTACACTGCTTCGACACAAGGAATTACAACTCAACACACCACCTAATTCATTGTGTCTAAGCTGTCTACATTGAACATGTATCTTAGTCTTCTGAAAACTTTGACCTATACCCTCTTCATCATGATATCTGCAATCTGATTCTCAGTTTTGCAGTGTTCCAAGTTCATCTTCCCTTCTGCTACCTGCTCTCGAAGATAATGGAACCTCATTTTGATGTGCTTGCTTCGACCATGTGCTATTGGATTCTTCGCCAGATTGATAGCTGACATGTTGTTAATCTTCATGGTAATTTCTCCATGACTCTTCCCTGTAATCTCTTCGACCAGGTTCACCATCCACGTTGCTTGACATGCACAAAGAGAAGCGTCTATGTATTATGTTTTGCATGACGACAATGCCACTACTGGCTCCTTTCTATAACTCTAAGCAACTGGTGCACCACCTAACATAAACACATATCAAGCTGTGGATTTTCTATCCTTAGCATCACTACACCAACTTGATTCAGTGTATCCCACTAACTTGCATTATTTTCCTTCATCAGCTGCAGGAAACAAAATGTCGTAGTCAAGAGTTCCTTTCAGATACCTCAGTATCCTCTCCATTGCTGCTAGGTATGATACCTTTGGCTTCTGCATGAATCTAATTACCATACCCACACCTTATGCTAAATCATCCCTTGTTTGATAAAGGTATCAAAGTGACCCAAAAAGTCTTCTATATTGGGTTAGGTCAACATCATCTTCATCTGAATCTTTCGACAGTTGCAATCTGGTATCAGCTGGAGTTGAAGTTGGGTTGCAATCATGCATCTCAAATCTCTTGAGTATTTCGCCTTCATATCTTTTTTGGTGCATCATCAAACATCTACTACTCTTGTAGAATTTGATGCCAAGGAAATATGAGAGATTTCCCAAGTCTGACATTTCAAACTTCTCACTTAGGTCATGTTTGAATTCTTCGATCTGCTTCTTGCAACTTCCTATTATCAACAGGTCATCAACATAGAGACATAGTAAAGCAATTCACTATTGCTTCTCCTTATCTATACTCCATGCTCGGCTGTGCACTTCACAAATTCCTTTTCCCTTATAAAGTTATCTATCTTCTTATTCCAAGCTCTTGGAGCTTGCTTAAGTCCATACAGGGCTTTATGCAACCTGTACACCTTTCTTTCTTCGCCTTGTTTCACAAACCCAGCTGGTTGTGCAACATAAACTTCTTCGTCTTAAGGGACATTTTGGAATGCACTGTTAGAACAAGATTTGATTCTGCTGGATATCTCTAAGTTTTGATAATAACAAAGTAGTATTTGTGTGAGAACAATTTTGGTACTCTAACGTTTGTTTTTCTAAAGGATTAACAAACAGGCTCTGACTCTGATAGAGAAAGCTCTGACTCTGATAGAGACCATGTACAAAGTCAATCTGGTTGGACCTAAAGACGCTTCTGCGCCAAAGAAGCGAGTCTTCTTCCGATCTACTCACATTCAGAAAGATTCTAAGAAGACAATAAGTTGTTACTGCAATGCTCTCTTGGATTCTAGTTCTGAGTGTGACTCTGATGATTTACTTCTGAAGGCTTTCTAGCTTCTGAAGTTGTTATCTTCTGAAGACTAAGTGCTGAAGACTCTGAATACAAGGTTCTGCTGAACATAGTTCTGAAGATTCTGAAGACTTGAGTTTCTGAAGACTAAGTGCTGAAGACTCTGAAGACAAGGTTCTGCTGAACAATGTTCTGAAGACTCTGAAGACTTAAGTTTCTGAAGACCAAGGGTTCTGAAGACTGAGTGCTAAAGACTCTGAAGACAAGGTTCTGATGAACAAGTTCTGAAGACTCTGAAGACTCAAGAATCTGAAGACCCAGTGATCAACTCTTCTACTCATGCTTCAAATCATATCTATTCATAAGCCTCTGATGTACAGAAGATAAGATCAAAAGTTTACGAGGGAAAATAGTACATAGTACGTAACAAAACTTTCCATTCCACTACCCTAATTTGGTGGTACGAAGGACAACTTTTGTGTATGATTTTTATCCCTTCGTAACGACATTATTTCTAGTCTCCAGCTCTCTCAAGGATATTCCAGATATGCCCTCCAACAGATCTTTTACTGGCTATATAAGGACTTGATTATTTGAAGAAATTGAGCAACGATTAAGTAACAACAAAAGAGACAATGAAGAAAGAACAGTAAAGCACTACAATACAACGCAAGAACATTGTTCATACTGTGTAAATTTTGTTTAAGTCATTCTTGTTATTCATAGTGTTTATATCTGCTTGTATAAAAGAATCTCTTTGTAAACATCTATTTTTTCAAACAGTTGTTTGTAATTCCTTAAGGGACCAGTTAGGTCAGAATCCTTAAGAAGAGACAGTTGGTCTTTGTGGTTGTTAGTCACCAGCAATTGCTAGTGTAAATTGTGATCAGTTTGATTATAGTGGATTAAGTCCTTGTGTATAAGGCATAATCACCTTGGCGGGTGGACTAGATTAGCTTCATAGTTTTCAAGTGAACCAGGATATATCGTGTGTCTTTCTCTCTTGTTAGTATCTTTGTGATCTTTGTTTTAGTTTCACAAAAAGCTTTCATTTTTGAAAACCCAATTCAAACCCCAATTTCTTGTGTTTTCTCACACCTTCAATTGGCATCAGAGCTCTGGTTCTGATTGTGATAAAAGTTTTATCTACACTTCACCGTGTTCAGTACCGATCCAGTATTTGTGTGAGATATCATGGCTGCAGCTAATGCTAATCCTATTCCAGAAGAGAAAGATCACTATAGTGCCAAACCACCAGTCTTTGATGGTGAAAAGTTTGACTACTGGAAAGATAGAATTGAAAGTTTCTTTCTTGGTTACGACGTAGATCTCTGGGATCTTGTAGTTGATGGCTACACTCATCCAGTTGATGTTGCAGGAGTAAAAGTGTCAAGAAGTCCTATGACCAATCAACAAAAGAAAGATTATAAAAATCATCACAAGGCAAGAACTATACTGCTAAATGTTATCTCTTATACTCAGTATGAGAAGATACCAAACACAGATACTGCCAAATCCATTTTTGATTCTCTGAGAATGACTCATGAAGGAAATGCTCAAGTCAAGGAGACAAAGATGCTTGCCCTAATCCAGAAATATGAGGATTTCAGAATGGAGGATGATGAAACAGTTGAGACTGTGTTTTCAAGGTTTCAAATGCTAGTCGCGGGACTTAAAGTTCTAGACAAAGGATACTCAACTGCTGACCATGTCAAAAAGAACATCAGAAGCCTTCCTAAGAAGTGGAGACCTATGGTAACTGCCTTAAAATTTTCTAAAGATCTAAATAGTATCAGTCTTAAAGAACTTGTTAGTTCTTTAAGAAGTCATGAGATAGAGTTGGAGGAAGATGATCCTCAGAAGAAGATTAAATATGTTGCTCTTAAGTCTAAACCTGAAAAGGTAAAGGCATATCAAGCTGTGGAAGAATCGGAAGATTCTGATGAAGACTCAGAAGATAAGCTATCACTTATCTCCAGAAGGATAAAAAAACTCTGGAAACATAGGCAAGGAAAGTTCATAGGATCAAGAAGGATCAAAGGTCGTGCTGACTCAACATCTGGACAAAAGAAGCAGAGTTCTGGAAAAGAAGTCATCTGCTATGAGTGTAATGAGCCAAGTCATTACAAGAACGAGTGTCCAAAGCTTAAGAAAGACAAGAAGCCTAAGAAGAACTTCACCAAAGCCAAGAAGGGACTCATGGCAACTTGGGATGACTCTGATTTTGAAGAAGAAGATTCTGATGAAGAACATGCAAATGTTGCACTAGTAGCAACAACAATCAACGCTGAAGTCTCTAGAGAACTAGAAGACAAAATGCTATCAGAACCAGAATCAGATTCAGACTCTGACTCAGAGGTATTATCTATACTCTCTCGCTGTGAATTAGAGTCGTGTCTTTCAGAAATACTGGAAAAATATCAAACTCTTCAAAGTAAATACAAGGATCTTAAAAAATCTCATGTAAATACTTTTGAAGCTAGAGATAAGCTTGAGCAGAATAATTCTTTTCTGAATGAAAATATTTTTTCTTTTAAAAATAGTAATTGTGCTTTGAAAAGCAAAATTTCTAAATTAGAAGAAGAATTAGTCTCTAATATTTCTGGCACTAGTTGTGTCAACAAATATGATAGAGTATTCCAACACTTTCTGTCTAAAAGCATAGATAGAAGCAAGATAGCTTCCATGATCTATGGAGTTAGAAGAAATGGAAAGAAAGGTTTAGGGTGTAGATAAACATTTGAAATTGACGAAAGTCAGCCTGTAAAATCAAAACGTCTCTATGATCATTTTATGCCTTCTGGCACTGAACTTGATTGTTCCGAGCTTGTGCACGCAACTTCATAGACACAGAAATCTGATCCTAAACCTAAGTATCATGCACAAATTCCACTTGATTATTCTGTTGCACAGAAACCAAAAGTTGTGAAAAAATTTGGGAAAACTAACAAAAGAGGACCCAGAAAGTGGGTACCTAAGTGAAAACTCAAATGATTTGGACAAAATTTTGGTAAAACTCAGTTCTGAAGAAGATGTTCCAACATGAAGGCCAAAGCTGAAGAATTCTGCCAAAGAACAAAGATGTCGAAGAAGATGTCTCAACTTGAAGACTCGACATCCTGGACTGCTATAACAGATTATATTAAATCTATTTCAAATCAGTTCCAAGATCCTAGGCGCGCTCAGTAGTGGATCAAGGAAAGATTTGAAGCCCAACTGAAGATTATAAAAGAAGACTTAGTCCTAGGGTTTATGTACCTCGTAGATACCTTTTGTAACCTAATTCTCTTGTGTAAAAATAAGGGTTTAGGGTTTTGAGAGTCGTTGGCTCTCTAGGTTTGTATGTCTCCCTTTGTATCGTTTGATTCAATGTGGTAGACATAAGTATCGCACAGATCCATAAGCCTTTAGGTATTGGAGCGTGTATTGTTCTTAGATGAAGCTTTGAAGCAAATCCAAGTTAGCGTGTTGGTGATGTATGCTTGACAGAATTCTGTATTGACGGGGATGGTTTAGATATCACAGATTATGATTAGGGGAAATGAGTGGTGATTCTCATATCAAAGAGGGCGTTCTTTGGTAAAGATTTCATTGGGTAGTATTTAGGAGATAAAGTTGAAAACAGGGGAGTTTAACTGTATAATTTTACTACAGATAGTGGAGTCTATTCCTGGATTAGTATCCACCAGATGTAGGTGAATTGCACCGAACTGGGTTAACAATTGCTGTGTTCTTTTATCATTCTGCAAATTTTCATATTCTGTTATTGTTCTTGATAAACATGTTGGAACAGATGTCGTAACATCTGTGATTGTGCAGTTACTGATATTCAAGGTATCAGTCTGCTGCTCTACTTCCTTGTTTAATAATTATGAAGAACAATGTCTTGACATGTGTTAGGACATCTGATGTCTGCTATGCCAAAATTTCAATTGGTATCAGAGCAGGCATCCTGTCTGTTTCTGGATAAGATCTTTGGGAGATACTTTTTGGCAATTAAACAAGGAGGAGTTTTGAAGATCAGATCAATCAACTCAGACATACTCAAGGGTATTAATGGATGGGATGGATGTTCTGGATCGAAGGTAACAATCTGGTGGTTGTTCATGTTGCTGAGGAGGTTCTACAACAACTACAGGAGAAGTTCCTAGTTCTCTTGTTGGGGTTTCTTATAAGATATTCTGACATCTTATTAGGGCAAGTTGAATTTGTTCCTTGGTGGTTCCGCTGCATATGTTTCTGATGGAAGAGCTCTAGAATTATGGGATTCTGGAGTTGTTATTGAAGACAGATGGTCGAAAATCTCAATCGTTGGCCTCTATATTTGAAGATATCTGCACCTTTTTATTCCAAAGTCGGGAGCGATGGAATGAAGAGAGTTGTTGGAAGATGTCTGTTATGGTGACTTGGTACTTGGAAGCTTGGTTCCATGGTGCAGTTTGAAGTCAGTTGAAAAGGAGGGGAGTTGAATTTAGGTTTATCAAGTTCTTGCTCTGGGAGTTTGATAAATTATTGATCGGCTTAGTTGTCAAAGATACTTGAGAATTCTCTCAAGTCTACTCATAAAGGCGTCTCAGTCGTGCATCTGGAGTCTTCTAATTATTCTTCTGACTAGAGGGTGTTTCTGTGAAACACAAACCTGAAGAAAGTGGAGGTGATTTATTTTCACCATCTAAAATAGCAAGGAAGGATTCATCTCTCTTAATCCTAAGGGTGGATCCAATCTTAATGGAGTTTTCAGAACTGTTGAGGTAAATAGGGTTCGTTCAGAGAGAATCTTAGTTACTTGAGTCAAGGGTGGCAACCTTGGTATCTCAACAATTTGTTTGTCAAAGAAGATACTTGCAAAAGATTGAATACTTGATAAGTATTCATGAAGTTATCTGGTGGAGTGTGCTTCAATAGTGAAACAAGATTATTGAACAAGGATTTAAGATCAATTGCTATTTGTGATATTCACAAATATTTAATTGATTATCCTTGAATGTGAAGTTCAAGATTGTTGATGTTCAACAGGATGTTGGAACATCTCTTCATCTGGTTTGTGCAGAATCATGGGAGGGGTATTGCATAAGCTTTTGGTTCTATTTCTCCTAGGTGTTGGCCTAAGAATCTGCTTAAGTTGGTGTGGCAGAAGCATCTAATCTCTGGAGAGTTTCCTGACAAGAAACTGATCTAGACAGTGGATATGTGGAAGATGAAGAAGAAGACATCATAATCATGATGGATAGTTCTTGGATTAGTTTATTTCTGATCTAGGAGTATTGGAGTGTAGCAGGTGTGTTCGAGTTGTTACTAGAAGCATCTGGTGTTTATCTAGAAAGTGTCCTGGCAAAAGACTTGTCCATAATGGAGTGCTGGTGATGGTACAACTTGGATCAGTTTATTTCTGATCTAGGTACTTAGGAGCATGGGATCTTGCTCATCTTGGAGGTCAAGGTTAAGTGGCAATTATCTCTGACTTCCTACAGACTGCTCTACTAAGGAAAGTGGCATTCCTTAGTATGGATATGGTGTAGTCTATGACTACTTCTCTTCTGAAGAATCAGATGTGGTAGGTGTGAGTTCTTTGGAGTTTCAAAGTAGTTATTCATCAAGGTGTGAGCTTGAATGGAATACCTGTGATAAGATTAAGCAGGATGGAGGTTGTCTACTAAAACTTGGTTGCTGAATCAAGTCTATGAGAGCATGGAACTCTTGTTCTATAATAGGGAGGAGGTTCTTCTAAGTGGCAGAAGGAGGAGCTGAATTCAGCAGCTGGATGTCATATCAAAATGTTCTGACATCAAGCTTAACATCAGGATCTCAGTTGGTGATGTGGCACATCAGCTTAAGATAAGTTGATCTACAGGAGAATGGAAGTTATGAATGCTTCAAAAAGGTATATCTCATGCAGTTTGTGGGAGCTGTGGATGGAGAAGATGTTACATGTCTAGGGCTTGATGGATCCAAGATGTCTTGCTATGAGCAAGTAGTTCATGTAACTTGAAGATCAGATTTCATTGGTGGATCAGTGTATCTTGTGGGAGTTCTGAAAAATATAAGATGAATCAAACAGTGGCATTTGGTTGATCTTTAGTGTGCATTCAAGCAGGATGCTTGGAACTAATTACTATTGGGCAGAAGGGTAGTTGGTTGAAGACGTGAGGAGGTTCTGGTTTAGGTCTATCTACGAGCTTGTGGCAGAAGTTCTCGGTATATGGAATATTACTTCCTTTGGTGGATGAGAGTTTATTTCTCTCTTTGGTTACTGGAGTTCTTACTGATCAAGCTGGTGGCGCAATGTTGTTTGAAGATCTTCAGTTGGATTACTATGCAGATAGTAAGTCCAGTGGTAGAGCATATCTAGAACTATGTTGATTGGTGTCTATGATATGTGAAGGATGTCGTAACTGATGTTAGAACATCTTTTGGGTTAGTTATCCTTGGAGTAGGATTCTGAGTTCACATCGTGTCTAAGAGGTGTTTATCTTTTCATACGGGAGAATGATGGGTAAAGGATTGTCTTGGAAGTCTGATGTGAAGGTTTTGGTAAGGCATTAGTTGATCACAAGGTGATTGCATGAAGGTCTGGATTATGATGCATTCAGAATATGGAAGTGGATATTCACCAGGAGAATCAGAAGTATTCTAGGGAAGGAATAACTGTCTTGGATTATGAGGTGTCTATCTAATTAGTTGGCCTTGCTAAGGTCAGTAGAAAATCTTGTGAAGGGGATACCACCCCTGCTATGAGTCATGCTAGAGAGAAGCGGATCAGTTTGGCAAGCTGAGAAGTTCTGGAGCATGTATACGATATCTAACATCATTAAGAAGATAACAAACTAAGAGGTAAGGTATCTCTTTAAGGAATGTGGAGCATTCCAGGTCAATTGGATTTTGTCTCAAGGAACATGGAGGTCTGTACATGAGAATTCTAGAGGAATTCGTGTGGTGTATAGATGGGTTCAAGAAGAGAGGGATCAATGGTGTATTTGGTCTCAATCCAAGAGTTTGTTGATTTAGGATGTTGATCCTAATGTGATCTCACGGGAAGCATGATAGTGTTCATGTATGAGTGATTATTGTTTCTTGTCAGAAGAAGCAATAAGTGCAGTTGATGATTGTGTTCAGTAGGTGGGTTGGACAGAGGGTGCGCTCTTGAAGACATTAAGATGCATCTTATGTTTTCCATTCATCAACATAAGTGTTCATTGGAGGAACATTGGTTATCTTAGATAGGGGGAGTTGCTCCTTGATCTAAGATGTATTACTGCAGGGGTGCAGTTCTGAATCCAATTTGTTTGGAGGACAAGCAAACTATGATTATTTTGGAGATGGGATGTCAAGAAGGATGTCTTGACATATACTGCTGTTGCAGGTCGTGGGGGACTTGACAGTTCAAGGTGGATTCTACCATTGTTTACTAGTTGTGATTGATAAGAAAACGTTGTGAAGCCCTGGTCAAATCAGAAGACGAGCTTGTCTGATTTCAGGACATTGTTTAGGACATGCTCTCTATTGGGTCATTATGGACGGTGTACCTTGGACAGTAGAAAACATGCGCGTGCAAAACATGTTTTTCGGTTTTTGCAAAATCTTTGGACAGTGTTCTTTATAGGAGAAATAGTCAAAGCATTCTTGGCCGGTGTACTCTCATTGTTGGAGAAGTCTCATTCGCCATTAATGTCCTTATTGAATTGGCCCTTGGTTTTCTAATTCCTATGAAGACCGCTTGGGTATTTATAGGAAAGCCTTGGTCACTTTTGTCTCAAGATGTGGATCCAATATGAAGACTTCTCATGGCATTATTCAGAATTGTTCCTTGGTTGTGGTGTGTCTGGGATGGCTTGTGACATTTTTTTTGTCAATTTTTGGCAAAAAAAGGGGGAGAAAGGGTTGAGCCTCAATCTCTTTTGTGTCTTGTGTCATGAGTTAAGATTTATACCTAGGAATTTCAGGAGTCTCTAATCTCTTGGGTGTGTATGTGGATGTGTACTTCTAGATACCTCATTGTTTCAAGGGGGGTCACAGCAGTACTCTAATCATAACCGACACTATGGGTGAAGAGACGTAAGGAACATCCTGGTCTTATGGTACAAAGAGTTTTAGCCAAAATTTTCCAAAAGGGGGAATTGAAAACTCAAATGATTTGGACAAAATTTTAGTAAAACTTAGTGTTGAAGAAGATATTCCATCATGAAAACCAAAGCTGGAGAATTCTTCCAAAGAACAAAGATGTCGAAGAAGATGTCTCAACTTGAAGACTCGACATCCTGGACTGCTATAATAGATTGTTTTAAATCTGTTTCAAAAATTTTCCAAGATCCTAGGCGCGCTCAGCAGTGGATCAAGGTAAGATTTGAAGCCCAACTGAAGACTATAAAAGAAGACTTAGTCCTAGGGTTTATGTACCTCGTAGATACCTTTTGTAACCTAGTTCTCTTGTGTAAAAATAAGGGTTTAGGGTTTTGAGAGTCGTTGGCTCTCTAGGTTTGTAAGTCTCCTTTTGTATCGTTTGATGCACTGTGGTAGACATATGTATCACACAGATCCATAAGCCTTTAGGTAATGGAGTGTGTATTGTTCTTGGATGAAGCTTTGAAGCAAATCCAAGTTAGCCTGTTGGTCAAGTATGCTTGACAGAATTCTGTATTGACAGGGATGGTTTATATATCAAAGATTGTGATTAGGGGAAGTGAGTGGTGATTCTTATATCAAAGAGGGTGTTCTTTGGTAAAGATTTCATTGAGTAGTATTTAGGAGATAAAGTTGTAAATGGGAGAGTTTAACTTTATAATTTTACTACAGATAGTGGAGTCTTCTTCCTAGATTGGTATCCCCCAGATGCAGGTGAATTGCACCGAACTGGTTAACAATTACTGTGTTCTTTTATCATTCTACAGATTTTCATATTCTGTTATTGTTCTTGATAAACATGTTGGAACAGATGTCGTAACATCTGTGATTCTGCAGTTAATGATATTCAAGGTATCAGTCTGCTGCTCTGCTTCCTTGTTTAATAATTATGTAGAACAATGTCTTGACATGTGTTAGGACATCTGCTGTCTGCTATGCCAGAATTTCACTAAGGATAAGATAATCTATGTTGCAGATAACCTTAGCAACTAAGTTAAAACACCAATCATGGTACCTGGACAGTGGTTGCTCGCGACACATGACGGGAAGAATGCATATATTCTAAAGTTTGGAACTTAAGCCTGGAGGTTTCGTTGGTTTCAAAGGAAACCAGAAGGGTAAGATCATTGGCTTTGGAACTATTGGTAATGGTAAACTTCCTTCTATTACTGATGTTCTTCTGGTCGATGGTTTGATGCATAACTTATTGTCAATTAGTCAACTTAGTGACAATGGTTATGATATCACTTTTAATCAAAAGTCCTGTAAGGCTATTAGTCAGAAGGATGGCTCAATCCTTTTTAATGGAAAGAGGAAAAACAACATTTACAAAATTAGACTTTCTGATCTTAAGGACCAGAATGTTAAATGTTTAATGTCTGTAAATGAAGAGCAATGGGTATGGCATAGACGTTTGGGCCATGTTAGCATGAGAAAGATTTCTCAACTAAATAAGCATGGATTAGTCAGAGGCTTACCTAATCTGAAGTATTCTTCAGATGCTCTTTGTGAAGCATGTCAGAAAGGCAAGTTTTCAAAAACCTCGTTTAAAGCGAAAAATGTTGTTTCTACCTCTAGACCATTAGAACTTATGCAAGATGATCTATTTGGTCCAGTGAAAACTGCCTCTATCAATGGTAAGAAATATGGATTAGTCATTGTAGATGACTATAGTCGTTGGACTTGGGTAAAATTCTGGAAACACAAGGATGAGTCACATTCTGTGTTTTCTACCTTTTGCTCACAAGTGCAAACAGAGAAGGATTGCAAAATAGTCAGAGTCAGAAGTGATCATGGTGGAGAATTCGAGAAAACATACTTTGAGAATATTTTTTATTCCCATGGCATTTCCCATGATTTCTCCAGTCCCAGAATTCAACAACATAATGGAGTAGTAGAAAGGAAGAATAGGACATTGCAAGAAATGACTCGTACTATGATCCAAGAAACTGACATGGATAAGCACTTCTGGGCTGAGGCAGTAAACACAACATGTTATATTCAAAACACAATTTCTATCAGACTTATTCTGGGTAAGACTCCTTATGAATTTTAGAAGAGTAAAAACCCAACATCTCTTATTTTCATCCTTTTGGCTGTATTTGTTTTATGTTGAACACTAAAGAGAAACTTGGCAAGTTTGACTCCAAAGCTCAAAAGTGTTTGTTGTTAGGATACTCTGAATGCTCTAAAGGCTACAGAATCTATAACACAGAAACACGGATTGTTAAGGAATCCATTCATGTCAGATTCGACGATAAGCTTGACCCTGAAAAGTCAAAGCTAGTTGAAAAGTTTGCAGATTTGAAGATTACCTTATCAGAATCCAAGGAGGAAGATTCTAAAGAAGGAGACAAAGATGCAGAAACTAAATAATCAGATACAACTTCAAAAAAAACAGAGAATAGTCCATCTCATCAGAAGAAGAATAGACTAATGACTTCTCATTCTGAAGAATTGATCTGGGAGACAAAGCTGATCCAGTCAGAACTCGTTCATCAGTCAAACCTTCTGAAGAAAATCTTCTGGGTTTGGTGTCTCGGATAGAGCCAACATCAGTTAATGAAGCTCTTATGGAGAATGAGTGGATTTTGGCCATGAAAGAAGAATTGAATCAATTCACCAGAAACGATGTTTGGGATCTAGTTCAAAAACTAAAAGGCGTCCACGTCATTGGAACAAATTGGGTATTCAGAAACAAGCTTAATAAGAAAGGTGAGATCGTAAGATACAAAGCACGACTGGTAGCACAAGGTTATAGTCAGCAAGAATGGATAGACTATAAAGAAACCTTTGCACCAGTTTCCAGGTTAGAATCTATTCGTCTCTTAATTTCCTTTTCTGTAAATCATGACATCACTTTTTCATCAAATGGATGTAAAGAGTGCATTTTAAAACGGGTATATTTCTGAAGAAGTGTATGTGCATCAACCTCCTGGTTTTGAAAGTTCTGAAAACCCATATTTCATTTTCAAACTTAAAAAATCATTATATGGTCTGAAACAGGCTCCCAGAGCTTGGTATGAAAGGCTAAGTAACTTTCTTTTGGAAAATAACTTTACCAGAGGAAAAGTGGATACAACACTCCTTTGCAAAACCTATAAAAATGACATTCTGGTTGTGCAAATTTACGTTGATGATGTTATATTTGGTTCTTCTAATCTTTCCTTATTCAAGGAATTTTCTAAGTTAATGCAGGAAGAATTTGAAATGAGTTTGATGGGAGAACTCAGATTCTTTCTAGAAATTCAAATTGATCAACATCCAGAAGGAACGTATATTCATCAGAGCAAGTATGCAAAAGAACTTCTGAAGAAGTTTGAGATGTCAGAAAGTAAACGTGCTAAAACTCCCATGCATCCGACATGCATTCTAGAGAAATAAAAAACAAGTAAAAATGTTTGTCAGAAGCTCTATCGTGGTATGATAGGCTCTCTTCTGCATTTTACTGCTTCTTGTCCAGATATTCTGTTTAGTGTATGTCTTTGTGCTCGTTTCCAATCAGATCTAAGGGAAACTCACTTAAGAGCTGTTAAGAGAATCCTAAGGTATCTAAAGGGAACAACTAACCTTGGCTTGATGTATAAGAAAACATCAGAGTACAAGCTTTCTGGTTATTGTGATGCAGATTATGCTGGAAACAGATTAGAAAGGAAAAGTACTTCTGGAAACTGTCAGTTTCTGGGTAACAACCTCATCTCTTGGGCAAGCAAAAAGACAATCAACCATTGCACTTTCTACTGCAGAAGCAGAATACATCTTGGCGTCACTTTGTAGTACTCAGATACTCTGAATAAAGAATCAACTAAAAGATTTTCAGATACGCGGGAGTAACATTCCTATCTTCTGTGATAATACTTATGTTATTTGTCTATCCAAGAATCCTATTTTGCATTCTAGGGATAAACATATTGAAATAAAACGTCACTTTTTACGTGACTATGTTCAGAAGGGCGTTTTTCATCTAAAATTTGTGGATACAGACCACCAGTGGGCTTATATTTTCACAAAACCCCTTGTTGAGGATAGATTCGTATTCATTCTAGAAAATTTATTTATAAAACTGTGTCCAGAATGAGTAGATGAAATTTATATGTGTCAAGTCACCTGAATTTCTGAAATAAGATTATGACGTTAAGTATTTTTTTTTATTTATTTAATGTATTTCCGATTAACGATACTTCTACATGTTAAAAGATGTCTTGATCAGAAACTTGTCCAGTCAGATACCTCTTGGTATTCTTCACTTTGGGAACATCAAATGTGTTCTCTTAAACAAATGGCTATGATTATCTTGTGACAGTTGTCCAATACCAAATCATATCTTACTGTTGAAGAGTCACCTCGAGCATTGTGATTTCGTGAGACTAGGTTTTCAAGTAGTTATTCCCTATTATTCCCTATTATTGTTGTAATCATGATTTAACGCATTGGGCTTGGTAACCTACTTGAGAATAGGTTAAATCTTTATGCCTTCCCCTATTACTATGCATTCATTAAGACATATGTAAGTTAAAGATTTCTTGAAACTAAGCGCTTCTATTATCAATCTTTATTCCTTGTCATATTTTTCTTTCCAATTATAAGTATACATTTATTCATAATTATTGACTGATGTCTGTAACACCTCAAAATTTGCCCCTTACTTTAGCACTAGTTGGCTTATGTTTCATTTCATTTTTGCATTATCATCTTTGCATTTCATTGGTTCTTAGCATGGGATCAAGGCATCTAAACCAACTCAGAGGAAGAAGTTGTTTTCCAGAAGTTCAAGCAAAATTCATGTGTATTGTCCAAAGGGGCTAAGAGGAGAGGAAGCTTCTTGATACTATCAATAGCTGAGCCACAAAGAAGCCTTGGGCCTCAGGGCATCCCAATTGGTCCATCACCTCATCATATGATCAAGTTTGACAAGAAATTCCAAGGGAATCACACTCTCCTAGCATGATGGTTCAAATTAGGGTTTTGGAGATCCTTGAGTTTAATTCCCCAATGAGCATGTTCTTTGAGTTTCTATCATCATAAAATGGCACATCTCATCATTGTCTGACAGGATACACATCATACTCAAAGGAATTTGGATTTGGAGGATGTACTGATTCCTCATAGACTGAAGGCACCAAAACTAGGGTTTGCCATAAAATCAGTTTATTTCTGATTTTTTTGGCAATACTTGATTCCATGGTGCTCCTCATGTCCCTAAGTGTCTAAGGTTGGAGAATTGTCCATCAAGTTGGTTCAGAGGGGTTTCATTCGATCAGAAGATTGAAAATCAAGAGAATCGGGGAAAAAGTCAACTATGTAGTGGAAAAGTCAACTCCTGACTTTTGAGGTCAACATGTTGATGTTCAAGTCAAATATGGCCCAGGAACAAGATTTGGTCAAGGAATGTTCAAGGAATCATCAAAAATCAAATATTTGAAAAAAAGTTGCCATTTTTGGAAGAAAATAGGTTTTAGAACTTTCTATTTTTGGGTACTTTTGCATGTTTTAGTAGCTACTTTCAAGGACAGATTTCTTCATGATCCATGCTCCATCTCAATTTTACTCAAACATGAAAGTTGTAGAGCTTGTTCCAAGCTTTCCAACCATGTGAAGTTTGTCTCATTTGGATCATTTTTTAGAAAGTTATGGTGTCCCAAAGTTAGAGTTTTCAAGTTGTAAAATTTGAAAACTTAGAATTTTTTCTAAGTTATTCTTGGACAGTTTTGTGCACTCATGTTCATGGAAAATTTTCACATACTCCCAAGCTCTGTTTGTGGAGAAGAGGATATTATGATAAGCCAGCTATCTACTTTCAAGTATGTGGAGGTAGATGGTGAAATTCATGAAACTCTATGTAAGGGTTTCGAAGCAGTGAAGATCACTGAGAAGCCTCTCAAGGAAGGTAGCCAATCTAAAGTGGTTCAGCCTATAGTGGTACATCAGCCGGAGATTTCAATGTCTTCCTTCAAAGATGCTCGAGCTATGGTTGAAGCCGGAGGTTCACAAAAGTGGGGTCAGATTATTGATGTTCAGGAAAAGCGAGATACTCATGGACTGGGTTATAAGCCACCCAGGTGTCCTGAAGAGCCTCCCAAGTTCTATGGTCCAGTCCGTTTCATCAGTGCTGGTGCTTTCTTCGATAGAGTCAATGCTATTGAGGAGGATGGGGATAGTGATTGTGATATGGATAGTTGGATCCGCCCATGTGTCCCAGGTCAAAGCTTTCTCAACTAGTCATCATAGAAAGTCATTCAAGTGACCGGACCAGAGTAATTGATTTTGTTTATCATCTATGTTAATCCTACGTTCTGCCCAAGACGTAGTGATTCTTGTTTGTAGGGCTTGAATGTTTTGTATGCTTTTCTTTATCATTAATAAAGGACGTTTTCACATTCAAATGTTTTGATCCCTGTTTTTTCAGTTTTTTATTTTTGCATTAAAATCACATCAAAATGGCAATGTTTTTTTTTGTTTGGTGCATCCATAATAAGCATATATCATCAATCATGCAAGTTTTCTTGTTCAGATTCCACCCATCGTGATTCAGCTATGGCTCGTTATGACTTCGATAATCCCATATATCAGGCTGAAGAGGGGACTGATGAAGATTGTGCCTTACCAGAGGAATTAGCCAGGCTGTTAAAACAAGAGGAAAAGATCATTCTGCCTCATCAGGAGGAAATCGAGGTTGTTAACTTGGGAACCGAGGACGCGAAGAAAGAGGTACGGATTGGGGCAGCTTTGGAACACTCTGTCAAGGGAAGATTGATTGAAATGCTCCTAGAGTATGTGGATATCTTCGCCTGGTCTTACCAAGACATGCCTGGGCTCGACACTAACATCGTGGTACACCGACTGCCGCTCAAAAAAAGATGTGCTCCGGTTAAGCAAAAGCTGAGAAGGACAAAATCGAAAATGTCCGTCAAGATTAAAGAAGAGGTTCAGAAGCAGTTAGATGCTGGGTTTCTTGCTGTAACAAATTATCCTCCGTGGGTTGCTAATATTGTACCTGTACCTAAGAAGGACGGAAAGGTCAGGATGTGATTTGATTACAGAGATCTGGATAGAGCAAGCCCAAAAGACGACTTCCTGTTTCCTCACATTGACGTGTTGGTGGACAACACTGCTCAATATTCTGTGTTTTCCTTCATGGATGGTTTCTCTGGGTATAACCAAATCAAGATGGCCTAAGAGGACATGGAGAAAATGACGTTCATAACACCGTGGGGAACATTCGGTTACAAAGTGATGCCCTTTGGATTGAAAAATGCAGGGGCAACATATCAGCGGGCGATGGTGACTCTCTTTCATGATATGATTCACAAAGAGATCGAGGTCTATGTTGATGACATGATTGCGAAGTCACAGACGGAGGAGGAACATCTGGTTAATCTTCAGAAATTGTTTGAAAGGTTGAGAAAGTTCAGACTGAAGTTGAATCCGAACAAGTGCACCTTCGGGGTGAGATCTGGAAAGTTACTGGGTTTTATCGTTAGTGAAAGAGGTATCGAGGTCGATCCTGCCAAAGTAAAAGCCATTCAAGAAATGCCTGAACCAAGAACAGAAAAGGAGGTTCGTGGTTTCTTAGGGAGGTTGAACTACATCTCTAGATTCATCTCTCATCTTACAGCCACGTGTGAACCGATATTCAAATTGTTGAGAAAAGATCAAGCGGTCAGGTGGGACGAGAATTGTCAAAAGGTGTTCGAAAGAATAAAAAAGTATTTGCAGGAACCTCCGGTCCTTATGCCGCCAATGCCAGGAAGGCCATTGATTATGTATCTTACGGTTCTTGAGAACTCAATGGGGTGTGTGCTCGGTCAACACAACGAGTCAGGTAAAAAAGAGCATGCCATCTACTACCTGAGTAAAAAGTTTACTGATTGTGAGTCAAGGTACTCGATGCTGGAGAAAACATGTTGTGCGCTCGCTTGGGCGACTAAGCGGTTGAGGCAGTAAATGTTAAACCACACAACCCTCTTGATTTCAAAGATGGATCCGATCAAGTATGTGTTTGAAAAGCAGGCGCTTTCTGGAAGAATAGCCCGTTGGCAGATGGTTCTGACAGAATACGATATTCAATATGTTTCCCAAAAAGCCATTAAGGGAAGTGTTCTGTCAGAATATCTCGCTGAACAACCAATTGAGGATTATCAACCGATGAAGTTTGAATTTCCTGATGAGCATATCATGTATCTGAAGATGAAGGATTGTGAAGAGCCTCTACCTGATGAAGGGCCAGAAATTGGGTCCCAATGGAAGTTAGTCTTTGATGGGGCTGTTAATTCATACGGAAACGGAATCGGGGCAATCATTACGACTCCAAAAGGTTCTCATATACCTTTTACTGCCCGGTTAGCGTTCGTATGCACCAACAATGAGGCGGAGTACGAAGCATGCATTATGGGGTTAGAAGAAGCAATTGATTTGAGAATCAAGAACCTCGATGTTTATGGTGATTCCGCGTTGGTAGTTAATTAGATTACAGGTGAGTGGGAGACTCGTCAAGCGAACTTGGTGCCTTATAACAACTATGCCAGAAGGTTGTTACCTTTCTTTGACAGAATTGACTTTCATCATATACCCCGGTTGGAGAATCAAATGGCCGATGCGTTGGCAACATTGTCTTCGATGTATAAGGTGAATCGTTGGAATGAAACTCCTTCGATCAGAATCATGCGTCTGGACAGACCAGCTTTTGTATTTGCAATTGAAGATGTGTCAGATGGAAAACCTTAGTATCATGATATTAAGGTTTTTCTGAAGAGTCAGGAGTATCCAGAGGGTGCATCCGCTAAGGACAAGAAGACTCTGAGGAGGTTGGCAGGAAATTTCTTTTTGAATAGAGATGACGTGTTATACAAAAGGAATTTTGACATGGTCTTGTTACGTTGTGTTGATGAACACGAGGCAAACCTGTTATTAGAGGAAGTTCATGAAGGATCTTTCGGTACCCATGCCAATGGGCATGCTATGGCTAGAAAGTTGTTGAGAGCGGGGTATTACTAGATGACTATGGAGTCTGATTATTTTAAATACGCCCGGAAATGTCACAAATGTCAGATTTATGCAGATAAGGTGCATGTACCGCCTACTCCTTTGAATGTGTTGTCATCACCTTGGCCCTTCGCTATGTGGGGCATTGACATTATCGAAAAGATTGAACCTACTGCTTCCAATGGACATTGTTTCATTTTAGTTGCCATCGATTACTTCACGAAGTGGGTGGAAGCAGCCTCGTTTGCCAATGTCACCAGACAAGTGGTAGCCAGATTTATCAAGAAGGACATCATCTGCCGGTATGGAGTCCCGGAGAGAATCATTATTGATAATGGTTCGACTTTGAATAACAAGATGATGAAGGAGTTATGTTAGAGCTTTAAGACTGGACATCACAACTCTTCTCCCTATCGTTCGAAGATGAATGGGGTTGTTGAAGCAGCAAATAAAAACATCAAGAAGATTGTGCAGAAAATGGTAGTGACCTATAAAGACTGGCATGAGATGTTGCCTTATGCTTTACATGGTTATCGTACTTCGGTACGCACATCAACTGGGGCAACTCCTTTCTCACTGGTATATGGTATGGAAGCAGTTCTACCATTAGAGGTTGAGATTCCTTCTTTAAGAATTCTGGCAGACGCGAAGCTTGATGAAGCTGAGTGGGTACGTTCCAGACTGAATCAGCTGAACCTTATTGAAGAGAAGAGACTGTCAGCCATTGCACATGGTCGGTTGTATCAGAGCAGGATGAAGAAAGCCTTTGATCAGAAAGTGCGTCCTCAGTGTTTTCAGGCTGGTGAATTGGTTTTGAAAAGGATCATTCCTCCTCAAACAGATCATAGGGGCAAATGGACTCCAAACTACGAAGGGCCATATGTCGTAAGACAGGTTTTCTCTGGCGGAGCCTTATTACTCTCAACTATGGATGGCGAAGATTTTACGTCCCCTGTGAACGCAGACGTAGTCAAAAAATACTTTGCATAAAAGAGACCCGCTGGACACATAAAGAAGGTCCAGGCAAAAAAGGGCATCCCGACGAACCATAAAAAGAAAAGGTTCGGGCAAAAATTAGGGATAAAAAGAAAATAATAAACCCGCAAGGTTGAAAACCTGAAAAGGTAACTTTGACAAAAATGGGTATCCTGGTGGATTGAAAACCCAAAAAGGGCGATCCAGGCAAAAGTTAGGGATTTAAAAGAAAACGGCTACGATCTGCGTTCGATCTCTGAACATACTTTTGACACATGGAAATTTCGAAGGAAAGGAATCAGTCCAGTCAGTCTCTTCAAAGACCAAAACATATGCGGATAAGCAAGGCATATTGGGTCATAGCTGAATTGAATCATAGTGGATATTTGTTCCCCACATTGCCGACATGTTTATTTTCTTTTATTTTTCCTTTGTGCAATTACCTCTTTTCAGGAATTGCTTCCGAAGGTAAATGCCTATTTACAGGCCAATCCATTCAATAAAAGTTTCATTTCACTCAAAGGCCTTCCATTTGTGTTTTTATGTTTACTGTTTTGTTTGTGAAAACTTCTGATGTTTTGATAAAACATTGCATGCGAAAGTGTTGAGCTTCACGAAGCATATCAGAAAATAGTAGAAATTGCTTCGGAAGCGGTCGTTGTGGTGGTAATAAAAGTAGCCTTTTGCACATAGAACTTTCTGTTGTTTCTGTTTGCAGGGTAACAGGTTTTTTTCTTCCCTAGTAGAGCTATTCTCCTCAGCATTGAAATTTCATCCTCCTCAGCAAGTTGTTACTCTCCCCAGCCAAAGTACAGAAGATTATTTCCCCAACTAGAGTTGTGGTTGATTTATTACTCTCTCAGCGAGCAGTCAGAAATTGATGTTGTTGCATCCCCAGCAAAAGACTGATGGAATATCTTCTTTGGGTAAAGATGTTATTTTCCCCACAGGGTCTGAGTACTCAGCTAGTCAAGAAGTATTTTTCTCACCAGCAATGGTATGAGTTAATCCCCTCAGATGGGTAAGCTTGATGTTATCTTCTAGCATAGTTGATGTCATCATCTACCGTTCCCCAAGAAGATTTGCTGGTATTGACTGATATTCCCCAGCAGGGTAAAGGTAAGAGCATCTCCCAGCAAGTTGAGATCGGTAATATCCCCAAGCAGGTTCGGAATTATTGACTTGTTTCCCCAAGCAGAGTTTGGTGGTGATCTTCTCAGTGGTTTGTTCAACAGCAGTTGATATCCCTAGCAGGTCTTAAGTCCAATTGTTATTGGCATTTCTCAGATCCAGGTTTTGAGTTCTATATTTGGTAGAAGTCATTGGTAATCCCCAGCGGAGAGATTTTCTCTTCAGGTTCCATCTTCAATATTCGTTTTTATCCATCTCCAACAGAGTGGATCTTCTCTCGGAGTCTTCATCTCCAGCAGAGTGTGTAATCAAGATCTTCCTCAGCAGAGTGAAGTCTTTCTCAGTAGGATCTCTTATTTCATAGGACAATTTAGTTTGTCATCCCCGGTGGAGTTGCCTTTGTCTTCAGAATTTATTTTGCTGAGACGTTTCTTTTGCATTGCATAAGTATTCTTGCATGGCATCCTCCCAAACGCGTAGCATTTCCATTTCGTATGGAGAATTACGCCATAGAAAAATTCAAACATATGCATTCGAAGCATAAGCCAGGTTTGATATCCTTTACCGGTTTCTTTCCCCAGCAGAAAGTAACATGATTCAGAAGATGTTGTTTAACATCACACCGCAACCAGTGGATTCGTCCTTCTTGTCGGTCCTTCCTACACTCCCCCGCAGAGTTGTCTGTTTAGATTTCTCTCTTCCCCAGCGGAGTTATCTTTGTAGATTCGTTGATTCTACTTATCTTGGGTTGGAAAGTCCATCTTCGGCTGGGTCTTTCGTTTCGAGTTCGCTTTCGGTCGTTCTCGCGCTCTTTGTTATTTCGTTATCCCCGGTAGAGTTATCCTATATGGTATAACCCTTGTTGAAAGTCCGTTTTTGGCCGGTCTTCCTTTTCGAGTCCGCTTTTGATCATACTCGTTTACCCTTTTCGAGTCCGCTTTCGGTCGTACTCGTTTACCCTTTTCGAGTCCGCTTTCGGTCGTACTCGTTTATTCTTTTCGAGTCTGCCTTCGGTCGTACTCGTTTATCCTTTTCGAGTCTGCTTTCGGTCGTACTCGTTTATTCTTTTCGAGTCCGCTTTCGGTCGTACTCGTTTATCCTTTTCGAGTCCGCTTTCGGTCGTACTCATTTGCTGTTGAAAGAGCGTTTTCGGTCGGTCTTTCTTTTCGAGTCCGCTTTCGGTCGTACTCGTTTATCCTTTTCGAGTCCGCTTTCGGTCATACTCGTTTATCCTTTTCGAGTCCGCTTTCGGTCGTACTCGTTTATCCTTTTCGAGTCCGCTTTCGGTCGTACTCGTTTATCCTTTTCGAGTCCGCTTTCGGTCGTACTTGTTTATCCTTTTCGAATCCGCTTTCGGTCGTACTCGTTTATCCTTTTCGAGTCCGCTTTCGGTCGTACTCGTTTATCCTTTTCGAGTCCACTTTCGGTCGTACTCGTTTATTCTTTTCGAGTCTGCTTTCGGTCGTACTCGTTTACTGTTGGGAGAGTGTTTTCGGCCGGTCTTTCTTTTCGAGTCCGCTTTTGGTCGTACTCATTTGCTGTTGAAGTAGCGTTTTCGGCCGGTCTTTCTTTTCGAGTCCGCTTTCGGTCGTACTCGTTTATCCTTTTCGAGTCCGCTTTCGGTCGTACTCGTTTATCCTTTTCAAGTCCACTTTCGGTCGTACTCGTTTATTCTTTTCGAGTCCGCTTTTGGTCGTACTCGTTTACCCTTTTCGAGTCCGCTTTCGGTCGTACTCGTTTATCCTTTTCGAGTCCGCTTTCGGTCGTACTCGTTTACCCTTTTATATTTTCATTACCCTCACAGGTTGCAAATTTCCAGGTTATTTTGGTATTCAATCTCCCTGTATCCCGGTTGTTTGAAAGCCTTTGCTTCCATACCCTCGGATCCAAGAAGTTTAAATAGGGGCAGCTGTAACACCTCAAAATTTGCCCTCTTACTTTAGCATTAGCTGGCTTATGTTTCATTTCATTTTTGCATTATCATCTTTGCATATCATTGGTTCTTAGCATGGGATCAAGGCATCTAAACCAACTCAGAGGAAGAAGTTGTTTTCCAGAAGTTCAAGCAAAATTCATGTGTATTGTCCAAAGGGGCTAAGTGGAGAGGAAGCTTCTTGATACTATCAATAGCTGAGCCACAAAGAAGCCTTGGGCCTCAGGGCATCCCAATTGGTCCATCACCTCATCATATGATCAATTTTGATAAGAAATTCCAAGGCAATCACACTCTCCTAGCATGATGGTTCAAATTAGGGTTTTGGAGATCCTTGAGTTTAATTCCCCAATGAGCATGTTCTTTGAGTTTCTATCATCATAAAATGGCACATCTCATCATTGTCTGACAGGATACACATCATACTCAAAGGAATTTGGATTTGGAGGATGTGCTGATTCCTCCTAGACTGAAGGCACCAAAACTAGGGTTTGCCATAAAATCAGTTTATTTCTGATTTTTTGGGCAATACTTGATTCCATGGTGCTCCTCATGTCCCTAAGTGTCTAAGGTTGGAGAATTGTCCATCAAGTTGGTTCAGAGGGGTTTCATTTGATCAGAAGATTGAAAATCAAGAGAATCGGGAATAAAGTCAATTGTGCAGTGGAAAAGTCAACTCCTGACTTTTGAGGTCAACATGTTGATGTTCAAGTCAAATATGGCCCATGAACAAGATTTGGTCAACGAATGTTCAAGGAATCATCAAAAATCAAAGATTTGAAAAAGAGTTGCCATTTTTGGAAGAAAATAGGTTTTAGAACTTTCTATTTTTGGCAACTTTTGCTTGTTTTAGTAGCTACTTTCAAGGCCATATTTCTTCATGATCCATGCTCCATCTCAATTTTCCTCAAACATGAAAGTTGTAGAGCTTGTTCCAAGCTTTCCAACCATGTGAAGTTTGTCTCATTTGGATAATTTTTTAGAAAGTTATGGTGTCCCAAAGTTAGAGTTTTCAAGTTGTAAAATTTGAAAACTTAGAATTTTTTCTAAGTTATTCTTGGACAGTTTTGTGCACTCATGTTCATGGAAAATTTTCACATACTCCCAAGCTCTATTTCAACCAGATTCCAACATCATTTTTATTCCCTATTGTGCAAGCTTTCTAAAGAATCAAAAATCGCTTCATTTGGATCATTGAAGTACAAGTTATGATGGTTCAAAAATCAAGGTTTCAAATTGCAAAATTCAAAAAAAACTTTGAGTTATTTCCAAGCTGTTTTGGCAAATTTTAAGGACACCATTTCAAGTAATTTTTTCACCCTAATCCAAGCATTATTTCAAGTTGGTTCCAACATATTTTCTACTCATTGATCTTCCTAGTTTTATGCAAGCTGAAGTTTACTTTCGTTGGAGCAATATTGATCAAGATATGCTCAACCAAAGTAGAGTACATCAACCCATTTCAAGGCATCTCTCTTGACACTTTTTGTGTAGTTTTCTTGCAGCAAAGTGTGCATTCTAATTTGGCACCATGCTCTCTTATTTTCCTTGCCAAAATATTACCAAAAACGACCAAACATCTCATGTACTCTCCATGCACACAATACCCCATTTCAGTCCAACTTTGGAAAGAAAAAAAACTTGCACAATATCAGTCCCACGTGCCTGCTATCTCCACCACCCTCTCACACCCTTTTTACACACTCTCTTGCTAAACAAAAACACACAAAAAAATTACACAACAACACTGACTCCCTTACCCGTCTCTCTTGGTCGCAAGACCATGCTCTTTTCCTTCCCTCAGGTTTACGCAGTGTTTCCTTTCCCTCTCTTGGGATAAATACACATTGTCGGCGACTCTGTTTTCCGTGCCACTTTCGCGTTTGTACCATTGGATGCTAATCCTCGGGAGCGACAATGTCAAGATTTGAATAACGTATACCTAATCTGTGACCTTTTGAATATTCCTTTCAATATGAGACTACTACACTCCTTTCCCATTCTTTGATATCTTTGTCTCTTTACCTGCTCTTGTCCTATGTCACTTGTCTGGGAAATGATGAATTTTCGTTTCATTTCATCTAAACTAAATTGCTACTTATTGCTGATACATTTCTTCTCTGTATATATATCATACTCCTCCCCATTTCTCCTCCTCAGTCTTTCATAACTTTCTTATCCTGTTTTTGTCATTATGTCTATTAAAACCTTCTTTGGCAACGAAGAAGTCATGGAAGTAATCTCTGAGACAATAACCTTCCCAGACTCAGAGACTCAGGTTTGAACATATCTACCAATATGCAGATTCAAGGATGGTCTGGTTACTATGCAATCTTGCATGGACCTATCTTTCCTATCCTTGTGAAGAAATTTTGGAAATATGTTAGGATTGGCGAAGATAACAACTCTATCTGGTCTTCTATTTATGGTGTTTCGTTCATCATAACACCTACCTCTATTGCTCAAGCCATCAACTGTGTCCAATCTGGAGTCACCGTTGAAGATTTTCATCTGTCCTACTCCTTTGTTGAAGAACTCATTGCCATTCATGATGTTTCTCTTCACAGATATGAACCTTACAATCCTGAAGGGTTCCTTTCCACCGCTAAAATGTGGTTTCAACTCCTGCTAACCAACTTTTGACCCTGAGGAGTGGGCAAAAATACTCTATCTCGTGATGATAGACTCTTTATCTACTTTACGATGTACAATATTCGGGTCAACCTGCCTCAAACTATCTTCAACCATCTGAAGTATTATGTTGAAATCTCCAGAAATCAGCATAAGTCCTTCATTCCTTATGGAAGAATTTTGTCTAAGCTATTCTTCAAGGCTGAAATCATTGGTTTAGCCAAAATACTTGGACCAGAAAATGTTGTGGTTGAAGAAAGATGTGAAAGAGTTTATAAGGTGGAGTATTTTTAATGTTTGGTGGGCGGGTGTTCTTGTTGGCCTATCAGAATCTGTTCTCTCATTTCATGCGTTTGGTTAATCGTTTTGCGTATCTGTCTGTCTGTCATTGTTTGGTTGTTTTTGTAGTTATCTTGTTTTGCTTCTTACTTATGTACTTGTGCCTCTGGCGTTATTCCCATTAATCAATGAAAATTACCTTTTGTTGCATCTGTTACATCTTATTGCATTTCTTTTTTATTGCTAACAAAGGGGGAGAAGTATTGATTTTAATATACCTAATTTCTCTTGAATCAAACCCAATACTCCAAATGTTTGCACTAACCATTGTTTACCTTTATGATTATGACAAAAAGGGGGAGTATTAATGGAAAAATTATTTTGATAAAAATATCTTGTCCCTGAATCATAATTCTGACATTCTAACATTTTAAATGCACACAATTTTTCTTAGAATGTTTTTCAGGAACAATATTGATATTTGGAAATCAGGCTCTGATTTAACCAATCAGGCTCTGTTATATAATCAGGCTCTGTTATCTTGAATTTGTTAAGATCTTTATAATCAGACTCTGTTATCCCAAATCTGATAAGATTTTTATAAATCTTAGATTCAGGGGGAGCTTGATAAAGGGAAGTTATTTCTAAACTGATCTCTGTCATTACCTATTGACTATTTTGTACAAAATTGTTTCATCAAAATATATTGTTTTGTCATTATCAAAAAAGGGGATATTGTTAGAACAAGATTTGTTTCTGCTGGATATCTCTAAGTTTTGATAATAACAAAGTAGTATTTATGTGAAAACAATTTTGGTACTCTAACGTTTGTTTTTCTGAAGGATTAACAAACAGGCACTGACTCTGATAGAGAAAGCTCTGACTCTGGTAGAGACTATGTAGAAAGTCAATCTGGTTTGACCTAAAGTCGCTTATGCGCCAAAGAAGCAAGTCTGCTGCTGATCTACTCACATTCAGAAAGATTATAAGAAGACAATAAGTTCCTCCTACAATGCTCTCTTGGATTCTGGTTCTGAGCGTGACTTTGATGATTTACTTCTGAAGGCTTTCTAGCTTCTGAAGTCGTAATCTTCTGAAGACTAAGTGGTGATGACTCTGAAGACAAGGTTCTGCTGAACAAAGTTCTGAAGATTATGAAGACTTGAGTTTCTGAAGACTAAGTGCTGAAGCTCTAAAGACAAGGTTCTGCTGAACAATGTTCTGAAGACTCGGAAGACTTAAGTTTATGAAGACCAAGGGTTCTGAAGACTGAGTGCTAAAGAATCTGAAGACAAGGTTCTGATGAACAAGTTATGAGGACTATGAAGACTCAAGACTGTGAAGAACCAGTGATCAACTCTTCTACTCATGCTTTAAATCATATTTATTCATAAGCCTCTGATGTACAGAAGATAAGATCAAAATTTTACGAGGGAAAATAGTACATAGTACATATCAAAACGTTCCATTCCACTACCCTGATTTGGTGGTACAAAGGACAACTTTTGTGTACGATTTTTATCCCTGCATAATGACATTATTTCTAGTCGCCAGCTCTCTCAAGGATATTCCAGATCTTCCCTCTAACGGATCTTTTACGGGCTATATAAGGACTTGACTACTTGAAGAAATTGAGCAACGATTAAGTAACAACAAAAGAGACAATGAAGCAAGAACAATAAAGCAATACAATACAATGCAAGAACATTGTTCATACTGTGTAAATTTTGTTTAAGTCACTCTTGTTATTCATAGTGTTTATATCTGCTTGTATAAAAGAATCTCTTTGTAAACATCTATTTTTTCAAACAGTTGTTTGTAATTCCTTAAGGGACCAGTTAGGTCAGAATCCTTAAGAAGAGACAGATGGTCTTTGTGGTTGTTAGTCACCAGCAATTGCTAGTGCAAATTGTAATCATATTGATTATAGTGGATTAAGTCCTTGTGTATAAGGAGAAATCACCTTGGAGGGTGGACTGGATTAGCTTGATAGTTTTCAAGTGAACCAGGATATATCGTGTGTCTTTCTCTCTTGTTAGTATCTTTTTTATCTTTGTTTGAGTTACACAAAAAGCTTTAATTTTTGAAAACCCAATTCAAACCCCCCATTCTTGTGTTTTCTCACACCTTCATGCACATTTCACATCCATCTGATATGTGTGCCAATTGTTCATGTTTGCTAGACTACCAACCAACCTGGTTGTTTCAATCCTAGCAACTGGTGCAGATACGTCGTCGAAGTATATTCCTTCCTTCTGTAGAAATCCTTTCGCTACAAGTTTCACCATGTGTCGAGTTACCTCTCCTTTAGGATTCACTTTCACCTTGTAAACCCATTTCACATCAATTGCCTTCTTGCCTTGATGTAATTCGACAAGTGACCAAGTGTTTTTAACTTCGATGGACTCTAACTCCTCATTCATTGCTTTCACCCACTTCGAATCTTTCAATGCCTCGGCTGCATTGACTGGTTCGACATCTGCATAGAAAGCATAGTGTACCAGCTCACCTTCTTCATCAAACACATCATCTAATGTAATCACATATTCTTGCAACCTTGCAGGCATGTGTCTTGTTCGTCGAGGTCTGTTTGGTCCTGCTTCACCTCTGACTTCTTCTTGTCGAACTTCTCTTTCGACTACACTAGCTGGTTCTTCACATGAGATTCTCACTTAATCCTTCTTAACATTCTCAATCCAATATCATTCCTTAAGCTCATCTATGATCACGTCTCTGCTGATCACTACTTGTTTGTTCATTGAGTTGAACAGCTTGTATCCTCTAGTCGAATGATATCATATTAGGATCATCTGACTCGACTTGTCATCGAGCTTTCTTCTCTACTGATCTGGCCCATGTCTATGTGCTATAGATCCAAACACCTTTAAATAACTTAGGCTAGGCTTGACACCAGACCAACATTCTTCTAGCATGATTCCTTCTAGCTTCTTTGTCGGATATCTATTCAAGATGTATGTTGCTATTGACACAACTTCTCCCCATAATTCTTTGGGTAGATGCTTACCTTTCAACATACTTCTCACCATGTTCAAGATGGTTCTATTCTTCCTTTCTGCAGTCCCATTCTGCTGTGGAGTGTAGGGTGGCACTACCTCATGCACAATCCCTTCTTTCTCACATAATGCATCGAATTCTTTTGACACATACTCTCCACTACCATCAGTCCTCAGAATCTTTAGCTTTAGACCACTTTGTCTTTCGATCATAGATTTAAACTTGGAAAATACCTAGATCAAATCATTTTTGTTCTTGATCAGGTAAATCCACAGTTTTTGACTAAAATTATCTATGAACGTGACAAAGTATGTGTTACCTCCAATCAAATCCACCTGGATAGGACCACTTACATCAGAGTATATAACTTTGAGAATTGCCTTCGACTTGCTTCCTGCATCCCTGCTGAAGCTATTCTTGTGTTGTTTCGCCTGAACACATTCTTCACACACTTCACTTGGAATGTCGATTTTCTGGTAATCCTGAAACCATATTTCTTCTCTTCAAATATCTGATGTCTTTGAAGTTGAGATGGCCAAGTTGATAATGCCATAACCATTCATCTCTGCTGGCTGCAGTTGCAAGGCACTTATGCTCCATCACATTAATTGGAGCCTTTAAGATTAACCTACCACCTGAGTCGATAACTCTCATCATCTTGTCTTCGATTGACACCTTGTAGTTCTTTTCTACCAGCTTCCCTATACTGAGCAAATTACTCTTCATGCTTGGTATGTACAACATATTGGAAATTATTGACCTCTTGCCATCTTTCCTCATAATCAGAACATCACCAATACCTTCAGTTGCTAGAGTACTGTCATTTGCAAATTTCATCATATTCTTCAATGAGGGCTTCATGTTGACAAACCAATCTTTCCTTCCAGTCATGTGTGATGAGCATGCTGAGTCCAAGTACCACTGATCCTGGAATCTTTCTTCATCTCTTGTTGTGACCATCTGCAACATCTCTTCTTCTTCATGTTTCGCCAACTTTGCATCAGTTTCTTGATTATTCTTCTTTTCTAGACAATCACTAAAGTAGTGACCATACTTTTGACAATTGAAACACTGAATGTGACTTTTGTCGAGTTTCCGACCACCACCTCTTCCTCTACCTACAACACCACCTCTTTGGTTGCCTTGGTTCCAGGGGTTTCTCTGATTCGATCACTTTCCTTCTTGCTGATTTTGACAAGTCGAGTTGTTGTAGCCTCCTCTACCTTTGTTGTCATTCCAGCTTCTTTTTCCTTTCTTTTCTTTTTCTGACTGCGCCTGCAAAGCCATATCACTTTTTGACTTTCCTGCAGCTCTTTAAGCCATTCTTTGTTCATAAGACTCAAGCGTCCCTTGAAGCTCTTCCTTCATCAATGCTGACAAGTCTTTCACCTCTTCTATGGCTACTACCACGTGGTCGAACTTTAGAGCCAATGACCTCAAGATCTTTGCAACAACTGATCTTGATGTCAATCCTTCTCCACATACCTTGATTTGATTCACCAGTTTTGTAACCCTAGTGAAGAAATCTGGTATGCTTTCATAGTCTTCCATCTAAAGCAATTCATAAGTCCTTTTGTGAGTTTTTAACCTCACCTCTTTCACCTTTTCTACACCTCCAAACGATTTTTCAAGGATCTCCCAAGCTTTTTTTGCTGATTCTACATCACTAACCTTTTCAAAATTATCTGGATCAACACATTGATGGATTATAAAGAGATTTTTATAATCTTTCTTCTTCAATTCTTTGTGTGCAGCCTTTTCTTGATCCGTCGTATTCTCTGCAAGCGGTGCTACTCCTTCCTTCACAAGATCCCAAAGATCTTGATAACAGAAAACCACCTTAATCTGCTTGCACCAATTCTCATAATTATCTTTCTTGAGAATCGGAAGGTTCGCCAGAAAGTGTTTGTTTGGATGATTCATCACCATAACAGTTTTGCTTCCTTGAATCGCAATTGGATCTCTAGATACCAGATGTTGGAATTCAACCACAACCTATGGAGAATTACACTCAATCTTGATCTCAAGATTGTTTCCATTCACGTAATGACAATGAAAGAATAGGTTGAGAAAGAAAGAAAAATAACGTTATAGAGGAAGATGAATATTCTGCAGAGTTTCTCTCTGCCCACAAACTGTGGAAACCTTGTTAATATTGCAACTGCAAGTGATTACAAGTTCTGAACTCAGTTGTTTACAAAATAAGGGTTTCTCCCTATTTATAAATTTAGGTTAGCTTGCATCCCCAAGCCAAAGCCCAAAACTAAAAAGCGCAAAATAGCTAACATTACTAAAATAGGCCTAAGTCGAAATCCTGTGTAAAGCAACCTGCTCGACACACTAATACTTCTCGATACACAGACATTATTGCAATTCGACTAATCCTTGTTTCTATCGAGCTACACTGCTTCGACACAAGGAATTACAACTCAACAAAGAATTCTTCAACAGAGGCAGATAGAGGATTTAAAGACAGTTTCGAGAATGATAGAAGTTTAAGGCAGTTAAAGAACCAAAGATAAGTGGAAACACATCAACAAACAGATGCCCACATAGCAAGATACGTGTCGAATTCAGGAGGAGTAATTGTTGTCGACAGTTACTAATGTACTTAATATATAAGTAGATTTCGTTTTCTGAAATAGGGTTCGCATTTTCATTCTACTCTCTTTAGAATTCACACATTCGAGTTACAAAGAGAAAGAATTAGTGAGAAATATATGAACTTATGTCCCACTTTTAATTTTAGCATTTTACTCGATTGCTTTTACTATCTCTCTCCATTTATTTTATCCCTTCAAGCAATTCTACTTATTACTCACCACTACAAATAATACATTTCATGACAAAGCTTTAATCTCAACTATTGAAAAACTGAGGTCAAAATACCTGAAATGCGCCATTTATTTATTTATTTCTTTAAAAAAAACTTAATCTTTTACCTCAGTTTTCACAAAAACCGATAAAAAAAGTTGGTTGAGTTTGAGCTTTGATTCTCAGTGCTTACAATTTCATGTTTTATTCAAAACTAAAAAGGTGCCTTTATTTTTTATAGTTTTCGTGTCGGATGTGTTCCATCGGGTTTTTAATAAAACCTAGATAAAAACTCTCTTAACAATTTTGTATTCTTTAGATTTATTGCTAAGTCTCATTCACTTTTTGCGTCCTAGCTATCGAACGATACTGAAACACTATTCTTCTCCAGCAAACGAAACTGAAACACCATTATTCTCCAAGGAGAAAGGAAGCTCGAACCTCAAACCAACACTTTTCTTAGAGTCTCTCATCACATTTCTGGCATGTACAAATTCTCCACTATCGTTGTTGTTGTTTGTTTTTGTTGTTTCTGTCGTCTTCGTCGTCGTCGTTGTTGTTGTTGTTGTTGTGTCCATTGTTGATGTTGTTGCCTCGATATTGTTGTTGTTATTATGGTTTTTGAGACTTATGTTAGACGAAGGCGATTTATCTTGAGAGGGTGAATAGATCCCAAGTTAAAAAAAATTGCTTTACAAAACTATTTTAAAAATCAATAGCTAGCGGAAGTGACCCGCATCGGATCGTATAAACCGAACCGCTATCAAAAAGTTCGGATATGTATATATGAAAACCAATCGATGATAATGATAAATAATTCAATCAATATGTTTTAATCACAATCGCTTGAATTCAACTCAGCAAGCAAAGCAATTTCCAATGATAATAAACATAAAAACTTAACTGAGACAAATTGTCAAACACCTTATGTGCAATCAATTTCGTTTAGAATTATGTATGGTTTTGTTGATTTGCAAATCCAATCACAATCAAATAGATTATAATCAACTAAAAAAACCTTTTTAAAATGTTATCAAAATGTTTAACCAAATGTATTGATCGCATAATCGAAGAACTCAACAATTTGCAAATGAAAAATAAAAGAGAGGGAGAGAGAGGGAGAGAGAGAGAGAGAGAGAGAGAGTACACAAGGATTTGTTTAGGCAGTTCCCCAATCGGTTAAGCTATGGGTACATCTGCCCTAAATTCAAATTCGAATTGAGATAGTGAAAATTAACCTTACTTTGCAAATGTAGTTTACAAGAGAAATGTAACAATGCAACCCTATAAACCCTATGTTTGATGTTGTTTCTAACACTTTATCTTCACTTGATCTGTGCTTGATCAAGTCACCCAACAATACCAATTTGATTCACCGTCTCACGCTACTCCTTTGCAAGAACCCTCTGTTCTTCAAAGCCTTCACTCGATCAAATCCAAATTGTGTAATCTTGTCCAAACATGTTAAATGAGGCCACTATAAACATGTTAAATGAAACAGACAATGGTTATCATTTGAAATTTTTGGAAATGAACACTCATAACATATATCATGAACACAATATATCACATACCTTTTGATGCGTATTTTTTCGCAAGTGTACGAACGCGTCAGAGTAATATAAAAGATTATCGTATCCACAGAGACCAAGTGTCAATCTATCGCTATCTATTGTTAAGGTGTGTATCTAAGGTGATTGAAAATAGTAGTTTTGAAGAGTGCTCGGTAGTAAATGAAGTAATTAAAATTAATTGATAAAGACAGGTTCGAATGCAATTCACACAACCAATTGATAATCCAAGTATTTGCTAATATAACTACTTACGGGCAATGTTTTCTACTTTGAAAAGAACTAATTTGACAGGAACTGTCGCTTTCGCGTACTCAGAACCGAGTTGTACCCCCTAATCAAACCCTCTTATTGTCACGGATAAAAAGGCGTGCATTGCGTTAGAGTAGTAAACCTATTTTTAAGAAATATAGTATCTTGACCAAGTTGAAAAGTATTTTAACCTGGATTTTCTAAAAAAAAGAGGTTCTTACGAACCAGACTTTAAACTTCCTAACGCGTCCGAAAATGGTTTTAAAATCTCTTTTCCTTTTAAATTAAAAACTCCTAATAAACTAAACAAAGCGCTTTCGCTGTTTTTGAAATAGTTTAAAAACAATTAAGTTTAGATAAGCGTTGGACGGCTTTCGATCTTACCCAACGGAATTTAAGAACAGGAAAACTTATATTGAAAGTTAAAATAGCCCTTAAGTGTTTCCACTAACAATTGTACAGATTATCGGTTCGGTTATGATCTTCACATTCTAACCTTTATAAAATTAGCCAGACATGGTAAAGTAAAAGTTCATTTTTAGATTTTTCATAAAAAAGGTATTTAAGTGCGAGTGCGGAAAGTAAATGAAAGTAGTGCGAGTGCGGAAAGTAAATGAAAGTAGTGCGAGTGCGGAAAGTAAATGAAAGTAATGCGAGTGCGGAAAGTAAATGAAATTAAAAGACAGTGCAAGAAATAAAGTTGACAAAAGGTAAAGTAATAAAAACCTGCTCCAATCAGAGTGGTTGAATAAAACGCGAACTGAAAGTAAAATGGCGGCAGGATTAACTTCCTTCCAGAGTGCTCCAAGACTCAATCTCACAGGCTCTTACAGACTCGATCTCTCGAATGTAGTAACACCTCGATGTGAAGCGATTACCACTATTACACTGATATATGCTTATGAACAACTAAGCTTGGATGAAGAAAAACGAAAATCTAAAGTCCTATTTATAGGCAAGGAAACATGTGGAAAAGACAAGGATGCCCCTAGCATTTGAATTTGGGCGGGAATTTGTTTTCCTCTTGTGGCGCCCGCCACAACACCATGGCGCCCGCCATGAGTGTAAAATTGCTTGGGCAGTTGGAGATCGTGGGGAAAATTGGTTGGGAGGAGTTTGAGACATGGCCACGTCATGGAAGACCCTGTGGCGGCCGCCAGAGTGGATGCCATAAGTGCAAAATGCTTATTTTCTCTATTTTAGCTCATTTCGGCTCCTTTTTCGCTCCTTTTCTCGCTCGGGGCTCCGATTAGACTAAAAACCTGAAAACAAAGAAAAACATAATAATAACATAATAAAATGACATTAAAAGACTAAGAATGCATGCGAAATCGGAGTCAAAAATACGGTGAAATTCAGTGTCATCAAATTCTCCCACACTTAGACCTTTGCTTGTCCTCAAGCAAAACATTTAAAGCTCAAAGTAAGAAAACTAGTGCTGACACGTGATTCGGGCAAAAAGGGCTTCTAAGTTCAAGTCAGGATGCAGTGACAGGTACTAAGTGAACCAAGGGTATCGTAATGACACTTACCCGCAGAGGCGGACATAAACTTCATTCTTATATTAATCAACCGTATCATCCCACAATAACTAGGCCTACCTCTTCATCTCTTTTTGGGTCCTTTTCATTCAGGCGCAATCACATTAAGCCCGTTATCCGTACATGTTTCATAGTAGAGTGACCTGTTAGTGATTCTGATCCAAAACATAGGGTTTCTGGCACATAAGACTGTGTAAACCCTTTTATTTAACCCAAATGCAGTTGTGGGGGATCGGATCGTAATCCGCCCTACCGAGTTCAGCGCCAGATACCTCTGAACCAACTAACAATGGGTGAGCTAAAATTATATATATATATATATCATTATTTTATTTTTTTTGTGGCAACAATTCAACTTTTTGGTTTAAACGACCTTGTGAGGGTCATCTATCCGGAGTTTTGCCTTTTTCTTTATTTATTTTACTGGATCATTCACTTATGTTCATCAGTCCCCTACGTAGAACATGCTTAGGCCGGAGCTGACTGCTGAAATAAACTACTTAGGACAAATTTGGAAATGATAATTAAGGCCATGGTACATGGGGTTTTGGAATGATTCCTATATTCGTGAAGTCTACGGTGCTAAAACGATACTAATGTTTCAAAAAGTTCACCTAAGTCACCACATCCTAATCCAAACCTGTCTTAAAGCCCAAAAAACGTGTAGAACAACAATGTTTTCTTTTTGCAAAAAAAAATGTGTAGGGCTAAAGAAATGGGGAAAAATGAGGGTGCACTAGGGATACACTGTACTGGTGACTTGTCAGACTCATGCATTTTCTAGAAAAAAGACATAGACAAAAACAAGAAATAAACAACTAACTAAAAATGGAAATAGAAAGCAATAAAATCCCCTCCCACACTTAAATCGAACATTGTCCCCAATGTTTCGAAATAAGATAAGGAGAGTAACCTGTAAAACTACTGATGTGGACCACTGGTGCCCTCGTAGGTGCCATAGGACGCCTGAAGTGGACAAAGTAACGCTCTCTCTGGGCGTCATTCCTGAAAGTCACATGCATGTCGTCAAAATTCTGCATTCTGCACAGAGTTAGGAAGAAGGTCCGGTAAAACACAAACATTTCAAACATTAGTCCTGACAAAATATAACAAGAAATAAAATAAAACAAAATGTAGAAAAAGTAAATAAGGTAAGAAAATCATGGGTTGCCTCCCATGCAGCGCTTGTTTAACGTCGTTAGCTTGACGACTGGAACTTATACATCTCTTGTCGGGATTGGTGGATCACTTAGAGTGTGGCTGGAGTAGGTTGTTGGAATGTCTCCTCCTTCGTAGAGCTTCAATCTTTGTCCATTGACGATGAATGGTTTACATGTCTCGTTTTTTATTTCAACAGCTCCAGACCTCAAAATTTTTGATACTTTGAAGGGGCCAGTCCATCTTGAACGGAGCTTTCCTGGGAAGAGCTGTAGCCTAGAATTGAACAGGAGAACAGGGTCGCCTAAGTTGAAGTCTTTTCTTACGATTCTTTTGTCGTGCCAAGCTTTTGTTCTTTCTTTGTATATTATGGCATTCTCGTAGGCTTGCTGTCTGAGTTCTTCCAATTTGTGGATGTCAAGGATACGTTTCTCACCAGCAGTTAGGTAATCCAAATTCAAAGTTTTAATGGCCCAATAGGCCTTATGCTCTAACTCAAAAGGTAAATGACAAGATTTTCCATAGACTATTTGGTAGGGGGTTGTTCCTATAGGGGTTTTGAAAGCGGTTTTGTAGGCCCATAAAGCCTCGTGAAGCTTTTGCGACCAATCTTTTCTGGATACAAAGACAGTTTTTTCTAAAATTTGTTTAATCTCCCTATTAGATACTTCCACTTGGCCACTAGTCCGTGGGTGATATGGTGTTGCTACTCTATGCTTAACTCCATACTTGCTTAAAAGCTTATCAAATATTCTTGATATGAAGTGAAATCCTCCATCACTTATAACTAAACGGGGTGTTCCAAATCTGGGGAATATATAATTTTTTAATAATTTAATCACTACTCTAGTGTCGTTTGTGGGTGCAGCTATCGCTTCAATCCATTTAGACACGTAGTCTACAGCAACTAAGATATACTTGTTTCCTAAAGATGGTGGGAATGGTCCCATGAAATCTATACCCCATACGTCGAAGAGTTCTACTTCTTGGATGTTTCTTAAAGGCATTTCGTCGCGTCTTGAAATATTTCCTGTGCGTTGGCATCTATCACATTTGACAATGTAAGCATGGACATCACGCCACATGGTAGGCCAGAATAGGCCAGCTTGAAGAATCTTGGCGTATGTCTTAGAGGTGCTTGCATGTCCACCATAAGGCGCAGAGTGACAATGCTGAATTATACTTTCTACCTCGTCTTCTGGAACGCAACGGAGGAAAATGCCATCTTTACCTCTCTTGAAAAGAAGTGGCTCGTCCCAATAGAAGTTTCTAACATCACTTAAGAACTTCTTCTTCTTGTGGTAATCGAGATCAGGGGGTATGATATCAGCAGCTAGGTAATTAACAAAATCAGCGTACCAGGGCACGTTACTTACAGCTAAGGATTTTTGAAAGTGCTCATGAGGGTCTAGTTTCTTATCTTCAATGGTTTCCAACTGGGCTATCAGTCTATCATAAGCAAAATCATCATTTATGGGTACTAATTCAGGATTCAGGTATTCTAGCCTAGATAGGTGATCGGCTACTACATTTTCTGTGCCTTTTTTATCTCGGATATCTAAGTCGAACTCTTGTAGCAACAAAATCCATCGAAGTAACCTGGGTTTAGCATCTTTTTTACTTAGTAGGTAACGGATGGCAGCATGATCGGTGTAAACTATAATTTTGGCTCCTACTAGATATGATCTAAATTTGTCTATAGCGAAAACTACCGCTAGGAGTTCTTTCTCGGTTGTTGCGTAATTGAGCTGGGCGGCGTCTAGGGTTCTACTGGCATAATATATTACATGTAATCTTTTATCTTTTCTCTGACCTAGAACGGCTCCTACAGCATAATCACTGGCGTCACACATTATCTCAAACGGTTCAGACCAATCAGGGGGTTTCATAATGGGTGCTGAAATCAATGCTTGCTTCAAAAGGTTGAATGCTTCATTGCATTTTTCATCAAAGATGAATTCAGCATCTTTCATTAACAGGCCAGTTAAAGGTTTTGTTATTTTGGAGAAGTCCTTGATGAAACGGCGGTAGAATCCAGCGTGTCCAAGGAAACTTCTAACTTCCCTGATAGTCTTGGGTGGTTTTAGGTTCTCTATAACTTCTATTTTTGCTTTATCTACCTCTATACCTCTTTCGGAGATTATATGTCCTAAAACAATTCCTTCAGTCACCATGAAATGGCATTTTTCCCAATTCAGTACAAGGTTCACCTCCACACATCTTTCCAGGATTTTCTCAAGGTTGATAAGACAATTTTGGAAATCAAAACCGCAAACCGAGAAATCATTCATAAATACTTCCATGATTCCATCTAGATAATCTGCAAAGATTGACATCATGCAACGTTGGAAAGTAGCAGGGGCATTACAGAGTTCAAAAGGCATTCGTCTGTAGGCAAAAGTTCCAAAAGGGCATGTAAAGGTAGTTTTTTCTTGATCTTCTGGATGTATAGGTATTTGGAAGAATCCCGAATACCCGTCTAGATAGCAGAAGTAAGAATGTCTGGCAAGACGTTCTAACATCTGGTCTATGAACGATAAAGGGAAATGATCCTTCCTAGTTGCTTTATTTAACTTTATATAGTCTATGCACATACGCCAACCTCCTTCTATCCGCTTTGCTATTTGTTCACCTTTCTCATTTTGCACAACTGTGATGCCTCCCTTCTTGGGTACCACATGCACAGGGCTCACCCACTTACTGTCCGAGATCTGATATATTATACCTGCTTCTAGCAACTTCAGAACTTCCTTCTTGACAACATCACTCAGTATAGGGTTTATCCTTCTCTGGTGTTCTCTGGAAGGTTTTGAATCTGCTTCGAGCGAAATCTGATGCATGCATACGGATGGACTTATACCTTTCAGATCAGAGATATTATATCCTAAGGCTGAGGGATATCTTCGTAAAATGTCCAAGAGTTGATCTGTTTCTTTTTGTCTCAAGGCAGCACTAACTATAACCGGACGATTCATTTCTTCATCAAGAAACTCATATCTCAGGTTCTTAGGCAGTTTCTTAAGTTCCAAGGCTGGTTTAATAGGGCAAGGCATAGGATCTGGGGTAAGGGATAAACATTCGTAAAGGTTATCATCGATGTAGGGTTTCTTATAATTGTCATCTTCCAAAATAATAGTTGATGGCAGCTTAATTGTTTCAATGACTTCTTCTTGCTCTAACTCCCTAACACATTCATCAATGATATCTATTGCATAACACGCGTCTCCTATCACAGGTGCCATAAGAAATTTTGAAAGTATAAATTCTATCTTCTCGTTCCCTACCTCAAAGGTTAGCTTCCCCTTTTTGACATCTATTATGGCTCCAGCAGTCGATAAGAATGGTCTACCTAGAAGAATTGGTATGTCATCATCTTCTTTAATGTCCATGACAACAAAATCAGTAGGGATAAACAACTGTCCTATCCTAACAGGGACGTCTTCAAGTATGCCTATCGGATATTTAACAGATCTATCGGCTAATTGAAGTGACATCTTGGTAGGTTGCAACTCTCCTAAGTTTAACCTTTCGCAAACCGCTAAGGGCATTAAGCTCACACTAGCTCCTAAGTCTAGAAAAGCTTTTTCGATGACATGACTCCCCAAAATACAAGGAATGGAAAAGTTTCCAGGATCTTTATCCTTTTTTGCTAATTTATTTTCGGCAATATAATTACATTCCAAGGGTTTCGGATCATCAAGTCTACGTTTATTGGTAAGGATGTCTTTGAGAAACTTTGCGTAGGATGGTATTTGGGTAATGGCTTCTGTGAACGGGATTTCTACGTGAAGTTTTTCTATAACTTTAATGAATTTCTGATACTGATTATTGATCTGGGTTTGTTTAAGTCTTTGCGGATATGGTATTGGTGGTTTGTATGGCGGGGGTGGTATATAGGTTTTGTCTTTGGGTTCTTCTCCTTTTTCTTGACTTTCCTGGTTTACAGATTCCTCTGGTTTCTTCTTTTTATCTGGGATGTTGTCATCTTCCTTAGAAGTTTTGGGATCACTCAACCTTGGGTTACAAGGTTCATCATAAGCGGTCCCACTTCGTAGGTTAATGGCATTTGCTTGTCCTTTCGGATTTTGTTGAGGTTGTCCAGGGAATTGTCCTCCAGGTGTGGTCTGAGGGGCTTGGTTTAAAGCTACCTGCGAGATTTGGGTTTCAAGCATCTTATTGTGAGTGATTATTTGGTCAACCTTGGTTCCTAACTGGGTAATTAGTTCGTTAACATGAACGTTTTGGTTCATGAACTCCTTGTTTTGTTGGATTTGAGCAGCGACAAAATTATCCACGATTTTCTCAAGGCTCGATTTTGGTGGTACAGGTTGCATAGGTTGATTTGATCTTGGGGCTTGATAACTTGATTGTCTCGGAGGGGCAGTATTTTGGATAGGGTTATTATTCTTATAGGAAAAGTTTGGGTGATTCCTCCATCCAGGGTTATAGGTATTTGAAAATGGGTTCCCTTGGGTGTAGTTCACTTGTTCAGAGCTGGTCTCGTTTAACAGACTGCATTCTGCGGATTGGTGTCCTTTCATCCCACATATCTCACAATCTGACGAAACTGCGGCTGCAGTATTCGGGGTTGTACACATATGTTCAACTTTTAGGGCTAATGCGTCCATTTTAACTTGCATCATGTCTATAGAGCTTAACTCATGTATTCCTCCTTGGGCTTCCTTCTTTTCCACTGTCGCTCGTTCTACTCCCCATGATTGATGGTTTTGGGCCATATCTTCGATAAGGGCACTAGCTTCAGGGTAAGGTTTGTTCATCAGTGCGCCACCTGCGGCGGCGTCGATGGTCATCTTAGTGTTATAATGAAGTCCATTATAGAAGGTTTGAATGATTAACCAATTTTCTAAACCATGATGTGGGCATGCTCTTAACAACTCTTTATATCTCTCCCAGGCTTCGAACAACGATTCTCCTTGGTTTTGGGTAAATCTAGTTATTTGGTTTCGAAGAACAGCGGTCTTACTCGGGGGAAAATATCTGGCAAGGAATACTTTTCTAAGGTCTTCCCAACTTGTTATGGAATTTGGTGGAAGGGAATCTAACCAAGATAGGGCCTTATCTCTGAGGGAAAAAGGAAATAATCTTAAGTGAATCGCCTCAGGAGGGGCTCCATTGGTTTTAAAGGTGTCTGCTAGTTGGAGAAAGTTTTTCAAATGTTGGTTTGGGTTCTCTGTAGCAAGACCTGCGAATTGTCTCTGCTGTACTAACTGCAGCAGGGATGGTTTAAGTTCAAAATTGTTGGCTGGTATGGCTGGATTTACTATACTAGAACTAGGTTCCTCGTTGGATGGTTGGGCGAAATCCTTAAGAGGTCTTTGATTTTGATCTTCGGCCATAGCTTTCCTAAGTTTACGGAAATATAAACGTGCGCGAGCGTAACGTTCTGGTTCAGCTAGAGGGTCTACTAAACTTCCGGTACTACGAGTTTTTCGCATTGACCGGCGGGTAACTTCCTTAGTCTAAACGGTATAACAACAGGGTACGAAATTTGACGAAATTGGTCCCCAGCAACGGCGCCAAAAACTTGATGCGTATTTTTTCGCAAGTGTACGAACGCGTCAGAGTAATATAAAAGATTATCGTATCCACAGAGACCAAGTGTCAATCTATGGCTATCTATTGTTAAGGTGTGTATCTAAGGTGATTGAAAATAGTAGTTTTGAAGAGTGCTCGGTAGTAAATGAAGTAATTAAAATTAATTGATAAAGACAGGTTCGAATGCAATTCACACAACCAATTGATAATCCAAGTATTTGCTAATAGAACTACTTACGGGCAATGTTTTCTACTTTGAAAAGAACTAATTTGACAGGAACTGTCGCTTTCGCGTACTCAGAACCGAGTTGTACCCCCTAATCAAACCCTCTTATTATCACGGATAAAAAGGCGCGCATTGCGTTAGAGTAGTAAACCTATTTTTAAGAAATATAGTATCTTGACCAAGTTGAAAAGTATTTTAACCTGGATTTTCTAAAAAAAAGAGGTTCTTACGAACCAGACTTTAAACTTCCTAACGCGTCCGAAAATGGTTTTAAAATCTCTTTTCCTTTTAAATTAAAAACTCCTAATAAACTAAACAAAGCGCTTTCGCTGTTTTTGAAATAGTTTAAAAACAATTAAGTTTAGATAGGCGTTGGACGGCTTTCGATCTTACCCAACGGAATTTAAGAACAGGAAAACTTATATTGAAAGTTAAAATAGCCCTTAAGTGTTTCCACTAACAATTATACAGATTATCGGTTCGGTTATGATCTTCACATTCTAACCTTTATAAAATTAGCCAGACATGGTAAAGTAAAAGTTCATTTTTAGATTTTTCATAAAAAAGGTATTTAAGTGCGAGTGCGGAAAGTAAATGAAAGTAGTGCGAGTGCGGAAAGTAAATGAAAGTAGTGCGAGTACGGAAAGTAAATGAAAGTAATGCGAGTGCGGAAAGTAAATGAAATTAAAAGACAGTGCAAGAAATAAAGTTGACAAAAGGTAAAGTAATAAAAACCTGCTCCAATCGGAGTGGTTGAATAAAACGCGAACTGAAAGTAAAATGGCGGCAGGATTAACTTCCTTCCAGAGTGCTCCAAGACTCAATCTCACAGGCTCTTACAGACTCGATCTCTCGAATGTAGTAACACCTCGATGTGAAGCGATTACCACTATTACACTGATATATGCTTATGAACAACTAAGCTTGGATGAAGAAAAACGAAAATCTAAAGTCCTATTTATAGGCAAGGAAACATGTGGAAAAGACAAGGATGCCCCTAGCATTTGAATTTGGGCGGGAATTTGTTTTCCTCTTGTGGCGCCCGCCACAACACCATGGCGCCCGCCATGAGTGTAAAATTGCTTGGGCAGTTGGAGATCGTGGGGAAAATCGGTTGGGAGGAGTTTGAGGCATGGCCACGTCATGGAAGACCCTGTGGCGGCCGCCAGAGTGGATGCCATAAGTGCAAAATGCTGATTTTCTCTATTTTAGCTCATTTCGGCTCCTTTTTCGCTCCTTTTCTCGCTCGGGGCTCCGATTAGACTAAAAACCTGAAAACAAAGAAAAACATAATAATAACATAATAAAATGACATTAAAAGACTAAGAATGCATGCGAAATCGGAGTCAAAAATACGGTGAAATTCAGTGTCATCACCTTTGAAAAATAAACAGGTAAAAGAAAGAAACTTACTTACAAATCGAAAATTGAAATGATATTACCTCACCGTGTGAATGACGGAGGATGCACATGCATTCCACAAGGAACTCTCGAACGAAAGTTGGAATGAATGCAAAACGTGCCTCAAACCTATTAACATCAACGATCTTACCACCTTTCACTTTGACAAAGTATCCAATAGTGTGATTTTTAATGAATCCAAGAAAATTATTCATTTGATGATCATCCTTTTTTATTGAATTTTCCCCCTTATGTCTTTCATGATAGTTATCTTACTCCTCCTAAAATTTCATTGTCTTAGGTTAATCAATCCCTTGTTCGATGTTCTTGAGTATGTCTTTTAAAGATATCTTGATGTCATGAAATGAAATACCTTTTCAACATTTCTCGGATAGAAGAATTACAAGTAATCTACACACATTTACCAATTAATGAACACTATTTGTTGACTTCCTTGGTCACACAACCATTCTTCCTTTCCACAAAGTCCATGAAATAGGGAGATATCACTTGTTATATGTCTTGAGCACCCACAAACAACATCCCATACTCTCTTCATAGAGCCAAGACATTTATCCTACAAAATAAACAAGAAATGCTAGATATCCAATCTTCATTGGGTCCTTGAGGGTGAGTGAAACCTTGGTTTCATTTAGGCGACCATTGAAAAACACCTTTAGGCACAAGAAATCTCCTAAACTTGCATTTTGTAATGGTATAACCCTTTTTGCAATAAAAGTGACAAGTTAAATGGTGAGTAGAGTGACCTTTGCAATTTTGATCCTTTTCAACAAAGATATACCTTCTATAATGGTTATGAGAAGGCGTATTATATTTGTTAATATCAATAGCAAAAGTGACATTTGGTTGTAATGCCTTGTCCAATTTAGCTTTAAGAGTATTTACTTCTCTTTGCCAAATGTGACAAGTTTCACAACCGAACCATGAAGATTCTTCATCCTCATCTTTAACTTTTAGAATATCTACCATAGATTGCTTAAGAGATTCCATATTCTTTTCAGTTTCTAAAACTTTCGATTCCAAATATGAAAAGATTCTTTTATTTGAAGCGAACTTTTTGAAAGCGTATATAGCTTCTCTGTGTACATTTTCAAATTCCTTTTGCAACTCGGAATAAGACAATTTATCAACATGTTCATATTTAGAGTGACTGTTTTTCTTCTTTTCACGATAATGAGCCGAGAGACAAACATTTGTCAATTCTTCATCATCACTTGAACTTTCATCACTTGAGGAATCGCTATCACTTTCTGAAGCAATATAAGCTCTTCTTGACTTGCTAGATTTCTTGTGATGACCTTTCTCTTTGTCTTTTTCAAGCAATGGACATTCAGGCTTGTAATGATCGGTTTTTCTATAATTGAAACATGAACTTCTTGATCTTCCCCTCTTGTTATCATCTTCCTTGGAGGAGTTTGATTGCCTCATAAATTTAATGAGGTTTTTGTCCGAGTATTTTACACCATTTATTTTGATGTACCTATTGTACATCATAAAAAGTCCCATATCTTCATCATCCAAATTCTCATCATCTTTTGTTTCACAATCACTTTGCTCATTAGTTGAGGTCTTTGAACTTGAAGCCTTTAGAGCAATATACTTATTTCTACCTCCTTGTTGTAGCGTGCGATTTTTGCCAGTGACGCGACCACCTTACCGCAATGGTTGGAATTGGGTGTTACTTTCTGATTTCTTATTTATCCTATGAAGCTGGAAAGGAAAGGGGAGCTATCTAAAACTAACCTTGCATGCAAATTTTTTCTTTAACAAATGCTAAGAGATTGGGGGGTCGGGGTCAAGTTATACAAAGGGAAATTGTCAATTACCCAGTGTATATATGGTTATCCATAGATCTTCTTTGGCATGTTTAAATACTTTCTAGTGTTTATCTGTTATGGGTTGGGAAAGTTTCTCCTTTGGGAGTGCTAAGAGAGTGTTTTTGTTGTTTTCGGGTTTTTTGTTGTTTTTGGTAAGGTACTGGACCTAAAGTTTTTTATTTGTGTGCTCACTAAGATTTCGCAATCTTATGCCTACATATTCCCGTAAAGGTACTCGGGAAATTAGAGCAATCGTAGTTCGTCCTATTCTATGGGAGGAAAATGATATTTGGTGTCTTGTTCAAAACCCAAGATTGAAGCTAAAGGTTATTTATGTCTTGTTCAAAGCCCAAGATTGAAGCTAAAGGTTTGACTGAGAGAGAATTTGTCATCTCTAAAGGGAGAAATATCTCACCTGTTTATCACAGTTGTTGGGTAACTGATTATAAAGGAGAATTATTTTAACTGGAATGTATGGAATCCAACAATGCCATAATTTCCTTTATAAGGGAAATGTCCTGAAGGAAGAAACTTTAACTCAGTGTAGAGCAATACCATTTTTCATGCTAAGAGAGGGACATTGGCTTGGATGTAAATAATCCAGAGGCTTGCCACTTACAGCAATTAGATTAAAGAAGAAGTTTACCAGGATAAAAGAGGTATCACATCTTGGATTTTTGAATCAACAAGTGTACCACTTACATCAGTTATCTGGAATTAGGGTTTGTTTGATTATTTGTTTGATTATGTGAGATACAGAGAAACAACTTCCTACAGAGAGAACTCTTGATTTCCTCTGAGGGGATGTTGATTTTTGTGTGCCTTGATCAAAGCCCAAGGTTGAAGCTAAAAAGTTGACTCTACTAGGGAGTTTTATATCTGTCTTGTATAAAGCCCAAGATTGAGGATAAAAAGAGATTGACTCCACTGGGGAGATTTTATTTGTCTTGTATAAAGCCCAAGATTGAGGCTAAAAAAGATTGACTCTACTGGAGAGTAATAATCTGTCTTGTACAAAGCCCAAGATTGAGGCTGAAAGAAGACTGAGGAAAAATCATTATACAAAGCCTAAGAGGAGGCTGAGGAAAAATCATTATACAAAGCCTAAGAGGAGGTTGGCTGGGGAAATTCTTATATGAAGCCTAAGAGTAGGCTGGCTTCTGCTGAGGATTATTGAGATCCAGAGATAGGTCCAAATTGGGGGATCAACTCTTGCTGAGGATAGAAGAAGAGTGGAAATATCAGATGCCCTGAGGTTCTGGTTTTGTAAAGGTTTAATCAAATGAACTCATAAATTATAAGTTAAGCCTACCATAAATCCTATGTTTCAGAGTCACAAAGTGAGCCATCTGCAACCTATTATACATAAAGTGAACAGAATCATAAAGTCATAAGGTTCTAAGAAAAGAGTCATCGAGGTACCTTGGAGAACTTAGAGCTCACCGGTAAAAAACTTCATATATTTGCTATTGCGCCACGTCTCTAAACTCAATGTTCATATAATCAACCAGCTTTGGTCTTGGAGGCATGATTAAATTTTGATTTTCAAGTGAGGGTGGTGAAAATTCAAAAAATTTAAAGTGCTAAAGTTATGTTTTTGATACTAGAAATGGGTTCTTGGCAGTGTGGTGATCGATTTTGGTGTTTACGATTTTGGATTTGGTGGAGAAATGAGTGAGATATGGGGTTTTAATGGAAGAGTTTTTAATGGAGTTTAAGAGAAGTTATGGGGAAGAAGAATATGAAAAAGGTGGGAGATTTAAAATTGGGGTTATGGAAAAATGTGACAAGTGGGAAAGGTGGAGAGAGAGAGAGAGAGGGAGAGAGAGAGAGAGAGGGGGGTCAAATGGCTGGAAATTCGTGCCCAAATCTTTCTGAAGGGCGTCAGCCTGGCTGACGGTCCATCCTGTCAGCACCCAAAGGTCAAAATCCACAATATCAATGGTTGACGGGCGTCAGCCCTTCCTGACAAGCGCCAGCTTCCAATTTTTCAAATTTTTTTTTCATTTTTTTTCTTTTTTGGTGCATTTGCTTGCTCTCCAACTTTTTTACCAGACTCTATATTATTTTTGGTAAGTAAATAAGTGAAATTAAAGGGTAAATGGGAAAAAGAATTCATGGGTTTCCTCTCATGCAGCGCTTCGTTTGACGTTGGTAGCTTGACAAGGGAATTAACTAGAAACATAATTGGAAAAATAAATGATAATGGAAACAGAAAAGCGGGAAAGGGTTCCCCCCATACACTTAAACTGAACATAGGCCTCAATGTTTATGTGAAAGCGGAAAGAATGAAAGAATAAACCTATGAAGAGATCAATGTTCACGGCGTCTGGCTGATGGACCTAGTACTATGCGTAAGGAGTAGAATTCTTGATACAGATGGTCTATCTGCTCAGCCATTCTATCTGTTTGGTATTGTAGGGCTCAGCGAATAGTAGTGACTATGCCCTAGAGGAATGGCAGAACCTGCAGAAAAAGAACAAGAACAAGAACAAGAATAAGAACAAGAACAAGAACAAGAACAAGAATAAGAACAAGAACAAGAACAAGAACAAGAAGAAGAATAAATATCTGACAGAGGTACTGGGTAGTATTCAGGGGGTTTGTGGTGGTGTATAGGGGTGTGCATGGTTCTTAAACCAATCCAAATTGAACAACATATATGGTTTGGTTTGGTTTTTAGAACCGTTTATATATAACCGATTTATGTTTTTAAAACCAGTTTATATTTATATCAGTTTGGTTCAAAACCAGTTTCTACCAAAAACCAGTTTTTAATTTGAAACAGATCTAAAATTGATTTTATAAAATTCAATTATATCATAATTACATTACTTTCCTGTCATTTACAAATTAAACTATTTACCATAAAATTGATTTATCTGTTAAAATAGTTTCAAATATGTTCATAAAGTTTAGTAATTTTTTTTTCAGTTCAAAACTAGTTTTTGTTAAAATTTAATTTTCCATAATATTTATTTTTAAGGAACATGATTTTTTCATTTATGGGTTTAAATTTTTTCTATTTTTCTCCACGTAACTTTTTCTGTATAAAAATTAGAAACTATGTGAAAAAAGAATTTGTCCTATTATTTTAAAAAAAGAGTAATACAATGAAACAAAAACAATAATTTCTAAAAATTAACTGAGAAAAAATAACTAATATTCATCATGTCAACCAAACAAAATGAAAATCAACTTGTATTCAACAAAATGTTAATGAAGTACAGTGAAGAAACAAGAAAGAAAGTTAAAGAATCAGTGTGAAAAAATTACAGTATAAGTGAGTAAATATTAAGTTAACCGATTCAGAACTGGTTCTTTATAATGGGTACCGGTTATACTTTGGTTCAATGAAATGGATCTGGATCAGTTTTTAGACAAAGTGGTTTGGGTTTTTAAAATTGGTGCACCAAATTTTCTAAACTAGTTTATGTAAACTGGTTTTTTTGCACACCTCTAGTGGTGTAGGAGCCTCTCCCTGGCCTTCCAATTGGTACAACCAGCTATCGTGGTTGCAGACATTTGTTTGTTCGTGGTTTGGGAGGAAAAAGTAATCGACAACTTCATTATTAATCAACAGATGGAAGTGACAATCCTGCCGAAGAAAATATTTCCTCTTGTTGATTTCGCTATTGTGTCCAAATTGGCAAGCAAAAATGTTGTAGAATGTACAGGGTGGGATTGTAAAATATTGAGCATGATGAATAATTCTTTTTTACTAACGATGTCAGTATTATCACTCTTTCCAAAGAAGGTTTGCGCTGAAGCCATCTGAAAGTACCTAATATATTGGTTATGGATAAGGGTGGCATTCATCCTTTCAGGGTTAGGCGGGGCTTCCATAGTGTTGATATCCCATAAATTATCAAGTTCATGTTGCATGAAGTTGTCATTGGGAACCTTAGTGAAGGTATCAGGGCCAGTCTGGAATCCTAATAACTCACCTATTTCATTATGGTAAAAGTGATAATCATGTCCAAATAGCCTACAGATAGTCTTACCCCTATCTCTGCCTACTCTTCGATCAGGATAGTAATTAGAAGAGCTAAGAAACTCAAGTGTGAGGTCCTGGTAGGTGGGGTGTCGTGCAATTGAGAACTGGTCCTATCCAATTTGATGAAACATATACTTGAGGGTGTCTCGTAGGCCTAATGTTGCTAGGCATTGGAAATTAGGATACTTGGTCAAAGAAATCGTTTTTTGTGATAAGTCTTCATAGTGCCTCTTTTGGGTTCCATTCTTGAATATGATCCTCATGTTGTCAATGTGATGCATTCTCAAATGATTGTTAGTAGAAAAATGTTATGGAGAATGAAGATGGCCTGAAAATGAAACATGAACAATGTTAGTAATGCTTAACAAGGTATAATTCGCCTCTTATTTTACTGGGAAAAGGGAATTGAAAACAAACTCGTGGGTTGCCTCCCACGAAACACTTTATTTTATGTCGTTAGCTCGACGTGTTTTACATTCATTCTTCGGGTAGGCTGGCAGCTGGCTCATCTAGTTTCAAACTAGAAAGTAATTTATTTCCTCTTCACTATGGTAGTGCTTAAGCCTCTATCCATTCACTATGAACTTTCCTGTGGATTCACTACATACTTCTACAGCACCGGACACGCTAACTCTTGTTACATCGAATGGTCCAGACCATCTAGAACATAACTTTATGGGAAATAGTTTAAGTCTAGAGTTAAACAGTAACACTAGCTCACCCTCAATAAACTTTCTTGTAGATATTCGTTGATCATGCCATTTTTTCATTCGTTCTTTGTAGATCATAGCATCTTCATAGGCATCTAGTCGTAACTCCTCAAGCTCATGTAGATCGAACATTCTCCTATGAGGGTCTTAAAGGGAGTTGTTCCTATGAAGGTCTTATAGGCTGTCTTTTAGGCCCACATTGCATCACTTAACTTAGTTGACCAATCTTTCCTTGAGGTGGAAACCGTTTTTTCTAGAATTCTCATAATCTCACGGTTTGAGATTTCCACTTGTCTTCTTGTTTATGGATGGTAAGGGGTTGGTACGCGATGTTTGACTCCATACTTAAGCAAAATATTTTCGAAACATTTAGAAATAAAGTGTGATCCACCATCACTAATGACTACTCTAGGTGTTCTAAACCTTAGAAATATTATATTTTTGGACGTCTTGGCTACAAAATTGGTATCATTGGTTGGGGAGGCCAGGGCCTCGAACCATTTAGACACGTAGTCCACAACAGTTTTATGTACTTATTCCCATTTGAGGATGGAAAAGCTCTCATAAAGTCTATACCCCAAACATCAAAAAGTTCAACTTCCATGATAGGAATTTGAGGCATTTCATCCCTGCGTGAAATGGTACCAGTGTGTTGGCACCGGTCATATTCAGTGATGAAAAGGTGTATGTATCTGAATATGGTGGGCCAATAAAGCTCAGATTGAATGATCTTGGCGGCGGTCTTAGAGATGATCATATGCCCTCTATAGGGTGATGAGTGACAATGGGTTATGACGCTCTTAATTTCCTCGTCAGGTACCCATTGGTGGAAGATACCGTTGACGCCTCTTTTGAATATGAGAGGGTCATCCCAGTAGTAATGTTTAAGATCATGAAAGAATCGTTTCTTTTGTTGATACGTAAACTCGAGAGGTAGAACACCAGCAACAAGGTAGTTAATGTAATCATCCTACCAAGGTACTGACGATTTTATTACAAAGAGTTGCTCAGGTGTTTTCCTAAGTTTAGAGCCGTCAGGCACAAGAAAATCAGTTACATGAGCGAAATGAGGAGTCGTAGCTCTGATAAGAGCTACTAGTCTGTCATAAGGAAATTAATCATTGATAGGAACATTTTCATCATTTTTACTATCAGTTAATCGTGATAGGTGATCAGCTAATACATTTTCCATTCCTTTCTTATCTCGAATCAATCTTGGTTTTGCATTCTTTTTTGTTAGTAGATATCAAAGAGCAGTGTGGTCAGTGTAGATGATAATTTTAGATTCCATAAGGTAGGAGGGAAATTTATCAACAGCAAACACAATTGCAAGAAGCTCATTTTATGTAGTATGGTAATCAATTTGAGCTTTATTCAACGTCTTTCTAGCATAATAGTTAGCATGCAACTTTTTATCTTTATGTCGTCGTAGAACAGCGCTACTACATAATTTGATGCATCACACATAATCTCAAAGGGCGCATTCCAATCCAGTGGTTGCATGATAGGTGCAGATATGAGTGCGCTCTTTAATAATTTAAAAGTTTCAAGACATCGATCATCGAAGATAAATTTTGTGTCCTTCATTAGCAAACCAGTCAAGGGTTTAGTTATCTTTGAGAAGTCCTTTATGAATCGCCGGTAGAAACAAACGGTCCTAGAAAGCTTCGAACCTCTCTCACAGTCTTAGGAGCTTACAAATTTTTAATTACTTCAATTTTTGCTCTTTCAACTTCTATACCTCTAGCAGAAATTGAGTTTACCAGAACAATGCCTTCTATAACCATAAAGTGACACTTTTCCTAGTTCAACACGAGGTTTACCTTCACACATCTTTGTAGAACCTTTTCCAGATTTACTAAACAATTATCAAAGCTTCATCCACACACAGAGAAATCATCCATGAAGACTTCCATTATGTCCTAGATAAAATTAGCAAAATTTGTCATCATGCATCGTTGAAAGGTAGCAAGGGAATTACATAGTCCGAACAACACCCGCCTATAAGCAAAGGTACCATAAGGGCATGTAAAGGTAATCTTTTTTCTTGATCACTAGGGTGTATCGGGATCTGGAAAAATCCTGAGTATCCATCTAAGTAACAGAAATGTGAGTGCCTAGCTAGGCGCTTGATGACTTCTCAGCAAGTGTACTGATAGTGTCGAAGTAATAAAAGATCGAATTCACAGGGACTGTGTTCGAACAAGACAATATTTGTGCAATGTAAAGAAAATAGTAAATGAGGGGTTAGTTCTATATGGAATCTCTTATTTCTCTATTGTTGGTGTTTGATGCCTTGTATGAGTGATCCTATCACCATAATCCCACGGCGAATTAACAAAGCCGCTATAATCGATCCCTCGCAAAATAGCGCACTAATCACTACTCGCCGCTATAACAGATCCCTCGTGAAATAGCTTACTAATCACTACTAGGCGATGTACAGAATGTTAATTCCCTATGCCACTACTCGGGGTCTCCTATTCCTAGTTAACCAGCATAAGTATTACAATCGCCGAAGGTCCAACACATAGGCTAAGGGTTAATATTCTCTATGTACCCAAAATCAATTTAACAGAGTATCTCAAATAAAAAGCTTTAAGAACAAGAAACAATTGCATATAATTATAGATCAAATGGTTCATACAAAGTCAAATCAACATATAATCCAACAATATAGAAAAATATTTATCACCAACAACCTAACCTAGACGAGCTTTGTAAGTTCCTGGATTGGCTGGAATTTTGGTAAAACAACAAGGTGTTCAATGCTGATGTCATGGTGTTGATGTTGCAGCATTGAGTCTTAGTACTGGGCTGTACTAAGTTGTGAAGGTTAACTATGTTTGATGTCATGGGCTTGATGTCATAACATTGCACTTAACACTGGGCTGTGTTAAGGTTGCTAGTTGCTGAAGTGGATGTCTGATGTCACATAGGTGATGTTGTAACATCAGACCTGCAGAACTGAAGCTAATGACAGCATGGGCTTGTTGTTATTAGGGTCGCGTATTAGCTGGAATTGTGGAGAGTGTTGACTCGTTGGATGAGAATATCTTGGGCTAGATATTTTCTGTTACATGGGAGATTTGATTGCAGGTTTGTTGGAGAATTAAAAGGTGGAAGATTTAAAAAGATTTTGGGGATAAAATCTGTTTTAAAAGATTCAGTTTTTAATTAACAAATCTGATCAAATATTGTGACAAATCCAATCCAAATTCAAGGAGCTATATAAAGCGCACAAGACCAAGGAAGAAGGTACAGAAAACAGATTGAAGATCAAGAGCTGGAGGCTTAGAGTCTAGGGTTTGTTTAGAGTACTTGTAATCACACTATTCTAGGTTTGAATAGGTGTTGAATTTTCTGTCCTCTCTAGAAGCTGTGAAGCAATAGAGAGTTATTGATTGATCGAAGCTAGGAAGCAAGATCAAGGGATCTCAAAGAGGTTGTTCTTTGAGTGTTTTAGGGGATTGAGTAGTGTTCTCATATCTAAGTGGTTTCTTAGGTAGAAAGTCACTAGTAGAGTATAAGTTTAGGAGATTGTCAACTGGTGTGTTGAGTCTGTAAATTATATCTACAAGTAGTGAATTTCATCCCTGGCTTGGTAGCCCCCAGACGTAGGTAGTTAGACCGAACTGGGTGAATAATTCCTTGTGTTTTCCTGTTGCTTATTCTGTCCATTATTGCAGAGTGTGTTGTTGTGACATCGCACCTTAACATCACACGTTTGGTACCAGAATTTCAATTGGTATCAGAGCAGGCATCCTGTCTGTCTCTGGGTGAGATCTAGGGAAGTTACTTTCTGGTGAAAGATGGACAAAGAGGTTGGAGGATTCGTCAACAGACCCCCTATCTTGGATGGCTCAAACTATGAGTATTGGAAGCCTAGAATGACTACCTTTTTAAAGTCATTAGACAGCAGAGCTTGGAAGGATGTCATTAAAGAGTGGGAAGCTCCTGTTGTGTGTGAAAAAGATGATGCTGGCAAGGATAAAGAAGGCACCTCTAAGCGAAAGCCTGAAGAAGAATGGTCCAAGGAAGAAGATGAGCTTGCCCTTGGGAATTCAAAAGCCCTAAATGCTATCTTCAATGGGGTTGACAAGAACATATTCAGGCTGATCAACTCATGTGAAACTGCTAAGGCTGCTTGGGATATTTTGAAGGCTACTCATGAAGGTACATCTAGAGTGAAGATGTCAAGACTTCAGCTTTTAACATCTAAGTTTGAAAGCTTGAAGATGAAGGAAGAGGAAACTATTCATGACTTCCACATGAGTGTTCTTGAGCTGTCAAATGCATCCAGTGCTCTTGGTGAGAAGATGACAGAAGAGAAGCTGGTAAGAAAGATTCTTAGGTCCCTCCCTAAGAAGTATAAGATGAAGGTAACAGCCATTGAAGAATCTCAAGACATCAGCAAGATGAGAGTTGATGAGCTTATTGGATCTCTTCAAACATTTGAACTTGGGCTGAATGAGGAAGAACCAAAAAAGAAGCCCAAGAGTATAGCCCTAGTCTCCACTCCTGCAGCAGCTAAAGATGATGAGTCCCAGGAGGATCTGCCTCAGGCTATAGTTATGTTGGGAAGGTAATTCAACAAAGTGTTCAAGAAGATGAACTATAACTACAGACCTAATGTCAAGAACATCTCCTCTGACATCAGTAAGTCAAAAGAGAAAGATGAAGAGAAAACTGTCCAAGATAAAGGTGTTCAGTGCTTTGAATGTGAAGGGTATGGACATGTCAAGAAAGAGTGTCCCACATTCTTGAAGAAGCAGAATAAAGGCTTGACAATTTCCTGGTCTGACTCTGACAGTGAAAATGAAAGTGAGTCAGCAAAGCATGTTACAGCTTTGACAGGAATTGTTGAACCTGATGATGATAGTGATGGAGAAGTCACCTATGATGAGCTAGCTTCAACATACAAGGATTTGTGTTTAAAGAGTGCTGAAGTTTGTCAAGAAAACAAGTGCCACAAGGAACAGATTGCTCAACTTGAGAATGAAAAATCTGATCTGGAATATGAAGTTGTTCTAGTGAGATCCCAACTTGATCAGATGACAAAATCTGTTAGGATGCTGAACAGTGGTACAGCCACTCTTGACAAGATACTCCAGTCAGAACAGGTTGCTGGAAACAAAGCTGGGATAGGATATGTGGCCGAAGACAAGGGTACCTTAGAAGCAAGTACTTCAGGACTAAAGAAGGAAGAGTCACAAACTGTGCCTCAACATCAGCCAAAGAGGCAGAATCTTACTCCCAAGGAAGCTGATGTTTCACAACCTAAGAAGATTGAGAAGAAGACTGGTCATAATCAGAAGAGAAAGCAGCCACAAGGAGCAAGCCAGAATATGCCCCCCCAATATCATAGGAGCATGGAAGCTGCAAGGGTCAAGCAGACCAGGTCATATCCGATGTCTCAACATCAGGAAAACTGGTATGGACCTGGCCTCAACAATGCTGTACCGTATAATTATGGAAGAAGGAAGCCTCATCACCATGGGAGACAGCCTAGAAGACAGCATCCTCAGTTCAAACAGCACATGTCTCATCAGGTGTCTCAACATCAGGGGTATGGTTACACTAATGTTGTGTCTCATTATGGAAGGAGAAAGTCCCACCATCATGGGAGACAATCCAGGAAAAAGCATTCTCAGCTTCCTTATGGATACCAGCATAATAGAAGGCAGGCAAGCAATGTTAGGAGAAGACCACATTATGGATTGCAACCTATGCAGTCTCATCAAGGCAGAAGATTCAGAGAAGAAAGGGTGAGATGCTTTTATTGTGGAAGGCTTGGACATATGCAATACTCTTGCTACAAGCTGCATGGATACCCTCAGACACAGAACAGATGGAGAGATTACAGACCCAAAGTCGTTAAACAATTGGTACAGAATGAGAAGATGAAGTGCTTATTGGCTCACCTGGCTGACAAAGAAGCTAAAGAAGAAACATGGTATTTTGATAGTGGGTGTTCCAAACACATGTCTGGATGTAGATCCATGTTTGCTGAATGTAGACCGTGTCCTTCTCTTGAAGTGGTGTTTGGTAAAGGGAATAACGAAGTTGTAGTAGGTATTGGAAAAGTAAGAGGACCTGAACTTGACAATGTCTATCTTGTCAATGGTTTGAATATTAATCTGATAAGCATCAGCCAATTATGTGATGAAGGTTATTTAGTCAGCTACACCAAAGACAAATGTGTTGTAACTAATGAGAAGGGTGAGGCTGTAATGACTGGTGCAAAATCCAAAGACAATTGTTATCAGTGGATTCCTCAAACTGAAAGCCAGTCTGGTGATGATAAAGAAGATATCAGGTGTAGACATCAGAATGATGAAGGTTCCCTCAAGTTGATGAAGGTCAGAAGAAAAGATGATCTGAAATTAGTCAAGGGCAAATGTTACACATCAGTCCTCACCATTGATGGAAGGATTAAAGGTTCTCAGGAGCTGAATAGAGCAACATCTCTCGAGAGGAAAGATGCTGATGTCTTGACATCTGAACAAATCATCAGTGGTCTGACTGTGAGTAAGTCTAAAAGGCTAGAGATTGATGAACTCACTGAAGTTATGGGAGATACCAGTGGTAACTATAAAAAATTCTATCATCAAGATCTGAAGAAGATCGATGTCTCAGAAGAAAACCTCCCCTGGATGAATAGCTCTGTGTCAAAAGATACAGATGTCAGAGCAGATGCTGAAACATCTCAAGACAAGAAGAGTATTTCTAGCCTCAAGAAGGATGATGAGCAAAGTGCAAAAATGATTCAGAATAGACTAGAGTTTAAGACTGATCCCAATATGAAAATTGACATGCAGAGGATCTCTGATATTGGGATTAAAATGTCAAGAATAAATACACATCCTCTAGGATGGAATCATGCTGGTCAAAAGATACAAACTGATCTTGGAAGACTAAGAAGAATAAAGAGGGGCAAAATCAGATTAGTTCTCAGATCTAAGAAGAAGAACAGTCGTAGATCAGTGTTATATGGAAAGAAATCATGCTATCAACTCTTGTGGAAGAAACGACTGGTGGGCAATCACCATGTCAAGAAAGATGTTACAACATTGCAGAATGTTACTCATCAACGGGATGATGAGCAGGTTGATAGAAAAGATCTGGTTAAATACTCAGATTATTTGGTAAATAAAGAGAAATTAGATGATGAGTTCATGTATGCTAACCAATTTGAGAGCTTAAAATTGGGGAGCGTATTACTTCAAAATTAATTGAAAGATGTTTTATGGTGCAGTTGGCCTATAAGATAATGGTTATTCAACTGCAGATAGTATGGTACATAAAATAGTCTGTTCAATTTTTTAGTGTAGTCTCTCTAAGAAACTCATCTTGGTGCTCTGGTTCTGTTTAATGCAGTACAAATTTCAGCAGTTTAGAATAGTACTGTAAAGTGTTTGGCATGGCAACTAAAAAATCTAAAAATAGGATTTTTATTCAATAGTTGAAAATACAAGATTAGACTACATCCTCATGCCAATCTCCTGCATCCAGAAAAGCCTTCCAATCTGCATCCCATTCATCTTCTGAAGGCTGTTGTTGAGCAGAATGGTTCTTACCAGGCTTCATAGTGGGCACTGAAGTCCTGCCAGTTTTTGTTGCTCCTGTAGAAGGACCTGATGTCGTCTGAGATTTGATCTTCTTCTTCAAAGGGTCTGGTTGTGTATCCTCATGCTTGAGGTTCTTGGTTGGTTCTTTGGAGCTTGATTGACCCATGCTTTATTGGTGTGTTGTGCTGAGCATAGGAGAAAGAGTGGTTTTGTTGCTACTGACAGTGGGACCAGTATTATGTCACCTTGTAGGGCATTTGATTTGGGATAGTTGCCTAATTATGGCTAAAAAAAGGGGGAGAAAATAGTAGCCTAGATAGTCAAGAGTATTATTGCCATATGCTGCTGATGTGATGCAGAGATTAAGAGGGAGATAGATGCTGCTAAAAGGTGTTTAGTTGAAAAGTAATGATGCAGCTGTGGAGGGGGAGTATAGACAGCATAGTTGTGGAGCTGCTAGTGAAGTATTCATAGCATTGAAGAGTGCAAAGTGCAGCAAAGCAGACATCAAGGGGGAGATGTGTTGCACATTGTGAGCTACTGAACAGCTGTGATGCTGGTTCAAGTTTTTGAGGGGGAGCACCAATTGGCTGTTGTCAATAATGAAGATGGTGCTGCAGCAGATCAAGTAATGAAGACTATATGAAGATTGTCAAACTGCTGCAAGTTAAAGTTTCAAAATATTGAAGATATTCCGCTGCTGAAGTCTCTGAAGATGCAGAGATTGTTTTAGCCAAAATTAGCCAAAGGGGGAGATTGTAAGTTCCTGGATTGGCTGGAATTTTGGTAAAACAACAAGGTGTTCAATGTTGATGTCATGGTGTTGATGTTGCAGCATTGAGTCTTAGTACTGGGCTGTACTAAGTTGTGAAGGTTAACTATGTTTGATGTCATGGGCTTGATGTCATAACATTGCACTTAACACTGGGTTGTGTTAAGGTTGCTAGTTGCTGAAGTGGATGTCTGATGTCACATAGGTGATGTTGTAACATCAGACCTGCAGAACTGAAGCTAATGACCGCATGGGCTTGTTGTTATTAGGGTCGCGTATTAGCTGGAATTGTGGAGAGTGTTGACTCGTTGGATGAGAATATCTTGGGCTAGATATTTTCTGTTACATGGGAGATTTGATTGCAGGTTTGTTGGAGAATTAAAAGGTGGAAGATTTAAAAAGATTTTGGGGATAAAATCTGTTTTAAAAGATTCAGTTTTTAATTAACAAATCTGATCAAATATTGTGACAAATCCAATCCAAATTCAAGGAGCTATATAAAGCGCACAAGACCAAGGAAGAAGGTATAGAAAACAGATTGAAGATCAAGAGCTGGAGGCTTAGAGTCTAGGGTTTGTTTAGAGTACTTGTAATCACACTATTCTAGGTTTGAATAGGTGTTGAATTTTCTGTCCTCTCTAGAAGCTGTGAAGCAATAGAGAGTTGTTGATTGATCGAAGCTAGGAAGCAAGATCAAGGGATCTCAAAGAGGTTGTTCTTTGAGTGTTTTAGGGGATTGAGTAGTGTTCTCATATCTAAGTGGTTTCTTAGGTAGAAAGTCACTAGTAGAGTATAAGTTTAGGAGATTGTCAACTGGTGTGTTGAGTCTGTAAATTATATCTACAAGTAGTGAATTTCATCCCTGGCTTGGTAGCCCCCAGACGTAGGTAGTTAGACCGAACTGGGTGAATAATTCCTTGTTTTTTCCTGTTGCTTATTCTGTCCATTATTGCAGAGTGTGTTGTTGTGACATCACACCTTAACATCACACGTCTGGTACCAGAATTTCAAGCTTAGCTACTCATATTGAAAATTACGTTACCAATTGACTAAAGAAGAAACCATGTGAATTCCCTTAAAGGATTGACCTCTAATAGCTTCGAATGCTCTCAAAATCATCCTTGATGATGTAAAATCGTGCTTCAGATTCCAAAATTCGTAAACCTTACAAAAGTGTAGAAATTTCCCTTAAAAAAAAGCTCAGAATGGGTCAGAACGCGTGAGAAAAAGCTCATAAAAGGCAACATTGAGCACATTATATATGTATCGTGCATGCGATGCAACTAGTACATCCTTATCGCGCTCGTAATGCTGCAGGTGATTATTCCAGTAGTTGCACGCTTTTGCTCCCTTTTTCACTAAGTCCAATTTCTTTACACTAGATATTATTTCCTCATTCCAGTAGCCGCATGTGATTTTTTCCTCATTCTTTGGAGAGAAAACTTAAAGAGATAAATTTCAAGGAAAATCTAAATCGTTGGAAATTAGCGTGAAAAGAAGTGGAGGCGAGCCACCTTTATATAGGAGTTGGAAACACCAAAAAAGGAAATGATCCATGGGCTTATTTAATGAGTCAATCGATTGCACAGAGCTCCAATCAATTGGCCAGCGCATTTTTAATCGATGATCAAGCCCAAAAAGGTAATATTAGATATATATTTGTTGCAAGTCATTAATGTGTTGTCATATTTGTTTTATTAATCGATTATCTCTTCTCCAATTGAATGGATTAATGTTCTAATCGATTGGTTGGATCAGAAAAGTTTTACCAATCGATTAGTGCTGGTGCGTTTCTGGCTCTTCTGGTTCGCCTCAGCTTCGTCCGGCGAGCTTGGGGTGAGAGCTGATAGTACAGCAAAATCCTGTACTTGTTTTATTCATAACTTTTGAACCGTAACTCCGTTTAAGGCCCAGTCGGAAGCGTCAGAAAGCTTATTAAATGCTCTATCTAACAATGAATAAATATCAATGCTTAAATACCTACAAAAATGAGATAAAAACAATTAAACTCGATGATATTTACAAGATAATGCAGTATATACACTATAATGTAAACTATACGGAATATATACTAAAGTTGAGGTTTATTGGTTGAATTAAGCCAAAAAGTGCCAATTATTCACACTAAATATCACTCCAATTTAGCACTTATCAAACTCTCCCCAACTTGAACTTGTTTGTCCCTAAACAATAATTAATCAACTCAAAGAAACAAAAGCGACATCCAAGCAACTATGCAACAACAAGTTTTAACAAACAAAAAACAAATGCAATGGTTCAACCGAAAATGGTACATACAAGGCAACATACTTACCACTAAACTATAACGACAACATAACCACGAAACAAACGCTACATACAAAAACCATGCCAAACATTCCAAAACAACACGAGTTCAATCATGGATCACACCTAGCAAAAATTCATCAGTGGATGAAAAACACACAAATGAGGAATTTGACACTCACACAACAATCTTGAAAACAAAAGGATAAACTATGCATTCATCCAAAAATTCACATTGAACATACAAAGACAAGAATCACAAGGGCTTTTCAAGGTTGTAATGTGGTCGGGCTAATAAACAAGGGGCAATTTCTAAAGGTAATTGAAACAAAAACTTGTCTAATCCTAAGGGAGTGATCAATTCACAAAGGCTCAAGCACCAAAATTTCAATTAACTTCTTCTGTTATCCCGATTGCTACACCAAAACACATAACTTATTTAGCACAATTATTTGCTACTTTTTTTTCTTTCTTTTTCAAAGCTTTTCTCTTTTTTCTTTATTTTTCTTTTTTTTCACATTTTTTTTTTATTTTCTTTTCTTTTTCACATCCTTATAGCAACCAACAAATAAATGAGCAAACATTTCTCTCCCCAACTTGAATTCAACCAACATCAAGGTGTGAATACTCCCTACTTTCTAAGGCAAGATAAAAATTCAAACTATATATCATGGTTGAGGGTTCAAGAAAACATGGATCAAAATCCATTCAAAAATTGAACTAAATACTCATAGACAACCATCAAGTTCAAATGCAACATGAATATTGACAAAAAGGCTCAAAGGGGTTTAACAAATGCTCACACGCTCACAGGGTGAATTAGCTATATGGCCAAGTGGTTGTGCTCAAAATGAAACAAGTGTCTTGATCCTTTTCATGCTTTCATATAATCAATACAAATAAAAAATTAAACATAATAAAATCTAGCTAAAACAAGAATGTTGGTACTCCGCGCATATATGAACAATGGAAAGCTTCCTCACAATTGGGGTAGGAACTAAAGTGATTCAATTCATGAATAAGTAGTGCAAAAGAATGAATGACATGGAATTTGTAAGAAGCCTAAGTTTCATGTACATGTCATAGTCTAGAAAGCGATAAACACATACCTTGGAAATGTACCAAACTTTAAACAACATCATTACCATGCATTCGCAAGTTGAAACGACCAAACTTGGAAAAATCACCTCAAATTTCCTCAAGCTACACAAAACAAGCTCTTGGACAAACACAAAAATTAACATATTAAAACAACTACTATGAAAATACTAAAAGACCGGGTGAAATTGAATTAAACAAGTTGAAAAGTGAAGATTTGAGAATTTTAAGAATTGGTTCAATTTCAACTTGTTTAACCAATTCACCACACTACATATACTAATATAATAAAAACAATAAAGAAACTAAAAATAATACAACATGCTTGTTTTACGTTGTAAGCTCGACGCCTATTATTTACAAGCCAACGCGTTGCTTCGGATGAGCCAAATGCTTTCACTCCCGCCTTTGCTCTCATCTCTTCGAGCTCTAACTGGAACTACACATCTAACCACACTTTTGGCAAACGTGAAGAGAGACAAATATATACACTATATTCACAAGTATGGAAAAATGTAAAATTCACACATATGGTAAACATATACAAGTATCAATATAAACAAGTGAAAATAGACAATATATACGATATCTACAAAACTCAAAAACAAAGAAACTATCGCAATGTGATCCAATAAAAACATCAATCCTTGGCAATGACGCCATTTTGATGGTGCGATTCTGCCTCTTCTGGTTCGCCTCAGCTTCTCCTGGCGAGCTTGGGGCGAGAGCTGACAGTATAGCAAAATCCTGCACTTGTTTTATTCATAACTTTTGAACTGTAACTCTGTTTGAGGCCCGGTCGGAAGCGTCAGAAAGCTTATTAAATGCTCTATCTAACAATGAATAAATATCAATGCTTGAATACCTACAAAAATGAGATAAAAACAATTAGACTCAATGATATTTACACGATAACGCGGTATATACACTATAATGTAAATTATACTGCATATATACTAAAGTTGAGGTTTATTGGTTGAATTAAGCCAATAAGTGTCAATTATTCACACTCAAAATCACTCCAATTTAGCACTTATCAATTAGCACAACATACCAATCGATTGGTTAGTTCAAAATAGTATCACTAGTGCAAAAAGAAGAATATAATTTTAAAATTTACATCTGTTATACTTAAAATGAGTGGAAATAAGAAATACAATGGAAATTTTGTAAATAAAGTGTCATTTTAAGTATTAGCTCATTACAATAAACTCCTTATTTCATGTTGCTAACAGGTAGTAATATTTCATACGCATGTGTGTGCAATAAAATTGAAAAGATGGAAGCTGCCTTAAGCTTGAGGCAAGAAATAGAACTTTATTTATCTTTTGTCTCTTAAGTTATTAAATCTTGCAGTTTTGGCTTGTTGAATTGTCATAAATGTACCTTGTAACTTTATGCTTTTGTTGATTTTAATATTGAAACCATATCATTGTTCTCTGCATTTTTAGTAATGGTTATGGTGTTCTGTACATGCTCAAAAAGTTGACATGGTGTATTAATAGAGCCTTTTAACTTGGAATTACAATGTTTGAATTATTTGGGATGAATGTGACCTACCCATGGTGTGAACTTGATGCTTTTGATATGGTCATTGCTGAGGAGTTGAGAGAATATGGATTAGGGGTTTTGATTTTTTGTATTATTGTTTTTTTTCGAAGTGGAATGATTTCCTGTATTAGTGCAATATTGTATTACTACAATACTATTAATTTATAAAATGTATTTTTTGTTTGAGGCTGTAGCAATTGCAATTCCCCACTTTGTGTTTAGTTAGCATTTGAAATTAATGCTTCTTTGCTCCTTCCGTTTTGATTAGTGAGACTTGTATTTGTTATAAGTATGCTCATTTCCCCTCACTTGTCGTGCCATGTCTGATGTATTTATTTATAGGAAGAATATGATACAGATGACCCAAAAGTTCCTTCGGCTTTAATATTGTCATTTATGAGAAAAAGATTGAAGATTATTGAGATTGTGGCACCACAAGATATTCTTTTTGCTCTTGCACAATCTAGTCTTTATGCAACATTTAGTCGAGATAGGTGTGCTTTGCATGACAATAATTTGTTTGCTGAAAATACAACGATATACAAAAATATTTGGTTAAATGAAATAGGGTGTAAATGAAATTAAATATAATATAATGATCAAGTATTTTACACTCGTGATAACTAAAATAGGGTGTATTATACGATAGTTTTACACCCTATTAAAGAAAATAGGATATAAATTTGTTGACATTCATAGTATGCATTATTTATTTTACACCCAATTTTTATCAAATGGGGTGTAAATTTGTTTGATTTAAATGTATATATGTAAAACTTTACACCCGTTTTTTTAAAAGGGGGTGTAATATACCCTCTATTTTCGTCCGTTTAAAAATGAGTGTAAATTTGTCAGACATTTCTCACCCTTTCAATTTACACTTTTTAATAACAGGTGTAAAATGTATAAAAAATGGGTGTAAATTCCTCTTTCTGCACTAGTGTATGGAAAATGTTTGGACAACTTTTCAATTACTTTGTTTGGCTTAAAAAGTTATTTTGAAGATAAAACATTTGAAAAGATATTTGTGTGTGTGTGTGTGCGTGCGCATGCGTACGTGTATGTGTGTGTGTGTGTGTGTGTGTGTGCGCGCGCGCGCGTGTGTGTGTACGTTGAATTGGTACTTCTATGTTACTTCCTTACTTTTACAATACTCTAGTCAATCAGACAAACAGACTGACAAGACCTGGTGAGCTTTTACACTTCAAGGCTTTAAGATTCTTTATTAGATTTCTTATGGTCATATAAGCACTTTGATCCTAATTCTCTTTTTTGTTGAAGAGGCATGAAATGTTTCCTTAGTTAGAATTCCATCATTATGGTTGAAATTTATTGCCAACGACTTTAATCAATGTTGTCGTCATCAAAACTTTATGGAGGTGGAGGACTGCAATCATTTATTTTTCTCGTGTCCCCATTCAAAAGAGATTTGGGACAAGAATGCAGAATGGAATAGAATTGGAATGCCTCAAGGTGAGAATGCTAGTGAACATTTGGTTTCTTGGTTTTTAAAGTTGGTGAACATTGCAGCCAAGGTGACGGTGTGCTACATCTGAATTACGACTTGTTGGTCTATTTGGGGGTCTCATAACCAAATTATATACAATGATGTCATAGGGAACATTCCTGACATTGTGTATAGGTTGATACATGTGTCTTGGTGGTGGTTAGATTTTGGGGCCTCATCTTTTAATAGATGTTCTTATTATGATTGGTTTAAAGCTCCGACTGATTTTTTGTAGTGTGAGCTGCTGAGTTGGTTTGATTTCTTTGTGGTAGGATCTTTATGTATTTGGGTTAGAGTCCCTCCTTGAACTCTCATTAAAAATATCAACAAAAAAAAAACTTTAGTTGAATTTTTTGTGAAATTTTCAACTTCATACCTGCAAACACATAGATCCACAACTAACACTCCTTACAGATCTAAATATCCCATAAGAGTGTCAAGTATCCAAGATCTGCTACACTGAACATAGCTAGTCAAGATTTCCCCGCAATACTCCTATCATCATGCAACCCTAATGTTTCTATTTATGTTACTAGTGTGATACTAGCTGATTTTAAGGTATTCCATTTCGTAGGAAGTTATTCATAAATCTTTAGTCGAGGCTAAGCTCAATTCTACATCAATAATTAGGATGTAGTCTTATTCGTCGCCTAGGTATCTCAACTCAAGATTAACCTAATTATTTTTTTATGCATTACATAACATGTTCCATTCCACTAACAAACAGTTAGTCTCATTCCTAGCTCGGTTACTCGTCACTCAGTCTAACCTAAGTAAACAGTATCCACCTGAATCCTAGCAGTTCTTGTTTAACCCTAAACATAGTTATACACTTGATCACATCACTTACCAATCATATGATTAGGATCCCAAATTAAATCCTAATAATATCTATACCCAAGTTTGCCTTGAAAAATATTGAAGTTATAATACTGAGAATTATATATATATATATATAATATTATGACTACTTCTAACTGCTTGTGCAATTGTGTAATAAACACTAACAAACAGTAACATCTAAAATCAATAGTCATCCGATTAGAATCGAAGTTCCTAGACGTGATTCAAAACTCAATATAGTCGCATGCCACTCGGGACAATTAATAATAAACAAACTTCTAGAACTTAGTAGTGTTGTCAAATGAAATGTGAGCATTTGAAACACACGTCCATCCGTATAAAGCGTATGTACTCTACGACAAAGTAAGTACAGTAAGAACAAGCTAGGAGACAGCTTTAATTTTAGTGATTTTAGAGTCTACAGTTCAAGAGAGCAACATGCAATAAATCTGCACGATGATGCAAGGTTGCTTTTAGAATCTTTTTCCAATGTACGCCACAATGCATTTTGATGTGAGGGAAGAGTCAGGTAGAATAACTTTGTTACTGTTTTTTATGGTAAGTGAAGAGGATTAACCTCTTTTGCTACAAGTTGGCTTGGGTTTAGATTTCAATTCTAAAACTGTTTAAATATTAAATTTGATTTGGGTCTAATTTTATTATTTGTGTTTTGAATTTTTGGGTTTAGTTATTTTGAGTTTAAGTAATTTTGAGTAATGTTTCTAGAAAACTCTTGTAATGTTTAGAGTGTCTAGATATTTCTTAGATTTATAATATTTTCTAGAATGCTCTTGGAATTTCAAAAGTTGAGAACTCTCTAGAATTAGTGTATTTAGAGTTTTTCTTAGAGTACTATAAATTGAGATGTAACTCTACACTTTTGTATTAAGCAAAATACAAAGTTCTCTCTTCCATAAAGAAGTATCCTACCTATCAAGTTTCTCTTGAAGCATCTAATATTCCCACACACTTTCCATAAACACAAAAGGCTTTATTTCCAACAAAGTGACATCAGAGCTTCAAGGTTCTCAAAACATGGCGAATGGAGGTTTCCCTTTTTAAATGACGATGCTCATAAAGAACAACTATGACAATTGGAGTATCATGATAAAGGCGCTACTAGAAGCTCAAGATGTGTGGGATATCGTTGAGAAAGGCTTCAAGGAGCAAGATGAAACCATGTTAAGCCAAGGTGTAAAGGAGACATTAAAGGAGTCAAGAAAGAGAGACAAGAAAGCTCTCTTCCTCACTTATCAATCGGTGGATGAAGATACATTTGAGAAGATCTCCAATGTAACGACAGCCAAAGAAGCATGGGACAAACTTCAAACTTGCAACAAAGGAGTGGAGCAAGTAAAAAAGATTCGTCTTCAAACTCTTAGAGGTGACTTTGAACGTTTATTTATGGAAGAGTCTGAGTCACACTACTACAAAACACGCATTCAACAACGCGATGGTCACCACGGTTTTTCCCTACACCGTGGTGACATATCTTAACTAAGGCGCTACCATATTTATTTTGTTTTTTGATTAAAAATTATTTGTATATAACAGCGGTTACAGAACCAACCGTTGTGATACAATCAAACTTTCGTCGGTTCGAACCTCAGCACCATAAAATATTTTATTCTTTTAACGTTAAGGCGCTCCTTTTCTTTTTTATTTATTTTAAAATTCACAAATAAAAGGGTTATCATTACGGTTCTTCTGGTTAACCATAGTGATATATTTTTAATAAATAAAGACTTATCTATACGGTTGATAATGTTAATCGTTGTGAAATAGTTTACCCATATATAAGCGAATTAACTTTCACTTATTGACAGTAGCGTCGTTGCCTTCACAGTGAAACCCTAGAACTCATTTTTTCTCTTCGTCATCACCGTTAGTCGTGAATCTTGTGCTTCATACATTAAGGTATTCTTCTTCTTCCATCTATTGTTAGATATTTCCCATTATCTTGTTTGTTGCATGTTGTTTTTGTTGATTGTTCTCATTTTTTCAGATTCGTCTTCACTACCTTAACAAAGATCATACTTTGGCTATGGTACATAATGTTTGTGTAGCTATGGAAAAAAGTACAAGAAGCATGAAGCTATGATGGAAACTTCATCCACCTTGTACTTCTTCTTCATAGCTTCACAAACAAGATGTTAGTAAATGAAGAAACAATTGTGTCACAAACTTCATCTAGTTTTAGAAATAATGAAAAGAAAAATAAGAAGTATAAAGCTTTTGTGTAAGCTTCTTCCTCCTTGTATTTCTTTTTCATTGCTTCCCAAACTAGATGAACATCATAATTAATTCTTGTTCCGCGATTAGTTTCATTAAAAGGTGCGTCCTGGAAATTTATAATATATCTCTTTCGATCTCTGTTTACTCTTCACTGGATTATGGTTTTAGGGTTTGGTTTCAACTGAGGATGCTCATTTTTTAAGTTTGTTGTGTTTCCTTACAGGTTAAGGGAATGATACATGGTGATGATGCTGGTGGTAGCAAGCGTATTGTATGAGTTTATATATTCTGGTTCTGGTATAGGATGTTGTTTGAGTTTATTATATTCTATGTAGATTGTTTGTTTCACTAACCCTCACTTAAAATACATTCATTTAATTTCACATAGATACTTATAATCTGCAAATTAAGTTGTATTTGAAAACCAACTTATTAGAGTCAATGTTTTCGAGTTGCATCCCTCTCATCGTTCATCTCACGTTCTTTGATATATAGAGTATGGTATAATGATCTGGCTCCTTAGATGCATCTCTATCTTCCATTATAGTTAAATTTCATTAACAATAAATTATTAGTTAATCTGCCTCTCCATCAACACTTATAATCGTAAAACTTCCGATTATAAAAATTATGATGATAAGTGATGATGATGATGTGGTAGATTATCCAATGTCTTGTTCTTATGGAAATTTAACTATAATCAAAGATAGCGATATATCGAAGGAATCAGACCAATAAACCACAATATATATGTAAAAGAGCGTGAAATGCACGATGAGACAAATGCAATCAGAAAACATTGGTTTGTTTAAGTTGGTTTTCAAGAATAGTTTAATTTGCAAATTATAGACTTCTTCATCAAATTGAATCCTTGTATATTTCTTTAGTGAGGTGTTTGGAAAACAAGCAATCTACATTTAATATAATAAACTCTGGGTACTTACAACAACGGTTATTTATTGTAACCGAGATCAAAGATAATATAATAAACTTTGGGAACTTTCAACAACGGTTATCTATTGTAACCGAGATCAAAGATAATTTATGTTTTACATAATTTGCTGCTGATGGGTTTCGAACCCAGTACCTAAGTGTATGTATCACAACGGTTTATTATCATAACCGTTGTGATATTTGGCGCGCGTCCTGCCTTTCAATAACGGTTTCCAGACCATTGTAGAAACAACGAACTTACAACGACACTCTACTTAACAACGGTATGTCAGGCGTGATGGTACCCCTTTTCAAACTGTTTTGAAAGGGGTTTTCCATAGTAGTGTCAATTTCTGATTATTTTTCTTGAGTATTGTCTGTAGTCAATCAACTTAAAATAAATGGTGAAGATGTTGATGAGGAGAAAGTCATGGAGATATTACTTCACACTTTAAATCCAAGTTTTGACTTCATTGTTACCAACATTGAAGAAAACAAGGATTTAAAGACCATGATTATTGAGCAACTCATGGGTTCCTTACAAGCATACGAAGAAAAACAAAAGACAAAAATTAAACAAACGGAGGCTAGGGAGCATCTAATATAACTCAACGCAAAGGAAGCAAACTATGCAAATTACAAGAGCCAAAGAGGACAAGGTCGTGGCCAAGATCGTGGACGTGGACGAGGACATGAAGGAGAAGGAAGAGGCGATTACAACAACTACTCCAACAACTTCAAAAATGTAGAAAGAAGTTGGAATCCACAAGCAACAAGAGGTCGAGGAAGAGGAAATTCATGGCTAAGGTGCAACAAGTCACAAATCAAGTGCTTCAACTACAACAAGATCGGTCGCTACGCATCTGAGTGTAGATTCTCGGAGAAGGTTCTGGAGAAAGCTAACTTTGTAGAAGAAAAAGGTGGAGAAGAAGAAACGTTGTTGTTCGCGTGCCAAAACCAAGTTGAAGAGAAAAGAAACAAGTGGTACCTTAACACCGACGCAAGCAATCACATGTGCGGCGATCGAAGTATGTTTGTAGAGATCAATGAAGCGACAACTGTCAATGTCTCATTTGGAGATGACTCAGAGATACTGGTCAAAGGAAAAGGTAAGATTCTCATACGCTTGAAGAATGGGAGTCATCAATTCATATCCAATGTCTACTATGTTCTTAACATAAAGAATAATATTTTGAGCTTGGGACAATTACTAGAGAAAGGCTATAACAGCCACTTGAAAGAACATAGTCTTTACTTAAGAGATTGTGGACATAACTTGATTATTAAGGTGCTTATGTCAAAGAATAAAATGTTCCTCTTAAACATTCAAAATGATGTGGCAAAGTGTCTCAAGGCTTGCTATACTGACTCTTCATGGCTATGGCATCTACGATTTGGACACCTCAATTTTTGCAGTCTAGAATGTTTGTCAAAGAATGAGATGGTGAGAGGTTTGCCTAGTATAAACCACCTAGACCAACTATGTGAAGGATGTCTAATTAGGAAGCAATTCCGAAAAAGCTTTCCAAAGGAATCAATGTCAAGAGTGACAAAACCGCTAGAGCTCATACACACCGATGTTTGTGGACCAATAAATCCAAACTCTTTTGGTAAGAATAAATACTTTCTCCTTTTTATTGATGATTATTCTAGAAAAACATTGGTTTATTTCTTGAAGGAGAAGTCGGAATTGTTTGAAAACTTTAAGAAGTTCAAAGCCCTTGTGGAGAAAGAAAGTGGTATTTCCATTAAGGCTATGAGATCTGACCGAGGAAGAGAGTTTACCTCAAATGAGTTCCACAAATATTGTGAAGACCATGGAATCCGCTGCCCGCTAACAGTGCTAAGATCGCCACAACAAAATGGAGTAGTAGAGAGAAAGACCCGGACCATACTTAATATGGTGCGAAGCATGCTTAAGAGCAAGAAGATGCCGAAAGAATTTTGGGCCGAAGCAGTGGCATGTGAGATTTAACTGACAAACTGTTCCCCAACAAGAAGTGTGCATGAAAAGATACCACAAGAAGCATGGAGTGGAAGGAACCCAGGGATCTCTAATCTCAAAGTGTTTAGAAGCATTTCCTACACCCACGTTCTAGATGAAAGGAGAACAAAGCTCGATGATAAAAGTGAGAAGTACGTATTCGTGGGTTACGACTCAAGCTCCAAAGGTTGCAAGCTCTATAATCCAAATAGTGGAAAGATTGTCATAATTCGTGACGTGGAGTTCAAAGAAGAAGGTTGTTGGGATTGAAGTGTTCAAGAAGACAGGTACGATTTTCTTCCTTACTTTAAAGAAGAAGAAAATGAAATAGAATAACCAATGATAGAGGAACATATTACACCACCTGCCTCACCGACACCAAGGTTGGATGAAACAAGCTCAAGTGAGAGGACGCCACGACTAAGGAGCATTGAAGAGCTTTATAAGGTAACTAAAAACCAAAATGACATTAACCTCTTATGTCTTTTTGGTGATTGCGAGCCTCTAAGCTATCAAGAAGCTGTTGAAAACGTAAAGTGGAAAGACGCCATGGACAAAGAAATAAAGTCAATCACGAAGAATGATACATGGGAACTTACTACACTTCCACGAGGACACAAATCAATCGGAGTAAGATGGGTGTACAAGGAGAAGAAGAATGCAAAAAAAGATGTGGAGAGATACAAATCAAGATTGGTGGCAAAAGGCTATAGTCAAAGATAAGGAAGTGACTATGATGAAGTATTTTCCCCCGTTGCACGTCTCGAAACTAGTAGACTGGTCATTTCTTTGGTGGCCCAAAATGAATGGAAGATCTATCAAATTGATGTGAAGTCGGCCTTCTTGAATGGTTTTCTCGAAGAAAAAGTTTATATCGAGCAACCACATGGATATGAAGTAAAAGGGCAAGAAGAAAAAGTCTTGAAGTTTAAAAAGGCGTTGTACGGACTCAAGCAAGCACCGAGAGCTTTTAATGTTCGAATCGACATGTACTTTCGAGACAAGAACTTCATCAAGTGTCCATATGAGCATGCACTCTATATTAAAGCGCAAAGTGGATATATTTTGATTGTCTGCTTATATGTTAATGACTTGATCTTCACTGGGAACAATCTAAGCATGTTCAAAGAGTTCACGAAAACATGTCAAATAAATTTGAGATGACGGATATGGGGCTCATGGCATATTATCTCGGTATCGAAGTAAAGCAAGAAGACAAAGGAATTTTTATCACCCAAGAAGGCTATGCCAAAGAAGTCCTTAAGAAGTTCAAGATAGATGATGCCAATTCGGTTGGCACCCCGGGCCCGATGGAATGTGGCGGCAAGTTGAGTAAGCATGAAAATGGAGAGATTGTGGATCCAACTCTTTACAAAAGTTTGGTTTGAAGTCTATGTTACTTGACAAGTACAAGGCCGAATATTCTATATGTTATAGGAGTCGTAAGTCGCTACATGGAGGCTCCAACAACAACTCACTTCAAAGCGGCAAAGAGAATCCTTCGATACATCAAAGGTACAACAAACTTTGGCTTGCACTATTACTCTTCTAACAATTATGAGATTATTGGCTATAGTGATAACGATTGGAGTGGAGACTTGGATGATAGAAAGAGCACGACTGGTTTTGTGTTCTTTATGGGAGATACTGCTTTCACTTGGATATCAAAGAAGCAACCTATCGTCACACTGTCAAATTGTGAAGCCGAATATGTCGCCGCCACATCATACATTTGTCATGCAATTTGGCTAATGAACTTGCTGAAAGAGTTAAAAATACCACAAGAAGATCCTATGGAAATATGTGTTGACAATAAATCAGCACTTGCTTTGGCAAAGAATCATGTATTTCATGAAAGAAGGAAGCACATCGACACCCGTTACCACTTCATAAGAGAATGCATCGAGAAGAAGGAGGTGAAGTTGAAGTATGTGATGTCTCGAGATCAAGTTGCCAACATTTTCACCAAGCCACTCAAGTTGGAGACTTTCGTGAAGCTAAGGAGCATGCTTGGAGTCATAAATCAAGTTTAAGGGGGATGTTGAAATATTAAACTTGATTTGGGCCTAACCTTATTATTTGTGTTTTGGATTTTTGGGCTTAGTTATTTTGGGCTTAGGTGATTTTGAGTAATGTTTCTAGAAAACTCTTGTAATGTTTGGAGTGTCTAGATATTTCGTAGATTTATAATGTTTTCTAGAATGCTCTTGGAATTTCTAAAGTTGAGAATTCTCTAGAATTAGTGTATCTAGAGTTCTCCTTAGAGTGCTATAAATAGATATGTAATTCTACACTTTTGTATCAAGCAAAATACAAAGTTCTCTCTTCCATAAAGAATTCTCCTACCTATCACGTTTCTCTTGAATCCTCTAATATTCCCACACACTTTTCCCTAAATACAAAAGGTTTTATTTCTAACAAAAACTCCAGTTTTACGTCATTCTCCCTTTATACATGAGTTTATACAAAATCATACTTCTGTTCATTAATATGTCACTCAAAGAATTCGATACTGCCTAATCAAAGTCAAAGCACGGGAAACCCAACTCAAAACATTCACTAAAGTGCAACGCATCTACTCAAATACACGCATGAGCACAACTTGATATGTTAAAAAAAAGTTCATATAACAGTGAATTTAATCTTTGCCCCAGCAACATTATCTAGTAAAACTCATATGCTCATAAACATGACAATTGTGTTAGTGATATATATCAAGTGTGAGTTAAAGTCTAACATTAAACAAAAGAATAGAGATTGAACACCTTATAAGTTAGAAGATTCATACATAAATTGTTTTAAAGTTTTGAGTGAATATGTAGTGTCTAACTCACTTAGGTAACAGCTATTGATCCAGTCTGTTTATTCAACTTAAAGAAGGATCCCCTAAGTCTCAATACACTATAAGAAAAAATATGTTTTGCATACATAAGTTAGGACGTTTCTATTAAAATTGTCCTTCACCGTGTATTGTAAAAGTTTTTGAGACAGTTTTGTCCAACCGTCTCATGGTATTAAAAAAAAGAGCAATGATAATCTTACACCCAAATTTGAACACTACACCGTAATTGTACATCTAAAACCTACTAATTCTATTTTTTTAATAGTTTATTTTAGCATGGGTTTTTGTGCAAGACCAATTTATCTTGTTGTAGCATACGGTGTATGTGAAAACATTGTAAAAATAGCACAGCTCTAAAAAAAATTAGGCTTAAAAATTGTCATTCGTGCCACTAGGCTAACAAAAAGAACTAATATATTCTTGGAACATATTATATATACTATATTTTACTGTAATTTCTCACACAATTTTCTACTTCACGACTACTCCCTTCATTTCCAAATTCAATTGAATAGATGCGACTGTTTAATACACCGTCTTTACTTTGAAATAGTTTTTCCTCTTCCCCTCTTCTATTTTCACAGTCTTGCTAAATCCGAAATCATTTCAAAAATCAATTCTTTTCAAAAGTTCTAAATTTCTCCTAGAAAATCATGAATATTTTTTCTGCCAACAACCTATTTTCGCACACGAGTGCTTTCATAAATCTCACAAACTGCAACTACTCTATCAGAATTATCGATCTTAATAATCACAAAAACCATAACAAATATTTTGATATCTTTCTCTAAAATATTATTTCAAACTCTCACTTATCGTTCATTTTTTTTGCCATCATTTATATATTTTGCTGGAAATAAAGTATTTTTATGTTTAAGGAAAGTGTGTGGGAATATTAGAGACTTAAAGAGAAACTTGATAGGCAGAAGAATTCTTTATGGAAGAGAGAACTTTGTATTTTTACTTGATACAAAAGTGTAGAATTACATCTCTATTTATAGTACTCTAAGGAGAACTCTAGACACACTAATTTTAGAGAGTTCTCAACTCTAAAAATTCCAAGAGTATTCTAGAAAATATTACAACCCTAAGAAATATCTAGACACTCCAAACACTACAAGAGTTTTCTAGAAACATTACCCAAAATTACCTAAGCCCAAAATAACTAAACCCAAAAAGCCAAATAATATGTTTAGACGCAAATCAAGTTTAATCTGTCAACACCCTTAAACTTGATTTTTTACTGCAAGCATACTCCTTAACTTCACGAAAGTTTCCGACTTGAGTGGCTTGGTGAAAATGTCAGCAGCTTGATCTCGAGATATCACATACTTCAACTTCACCTTGTACATCCATCTTATTCTGATTTCTTTGTGTCCTCGTGGAAGTGTAGTAAGTTCCCACGTATCATTCTTCCTGATTGACTTGATTTATTCGTCCATGGCATCCCTCAACTTTACGTTTTCAACCGCTTCTTGATAGCTTAGAGGCTCACAATCACCAAAAAGACAAAAGAGGTTAACATCGTTTTGGTTTTCGGTTACCATATAAAGCTCTTCAACGCTCCTTAGTCGTGGTGTCCTCTCACTTGAGCTTGTTTCAACCAAACTTGGTGTCGGTGAGGCAAGTGGTGTAATATGTTCCTCTATCATTGGTTGTTCCATTTAATTTTCTTCTTCTTCAAAGTAAGGGAGAAAATTGTACCTGTCTTCTTGAACACTCCAATTCCAACAATTTTCTTCTTCGAACTCCACGTCACGACTTATGACAATCTTTCTACTATTTGGATTATAGAGCTTGTACCTTCTGGAGCTTAAGTCGTAACCCACGAATACGTCCTTCTCACTTTTATCATCAAGCTTTGTTCTCCTTTCATCTGGAATGTAGGTATAGGCAATGCTTCCAAACACTTTGAGGTGAGATATCTCAGGCTTCCTTCCAATCCATGCTTCTTGTGGTGTCTTCTCATGCACACTTCTTGTTGGGGAATGGTTTGTCAGGTAAATTGCACATGTCACTGCTTCGGCCCAAAACTCTTTCAGCATCTTCTTGCTCTTAAGCATGCTTCGCACCATATTAAGTATGGTCCAGTTCTTTCTCACCGCTACTCCATTTTGTTGTGACGATCTTGGCACTGTTAGTGGGCAGCGGATTCCATGGTCTTCACAATATTTGTGGAACTCATTTGACGTAAATTCTCCTCCTCGGTCAGATCTCATGGCCTTAATGGAAAGCTCACTTTCTTTCTCCACAAGGGATTTGAACTTCTTAAAGTTGTCAAACACTTCTGACTTCTCCTTTAAGAAATAAACCCACATTTTTCTGGAATAATAATCAATAAGTAGGAGAAAGTATTTACTCTTACCAAAAGAGTTTAGATTGATTGGTCCACAGACATCGGTGTGTATGAGCTCTAGCAGTTTTGTCACTCTTGACGTTGATTCCTTTGGAAAGCTTTTTCAGAATTGCTTCCCAATTAGACATCCTTCACATAGTTGGTCTGGGTGGTTTATACTAGGCAGACTGCGAAGTTGAGGTGTCCAAATCGTAGATGTCATAACCATAAAGAGTCGGTATAGCAAGCCTTGAGACATTTTGTCACATCATTTTGAATGTTCAAGAGGAACATTCTATTCTTTGACATAGGCACCTTAGCAATCAAGTTATGTCCACAATCTCTTAAGAAAAGACTATGTTCTTTCAAGTGGATGTCATATCCTTTCTCTAATAATTGTCCCAAGCTCAAAATATTATTCTTCATGTTAGGAACATTATAGACATTGGATATGAATTGATGACTCTCATTCTTCAAGCGTATGAGAATTTTACCTTTGCCTTTGACCGGTATCTTTGAGTCATCTCCAAATGAGACATTGAGAGTTTTCGCTTCATTGAGCTCTACGAACATGCTTCGATCGCCGCACATATGGTTTCTTGCGCCCGTGTCGAGGTTCCACTTGTTTCTTTTCTCTTCAACTTGGTTTTGGCACGTGAGCAGCAAAGTTTCTTCTTCTCCACCTTTTCCTTCTACAAAGTTAGCTTTCTCCACAACCTTCTTCGAGAATCTACACTCAGATGAGTAGTGGCCGATCTTGTTGCATTTGAAGCACTTAATTTATGACTTTTCGCACCTTGACCATGAATTTCCTCTTTCACGGCCTTTTGTTGCTTATGGATTCCAACTTCTTTCTCCAATGCTGAAGTTGTTGGAGTAGTTGTTGTAACTGCCTCTTCCTTCTCCTCCATGTCCTCGTCCACGTCCACGATCTTGGCCACGACCTCGTCCTCTTTGCCTCTAGTGATTTGCATAGTTTGCTTCCTTTGCGTTGAGTTGTGGTAGTTGCTCCATAGCCTCATTTTGTTTAATTTTTCTCTTTTGTTTTTCTTCGTATGTTTGTAAGGAACCCATTAGTTGCTCAATAGTCATGGTTTTTAAGTCTTTGTTTTCTTCAATATTGGTAACAATGAAGTCAAAACTTGGATTTAGAGTGCGAAGTATTTTCTCCATGACTTTCATCTCATCAACATCTTCACCATTTCTTTTAAGTTGATTTACTACAGCCAATACTCGAGAAAAATAATCAGAAATTGACTCGGACTCTTCCATAAATAAACGTTCAAAGTCACCTTTAAGAGTTTGAAGACTAATCTTTTTCACCTGCTCCACTCCTTTGGTCTTCGTTGCATTAGAGATTTTCTCAAATGTATCTTCATCCACCGATTGATAAATGAGGAAGAGAGCTTTCTTGTCTCTTTTTCTTGACTCCTTCAATGTCTCCTTTACACCTTGGCTTAGCGAGGCTTCATCTTGCTCCTTGAATCCTTTCTCAACGATATCCCACACATCTTGAGCTCCTAGTAGCGCCTTTATCTTGATACTTCAATTGTCATAGTTTTCTTTGTGAGGATCGACATTTGGAAAAGAAAACCTCCATTCGCCATCTTTTGAGGACCTTGAAGCTCTGATGCCACTTTGTTGAAAATAAAGCTTTTTTTGTTTAGGGAAAGTGTGTGGGAATATTAGAGTCTTAAAGAGAAACTTGATTGGTAGAAGAATTCTTTATGGAAGAGAGGACTTTGTATTTTTGCTTGATACAAAAGTGTAGAATTACATATCTATTTATAGTACTCTAAGCAGAACTCTAAACACACTAATTCTAGAGAGTTCTCAACTCTAAAAATTTCAAGAGTAATCTAGAAAATATTACAACCCTAAGAAATATCTAGACACTCCAAACACTACAAGAGTTTTCTAGAAACATTACCCAAAATTACCTAAGCCCAAAATAACTAAATTCAAAAGGTAAATAATATGTTTAGGCCCAAATCAAGTTTAATCTTTCAACATACTTCTTGTTTACTTACTTTCATACTTCTCATAGATCCTACTAGTTTTCTGTTTTTGGCATTTTCAGAGTTCTTGCTTCTTTGTGTTGTGACACTCTATTGTTGTTGCCAGGTATGGTTCATGTATTTCTCGATTGTAATTTTTAAATAAAATCTATGTGTTCTTGGGTTATTAACTACTTATTATATTTGTATATGTTGAAAATAAAAATAATTTTGTGCATAGAGATTATCTGATTCTCTTAGCTAAAATTAATGTTGGATGAGTTTTTCTACTTTAAATGGCGGATATGTTATTTGTAAAATATATATCGTGAGACTCGTTTGGTGCGCAACATATGATTGAGACATGATAGGATATAAAGCATGATAAGGAAAAAATATGATATAAACAGGATAAGACTTATCATATGTTTGATTCACACAATATATATATATATATATATATATATATATATATATATATATATATATATATATATATATATATGACAAATTAACCTTTGTAAAACAACTACGTTTTTCCAAATTATTTTGTAAAATGTTTTAAAATTTATGAATTGATCAAAGAATTAATAATTTATATAATTAAAAAAAACTCATTGACATTACTGAGTAAATAATTTTAGTTTTTCTTGAAAAAATCATGAATTTTATTATATATGTTAGATAAAAAAATAAAAGTATTAATATATAATATGTAAACGACAAAACTACCCTTGCAAGAAAATATATTTAATTTGATAAAAAAATAAAATTAGTATTCATATTTTTAAAATTATAATGACTATTTTAATTTTAATACTTCCAATTTATTAGGTTTTAATTTTTTATATTATATAAAGTTACAAAATTACCCTTATGACAAAATCATACATATTTTAAAAATATTTTTTATTGATATTTTTTAATTTAATATCAAATTAATATTCATTTATATTTTATCATATTTTATATTTTATTTTAAATTATATTTTATAGAGTAAATTTGTAAATTATTTTCTTATCATATCCTGTCAGATTTTAACCTAACTCGTATTCAAGATAAAATTTGAACTAGTGAGGCAGAATAAGATAAGTTTCAGGATTAATTTATCATATCCTGTTGTGTCATCAAATATTGGATTGTGATAGGAAATGATACTAATATACTATATTGTTTTTTATCCTACGCATCAAACGAGCTTTAAACATCGTACCAGTTTTTGAATTCTTTGGTTGGGAACAATACAGAAATTTCCTAGAGGGTCACATGCCAATTTTGCAGAGGAAAATATTTACTGACAAAATGCTTTTGGAAATAACTTTTATGTTTAGAGTTCATGTGGTTTTGCTTGCATTTTTTTCGCATTGTTATCTTTATAACTCTTTGTTTACACCTATTTCATTTCCTTTTTCGTCTTTTGAATGTATGCAGGTTGTAGTGTTTATTAAAATGGCATTTCATTTCATATATAAGAATTCTACATAGACAAATATGGATTGAGATTGAGTACTTGTAATGTTAGTGCTAGATTCATTTAGTTAGTTAGACAATTATGCTTACATGACATTAGAAAGATTGTATATAAGAAAGTTGCTTGTACAATTCTCATTAAAGAAGTTAAAACATAAGATTATTTTTTCTTGTTTTCTCTCAAATATTTTTATAGAAATTGCTTAGATGGTATTTGAGTAGGTTCGCCCTGCTCTGCTTCCGCTACATGATTGATCAAGATAATCAAGTTCTTGCTAATCGTTCATGGTAATTGAACCAATTAGAAAAGTGTTGCAGAAGTAGATTTGGTTTCTGTTCGCGAGAAGATCCTAATCATGGTGAGAAACAACAACAATAAAAATTCTATTCATACTCAATTGTATCAAGCACCAAATCAAGTTCAAGATCAACTTGATCCTTATTATGTGCAACCTTCAGAAAAGTCATCAATTTTATGTGTTATACCAGTTTTATCTGGTGACATTTATCATGTGTGGTCAATGAAGTTGAGAAGAGCATTGGCAATGAAGAATAAGTTCAAGTTCGTGGATGGATCGATTCCAGCTCCTGATGAAATAGATTTTAATTTTGCGGCGGGGCAAAGGTTCAACAATCTTGTTCATACATGGATCATCAATTCCATCACACCTTCAATTGCATAGGATATGGTGTTTATTGATAATGTTATAGACACGTGGAATAATCTCAAATATCGGTTCATGTGAAGAGATAACCTCAGAGTTTCTCAATTGCATCAAGAGATTGCAAATCTAAAACAAGGTAACAAGAAGATTTTATATTAGTTCACTGAATTAAGAGGTCTATGGGAATAATTAGATCAATATAGACCAATTCATAATTGCACTTGTTATATGCCTTATACTTTCTTCACAATGAGAAATGTTAAGGGTTTTAGATCTAAGGATAGGTGGTTACGCTGAAAATTGGTAAACAATCACTAGTCTCTTAATCAAAGGTTACTTGCAGAATCAACTAGTGAATCCTAGAACATCGTGCTAAAAAACCTTGTTTTTGTTTTCGTACTTGTAAGACTTGGTTTCGAATTGGTCGAACTAGTGAGAAAAAAGGGTGTAAAAGATGTCGACTTCGGATACGTTAAAAATATAAAGAAAGTAGCAAAGACTGAAAGTGTAAAGCAATATGTAATTTGAACAATACTGACAGTAAACTGATGAGGCAAAGTAAAAGGAATTTTAAAGACTTTGCATTGAAAGTAAAAGATTGTGTTTCATTGTTCATACATTTTCTCAGTCATGACTCTTTTCTATGGACACTGGTACTTCAAGTTTTATGTATGATTTCTATAGTAAAATGAACACCCCAATTTCTAGAAATGAACTCCTATATATACAAGTGTAAGAATAACTACTAACATTCCTATCTTCAGTGTTTGCCACGTGAAGTCTTACATGTAGCCCGCCTCTGTGTTTTCTCCACGTGTCCTTCAGAAAGGAACCCACGGGCAGTTATTCATCTTTGAACATAATACCTTTGCGCTCAAATAACTATCTCTTTGACGCATTATGAATTGATCAAAAAATTAATAATTTATATAATTACAAAAAAAAACTCATTGACACTACTGAGTAAATAATTTTAGTTTTTCTTGAAAAAATCATGAATTCTATTATATATGTTAGATAAAAATATAAAAGTATGTATATATAATATGTAAACGACAAAACTACCCTTGCAAGAAAATATATTTAATTTGATAAAAAAAAAAAAAATTAGTATTCATATTTTTAAAATTATAATGACTATTTTAATTTTAATACTTCCAATTTATTAGGTTTTAATTTTTTATATTATATAAAGTTACAAAATTACCCTTATGACAAAATCATACATATTTTAAAAATATTATTTATTGATATTTTTTAATTTAATATCAAATTAATATTCATTTATATTTTATCGTATTTTATATTTTATTTTATAGGATTAAATAGTGTTTACCCCCTACCATATAGGTTTACCCCCACTTAAGAAATTTTTTTTTAATTTCCCCCTCAACTTTCTCAGATTCCATTGACAAAGACCCTGATGCACCCATGGGTTCAAGATTCCGTGACGTGGCGTGTTGACCTTGCTGACTGGGTATGAGTTAACTGCCACGTGGAATTTTATATTTAATTTTTTAATCTTTATATTTTACTTGTTAAATTTTATTTTGTTTTATTTATTTTTAATTATTTTTATTAATATTTTTTTTAATTATTTTTATTAATATTTTTTTCTGAAATTATTTTTAATTCTATTTTAAACAAATTATTATTTTAAAAATTAGTTTAATTGGTCCACAAACAAACACGCACAAACCCATTATAACTCCACTCTCTCTGGCCCATATATTATTTCATTTGTTATATGATTGACAAATAACATATATAAACACTTTCATTTAGTAAATAGTTTTCGATGCGGGACTTTCACAAGAAAAGATCAAGAGCTTCAAGGCGTGCACCAACCACAGTTCTCACTACTGATACCACAAATTTCAGAGCCATGGTTCAGGAATTCACCGGTATACCAGGGCCACCGTTCTCTTCACCTTTTCCAAGAACAAGGCTGGATCTTTTCGGTTCTTCTGTTGCTTCAAGATCTATGTCAAATCATATGGACCCTCCACCACCACCACCTCCTTATCTTCTTCGTCCTTTCGCTAAAAAATTCAACCCTTTTCTCCATTGATCCAATCTTCTTCTGCCATGATGGAAAATTTAGCATCTAACAATCCAACTAATTCAGCTTCCATTAACTACCATTTATCACAGCAGAATAATCATCCTCTCATGCAACACAACCAGATTCTCGGTTTCCAATCAATTTCTCAAACACCAACAAAATATCCACATGGGACCCAACAACCCTCCTTGTAAACCACGCCAAATGTTGACTCAAGAATGACAAGAACAATGAGAATCAATGGAGTCAGAGAACCATTGTTGGTGTTGAGAAAGGACAAGAATGCGTTGTCGTGAGTACAAGAGGTGAAGGAACAGTGGAATCATGGATTAATTGTTCTTCTTCAGATTAACGATTAATGGAAAAAAGAACAAGGTAGGTTCGTAATTCGTATCGTACATATAATTTTAATACACTTTATTTAAAGCAAATGATTCTGGCAGTAGAACTATACAACGCTAATGCATGAAATGGAGTCTCTTGGTATCTTCATCATAAACCACCACCATCAAATCAAATTAATTCAACCATGTTTTTTTAATGCTTTTTTTTCGTCTTTTGAGTCATTTAGAATTATGCGTAAATATAATTAGTACTAGCAGTTATAGCTTGTTTTTTTTAAGATTCTAAAATTGAAGATTCTAGCGGTTACTAGCAGTTATTGACAATTATAAAATTGAAGATTCTACGAGTAATTGGTGGCAAGATTGGGGGGACTGTTGTTAGCCGCCGAAATCTTCATTTGTTATTTTGAAAATATGGTTAGATGTGTTGAAATTTCATCTTCATTATCCATTATTTTGCAGTGGTGGTGGTGGTTTGTTTGTGAGTGAAGTTGTTGTTATGGTGGTTGTGAAAGTCCCACATCGAAAACTATTTACTAAATAAAAGTGTTTATATATGTTACTTGTCAATCATATAACAAATGAAATAATATATGGGCCAGAGAGAGTGAAGTTATAATGGGCTTGTGTGTGTTTGTTTGTGGTCCAATTAAACTAACTTTTCATACCCAGTCAGCAAGGTCAACACGCCACGTCACGGAATCTTGAACCCATGGGTACATCAGGGTCTTTGTCAAAAGTAAATTTGTAAATTATTTTCTTATCATATCCTGTCAGATTTTAACCTAACTCATATTCAAGATAAAATTTGAACTAGTGAGGCAGAATAAGATAAGTTTCAGGAATAATTTATCATATTCTGTTGTGTCATCAAATATTGGATTGTGATAGGAAATGATACTAATATACTATATTGTTTTTTATCCTACGCATCAAACGAGCTTTAAACATCTTACTAGTTTTTGAATTCTTTGGTTGGGAACAATACAGAAATTTCCTAGAGGGTCACATGCCAACTTTGCTGAGGAAAATATTTACTAACAAAATGCTTTTGGAAATAACTTTTATGTTTAGAGTTCATGTGGTTTTGCTTGCATTTTTTTCTCATTGTTATCTCTCACTACAAAATATATTGCTATTAGTGACGTGTTTTCCACGCCGCAACACCTAAAATCATGTCACTACAGCTTTTTTGCGACGTGTCCATTTACGTCGCAGGAGAGCGCGTAGCAAATTGTTGTGACGTGATTTTCATGTCACCAATTTGCCACGTGATTTTCACGTCGCAAATAGTTTAATGGAAAACATTGCAGCCAAAGTCAGAGCAGGTGTGCAGAAAGTGTGCAGAAATTGCAGGAAAATGGTTGCGAGTGATATTCACGTCACTAATTAGTGACATGCTTTTCACGTCGCTAAAATTGTGACATGCATTTCACGTGGCTAACTTATATTATTTTTAATATTTACGTTGTATGTTGCGGCGTGATTTTCACGTCACTAATTTGTGACAGGAATTTCACGTCGCTAAAGTTGGTGTTTTAATTTTTTTAAATTTCTGATTATTATATATAATTCAATATTAATAAATATATAATTTAAATTTAAATTTAATATTAATAAAATTTACTAAATTCAATATTATAAATCAAATTTATAAAATTAATAATTCAATATTACTAAATATATAAATTAATAAACTTAATATAATGAAATTAATAAACTAAAATTTATATTAAATATGTCTAAATATAATATATAAGTATAAATTCAGTACACAAATTAAAAACTAAAAAGAAAATAAAAACAAGACTAAATATTTGGTTCATCCGGGTCGGAATAGTAGACATCATCATCTTGGTTGTCATTATTTCTCGATTGACCACCATCGTTGCGATTTCCACCAAATGCTTGCATAAATTGCCGCATTTGCTCCTCCATATCAGCCTGCCTCTTCGCCATTGTCTCCATTATTGCGTCCGTTTGGGCCTTCAATGTCGCCTCCATTTGGGCCTTCAATGTCGCCTCACGTTCCTCTGACTCGCGTCTAGCCAATTGTCTTATCGTTTCTACCTGTTGCGGTGTCAAATTTGTTTGACGTGACCCTCATTCACCGTCCATAGCTCTTTGATACAGAGTTCTATCTCCACTCCTCAAGGTGCCCGCCAAATTTCCACCACCAAAAAAGCACCCGTTATCCCCCTTTCCCCCAATAGTTTGACTCCAAATATAGAAATCCACATCTGGATGAACCGGTTGTCCTGGAGGAGGAGTATACTGAGGATTATAGAAATAGTCTTACTACTAAATATATATAATATGTTTACATTTTTGTTTTATATATATATAAATATAAAAAATAAATATATATAATATGTTTACATTTTTATTTTTTATATAAATAAATATATAAAATAATTTTTTATTTAAAATAACATTTATATATTATATATTATTCTTATTTTATAACATATATAAAACAGAATTTAAATATATTATTCTTATTTAAATAACATTTATATATTATATATTATTCTTATTATATAATTCTGTTTTTATATAAAATAACATTTATATATTACATATTATTCTTATTTTATAGCATATATAAAAATTTATAACATTTATCTATTATATATAATTTATATAGTTAAAATAGAATTTAAATATATATAATTATATATAAATATAAAATATAAATATATATAATATGTTTACATTTTTCTTTTTTATATAAATAAATATATAAAATAATTTTTTATTTAAAATAACATTTATATATTATATATTATTCTTATTTTATAACATATATAAAACAGAATTTAAATATATTATTCTTATTTAAATAACATTTATATATTATATATTATTCTTATTATATAATTCTGTTTTTATATAAAATAACATTTATATATTATATATTATTCTTATTTTATAACATATATAAAAATTTATAACATTTATCTATTATATATAATTTATATAGTTAAAATAGAATTTAAATATATATAATTATATATAAATATAAAAAATAAATATATATAATATGTTTACATTTTTCTTTTTTATATAAATAAATATATAAAATAATTTTTTATTTAAAATAACATTTATATATTATATATTATTCTTATTTTATAACATATATAAAACAGAATTTAAATATATTATTCTTATTTAAATAACATTTATATATTATATATTATTCTTATTATATAATTCTGTTTTTCTATAAAATAACATTTATATATTATATATTATTCTTATTTAAAATAATATTTATAAAACAGAATTTAAAAATATTAGGCTAAAATACAGTTTTGGTCCCCCTGTTTTGCAAAATTCACAGTTTTGGTCCCCCTGTTTTTTTTTTAACAGTTTTGGTCCCCCACCCCTCACTGTTCATGTACGGACGTGCACTGTTCATGTACGGACAAGTTACTGTTCATCACTTTTTTTGGGCCAAAATTGGAGTGGGGGACCAAAACTGTTAAAAAGAAAAACAGGGGGACCAAAACTGTGAATTTTGACAAACAGGGGGACCAAAACTGTATTTTAGCCAAAATATTAAAACACAAAATATATATATATATATATATATATAGGGTTCATATCCTATGAGAATACCATTTTTATGTAAGAACATGAGAATGAATCTGAGTCATTAGATTTTAAAATAAATGGTGAAGATTATGTGTGGATTTTGTTTTTCTCTCTTCTCCATTATTAAAATAAATTATGGAGGAGAGAGAAAAAAAACTTACACATAATCTTCACCATTTATTTTAAAATCTAATGGTTCAGATTCATTCTCATATTCTCACATAAAAATGACATTCTCATACGATACGTTTCCTATATATATATATATATATATATATATATATATATATATATATATATATATATATATATATATATATATATATATATATATATATATATATATATATATATATATATATAATATATTTACATTTTCGTTTTTTATATATATAAATATATAAAATAATTTTGTTTTATAAATTCACATATATATATATATATATATATATATATATATATATAATTCTGTTTTTATATATATATATATAAAAATATATAATTCTGTTTTTATTTAAATAACATTTATATATAAAACAAATAATAATCATTTTCATAAATTATACATAACCATTTTCAGAAATTATTCATAACCATTTTCATAAATAATAACACAATAAAAAATTATACATAACCATTTTCATACCATATTCAAAAATTATAAAACAAATAATAAAACAAATCTAAAAAATAAATTGCTAAGAAATACCTCTTGAAGCTTCCAATCCACTCTTTTTTTCTCTCTTAATCTTCAATCTTCAATCTTCAATCTTCTTCTATAACATCGCACAAAATAATATTAATAATACCCAAAACAAATATAATAAAACGAATTAAAATTTTAAAATTAGTAACATAAAATTAAATGATAGACATACCTATAAAATTTTGGAATGGATAAGAGAAAAAATTTTGCTCCTACTTTGAAGAAGAAGAGAGGAAGAAGATGAGAAGGAATATGGGTTTACTGGCCTGGAAGAGAGGAAAAACGAAAATGAAAATGAAAGAGGAAGGGTTACGGAGAAGAGTGAAAGCGTTGGTTATATAGACCTATTAGCGACGTGAATATCACGCCGCAACTTTGCCACGTGATATTCACGCCGCAAAACACCAACGGTAATAATTTTGGCCCCACTCCCTGCAAAAGGTTGTTCCTTTCAAGAATGAAAATTTTGATTTTCCCACTCAAAAGTTTGCGTCGTACATTCCACGCCGGAAATTTATTTTTTCAAATTTTGAACATTAAAACTTTCTGCACGCACAGGCTTTAAGGATAAAATAATTAATTAATTGGTTGCGGCGTGTTTTCCACGCCGCAAATATTTTTTTCAAATTTGAAAGTCTGATCACATCTGACCACCCATGTGCTAATCTAACTTTATTTATTTTATTATTAAATAAGGTAGCGACGTGATTTCCACGCCGCAACAAGCTTTTATTTGCCACGTTAGAATCACGTCACAAAATCACGTGGCTATCTCCAACATTTCTTGTAGTGTCTATAACTCTTTGTTTACACCTATTTCATTTCCTTTTTCGTCTTTTGAATGTATGTAGGTTGTAGTGTTTATTAAAATGACATTTCATTTCATATATAAGAATTCTACATAGACAAATATGGATTGAGATTGAGTACTTGTAATGTTAGTGCTAGATTCATTTAGTTAGTTAGACAATTATGCTTACATGACATTAGAAAGATTGTATATAAGAAAGTTGCTTGTACAATTCTCATTAAATAAGTTAAAACATAAGATTATTTTTTCTTGTTTTCTCTCAAATATTTTTATAGAAAATGCTTAGATGGTATTTGAGTAGGTTCGCCCTGCTCTGCTTCCGCTACATGATTGATCAAGATAATCAAGTTCTTGTTAATCGTTCATGGTAATTGAACCAATTAGAAAAGTGTTGCAGAAGTAGATTTGGTTTTTGTTCGCGAGAAGATCCTAATCATGGTAAGAAACAACAACAAAAAAATTCTATTCATACTCAATTGTATCAAGCACCAAATCAATTTCAAGATTAACTTGATCCTTATTATGTGCAACCTTTAGAAAACTCATCAATCTTGTTCATACATGGATCATCAATTCCATCACACCTTCAATTGCATAGGATATGGTGTTTATTGATAATGTTATAGACACGTGGAATAATCTCAAATATCGGTTCATGTGAAGAGATAACCTCAGAGTTTCTCAATTGCATCAAGAGATTGCAAATCCAAAACAAGGTAACAAGAAGATTTTATATTAGTTCACTGAATTAAGAGGTCTATGGGAATAATTAGATCAATATAGACCAATTCATAATTGCACTTGTTATATGCCTTATACTTTCTTCACAATGAGAAATGTTAAGGGTTTTAGATCTAAGGATAGGTGGTTACGCTGAAAATTGGGAAACAATCACTAGTCTCTTAATTAAAGGTTACTTGTAGAATCAACTAGTGAATCCTAGAATATCGTGCTAAAAAATCTTGTTTTTGTTTTCGTACTTGTAAGACTTGGTTTCGAATTGGTCGAACTAGTGAGAAAAAAGGTGTAAAAGATGTCGACTTCGAATACGTTAAAAATATAAAGAAAATAACAAAGACTGAAAGTGTAAAGCAATGTAATTTGAACAATACTGACAGTAAAGTGATGAGGCAAAGTAAAAGGAATTTTAAAGACTTTGCATTGAAAGTAAAAGATTGTGTTTCATTGTTCATACATTTTCTCAGTCATTACTCTTTTCTATGGACACTGGTACTTCAAGTTTTATGTATGATTTCTATAGTAAAATGAACACCCCAATTTCTAGAAATGAACTCCTATATATACAAGTGTAAGAATAACTACTAACATTCCTATCTTCAGTGTTTGCCACGTGAAGCCTTACATGTAGCCCGCCTCTGTGTTTTCTCCATGTGTCCTTCAGAAAGGAACCCACGGGCAGTTATTCATCTTTGAACATAATACCTTCGCGCTCAAATAACTATCTCTTTGACGCAGTTAATGCTGTCAAGATCCTACATGGTCGAAATGTTCTTACAATTCCCAAAAAAAAATACTAAGTCCCAAGCCTTCTTCGACCTAAGACTCATACCATGTACACGTCATCAGTGTACCTCCAGCTCTTGCCCTTTGTTGGGATATTTACCTTTGTTAAAAATTCCAGCTAATAAATTGCCCCCAAAAAAGGCCTCTTTCGACAAACCTAGGAGATAGGGGCATTTTTTATCTTTTCGGACACTATTCGCCTAGTGAGTTTATGTCATGATCATCATGACGTTTCTTTCAACCGTCACCTCAACGTGTGCTTCCCACTACCCCATGACTCTACTCATCATGGATCCGGTTTTTTTAGGCGTCGTGGCAACGTGTAGCTGATCCCTTTGATCATTCCTCTAGGGAGATGCCATGTGCCACCTACTTCGCGATAATTATTCACTTGTAAAGACTGAAGAGTCTCTCTTCATCTCATATAATTAGTATTTCTTGCTTCTTTCCACACTTTCCCAACGCCGTCTTCTGAACTTTTGCTCTAAAACATCTTCTTCTTCGAAATTTCTCAAAATCTCCAAGTTTTCCAACAATGGAACCTTAGACTAAGAGAACTAAAGTTGCTAAAGGTCCACTCCTGTAACACTCTTTTCTACCCCACGAATATACATGGCAAAATACACAAATTATCAGAGTAAAAATCACCTCAGAAGGGTGCACATTTCTCAATAAAACTCAAAATAACACATTTACTCCGTAAACACGGGTTGTCCTCAAAATACTCAAAAGCCATTAATTATAGCAGTGGAACCACCATAACCACCATGACACAAAACAAAAGGGTTTATAATAAAACCATAATCTTCAATAATAAAAATAATAATAATAAATAATAGGTTCAACATGGTTCGACTCAACGACCCCAACCCGATGTTACACTATCAAAGCAATGACCCTCTAAGTCGACCAAAAGCAAATAACTTCAAAAGTCCTCAAAGGCATCCACAACTAATCCTGATCACCTGCACGTTACCCACGTGGAGGCAACATTCAAACAAGCAGGGTGAGTAATACAATTCATTATAATCAATATAAAATAAGATATGCATAAAAATGGCGTCATCATCATATACAACATCATCAGAGTCATCACAAGGCAAACATCAAAACACAACATTATAAATATCAACAAATGCCACCTAAATGCAATGCACAACAAGACTCATGCATGTGGTACCAATCGTCACAGTTGATGGACACTTAGGTCATCACCCTTCAAAGATCCCCGTCATTAGGATCGGTTCCACACAAGAACCGGAGCACGTCATAAACCACTTCACATCCACATAATGGGATGGAAGCCACAATAGACCGAAGTCTAACATCATCATCACTGGACCGAAGTCCTAACATCATCACCATAATATGCTATGAATGCATGATACACAACATCAATAATCATCATCATCAAAATATCATTATGTGCATCATCATTCATCAAAACCTCATGTTAATCATGTCATCATATATTCATCAAAACATCACAAATCATCATCTCAATATCATCAATGACATCATGGTTCAGCAATCACAACTTCATAACACCACTAATTCAACAATGACATCTATCATACGTATAACGTCACAATTAACCTCAATTCCTCATAGTTTAGACAATGGAAAAATACTTCATACTACTCTTTTGGTTTCACTAAAATGTAGTTCATCGCATTAGCTTTCCAACTCTTCAAACGGGACCTCAATCGGACTTACGGATCAAAAGTTATGATCAAAACCGTATCTGGACCCAAAGCTGCCTAGTTGTGACGGAACTGCATGGCGACCGCCGTAAGCCTTATGGCGCTCGCCGTTTACCTACAGAATTCAGATTTTTCATTTTTCATCGTTGGAGGCCTTCCGGACCTCCGATTTCGATTCCGTAAAAAGTCTCGGTTTCGTAATTCAAAATCCTACGTCTGTATAACAATTATAACAGCATATGACACTTAATTTAGGAATACAACCATCATATTATCAACAATTTCTACATCTCATTCCATCAATTCTCCCCTATTCATCAAAACCCATCATAAACCCCAAAAACCTATACAATTCCAACCTCAATTCACCCCAAAACACTCCCAAAACAGTCTCGAAACATCAAGGCAATCAAAGGCATAAGACCTACGACTATTAGGTCGGTTAATTTCACTATCCTAACTCGAAATACCTAAACCTTCACATATTCTCAAGATTCCCATAAACCCCATAAATCCCTTTCTCATACAAGATCCACATATCATCAAAGAAGGTTTTGCCTCTAAGGCTTATTTTTACCCGAATCAATTCAACCCTTAATAATCCATCATCGATCCTCAGAAATACCTCTAAATCATCAATAACTCATAAACCCTTCAAAAATCCCAAAAACCCCAAAATCCACTTTAAACACATCACTTCCTATATTGGAAACAATGAAAGGCAATACTCCCCATACTTAGATTGTCGATCTAGAGTTTTCTCTACTGATTCTTCGGAAACCTTCTCGAATCCTCACATTTTCCTTCTTTCCTTAGAGCTCTGCACTATTCCCTTCTTATCACGATTTAACAAAATGAATCCTATTCTTCCCAATTCCTTTTTGTTAAATCCTTGGGTGTTACAACTCTCCCCCACTTACAGAATTTTCGCCCTCGAAAATTACCTCAAGGAAATAGAGTCGGATACGACTCCCTCATCTGATCTTCATGCCTCCAAGTCCAACACACAAGCCATTAACAAACCCTTCAAAGAATGGATACTCCTCTCTGTCTGACCATCCATCTGCAGATGATAAGAAGAACTCAACCTCAACCCAGTGCCTAAAGCATCTTGCAAACTCTTCCAAAACCTCGATGTAAGTCGTGGATCTCTATCCGACACAATACCGACGGTATCTCATGCAACTTCACAATTTCCTCAATATACATCTCGGCTAACTTTTGCATAGAATGATTAATCTTCATTGGTAAGAAATGAGCCGACTTAGTCAATCTATCCACGATCACCCAAATCGAGTCATTCCCCTTCGCAGTCTTCGGCAATCCCGATACAAAATCCATAGAAATGTTATCCCATTTCCATTCTGGAATATTCAACGGCTACATCATACCCCAAGGCTTTTAATGTTCAATCTTCGACTTTTGACAAATCAACATGCATACACAAACTCAGTAATATCTCTTTTCCTACCCGGCCACCAAAACAGCTTCTGCAAATTCTGATACATCTTTGTAGCACCGGGATGAATACTCAATATACTCTGATGTCCTTCTTAAAGAATACTCCTTTTTAATTCCTGGAACATCTGAAATACACCCTCTATCTCTGAATCTCGTCACACTATTCTCATCAATCCAAAACTCACCTCTGTTACCGTGGTTAATTATGGTCAACTGATCAACCAACCTCAACCTAGATTGCTGGCCCATCTGATTTCTTTCAGAATACCACTAGTCAGTTTCAACATACTTAACCTCACACTGTCAGGAGGTTCTTCACATACTAACTCAGATCTTGGAACTGCTCGGTCAATTCCAACTCTCTTACCATAAGCATCGACATATGCGATGACTTCTTACTCAAAGCATCTGCAACCACATTAGCTTTACCAGGATGGTAATTTAAATCAAAATTGTAATCCTCCAACAATTCTAACCATCTTCTCTGCCTCATATTCAACTCTTTCTGATCAAACAAGTATTTTAAACTTTTATAATCGCTGAACACCTCGAATCTAGAACCAAAAAGATATTGTCGCCAAATTTCAACACAAACACCACGGCAGCCAATTCTAAGTCGTGGGTAGGATAATTCCTCTCATGAACTCGCAATTGTCTCGAAGCATAGGCAACAACTTGTCCATTCTGCATTAACACTCCACTGAGACCCATCTTGGACGCATCACAATACACCACAAAAGACTCGCTCGGATTAAGCAAAAATCAACATCGGAGCGGTCGTTAACTTATTCTTCAATTCTACAAAACTCCCTTCGCATGCAACATCCCACACATACGCTTGCCCCTTTCGAGTCAACTGCATCAAAGGTAATGCCAACTTAGAAAAGCCTTCGGTAAACTTGCGATAATAACCCACTAAGTCCAAAAATCTTCTAATCTCCTTAATCCACTTCGGAGCTTTCTCGTTGTAGAACTACACTTACTTGGATGGATCCACAACAATACCCTCATCTGAAATAACATAACCAAGTACACTCACCTTTACCAACCAAAAAATCACACTTTAATAACTTAGCATATCGCTTCATCTCTATAATTCATCTAACCTAATCATTCTCATCAAAAATACACATAATCAACATAGTGCACCATCATTTCACTTCATCAAGAGTATTCATACTTAATTCACATATCATCATCATAATTCTCCACAAAATACATCATCATAAGTAAACATCAACAATGAAATCAACTTATCAACGACAATAGAACAAACAGCACAAAAAACAGCAGAAAAACCAATTCTGGTCTCTCACTGAAACGGCGTTCGCCGCCCTCCTTATGGCGCTCGCCATTCAGCCAAAATCCCCACTGTCCATGAAAAAGGGAAACGGCGCTCGCCGTCCCCTTAATGGCAATCGTCATTTCGTAGCGGAGCAGTTTTTCTCTAGCAGCAACCCCTATACAGTCTTGTAGTCTCTATGGGTACGAAAATCATACTAATTCTTAGTAAAACTCAACATTAACAACAACCACCACATTAGGAGTAACAACATTTTCATCTATCATCTCTAATCATAACCCAATATTTTAGACCATAAATTTCGCCATCTCATACTCACAGCCACAAGATCTTTATCCAAACATCAACATACAATTCACATAATCATAATCCCCAATTTCTTTTCCACCAATCTCTACCCCCAAAGTTTGTAACTAATGAAACTCACGCATAATTGGCAGTTCATCGTTGTGACTTTACTGCTAACTTCCAGAACACCATCACTGTAATCATGGAAAACATCTGAGCCTCATCTCCTAAGAGTTCTTCTACTTACTTAGCTGATATAAACCTCGACTCTTCAACTTTGTTGAATCTAAGTTCACTCTCTACTCTCTGAGAAATAACCATCGACAACACCTAATCGACACACAAAACCTCGAATCCCCCTCATCTTCAGATATAAGAATCTACATCGACTAACCAAAACAACCATAAACACTTGGCTTAACTCCAAATAATTCACTGCACATACCATCCTAGCTGACAAGACACGTCTATCCCATCCGGCATGATCCCGTCCACTATCAACAAGAGATTAAGGGTGATCAGTTCCTCAATTTGCCGATAGATAACCGACAATCATGATAGGGGATAAACCATATTTACCAACTACAATAGCATTCCTTGCATCTTGTGCAATAAGCTACTTAAGCCACAAATTCTTAGTTGCCTTAAGTCTTGTCTCCGTATTTCCTTCAGTTTCAGAAACAACATAACTCCCACATTGCTTGCGCCATCGAAATCAGCGGCACACCAAACTAACAGTCAATAACCAAAACATCTCAGAGAAGCAGAACTTCTCCCCCATTTGTTTCAAACCAATACCTGCATACAACGGTTAGAAAACAAGCAAGTACCGACAGTGTTGCACACACATCTCGCGTACAAAGGAACAAACAACATTAGACGACCTGGCCAGACGGACCGACCTGCTCTGATACCACTAATGTAACACCCTTTTCTACCCCACGAATATACACGGCAAAATACACAAATTATCAGAGTAAAAATCACCTTATAAGGGTGCACATTTCTCAATAAAACTCAAAATAACACATTTACTCCATAAACACGGGTTTTCCTCAAAATACTCAAAAGCCATCAATTATAGCAGCGGAACCACCATGACACAAAACAAAAGGGTTTATAATAAAACCATAATCTTCAATAATAAAAATAATAATAAAAAATAATAGGTTCAACATGGTTTGACTCAACGGCCCCAACCCGATGTTACACTATCAGAGCAATGACCCTCTAAGTCGACCAAAAGCAAATAACTTCAAAAGTCCTCAAAAACATCCACGGCTAATCCCAGTCACCTGCACGTTACCCACGTGGAGGCAACATTCAAACAGGCAGGGTTAGTAATACAATTCATTATAATCAATATAAAATAAGATATGCATAAAAATGGCATCATCATCATATACAACATCATCAGAGTCATCACAAGGAAAACATCAAAACACAACATTATAAATATCAACAAATGCCACCTAAATGCAATGCACAACAAGACTCATGCATGTGGTACCAACTATCGAGAACTGGCCCTACTGCCAAAACATGTTGGTCGCATCCCTTTACTATTGGGAAAGCACCACCAATACATTTCAACTTCCATGCAGAATGTTGACGCCCACACTCTTCGAAGTGGAGGCAATCACAGGCCTTCGCCTCACTAGTGACAACTTCGACCCCAACGAGAACGATGAAGATAGCATTGACTTTGACATCAATCTCGCTGGCTTCAATAGGTACATTGAAGATTATCATGTCACTGATACTCCTGAGGTCACTGCTGAAGAACACATTGCATTCCTAGCCTTTTAGTTATCCAGATGCATCTTTTTTTGTCGATCCCTCAAGGTAGCTAAGAGGTACTTGAATTTTGCCAATCAATTGCATGAGGCAAAAATATGTGCCTTAGCCAACTGATATTAGGTTCACTATATGAATCTCTATGAGAAGCTACCGAAGCCTTGAGGAACATCAAACCTAAAGATGGCCTACTGCTTGCTGGACCATTTTGGCTACTTCAGTTATGGCTCAAGCTTCCTGGTGTTCACTAAGCTTTTTCTTCTTTGATAAGCTTTTGTCTTCATCAAAACCAAGTTAAGAAGGATGATGAACATCTTCTTCACAAACACCACATTAGCACTTACCTTGATGGTTAGTACTAAATAAATATCTGTGTTACCTTAACAACACTAATACTACTCCCTTTTTTTCAATAATTTGGAAAAGGGTTAGCATATCAAAATAACACCTAGAAGTTAGTCATGCATATGTTAGTATGTTAGCACATACACAGTCAAAACATGAGTAGAACAACATCAATAGATGCACAAGCATTATATTTGTTATTGTACAAAAGTTTAAAGAAGCTATAGAGCCTTTACATATATAAAAAACACATAAATGCAAAGTCCAAAACAGAAAAACTTGAAACATCCTTCATACTACATCACTTGAACAACCACCTGACTCCAGGAAGGTAACATAGTCTTCATTAGCCTCTAAGTCAGAATCATAATTTTGAACATGTAGCTTCTTCAAGACCTTCATCTTGATGACAGACTTCTACCAGTTGTATATGCTCCAAAAAAAGATGCACCTTGAGCATTCCCTCTATTTGTAGAGGAGGTGAAACAAAAACCCTTGTTCTTTCTTTGTTCAACCTTAATTCCCTTGTTAGCGTATTTATTCTTTGAAGCTTTAAACCTTTGACTCATGATGATCAACACACACATTTTAAAGATAAAAGATAAGGATGTGAAAATTTATATTACTTGTATTGGTCGACCAGATAAAGGGAGAGTTTTAAAATGAATGAACCACCTTGAATATGTATGCATCATAGAGAATAGGATAGAGATATTGATTTGGTCTCCTTACACATTTCCCAATCTTTGAATGCTTTAGGCTCTCCAGTATGCATCCTCCAAGTGCAATTCTTAATTTTTCAAAACGGATAGCATCCAATGGATCGGTGAAAATATATGACAGTTATTTGTCAGTTGTTATGTTCTCTAGATTGATCACTTTATCTTCCAAAATATCCCTAATGAAATAATGAAGAATGTCAATGTGCTTAGATATCTTTTGTTGAACAAGATTTTTTGAAATATTGATAGCACTTAAGTTGTCACAAAACAATGCCATGAAATCTTGTTCGATATTGTACTCCTTCAACGTCTGTTTCATCCAGAGTAATTTACTTTTTACTACTTCAAGATTATTTTCACTTGAGTAATATGGCTAGACTTAGGATTGGCTTGGTACCTAGCACATACACCTGCAACAGATATGATATCAAGCCTCCTATCTGTGAGATATAGCAAACTTCTTATCATACTACTATAGAGACTTTGATCAACATCAACTCCTTTTTCATCCCTAGAAATATTCAAGTGAGTTGCAGCAGGAGTTCTCTTATGGCTTACATTGTCAATACGAAACTTCTTAACTATGCTCTTAGCATACGTGCTATGAGACTCAAAAATAATTTCTTCCATTTTATTTACTTGAAGACCAAGAAAGTAAGAGAGTTCTTCTACAAGGCTCATCTCAAACTCAAATTGCATTTATTATACAAAATATTGCACCATCGTGTCAGACATCCCACCAAAAACTATGTCATCCACATTGATATAGGTTATCATAAGTTTCCCTCCATCATTATTCACAAATAGAGTTTTGTTTATTCATCCTCTATTGTATCCATTGTTGATTAGAAACTCAGTTAATCTTCCATACCATGCCTTTGGAGCTTGTTTCAAACCATAGAAAGCTTTCTTCAATTTCAAAACATGATATGGATAGTTTGGATCAGTGAACCCATTAGGTTGCTCCACATATACCTCCTCATTGAGATACCCGTTTAAATAGGAATTTTTAACATCCATTTGAAACAATTTGAATTTTAGCATGCATGAAATTCCTAGTAATAGTCTAATGGATTCCAGTTTGGCTACTGGAGAAAATGTCTCATCAAAGTCCACTCCTTCTATTTGAGGATATCCTTGAGTAACTAACCTTGCCTTATTCCTTTCACGTTACCACTTTCATCGAATTTTTTTCTTGTAAATCCACTTGGTACCAATGACATTCACATCTTCAGGTCTAGGAACTAACTCTCAAACCTTGTCTCTTTCAAACTAGCAAAGTTCTTCTTGCATATCAGTGATCCATAATTTATCAGTTAATGCTTCCTTGACAATCTTGAGCTCAACTTTAGAGATAAAACATGCGTTGGCAATACTTCCTCTGGATCTTTTCTTAACTCCTTCGTTGAGATTTCCTATGATATTCTCTATAGAGTGATCCTTCTAAACCCTGATTGATGGTCCCTTATTTATTTGAAGATCATCAGAATTTGTGATCTTAGGCACAATGTTGGACTCATTGGGTGGGACATTGTCTGGGACATCGGTTAGATGAAGAGGAACCTCATCTTATTCTTCTTCCTTATTTTTAGGAGTGTCATCACTGACCACGTCTATGGACTCCTTCATTGTCTTGGTGCGCTTGTTATACACTTTATAAGTTATGTTGTTTGTAGAATATCCAAGGAATATTCCTTCATCACTCTTAGGATCTGTCTTTCTTCTTTGATCCCGATTTGCCAAGATGTAGCACTTGCTCCAAAAGACATGGAAGTACTTGACATTTGGTTTTCTCCATTTCCACAACTCATATTGAGTTTCTTTAGTCCCAGATATGATGGTCACTCTATTATGTATGTGGCATGCTCTGCTCATTACTTCATCCCAGAAATAGTAAGTAAGTTTATTGGCATGTAACATAACTCTAGCTGACTCTTGAAGAGTTATATTCTTCCTTTCCACCACCCCATTTTGCTGAGGATTGATGGGTGTAATGCCCCGACTTATTTTATTTATTTTTCCGTAATTTAATTATGTGATGATTGTGATTGTGTTGTAATATTGGTGTGTTTGAGCTACCTTGGTGTGTGGTAGTGACCTTAAGAGATACTTTAAGGTGTTGGGGAGTGTAAGTAATTGTGTAGAGATGGGTGGTGTGGAGAGTAAAAATAATTAGATTATATTAGTTAGTAATTATTTATTTAAATAATAAAAGGTAAATTTATTTAGACTAAATAGTTAGTATTATTATTATTTTAGTTATTATTTTAATTAGTTGGATTAAATAATAATAATATAATAATAAGAAATAAGGGGAGTTAAAAACTAGAAGTGTTAGAACGTGAAAACAAGAGAAAGTACAAGAAGGAGGGCTAGGGAAAAGGGGAAGAGAAGATCAGCATTGTTGAGAAGCTTTTGCAAGAACTATAAGGTAAGGGTGGGGTTCTAACTATCTAAGAGTTAGTATGATGATGGTAGGTAGAATATGTATATGCTTATGTTATGTTTTCTTCTCTCAATACCATGATCATTGTTGCAATTTTATAATTGTTGAATTGATTGAATTGCTTGATGAACTGTGTGGTATATTGATGTTGTGACTGATGTTGGATTGGTATAATTGTTGTGTTGTTACTGTTGAAATTGTGCAATTGATGGATTATATGTTGTAGTTGTTGTGTTGTTGATGATTGTTACGAGTCAGAGTCAGAACTACGTTATAAGTGCTTTCGGTGAAAAGAATTTGGGGATTGAGACTTTAGAAAAGTGTTTTTTTGTGTTAAATTATAGTACTAATGATTTGTAAGAAAAATTGAGTTTTGGGATGGCTTATAAGTGATTTTGGCTTTGAAAAGTTGCAGAAAAGTGCTTATGCGCATAGTGTAATCGGTTACCAGATATGGTGTAACCGGTTACACTACTTTGAAAAATGAATTTTTGGGCAAAGCTGTGAGGGTGTAGCCGGTTACTTGGATTAGGGTAATCGATTACACTGAGAGGAAGAGGTGTTGTATAGTTGGTTACAATGGGTGTAACCGGTTACCTCAAAGGGCGTAACCGGTTACACTGGGAGCTGTTTTGAAAAATCTTTAAAAATTCATAACTTTAGTTTCGGGTATCCGATTCGAGTGTCGTTCGAAGCGTTAGGAAGCTGACGCGAGGAACTTCATTCTAAAAATGGTTTATGTACCAGAAACTAAATAATTGATGTGTGTTGGTGTGAAATGCATTGTATTGTTTATGTTATGGTGTGACATAATCGTAAATGTATTTGTTGTTGCTTGCTATGTTGTGTGTTAATGATGCTGAGTTATTATAGCCTGTGTTGGTGCATTGTGGCCAGTATTAGCGGAGTAAATTGACTATAGAGGTGTTGGTCGTGGTACTTGATATTGTTGTTGCATTGTATAATATGTTGCATGCATTTCATGATGACGAGTTGTGAACTTGTGAGATAAGTCGTGTGCCCGGTGGGGTGTGAACGTCTTATCCTAATTCTAGTTGTAGAATCATGTTGTTGCTGAAGGGATTGTGTGCCTGGTGGGGTGTGAGTGATCGTGGAGGTCGTGTGCTCGATGGGGTGTGAGAGACGTAAAGGAAATTCCGACGGGAATGGTGATTCTGAAATAGAAATCAGGTTCTAAAGCGAACCGAATGGTATCACATACATTGAGTTAAGTTGAGAGTCTCATTGCATTGCATCTTGGTTGCATTAGTTGTTGTGTTTGGATAGTGGTTGTGTTGATTGTGTGGATGTGTGTTGTGGAATGGGTGATTATGCATGTAATAATATGATGCTTACTTGTTATCATGCTTTTCTTTACATAATTATGATATCTCACCCCTTATGTTTGAATGTTGCCTTTACATGGGCATAGTGCAGATTACTCGCAGTATAGGAGTCGTTATGAGTGAAAGATGGAGTCTTCCCTTTTTATTTTCGTGTCAGTGTCTTCTTTGATGTGTAACACCAGGGATACGGAGCGTTTTATGTTTTATTATGTTGGTGGATACCTTGTTTATTTCCTATGTCTGTTTTTTCTTATTATGTTATGTCTTGAACTATTAACATAAATGGTTGATGATGTTTTCCGCTGCTTAAATAAACTTGATTTTCAGACAATTTTCATCTTTATTATTATTGTTAATAATTTTAATGGTAATAGGTGTTGCATATCTTATTATATGAACATGTGTTGGTTGAAAGTAGCATCTTAAATGCATTATGTTTTATTTTACTCTGATTATTTTTCATAATTTATGCGAGGGTTTTTTAGGGTGTTACATAGTGGTATCAGAGCAGGTCGGTCTGTCCGGCCAAGTTGTTGAGTCATGTTGGTGTGACAGTTGAATACTGTCGAGGTTGTCTTATAACCATTGTTGTTGGTGGTGGTGGAAAAACAAAAATTGCTGGAAGAAACAATGTTGTTATCGTTGCTGCTTTGCAGGCTGTTGGAGCGCAGACTTGGCTCAAGGAAATTGAAAGGATCTTCTGTGTTATGGATTGTTCAGAAGAGCAGAAGGTACGGTTTAGTACTCATATGCTAATGAGGAGGCTGATGACTGGTGGATCAACACTCATCAAGTGTTGGGGACTTCAGGTGAAGTTGTTACCTGGGCTGTGTTTCGTAGGGAGTTTTTAAGTAAGTATTTTCCGGAAGATGTTTGTGGGAAGAAGAATATTGAGTTTCTAGAGCTGAAGCAGGGTAATTTGACTGTTACTGAGTATGCTGCCAGATTTGTGGAACTTGCTAAGTTCTATCCGCATTATGGTGTGGCGGCTGCTGAGTTCTCGAAGTGTATCAAGTTTGAGAATGGGTTACATCCTGAGATCAAGCAGGCGATTGGATACCAATAGATTTGGAGGTTTCCAGAGTTGGTGAACAATTGTAGAATTTTTGAGGAGGACAGTAAAGCTCGGTTAGCTCATTATAAGAGTTTGAGTGAGAAAACGAGAAAGCAGAATATGAACCGTGGGAAGCCATATAGTGTTATGGCTGAGAAGGGTAAGTAAAGGGTTACTGATGGTAAGAGGCCAAGTGGGGGAGGTACTCCTGCTCCTCTTAAGTGTTATAGATGTGGTGAGTTGGGTCATCATGTCAGTGAATGCACGAGTGATATGAAAAAGTGTTATTGGTGTGGGAAGACAGGACATCTGATTGCTAATTATAAGAGCAATGCGGTGACTTGTTACAACTGTGGTGAACCAGAACATATCAGTACTAATTTCCAGAAGCCAGAGAAAACTCCGACTAAAGGAAAGGTGCTTGTTCTGTCAGAGACTCGGACTTCGAGTGATGACAGGTTAATCAGAGGTATATGTTACATTAATAATACGCCTTTGATTGCTATTATTGATACCGGTGCTACTCATTCTTTTATTGTTGTTGATTGTGTGAAAAGGTTAGGCCTTGTTGTGTCTGCTATGAAGGGAGAAATGGTTATTGAAACTCCTACTAAGGGATCGGTGATTACTTCTCTGGTTTGTTTGAATTGTCCTTTATCAATCTTTGATAAAGATTTTGGTGTTGATCTTATTTGTTTACTGTTGGAAAATCTTGTTGTTATATTGGGGATGAACTGGTTGGAGTTCAATCACGTTCATATCAACTATTATAATAATCGGTGTGGTTTCTTGCTCCTGGTGATGAGGAAGAAGTTGATTTTCTGTCTGCTAGAGAGTTGAAAGAGATTTTGGAAGAGGAAGCTTAGGTGCTTTCACTTTTTGCGTCCTTGTTTGTGAAGAGTCAAGTTGTGATTGATGAATTCCAGGTGGTGCGTGAATTTCCAGAGGTGTTTCCAGATAATATTTCAGATCTACCGCCTGAGAGAGGTGGAGTACTCTATTGATCTTGTCCCTAGTACCAGCGCTGTTTCTATGGCACCATATAGGATGTCGGCATCAGAGTTAGCAGAGTTGAAGAAGCAATTAGTGGCGGGGCGGGGATACCCGAGCCCAACCTGAACCCGTTTAGGACGGGTTTGGGTTTTAATACTCCATTCCCGTTTGGGTTTGGGGCGGGGAATGGGGATTTGGTTTTTAGTTTGGGGGAGGTAAAAAAACGTCCCCAACCCGCCCCGTTTCCAGGCTTACAATCAACAACACATTCTCAAGGCTGGAAAGACCAGGATACACTAGTTTGCATATGTCTTTAATTTTACCTTTTACGCCATCACCAAAAGTAACATAGTTATTTGAGTAAGGTTTTAGCTCTTCAAGATAAGGATTTTCCCCTGTCATATGTTTGGAACATCCACTATCAAAGTACCAATCTTCTCTAGAAGACACTCTAAGGGAAGTATGAGCTATGAGACTTGTAATGCCCCATACTACTTTCGGGATTACCGACTGACCCCACAAACCAACACGAGTCTTTTCAGCATGCTTTATCCTTACACACACGCTTTTCGAGAAACTTCCTAGAAGGTCACCCATCCAAATTCTATTCCAAGTCAAGCACGCTTAACTATAGAGCTCTTATTTGTTAGGCTACCGAAAAGAAGAAGCATCTTTTTTCGATAGCTTAACAAATAAAAACTCCATAGTTAATAATTTGGAGTAGTATTTGGATGGATGACCTTCTGGGAAGTTTTCGAGAAAGCACGTGAGTGAGGACAAAGCATGGTGAAAAGACTCGTGTTGGTTATGGAGTCAGTCGGTAATCCTGAAAGTAGTCTGGGGTGTTACAAATGGTATTAGAATCAGACATCTCCCAGTATGATGTGGTTCGGGGATGAACCAATCGAAAGTTGGTGGGCATGTAACACCTGAGGCCGAAGAGGGCGGGAAGTTATTCTAACACCCGAGGCCAAAGAGAGAGGGGAGTGGTTGCTAGAATTCACATTGGAATGAGAGGGTCCTGAGGTTGTGCATGTATGGGACTACATGGTTGAAGGAATGCTTATAAGGATTGATTGGTATTACCTATACCAATAAGATGCATCTTATTTTTGGTAGCCTAACAAATAAAAACTCCATAGTTAATTGTGCACGACTTGGAGTAGTATTTGGATGGGTGACCTTCTTGGAAGTTTTCCAGAAAGCATGTGAGTGGGGACAAAGTATGTTGAAAAAGATTTCTGCTGGTTTATGGGGTCAATCGGTAATCTTGAAAGCAATCTAGGGCATTACAAGAATTTGGACTTGCAGTTTGGGTTTCTACACCTTCTTTGTCTTAATTGTCTTTTCTTTCCTTTTGAGTTTGGTTGACAATGGGCTTGAGGATAGCTATACATTTTGTAACAATTAGGCCTTATGTGCCCATATTTACCACATTGATGCCATCTTCTATTAGAGCTCTTGAAACTCTTATGATGAGGGTGTGCATGTCAATCACGATGCTGGAACATGTGACCCTTCTTGTTCATGAGGTTGTAGTTAAACTCTATTACTACTGGAATTCTTGACTTTTTTTTCTTCTATCTGGATTTCTTCTAGCAATTTAGTACCAGTATTCAACCTTAAATTCTTCTCATCTTCCATAATTTTCTCTAACATGTCATAGCCTCTATTCAATATCTCGCAAATTTTTATGGTGTCCTCAAGTTTGGATGTTAACACTGAAACTTCCTCTTTCAGACCTGTGATGACAGTAGCAAGTTGTTATTTATCTTTATGAATAACACTTGCTATTTTCTTTTGTCTCTCTATTTCAACGCAGGCTTCTTCCCACTTGGTGATCAAAAGCCTAAACGAAGCAGATATCTCTTCATCAGATAAGTCCTCATCACTAGACTCACCCTCAACATCATGCTTACTAGTATACGCCACTACTTTGTTGGCATTTTCTTCATCAATATCATTGTCAGATTCATACCAGGTGATTGACAATCCCAACTTCTGTTTCTTCAAGAAGGTAGGACATCAAATTTTGAAGTGACCATACCCTTCACACCCAAAGCATTGAATCCCTTTGCCTATGCTCTAGGAATCGATGTCAGACCCTTTATCTTTGGCATTTGTCCTCCACTTCTTGTCTGGGTTCTTCAAGGAATTGTTGAACTTTTTCTCAAGAAGAGCTATAACATCTGACAAACTTTCTTCTTTATCACTATGATTTTATTCAATATTGGAGACAAAGTTTATACCTTTATTTTTATTCTATGACCTGTCATTGATGGACATCTCAAAGGTTTGCAAGGAACTAACGAGTTCATTAACCTTGATAATGCTCAAGTCCTGGGCTTCTTCAATAGCGATTACTTTCATATCAAACCTTTTGGGCAATGATCTGAGAATCTTTTTGGCAAGCTTTTCTTTAGACATCTTTTCACCTAAGACAAAAGAGCGTTAGCAATATCACGCAATCTGCTGTGGAAATCACTAATTTATTCTTCTTCATTCATCCTAAGATTCTCAAACTTAGTGGTAATAAGTTGTAGCCTTGACATACAAACTTTAGATGTGCCTTCCCGTGTAGTTTTGAGAATCTCCCAAGCTTTTTTAGCTTCTGAACATGTGTTGATCAATATAAATATGTTCTTATCCACCTCATTGAATATAGAATTTAAAGCCTTGAAGTTTCCAAGAGCTTCCTCATCTTCAGCATCAGTCTATTTAGCCTCTGGTTTCAAGCTAGTAGTACCATCTTATGAAGTAACCATTGGATTTTTCGACCATTTTATCATAGATTTCCATGCTTTGTTGCCCATGGATTCGAGAAAGGTAACCATCATAAACTTTCAATAATCATAGTTGGTGCCATCCAAAATAGGTGGTTTGTTGACTGATTCTCCATCTTTCGTTGTGTCCATTTGAGTAGAATTTATCTTCCCTGGTGCTCATCCAACAGGCTAGGGTGCGTGCTCTGATGCCAATTGAAATTCTGTTCCTCAGGGGACAAATGTTGAACACAATATCCTAGACAACTAGTTTGACAAGTTAAACCAGAATCACCACAAACAATATAGATTAAGTTGTATAAGATGATGGAGTAGAAAATCAATAAATAACACAATAATTGGTACCCCAATTCGATGCAAACAACACCTACGTCTAAAGGGTTGGCTTTTAACCCAAGAAAGGAAATTCATTATTACTAGCTTCATACAATTAGTTTTACAAGTAACAGTAAACCATATATTTTTCAATGCCTCTTTCTAACACTTCCCGGTAACTTTCTATTTATGAGTCCCCAAAATATGAGAAACCCTCTCATTTTCTCTCAATCACTAAATCCTAGTGATTGATGTTTAACCCAATTATCAATGTCAAATATTACAACTCAACTAGACAAACCTTTTTGCCAAGTTACTGAAATATAGAAGTATACATAAAGATGTTGAATATACAACTCAACTAGACAAACCTTTTATGCCAAGTTACTGAAACATAGAGGTGTACATAAAATAACATGGACTTTTGTAAATCCTAGAACTCTAAAAGCTTTAATGTGAATGTTTGCTTTGCAATTAGGTTTGAGCTCCTTATATAGCATAATAACTCTAGGCTTTTCTCCTTGGATATTATCTTTAATTTCGTCCAAAATTAATGCAGAATCCATTTGATATTAATCTTTAACACTTCTTCATACAACTTAAGCAAGGTAGATTAACCCTTAACACTTCTTTATGTTGTTGTTTTGAAAAATGCATCTAATCCAAAAGGAACAACAATTTTGTCCTTATGGATATTGTCAATCATGAGATAATAGTCTCTAGAAATGTCATAAAAAATCTCTTGAATTTCCTTATCATTCGGGCACTAATGAGTCTATACCCACCAACATTTATATTGATCTCCTATCAAATGAAAATCAGATTACTTTTGATTTTGATGAGGACAGTCCTCAACCCATAACTATTTCTTAATTTGGATGTATAGTTATATCTGACCATATTCCTAATCCTAGCATACCTGACCATACACCTGAGCCTAGCATATATAATCCTATTTCATCTTTTTTTTTCTGCGACAAATGTCCAAACCATTTCTTCACCTTCTCACACAAATAACTCTCCTACACACCCCTCAACCTGAACTCAGAAAAGTTCACTAGACCTACTAAACCGCCTACACATTTTAAAGATTATGTTTGAACCTTAAATGTCTCTACCACATGTCAATATCCTTTAGTGAATTTAATCTCTTACTCAAAAATTTCACCCAACCACCAAGCCTATATTATGTCTCTCTCTGTTGTGACTGGGCCTTTCAACTTTCAAGCTGCAAGTAGAGATTCGAGATGCACTTCAGCTAGGGACAAAGATATTGAAGCTCTCAATGCAAATCATACATGATAATTTATTGACTTACCTATTGGTGATTCACCTATTGGCAACAAATGGGTATACAAGATCAAAAGACATGGAGATGGTTCTATTGAACGATTCAAAGCAAGACTTGTTGCACAAGATTTTACACAAACTAAAGATTTGGATTATTTTCAAAAATATTCACCTGTGGTCAAGCTATCTGCAGTCAGAGGCTTGCTTGCTTTAGCATCTATCCATGGTTGGAATTTACATCAATTGAATGTAAGCAATTCATTTCCCCGTAGTGATTTACATGAAGTTGTCTATATGAAAGTACCTCAAGGTGTGACTCCTCCCAAACCAGGTCAAGTATGCAGACTTACTAAGTTATTATATAGTTTGAAGCTAGCGAGTCGCCAATGGTTTGAAAATGTGACCACATTCCTTCATGCACAAGGTTTTGTTCAAGCTCATTCTGATCACACACTTTTTACTAAGTCTGCTCCTTCCATTTACAACTCTTCTTGTCTATGTGGGTGATATTATCCTAGTTGGTACTTTTCTTGCTGTGTTTTCTGATCTAAAATTTGCATTGGACAAAACTTTTTACATAGATGATCTTGGTCAATTAAAAAAATTCCTTGGACTTGAGGTAACACAACCTTCCAAAGGTATTACTTTATACAAAGGAAATACTATTTGGATTTTCTTAATGAATCTGGCCTCACAAGTTATAAACCACTTTCAACACCTTTGAAATTATCTACAAGATTGCATCAAGATTCCACATTTGTATTCACTAATGTTACTACATAGAGAACGTTGGTTGGAAGGCTTCTTTAACTCACCACTACTAGGACAAGTATTGTATTTGCAACAACTGTAGATAGAATCGCGATCCAACTCGTAGGATCGGACGATTATGTGATCTTGCAGTACTCCTCTGTGTCTGAGTATGGTCGGAATTGGTTTTTAGTAGGCGCGGCCAGATTTGCGGCGATTACACGTGGAATCGGTGGAATCAGCACTTCTGTCCGTCACTGTTCAAGCCCCCATGAGTTCGCGTTCGCGAGTCGGGTCTGTGACCCGGTTCAAAAAAATTTAAAGAAAACGTTTTTTTAAAGCTACTTTTGTGTCAGGTATTTAATACGTTTTTGGCTAATAAAATCAGTAATAATACTTATTCACCTGATTTGTGCAACTTCCCAAATATAACTCATCATTAGTGCAATTTAATTTCTCTCATATTCACTCAATGTCTCTCTCACGTTGAACTCATTAAATATAGAATCTCATCCCCCTTATTCACTCCATCTCTCTCATTATTCTCAATAAATACAACAATTCTCCCTTCTCTCTCATGTTTAAAAATTACTACTCCCACCATCTTATAATCTGTGATTTATTTGATCAAGCTCGCGCGGTTTTTACAAAATAATTAAATGTGTCGATTTTAATGATAAAATTAGTATTTTTTTTTTACTAAAATATCTCTATTTATTATAGTTAGTGGAGTAGTTGAAAAGCGTGAAAGTTAATATATAAGTATAGTAGTGGATAAAATAAATAAATATTGTATTGGTATTTTAAAGAGACATTTATTTTGAGACATAGAAAAAAATACAAATGAGACACTTTTTATGAGACGGTGAGTACTTTTCATTCTCTATCTTCTCTCAAGTTAAAACAACTCTTTACGTTTCTATGAATATTAAAAGTCTCTGAGTGTTATCATCTTAAATTTTAGTTTTTTAAAGTAATTTTAGTGTTATATGAAGTTTTTTTCCGACTAAACAATGTTGTTCATATGTATATTATGAATCTATATGTAATATATATCAATTTTTAAATTTGGTAGTGTTGTATCCCAAAATTTTACCCCTTAGATGTCATAACATCTTGCACTTGCATTTAGGTTTCAATCATCTATGCATTGTTAACTAACCACCATATCTTATCAGTTTGTTTCTTTTGTGTAAAAGTTAGGTTTGTCACAAGAAGAAGGGCAAGATCATCAGAGATTATCCAGTGGAATTCCTGAGGAAGATTAGGGTTTTGACAGACAGATCAAGCCTTTGACTTTTGATACTTTGATCCAAGATGAAGCATTCAAGCCACATTCCATCAATACCTGCCTGATTCTTGGGTTAGAGCATGAGAAGTCAACCTTTGAGAGGTTTTCTTGCAAGAAGGGCAAGGTTTGGTCCTTAAGATTTTCTAAAGTATGAAAAGTTCACTCCTTGTACCAACTTCAAAGAGCCATAACTTTCAAACCACACATCCAAATTGAGTGACTCAAAGCTCAAATGGAAGTTCTCACCATGAACTTCAAAGTGTATTAGAGGACCTTTCTTCAAAAGAGGCTTGCATTTTAAGTTGTGAGACTTGGAACCGTGAACTAGGCCATGTTATAACCCGCAAAAGACCTAACTGAAAGCAAGGTTGCGTAAACTGACTCCCAAAGATCTTTGCAGATCATTTATCTTGGTATCATACCTTTGCTTTACCCTCCACTTTAAATGACTTGAACCTCCGTGTTCTGACCAATGACTCATATGCTTTGCATCTTTCCAAATTGATTTCAAAAGTTGCATGAACTTTGCATTTACCATGTTTGTACAAGTACTTTTGTTTGCAAACTAGCTTTCTTCTCAAGGAATTTTCAAACAATTAAGAAACTTGGTCGGTGATCCAATCAGGGGCAAGTTCCTTCCATATCCTGTTGAGAATCAGTTCAAGATTTGTGGTTTAATGGCGACTTCTCAGAATTGGTTTATACAGAATTTTTTTTCCAAGACTCATACTAGGGCATGCTTTCCAAAAGCACCATGAAACAGGCATTTCAGAATCGATCAAGCTGAAGCAATGATCAGTTTATCTACAGCAGTTAGTTGGCCTGGGGAAATTTACTTGAGGAATCCCCAGGTGGCTCTCCATCCTTCAAGGATCATCAATTTGGATACATTTTACCAGTGTGGCAGAGATGTGTTCAGTGGTAGCACCTTTAGTCCCCAAGCAGAATGGCAGTGATCTCCGTGTTGAGGAATCAGTCTTCCAGTCTTATCTTCTTACCAAAAGAGTTGAGTTGTGTCGTCAGCATTTGCATCAAATTTGCATAATTCATATACACATGCATAGCATGAGTGTTTCATCCTTATCCGCATGTCTCCTGAGGTCGTGTTGTTATCCACGTCTTACCTGGTGGTCAAAGGCCAACTTACTTGGCGTCTACCAAAACGTTATCTACCCTTTCATTCAGTGTCATTCCTGAATGTTGTCGCTTCCTTGTGCATCTAGTCCCGTTATTAGATGTTTGTCTTCTTTCATTCCAATTCTATTCCTGGATCTTTATATTCTTTCACTCCAGTGCCATTCCTGGATGTCTGTCTTCTGATCTCCAGTGCCATTCCTGGATATCTTATTCCTCTTGTTTCTCCTAGTGCTATTCCTGGAAGTTTTGCCTCTCTTCTGTAATCCCCATCAAATTTTCTTGGATATCTTTTGGTGTCGTTCTTGAAAGTCTTATCTGTTCATTCAGTGTCATTTCTGGATGTGTTTTCCCCTTTGCATTCAGTGTCATTCCTGGATGTCTTTCTCACTATCGTTTGATGCCATTCTCGAATATAGTGATTTGCCTTTACTCTCAGTGTCATTCCTGAAAGTTCACAGTCATTCAATGTTTTCTTGGATACTGTGATTCCTTTTATCCAATGCTTTCTTGGGTATATCTTTGTTCATATTCGTTCAATGCTTTCTTGGACGTTGTGATCCTTTTTATCCAATGCTTTCTTGGATCTCACCTTTTTTTATCTCATTCTCATCTGATGCCTTCTCAGATATTATGAGTTTACCTTTCATTCAAAGCCATTATTGGATGATTGGTTTCTTTGCATCCAATGCTTTCTTGGATCTCTACTTTGCTCACATTTATCTAAAGCCAGTACTAGATATTATGATTATACCTTTTGAAATTCTAGCCTATGCAGACAGCAGATGTCCTAACACATGTCAAGACATTGTGCTACATAATCATTTAAACTCAGAGGCACAACAGTAGACTGATACCTTGAATATCAGAACTACATCATCACAGATGTCACGACATCTGATCCAATATGTCAGTCAAGAACAATAACAAAACTGAAGATTGCAGAATATTAAATAAGACAGTATGTGTTAACCTAGTTCGGTGCAACTCACCTACATCTGGGGGATACCAATCCAAGATGAAGACTTGACTATCTGTAGAACTGTTACAAAGCTAAACTGCCCCGTTTACAACTTTATACCTAATCATCTACCCAATGAACATCTTTACCAAGGCTAAACTCAAACGTTTACAACCCTGATATGAGATACCCCACTCACATCCTAATCACAACCTGTGATATCTCTGTCTTCTGCCAATACAGAACCAGTCACGATTTCTTGACCTCCAAGCTATCTTGGACTTGCTTCAAAGCTTCGCCCAAGAACAATATAACAACCATTACCTACAGGCTTCTGGTTGTGTCCCTGTACCTATGCCTTCCACTCTGCATCCCATATTACAGAGTGGAGACTTACAACTCCTAAGAGAGCCAACGACTCTCAAACCCTAAACCCTTATTCAACACAAGAGAACTAGGTTACAAAGTTACAAGTGATACAAAAGTACAGTACATTAACCCTAGGTCTAAGTCTCCTTAAATAGTCTTCTGTTGGGCTTTCTATCTTTGATCCTGTGTTTCCTTGATCCGCTCCTTAATTCTTGCAACAGATTAAAACCTGCCAACTTACCAAGTCAGTCAGGATGTCGAGACATTCCCTTCGACATCTTTTTCTCTTGCAGATTCTTCAAGTTTATCATCAAAATGTTTTAGCAAAATTTAGTCAAACAACATGTGCTTTCAATCTCCCCTTTTTGACAAATTTTGGCTAAAACAAACATTTTCTTCTGCATTCTGCAAACAGCAAGGCTCATTCATCAAGACTCCTTTATCTTGAGAATTGATTGGAGCTAAGTTCTGAGAGAGTCTCCCCCTCAACATATTCCCCCTCCTTCCAAGATAGGTCTTGGGAACCAGAAGACTCCTCCAGAAAAGAAACAGCAGTTGTAGGCTTCATAACACTGAGAACATAGATTGCGTAACTCAGGTCACAAGACACAAGGAAAATAAAGATTGTTAAGATGTTAGAACATCTTAACCAACATTCTTGCAAAACAACTGCAGGAATGTACCCAAACTCAGACAGCATCAGAAAACCATTCTCCCCTTTTTAGCCAAAACTTGGCAAAAGTGACCAAGACAACCCCAAACCCAGACACAACATACCCAGATTTTGAAGAACCCCATCTGCCACCAACCTAAGGAGAGTATTGAGACTAAAGAAGATCAAGGCAATCCTATTTATAGCCGAGCCATTTTCTTAGAAAGTAAAGATCCACAGAAAATAATGCTAGTCAATTCAAAGGATCATTAATCGAAGGCAATAACTCCACCAGTACCGCACTGATCAAGACTGCTTTGATTGTTTCTTCTTTTAAGAATGCTGACCAAAGAACCTATTACATGCACACATGTTTTATAACAATGTCCTGACATCATGTCAGACATTGTCTATTCTTCCCAGATTCTTCTTCTGATTTGACACCACAGAGATTTCTTCACATAATTATGATCCCAGTCTGCGGAGAAAAATAAATTCTCCCAGACTCATCAATGATTCTTAAGCATCCAATAAGAACCATTCCCAATACACATGTACTGCCAAGTTCCCCTCAACTTGCAACAATACAATAATGTCAAGACATCCTCCTTGACATCTCAGCTTGCTTGATGCACAAATGCAAACTGGAACTTCAACTGCATCCTCGCAGTAAAACATCTTAGATCAAGGGGCATCTCCCCCTATCTAAGGTAACCAGTGCTCCTCCACAGAACACCCAAGCTAATGAAAGGAAAACATAAGACGCATCTTCATGTCTTCAAGAGCGCACCCTCAGTTCAACTTACCAGCTGAACACAGTCATCAACTCTCTTATTGCTCCCTCTGACAAGAAACAATAATCACTCACACATGATCACCATCATGGTACCCGTGAGGAAATGTATACCAACCATAACAAACTCTTGGCTTGAGATCAAAGTCCCATTGATCCTTCCCATCCTGCAACCATCTACACACCACACGAACTCCTTTTGAATTCTCATGTATAGACCTCCAGCTGCTTGAGGCACAAACCAATTAAATCAGAACGCTTCACATTCCTCAAAGAGACGCACATGGCCCCTTAGTTTGTTATAACGATGTCAGCTATCGTATGCATGCTCCAGAACTTCACAGCTGCTAAACTGATCCACTACTAGCATGACTTACAGCCAGGGCAACATCCCCTTCGCAAGATTTTCCACTGACCTTACCCAGCCAGCAATTGAGATAGACACCCCACAATCCAAGACAGTCATTCCTTATCATTCTCCCGTATGATAACCTGGAATACTTCTGATTTTCTGGTGAATATCCACTTCTGAACGCATCAGAAACCAGACCTTCATGCAATCAACCCATGATCCACTCCAGTATTCCAACACCTTACATCAGACCTCCAAGACAGTTCTTCTACTCCATCATTCTCCCATATGACAATGTAGATACTTCTTAGACACGATGCAAGTAACCAGTTCATCACAGAACCTGAAATCCTTCACCAAGGATAACCAACCCAAAGATGTTCTAACAACAATTATGACATCTTCCACACATCATAGACACCACACACCATGGCTCTTGATATGCTCCACCACTGGACTTACTATCAGCATTGTAATCCACACTGACGATCTTCACACAACACTGCGCCACCAGCTTGAACAAAGAAAACTTCAGAAACCCAGAGAGAAATAAACTCTCATCCACCAAAGAAGGTATGCTTCCGTCCTCAACCCAAAACTTCTGCCACAAGCTCCTAGAGAATCAGAACCTCCTTACAATTTCAACTAACTACTCTTCTGTACAAGAGCAATCAGTTTCAAGTGTAACACCCCGTTTTTAATTATTTAATCGTCGTGTTTTATTTTTAATTATTTGGTCTGGTTAGGGGTGTGTGTTTGAGTGCGAAGGAATAATAATAAGATAATGATGAATAATATGGAGGCATGTCCAATAATAGTAGTATAAAATTGAATATTATTAGTATTATTAGGCTAAAATACAGTTTTGGTCCCCCTGTTTGTCAAAATTCACGGTTTTGGTCCCCCCATTTTATTTTTTAACAGTTTTGGTCCCTCACCCCTCACTGTTCATGTACGGACATGTACTGTTCATGTACGGACCAGTTACTGTTCATCATTTTTTTGGGCCAAAATTAGGGTGGGGGACCAAAACTGTTAAAAAATAAAATGGGGGGACCAAAACCGTGAATTTTGACAAACAGAATGACCAAAACTGTATTTTAGCCTTATTATTATTAATATTATTATTATTATTGTTATTATTATTATTAATATTATTAGTAAATTAAAAACCTAATTTTTAATTAAATGGATCATGGGCTAGTGGAAAGTAGTAAGTGCAGTTTAGTCATTAAGCTAGGATTAGAGAAGGTTAGTGAGGAAATTAGCCATAATCAGATTTTTGACAAGGTGAAGGGCTAGGGAGAGGAAGAAGAAGGAAGAACTAGGGCACCCATCTTCATCAATTTTCGCAGGAATCTGATCAAGAATTCGAGGTAAGGGGGGGAACGGGTTTAATATTGGTGATATAATCATGAGAGGGTAGTGGGGAGTCCTTAACCCCGTAGGAATTCGTATGAATACATGCTGTTTGTGATTTATTTATGCATTGGTAAATATGTGATGAAAAATGTATAAATTGAATGGTTGTGGTTATGAATTATTTGATCTCTTGATGTTGTTGCTGCTGTGTGAGCATGTTTGTTGCAGAACTAGTTTTGTGTAGGATAAGAAAACAAAATTAGAGCTAAGACCTGTCAATTTTGATTAGTAATGATAGGTGAAAGGTGTAAGATGAAGATAGAGCCTAAAATTGATGTAGAGCCAAGTTTAGGACTGAATTGGAGTGGAAAAGTGAGGATCCCGTAGCAGAACTCAGACTGGTGTGGAGAAATTCAGTTTGCGTAATATATCTGGCCATACGTGTATCAGGTAAGGCATTACGCGTACGGCTGTGGTCAATACACGTATTGGAGGGCCAAAAGGGGGCTTTGGTATGGCCCTCTGCTGGAATGCGTATGAGATGCGTAACATGATTGGGCATTACGCGTAATGGGGGAGGCATTATGCGTAATGGTGTGGAGCAATTGGGCTATTACGCGTAACAAGTGAGCCAATACGCGTATTGAGGTGTGCAGATGGAGTATTACGCGTTGTATGCGTATGGGCTGGGTGGGGGAGCTGGCAATACGCGTATAGGACAGGGCAATACGCGTATGGCCAGCGAGAGTGCAGAACTTTTCTGTTTCGCGATTTCTTTCTTGTTTTCGCGTCCGAATCAGTTTCTTTTGGTTTGAGAGGTTGGGTTAGATGCCAGAACCTGAGAAATGTGGAATTGGTGATAAAAATAATTGATTTAGTAATTTTGGAGAATTGATTGGTAATTAGCTAATTAGTGGACGAGTGCCTTGTGAGGCGTGCAGAATGTGTTTGTGTGGCACTGTTTGCGTGAGGTGCGAGCTGTCTTGGGGTAGCAGAGGTAATTCTTGGTGATTTACGGTGAGTGTATGACTCACTTGGGATCAATGAGGGTCGTGCATTTTACTTGATGATAGTCTCTGGTGCATAATTTGTGTGTGATGATGTTTTGTTGCAGGTGAGGTAATTCCAGTGTGAATTACGGTAAGCGTATGGCTTACGTGTGCTCAGGAGGATCGTGTAAATGTATAACTGATTATTATAGATGTGTCTTGTGTGTAATTGTGTTGTGGTGAATGATTATTTTATGTGTGATTAGGTGGATCGTGAGAATGTGTAATTTTATTATACATGTGTGTTGTATGCATATTCGTTATTATGCATTTCACGGTGTCGGTGGTGATGAATCATTGCTCAGGAGGAGTGTATGTGATTCATTCGAACTCCAATGTGGAGTGTGGTGGGATAAATCATTGCCAAGTAGGGGTGTATGTGATTTATCCGGGTTCGATTGAATGAACCATGGTGTTTTGGTACCACATGCATTGTGTCGGGTGTTGAGTCACATTGCATTCATGTATGTTGATTAATGGGTGATTGAAAATGACAAGTAGCATCGTGACTGTGTGTTGTTGTGCTTATTGGTGTGTTATACTACTCCTTAGCATGTATTTTTCACCGTTAAATTATTAAACGTAATTCTCACCCCTTTGTTGTGTTGTGGCGTCTGTGCTCCTTGGGGAGTGCAGATAATCAGGTACCAGGTTAGTGCTTGGAGCTTGTGTGGCTTGTTCGAGTTTACAGAGTCGCTCTGATACGTAACACGGGATTGGGGATTTTTATCTGTTGTAGAATTATTTTAATCGTTACGTGTCTTATTTTCAGAAGTATGCTAAACACTGTAAATTTTGGAAATATAATTGGTGAAGGCCTTAGTGCCAGTGAAGTGATTTAATGAATATTCCGCTGTATAAACCTTTTTATGAGTAATAAAGTTAATGAAGCAATTGAGCATTCTTGTTGTTTATTTGATGTGACATCCCGCTATGTTGGAAACTCTGATTATTTTTTTGTAGTTATTTACGTATTTTTAATAATGGGAAAGTGGGGTGTTACAATTGGTATCAGTGCAGGTCGGTCCGTCCGGCCAGGTTGTCTAGTATGAGTTGTGTCGTAGTATACGACAGGTGTGTAGAACACTGTCAGTACGTGCTTGTTTTCTAACTGTTTGGTTGCAGGAGTTGAGGCTGAGATAAGTGGGGGAGAAGCTGGTGCTTCCCCAGGATGCTTTCACTATGGAAGGGTGGATTGGTGAGTAATGGAGTGTTATCATAGTTGGTAAGGAATGGTCTATACTTCATCAGGATGATCGGCTATTTATGAACAATTTGGGTAACTGATCACCCTCAATCTCTTGTTGATAGTAGTCAGAAATCAAGATGAATGGATAGATGCGCCTTGACAGTTAAGATAGCATGTGATGTGGAAGATGGTTGTGTTGAGTCGGTATAGATCTTTATTATCTGAAGAGGATGTAGAAGAGATGTACTTGTCGGTCGATCAAGTTGAAGGATGTCTCCGAAGGAGGACAATCATGTATTGTTGGTGATTGCTTTTCAGTGAGTAGAGAACAAGTGAGGGCTAGAGATATGCCAGTGTTGGGTAACCCCTGATGTCTTTCTGAGGGTGGATCCGAGTTGGGTAATGGTAGAGAACTGGTATCGTTGTGTGCTGAGCGAATGGGTGGACATCTATTGGGCGAAGCCTTGGTGTAGTAACGTTCGCGTTATGGCGAGTTAGTGGTGAAGTTACATGTGTTGAGTTACCTGTTGTTTGCGAATTTTTGAATTTAATTCAGGCGAGATAGGTGGAACACAGGTGTATTAATAAGGTAGAGGTGGCTATTGATTCAGCACTTGGTACGAGTCTGATGGCAATGACTCCGTACAGAAAGTGAACTTAAATTGGATGAAGTGTTCTGGGATTGGCAGGAAAGCCACGGTGAAGGGCTGCCAGTTGTGCATGACTTCCAGATGTGTTTCCGGATGGAATAACAAGCGTGATGTGTATACAGGTATTGAGGCTATGGAAAGTAAAACTTAGAGTTTTGATGAGTTTTGGAGTTCTGAGAGTTTTAGGGCATTAAGGGAAATTTTGAGAAAACCCTTGGGTGTGGATGTAATATCGAGATTGAGAGTTCTTTTTGGGATGATTGCTGATACATGTTGGAATTTATGGAATTTGGATTGTCCAGAGAATGAAATTGGGTATGGATTACTGACAGTTGAATAAGGTAAAGATTGAGAATAAGTGTCCACTTCCAAGAATAGATGGTTGGAATGGTGTGGTTGAGTTTGATTGGAATTACAGTTGTTGGGAACGTTTGATAAGAGTGGTGAATTTGTGTGAGTTAAGGATCTGATCGATTTTATGTGACAGGTTATGTTTGTTATCATCGGAATAGGTTGTTATTTACTCAGTTAAGCTGGTATGTGAGTCTGGACAAGATTGGATGAGTTCGGAGTGGTGTTCTTTAGGGATATTCGGGTCTAATGTAAAGTCAGAAGGAGACTATGTAGGGTGTTTGAGAATTGAGTTGCAAGTGTTGAAAAGAAAGGAACTTTTATGCTAAATTATTCAAGTGAGAATTTTGGTTGAAAAAGATTAGTTTTCTTGGATATGTTATTTCTGATGATGGTATTGTTATGGATCCATCGGAGGTAGACGCAGTTCTACAATGAGAGGCTCCGAAGTCGGTTAAGGTGATTAGAAGCTTTTTGGACTTTAGTCGGTTATTACCGGAGGTTATGGGAGGCCTTTCCAAGTTAGCATCTTCGTACTTCAGTTGACTTGCAAAGGGTAAGTCGCTTGCTTTGGATGTTCAGTGTGAGGGAAGTTTGAGAGGGCTAAAGTAGAATTTGCCTACGGCTCCAGTTTTGATTCTGCGTGATCCGACTAAACCGTTGTGAGGTATTGGGATGCGTCTGTGATGAGTTTAATCAGTGTGGTGATGCAAGATGGTAAGGTCGTCGCTTATGCTTTATGACAATTGAGGATTCAAGATTTCAAGATGGCTGCGGTTACTTTTGTGTTGAGAATCTGGAGGTATTATTTTTATGGTTTTGAGTTCGAAGTGTTTAGTAATTACAAGGATATTGAATACCTGTTTAGTAGCAAATAATAGAGTATGAGACAACGAGGATGGTTGGGATTCATGATGATTTAAGACTTTAGCTGGAATTATCCTATTGGTGAAATTAATGTCGTGCCTGATGAGTTAAGTCGGAAGTTTTTATACATGTTTGTTTTGAGGGTCAGCGGATCAGAGTTATTTGAGTAGTTCAGAGACTTGTGTCTGGTGTATGAGAACACAGTAGAGTGTGAGGTTGGGTATATTAGAAATAAACTATGATCTTTTTGGTGAATATTAAAGAGAGTCAGAGGTTGGATATGAAATTGGTAGAGTTGATTGTTGCGAGTAATTAGAGTGCGCATCGAAAGCGTGATGCGGTACACTTTGTTTATGCGTGTGTGACTTATGAGAGTTCATAGGTTGAACATTGGAAACAGGTGGGAATGATGAGACCATTGGACGTTTCAGAATGGGAGTGTTAGGTGAAAGGTTTAAATATTATTCATGGGCTACTATGTAGATGGATGTTTTGGGTTATATGTTCGATTGGTGAAGCGTAACATTGTTGTAATAATGTTGTGTGGCAGGGAGGTTGGTATTATGATTATGTAGAGGTTGTTGAAACGATGTTGTGTCGTGGAACTTTGTGTTCTTGTTGTTACCTCGTTTCCATCGTGATGGTTCGAGTGCGTGGAGCTAATTCCTATGTGGGGAATTAGGGGAGTGTTACCTATGGTGGGGGTAACGATCTTGTTGTGTTCTGGTTCTAGAGTGAACCTATGTGTTCGTAACTTGGGTATTCTTTGAGTCGTGAGTTAGTCGTCAAGTGCATTGTATGGACATTGCATCTTGTCAGTGTGTTATCCATGGTGTGCCTTTTGTTGGCATGATGGTTGGTTAGTCGGATGCGAGAGTCGTATCCGGAGTTGTTCGTCTCAGTTACATTTTCGAGGACGAAAATAATTTAAGTGGGGGAGAGTTGTAACACCCCGTTTTTAATTATTTAATCGTCTTGTTTTATTTTTAATTATTTGGTCTGGTTAGGGGTGTGTGTTTGAGTGCGAAGGAATAATAATAAGATAATGATGAATAATATAGAGGCATGTCCAATAATAGTAGTATAGAATTGAATATTATTATTATTATTATTAATATTATTATTATTATTGTTATTATTATTAATATTATTAGTAAATTAAAAACCTAATTTTTAATTAAATGGATCATGGGCTAGTGGAAAGTAGTAAGGGAAGTTTAGTCATTAAACTAGGATTAGTGAAGGTTAGTAAGGAAATTAGCCATAATCAGATTTTTGACAAGGAGAAGGGTTGGGGAGAGGAAGAAGAAGGAAGAACCAGGGCACCCATCTTCATCAATTTTCGCAGGAATCTGATTAAGAATTCGAGGTAAGGGGTGAGATCAGGTTTAATATTGGTGATATAATCATGAGAGGGTAGTGGGGAGTCCTTAACCCCGTAGGAATTCGTATGAATACATGTTGTTTGTGATTTGTTTGTGCATTGGTAAAAATGTGATGAAAAATGTATAAATTGAATGGTTGTGGTTATGAATTATTTGATCTCTTGATGTTGTTGCTGCTGTGTGAGCATGTTTGTTGCAGAACTAGTTTTGTGCAGGATAAGAAAACGAAATTAGAGCTAAGACCTGTAAATTTTGATTAGTAATGATATGTGAAAAGTGTAAGATGAATATAGAGCCTAAAATTGATGTAGAGCCAAGCTTAGGACTGAATTGGAGTGGAAAATTGAGGATCCCGTAGCAGAACTCAGACTGGTGTGGAGAAATTCAGTTTGCGCAATAGATCTGGCCATACGCGTATCAGGTAAGGCATTACGCGTACGGATGTGGTCAATACGCGTATTGGAGGGCCAAAAGGGGGCTTTGGTACGGCCCTCTGCTGGAATGCGTATGAGAAACGTAACATGATTGGGCATTACGCGTAATGGTGTAGGCATTATGCGTAATGGTGTAGAGCAATTGGGCTATTACGCGTAACAAGTGAGGCAATACGCGTATTGAGGTGTGCAGATGGAGTATTACGCGTTGTGTGCGTATGGGCTGGGTGAGGGAGCTGGCAATACGCGTATGGCACAGGGCAATACGCGTATGGCCAGCGAGAGTGCAGAACTTTGCCGTTTCGCGATTTCTTTCCCGTTTTCGCGTCCGAATCGGTTTCTTTTGGTTATAGAGGTTGGGTTAGATGCCAGAACCTGAGAAATGTGGAATTGGTGATAAAAATAATTGATTTAGTAATTTTGGAGAATTGATTAGTAATTAGCTAATTAGTGGACGAGTGCCTTGTGAGGCGTGCATAATGTGTTTGTGTGGCACTGTTTGCGTGAGGTGCGAGCTGTCTTGGGGTAGCAGAGGTAATTCTTGGTGATTTACGGTGAGTGTATGACTCACTTGGGATCAATGAGGGTCTTGCATTTTACTTGATGATAGTCTCTGGTGCATAATTTGTGTGTGATGATGTTTTGTTGCAGGTGAGGTAATTCCAGTTTGAATTACGGTAAGCGTATGGCTTACGTGTGATCAGGAGGATCGTGTAAATGTATAACTGATTATTATAGATGTGTCTTGTGTGTAATTGTGTTGTGGTGAATGATTATTTTATGTGTGATTAGGTGGATCGTGAGAATGTGTAATTTTATTATACATGTGTGTTGTATGCATATTCCTTATTATGCATTTCACGGTGTCGGTGGTGATGAATCATTGCTCAGGAGGAGTGTATGTGATTCATTCGAACTCCAATGTGGAGTGTGGTGGGATAAATCATTGCCAAGTAGGGGTGTATGTGATTTATCCGGGTTCGATTGAATGAACCATGGTGTTTTGGTACCACATGCATTGTGTCGGGTGTTGAGTCACATTGCATTCATGTATGTTGATTAATGGGTGATTGAAAATGACAAGTAGCATCGTGACTGTGTGTTGTTGTGCTTATTGGTGTGTTATACTACTCCTTAGCATGTATTTTTCACCGTTAAATTATTAAACGTAATTCTCACCCCTTTGTTGTGTTGTGGCGTCTGTGCTCCTTGGGGAGTGCAGATAATCAGGTACTAGGTTAGTGCTTGGAGCTTGTGTGGCTTGTTCGAGTTTAGAGAGTCGCTCTGATACGTAACACGGGATTGGGGATTTTTATCTGTTGTAGAATTATTTTAATCGTTACGTGTCTTATTTTCAGAAGTATGCTAAACACTGTAAATTTTGGAAATATAATTGGTGAAGGCCTTAGTGCCAGTGAATTGATTTAATGAATGTTCCGCTGTATAAACCTTTTTATGAGTAATAAAATTAATGAAGCAATTGAGCCTTCTTGTTGTTTATTTGATGTGACATCCCGCTATGTTGGAAACTCTGATTATTTTTTTTATAGTTATTTACGTATTTTTAATAATGGGAAAGTGGGGTGTTACATCAAGCATCCTGCTTGAATGCACATCATGAAATCAACCAAATGCCACTTTTTGATTGGCCTCAAACTTCTTCAGAACTCCCACAAGATACACTGATCCATAATGAAATCATACCTTCAAGTCACATGAACTACTTGCCCCATAGCAAGACATCTTGGATCCACCAAGCCTCTTAGTCATGTAACATCTTCCCATCCACAGCTCCCACAAACTGCATGAGATTGACCTTTTTGAAGCATCCATAACTTCCATTCTCCTGTAGATCACCTTATCTTAAGCTGATGTGCCACATCACCAGCTGAGACTTCTGATGTTAATCTGGATGTCAGAACATTCTGATATGACATCCAACTGTTGAATTCAGCTCCTCCTTCTGCCACTTAGAAGAACCTCCTCCCTTCGCAGAACAAGAGTTCCATGCTCTCATAGACTTGATTCAACAACCAAGTTTGAGTAGACAACCTCCATCCTGCTTTGAAACTCCAAAGACTTCAAACCTACCACGTCTGAATCTTCAGAAAATAAGTAGTCCAAGACTACTCCATAGCCATACTAAAAAATGCCACTTTCCTCAGTAGAGCCATCAGTAGAAAGCCAGAGATAACTGCCACTTATCCTCGACCTTCACAAACAGAGCAAAATCCATGCTCCAAAGCACCTAGATCAGAAATAAACTGATCCAAGCTGTAACCATCAAGATTATGATGTCTTCATCTTCATCTTCAACAGCATCAAAGTCCAGACTAGTTTCTTGCCAAGAAACTCTCCAGAGAACACATGCTTCTGTCACACCCGACTGAAGCCACTTCTTAGGTTACCACCCAAGACTAAAACAGATGCTAAAGCGTATGCAGCACCCCTCCCATGATTCTGCACAAACTCTGATGATGAGATGTTTCAACATCTTGTTGAACATCAACAATCTTGACTTTAAAGGATAATCAATTAAATACTTGTGGATTCCACAAATAGCAATTGATCTTAAATCCTTGTCCAATAACCCTTCTTCACTGCTGTAGCTGAGCTCCACCAGATCATGTCATGAACACTTATAAAGTATTTAATCTTTTTGCAAGTATCTTCTTCAAAGGACAAAGTTGAGATACCAAGGCTGCCACCCTTGACTCAAGTAACTAAGACTTTCTCTGAACAAATCTTATTTAACTTAACAATTCTTCAATCAGATTGGATCCACTCTTAGGGTCAAGAGAGATGAATCCTTCCTTGCTGTTTTTGGATGGTGAAAATAAATCACCTCCACTTTCTTCAAATTATGTTTCAAAGAAACACCTTCTAGTCAGAAGAGTAACTAGAAGACTCCAGATACACGACATAGATGCCTTTATGAGTGGACTTGAGAGAATTCTCAAGTATCTTTGACAACCTAGCCGACCAATAATTTATCAAACTCCTAGAGCAAGAACCCGATGAACTTAAACTCAACTCCTCTCCTCTTCAACTGACTTCAACTGTACCAAGAGCCCAAGCTTCCAAGTACAAAGTCATCATACCAGATATCTAACCATAACTCTCTTCACTCCATCGCTCCTGACTTTGGAATAAAAGAATGCAGATATCTTCAAATATAGAGGCCGACGATTGAGACCTTCCACCAGCTGTCTTCAGTAACAACTCCAGAATCCCATAATTCTAGAGCTCTTCCATCAGAAACACATGCAGCGGAACCACCAAGGAACAAATCCTGCTTGCCCTAATAAGATGTCACAACATCTTAAAAGACACACCAACAAGAGAACTAGACACTTTTCTTGTAGTTGTTGTAGAATCTCCTCAGCAACATGAACAACCTCCGGGTTGCTCCCTTCGATCCAGAACATCCATCTCATCCATTAATACCCTTGAGTATGTCTGAGTTGATTGATCTGATCTTCAAAACTCCTCCTTATTTAAATGTCAGAAAGTATCTCCCAAAGATCTCATCCAGAACCAGACAGGATGCCTACTCTGATACCAATTAAATTTCTAGCCTATGCAGACAGCAGATGTCCTAACACATGTCAAGACATTATGCTACATAATCATTTAAACTCAGAGGCGCAATAGCAGACTGATACCTTGAATATCATAACTGCACCATCATAGATGTCATGACATCTGATCCAACATGTCAGTCAAGAATAATAACAAAACTGAAGAATGCAGAATGTTAAATAAGACAGTATGTGTTAACCCAGTTTGGTGCAACTCACCTACATCTGGGGGATACCAATCCAGGATAAAGACTTCACTATCTGTAGAACTGTTACAAAGCTAAACTCCCCCGTTTAAAACTTTATACCTAATCATCTACCCAATGAACATCTTTACCAAGGCTAAACTCAAACGTTTACAACCCTGATATGAGATACCCCACTCACATCCTAATCACAAACTGTGATATCTCTGTCTTCTGCCAATACAGAACCAGTCGCGATTTCTTGACCTCCAAGTTATCTTGGACTTGCTTCAAAGCTTCGTCCAAGAACAATACAACAACCATTACCTACAGGCTTCTGGTTATGTCCATGTACCTATACCTTCCACTTTGCATCCCATATTACAGAGTGGAGACTTACAACTCCTAAGAGAGCCAACAACTCTCAAACCCTAAACCCTTATTCAACACAAGAGAACTAGGTTACAAAGTTACAAGTGATACAAAAGTACAATACATTAACCCTAGGTCTAAGTCTCCTTATATAGTCTTTTGTTGGGCTTTCTACCTTTGATTCTGTGTTTCCTTGATCCGCTCCTTAATTCTTGCAACAGATTAAAACCTGCTAACTTACCAAGTCAGTCAAGATGTCGAGACATTCCCTTCCACATCTTTTTCTCCTGCAGATTCTTCAAGTTTATCATCAGAATATTTTAGCAAAATTTAGTCAAACAACAGGTGCTTTCACCTTTCATTCAAAGCCATTATTGGATAACTGTGTCTTTACATCCAATGCCTTCTTGGATTACCTTTTGTCTCATTTTCATCTGATGCCTTCTCATATATTATGAGTTTACCTTTCATCTAAAGCCATTATTGGGTGATTGGTTCCTTTGCATTCAATGCCATTCTTTAATGTAATCTTTGTCCACTTTTATCTAAAGCCATTATTAGATATTGTGACTCCCTTACATCCAATGCCTTCTTGGATTACCTTTGTTTCATATTTATCTGATGCTTTCTCAGATATTTTGAGAGTGTACCTTTCATTCAAAGCCATTATTGGATGTCTGGTTTCTTTGTATCCAATGCTTTCTTGGATCCTTACCTTGTTCACTTTCATCTGATGCCTTCTCAGATATCATGAGTTTACCTTTCATTCAAAGCCATTATTGGATGTCTGGTCCTTTCTGTCCAATGCTTTCTTGGATCCCCACTTTTTTCACTTTTATCTAAAGCTATTATTAGATATTGTGAGTTGTACCTTTCATTTAAAGCCATTATTGGATGACTGGTTTCTTTGCATTCAATGCCACTCTTGAATGTAGTCTTGGATCACCTTTTTATCTCATTCTCATCTGATGCTTTCTCAGATATCATGAGTTTTCCTCTCATTTAAAGCCATTATTGGATGTCAGGTGTCTATTATCCAATGATTTCTTGGGTATCTCTTTGTTCACATTCTTCCAATACTTTCTTGGATCCCTACCTTGTTCACTTTCATTTGATGTCGTTCTCTGATTTTGTGATTTGCACCTTTCATTCAAAGCCATTATTGGATGTCTGGTCTCTTTTGTCATCTGATGCTCTTCCGGATGTGCCTTTCTCTTTTTGATGTTCTTCCAGATTGAGTCTTTGCTATCTGATTCCCCAGTGGAGACAGTCTTCCCGGTGCTGCTTCCATTAAGGATCTTATGTTATCTTTTCTTTCTAAAGTGTCAGCCGGTCACGCTTGAACCAGTTGCTCCATCACTTTAGATTTCCCAGTCTGTTTCATTCCCCAGAGTGGTTGCCATCCCCAGTGAGTGATTGCTCATTGAGTGAGCTTTATCTCTTTTTGCTTTCGTTTTGGTCTGTATTTCTGCATTTACCATTCCATCGTATCATCATACAAGAAGTTCATGGCACGTCTACGTTTGCATGTATGTTAGCTGTCCTTAGCATCTGCACTCCATCTAAGGGAAAAATTTTCGATTTGCTATATTTAAATACCTTTCACCTTGATCTCTCGAGGATTTCCATCCATCGTACCATCCAGTGAAGCTATTTAAATAAGGGCAACTGTTGTACCCCAAATTTTTACCCCTTAGATGTCATAACATCTTGCACTTGCATTTAGGCTTCAATCATTTATGCATTGTTAACTAACCACCATATCTTGTCAGTTTGTTTCTTTTGTGTAAAATTTAGGTTTGTCACGTGGAGAAGGGCAAGATCATCAGAGATTATCCAGTGGAATTCCTGAGGAAGATTAGGGTTTTGACAGACAGATCAAGCCTTTGACTTTTGATACGTTGATCCAAGATGAAGCATTCAAGCCAAATTCCATCAATACCTGCCTGATTCTTGAGTTAGAGCATGAGAAGTCAACCTTTGAGAGGTTTTCTTGCAAGAAAGGCAAGGTTTGGTCCTTAAGATTTTCTAAAGTATGAAAAGTTCACTCCTTATACCAACTTCAAAGAGCCATAACTTTCAAACCACACATCCAAATTGAGTGACTCAAAGCTCAAATGGAAGCTCTCACCATGAACTTCAAAGTGTATTAGAGGACCTTTCTTCAAAAGAGGCTTGAATTTTAAGTTGTGAGACTTGGAAGCCAAGATGCATTTATGACTTAGAGAAATTTTAAGCATTTTGCCCTAGTTTTGGACACAACTTTAACTCCATTTTACACCTTGTCCCAAGCTTCAAATAAAAAATCTTTTCACATGAAAGTTGTTCCTTGTTCTTCAAGATTTCAAAGCATGTGTAGAACTCCTCATTTGGATAAACCAATCTCAAGTTATGATGTTCTAAAGTTGGATGTTTCAAATTGTAAAGTTCCATAAATTAGAAATTTTTCTAAGTTCTTTTAGGCAGCTTGATGGACACGAATTCATGGCATTTTTTTATCAAAGTTCCAAGCTTCATCTCAAGTTTCCTTCCACATAAAAGTTGCTCTATCAAATGTCTACTTTACATAGAGCCAAAAATCTCACAAGTTGGATCACTAGTCATCAAGATATTGTGTACTAAACATGTCACGATGGAATGTTATGTACACTTGAGAAATTATGTTATTTCACCTCCTTGCCACACTAAACTTTACACGATTTTTCACATGTTTGTGGGGTCAATCTCAATCTGCCAACAACACCAAAATCACTCTATTTCGTGCCATCTTTCCAAAGGTCAAAAAATCATCTCGTTTGGTTCTAAGATCATGAAGATATCATGCCCCAAAGTGAAAGGCACAGTTTGGTTTCATTACACTAAGTTTTGTTTCCATTTGAACTACAAACCTGACTACATCACAAGTACACTGTCCTAATTTCTTTCATCAGTTTCCAACACCCACTTTGCCACTAAACCCGTAAAAGCTACCCAAAAGTACAACCACTTTGTACTTTGTAGTTGACATCTTCAAGACAAAAGCACAAACCATTGTGTCCACACCATAACACAATGGTTCAAGATCCTTCCCTCTGACTTAGGACACGCAACAAACAACCACTACAAATTTACACTTGGCTCAAGAATGATGGTAGAGGGAGGCCATGCGCATAGGATCTTCTTGAGATATTTTTCTCTTAGACAAAACCAACATCCCTTATGTTTTCAATACCATTGAACAGCTGTCTTGCCTATAAAAGGAGGCTTCATCATCCTTTGTTAGATCATCACGAACACACATCAGAACAAAACAATCAACAGAATCACCAACACCACTTGCTACAAACATAACACAAAAGAGAGAGTTCCATTGTCCACTACATATCATAAAACTCATCAATACCAGAACATCAATACACAACCAACCATCAACACAACATCAGAATACCAACACACACATCATCAAAACACAACAACACAACACAACATCAATATCATCATAAAACAAGATCAGAAAACACATCATTCACTACAAACACATCAAAGGGAGGAAGAACTCGTGAGTAGTCAACACGAGTGGCACTTTCTGTTCAAGGGTCTCAAGCAGTCATTAGCCAAAGGAGGAGGTGCATCCAGTGGAACTCCAAAGCTCTTAAGATTGAAGAGGCAGTGGACCTTCTCCACTAGGTAAACCTCTTTCTCTCTTCCCATGCACATGCTTCCATGTTCATATTGAATAAATGATCTTAACACTGTCATTATGCTCCAATGATTGCATCTGTTTTGGTTTGATTGACAATATGGAGTTTTTGTTTGAACTAGCCTTGATACGATAAGGTTTTGTTTCAGTTTAGCCGCCCTATGTTTAGTCTGTTTTCCTCAATGTTTAGGATTCTGCTTGTTTTTTATTGAGGTTCAATGTTGTTATAATATTTGAGCATTACACCTTGCTTTTTGTCTCATGGATTTTGGTCGTAAATTGAGGTTGAAAATGGCTGTAGAAGTGGCGACCTCCATGGATTTTGTTTTGGTTTCTACGTGAAATGTTTAGGTTTGCATGGAAGAAATCACGTGGCAGCGTGTGAATGGTTGTGAGTTCATTTTGTCTTTTTTCCACTTAAAGTTTTGATGACCAATTGATGCTATGTCCCAAGCTGGTCTGTGTAACGTTTTATGTGGGTTTGAAAAATCATTTTATTTCGCCTGGATGGTTTAAGTGTTCTTGGGGTGGGCTTATACATTGGATGTATAGTCACCTCAGTGGTAAGTCATGCGCCTTTGAACCAAGGGCTCTGGGGTTCGAATCCCCCTCGCCCCAGACGCCCTTTTACCATTTTTATTTCTTTTTTGAGTTATCTTAATGAACTTGGGCCTTGTGCATTTGCTTCCAGCACCCCTTCTTTTTCAGCCCATGCGCTGTAACACTCAGACTTAGTTCATTCTCACTTTACTAATACACCCCCTGTTTTATTTCTTTTTTCAAATATTTTCATTTCAATTTTGCATTATAAAAAATAGTTTTTCCTCATTGAAAATTCCCAAAAAATTCACAAATACATTTTAGTGTTTAATTTAATTTTCTTTAATTTTTATTTTCATTTTTATTTTATTTTCATATTTATTTCTAAATTTTCAAAAACATGAATAACCTCAGGTTTAATGTTTGAACTTCTTTTTGGAAACCAACCTTTCCTTACAACCTTTTGAGAAGGATCTTTAGAGTGTTGTGTGACACATATAAGGATTGATTGGACGTTTGCTTCTTAACTTTTGAAAAGTCTCTTGTTAGTTTTTTATTGGCTCATACCTTTGACATTTTGTTTTTGATTTCAAACTTTGAAGGTTATCTTTGTCACACTTGTGTGTTCACTTATTGATGTTGGTTATGAAATATCTCATTATCTTTTACCATGCTCATATATGGATGTATATATCATGCTTTGCTACTATCCTACTTGATTAATTGCTTATCCCCTTTGAGTCCTTGAACTCTCATGCTTATCACTTAATCTCAATTCCCTTTTAACATTCTTGTTCATAAGAAGTTGTCTCCCCTCCTTCCAAAGGAAAGTATCACTATTGACCTCAAAGTCATAGATAACTCATTACCCTCCCTTAACCTCCTAGTCTTAGGTTTGGAGTCACCGCACTCCACGTAGGTGTCTTGCTGTCAGACCCTACTCTCCCGTGGACACTTCTTCCCTGTTTTACCTAGCCTTAGGTTTGGAGTCGCCGCACTCCACGTAGGTGTCTTGGTGTCAGACCCTACTTTCCTTTGGAACCTTGACCACAGTCAAGAGTTCTTCATCCCCGTTGAGGGGAACTAAGAATGTTATGATTCCATTCCCGTCAGGATACGTAGGCACGAGATGTGATGTCTTGGCGAGCATACTTATTGTATATACCCCTAAGTTTTTACCTTAGCACATTTCCCTTAGCAAGCAACTTTAGCATAACACAAATACAAAGAAGAGGTTCCTGTAGAGTACTACAGATATCTAGGATGCTAACACCTTCCCTAGGTATAACCAACCCCCGAACCTTAGATCTCTAGTTGTGTTCATACATATCGCACTTAGGGTTTTCGATCTTTACCCTTTCCTTTAGATAAATCAAAGCTCGATGGTGAATTTTATGTTTGGTGATTCAAGTTAAAACTAATAGCTTGATATCCGATTCTCACCGCAACAGAAATGGCGACTTCACTGGGGACATTCCCCTAAGAGGGTTAAGCCCACCTTGTTTGCATTTGTGTTATTTATATGCTTGCTTGCTTGTACATTTGTATATTCATACCTGTATATATACCTGTTGTGCTTGGGTTTTCTGTTTGGCAGGGTGGTTACTTTGAGTGGTGAGATAAGTCCTAACCCGGACTTGAGACCACAAATATAATAGGATTGTGGTGTAATCATTAGTCGGTTGTTGGGAGTAGTCTTAACAATTTTTGGCATATGATGACCACGCTCAGTTGAGGCCCTTTGGGATTGTTGATGTCTAATGTGAGTAGTCGCATTAATGTCACTCTTCCCGATCTGAGAGCCCGTGATTCTGAGGACCGTAGTTACCTTCACCCCACTTGGCCTTTTAGGACGTAGTGCGATGGCTATGAGGGAGTAGTCCCAAATGGTTGATACGTGATACTACACTCAAAGGAGTTTATCTTGAGTATATTATTAACCCGCGTGAGTAGTCACGTAGGCCGATAATATCCGAAAGATTTACGTTGACTCTGAGAACTTTTTAGAACCCTGTTCTACAGATACAATAACCCTAGTACACACCCTGTGGTTGGTTCTTTACCCAGACTCCATGTTGTGATCTCTAACCTTTGATCCTGTTGCATGTGTTTTACATCCTGTTTGCATCACATTGGATATCATTATGCATCTTTGCATGATTCATTACATGCGTCCGTTTGTCCAGTTATTCATTTCCAACAGTCTCTACCTTCCAGTGTTGTCTGTGAGTCGTCAAGCTGATTCCTCGACACAAATACCGGACTAGAGCTAACTACAGACGCAAGATGTCAGAGTAAGAGGCACACAATGCAGAGGTCTGAATGGAGATCGATGACCTTAAGTCGAGCATGACTAAACTCACTGAGATGCTACAAGTTTAGATTGCTAGAGGAGAGCCTCCCCAAATAACTGTCATCCAGGAAGTTTGTAACACCCCAATTCCCATCGCGAATAAATAATACATAAATAAATTAGAGTAGATAAAAATTTATTATTCTTAGACAGAAACAAGGATGCCACATTTAAAGAAAGAAAACTCAATCCCTGCTCATAAATTTGATACATAACACAAAATGGAACAAACCTAAAAGGGAAACTTTTTCCAACAAAAGGAAAGTTCAATTATGGAATAAAGCGGAAAGATCCATAACTGACTTGTTTTACAAAATAAATCATTTTATAACGTCAAAATATTCATACAAAGGTAATACAAAATAGATCCTACAAGTGTATACATATATAACAAAAGCGTTCCCCTGACTCCCGTGTTACGTATCAGAGCAGACAGACTGACAAATGGATGGAGAACTAATCTTCACAAAAGCCTCCAAGACACAGATCTGCAATTGCCTCATAGAGCAACAAACCAAAGAAGAAGGGTGAGAAATAATAACTAAATCAAGATTGCATAATAATATGCAAACACATACAAATTCACATGCATAATTATTCTCACCACAAGCATCACATACTAATACATATAGCGTGCCACAGATACATAACATATTTCTGATAATCCAACATCATAGCATATATCAATTACACCAACATAATCACATATTCACACATAAGGCACACCAAAGTCATAACATATGGAAACACCCCACCACATCACATAGCATATGTCTACGCATAAAACATATTATCCACAACCAATGCATTTATCACATATGCACATCAATTCACCAATTCAAACATAAATCTCAACACATACTCAATCAATTCATGATTTTCCACACATAATCAATCCATTCATGATTTTCCACACATAATCAATCCATTCATGATTTTCCATACATAATCAATCCATTCATGATTTTCCACACATAATCAATCCATTCATGATTTATGCAAATGCAGAGAGACCGACACAACGACTCTATGCAAATACGGTACCATCCATCCATCATTCTCATCATTAGTTCACTCAGGAACTATTGGAATCATCGTTTGTTACTTAGTGTAACTCCCCGTCGGGCAAACGATGTTCCCCGTCGCTTTAGGTCCTCTTGGTATAAGGCTCACGATGTTTATGGATCGCTTTAGGTCCTCTTTGTATAAGGCTCACAATCCAATCGCTTTAGGTCCTCTTTGTATAAGGCTCACAATCGTCTATAACGTCGCTTTAGGTCCTCTCGGTATAAGGCTCACGATCGTTATAGCATATTCCCTCTGGAATCGTTTCGTCGCTCACACCCACTAGGGCACACGACATCACAAGAATGCATATCATGATGCTTGGCATACAATGACTCATGACAATCAAATGCATACATATATACACACCCATAATCATGCATATACAATCGAACACAACACAATGCATTTACTTGCCCTTAGGCCACAAACCATCATCACAACATTTCATCGCATGCATTCATATCATACAACAGCACACACGTCATACGATATATATCAAAAGCATATTGCATGATAACACATCAAATACACACAGTTAAGACGGTAAAAGTTGGAAAAACGACACACTCCCAAATTCCCGACATAATTAAATCAGCCACCAATCTCAAAACCATTTTAATAAGAAAGAACATTTCACAAGCTTTCTAACGGTACCAAGAACGCCTCGATCCGAGTTACGGATCAAAAGTTACGGCATCGGACGCAAAATCGGGAAAATTCTGTACCCTCTCTGGTCATACGCGTATTGCCCTGAGCCATACGCGTATTGCCCAGCTCGCTCGTCCATCCATACGCGTATTGCCCAAACTGCTACGCTTATGGGCAGAGACTGAATTCTCCCCAAAAAATTCCACTAAAAACCTAGTACGCGTATTGCCTCCCTAGTTACGCGTAATGCCTTGCCAAGTACGCGTACCATTACGCATTTCAGCAGAGGGCCGTGCAAAATGGGTTCCATACGCGTAATGCCCTCATTTCCCCCCTTGCCATACGCGTATTGCCCTAACCAATACGCGTATTGTCTTGCCTGTTACGCGTATGGGCAGCGAAACCCAGAATTTTTCCTGCATACTTCCTGCTACGAATTTCACCCCAAATCCTCTCCAAATCTCATCTAAACACTTCCAAATCACAATATATCAACCCAAACATGTTCCAATCCTAACAACAAGTATTCTACGCAGTTTATATCGAGTTTCGACCGTGAAAATATCGATTTTTATCAATTATTCATCAATTTATTAATGAGAAAAAGTTGTGAAACAACCAAAACAATTACAACAAATAACAGATATACATACACAAGCAAGATAGGCTAAAATACAGTTTTGGTCCCCCTGTTTTTCAAAATTCACAGTTTTGGTCCTCCTGTTTTTTTTTTTAACAGTTTTGGTCCCCCACCCCTCACTGTTCATGTACGGACGTGTACTGTTCATGTACGGACATGTATGGACAAGTTACTGTTCATCACTTTTTTTGGGCCAAAATTGGGGTGGGGGACCAAAACTATTAAAAAAAAAACAGGGGGACCAAAACTGTGAATTTTAACAAACAGGGGGACCAAAACTGTATTTTAGCCAGCAAGATATAATCGAAACTTCTCACCCTTACCCGATTATTCGCGATTGAAACGGAGGTTTCCTCGATTTTCCTCTTTCTCCTCTTCTCTCTTTCTTTCTTCTCCTTTTCTTTCTCTTCTTTTCCTTTCCCTTTCTTTTCTCTCTTTGTTTCTATTTTATGAAAAATAACCAAGCAAAAAGACCAAAATACCCCTACTCTCAAATATCTCGCAAACGCTCTCAAAACGCTATAAAACATAATAACGATGAAAAATAATATATTGCCAAATAAAAGTCAAGAATAAAATAATATAAAAATAAAAATAATTAAATCGACTCGATTAAATAAATTGGACAAAACGGGGCGTTACAATTCTCCCCCACTTAGACATTTTCGTCCTCGAAAATATAACCGATACGAATAACTCCGGATACGACTCTCGCATCCGACCAACAAACTAACATGCCAACAAAAGGCACACCACGAATAACACAAACTGACAAACCACCTTCCCAACAGCAGCTACAACAACGACACGACAACAACGACACTACCACGACAAGGTGCAAAGCCCATACAATGCACTTGACGACTAACGCACGACTCAAAGAATACCCAAGTTACGAACACACACAGGAATTAGCTACTGGCACTCGAACCATCACGATGGAAACGAGGCAACAACACAAACAAGAACATAAAGTTCCACAACCCAACATCGTTTCAACAACCTCGTCAAAACCAGAATACCAAACATCCTTGTCACACAACAATATTACAACAATGCTACGCACTCTGATTACTCGTAACCATAAAAACTACCAATTTCACGTCCAAAGTCTAACTCTTTCTCTCATTCGTCAAAAATCACTGTTCCTTTTTAATATACCCAACCTCACACTCTATTGTTTTATCTCACACACCGGACACAAGTCTCTGAACTGCTCAAATAATTTTAATTCTCTGACCATCAAAACAACCATACGCAAAGACTATCGACTTAACTCTTCAGGCACAACATCAGCTTTTCCCGAAGGATAATCCAAGCCAACTTCATAACTCGTCACGAATTCTAACCATCCTCGTTGTCTTATACTCTATCCCTTCAGACCAAACAAGTACTTAATAGTCTTGTGATTACTAAACACTTCGAACCTAGAACCATAAAGGTAATACCTCCAAATATTTCAACACAATACAACCGCAACCAATTCCAAATCCAAAATAGTATAGATCCTTCTATGAATCCTCAATTGTCATAAAGCATAAGCCACGACTTTGCCCTCTTGCATTAACACACTGACTAACTCATCAAAGACATATCACAATACCTCGCGAACGGTTTATTAGGATCACACAGATCAAAACTGAAGTCGTAGACAAACTCTACTTTAACCCTCTCAAACTTTCCTCACAATGAACATCCAAAGCAAACGACTTACCTTTTACAAGTCATCTGTCATAATGAAAATGCTAACTTGGAAAAACCTTTCATAACCTCCGGTAATAACCAACTAAAGTCCAAAAAGATTCTAATCTCCTTAACCAACTTCGGAGCCTCTCATTGTAGAACTACATCTACTTCTGATGGATCCATAACCATACTCTCATCTGAAATAACATATCCAAGAAAACTAACCTTTTTCAACCAAAATTCTCACTCGAATAGCTTAGCATAAAACTTCGTCTCTTTTCAACACTTGTAATTCGAATCTCAACCACTCTACCTGTTCTTCCTCTGAGTTTATAACAGATCCGAATACCCTCAATCAAAACCACCACGACCTCATCCAAGTAAATATGGAAGATACGATTCATCTACTCCAGAAACATTACAGACGCATTACTAACACCAAATAACATCACTGTACGTTGTAATGCCCAACCCAATTCCAAAAGATATAAATTCTTAAAGCTTTTGCAAAAATTTTCACTAGGTAACTGGTTACTCACATACAAGCTTAACCGAGTAAATAACAGCCTATCCCGACAATAAAAAACATAACCAGTCACATTACGTCGATCAAAGCCTCACTCACACAATTCACCACTCTTATCAAACATTCCAACCCATTGTGATTTCACTCAAACTCAACCAAACCAATCCAGTTATCTATTCATGAAAGGGGACACTTATTCTCAATCGTTACCTTATTCAACTGTTAGTAATCCATACACAATTTCTTCTCTTAACAGTCCAAATTCCATAAATCCTAACATGTAGCAACAACCAACCCAAAGGAACTCTTAATACCAATATTACGTCCACACATAAGGGTTTTCTCAAAATTTCCATTAATGCTCTAAAACTCCAAAGACTCCAAACCTCACCAGAACTCTAAGTTTGGCTTCCCGTAGTCTCAATACCATTATACACCTCATGCTTGTTATTCCATTCAGTCATCCATCCTTTTTGTTACTAACAACATTGGAGCTTTCCTAAGCGACACACTTGGTCTCACAAATCCCATTTCCAGTAAATCTTTCAACCGCTCTTTCAATCTGAGTAATTCTAACGCTAACATCCAATATTCCATCCGGAAACACATCTGGAATCACGCACAACTGGCAACCCATCACTGTGGCCTTTCTGCCAATTCCAGAACACTATCATTACAGACAAAACAAACATCTTAGTCCCATCTATTAAGAGTTCTTTACTTACTTAGCAGATATAAACCTCAAATCCTCACCTTCGTCCAATTTTGAGTTCAGTCTCTACTCTCTGAGAAGCAGCCATTAATAATACCCAATCGTTCTCTCTCAACGACATCCCAACTGAACCAACATATCAAAACCTTTAATCCGTCTCATCTTCCAATATTAGAATCTTCATCGACTCATCAAAATAATCTGTAATCATTTTCTTAAATTCCAAACAACTCATTGCACACACTATCAAAGCCGGAAAGACACGTCTATTCCATCCAACATAATTTCGTCTACTATCAACAAGAGATTAAGGGTGATCAGTTCCTCAATTTGTCAATAGACAGCCGACAATCATGATGGGGCATAAACCTTCTTTACCAAACTATAATAGCATTTCTTGCATCTTGTGCACAAAACTACTTAAGGCACAAATCCTTAGTTGACATAAACCTTACCTCCGCATTCCCCCCGGAACCGGGAACAACGTTGTCCAAACAACACTTACAATCTTGCAATCTACAACACACTGAGCCAACACTCCACACCTTAAGCAACTTGGAGAAGCACCAGCTTCTCCCCCACTTATCTCATTCTAAATCCTGCATGCAAAGGATTAGACAACCAGAAAGTACTGACAGTGTTTCACACACATATCACATACTAAGGAACAAATAACATCGACAGTATTCAACTGTCACACCAACGGACTCAACAACTTGGCCGGACGGACTGACCTGCTCTGATACCACTAATGTAACACCCCAATTCCCGTCGCGAATAAATAAAACATAAATAAATCAGAGTAGATAAAAATTTATTATTCTTAGACAGAAACAAGGATGCCACATTTAAAGAAAGAAAACTCAATCCCTGCTCATAAATTCGATACATAACACAAAATGGAACAAACCTAAAAGGGAAACTTTTTCCAAAAAAGGAAAGTTCAATTATGGAATAAAGCGGAAAGATCCATAACTGACTTGTTTTACAAAATAAATTGTTTTATAACGTCAAAATATTCATACAAAGGTAATACAAAATAGATCCTACAATTGTATACATATATAACAAAAGCGTTCCCCCGACTCCCGTCTTACGTATCAAAGCAGATTGACTGACAAAAGGATGGATAACTAATCTTCACAAAAGCCTCCAAGACACAGATCTACAATTGCCTCATAGAGCAACAAACCACAGCAGAAGGGTGAGAAATAACAACTAAATCAAGATTGCATAATAATATGCAAACACATACAAATTCACATGCATAATTATTCTCACCACAAGCATCACATACTAATACATATAGCGTGCCACAGCTACATAACATATTTCTGATAATCCAACATCATAGCATATATCAATTACACCAACATAATCACATATTCACACATAAGGCACACCAAAGTCATAACATATGGAAACACCCCACCACATCACATAGCATATGTCTATGCATAAAACATATTATCCACAACCAATGCATTTATCACATATGCACATCAATTCACCAATTCAAACATAAATCTCAACACACACTCAATCAATTCATGATTTTCCACACATAATCAATCCATTCATGATTTTCCACACATAATCAATCCATTCATGATTTTCCACACATAATCAATCCATTCATGATTTATGCAAATGCAGAGAGACAGACACAACGACTCTATTCAAATGTGGTACCATCCATCCATCATTCTCATCATTAGTTCACTCAAGAACTATTGGAATCATCGCTTGTTACTTAGTGTAACTCCCCGTCGGGCAAACGATGTTCCCCGTCGCTTTAGGTCCTCTTGGTATAAGGCTCACGACGTTTATGGATCGCTTTAGGTCCTCTTTGTATAAGGCTCACGATCCGATCGCTTTAGATCCTCTTTCTATAAGGCTCACGATCGTCTATAACATCGCTTTAGGTCCTCTCGGTATAAGGCTCACGACCGTTATAGCAGATTCCCTCTGGAATCGTTTCGTCGCTCACACCCACTAGGGCACACGACATCACAAGAATGCATATCATGATGCTTGGCATACAATGACTCATGACAATCAAATGCATACACATATACACACCCATAATCATGCATATACAATCGAACACAACACAATGCATTTACTTGCCCTTAGGCCACAAACCATCATCACAACATTTCATCATATGCATTCACATCATACAACAGCACACAAGTCATACGATATATATCAAAAGCATATTGCATGATAACACATCAAATACACACAGTTAAGACGGTAAAAGTCGGTAAAACGACACACTCCAAAATTCCCGATATAATTAAATCGGCCACCAATCTCAAAACCATTTTAATAAGAAAGAACATTTCACATGCTTTCTAACGGTACCAAGAACGCCTCGATCCGAGTTACGGATCAAAAGTTACGGCATCGGACGCAAAATCGGGAAAATTCTGCACCCTCTCTGGTCATACGCGTATTGCCCTGAGCCATACGCGTATTTCCCAGCTCGCTCGCCCATCCTTACGTGTATTGCCCAAACTGCTACGCGTATAGGCAGAGACTGAATTCTCCCAAAAAATTCCACTAAAAACCTAGTACGCGTATTGCCTCCCTAGTTACGCGTAATGCCTTGCCAAGTACGCGTACCATTACGCATTTCAGCAGAGGGCCGTGCAAAATGGGTTCCATACGCGTAATGCCCTCATTTCCCCCCTTGCCATACGCGTATTGCCCTAACCAATACGCGTATTGTCTTGCCTGTTACGCGTATGGGCAGCGAAACCCAGAATTTTTCCTGCATACTTCCTGCTACGAATTTCACCCCAAATCCTCTCCAAATCTCATCTAAACACTTCCAAATCACAATATATCAACCCAAACATGTTCCAATCCTAACAACAAGTATTCTACGCAGTTTATACCGAGTTTCGACCGTGAAAATATCGATTTCTATCAATTGTTCATCAATTTATTAATGAGAAAAAGTTGTGAAACAACCAAAACAATTACAACAAATAACACATATACATACACAAGCAAGATATAATCGAAACTTCTCACCCTTACCCGATTATTCGCGTTTGAAATTGAGGTTTCCTCGATTTTCCTCTTTCTCCTCTTCTCTCTTTCTTTCTTCTCCTTTTCTTTCTCTTCTTTTCCTTTCCCTTTCTTTTCTCTCTTTGTTTCTATTTTATGAAAAATAACCAAGCAAAAAGACCAAAATACCCCTACTCTCAAATATCTTGCAAACGCTCTCAAAACGCGATAAAACATAATAACGATGAAAAATAATATATTGCCAAATAAAAGTCAAGAATAAAATAATATAAAAATAAAAATAATTAAATCAACTCGATTAAATAAATCGGACAAAACGTGGCGTTACAAAGTTTCGAGTGTTGAACCTCCACCGGTTCAAATGCCACCTTCAACTTGGCCCGAGTTTGATTTGCCACATAACTATTCTCCACCGATTGCATCTACTGATATGGTTGGTCAGACTGCTATGCCTGTATTTAAAGCTCCTGTCTTCGCTGAACCCAGACCTGTGGTCCATGCTGTTCCACAGACTGTTCGAGCTTCCTTTGAAAATCCCCTTTATGAGTACAATGCTGCCAGTGCTCAGGGTGAAGACCATGAAGAATTTGTTGAACTTGAAGTTGTCCGAGAGCAGTTTCAGATCATAGATAAGAGACTCAAAGCCGTTGAGGGTGCTGACTTTTTCAATGTGGATGCAGACAACATGTGCTTAGTATCTGACCTAGTTATACCTGCTAAGTTCAAAACTCTAGAATTTGTGAAGTATAAGGGCCACTCTTGCCCAAGAGCTCATTTGGTCATGTATCTTTGCAAGATGACTGCTTATACCAACAATCAGAAACTGCTTATCCCTTGTTTTCGAGACAGCTTGAGTGGAGCCTCACTCAAATGGTATATGGGTCTCGAGCAAAATTCCATTCATTGATTCCAAGATCTCACAAATGCCTTCATGAAGCAGTATAAGTATAATCTCGACATGGCTCCTGATCGCCGCCAGCTTCAAAATATGACTCAACATGAGAAGGAATCTTTCAAGGAGTATGCTCAGCGCTGGAGAGAGTTGGCTTCCCAAGTTGAACCTCCTTTGGCCGAGAAAGAGTTGACTGGAATGTTCATGGATACCTTGTGTCCATTCTATTGGGAGAAGATGATTGGAAGTGTTTCTTCCAATTTCACTAATTTGGTTACTATTGTGCAAAGGCTCGAAGAAGGACTCAAGAATGGAAAAGTGTCCAAGGCTGCTGAATCTTCCAATGCTGCGAAGAAATCCTATGGGAACTTTCAGAAGAAGAGGGAAGATCAGACTAATGCTGTTATAATTGATATGAGAAGGTCTTGTCCTATACCTCAGTATGTTATTCACCCTACTGTTGCTACTGTCACTCTCGTGGTTACTGCTCCACGACCAGCTTAAGCTCCTCAACGTCCAGTTGGTGGACAAAACCAGTACCGTAATAGGAATCAATTTGATCCTATTCCCATGACATACACCGAGCTTTATCCTGTTATGGTTCAGCAAGGTTTGATTACCACAAGGCATATGCCTCCTCCTCCAAATCCTCTTCCAGCCGGCTATAGGGCTGATCTTCATTGCGAATACCATCAAGGTGGTGCAGGCCATAACTTAGAAGGTTGCTTTGCGTTGAAGGCTGGAGTACAAGAGCTGATGAGAAACAAAATCCTCTCCTTTAAGGAAAATCCTAATGTCCAGAGTAACCCTCTGCCAGGGCACGCCAAGTGAAGCTTTAGTCGACTTCAGCTCAGCTACTTCTTAAAGATAGGACAGCTCATCCTTGTGTTTAACTAGTCACTAGGCCTTGTTTCTTGTTGTTTGCATTTTCCTTATTTTGTATTGGCTGTTTGCCTTCAAATTATGTTTGTACTTTCGTGATTAATGAAATGAGCATTGCAACTTTTGATTCAATTCATTTTGTCCATTATTTACATCTTCATGCTTTCCTTTTCAAAAAAATTTCTCTTGTCCACTTTCTTTTGATTATGCAAAGATTGGAGGGAGGATGATGATACGTTATACCCATAATTGTCGTGGTATGCTTTCAAATAAACTTTTCTGATGATGTAAGGCATTGTTTCAATCCCTATACATTGGAGGAATAAGGAAGATAATCCCTCGTCAACCCCTTTGAGCCTTGAAGTAGGAGTTTCTTTTCTTTACAAATAAAAACCCGCAATTTTAACCTGGGGCAGGGTAGTTCTCAGTTAACTTGATTGTGTATTCGAATGCAAGAGTTTCATGCAAGACGCCTTTCAACAAAAGGTTGCATTCACAGTTTTCCTTCGCACATGTCTTTCAAGTCAAACGCCAATGATGGTTCACCGTAATCATTAAGCCAGACGTTCACAACCTTTCAACTCTTCCAAATTAAATGAATAAATATAGTACAAGTTGTTCCCAAAGTGATAAATGATGAAGGGTCATCAAGGAATCCTTACTCAAAGAATGAGCCAAGTCCCTTTCGAGGCAAAAGCTAAGAAAGAGGTGAAGCTCATGACCTTATACAAAGAGAAGTAAGAACAAGCTTGTATGACAACCAAAAGTTGTAAGGAAGCAGTGATCGCCATCTCAAGTCCATTGAATTTTGAACCATCATCATTATCATCATCAGTGCAATTCCTAACCTATGGGAATTTGAGTGCATAGTTTGAGTTAATTGAGCGTAGGATCGGAAATTCATCACGTAGATTGGGTGGGCACAAATAAACTTTGAGTTTTTATCCTTTGTTTCTTAAACCGTGAACCAGGCCACGTTATAAACCTCAAAAGACCTAACTGAAGCAAGGTTATTTTGAAAGCATACTACAACAAGGTTGCGTAAACTGACTCCCAAAGATCTTTACAGATCATTTATCTTAGTATCATACCTTTGCTTTACCCTCCACTTTAAATAACTTGAACCTCTGTGTTCTGACCAATGACTCATATGCTTTGCATCTTTCCAAATTGATTTCAAAAGTTGCATGAACTTTGCATTTACAATGTTTGTATAAGTACTTTTGTTTGCAAACTAGCTTTCTTCTCAAGGAATTTTCAAACAATTAAGAAACTTGGTCGGTGATCCAATCAGGGGCAAGTTTCTTCCATATCCTGTTGAGAATCAGTTCAAGATTTGTGGTTTAATGGCGACTTCTCAGAATTGGTTTATACAGAAGTTTTTTTTCAAGACTCATACTGGGGCATATTTTTCAAAAGCACCATGAAACAGTAATTTCAGAATCGATCAAGCTGAAGCAATGATCAGTTTATCGGCAGCAGTCAATTGGCCTGGGGCAATTTACTTGAGAAATCCCCAAGTGGCTCTCCATCCTTCAAGGATCATCAATTTGGATACAGTTTACTAGTGTGGCAGAGATGTGTTCAGTGGTAGCATCTTTAGTCCCCAAGCAGAATGGCAGTGATCTCCGTGTTGAGGAATCAGTCTTCTAGTCTTGTCTTCTTACCAAAAGAGTCGAGTTGTGCCGTCAGCATTTGCATCACATTTGCATAATTCATATACACATGCATAGCATGAGTGTTTCATCCTTATTCGCATGTTTCCCGAGGTCGTGTTGTTATCCACGTCTTACCTGGTGGTCAACGGCCAACTTACTTGGCATCTACCAAAACATTATCTTCCCTTTCATTCAGTGTCATTCCTGAATATTGTCGCTTCCTTGTGCATCTAGTCCTATTATTAGATGTTTATCTTCTTTCATTCTAGTTCTATTCATGGATCTTTATATTATTTCACTCCAGTGCCATTCCTGGATGTCTGTCTTCTGATCTCCAGTGTCATTCCTGGATATCTTATTCCTCTTGTTTCTCCCAGTGCTATTCCTGGAAGTTTTGCCTCTCTTCTGTAATCCCCATCAAATTTGCTTGGATATCTTTCGGTGTCGTTCTTGAAAGTCTTATCTGTTCATTCAGTGCCATTCCTGGATGAGTTTTCTCCTTTGCATTCAATGCCATTCCTGGATGTCTTTCTCACTATCGTTTGATGCCATTCTCGAATATAGTGATTTGCCTTTACTCTCAATGCCATTCCTGAAAGTTCACAGTCATTCAATGCTTTGTTGGATACTGTGATTCCTTTTATCCAATGCTTTCTTGGGTATATCTTTGTTCATATTCGTTCAATGCTTTCTTAGACGTTGTGATCCTTTTTATCCAATGATTTCTTGGATCTCAGCTTTTTTATCTCATTCTCATCTGATGCCTTCTCAGATATTATGAGTTTACCTTTCATTCAAAGCCATTATTGGATGATTGGTTTCTTTGCATCCAATGTTTTCTTGGATCTCTACTTTGCTCACATTAATCTAAAGCCAGTATTAGATATTGTGATTATACCTTTCATTCAAAGCCACTATTGGATGACTGTGTCTTTACATCCAATGCCTTCTTGGATTACCTTTTGTCTCATTTTCATCTGATGCCTTCTCAGATATTATGAGTTTACCTTTCATCTAAAGCCATTATTGGGTGATTGGTTCTTTTGCATTTAATGCCATTCTTGAATGTAATCTTTGTCCACTTTTATCTAAAGTCATTATTAGATATTGTGACTCCCTTACATCCAATGCCTTCTTGGATTACCTTTGTTTCATATTTATCTGATGCTTTCTCAGATATTTTGAGAGTGTACCTTTCATTCAAAGCCATTATTGGATATCTGGTGTCTCTGTATCCAATGCTTTCTTGGATCCTTACCTTGTTCACTTTCATCTGATGCCTTCTCGGATATCATGAGTTTACCTTTCATTCAAAGCCATTATTGGATGTCTGGTCCTTTCTGAAGGTGCGAGAAAGACACAAGAAAGGGGGGTTTGAATTGTGTATTTACTCTTTTTGTAACATTTCGCATCTTGTTAAAGAGATGCTCAAGAACCTTCAATGTTCATTGAGAGATTCTGATCTCTTAACTATGGAGCATGAGAACCATATAGGTTCTGATCATAAGATACGATACTCAGAACTTGCAGTGCGGAAGCTCATCAGAGATAGGCTGCAAGGTTCTGACTTTGCTTAATATGAGGTTCTGATATTCAATGCATAAACATAAATAGAGATACTAAGCAAGAGAGTAAAGGACACACGATATATCCTGGTTCACCACGCGGGTTAATCCAGTCCACCCTCCTCAGGTGATTTCGCCTTGAACACAAGGACTTAATCCACTATAATCAAATCATGATTACACTTGCACGGGCCACTTCGGTGACTAACAACTTGCACAGCCGCACTATGACTAACAATCCAATGAACCGTTCAGGGATCCAACAGGATATAACGTTCATTGACCGAGCAGACCCACTGCTGGGATTTCACAGCTAGCCGTTCAGGGATTCATTACAATGAATATAACGCTACTGACCATATTTCAGGATTTTCCACAATGACACCCAACCATTGTCATCTCAAGTATCTGATCACCACGTGATCTACTCAAGGGCCTCAACTCACAGCTGAACCGTTCAGGGATCCCTTCAGGATATAACGTTCACTTGAGGAGTCTCAATTCATTTAGTCAAATTGGCAAACTGGGGATTACAGATTGTGCTTCTTAATAAGCAAGTTTCTCCTAAGTTTAAGTACAAAGAACACACACATGTGTTCAAGCAAGTTATGAGCAATCAACTCCTTGCTTTCCTAAGAAACTACAAAGATGTATTTAGATATTACAATTGTTGACATCTTGTAGATCTTCTTCTTCTTCGTCTTCAGGTTGAGCAAGCTTGAGCAGCAACTCCTTGCTTCAGATCTTCAATGTAGTCCTGACGAGAAGGTAGGTTGATGACTTGACAAATCTTCAATGGTGTCTTCTTCATCAACAGCTTATGTTTGATTGTTGTTGTTGTATTGATTTGTCTTCTTGAGTTTTAACAATAATCGCCATTAGTGAAATGATGATAGCTCTGAATATGTTAAGTGTTACAACGAGAACTCATCGTTGTTGCTATCTTCACAATGACTTGGTCAATTTTGTAGATGAACATTCAGTTCGTGATTCTACAAGTGATCGACACATCAGAAGTAAAAACTCTTTCCATTAAATAGCCAGTAGAAATATAGCCGTTAGAGAATACTTTTGGCAGTTTGGAAAAGAGACGTTGTGATATAATGAGTTGTACTGACACATCTTCTTTTTGCAGAGGAAGAAGTGACCGGACATCTTTTCTTGGGCAATGTGTACATTTAACTCACAACGGTAATATTTAGACTTCAAAACTTCAGTGGCTTCTGATGTTTATTTGATGAAGCATGAGTAGAGTCTTTTTAGCAGAATATCTGATGCTTCAAGTCTTCAGTCGATTGAAGAAGTCCATTAGGAATCAGTCTTCAGAACTTCAGCACTTGATCTTTAAGAACGTTATTCTTTTCTGCTTCAAGTCTTCTGAATCTTCAGAGCCTGTCTTCAGAGTCTTTAGAACTTCTTATTTGAAACCTTGATCTTCAGAACTCATCAGTCTTCAGATTCTTTCTGCACTTGGTCTTCAGCGCCTTCAGCCATCAGAACTTCAAGTCATAGGAGTCTTCCGCACTTTGGTTCTTTTTAGAGTGTACTTCTTCAGAAGCTTCTCTATCTTCAGAATCTCAATCACTTTCAGAGAGCATCCACAAGAGCATTGCAACATCAATCTTGGCATCCTTGGATCTGGTTGATCATGACTAGATAAAGAAGCGTTCTTGCTTCTCGCGACTTTAGTCACACATAGTAACTTCGCATATGTATATATTAAATCATAGTACATCTAGCTGGTGTATGTTGGTTCTGATATCTTTAGTTCTTATGATCTGCACACAACACACGTTAGACCATAAAATGGTTCTTTCACAAATACTTATTGTTATCATCAAAACACATATTGACTTGTAGAGACAATTCTTGCTCTCACAATCTCCCCCTTTTTTATGATGACAAAACCAAGTATTTTGATTGAACATTTTATACAAGGTAATCGCCAAAACAAACAAATTCAGAGTTTGGAACAGCAACTCCCCCTGAATGAGTTATCCTCAAAGCTTTATCTGAGATCATCTAGGATTTTATGTAATCCAAAGATATACAAAATAACAACTTGAGTTGTCAAAACAAGAATAGAAAAGAGTTACTTCTCTATCATGTCTTTTAGGAAAACGAAGAGTCTTTAGCATCTGGACTAGTTCATCAGAACTTCTATCTTCAGATCTTCAGAACTCAGTTTTTTTGTTGTCGTATTAGAGCTTGTTTATCTTTAGAGACGTCTGAAGCATTTCTACTTTTCAGCAGATTCCATTAAGCACAAGATCAGAATAGTTCTTGACTGATAGTCGTAGCCTTGCTATCTATCAGAGACAGACACTGTCTTTAAAGGAAACTCCCCCTGAGTTTCAGACTTTGTGAAGATTTGAGATTTTGCAATTTGATCTTCAGGGCAGTCTCCCCCTAATTCCTATACGTTAGATATTGGGATCTTCAGAATTATAATTCTGGATGATAAGATTTTAAACACCAATGTAGATCATGACTGTTTTGACTTTTGAACACAGGTCTCCATCTCAGAACCTTGTTAAAGTCATACTTAGTAATCTATCAAAGCTTGATTTTTGATCAGATATCAATTGAAGGTTAATATTAAAGTGATCAATCAACGCTTGATTCTGAATCTGATACTCATGATTTAATTTTGATTTGTTACCATGTGATGTGCTTAGTCTTATACCAGAGTATGTTGAGTCTGATACTAAGTGAAGAATTTCTTCTCATACGCTTAAGAGGTAATTCATTAGAGTGCTGATATTGATACCAATGAAGGTATTTTGACAGTAATCCATAGCTTTTGCTCTGATTGATGAGTCTGATACTGATCTTTGTGTACTGAGTCTGATTACCAATTGTTGATTTAGTCTGATACTAGATCGTTTTCATTTCCAATGGTTCTTGGTAAACATCGGAACGGTTTCTTTCTTGGATCTTCAATCCGGATCTTAAGACAGTTCTTGACTTCTGATTTGCACAGATCTTCTGAGTGAGCATCTTGATTCTTAGAATGATGATTTGCACAGACTTTCAGAGTTTTCTTACTTCTTTTCTGAGCTAAGTGAGATAAGGATTACGATAAATCTGATTCTTCCAGCTTAACCTGTTTCTTAGAATGCCTAGTGAACTTGTTTAGAGTTCCTCGGATAACATCAAACAACAAACGTTAGTAGCAACGCATTTTTATAAGAGTACTTTGTTTAAGTTCTGCATTCTTTCATATTTCCTTCTTTCAATCAAAATCATCATTATATTTCTCCCCCTTTTTGACATCATCAAAAAGTGTCAGGGCATATGAACAATTAAGCATATAATCTCTTATATACAATTTCCTTTATTTCTCCTATTTGAGTATATTGAATATTTGACGTGATAAGGAGCATAGAGACATAAAGTCATTTAAGCATTTAGAAGCACACTGACTTATTTTAGTGAAACACGTCTATAATCAGTATGTATTTAATTGAAGGATAATAGATGTAAGCCAATTGTGAAGGACATGAACCGGTGTTCAGGTACCTTAAAGGCAATTAGGTTTACTATTTTTCGTTATGGCATAGTTAATATGAAGAACAATTAGACAAAACCAATAAGAAGCTCATTAAACAAGCTAACTGTATTCAAACATAGATTAGATAAAGATTTAAACACAAACATATAGATTATATAGAGATATAGATATCAAAACATACAGATTTAGACTAGACAAAAACAGGTTCTTATAAGAGAAAACTTTTAGAGTCACATATTTTTGTGTTATGAAGGATTGAGATGTTCCTCAATAGTTTATTAGTCGAACGGATGTATGCGTATTTCAAGAGAATTGAACGGCTGAGAAATTTCTAGTAAGAAATAGGAGAGTAGCCTTTTGTACGCAATTTCCTAGAAGGGATAAATTAATGAGTTTCTTTTAATTTGGCCATTTTGATTCCTAATGAGAAACGTTTTTAGTAATCGTAGTGAGTTTTCATGGGTCCTTAATGCCATTCAAAGGAAACTTCATTCATAATCAAGAGGAGAATACATAAGCAAGAGACACGGCAACAAAACATAGAGCAACATAATCATAACTCTATCCTATTATTCTTCAGGGAATTCCAGAGAATTCCTCATAATTCATGGGTGAACATTCTTCAGTTTCTCCAATGTGTTCTAATCTAGAGATTACATCCTGAATCTCAAGAACACGAGATATGACTCTTCCATATGGAATACTGAAGGAAGACTTGTCTTTAGACACGAGAATTTGTTCCTGCAAGTGGTTGAGCATGGTTTGAGAGAGGTTTATTTTTCTTCTAGAGATCAAAAAGAAAATAAATAGTCGGTCTGAGTGAGACAGCACTCTTGTTCCTATTTCTCTAAGTCTTAAGTTAGTTTCCATGATCCTGTGCCAGATTTTTGCAGAGGGGATGAGTGTGGAAGCACAGTTAGAATGACCATTCCCACAATGAATTTTGTAGATGAGATCATTGAAGATTTTTCTTTCCTTGTAGTCTTCAATGGTGTCACCATTTTCATCGAACTTGATTGCTTGTGCAATGATAGAGGGTTTAATTACTACGGGAATTCCGGAGACAACTGACTGAATGATGTGCTGGTTATACACGTTAGAAAACACATCAACATTTGCCCAGAATTCTTTGACAAGATCTGTGTAAATGAGACCTGGAAGCATCTCAAGATAACCTTCCCAGTTCTGACATCTTAACTCGGAAGACGTTTTAGTGAAGCCAAATTCCTTGAGAGAGCTGGTACTCACGGAGAATTCATTCAGGACTCTTAACTTAGCAATTTCACATTTGGTAGGTTTAGGACGAGAGGTGGACATCCTGGATAAAATACTAAGGAAGGGTACTGACTGGGATGGTTTGGAATGATGAATAGAGGAGAGAACGTGGTGCCTTAAGTAGGCAACGAATAGAGAGTCAATTAAATGCTCGTGACTACACTCATTAGGTTTGTCATTTCCTAGACATCTTAGGTTGTGAATTAGGACTAGCACAGAGTCTAACAGATTACCAGTCTTAAAAAAGAGACAAGAGATCACGCGTAAGATACTCTGATTGATTCTTGACGGCAGTCAAAGATTCGCAATAAATGAGTATCTGAGAGTGTTAACATTCTCTAGTGTCGATAACATATTTTCTTCTTTCAAGAGATTTGTCTTATATGATTTATAAGTGCACTTATATAGGAGTAGGCATAAAGAAATGACATAATACATACTTCATTAGTTTAATGTGCAGTTACAGAATGAGCATGTGATCTTGATAAACTATTACATACTAATAACTTAGCCTAAGTATGAAAGATAGTCTTCTAGTTTTATGAGAACCATCTGTTGTCGAAGGTTTCACAAAAATTCCTATTTAGAGCAGTGTCTGGTCCACACCGAATTCTGCAAATCGTTTGCACAATACCAGCTTTGAAGAGAATTTCAGAAAGGACTCTTCCGTAGGGAATGAATGAATTATCCATTGTTCTTGATATAAGAATCGATTCCTTTAAATGATCAAAGATTATTTGAGATAGATCAATTGGAATTGGCCTAAGGAGACACATGATGAGGAGCTTATCATCATGGTACAGGAAGTCTTTGTTTGAGTTGTGAGGTTTGATATTAGTTAAGATGAATTTAAACCATCCTCTGGCAATTGGCACAAGTTTTTCAGGATTTGTAGGTTCAAGGACCGATCCTTTATCAACCATATATTGCATTTCAGCATCAGAGGTACATCGAATGGATGCATGGTTGGGAGTGACACCTCCTAGTGGACAGTTAATGACTTCAGAGATTGTTGTGACGTTGATGGTGACTGGAAGACCATAAATGTTAGAGGAGATAGTCAGACCATTTCTGCTAACGGATGCATTAATCCAGAAGGATTTTAAGAGGGTTGGATAAATTGAGCCTCCAAGCATATGAATGTATCCATTCCATTTTTGGAAGTGGATACTAAGATGAAAGTCACTATTAGTATCTATTGGGTTTGGTCATTTTTCATTTATGACTTCAAGAAGATCATCATTGCCATAAAATGTTCTTGGAGTCATTTTAGATTGAGGATGAAAGGAAGGTTAGGACTAAGGGATAGTGATGAATTCTTTCGGAACAGCTATGGTTTTAAATAGACAAGTGGAGGAGTTTAAGCAGGATAAGTCAGTAGCTAAGAATGACTTGAGAAGATTGGAATACCTAGGAGAAGTCTAAAGAGTGAGGACAGCTAAGTAGTTTGTAATTTTTTAGAAGATCAAAAAGATATATATGCACTCTATTCTTAGCAGGAGTTAGGTGGATGCAGTAACTGCTTTTATGAGGTCATTAATTCTAGACGACACGCTTTCGAATTTCAAGGTTTGAAAGGCGTATAGTCGAGAAAGCAGGCAAAGAGAGTTTTCCACAGTTCCCAATACTTAAGGGGAATCCTGACTTGTCAGAGCATTAATTATTCTGGCTTAAGGTCGGTAGCTTAGGTGAAGAGCTATTTTGGTTAAGGTAGCACGTTTCCCTATTCCGAGACTGAACAGATATCATTCAATGTGAGTAAACCAAGGAGATTTAGATGGATGCAGAAGTGTGCAGCCATTTAAATGAACATTCAGGTTTCGTAGACTAACTAGGTCAGATAAAGGGGCTCTAGGAAAGAGAGAGAGAGAGTTAGGTCTGGAACAAGAGTACTAGTTGGAGTGTGCTAGTGGGTTAAAAAATTAGGTAGGGTGAATGACATGATGCGGAGAATCTTACATGTGTGGCGGTTTATACTGTAGCATTTTCTAAGTAGACATATAAGAAAGAGAATTTCTAATTACTTTCTCAAAACTTAACACATCATAATCAAGGGGGTTGATAGAGTGATTCTGGTTGTTATTATGAGAGTAAGTCATAAGTGAGGGAAAGATGGTACCTGGAAATTTTTACAGACTAATCTGAATACACTCTCATCTTGACTCTGATCTTTCTTTTTCTGAGTGAACTGCTGAGGGTTCTTGGATTTTTCAAGATGCGCTTGTGTTCTGAAAAATGAATATTTTCTTGAAATGTGATCCTGATTGAATTACAGCTTTCTGTCTTTTCTTGTTCAACCTTGTCTGTCAGTTCTCTAATAACCGAGATTAGGACTTAACAAGATTAGAGTAACCGCTCCATCTGAACTTAGCCAATTACATGCAATCCTTTTGGTAAGGCGATGTAACGAATGTTCTGAAAGAAAAATTAACACTCATATGCGTGGGAGTAGTACTGAGTGAATAGTAAGTTCCATTTGTTGACCCCATTCATAAGCAACAGATTACATCTGTTTTTTTATTACTTTTCACTTCTCATTTCCTTGATCTATAGAACCTGTTTAGTTCCGATACAGTTCTTAAGATATGGATCTAAATCTTAAACGACAAACTTTGAGAATTGGTTGAGTTCTCCTTTCATAGCCTGAATTCAGTTTGCGTTTGTGAGAGTTTCTTGTCTTTGAAAGATGATTGATTTCACAAGATTAGTGAGAACCTTTGAGAGGTTATTCAAGGAGGAACTGACATATCAACATCTGACTTTGTTCCTCAAGGTTGTTTCAGAACTTGTTCAGAACCAAAACATCATCACGCCCCATGTGTACATCACTAGACATGGTTTGTATGAACCTTCTTGTTCTCACAATGTTGATCAACTTATTTGGGGTTGTTTACACATATCTATGAGTTAACTGATTTCTTCAAAAGAACATCATTAACGTCATCTTTTAAAACATCAGTTAGAGAACCTAGATGTCTGGATTGATAGCTTCTAATTTCATAGCTCAAGTGGTTCTCAGGACGCTTGATCTGGCAAAAATCAGATTATCGACATTTTGTTCTACAAGGATAATCTCAAGTTGTTGAAGCTTGGTTACTGAACTAGTTAATCGCTTAAGAGTTTGTTTAGAATCAAGTATTTACTGAATCTTTGGGATTCAGTTCTTCATTGAATCTTTGATCATTTCAGATTCTGACATTGAATCATTTATAATAATTTGAATTTTTTGGAATTTGATTTTAACAGACTCCTTTATGAAATTCAAAGTCTTAGAACAGTAATCTTTTCTTCTTTACATGAAGAGGTTTTGAATGAGTTTCAAACGAGAAAGTCAAGGGTGGACCTAATCTGTTTCTTGAAAACATCTCAGAAACTCATAAAGAAATAATCTTCAGCAAACAAGATTTCTTGCTTTCTGATGATTCATCTTTTAATCATATACGTGGTTTTATCCATACGTATTTTCCAGGTTGAGCATTCAACAGATATAATTTCTTATCTGATGAATTTATCTTATCAGCTGATTCTTCAATGTTTAATCAGACTTCATCTAGAGTCAGTGAGTTGCTCAAGAAGTAATCAGATTGATTACAATTTTGTACACAGTCAACTGCTGAACTGTTACAGAAATTGTAAGTGGATTTCAATCTCACCAAGAGTACTTCTACGCACCACATCTGGATCTTTTTCTGACACTGTTAAGTGTTTGATGTAAATCAATAACAGAACTGGAGCTCTGATACCAATTAAAGGTGCGAGAAAGACACAAGAAAGGGCGTTTGAATTGTGTATTTACTCTTTTTGTAACATTTCGCATCTTGTTAAAGAGATACTCAAGAACCTTCAATGTTGGTTGAGAGATTCTGATCTCTTAACTATGGAGCATGAGAACCATATAGGTTCTGATCATAAGATACGATACTCAGAACTTGCAGTGCGGAAGCTCATCAGAGATAGGCTGCAAGGTTCTGACTTTGCTTAATATGAGGTTCTGATATTCAATGCATAAACATAAATAGAGATACTAAGCAAGAGAGTAAAGGACACACGATATATCCTGGTTCACCACGCAGGCTAATCCAGTCCACCCTCCTCAGGTGATTTCGCCTTGAACACAAGGACTTAATCCACTATAATCAAATCATGATTACACTTGCACGGGCCACACCGGTGACTAACAACTTGCACAGCTGCACTGTGACTAACAATCCAATAAACCGTTCAGGGATCCAACAGGATATAACGTTCATTGACCGAGCAGACCCACTGCTGGGATTTCACAACTAGCCGTTCAGGGATTCATCACAATGAATATAACGCTACTGACCATATTTCAGGATTTTCCACAATGACACCCAGCCATTGTCATCTCAAGTATCTGATCACCACGTGATCTACTCAAGGGCCTCAACTCACAGCTGAACCATTCAGGGATCCCTTCAGGATATAAGATTCACTTAAGGAGTCTCAATTCATTTAGTCGAATTGGCAAACTGGAGATTACAGATTGTGCTTCTTAATAAGCAAGTTTCTCCTAAGTTTAAGTACAAAGAACACACACATGTGTTCAAGCAAGTTATGAGCAATCAGCTCCTTGCTTTCCTAAGAAACTACAAAGATGTATTTAGATATTACAATTGTTGACATCTTGTAGATCTTCTTCTTCTTCATCTTCAGGTTGAGCAAGCTTGAGCAGCAACTCCTTGCTTCAGATCTTCAATGTAGTCCTGACGAGAAGGTAGGTTGATGACTTGACAAATCTTCAATGGTGTCTTCTTCATCAACAGCTTATGTTTGATTGTTGTTGTTGTATTGATTTGTCTTCTTGAGTTTTAACAACAATCGCCATTAGTGAAATGATGATAACTCTGAATATGTTAAGTGTTACAACGAGAACTCATCGTTGTTGCTATCTTCACAATGACTTGGTCAATTTTGTAGATGAACATTCAGTTCGTGATTCTACAAGTGATCGACACATCAGAAGCAAAAACTCTTTCCATTAAATAGCCAGTAGAAATATAGCCGTTAGAGAATACTGTTGGCAGTTTGGAAAAGAGACGTTGTGATATAATGAGTTGTACTGACACATCTTCTTTTTGCAGAGGAAGAAGTGACCGGACATCTTTTCTTGGGCAGTGTGTACATTTAACTCACAACGGTAATAGTTAGACTTCAAAACTTCAGTGGCTTCTGATGTTAATTTGATGAAGCATGAGTAGAGTCTTCTTAGCAGAATATCTGATACTTCAAGTCTTCCGTCGATTGAAGAAGTCCATTAGCAATCAGTCTTCAGAACTTTAACACTTGGTCTTTAAGAACGTTATTCTTTTCTGCTTCAAGTCTTCGAATCTTCAGAGCCTGTCTTCAGAGTCTTCAGAACTTCTTATTTGAAACCTTGATCTTCAGAACTCATCGGTCTTCAGATTCTTTCTGCACTTGGTCTTCAGTGCCTTCAGCCATCAGAACTTCAAGTCATAAGAGTCTTCCGCACTTTGGTCTTTTTAGAGTGTACTTCTTCAGAAGCTTCGTTATCTTCAGAATCTCAATCACTTTCAGAGAGCATCCACAAGAGCATTGCAACAGCAATCTTGGCATCCTTGGATCTGGCTGATCATGACTAGATAAAGAAGCGTTCTTGCTTCTCGCGACTTTAGTCACACATAGTAACTTCGCATATGTATATATTCAATCATAGTACATCTAGCTGGTGTATGTTGGTTCTGATATCTTTAGTTCTTATGATCTGCACACAACACACGTTAGACCATAAAATGGTTCTTTCACAAATACTTATTGTTATCATCAAAACACAGATTGACTTGTAGAGACAATTCTTGCTCTCACACTTTCTGTCCAATGCTATCTTGGATCCCCACTTTGTTCACCTTTATCTAAAACTATTATTTGATATTGTGAGTTATACCTTTCATTTAAAGCCATTATTGGATGACTGGTTTCTTTGCATTTGTAAGTTCTTGTAATTGGCTGAAATTTTGTTAAAACAATGCTGATGTCATGGTTGATGTTGCAACATGAGCTTCTAGCATTATTGATGTGTTTAGGTAACATTCAGGTTTGTTAAAGATGTAAGGGTTGCAGCTATGTGCTGATGTTACACCCGATGTCTTGACATCAGTAGTGAACATCAGGTCTGAGATGTTTAGGGCTGCACATGGTTTTGGTTTAATGAAATATTCTGCTGAAGAAAATCAGAGGTTGCAGGTGAATATCGTGGGAGATATATTCTGTTGCAATCATGTGTGAAGAAGATTAGTTTGTTACTAATTTAATGCATAAAGATATGGAGAATATTTAGAGTTAATCATTGAAGATTTAATTGAAGATTTGATTGAAGATCTATTTAGGAGAAGAATCTTTTGCAGATTTGGTATAGAAGATTTGATATGATTTGAAGGCCCAAATCCAGTTGGGAAAAAGCTATAAATAGATTGCTTGTAATCTAGAATGAGTACGGGTCCAAGATGTAGATCATTAGGGCTTTGTCTAAGTGAACCACTCGGATGTGAGATGGTCACTGTGTTCAAACTCAGAAACCTGTAGGTAATGAGTCTTGTATTGTTCTTGGAGGAAGCTTTGAAGCAACTCCAAGATGTGTCATAGGAGAGTGTCTTCTATGTGTTTAGAGAGTGTTTGGAAATCAAGTTGTTGATGCAGTGGCGGAGTTGTTGACTGCTAGACATCATTGCGATGATTGGGAGTGAGATGGAGTCTCTTACCTAGGGAGGACTTAGGTAGAAGGGTCATTGGGTAGTGATTGAATTAGGTAGATGGTCAACTGGTCTGTTGAGTCTGTAATTTGATACTACTAATAGTGGACTTCCTTCCTGGCTTGGTATGCCCCCAGATGTAGGTTGTTGAACCGAACTGGGTGAACAATCCTTGTGTGTGGTTTATGCGTTACTGTTACTATTATTGCCTTGTTCATACAACAGATTGCGATGTTGTGACATTGCACGAGACATCACACATCTGTACCAGAATTTCAATTGGTATCAGAGCAGGCATCCTGTCTGTTTCTGGATGAGATCTTGGGGAGATACTTTCTGGTTCATGAGCAAGGAAGATAGGTTTGATTTATGGACTTGGTCAGTTCATATAGGTGCTTGATCCCTTGAAGTAAAGGATGAACGATTCATTATTGAGTTGTGCCTGAAGAGTTGTTGTGTTCCGCTGCATGGTACCTGATGGCTAGTTCTTGTATCTCTGGCATTGAGATTGTAGGAAGATGTTCTCTTGGAAAGTCATTAAGGTTTGGTTTCCTCAGCAGGATATTCTATGATGTTGTAGACAGCTTCTACCGGTTGGTCAGAGATGCCAAAGTTCTTAAGGATTATCTCATATCCTTGTTTGGGAGAGAAGTGCTCATAAGGTGAATGGATCTTCTAAAGTCTGTTTAACATGGAAGAATCAAAAGAAGAAGATATTTCAAGTCAGACATTAAAGACCAATCTGTTTAGAACAGTGATTCCTTCTTTATCATCTGATTTAATGGTGAAAGAAGAGGGTAGAGCCTAAGCAAAAGAGTATCACTGTCAAATCTTTCATGTGGGAGTGAAGATCTTGATAAGTTATCTCTCAGGCTTAGATGTGCTGATCTAATGAGGAGGAAGTTTCATCAAGAAAGAAGCTGAGTTGAATATGTCTCGACAGCGCGCTACACATGAGTAGGTTATGGTAAATGCCAAGTCTAAGACCTATTAGATTGTAGCTGCTTTGAAGGATCATTGAAGCTATGAAGTTGAACAGTTTTCTAGATGATGGTTATAGCATCTCAGATGTGCTGGTCGAAGAAAAGGTAGTAATCCTGATTGCAGAAGAGAAGGAGTTGATTCGTGTTTGAGCTAAACTGTCTGAGGACCATTTTATAGGGTAAATGCATCCAAGACTTTGTGTGCAGTAGCAGTTTTTATCAGCTTGTGGTCAATTGGTGTCTGCATTAGTTGGCATGAACTCTTCCAGTTTTGTGGCTCGAAAGTAGCAGTTTGTCTCTGCAGAAGGATGGCAGTTATTACTCTTTGGTTAGACAGGAGGTCTGAACCTTGTGCTTATAAGAAGAAACTTCTGGAAGAGTGTGGTATGCAAGTTACTGCAGTTTGGATGGTCCTATCTTGGAAGTTGATCAGATGTTGATATGCTCTCGTATGTCCCCTACAAGAGATATGTGTGGATTAATATGATTAGGAGATGTAATGTCAGAACTGATGTTGAAACATCACTTCAGTTCTTTGCTCAGGGGAGAATAAAAGATCAAGACACTGACCTTACCTGGAAGGGTTTTGTGGTATAAGTGTTTGTCGTGATGGGTTGACAGCAGATGGAGGTTGTGTGAGAAGGTTACCTTGACAGGAGTTGAGTAGTTATCTGCTTTTGATAAGGTTATGCATTCAACAAATGACAAAATACATTGACGGGAGACTGTGTATACGTCTGAGGTAAAAGTGCAGGACTGCAGAAGTGTTGAGAATTTACTTCTCTCTATGTGGCTGTTTTGGAAGTATTTTCAAGGGTTAAGTACTTGGGAGTTGAATCAACTGGTGAGGTTGATTGGTTACTATGGAGTATCATCCAAATAGTCCGGGATGTGTTTGGATTATGAGAGGTAGATTGATTATGGAATGTTGATAACATCCAACATCTCAAGTCAGACAAGTTGTTGGCTTTAAGGCTGAAAGATATGAAGACATCACATCTTGGTGGTTACAGCTTGGATCAGGTTGGAGAATGGTGTTTTACCCTGGTTGTGAAGGTCGAGGATAAGTGGCAGTTATCTCTGGCTTTCTACTGACGGCTCTACTAAGGGAAGTGACTTTCTTTAGTATTGCTATGGGGTAGTCTTGGACTACTTATTTTCTGAAGATTCAGATGTGGGAGGTTTAAAGTCTTTGGAGTTTCTAAGCAGGATGGAGGTTGTCTACTCAAACTTGATTGTTGAATCATGTCTATGAGAGCATGGAAATCTGTTTCTGCAAAGGGAGGAGGTTCTTCTAAGTGGTAGAAGGAAGAGCTGAATTCAACAGTTAGATATCATAATGTTTTGACATCTAGCTTAACATCAGGAGTCTCAGCTGGTGATGTGGCACATCAGCTAATGATAGGGTGATCTACAGGAATGAACAATAGGATGCTTCAAAAAGATCGTTCTCATGGCAGTTTGCGGGAGCTGCAGGAAGGAGAAGATGTTACATGACCATGGCTTAGGGAGTCTAAGTGTGTTTGCTTTTGAGTAAGTGGAACATGTGACTTGAAGGATCAAGATATCTTTGTGAGAGTTCTGACAAATGTGAAAAAGGTCAAAATGTGGCATTTGGCTGTTTTCATATGAGGATTCGTGAATGAGGTGATCAAATTGTGGCTTTTGGTTGATCTCAGTAGTAGATTCAAAGAATCAAGATAATCAGAGTGTGGCAGCTGGTTAGTATTAAGGATTATCTTGGAACAAGTTACTCTTGGGCAGAGGGGTGATGAGTTGAAGACTCAAGGAGATTATTCTTCTTGAAGGTGGATGAGAGGTTAATTCTCTAGTTCTTTGGATTACTATGCAATAGTAAGTCCAGTTGGTGGAGCATATCAAGAATCATGGTAATGATGTCTTGGTGTGTGGCCAATGTTCTAACTGGTGTTGGGACATTATCTGGTTGAATATCCTTGGTAAAGGATGATTGTGTTCTGATTCTGAAGCTTGGTGTATACACTTGCCTAAGGAGCGTCTACATAGTCATACAGGAGAATGATGAAGTAGAAAGTCTGCCTTGGATGGAGAATGTAGAGAAGACTAAAGTAGATCAGGTATTGATTGATTGAAAGTCTGAAGATGAAGAGTATGATAGGGAATGACTACCTTTGGAGAAAGGGACAATGGTTCCAAAATGCATGTGCTCAGCAAGTGTGCTCAAATGTTCTAGAGCATTAGTTAAACATAACTGAGGGAGTACTTGTCTATCGATTTTGCTGCAAAGGTACATATATTGTGAAGATTGCATGGTGATCAAAATTGTGAAGTTTGGTTGAATCTTGTGAGGACATAATGTCAGATAACATGTTATGACATTAGGCTGTTGAATGACATGTTGGTGTGGACATGAATAATTCTAGCAATGTGAAGCTAATTATTTGATTCATATGCACACATGCTTCTGAGGAGGAGTCTGAAGGGCAGCTTTGCTTGTGTCTGGGAGAATGTGCGTTTCTCTATAATTTCTGGAAGAACTCAGTAGGGGTGTTTGTTGATGGGAGTTGTCACACTTGTCTAGGTGTGTGTTTTTAATTCAAAGTAAGAGGACTCGACTTAAAGTGTAGTGGAAGGCAGTGTATTTGTGCCTCAGAACTTGTGGAGGCTTGTGTGAAGCATTCCTGACTGGATGAATGAAGTCTATGTCTGGATTTTCCAAATGTTATAATCAAGAAGTTCATTCCTGAGAGAAGTTGATCAGATGTGAGCATGAGAAGATAACCAACCAAGAGGAAATCATGTAATTTTTGGTATTTGGATTGTTTGAGGATTAAGCATTAAGTGAATGTGTTCAGCAGGTGAGTTGAACAGAGGGTGCGCTCTTGAAGACATGAAGATGAGTCTTATGTTTTCCATTCATTTAAGGTGTTCTTATTGCAAAGGGGCACTGGTTATCTTAGATAGGGGGAGTTGATCTGTTTGTTGAAGAAGTTGTTTTTCTCTGCTGTTCTGAAGGAATCTAGAAGGGATTGTGTGTTGTGTGCAAAATATTCTGAGGAGTCTTGGGTTGTTAAGTTTGTAAGCCAGCAGACAATGTCTGATAAGATGTCAGAATATGGTATAGGACATGTTTGTTTAGCCAAACAAGGAAGTATTTTGGACGGTGGTGTAAGGATAAGGTGAAACACGTGGCTTCGACTGTGCATGGAACTATTTTGGCATAATTTATGGTAAAAATCAGTTAGGAAACAATAAAAGTGGTCAAGACTGTTTTGGATGATAGACATTGAATTTGGATGGAGTTTTTAGTTCCTAAAATAGCGTTCTATGACCAAGAACCTTGACTATTCAAAGCTCGTTAATTCCTAAGTATCAGATCAGCTATTTATAGGGGTTATTCTGTTCTCACTCAGCCAGTGAGTGTTCTTGTCTCATAAGTCTTATGGCGTTTATTCATGTTTGGGTGAGCACTACTTGGGTCTGGTTCTGTGAGGGCTTCCTTTGCCAATTTGTGGCTAAAAAGGGGGAGAAAGGAAAGGGATATGCTAATTGGTTTGCGCAGATGTTATGTCTGGAGTTTGCAGTTCCTGATGTTGCAGAGGATGTTCTATCCTTAAGTTGGTGTTGAGTCTTTGTGACTTGTGTCCTGAGTTATGAACACATTTGTGACTTGTGTTCTGAGTTACCTGGGTTGGAAGATTGGCACTTCTTAAGTGTCATCTTATGCCACCATTGGTCTTTGATGTCTAGATAAACATTTCTTTTCTGGGGTCTTTGATGTCTAGACAGACATTTCTTTTCTGGAGGAGTCTTCTACTTTTGTTCTGGGTCTGTCCTGGAAGGAAAAAGAAATGTGTTGTGTTGAGGGGGAGTGTCAGATATCTTCTTCCTCATGTGCACCAATACTTCAGGACTGTCTTGTACTTAGGTCCTGATGTGCTGCCTGGAGTTGCTTTTATATGGTGATATGTCCAACATGATGTCCTAACATCATTCAAAATTAGCCAAGAAGGTGATTCTCCATGGATACAGTACACAGTAGTTACTGATGTTTATTGTTAGGATCAGATGACTTCTAACGGTAGTATAGGGTTGTAATTGCTGCTGTAAATTGAGCTGTAATGTTTATATATGTGTTTTAGCCAAAATTAGCCAAAGGGGGAGATTGTAAGTTCTTGTAATTGGCTGAAATTTTGTTAAAACAATGCTGATGTCATGGTTGATGTTGTAACATGAGCTTCTAGCATTATTGATGTGTTTAGGTAAAATTCAGGTTTGTTAAAGATGTAAGGGTTGCAGCTATGTGCTGATGTTACACCCAATGTCTTGACATCAGTAGTGAACATCAGGTCTGAGATGTTTAGGGCTGCTCATGGTTTTGGTTTAATGAAATATTCTGCTGAAGAAAATCAGAGATTGCAGGCGAATATCATGGGAGATATATTCTGTTGCAATCATGTGTGAAGAAGATTAGTTTGTTACTAATTTAATGCATAAAGATATGGAGAATATTTAGAGTTAATCATTGAAGATTTAATTGAAGATTTGATTGAAGATCTATTTAGGAGCAGAATCTTTTGCAGATTTGGTACAGAAGATTTGATATGATTTGAAGGCCCAAATCCAATTGGGAAAAAGCTATAAATAGAATGCTTGTAATCTAGAATGAGTACGGGTCCAAGATGTAGATCATTAGGGCTTTGTCTAAGTGAACCACTCGGGTTATGAGATGGTCACTGTGTTCAAACTCAGAAACCTGTAGGTAATGAGTCTTGTATTGTTCTTGGAGGAAGCTTTGAAGCAACTCCAAGATGTGTCATAGGAGAGTGTCTTCTATGTGTTTAGAGAGTGTTTGGAAATCAAGCAGTTGATGCAGTGGCGGAGTTGTTGACTGCTAGACATCATTGCGATGATTGGGAGTGAGATGGAGTCTCTTACCTAGGGAGGACTTAGGTAGAAGGGTCATTGGGTAATGATTGAATTAGGTAGATGGTCAACTGGTCTGTTGAGTCTGTAATTTGATACTACTAATAGTGGACTTCCTTCCTGACTTGGTATGCCCCCAGATGTAGGTTATTGAACCGAACTGGGTGAACAATCCTTGTGTGTGGTTTATGCGTTACTGTTACTATTATTGCCTTGTTCATACAGCAGATTGCGATGTTGTGACATTGCACGAGACATCACACATCTGTACCAGAATTTCAGCATTCAATGCCATTCTTGAATGTAGTCTTGGATCACCTTTTTATCTCATTCTCATCTGATGCTTTCTCAGATATCATGAGTTTGCCTCTCATTTAAAGCCATTATTGGATGTCAGGTGTCTATTATCCAATGCTTTCTTGGGTATCTCTTTGTTCAAATTCTTCCAATACTTTCTTGGATCCCTACCTTGTTCACTTTCATTTAATGTCATTCTCCGATTTTGTGACTTGCACCTTTCATTCAAAGCCATTATTGAATGTCTGGTCTCTTTTGTCATCTTATGCTCTTCCGGATGTGCCTTTCTCTTTTTGATGTTCTTCCAGATTGAGTCTTTGCTATCTGATTCCCCAGTGGAGACCGTCTTTCCGGTACTGCTTCCATTGAGGATCTTATGTTATCTTTTCTTTCTAAAGTGTCAGCCGATCACGCTTGAACCAGTTGCTCCATCACTTTAGATTTCCCAGTCTGTTTCATTCCCCAGTGTGGCTGTCATCCCCAGTGAGTGATTGCTCCTTGGGTGAACTTTATCTCTTTTTGCTTTCGTTTTGGTCTGCATTTCTGCATTTACCATTCCATCATATCATCATACTAGAAGTTCATGGCATGTCTGCATTTGCATGTCTGTTAGCTGTCCTTAGCATCTACACTCCATCTAAGGGAAAAATTTTCGGTTTGCTATATTTTAATACCTTTCACCTTGATCTCTCGAGGATTTCCATCCCTCGTACCATCAAGTGAAGCTATTTAAATAGGGGCAACTGTTGTACCCCAAATTTTTACCCCTTAGATGTCATAACATCTTGCACTTGCATTGAGGTTTCAATCATCTATGCATTGTTAACTAACCACCATATCTTGTCAGTTTGTTTCTTTTGTGTAAAAGTTAGGTTTGTCACAAGAAGAAGGGCAAGATCATCAGAGATTATCCAGTGGAATTCCTGAGGAAGATTAGGGTTTTGAAAGACAGATCAAGCCTTTGACTATTGATACTTTGATCCAAGATGAAGGATTCAAGCCACATTCCATCAATACCTGCCTGATTCTTAAGTTAGAGCATGAGAAGTCCACGTTTGAGAGGTTTTCTTGCAAGAAGGGCAAGGTTTGGTCCTTAAGATTTTCTAAAGTATGAAAAGTTCACTCCTTGTACCAACTTCAAAGAGCCGTAACTTTCAAACCACACATCCAAATTGAGTGACTCAAAGCTCAAATGGAAGCTCTCACCATGAACTTTAAAGTGTATTAAAGGACCTTTCTTCAAAAGAGGCTTGAATTTTAAGTTGCGAGACTTGGAAGCCAAGATGCATTTATGACTTGGAAAATTTTTAAGCATTTTGCCCTAGTTTTGGACACAACTTTAACTCCATTTTTCACTTTGTCCCAAGCTTCAAATCAAAAATCTTTTGACATGAAAGTTGTTCCTTGTTTTTCAAGCTTTCCAAGCATGTGTTGGATAAACCAATCTCAAGTTATGATGTTCTAAAGTTGGATGTTTCAAATTGTAAAGTTCCATAACTTAAAAAATTTTCTAAGTTCTTTTGGGCAGCTTGATGGACGCGAATTCATGGCATTTTTAATCAAAGTTCCAAGCTTCATCTCAAGTTGCCTTCCACATAAAAGTTGCTCTATCAAATGTCTACTTTACATAGAGTTAAAAATCTCACAAGTTGGATCACTAGTCATCAAGATATTATGTACTAAACATGTCACGGTGGAATGCTATGTACACTTGAGAAATTATGTTATTTCACCTCCTTGCCACACTAAACTTTACACGATTTTTCACATGCTTGTGGGGTCAATCTCAATCTGCCAACAACACCAAAATCACTCCATTTCATGCCATCTTTCCAAAGGTCAAAAAATCATCTCGTTTGGTTCTACGATCATGAAGATATCATGCCCCAAAGTGAAAGCCACGGTTTGGTTTCATTACACTAAGTTTTGTTTCCATTTGAACTACAAACTTGACTACATCACAAGTACACTGTCCTGATTTCTTTCATCAGTTTCCAACACCCACTTTGCCACTAAACCCGTAAAAGCTACCCAAAAGTACAACCACTTTGTACTTTGTAGTTGACATCTTCAAGACAAAAACACAAACCACTGTGTTCACAGCATAACACAATGGTTCAAGATCCTTCCCTCTGACTTAGGACACACAACAAGCAACCACTACAAATTTACAGTTGACTCAAGAATGATGGTAGAGGGAGACCATGCGCATAGGATCTTCTTGAGATATTTTTCTCTTAGACAAAACCAACATCCCTTGTGTTTTCAATAACATTGACCAGCTGCCTTGCCTATAAAAGGAGGCTTCATCATCCTTTGTTAGATCATCACGAACACACATTAGAACAAAACAATCAACAGAATCACCAACACCACTTGCTACAAACATACCACAAAAGAGAGAGTTCCATTGTCCACTACATATCATAAAACTCATCAATACCAGAACATCAATACACAACCAACCATCAACACAACATCAGAATACCAACACACACATCATCAAAACACAACAACACAACAGAACATCAATATCATCATAAAACAAGATCAGAAAACACATCATTCACTACAAACACATCAAAGGGAGGAAGAACTCGTGATAGTCAACACGAGTGGCACTTTCTGTTCAAGGGTCTCAAGCAGCCATTAGCCAAAGGAGGAGGTGCATCCAGTGGAACTCCAAAGCTCTTAAGATTGAAGAGGCAGTGGACCTTCTCACTAGGTAAACCTCTTTCTCTCTTCCCATGCACATGTTTCCATGTTCATATTGAATAAATGAACTTAACACTGTCATTATGCTCAAATGATTGCATCTGTTTTGGTTTGGTTGACAATATGGAGTTTTTGTTTGAACTAGCCTTGATACGATAAGGTTTTGTTTCAGTCTAGCCGCCCTATTTTTAGTCTGTTTTCCTCAATGTTTAGGATTCTGCTTGTTTTTTATTGAGGTTCAATGTTGTTCTAATACTTGAGCATTACACCTTGCTTTTTGTCTCATGGATTTTGGTCGTAAATTGAGGTTGAAAATAGCTGTAGAAGTGGCGACCGCCATGGATTTTGTTTTGGTTTCTACGTGAAATGTTTAGGTTTGCATGGAAGAAATCACGTGGCAGCGTGTGAATGGTCGTGAGTTCATTTTGTATTTTTGCCACTTAAAGTTTTGATGACCAATTGATGCTATGTTCCTAGTTGGTCTGTGTAACGTTTTATGTGGGTTTGAAAAATCATTTTATTTCGCCTGGATGGTTTAAGTGTTATTGGGGTGGGCTTATACATTGGATGTATAGCCACCCCAATGGTAAGTCATGCGCCTTTGAACCAAGGGGTCTGGGGTTCGAATCCCCCTCGCCCCAGATGCCCTTTTACCATTTTTATTTCTTTTTTGAGTTATCTTAGTGAACTTGGGCCTTGTGTATTTGCTTCCAGCACCCCTTCTTTTTCAGCCCATGCGCTGTAACACTCAAACTTAGTTCATTCTCACTTTACTAATACACCCCCTGTTTTATTTCTTTTTTCAAATATTTTCATTTCAATTTTGCTTTATTAAAAATAGTTTTTCCTCATAGAAAATTCCCAAAAAATTCACAAATACATTTTAATGTTTAATTTAATTTTCTTTCATTTTTATTTTATTTTCATATTTATTTCTAAATTTTCAAAAACATGAATAACCTTAGGTTTAATGTTTGAACTTCTTTTTGGAAACCAACCTTTCCTTACAACCTTTTGAGAAGGATCTTTAGAGTGTTGTGTGACACAAATAAGGATTGATTGGACATTTGCTTCTTGACTTTTGAAAAGTCTCTTGTTAGTTTTTTATTGGCTCATACCTTTGACATATTGTTTTTGATTTCAAACTTTGAAGGTTATATTTGTCACACTTGTGTGTTCACTGATTGATGTTAGTTATGAAATATCTCATTATCTTTTACCATGCTCATATATGGATGTATATATCAAGCTGCTACTATCCTACTTGATTAATTGCTTATCCCCTTTGAGTCCTTGAACTCTCATGCTTATCACTTAATCTCAATTCCCTTTTAACATTCTTGTTCATAAGAAGTTGTCTCCCCTCCTTCCAAAGGAAAGTCTCTCTATTGACCTCAAAGTCATAGATAGCTCATTACCCTCCCTTAACCTCCTAGCCTTAGGTTTGGAGTCACCGCACTCCACGTAGGTGTCTTGCTGTCAGACCCTACTTTCCCGTGGACACTTCTTCCCTGTTTTACCTAGCCTTAGGTTTGGAGTCGACGCACTCCACGTAGGTGTCTTGCTGTCAGACCCTACTTTCCCTTGGAACCTTGACCACAGTCAAGAGTTCTTCATCCCCGTTGAGGGGAACTACGAATGCTCTGATTCCATTCCCGTCAGGATACGTAGGCACGAGATGCGGTGTCTTGGCGAGCATACTTAGTGTATATACCCCTAGGTTTTTACCTTAGCACATTTCCCTTAGCAAGCAACTTTAGCATAACACAAATACAAACAAGAGGTTCCTGTAGAGTACTACAGATATCTAGGATGCTAACACTTTCTCTAGGTATAACTAACCCCCGAACCTTAGATCTCTAGTTGTGTTCATACATAGCGCACTTAGGGTTTTCGATCTTTACCCTTTCCTTTGGATAAATCAAAGTTCGGTGGTGAATTTTATGTTTTGTGATTCAAGTTAAAACTAATAGCTTGATATCCGATTCTCACCGCAACAGGTAGAATCTTACGATTCATGTTACGATCCCCTGATTTACAATTTTGTTATCCCAACCCGAACTTGTGTAGGATCTCGAGTTTGGCTATTTTGTTTGCAATACAACAATTGAGTCAATTTGTGAGTACATCTACTGAGACTCACTAATGTGAAGCACTTTGTGTTCTGAGATGATTTTATGAAGAAGAGTTAATGTAGTTTCTTGTGGTACAAGATATCAAGACTAGCTAACTAAGTTGATCACACTAGCTTTAGATAATCACTAAACTTCATTTATATTTCATGTTGGTTACTTTCACTATCATTTGAGTTTCATTTAGTTAGTTAGACAATTATACTTACATCGCATTAGAGAGATTGTATACAAGAAAATTGCTTGTACAATTTTCATTAAAGAAGGTAAAACTTATTGTTTTTTATTTATAATCTTATTGTTTTTGGATTAATTCTCATATTAATAACTTAACTTAGTATTCTCCATAGCAATTTACATGAACTAATTATTAGTATTCTCTATGTACCTAAAATCATATTAAAAGAGTATCTCACATAAAAAGCATTAAGAACAATCATGTTTACATCGCATTAGAGAGATTGTATACAAGAAAATTGCTTGTACAGTTCTCATTAAAGAAGTTAAAACTTGAGATCATTTTGTTATTTTCTCTAAATATGTTCATAGAAATTGCTCTGGAAAATACTAGGTAAGTTATTAATATGAGAATTAATCCAAAAACAATAAGATTATAAATCAAAGACTACCCAATGGGTTAGGCAGAGGAAGAGGATACATGAGTGATGTTAATAGTCATTTGATAGTGGAAGGAGTTATCTTGTTGATGTTGGTTTCATCTTGGACAATAGCAGTAGCGTTACTAATACCAATTACCATTTCTGACACATTCATCTCTCCTTTTCCATTCTTCCTTGCTGCTATCTGTTCTTTCGTTGACTTGTAATATGTTGCATACAAAATCAGTTGTACAACCGCAAACAATGTCCCAATCCCATTCGATATCTAACAGAGAAATCATCCATTTACAATAATAAGTAAAGCTAGTATATATAAGCCATACTATATACCTTTTAATCAAAGAACTAAGCATGGTATGATTATAATGAGTATTCTTACAGCAATGAATGAATCAAAAGGGATGAGAGCATAAATTGTCCAAGACACTCACTACCACAAAAAAGACCTTAGACAGCGCTTTTTTTGCCCTTAGACAGCGCTTTTAAGCGCTGTATAAACCTGCGCTGCTATAGGTTTAGACAGCGCTTTGGGTAATACCAAAAGCGCTGTCTAAAGGGGGGTATATAAGGTATACCTTAGACAGCGCTTTTGGAAAAAGCGCTTTCTAAGCCTCACCTTTTTTGACATTTTTTTGGTATACCTTAGACAGCGCTTTCACCAAAAGCGCTGTCTAAGCCCTACCTTTTTTTGGTATAAGTTGTTCAATTAATATACCAAAGTAGATCGGATATATACCTGACGTATGTATTGACAACAGTGACACCCAATTCTCCATGATTGAAAACTTCATCGAAGTCTTCATTACCAATATTCTGCTCATATTCAAAGCCATAGATACCTTTCTCCATATGTATAAGATGAGTACCTCCAGTCAGAATATCTGTAAATTGTAGAAACGTCTGGAGGCACGACCTAAACTTGGAGACAGGTTGTTTTCTAACCCTGGTATTCTTAGCACCAACATTTTTTTGCGTTGAAACGTTGCTAATCACTTTACCAGGCAGCTATATATCATATAATTTGTTAGATGAAGTATAAGATATCCAATTTATCATTTTCTATGCATAAATATCATATAATTGTGATGTACCTCTTTTTTTGAGACAACGGACTCGGTATGCTCCGGAATCCGCTTATCCTTTGTTTTGGATCTTGTTGGAGTCTAAATAACATTACCATGTAAAAAATGAAAATAAAATGCTCGTAAAATCTTTGAATCTACACATTAAGGTTAACAAAGGTTTATAACGGTTTTAAGCATACCTCATATCCTACGAGTATGAGGTTTGACGGCCATGCAACATACGACCCTATAGCATCTCGCACCAATGTTACATCCGAATCCTCGTCAGGATAGGGTAATGGTGCTTCCTCCTCTATAGCAATATCAACTGATACTTTCAAACTTCCAGTAGGGAGGGATTTATTGTGAAGTAATAGTACCCCATTGTTATACACTTTTCCCTTGGCAACCATCCGATAAGTTGGTGAAGATAAGAAGAGCTGACATTGGGAAACGCCCTAAAACCAAAAATAAACATGCCATTGTTAATGTGTATATATGTCATTTAAATAATTTAAGCTACTAATTTAATTTCATAAATATATATATAATTACCTCTGGAATAATCGGATGAAAGCTGCAGTTGATACTATCTTTCTCCGATCCATCTCTAAAAGCTGAAGCGTTATCCCTTTCTTTTTCCTTTCGTAATTCCCGAACCTCAGCTTCTAGTGCTTCCAATTTAGCTTGAAGTTCTGAATTACTAGCAGCCTTTCCCTTTTTAATATTCAAGGAGGTCGGGGTGATCCCAAATGCCTTACCCCTCACCCGACCAGAATACTCAGGGACATCTAATGCCCGACTAAGTATGCTCCTGGTATCATCTGGAGGTACAGACTGAGATAACGCCTCCTGAAAATCAGATGAATATCGAATATTTGTCAAATATTTGTTAATAAAGTTTTGATTTAATTAAAGAAATATTGTTATACTTACACATTTCTCAAATACTTGTAGAACCTCTTCTGCAACAACTCCAAACTTGCCCACACGGGCTTCCTTCCACAAGACATGTGCAGGAAGAGATGTTTCAGAGCTATTCGCCTGTTGTAACTACATATAAAGCCAAATAATATGATCAAATATAACTCATGATGAACAATTATTATATCATTGCAATTTATTCATACTTACCAAAGATTGCTCCAAACGTCCATATCCAACACGTCCTTTCCTGTATTTATACTGGGGAGCTGATGCTCTTTCCCGATTAGTTGCACTTAATTTCTGAAATTGCTCGGTTTTTCGTTTGGCTTTAAACGTTACCCATTCTTGTGGTGAAATCAAACTTGCATATTTAGATGGAAACTCTCCATCAAAAAAGTGACCTTCAGCATCCTTACAATAGGTGCGGTTTAAATATGTCCTAAACCCTCTTAGGAGCTTCCCTGCCAATCTCATCAAAAAAGCTTTTCTTTCTTCCTCGACGTTGAAGCACCTCTAAAAAAAGCATACACATTGGTTAGTACAAATAATTTGAAGGACATAATTAGTTGGCATAATTAAAGACATAATTATGGTACCTTTATCTCATTCCAAATTTTTTCTTTGGTTTCCTTCAACTCTTTGGTTCTCCAATCATCACAAGTAATAGGAACCGCATTCCTTACAAGTGCACCAATGAAACTTGTCAAAGTATGACCGTTAGGCTCAATAAGTGTATTTGAAGCGCTCCAATGCACATTATAAGTGATGCCTTGATCTCTAGCACGGATCACTTTCTTCATAATGGTTATTCCTCTTCTAATCTCTTCTTCCATAGATCTGTTACTTCCAACCTGAATATCGGGATCATCATCATGTAGGTGATCATCAACATGTGGGTGATCATCATCATGTGGGTGATCATTGTTAGTAGCCATCTAACCTGTAATAAATAAATCAAGGATATCAAATATAACATATAACAAATATAATAAAGAAATCAAGGATATCAAATATAACAAATATGACATAATATATAACAAATATAATAAAGAAATCAAGTATATAATAAATTTTACCTCTTTAGCTATAATGGCTAAAAAGTTGGATATGTTTTAAAATAAAAATTTTTTAGAAGATTTAAGAGGTGGAAAAAATAAAACTAAACTAAACTATTTATAAGTCTTAATATAAAATATGTTTTAAAATAGACCTTAAAGTTGTAGGACTAGTTTCAATATTTGGTTACACGTTGTTCCTATTCTACATTGGAGTAAAAACAAATATGAGTGTAGTCCATAAAACTAGGAGTGGTGCCACCAACATTGGTTCTTTAGCTATAATGGCTCCCTTTCTATGTGGCATGGCTACTCTTAGTTATTTCTCATCAAAACACCTTGAATCTTACCAAACAAAAATACTTGGAGTTAGCTCACTAAAACTAACCTAAACTAGCATGTTAACAATTCAAATTCCAACAGCAGTCCAACTAATTTCGACCTAAACAATAACTTCATTAACAAAACTCATCAAACATACTCATCAAACATACACATTCACTACAAAACTTCATTAACAAAACTTCATTAACAAAACTCATTAACAAACTCATCAAATATACTCATTCACTACAAAACTTCATTAACAAAACTTCAAACATACTCATTCCCTACAAAACTTCATTAATAAAACAGTCCAACATAACTTCATTAACAAAACTCATCAAAGAGCAGAAAGAACGAAATGAACTAAACTTCATTAACAAAACTCATTTTCATTAACTTCATTAACAAAACTTAACAAAACACAACAACGACGTACCTTTAACGACGGTAACAACAGCAATGCAAGAACGAAATGTATCAAAGAGCAGAAAGAGCAGAAACGAACGACGACGGCAATGAGCAGAAACGAACGACGACGGCAATGAGCAGAAACGGACGGACGGCAAGGTTTTTCGGTGAAGGTTTACGGTTGACGGACGGTTAAGGACGGTTGACGGTGAAGGTTTTTCGGTGAAGGGTTTTGAGCTCTGTTCGCATGCAGGGGAGAAGAAAGAGCGGAAATATGAAAATGAATACTGACTATTCATATATTTTAATTTAATTAGACCTTAGACAGCGCTTTTAATAAAAGCGCTTTCTAAGGTGGACCTTAGACAGCGCTTTTAAAAGCGCTTTCTAAGGTTGGCCTTAGACAGCGCTTTTGATTTGATTTTATTTTTTATTTTTAAGACCTTAGATAGCGCTTTTAAGGAAATCGCTGTCTAATATTTTCCTTTAATTTTTTTATTAAAATTAATAAAACTTTAGAAAGCGCTTTTGACCGAAGCGCTGTCTAAGGTCTTATATTTTTTTGCGCTTTTATTTTTTTAAATGAATAGTATCCGTTTTTTTAACCTATAGCAGCGCTGTCTAAGGTGCGATGTTATAACTTACTTTTGTTGTAGTGACTCCATTGCTAAATGAAGCCAAAGAGAGAAAAAACGGCATGAACTCAACACTCTTCGTCTTTATCACCATTTTCTGCATGCATGCAACCATGCATATTAATTAATTAAGATCACATAATTAAGCCAATTATTAGACGTGAAATATTATATACTAACCATGATGGATAAAGGTGAAGCATACATAGCAACATTGAAAAGCATGCAAATAGTTCCAACAACAGCAGAACGTTTGTTAACGGAATGAATCGTGGTCAATGAAATAAATGAGAGAAATGAAATGAAACTAAGCTCCAAGAGTAAACCAAGAAAGACTTTGAGTCTCTTTTTGCTGTCAGAATAGATGAAGAAGAGTGTGATATAAATGATCTCAATCACACATCCTGCACCATTGATGGTTACCACAAGTAAGCTGTGAGGATGCACCATAGGTAACCCGTAGAGAGTCCAAACCATGCAGTTCATTAACGTGGCTAGGTATGGTACGGCTGAGTACTTTTCCACTGATCTTTTTTTGCATATCCCAACAAACGTTGGCCTGTAAAAAAAATTTTGCATTATGAAAATATATTTAATAATTCTTAGTCAAAATTATCTTTGACAATAAATATGAAGACCTATTAATTTGGTTCATGAAAAATAAAATGTTGATTAAGCTAGTCATTAAAACTTTTATGCGTAGGTTTAAGAAGGTGTTGTAGAGGCTTTCTAGGATTTAGAAAAGTTGAGCAACTTTTAAGCAGTGTTCTCTTGACAGTTATATCAAAATAGTTTGTCGACGACCAGACAGAGTTTTCTGAGACGTCAAATTGTGTTTAGTGTTAGTAATGCGGGGTGTGCAATATGTGTAGGGCATCAAATTGTGTTTAGTGCTAGTAATGTGGGGTGTGCAATATGTGTAGGCAGATGATGTCGGTTGATCATTTTTTTTGTCCTATGCAATGTTTTTTTAGCTATTCGATATAGAGTTTTAGGTGGCGGGCGGTCTAGCCTTTTGCGACATTCGATTTTTTGGATGTTTGTTTTAGGGTGTAGATCATGGTTTTGATCTATCATTTTGCACTATGAACTATTTAGAAAATGTGAAATAAAGTAAGTTTTAATTGAAAAGATTTGAAGGGTAATTACTGAATGTCTACCATTATTATCTTAACGCAGAAGTGTGTTGATGCGGGTTTTGTCATTAATATTTTTTAATTCTTCAAGATCAAATATCAGACCTCTACGTTTTGTCCTAACACCAATTTAGGAATTTACCCTTTTTTGGTTTAAAATAAGGCCCCAACAGCTTTTATGATAACCAAAGAGATTATCCCCCAATAAAATGGATAAGATGAAAATAAATAAATAAATCACCATGACTATACATTTATTTCACACAAAACTTATATCCTACATAAATAAAATTATATACTTAGATTTGCTAATTAAAAAACAGCTAAACATAAAGTAATGGTTAAAAATAGCTAAACATAAGTACAAGGGAGGCTGATAGCTAGATGGCACGTAGAGTCATTACACAAAGTCATTAACATAAAAAAATCTTCCAAGAACATTAAATTTGATACTAATTAATATTTATTTTTTCAAAACAAAATTATCTTTAAAAAAATAGTAAATATTTTTATTATAGTATTTACCGTTGGTTGCAGAAAAATATATAAATTAATAAAACAACAATTAGCTCAATAAATATTTAAAAAGAGTTTCATAAAAGAAAATAAAGTGAAACTTCTCAAGAGTCTTAAATTGATAGTGTTTTTTTCTGGCATATATATTATTGTTTTGATTACTGAGAAATAAACTTACAGTGGAGACAAGAACATGCATCCGGCAATGATATTTCCTGAAGTCAAGAAGAAGAAAATGTAAAAAGTGATGAATCAATAAGGTGTGGAGATAAATAAATAAATACATACATGTTTTTAATGAAAACTCACAAAACAAATTCATATAACCCACCTATGACGCCAACAACTGTTCGAGCAATGTCTGCAGTACTCATGTTTCTTAGCAGAAGAAGAGAGAAATTGGATTTTGCTAATTATGAGTCTATAGCACTTTCACTATTGATGCACTAATTTAATGCTTGTTTTGGTAGATCATTTCTTTTGCATGATGTGTTGTGACTTGTGAAGGATATGTTTCAAGTTTGTGTTCTATAAATAGAGGCAATTTTGATTGAGCTAAGCAAATGAGAGTGAATTTAAGTTTCTTTCATTTCATTTGACAATCATTCGGTCACACTTTTTAACATTTACTTCCTAGACATGTGACACTTTAAAATAAAATATCTAAAATATCACATTTGTATTTAGGAATTATGATTAATCTCTAAATACAAATAAGAGTTTTTTTAAATAATTTATCTCCTAACCAAAATAACGACTTAATAAAAATTACTCTTGGTTTATTTACAATTTTACCCTCACTTAAAACAAGATTTCTCACTAGATTCATGAGTTTTATCAAAGCATTAAAGCTAAAATATGTGAAAAGTACAAAAGATATAAAAAGGTGATTATAGAAATGAAAAGTGATAGAGAAACTCTAGATATAAGGTCAAAGTGTGGTATAAATTTGGAAACAATCCATGAGTCAATTGAATGCTCTAATCGGGTAGGCGCTTCAAATAATTGATTGGTGAGACTCAAAATGGAAGATTTTGAGATAGAGATGTTATTAATCATTAAGAAACTGTCATAATCGATTTTAGACTCGATTATGTATAATTTAATTGATTAAATCAATGATCTAATCAATTAGGGAGTTTAGAAAAAAAACTCTTAATCAAACAAACAATCCCCTAATCAATTGAGTAGGCCTTAAAAATAATTTTTGTTGATTTAATTTGAGAAATGAGAGACTTGTCAATGTTTGTAGTGTGTGTGCCATTTAGCCATAATGTTTTAAAAAATTCCCTTGTGTCTTTATAAGATATTGATCACTCAGACGGGTATGATCAGACGAACTTTTATACTTTTCCCTCTTTCATACTTTGAAGCTTCAAGTTTTGGCATTAATATTTTTTTTTTTGCATCACACAAGAACCTTGAGTTTTCTTGACGAGGCTTGATATATCTTCATGTTTATTATCATCATTTGAGAGTTTGAAAATTTAAATTACTAGTGATCCTATAAACCCGAGTCTTCACTTGAAAGTCATTGAAAGGTAGTGTTAACTTCAAACATATGTCTTTAGTTTCATTCAGGAGAATATCTTGATAAACCATCTTGTGTATTTTTAACTATTTGAGCTAACTTTAACAATTGCTTGACTTTAAATGTTGTCATCATAAAAACTAAATAGCTACTAGTTGACTTACATCATTGCTATCATTAAGTTTTACCAATTTGAATCACTTCCTTACTATACCTGCAAGAACATAGATCCAAAATAAATAGAAAAAATAACGTGAGAGATTAAGGTTAGAAATGAGTCGACTGGAACCAACTTCAACTCTACTCGACTTGATAAAAGTTGATTCATCTTAAAACTCAGTTCATATTCACTACAACTCTTTTTTTAGCTAAAACTTGATTTATTTCAAATTCAATAATAATTTGATTTAAATGTCATGTTAAACTCATTTCTTTAAATAAAATAATTCAAAAATTATTTATTTAGTAAAAATGTCATTTTTAGATCTTTGATCTTTAATTAATTAATTATTTTAAAAAAATATTAATTTACAATATTTAAGTTGATTGATTAACTAAACAAGTCAAATTATACATTAATTTATTTAGTTGTTAAACCAAATTTAATAAATTAATTATCCAATTGAAATTCTAACTATGTTTGACTCCGTTTATTTTCAACTTTTGGACATAGAAACTAGTGGGAGACCCGTGCATTCGCACGGGTACTAGTATGGTATGCGCATTTATTCCAAAAAAAAAACAAAAAAAAATACCACATATAAATTTTAAACAAAATGGGTTATTATGTTTAAAACATATAATAATTTAGTTGCTATAATCAACAACGAATTTGAACCCGTATATAAATGTAAAATTTATGTTTTACATGACTTATTTTTCCATTTTGAAATATATTATAATGATTTTTATATATCCACGGTTCAAAAAATTGGTTAAATTACAAAAAGGCTTAAAACTTTGTATTTCCGTAAAAAGATTAAAGACTGTGGATTTTAAAAAAAGAGTAACAGTTACATGAACGACAACTATAATTGTTCTGAAACATTTAAATTTTTGAAACTTAAAAAACACGTAAAATTGTGAAAATATTTTTTATGTTTACTTAAATAAATTAATATTCCATATTATTAAAAACATAGTTAAAATGCATTAAATAAACAGTTATTAATAATTGTTAATATAACATTTATATAATTTAAAGATCATGAAATAAAGATATATTTAGACAGATACACTAAAAAATTATAGTAATAATTATTCACTACAAGAAATTTTCCATATACGAACGAACATCTTTAGTGACCGTAAAAAAAAAGCGTTGGTATAGACAGTATTTAGAAACCAAAATTACATGTCAAACTGTTGGTACAAGGTCTCAAATATAAGGCGCTCAACTTTCACCAAAGGCGCTCAATTGTTCACCCTCTTTCAATTTTTTTTAATTAAATAAAAGTAGAAAGTAAAAAAAAAAAGAATAGAGTTGTTAACGAATGAACCAACGAAGGGTTGAAGAAGAAGAGGAGAAATAGTTGCTTTCAAGTTTCTTCGTCTTCTTCCATTTCTCCTTTCAATAAACCCTTTCTCTCTCTAAAACCTCCCTCTTTCATGGTCTTCGCAACATACTCAATCTCACCCTCAACAATGCACAGTAATCCATTCTAGGGTTTTGTTTTCAATTGTTTCATCTTTATTCTCTTTTTCCGTTTTTATTGATTGATTCAATCATTATTTATCATAAATATGTTGATTTCAACAGGATCTGATGGTTCCTGTTAATTATTGGGGGGGGGGGGGTGTTCAAAATCGTGTTAGTTGTCAACAGAATCTGATATTTATCGATTATTTTATTCGTGATTATTTGCAGGCTTCTTCGAGATTTTCAGGTTCTGCTCAGGAGCAAAAGAAGTGAACTCTAAATGATTTGGATATTGGAAAACCTCTTGGAAGGGGAAAATTTGCCCATGTTATTTGTCCAGAAAAAAACTAAGAGTAATTTTTTCCAATCTCTTGATCTTCATTTTTATGCAAAACCATTATAATACATGTAGCTGGTGTTGAACTTTACAGATCTGACTGAAATGGTTGAAGTTGATTTGTGTTGTTTATTTATAAGGTTTTTTCTTTACAATGTCTTTATGTGTTTATTAAAATGTGAAATGTGATTATGATACAAAGTAATCATATTGTTGCTCTGAAAGTAATCTTTAAGATCCAACTACAACATTCCCAAGTTGAGCATTAGATTCGGTGAGAAGTTGAAATACAGAGTCATCTTCGACACCCCCATATCTTTGCGTCTATATAGATACTAAGTGTGTCTGCTTCATTCTCCTGCTCTATGTTCAATGTAACACCCCCAATCTATACCCCCAATAAATAAAGCGATAAATAAAATTCAAAATTTCATCAGAGTATATTTAGAACATTCACGGCATAGACTAAGGAGTCACATCAATTGAAACAAATACACATAAACCTGCTCATAAAGATATGCAACAATTCAGGTAGCACATAACAAAGGAACTTAGTTCCTACCACCCACAATTCAGATACAGAATAAAAGCGGAAAATCTGTACTGAATCTCATATATATATATATATATATATATATATATATATATATATATATATATATATATATATATATATATATATATATATATATATATCATAAAAAGTTTGTCTGTCATATACCACATCATACATGTACAATCCAAAAGATACATATACATAATACAAATAATCACATAATGATCTCCCCGACTACCCGGTGCTACATATCAGAGCCGACCGACAAAAGAATGAAGACCTAAGCTTCACAAAAAGACCTCCAGCATCTAATCTGCAATGCTCGTAGAGCATTAAAAACAGCAGAAGGGTGAGAAACACAATCATAATATAATTGCATATAATTATATAATAACACAAAAATACTCACGTAAAATATTCTCACCACAACTTACACCAGAATTCAAATGCAAAACAACACAATGCATATTTCATATATCCATCACCAAGGTATATCAACCATGCACAATACAAATATCACCAACATATATACATATATCAGCTCATCAATTTCATCCCCAATTCCACGCACAATCAATCCATTCATGATTTTCCACACATAATGCATCCATTCACAATTCTCGCACATAATCAATCCATTCATGATTTATGCAAATGCACAGAGACCGGCACAACAACTCTATGCAATGCACATGCGGTACCATCCATCCATCATTCTCAACACTAGTTCACTCAGGAACTATTGGAATCATAGCTTGTTACTTAGTGTAACTCCCCGTCGGGCAAACGATGTTCCCCGTCGCTTTAGGTCCTCTTGGTATAAGGCGCACGACGTTTATGGATTGCTTTAGGTCCTCTTTGTATAAGGCGCACAATCCGGTCGCTTTAGGTCCTCTTTGTATAAGGCGCACAATCCGATCGCTTTAGGTCCTCTTTGTATAAGGCGCACGATCGTCTATAATCATCGCCTTAGGTCCTCTTTGTATAAGGCGCACGATGTTATAGCGGATTCCCTCTGGAATCGTTTCGTCGCTCACACCCACTAGGGCACATGACATCACAAGAATGCATATCATGATGCTTGGCATACAATGACTCATGACATTCAAATGCACACATATATGCAACCATCTCAATCAACAATAATTATGCTTTACCATTAAGCCCAACACAATGCATTTATTTTCCATATGGCCACAAATCATCATCACACCATCTAAACACATGCCTTTACACCATACAACAGCACACAAGTCATACCATATCCATCAAAGACATATTGCATGATAACACACTAAATACACACAATTAAAATGGTACAAGTTGACAAAACGACACCTTTCCCATTTCCCGACATAATTAAATCGGCCAACAATCTCAAACCCTTTTTTATAAGAAAGAACATGTCAAAAGCTTTCCAACGCATCAAACCGCGTCTCAAACCGACTTACAGATCAAAAGTTATAAAGAAAACAAATTGGAAAAAGTTGTCATGTTCGCAATGCGAATTTCCTAGCGAGTCCTTCGCTTCTTCATTCGCAGTGCGAATGTCCCAGCGAACCAAGTCAGAAAAGAAAATAGCCTAAAAAAATTCCCAACGTTCGCAGTGCGAACTCCCAGCGAACCTTCGCTTTCCCCTTCGCAGTGCGAGTCTCCCAGCGAACAATGGCAGAAAGAAAACAACACAAAGTTCGCAGTGCGAACCTCACGCGAACGTTCGCCCTCACCTTCGCAGTGCGAATAGCCAGCGAATGCTTGCTTTCCCCTTCGCTAGGGGATTCGCAGTGCGAACCTGCTAATTCAGAAAAACCCAGCAGCGCTGTTACATAACCCAAAACCATATTTCCCCACCAAAACACTTCCAAACCAACACATAGCAATCAAAACATAACCCAATCATGGTAACTAGTATTCTACAACATTTACACCGATTTTCAACCGCGGAAATATCGATTTCTACTCGTTTATCTCATTTCGACCTATATTTGAAAACCAATAAAACTTTCACACAAACATACATAATCATACACAAACATAGTATAATCGAGTTTCGCACCCTTACCCGATTAAATCGCGTTTGAAAAGTCGGTTGAATCGGTTCCCGAATCCACAAGTTTTCCTCTCTTTTCTTTTTTCTCTTCTCTTTCCTTCTTTCTCTTTTTCTTCTCTTCTTTTTCTTTCCTTACTATTTTTCTCTCTTTTTTTTCTATTTATGTTTCTAACTTAAGAAAATAAATGAAAAGACCAAAATACCCCTACACTCAAATATCTCGCAAACGTTCCCAAAACGCGATAAAATATAATCACGATGAAAAATAACATATTATCACATAAAAGTCAAAAATAAAATAATATAATAATAAAATAATCAAAACGACTCAATTAAATAAAACTGACAAAAACTGGGGCGTTACATTCAACTCCATTTTCCTAGCCTTTTTACCACTTGCATATGTAAAACATGATAGCATTTATAATGTTAGGTTCTTTTTTTCTCCTTTCTGGTACAAAGGTTGAATCATGCTTAGACCATGTTGTGATTCTTTTGTGTGATATTGACCTACTCTTTATGGCTACTAGATATTTGAAGGTATATCTTTGCATCTTTATTACATTTCAGATTTAGTACAATAGTTTTATATTAGTGTCTTATGTTTATCCCCTCTTATGGGTTATCTTTTTTGTGCACTCTAGCCCATACCCCAACTTTTAGGCATTGATTGTGACTGGACTGGAATCTTCATGAACATGTGATAACTGAGTTTTACTATTATGCACATGATGTTGCAGAGTTGTATAAATCTAACAAAATATTGAGCAGAATATTGTTTACTATGAAAAGTCAGCTTATTTTTTATCAATGTGAAAAGGTGAGAACTCCTGCAGATTGTTTGACTTTAAGAACTTAGTATTAATGTCTATAATCTTAAGAAAATTTTAGCATGTTTCTTTCTACAATTCTTATTGTGTTGACTTAATACTTTCTAGTTCAACAATGAGCTATTTATTCAAATCATGGTTGCATTTTTCAATGGCTCTTACTGTGAAATTCTTGAGGATTCACTTGTGTATTGCTAAAATAGGTTGATTTGTGATGTCTACAATGCTTCTATAGCAATATGTTAATCATTCATTGAAGTTGTTGATTTTTTCTTTATCCATGCAAGCTCTTGAAATTCTGCACCTGGTCAGCTCCTAAAACAGTGGATTTCATAGAAGACGACCACTTTGATTCTCGCAAACCGGAAGATCGTGTCGCTATTGTTGGGATATATAAGGGTTTTCAGGAAAAGTGAAGGTAGTGTGAATGGTGTATCCAGGTAGATTCAACTACCTTCTTTCCTAATTCTTCTCAGTAAACTAATGCTTGTATGCACAACTTTTACTTTAGTCTCAATATGTGCTTGTATTTTATTGTGTAGTGGATTTTACTAGTATTTACTAACATTAAGATGTAAACATGTAATTGAGAGGGTTGGGATGTAGAAAAGATGCAGAGTAGAAACTTTCTAGGCTATGGGAAAATTGATATAAATTTTTGGAAGCTCCTGTTCTTGTGCCAATCCCTTGATTCTTATTGAATGATGCTTGTTACAGAATGATTTTATACTGAGTTTAAATTTTTTATTGGTTTTGTTAGGTGTTAGTTGATAGAGTTAACATTGCACCATCTAACTTTTTCAAATTGATTTTTCTTCCCAAGCAACAGGGATCTGTGTCAAAACAGTCATGTTCAACTGGAATCTTCGTCAAAGTTCTTCACTCTAGAGTGTTATCATGTATACATTAGTATTGTAGTCCTCATATATCAACTGTTATCTTTCATCATTACTTGTTTTACTTATTTTCTTTTTGTGTGGGAGTGATTACTTATCATTGCCATTTACTTAAAAAGTAAGCAAATTATGGATCCTTATGAAACACCAACAAAAGTGATCAATAGTTTTAAACTGACTTATTATATGTTTCACTCATACAAGTTTAAAAGATGTTGAAATAAAAGAGTATTTAGTACCACAAGAATGGTTCCTGTTTGTGATTTTTAGATCAGTTCATATAGATGAGAAAAACTATGAGTAGTCATATCAATTCCAGGTGGTTGTTAAAACAAAATCATTGGTAGCCTTAGTGCATGGACTGAAAACTAATTTTGACATTGAAATTGCAGGAATGACCTTGGGTAGCTTGAAAGCATTGGTGATTCATCACAGTAAGTTGAATATATTTATAAATTTTATTCACTTATTCGTTTTATATATATTTTCTATTTTAACAATATTTGTCCATTTTTGTATAGCCAAGTAATGAGTTTCCAAATTTTTCATTAGGTCATAATTAAATTCTTTGTGTGGACCATGGACTAATTCTCTACTCTGGAGGAAGAATATGAAATAATGATTGGTGTAAGACGATTATGTTATCTCTAAAATCCTCGCCTCTTAACCGCTTCAACTCGCGATCCAAAATCCTAACTGGTAATGCCTCGACCGTAAGGTTCTCCCTTACCTCTACCTCGTCCATCGGAATCACATGCGACGGATCCGGAACATACTTCCGAAGCTGTGAAACATGGAACACATCATGCAAATTTGACAGACTCGGCAGCAACGCCACCCTATAAGCCACAGCACCCACTCTCGCAGATATCTGGTAAGGACCAATAAACCGAGAAGTAAGCTTCTTCGACTTCAATGCACAACCAACACCCGTTACCGGCGTAACTCTCAAAAATACATGATCACCCTCTTGAAACTCAAGATCTTTCCTCCTTCGATCATGATAACTCTTCTGCCTACTCTGAGAAACCTTCATTTTCTCACGAATAAGTTTCACCTTGTCCATAGTCTGTTGCACTAACTCCGGTCCAACCACCGCACTCTCACCAGATTCGTGCCAACACAACGGTGTTCGACATCTTCTTCCATACAACGCTTTAAAAGGTGCCATTCCAATACTCGAATGGAAACTGTTGTTATACGTGAATTCCACCAACGCAAGATAACTATCCCACGCACCACCTTGTTCAAGAACACAAGCCCGCAATAAATCTTCCAACGACTGAATCGTCCTCTCCGTCTGTCCATCCGTCTGCGGATGATAAGCCGAACTCAATCTCAATTTAGAACCCAACGCCTTTTGTAAACTTTCTCAAAATCTCAAGGTAAACCTCGGATCTCGATCCGAAACAATACTCAACGGAACACCATGTAGCTTCACAATCACACTGATATAAATCTCTGCCAACCTCTCCAAAGAAAAACTGATGTCAATCGGAATGAAATGCGCCAATTTAGTCAGCCTATCCACAATCACCCAAATGGCATTATGTCCCCGCTGAGTGTTCGGCAACCCTGTCACAAAATCCATAGAAATGCTATCCCATTTCCACTCATGAATATCCAACGGTTGCAACAAACCACTAGGCTTCAGATGTTCTACCTTTGACTTCTGACACGTCAAACATGAATACACAAACTGCGCCACATCTCGCTTCAATCCAGACCACCAGAAAATCTTCTTCAAATCTTGGTACATCTTATTAGCTCTCGGATGTATACTCAAATTACTCCGGTGTCCTTCCTCCAAAATCATCTTTTTCAACTCCGCATCATCAGGAATACTAATTCTACCTCGGAATCTGAAAACACTTTGATCATCCACTTTAAAGTCCTCATTCACACTTTGATCACCAACCGTCATCAAATCAACAAATTTCACATCCAATTTCTGTTTCTCGCTTACGGTCAACAGAAACTCATTAGTAACCTTCAACATACCAAGCCTCACACTGTCAGGCATCAATTCGCACACCAAACTCAAATCCCTAAACGCTTCCAAAAGTTCCCACTCCTTAACCATCAAAGCAGACATATTCAACGATTTCCGGCTCAACGCATCGGCTACCACATTAGCTTTACCAGGATGGTAATTCAAGCCAAAATCGTAGTCCTTCAAAAATTCCAGCCATCTACGTTGCCTCATATTCAACTCTTTCTGATCAAACAAGTATTTCAAACTTTTATGATCATTAAAGACTTCAAATCTTGCACCGTAGAGATAATGCCTCCAAATCTTCAACACAAAAACCACAGCCGCTAATTCCAAATCATGAGTAGGATAATTTTTCTCATGCACCCTCAATTGCCTCGAAGCATAAGCCACAACCTTACCTTCTTGCATCAACACTCCACCTAAACCAATCAAAGATGCATCACAATAAACCACAAACGGTTCACTAGGATTCGGCAAAATCAAAATCGGAGCTGTAGTCAATCTTCTCTTCAGCTCACTAAAACTTTCCTCACACTGAATATCCCAAATGAACGCTTGACCTTTACAAGTCAACTGGGTCAAAGGAAGTGCTAACTTAGAAAAACCTTCAATGAATCTCCGATAATATCCGGCTAAACCCAAAAAGCTTTTAATCTCAGTAACAGATCTCGGAGCCTCCCATTGTAGAACTGCATCTACTTTAGATGGATCCACAGCAATACTGTTACCTGAAATCACATGACCAAGAAAACTCACCTCTGACAACCAGAACTCACACTTGGACAACTTAGCAAAAAGTCTCTTCTCCTTCAAAATTTGCAACACCACACGCAAATGCTCCTCGTGCTCCTCCCGGGACTTAGAATAAATCAAGATATCATCAATAAACACAACAACAAAACGATCCAAATGCTCGTGGAAAATACGATTCATATACTCCATAAACACACCTGGCGCATTAGAAACCTCGAACGGCATCATAGAATATTCATAATGACCGTAACGTGTCCTAAAAGCCGTCTTCTGAATATCTTCCTCTTTCACCCTAATCTGATGATACCCCGACCTCAAATCAATCTTACTAAACACACACGCACCTACCAACTGATCCATCAGATCATCAATTCTCGGAAGAGGATACTTATTCTTAATTGTCACCTTATTCAACTAGCGATAATCAATACACAATCGCATACTTCCATCTTTCTTTTTCACCAATAAAACTGGAGCACCCCATGGCGACACACTCGGTCTCACAAACCTCTTTTCCAACAATTCGTTCAATTGCTTCTTTAACTCAACCAACTCAGATGCCGACATTCTATATGGTGCCATCGATACAGGTCTAGTACCAGGAACTAGATCTATAGAAAACTTCACCTCTCTCTCTGGCGGCAAGTCTGAAATATCCTCAGGAAACACCTCCAGAAAATCACACACAACAGGAAACACATCAAGTGAAACTTGACTATCCACAGTCAACGATGCAAACAACCCAAACAACTGAGCTTCATCCGCCAAAAGTTTCTTCAACTCTTTGGTAGATAAGAAACTCGAGTCCTCGTCTTCCTCAAGAGAAGGAAATCTTATTATCTTATGATAACAATCAATATGAACCCGATTAAACTGCAACCAATTCATACCCAGAACCACATCTAAACCCTCCAACGGCAAACACACCAAATCCATCTCAAAATCTTTACCATAAATAGTCAAAGGACAACTTAAACAAACCAAAGAAGTAGTTGCTGACCCCATTGCTGGAGTATCAATAACCATCTCTCCACCCATCGAAGACAACACAAGATTCAAACGCTTCGCGCACTCAGACGAAATAAACGAATGAGTCGCTCCAGTATCAATAATAGCAACTAAAGGCGTACTATTAATAAAACAAGTACCTCTGATCAGATGATCTGCACTTGTAGTCTGAGTCCTTGCCAAGGCAAAAACTTTCCCACCAGCTGGAGCTTGCATCGATTTCGGACACTTTGTACTAATATGACCAGGTTCACCACAATTAAAACACTTTGCCACATTCTTCCTCTTTCACTCAGCCCTACATGTCCTAAACCTCCACAATTGGAACACTTTCTTATATCCTTCCTACATTCAAACTGATGATGTCCTAGATCACCACACCTAAAACATCTCGGAGGATTAGACATACCTCCCCCACTTGGCCTTTTCTCAAAATTACCTCTTTGCTTACCCTTATTAGCTGGTGTCTGTTAACCCTCACTTTCGACGCTAGAAGGAATCAAACCTATTTTAAGTTAAAAAATTATTTTTAACATAAAGAAGGCTTCGACCCAGTTTTGGTGTAGCCTGAGTCGAATAGGGGTTTTGGAAGCCTAAAAAATGGCTAAGTGTTGGGAGATGCTTCGACCGTGAGAATGTTGAAACGCGCGTTGCAGTTATCACATTAAGGCTGGAGGGAAAATCTCAAATGTTTGAATTTCAAAAGGATCAGTTGCTGAACGTGGGAGCAGTTGAAATGGAGAAAGGCGCCAAGAGGACACGTTTGGAGGCATAACCACCACTTAGTAGTTATTTCTTAGCACTATAAATAGGAGTTATTTTTATAGAATAAGGGTGTTCATATTTTTGTACAAGTTACTCAAAGAAACTCAAAGTACCCGCGTGTAGAGAAACGAGTTCGTGAGAATGTACGCAATGTAACACCACTTTCTTTAATCAATGCAATTTATCTTCATCATGTTTATGTTTCAGCACTTTACATTTTCCTGAACTTTACCTTTCATGTCTTAACTTTTCCTTGAATCTTTATTTTAAGTCAAGTTTATTTTAAACCTGGTTTTTACTTTCATTTAAAAGTTTTTGACATTTATCTTCTTGCATCTTTACATTCAAGCATTTAATCTTCAAGCATTTTCTTTCAAAGTCTTTTATCTTCAAGTCATTTATTTTTAAAGTCATTTATCTTTCCGCATTTACTTTCGACTGCACTTTTATCAATTCCAGTCTTTATTTTCAAGAACGTGGAGTTCATTGCATTTTATCTTCAAAAACTTTTACATCATTGCATTTACTTTTAAAGTCATTTATTTCCTCGTCATTTACTTTCGACAGTCGTTTATTTTTCTGCATCTTTTACCTTCCAGAACGTGGAGTTCAAGCACTTTTACATTTTTGTCATTTATCTTCAACAGTCATTTATCTTCCTGCATTTTTATCAATTCAAGTCTTTATCTTCAAGCCTTATTTTCAAAGCTTTTTACTTCTTGTCTGTTACTTTCGACGCCTTTAAATTTTGCATTCTTTATTTACAGCCTTTTAACTTCCAAGCTTTTACTTTACTGCAAGTAGTCGAACGTGGAGTTCACTTAGGTTTCTTTTTTCAGCATTGTCGAGCGTGGAGTTCAGTTTACATTTCCTTTATTTCAAGTTATATTCACTCTCTCTTAAAATTTAGCACATGTCCTAGGATTTGTGTGGTCGATCCTGCGAGTTAGTCAGTTTTATTTAAAATTGATAGACCAGAGGTTGTTTACCAAAATTCACAGTAAATAAATTGGCACGCCCATTGGGACCTAGTGCTACGTTTATACTTTTTGTTAACCTTATCTTTCTTGGTGAAGAAATACTTTCGTTGTATGTTATTGAGAAGTGGGGAGTTAGCCACAACAAACAAAGGAATACCAAAGAGAAGATACACTAAGAGAATGGCAACTAATGCCAACCAACCAATTGATCCTCAAGTGAGTATTTCAAACACTCAGTCAAGTAGCAGTATGGGGTCTCAAAGCACACCATCACCAGTGTCTTCGACAGGAGGACAGACGTCACCTTCATTAGTAGTGTCTGAACCAGGATCAACATGCACAAAATCATATACTCAACCTGTGATAGAATACATAGGACCACAAAGTCCTAATTCACCAACACCCCCAGGAGGAAATTCAATGTACTGGCATTTCCCTCCTCCAGGTTTTCCATATCCAGGGTCAAGGAGTCAACCCTATGGTATGCCTACATCAATGATGCAAAATCTGCAGAATGCTCTACCTGTATTTTCAGAGAATGTTGTGTCTTCGCCATTACAAGGATCAGGATCAGGGGGTCGAAACAATCAGAGTATAGGTGTTGGTTATTCCGTGCAAGCGCCTAGTCTTACAAATACATCCATAAATTGTTTGAGACAACAGATGGATGAAAGTAACATGCAAATAGTGCATACGTTGTCTCAGACAATGGGAGAAGTTTTTCAACCCTTGATTCAGAATACGACTCAAACTAACCAACAATTGGCTACACAATTGGCACGCATGGCTGATTCATGGGAGTACCAGCGGTGGATCGAAGAGCAACTGTTGTCGAAGATATCCCAAGACGTCATCCACGTCATGGACCTGAGGTGAACTTGGAAGATCAAGAGATGATTGATCATTTTAGAGTCGAGCCACCAAGAAACCAGATGCCAATCCAAATAGAGGAAGAGCCAGTAGTGATGGTGAACAGGAACCAAAATGCTGATCAGTTCCTTAGACAGGTTCGACATCAAAATCAAGCAGAAGAAAATAATCTTGCAGCCATGGTTGAAAGGATAATGACCAGAAATGGTGTGAATCTTGGCTTCACAAGGCCAAATTATACTTCGCCTATAGTGGATTATATTCTCCAAGCAGAATTACCCCCTAGGACGAAGGTTCCAAAGTTCAACAAGTTTTCAGGAGATACTACTGAATCTACTGTCGAACATGTGGCTAGGTATTTGATTGAAGCAGGCGAAATTGCAGCTGACGAAAGCCTTAGGATCAAATACTTCCCAAGTTCCTTTACCAAGAATGCCTTCACATGGTTCACTACTTTACCTATAAATTCCATATACAATTGGACCCAGTTAGAGCGTTTGTTTCATGAACAGCTCTACATGGGGCAAACTAAGATTAGTTTGAAAGAATTGGCTAGCATCAAACGCAAAGTTACTAAGCCAATTGATGATTACCTGAATAGGTTTCAACTTCTTAAAGCCAGGTGCTTTACACAAGTACCAGAACATGAGTTGGTTGAAATGGTTGCTGGGGGTCTTGATTATTCCATTAGGAAGAAATTAGATACCCAATATCTTAGAGATATGGCCCAGTTAGCTGATAGAGTCCGACAACTAGAAAGGCTAAAAGAGGAAAAGGCTAAATTCAGCAGGGGTAAAAAAGTAGCCTTTGTCGAATGTAATGAAGATGTGGAGAATTTGTATGATGAAACATCTTATTTCGACGGAAATGAGGTTGACAATGCTGAGTTAAAGCAAGGTCCACCTTATGCCTGCAAATTATTAGCTCATTCAAATGGAAAAAATCCTGTCGAATCTGACGACAAATTTCCTAAGAAAACATACACTTTCGACGTCACTAAATGTGACGAAATTTTTTATTTATTAGTTAAAGATGGGTAAATGATAGTGCCTGCTGGTGCTAAGATGTCACCTTTAGAACAAAGAAAGAAAAGAGGTTTTTGTAAGTACCATTATTTTTTGGGTCATAAAACTTCTCAATGTTTTCTTTTCAGGGATTTGGTGCAAAATGATATTCAAGAAGAGAGGCTGAAGTTTGGTGACAAAGGCAAAGCTCAGATGAAAATTGACTCTGATCCATTGCAAGTTGCAGAGGCTAACTATACAGAGCCTCATGAGGTTCAGATGGTCGAGGCCACAGAAGGATTTGATCAGTCAGTCAACATGGTGGAAGTCACTGAGGACTTCGCCACCAATCCTGTGGTAACTGAAGGTTTTAATAAGGCTGTGAGTGGCTTGAATGCTGATGGTGCCAGTTTAATGTTGGTGACCAAAAAAACTGCTGACAAGTTTGTTGAGATGGATAACGCTGCCAAGATATTGGATATGGCAGTAGGCGAATTAAAGATAAATGCCACTGAGGGCATTAACATGGTCGAATTGGTTGAAGAATCTGATGCTAGCTCAGGCAGTATCAGTACCAACGAGGCTATGGGCAGGAACGCCCCCAAAGTCCATGTTGTTAAAGAGTTGGAAGATGACATGCTATTGGTAGGAGAGATGATAGACATGGATGGTTTTTGGTAGAAAACTGGATATGTATGGCTGCTGAACAATTCTTCAAGACATCTCCTGCTGTTGAAAGAGTCAATGCTGAGGAAATGGTCGAAGCTGAAAAGACTGCTTGGCAGAAGGCTTCCCGAAAAGCTGTAGGAGCAGCAGCAAGTGGTGGGTGTCTGGCGAAGACCACTGAAAGTCTTGAAGCTCATTTCTCCAAGATGCGCTTAAAGGATAAAATTGATGTCAATATGGTCGAAATTATAGATCAAAAAGCTGAACAAGTGAGTAAGGCAGATGAACAAGAAGAGCGCAACAAAATAGCTTATCCTAAGCAAGAGGAGACAATTGTGGATTTTCTGCACCGTTGCCAAAAGAAAGGTTATGGAGTAATGCTATGTCCTAGATGCAGCGCCATTTTTGATGAGAAAGTTGCCCACAAGTTAGAAGGTGTCAAAAAAGCTGGTGGAAGCTGGGGGCAGAAGGTAAATAAAGGTCCCAGAAGTTTTGACCATAGACGACTTTCGACAGGGTTGAAAACCCAAGTACCAGGAGTTAGGCCAGGTACATTCAAACCAGCTGCGAATGTGCTAACAGGTAGTTAGATCAAGCCTATCGAAGGAAGAGAACAGAAGAAGAAGTGGGAGAAATTTGATGTGGAAAGAGGTTCTTCATTTGAGTATAGAAAAGAGAACCATACCACCAACAAGTCAGCATACATTTCTCAAAATTACAAGGGTAAAAATCCCATGTCTAGATCACAATGGCGAAGAGAGCAACGTAGGAGAAAGGCTATCAGGGAGGCTCAAGTACAAGGAGAGTCAAGCACCAATATTGATAATTAAGCTGGGATAATTGAGAAGATGCCCATAAGGCGAAAGCTGTTCAATGTTCAGCCAGAGAAGAAAGTTGAAGATGATGAGAATATGACTGATAATTTCGACAGTGAGTCAGCAGCTTCTCTAGATATTATTGTGAATGTGGTATCAGTAATGCCAAAAGAATTTGGTCAAGTTTCAGAGGTCGAAGACTTGGATCAAACGGCTGAATTAGAAATGTTGGCACACAAGCCTGTGTGTTATTACATCATGAACAATGGGTGCGTCGAAGAACAGAATGCTTTTTTTGAACGCCCCACAGAGGCAATGAAGGGTCATCTGAAGCCTCTCTACATTACTGGCAAAGTAGAAAATGTTCCTGTTAACAAAATCTTGGTGGATTGTGGTGCAACTGTTAATTTAATGCCAAGATTTTTGCTGAGCAAGATTGGGAAGTTTGAGACTGATACCAAACCCCCACAACATGGTTCTGTCGAACTATGAAGGAAAAGTTGGTTCCACTCTAGGAGTGATTCAAGTGGATCTTACTGTGGGAACCATTACCAGACCAATAGTGTTTATGGTCGTTGAGACGAAAGCTAACTACAATCTACTCTTGGGTAGGGAGTGGATTCATGGAATAGGTGTTGTACCTTCATCTATGCAACAAAGAATCACCATTTGGAGACCAGATGGGATAGTTGAAAATATTAAAGCTGATCAATGGTACTTTAAGGTGCCTATTAATCATGTGGATAGTAGACAGTTTGAGAAACATTTGGCGAACATTGCTCCATGTCCTCCAGCCGACTTTGAGTTTACGCCTGACGAAGAAACGTTTTATTCATTGTATTTACACCCTGTCGAAGGTTTCAGATGGGACAGGGAAGTACCAGGAGGGAGGTTACCATGCTTAGGCTCACCTCCAATAGAGCCCACGGGATGGGGAAATGAATTCAGTGATCATGACTGAGTTCGAAGCTTTAAAAAGAATTTCGGCCTATGTGGCTGAAACAAAACTACAAGTGGCTTTGGAAGCTGCCGATGACTATATGGTTGGCGAAGCCATTTCTGAATTTTATCAAGAAGGTCCTGGTAGGGACTTCGACCCAAAACCTCTAGATAAGGCTGAAACTAGAGAGAAAAGCCAGAGGCTCGACGCCATCTATGAAGATGAGCCTTTGGGATTTGAGAAGGATCCGTTGGCGAATAATATCAAAATTCTAGCACAAGATCCTTTAGAAGAAGTTGACCTCGGTGAGGGGACAACCAAAAGGCCTACCTACATCAGTGCCAACCTTGATCCCCAGTTGAAGGTTGAAGTGGTTCAGTTGTTGAAAGAGTTCAAGGACTGATTCACTTGGGATTATGATGAGATGCCTGGTTTGAGCATGGAGTTGGTTGAACACAGGTTACCTATGACACCTGGAAAAAAACCACTCAAGCAAAATCCAAGACGGTTTGCACCAGAGATATTGTCAAAGATCAAAGAGGAAGTCGAAAGACTGCTTCGTTGCAAATTCATTTGCACGGCAAGGTAAGTCAAATGGTTGGCTAATATAGTACCTGTTATTAAAAAGAATGGGTCTTTGAGAGTTTGCATTGATTTTAGAGATTTAAACTCTGCAACTCCTAAAGATGAATATTCAATGCCAGTAGCAGAAATGTTAATAGATTCTGCAGCAGGACATGAATATCTTAGTATGCTGGATGGATATTCTGGCTACAACCAAATATTCATTGCTGAGGAAGATGTTCACAAAACTGCTTTTAGATGCCCTGGAGCCTTAGGCACCTATGAATGGGTAGTGATGCCTTTTGGTCTCAAAAATGCTGGTGCCACTTATCAAAGGGCGATGAATTCAATCTTCCATGATTTTATAGACACATTCATGCAAATTTACATTTATGATATTGTGATAAAATCTATTTCTGGGAAGAGTCACATTGACCATCTTCGACAGTCCTTTGTAAGGATGAGAAAATATGGTCTTAAAATGAATCCTCTTAAATGTACTTTTTGTGTGCAGGCAGGGGATTTCCTAGGCTTTGTGTTCCACAAGAAAGGGATCGAAATAAATCAGAATAAAACTAAAGCCATAATGGAGGCGAAAGCGCCATCAACTAAAAAGGAGTTACAGTCGTTGCTGGGCAAGATCAACTTCTTAAAAAGGTTTATATCCAACCTGGGTGGCAAAACACAAGCCTTTTCGCCATTGCTTCATTTCAACAAAGATGGTTTTGAATGGGGGCAATTACAGCAGGAAGCCTTCGACAAAATCAAGCAGTACCTAAGCCACCCTCCAATTCTTTCACCACCTTGTAGAAACAAGAGTATGAGATTGTATATAGCTGCATCAGATAAAACTCTAGGGAGCATGTTGCCTCAGGAGGATGAAAATGGAGTCGAAAGAGCCATTTATTACCTTAGTCGAGTTTTAAATGATGCAGAAACTAGGTATAGCATGATTGAAAAGTTATGTTTATGCTTGTATTTATCTTGTACTAAATTGAAGCAATATATAAAGCCAGTTGATGTGTATGTTTCTTCTCACTTTGATGTTGTAAAACATATGTTATCTAAGCCTATTTTGCATAGTCGAATTGGCAAATGGGCATTAGCATTAACAGAATTTTCTCTAACATATCAACCTTTAAAAGCTGTGAAAGGGAAAATAGTTGCAGACTTTATAGTTGACCACTCCATAAATGAAAATGATTTGAATTATGTTGAATTAAAATCCTGGAAGTTATACTTTGATGGATCAAGTCATAAAAATGGAACAGGAGTGGGAATATACATTATTTCTCCTGAAAAAATTCCAACAAAATTCAAGAACAAGATCGAAGGACCTTGCTCTAACAATGAGGCTGAATATGAAGCATTAATTGCTGACCTTGAAATTTTGTTAGAATTGGGGGCAACTAGAGTCGAAATAATGGGAGACTCAGAATTGGTTATAAAACAAATCACAAAGGAATATAAATGTGTTAAAGAAAATCTCATTATGTACTTTGTGATAGCCAATAGATTATTAAAGAAATTTGAGGTAGTGGCCATCCAACACATACCTAGAATAGAGAATCAAGTTGCTAATGACTTGGCTCAAATTGCCTCTGGATACAAAGTGTCGAAGGAAAATCTTCAAGAAGTAATTGAAGCAAGAGGGAGAGTGGTGGCTGTTGGATTGTGCCCATCAGACTTAGAAACAACTAAGCTTGGATGCATAGATGGCAAAAATTTTGAAATTTTTGCTATAGATAATTTGACAGATGAAGACAGGAGGAAGCATATAGTTGAATATTTGCAAAATCCAACGGCTTCGACAGAGCGAAAAATCAGGTATCAAGCTTTAAGCTATGTACTTTTGGGTAATGAATTGTTTAAAAAGACCCCTGAGGGAGTCTTATTGAAATGCCTTAGTGAAGCAGAGGCATATTTGGCTCTTTTGACAGTACATAGTGGGGCATGTGGAGCACACCAAGTTGGCCAGAAGATGAAATGGTTGTTGTTTCGACAAGGCATGTATTGGCCTACTATGCTGAAAGATTGCATAGAATTTGCTAAGGGTTGCCAAGAATGTCAAATTCATGCTGGCATACAGCATATCCCTGCAAGTGAATTACATTCCATAGTGAAACCATGGCCTTTCAGAGGATGGGCATTGGATATAGTGGGAGAGATTCGACCAGCATCTTCAAAGAACCAAAGATATATTTTAGTGGGAATTGATTATTTCACCAAGTGGATTGAAGCAATACCACTGGCGAATATAGGTCAAGAAGATGTTATTGAATTCATTCAAAATCACATTATTTATAGATTTGGTATTCCTGAAACAATCACTACGGATCAAGGATCAGTGTTTACTGGTCGAAAGATGCAAGAGTTTGCCAAAGAAATAGGTTTTAAGTTATTGACTTCTACACCTTATTATGCTCAGGCCAATGGGCAAGTTGAAGCTGCCAATAAGGTAGTGATTGGACTAATTAAGAAGCATGTGGGAAAGAGGCCTAGAAATTGGCACAAGACATTAGACCAAGTTCTTTGGGCATGTCGAACATCCCCTAAAGAGGCTACTAATACGACCCCATTTCGACTTACTTTTGGTCATGATACAGTATTGCCTGTTGAGATTTATTTACAATCTATAAGAGTTCAAAGACATCATGAGATTCCCTCTGAGGATTATTGGGAAATGATGATGAATGAATTAGTGGATTTGGATGAAGAAATGCTTAGAGCCTTGGAGTTGTTAAGAAGACAAAAGAAAAGGGTCGAAGAATCCTACAACAAAAAGGTTAAGTCTAAATATTTTGCATGTGGGGATTTAGTTTAGAAAGTGATTTTGCCTATGGATTGAAAGGATAGAACATTAGGTAAATGGTCTCCTAAGTGGGAAGGTTCATTCCAAGTCATACAAGTTTTCTCTAATGGAGCTTATGAAGTGGAAGAGTTAGACAAAGATAAAAGAATCTTGAAAGTAAATAGCAAGTATTTGAAAAATTATAAGCCTATGTTGCAAGAGATTCATATTGAAACGTAAGTTTTATTTTAAGAAAGGAAAGCCAAAATAGGCCAACTCAGGCTAATATGGCATACAAAGCAAAGGAGAATCAACATAACATCTTTCAAAGATAGGAAAGATTATTCATAATCTCTCCAGTCAATAGATTTGAGGAAGTCCATGTAGTCTGCATCTGGCTCATTATCATCAAAGTCCTGGGTGTTGGAACGCCCTTTCTTAGAGATCCTCATGTTGGTTTCTCTCTTTTTTGCTCTGGAAGTTGCTCCAGTAGAGGCTTCAGGTTTCTTTGTTGCCTCCGTTTTCTTGGTTTCTTCAGTTTCTTTTGCCTTATCAGCTGTCTTCTTGGCTGATGACTTCTCTGAATTGTTCATAGTTATTTTGATGAATGAACATGGTTCAGATGGAAGAGAATTTATAGAGGCGAAGTATTAATTGGATTGGCCAGTCAAACGGTGAAACCATGTGAATTATTCTTGGAAATATGCCCGAGGGCTATGCTATAAATGTCAGTTTAAAGCTAGAGGCTTATGCCTTGGAGTTTTAAAGCTGAAAAGTTTGGCTTTCCAAGAAAAAGATAGAATGCCTTAATTGCAAATTTGACTTAGATGTGAGGCAATAAATAAAATGCATCATAATTTAATACGAGTCGAAAGCAGTTAATGGCGAAATACTAATGATTACTTAATCAGTGCCAAAGGCATAAAAACTGTCATTAAATAAAGGCCTGAAAAGGCCAAGAAACAAATGATGGTTAAACAAATAAAGGTTTCGAAAGTATCAGAAGGGAAGCCTCGACGCCAACTGAGAAAAGGCTTCTATGTGATGTTTGAGGCGAGCATTGCATAAAGATTCATCAAGTTTGGATGTTGCGAGCTCTTTTTCATATCTTTGGGCTACCTCAATACGAACAATAGCATTCTTCGTTTCTTCAGCCATCTTAGTGTCGTCGAAATGTTGCAATTCACGGTTGCGTTTTTCAGCATTTTCAATTTTGGCTTGTAGCTCCGTGATTTGTTGCTTCCAGGCTTCAATATCCTTCGGTTGGAGGCAATCTCATCTTGTTTTTTCTTTTGACCAGCCTCTATACGTTCGACCTTTTCATACGACTCTTTTGCACCACACCGAGCTAAACTCTCATGACCAGATGTTTCTTCTATGGTATTCCTGATAGATGGAAGCAGCTTTATTTCTGCAGCTATTTGGTTCACCACAGCGGTTAACTCTATCAGAAAACCAGAAACATCTGGATTAAGGGTGGTGAGCTCAAGCTTTTCAAGGGTGTCTTTCAGATAAGTGGTTGCAGTGGGGTCTGAGACCAAAATTTTGTGAATGTCCCCTCTGAAGAATTTTTTCTTTATGGCTTGGAGGATTGTTTTGGCGAAATCATCTGATGCTGGAGTCGAAGAGCCAGAAGAAGAAGAACCATACTTCTGCCCAAGTATTAATTTGGAATACTCACGTGGGTTTGACCACTTGAGTGCTGTCAGTGAGTCTCCAGGATTTGGAACGTTAGCCAAAGGTTGCTGGACCACGGGTGAAGAAGTATGGTGAGGGGTAGGATCTGGTTGGTCTTCTTCCTCTTCTTCTTCTTCTGATTCTTCTCCTTCATCCTTTTCTTCGTCAGTTTCGACTGCCACTCCTCCATCATTTTCTTTAGCAGTTGGTTGGAGGTTGGCCTGGTCATCAGCTGGTTCAGGATGTGGTTCATGTGTTTCTTCAGGGACAGCTTGTCCAGGATTGTCGTTTTGAGGTTGAGCCTCAGGACCACCTTCTTCTTCGACAACCAGTTGATCAGTATCCATGAGGTTAGCCAGGTCAAAAAGTGATGGACTTGAAGCATCATCATCATCAGAGTTAGAACCATCAGCCTGTGCATTCTGTGTAGTAGTTTGGCCAGGAGGGTTGGTGGGGTCTGCAGCTAGAGGATTAGGTTGATTAATTTCACTTAAACCAGAGCCAAGATCAGATGATGGATGGTAAGTTGGTTCACCTTGGCTGTTAAGTAGTGTAGTGGTGAAACTTCCTGCAGCTTGTTGAGGGGTAGGATTGTTGATTATGTGGGTAGCGAAATTGCCTGAAGCCGGTTGAGGGTCAGGATTATTGATCATGTTTGCCTAAAGAACACAAGTGAAGAAAATGAGATTGAAAGAATTTGGGCGAAAGACGTTAGTATAATGAAAAAATGGTGCACATACCTGAGCTTGTACAGCAGCAGGACTTGAGTTACCACTTTCATGGTCGCCAGGAGGTGTTTGGGTAGCTACCATGGAAGGTTGTTTTTCGACACCACTTGTTGTGGGTGCCTTTTCAAGTATTTTGGCCACCTTCGAAGGAGGTGGGCCAGCAGGTCCAGATGCTTTGATTGGTTTTCTTCTTTTCTTTGTAAGAACCTCCTCAGGAGATTCATCTTAAGCATCTGAAGATATAACAATAGCTGGGGCATCCTTTTTACCTTTCTTTGAAGGTGTAGGAGGTTTTTGACCAGTCTGAAAAGGTTATGCAAATGTGAGAAGTGATTCACATAATAAGAACATAGGCAAGGGATATGAAACGTACCTGTTTACTTTCTGGTTCTTTGCTACTTTGTGCAGCAGCAGCCCTGGCTGAAGGAGCTTTCCTAGGCACAGCTGAAAGACAGTGAAAATTGTTACAAGTTAATGATTAAATGGTTAGTTATAAAGCCGTGGAATAAGGGCTTCAAACCTTCATATATTTCAGATTCGACACGAACATCCTGAATTCCTATATGAAGGTGTCTTTTGAAATTGTCTAGCGTATGCTTAGTCGGAACCACTTGTTGAGCTTTTGGCTGAGACTGCTGTCGAAGAAGTTTTAAGTGTTCACCACAGACAAACCAATCTGGAAATGGAGGGGCAAGTGCCACTCCAAAATCAGCATTAGGTAGTCGAGGGAACTTTGGAGGGAAAAGTTCAAAAGCTACCTCATAACGTTTCTCACGAGGAACGTCTGAAGGGATTTTTAGTTGATCCAACTGTTGTAGAAATTTTCCCTTTAAAGTAATAGCAGCCTCGTGAATGGTTCGACCAAGATCATCTGGTCGATAGACAGTTTCAAAGTATTTTTGGAAAGCCTGTATTTCTTGGAGGTGAGTGAACTTACTCTTCTTCGTCTTGTCCTGCACATCAATAAAAGCTTGGTCAAGCAATGAAGAAAATGTAGCCACATCAAGAAAATGCTCATGGTAGTGCTTCGACCACCAGTGGTGGAATGATGAAGTGTATAAGAAAGAAGGCTCAAAAAACACGGGAGACAAAACTCCTCCTTTCTCATTCCAGCTGACGAGTGTACTGGTGACATCTTCTTCACCAAAGCTTGCAGTATGAAGGATTACTTGGCCTTTCCTCTCATATAAACATTGAGGAAAGCTCTGGGCCAGCCCAAATTGTCGAGAGACAAGATTTGGTTGGTAAGCAATCAGTGCTGATAGGCCTCTCCCCAAGTTCAGCCTTTGGACAATGAATCTAGGAATTAAAAAGGCTTCCCAAATAGCAACAGATTCACCGTCAAGAGTCTGGTGAGGGTTTGGAAATGGCCTTGTAAACCACACAGGGCCATATCTTCTTTGAGCAAAGGGCGCCATGCTGGGAGTAAACTCATAGCGCTTGGAAAACATCATGATATAGCTGGTGAAGGCCCCTTGAAGGGTTTCACCATCATCATTGGGCGTAAGTTTGACCAAACGGGTCCATTCGACGTCAACTAGCCCTTTTCTGGGAAGGCTAGATTCAAATGTTGCATTGAGCCATAGTTGAAGCAGCCAAAGAGGTCCACTCAAGTGTACAGAACCTTGAGCTTCCATGTGCCTCAGTCGAGAAGCCCCTTCACTGATGGACTCATAAAGGTTCCCCAGGATGAGTTCACTTAAGCATACCCCTCTGTTATTGTGAAGCTGGTTAGCAAGGGGCAAGTACTTCTTAGCTACTTGCAAGGATTTCGTACAAAAAACATATCTCGACAGCCATACGGTGCGAAATGCAATGTGTTCTTTATCAGATACTTCATCATGGCCTGCGTCGAAGTAGTGTTTGATGAAGTGGGTGTAGGTGAGTTTGGAACTTGAAATGCCTATGATATCCTCAGTATCTTCTTCAGGGTTGTAAATAAGGCCATCTGGGTGAAGCCCTGTGATGGCAGCCAAGTCGAACAGTGTGGGGGTAACCATTCCACATGGCAGATGGAAGGTGTAGTGGGTGTTGTCCCAAAAATATAAGGACGCTGCCAGCATGTTCAAGCAGTATGGTACGCTGGTCTTCGACAGCATGAGAAGGTCATAAATCCCTATGTTTTTCCAATGTTCGGACTTGACCTTTTCCATCTTCGCCATCCATTGGTCAAAATCCTTCAAGGGATTAACAACTCTTACTAGCCTTGTGCCATCAGTGAGATAGCTAACATTGATCTTGGGCAGTGGAATTTCTTCAGGAGAGGTTTCATCAGAAACGTTAATTTTGGAAAAGCTTTTTTGCCCTAATGGCCTTGTTTTCCGGTAAGAGGGGAGAAACTCACTTAGTTTCTCATTAGAAATGTCAACATCAGCTAGAGGACCAGACAGTGCATAAGGTTTGTCAGAAACGACTAAAGGAATCATTACCTGAGACTTATATATGGCTCGTGCTTCTTTGGTGGTGGGTTCCGGCAGGCAATGGCGATTATCCACTATTTGGGGGGCTGGGATGTTTGCAAATGGAGGAATGGCTTGTTTGAATTGAGTAGCCTTGCCTCTTTGGGTTTTCTTTGGTTGAGGATTCACTTGGGAGGATGCCATTGTTAGAGAAAATGAAAAGAAGTGGGGCTTTTCTGGGTTTTGCGTGAAGAAAACTGAAAGAGAAAAGAAGGTTGCTTGAGAGTATGAGAGTGTGAAAAGTTCACCAAATGGTGAAAATGGATATTTATAGACGTTTTGAAAATCCCAAGAGCCTTGGATCCACCGTTGAAGTTGAGAAGGTAGTGGGACGTGTGTCTTTCTCTTGGAAGTGTGATGAGTGGTAACAGTTATGTTCAGACTGCAAACATATATTTTCAAGAAATGAGTTATAATGAGTGCGGCTGAAGAGACGTTTAAGGATTTGTCATGATGGCATGATGCCATAAGCGTGGGTTAGAGAAACTGAACAGTTGAGCCACTGAGTGATTAGTGGATTATTCAGTTGAAGCCATGCAAACAAGCGTCGAAGTGGGTGTTGAATCAAAAAATGACCTTCTCACCAATTCTGGCGAAAGGACATTTCTTGAGGGGCAATTTGTTAACCCTCACTTTCGACGCTAGAAGGAATCAAAGTTATTTTAAGTTAAAAAATTATTTTTAACATAAAGAAGGCTTCGACCCAGTTTTGGTGAAGCCTGAGTCGAATAGGGGTTTTGGAAGCCTCAAAAATGGCTAAGTGTTGGGAGATACTTCGACCGTGAGAATGTTGAAACGCGCGTTGCAATTATCACATTAAGGCTGGAGGGAAAATCTCAAATGTTTGAATTTCAAAAGGATCAATTGCTGAACGTGGGAGCAGTTGAAATGGAGAAAGGCGCCAAGAGGACACGTTAGGAGGCATAACCACCACTTAGTAGATATTTCTTAGCACTATAAATAAGAGTTATTTCTATAGAATAAGGGTGTTCATATTTTTGTACAAGTTACTCAAAGAAACTCAAAGTACCCGCGTGTAGAGAAACGAGTTCGTGAGAATGTACGCAATGTAACACCACTTTCTTTCATCAATGCAATTTATCTTCATCATGTTTATGTTTCAGCACTTTACATTTTCCTGAACTTTACCTTTCATGTCTTAACTTTTCCTTGAATCTTTATTTTCAGTCAAGTTTATTTTAAACCTGGTTTTTACTTTCATTTAAAAGCTTTCGACGTTTATCTTCTTGCATCTTTACATTCAAGCATTTAATCTTCAAGCATTTACTTTCAAAGTCTTTTATCTTCAAGTCATTTATTTTTAAAGTCATTTATCTTTCCGCATTTACTTTCGACTGCACTTTTATCAATTCCAGTCTTTATTTTCAAGAACATGGAGTTCATTGCATTTTATCTTCAAAAGCTTTTACATCATTGCATTTACTTTTAAAGTCATTTATTTCCTCGTCATTTACTTTCGACAGTCGTTTATTTTTCTGCATCTTTTACCTTCCAGAACGTGGAGTTCAAGCACTTTTACATTTTTGTCATTTATCTTCAACAGTCATTTATCTTCCTGCATTTTTATCAATTCAAGTCTTTATCTTCAAGCCTTATTTTCAAAGCTTTTTACTTCTTGTCTGTTACTTTCGACGCCTTTAAATTCTGCATTCTTTATTTACAGCCTTTTAACTTCCAAGATTTTACTTTACTGCAAGTAGTCGAACGTGGAGTTCACTTAGGTTTCTTTTTTCAGCATTGTCAAACGTGGAGTTCAGTTTACATTTCCTTTATTTCAAGTTATATTCATTCTCTCTTAAAATTTAGCACATGTCCTAGGATTTGTGTGGTCGATCCTGCAAGTTAGTCAGTTTTATTTAAAATTGATAGACCAGAGGTTGTTTACCAAAATTCACAGTAAACAGTGTCACATAAGGACCACTACGAAACTGTTGCTTCCATTTCCTCTCGCTCACACTCTTATAGTGAGTAGAACGAGCTTTGCTATCTTCTTCATAAATCCTACAACAATCCACCAAATCAGAAAACCTCTGAATTCTATGATAACCAATGGCTTGCTTAATCTCAGGACGCAACCCGCTCTCAAGCTTCACACACTTAGAAAACTCCGCAGTCGCTTCAGCATAATGTGGATAAAACTGCACAAGCTCCACAAACTTAGCAGTATAATCAACAACAGACATACCTTGTTTCAATTCCAAGAACTCTATTTCCTTCTTTCCTCTAACATCTTCAGGAAAATACTTCCTCAGAAACTCAACACTAAACAAAGCCCAAGTGACTTCTTCCTCCGCAGCTTCCAACACATGACGAGTACAAACCCACCAATCATCAGCCTCTTCCTGCAACATATGAGTACCCAGTCTCACCTTCTGATCCTCAGCACAATCCATCACTCGAAAGATCCTTTCAATCTCCTTAAGCCAAATCTGAGCACCATCAGGATCATGTCTCCCTTTGAAGATAGGCGGTTTGTTCTTCCTGAACTCATCATTACCCGCAGCATTAGGTGCACCCTGCACAGCCCGAGCCATAGCTTGCATAGCCTCAGCCAAAGCAGCGTCATTCCTACCAGCCATATTCTGTTCATTTCCAATAACAGCAACTATGGTTAAACAAACAGCTCACCCAAACACACCCACCGATAAGGACTAACACAAACTGACACGGACTGGCTCTGATACCACTTAATGTAACACCCCCAATCTATACCCCCAATAAATAAAGCAATAAATAAAATTCAAAATTTCATCAGAGTATATTTAGAACATTCACGGCATAGACTGAGGAGTCACATCAATTGAAACAAATACGCATAAACCTGCTCATAAAGATATGCAACAATTCAGGTAGCATATAACAAAGGAACTTAGTTCCTACCACCCACAATTCAGATACAGAATAAAAGCGGAAAATCTGTACTGAATCTCATATATATATATATATATATATATATATATATATATATATATATATATATATATATCATAAAAAGTTTATCTGTCATATACCACATCATACATGTACAATCCAAAAGATACATATACATAATACAAATAATCACATAACGATCTCCCCGACTACCCGGTGCTACATATCAGAGTCGACCGACAAAAGAATGAACACCTAAGCTTCACAAAAAGACCTCCAGCATCTAATCTGCAATGTCTCGTAGAGCATTAAAAACAGCAGAAGGGTGAGAAACACAATCATAATATAATTGCATATAATTATATAATAACACCAAAATACTCACGTAAAATATTCTCACCACAACTTACACCAGAATTCAAATTCAAAACAACACAATGCATATTTCATATATCCATCACCAAGGTATATCAACCATGCACAATACAAATATCACCAACAATATACATATATCAACTCATCGATTTCATCCCCAATTCCACACACAATCAATCCATTCATGATTTTCCACACATAATGCATCCATTCACAATTCTCGCACATAATCAATCCATTCATGATTTATGCAAATGCACAAAGACCGACACAACGACTCTATGTAATGCACATGCGGTACCATCCATCCATCATTCTCAACACTAGTTCACTCAGGAACTATTGGAATCATCGCTTGTTACTTAGTGTAACTCCCCGTCGGGCAAACGATGTTCCCCATCACTTTAGGTCCTCTTGGTATAAGGCGTACGACGTTTATGGATTGCTTTAGGTCCTCTTTGTATAAGGCGCACAATCCGATCGCTTTAGGTCCTCTTTGTATAAGGCACACGATCGTCTATAATCATTGCTTTAGGTCCTCTTTGTATAAGGCGCACGATGTTATAGCGGATTCCCTCTGAAATCGTTTCGTCGCTCACACCCACTAGGGCACACGACATCACAAGAATGCATATCATGATGCTTGGCATATAATGACTCATGACATTCAAATGCACACATATATGCAACCATCTCAATCAACAATAATTATGCTTTACCATTAAGCCTAACATAATGCATTTATTTTCCATATGGCCACAAATCATCATCACACCATCTAAACACATGCCTTTACACCATACAACAGCACACAAGTCATACCATATCCATCAAAGACATATTGCATGATAACACAGTAAATACACACAATTAAAATGGTACAAGTTGACAAAATGACACCTTTCCCATTTCCTGACATAATTAAATCGGCCAACAATCTCAAATCCCTTTTTATAAGAAAGAACATTTCAAAAGCTTTCCAACGCATCAAACCGCGCCTCAAACCGACTTACGGATCAAAAGTTATAAAGAAAACAAATTGGAAAAAGCTGTCATGTTCGCAATGCGAATTTCCTAGCGAGACCTTCGCTTCTTCATTCGCAGTGCGAATGTCCCAGCGAACCAAGTCAGAAAGGAAAATAGCCTAAAAAAATTCCCAACGTTCGGAGTGGGAACTCCCAGCGAACCTTCGCTTCCCTCTTCGCAGTGCGAGTCTCCCAACGAACAGTGGCAGAAAGAAAATAACACAAAACAACACAAAGTTCGCAGTGTGAACCTCACACGAACGTTCGCCCTCACCTTCGCAGTGCGAATAGCCAGCGAATGCTCGTTTTCCCCTTCGCTAGGGGATTCGCAGTGCGAACCTGCGAATTCAGAAAAACCCAGCAGCGCTGTTACATAACCCAAAACTATATTTCCCCACCAAAACACTTCCAAACCAACACATAGCAATCAAAACATAACCCAGTCATGGTAACTAGTATTCTACAACATTTACACCGATTTTCAACCGCGGAAACATCGATTTCTACTCGTTTATCTCATTTCGACCTATATTTGAAAACCAATAAAACTTCCACACAAACATACATAATCATACACAAACATAGTATAATCGAGTTTCGCACCCTTACCCGATTAAATCGCGTTTGAAAAGTCGGTTGAATCGGTTCCCGAATCCACAAGTTTTCCTCTCTTTTCTTCTTTCTCTTCTCTTTCCTTCTTTCTCTTTTTCTTCTCTTCTTTTTCTTTCCTTACTATTTTTCTCTCTTTTTTCTATTTATGTTTCTAACTTAAGAAAATAAATGAAAAGACCAAAATACCCCTACACTCAAATATCTCGCAAACGTTCCCAAAACGCGATAAAATATAATCACGATGAAAAATAACATATTATCACATAAAATTCAAAAATAAAATAATATAATAATAAAATAATCAAAACGACTCAATTAAATAAAACTGACAAAAACTGGGGCGTTACATTCAACTCCATTTTCCTAGCCTTTTTACCACTTGCATATGTAAAACATGATAGCATTTATAATGTTAGGTTCTTTTTTTCTCCTTTCTGGTACAAAGGTTGAATCATGCTTAGACCATGTTGTGATTCTTTTGTGTGATATTAACCTACTCTTTATGGTTACTAGATATTTGAAGGTATATCTTTGCATCTTTATTACATTTCAGATTTAGTACAATAGTTTTATATTAGTGTCTTATGTTTATCCCCTCTTATGGGTTATCTTTTTTGTGCACTCTAGCCCATACCCCAACTTTTAGGCATTGATTGTGACTGGACTGGAATCTTCATGAACATGTGATAACTGAGTTTTACTATTATGCACATGATGTTGCAGAGTTGTATAAATCTAACAAAATATTGAGCAGAATGTTGTTTACTATGAAAAGTCAGCTTATTTTTTATCAAAGTGAAAAGGTGAGAACTTCTGCAGATTGTTTGACTTTAAGAACTTTGTATTAATGTCTATAATCTTAAGAAAATTTTAGCATGTTTCTTTCTACAATTCTTATTGTGTTGACTTAATACTTTCTAGTTCAACAATGAGCTATTTATTCAAATCATGGTTGCGTTTTTCAATGGCTCTTACTGTGAAATTCTTGCGGATTCACTTGTGGATTGCTAAAATAGGTTTATTTGTGATGTCTACAATGCTTCTATAGCAATATGTTAATCATTCATTGAAGTTGTTGATTTTTTCTTTATCCATGCAAGAAGCTCTTGAAATTCTGCACCTGGTCAGCTCCTAAAACAATGGATTTCATAGAAGACAACCACTTTGATTCTCGCAAACCGGAAGATCGTGTCGCTATTGTTGGGATATATAAGGGTTTTCAGGAAAAGTGAAGGTAGTGTGAATGGTGTATCCAAGTAGATTCAACTACCTTCTTTCCCAATTCTTCTCAGTAAACTAATGCTTGTATGCACAACTTTTACTTTAGTCTCAATATGTGCTTGTATTTTATTGTGTAGTGGATTTTACTAGTATTTACTAACATTAAGATGTAAACATGTAATTGAGAGGGTTGGGATGTAGAAAAGATGCAGAGTAGAAGCTTTCTAAGCAAATTATGGATCCTTATGAAACACCAACAAAAGTGATCAATAGTTTTAAACTGACTTATTATATGTTTCACTCATACAAGTTTAAAAGATGTTGAAATAAAAGAGTATTTAGTACCACAAGAATGATTCCTGTTTGCGATTTTTAGATCAGTTCATATAGATGAGAAAAACTATGAGTAGTCATATCAATTCCAGGTGGTTGTTAAAACAAAATCATTGGTAGCCTTAGTGCATGGACTGAAAACTAATTTTGACATTGAAATTGCAGGAATGACACATTTCCCTTGGGTAGCTTGAAAGCATTGGTGATTCATCACAGTAAGTTGAATATATTTATAAATTTTATTCACTTATTCGTTTTATATATATTTTCTATTTTAACAATATTTGTCCATTTTTGTATAGCCAAGTAATGAGTTTCCAAATTTTTCATTAGGTCATAATTAAATTCTTTGTGTGGACCATGGACTAATTCTCTACTCTGGAGGAAGAATATGAAATAATGATTGGTGTAAGACGATTATGTTATCTCTAAGAAATATTTAGTTGGTTTTAAGAATTTTGATATAATTATTTTGTATATTTAGATACACAAATAATGTTTGAATTTTTTAATGTTAAAACTATTTAATTTAAATTTAATGCTAGCATTTTTATTTATTTAAATTTGATGTAAGCATTTTTATATATTTAAATAGATGTTGTTTTAATGATAATAGTTTTATTTAATTATTTATATTAATGTTATTTATGATTATTTTAAAATAAAAATAAAAATATAAAGTAAAAGAAAAAGATTTGTGTGGTGCATATAAAAAGTATTGTCAAAATTTTGGTTATTATAAAATATTAATTATAGGAAAGAAATATTTTTAAAAAGAAACGAAAGAGACATATACCAATGACTAATTTCGTCCTATACCAACGAAAATATGTGGTGGATACAATTATTAAATGTTTTTCCAACCCCTAAAATTGTCGTTGGTAAAAGATATAGTGACGGCAAAAAGCCGTTGGTATAGGAAATTATAGTTGACAGAAGCAAATGTCCGTTGGTATAGGTTTTTTAACTTTTGCCAACGGTTTTTGGATCTTTACCAACGAAATTTTGCCGTTGGTAAATGTCAAATTTCTTGTAGTGATTATTAAAAATATTGTTTTAGTCATGACATTTAATTTCAAACTTTATGAATATATACGAAAGACAGAAAAATGCCTGAAATGAAATATAAAGAAAATTAAGTATTTTACATAAAATGAGTATAGTTATTGGATTTTAAAATAATAGTTAGATGGATTTGCACCGTCGAATATTCGAGTGGTAGGAATAAAAAAATAAATAAAAGTAATGGTTCAAAATTTGTGATTTGTAATTGAAGAAGACAAAAAGTTCATTGGTTTGTAGTTAATGACACTCTCCTTTGTAAGTGTAGTAAAACAGTCGAAAAAGGAACAAAATAACATATTAGAAATGAAAATAATAAGATAGCATGGGATATGAATAGTAGCAGTACAAGTAAAACTAAAGTTGAGTTTGGACTGAGAGAGCAAGTACATAGTAAATGACTTAAAACAATTTGAAATAAAAGTTGCATAGTTAATCACTATCTGTAAAACTCGTTCCATACATAAAGTTCTCCCATGTATAGTCCCGCTCATCGTCATCATCGGAATCAACCGCTTCGTAGTCAGGTTGTTGGTCATCATCTGAATCCAAATAAATTACTTGGCTCACGAATCTAGCTGAAGTCGTTCTTCTTCTCCTCTTTCTTAAATGTCGAACTGCAGGAGGGCATGGACCTGTAGAAAAAAATAACCAGTCATTCAGTATTGTCAACAGATATGTAGGCAAAACTGAAATCATGATGTATTGTCGGATATTGTAGAACCCACTTCATCCAAAATGAGCATACTGTGTGTGTTAACATGAAAAGAAAAAATATACAGAGCGTCAAAGATATGCAGGGAAAACTGAAATGTACCGGGGGAGCTGCAGAGGTGGTTGAAAGTGGGGTCCCTCTTGGTGCGGTTGACGGCGCTCGGAATCCGGCAATGGTTGAACCTCTGTAGGTGGTCGGTTCTGAGTATCGGGTTGTAGGTGGACGACAGCTTCGACATCTTGTTGGATCTGTTGACGTTAAGAAAATTATAATATTTAATTATAATGAAAGAATAAGGGACAGATAATTTTAGTGAGAAAAATATGCAGCAGTAAATGTATTTCCTGAACCTGTAGAGTTAGTTGGGCGTGTAGAGGATTATGGACAGGCTGGGGTCGTTGCAATTCCGGAGAAGGTGGTTGGTCAGTTGCCGTCTGGACGTCAATAGGGTCATTGGCTTGGATATTTTGGTTGGATGCCATAGAAAAAGTTGGGTATTTCTGAAGAATGGTGTATCAAGTGGAGAATAGGAGGAAGGGTTAAATAATGAGGCTTGTGACTGTGCAGCTTCCCCCCTACATTGGCAATGAAAATGCATTAATACATTAGAAACTGTAAAGTTGGAATAATGAAAGGCAGAATAATGACTGTTGATGGTCAAGAATCCCATTTAGTTCCATATACGATGTATAATGTTATTGGGCATTAAAGGAAATTTGAAGTATGCATAAAATATATTTTGGATACAAAACTTGAGATATAAATGTAGGTACCTTAAGTCCATTAATGACAGGCAAAATCCTACGAATGAGAAATAGTCCTCAAGTTCCTACAACTTCATGACATATTAGCACATGATTTATTAATGAATATAAATGAAATAATTCTGTGAGGAGGCCTATGTCTGTACAAAAATTTGTTGTGTGAGGCATATACTTCTTGCCTTTTGTATCATGGATTAATGGATACATTGTTTCACAGGGCTATCTGTGGACAAACATTCGTTTTTAGTTTCTATAATAATTGTGCTTGTGCACATAACTTCAATTTTGTTTCATTCTATTTAAGACCATGGCTAAGTCTTTTGAAGTTACTGTGCTACCTGGTGCGTGAGCTTATTTCGGTGGTTATGTTGACCAGTACTATATGCATTCATTGTTCTGTGAAATAAGTGAACACTATTCCCATCTTTCTTAGGACCTAAAACAACAAAACAGGCAATAATGTTCTTAGTTACAGAAAAATATCACTAAATGTCAATGAACATGATTCAACAGTCTTATAAACATAGTTACATCATGATTGATCTTCAATCAACCATAACTTAAAATATCATGGAGTACATTGTGTCCAATTTTCTGCCAAATAGCAACTTACTTAAAACCATTTGATTTGGCTGATATGGATTAGAGTTGTAACTCCTACTTCTTGTACATAGGCAATATCTTCAGGAGTTAACAAACCAGATTGTCCTACCATGTAAACAAACCATATAATCGTCAGTATAAACTAATTGTTTATAAGTTAAAATGGAACCACACAAAAATAAATTAGAAGCCACAATTGATGTGAGTCGGATCCTTAAGTTGAATTATTAGGACACTGAGACAGACACAAAAGAATACGTTTGATATAAAATACCAAGATTGCGGTTGTTGATGCCAATAAGCTGAACACTTTCTATCGTATCTTTACAACCAAAATAAAAGGATGTCTCCAAAGTGAGTTCAGCAAAAATATGACGAAAAAGTAACAAATCAATGAAGTAAAAGCCTTTTAGTCCAAAATATTTATTCAGTTTTATATGCAATTACCCGTCAATGGTATCACTGATCCCAAGTTGCCCATTATTCCTCTTCCCCACGGTAATACGTTGTCTTTTTCCGTAACAGCAAGCGTGTGTCTCCACCCACATGACATCTGATCTACTTTCTGTCATAATTGAAGTCACTAACACCATTGTCAGCACCTGTATCCTCTTTGTTATTTAGAATTATGACATGACTTCCTGGAATCAATAAGTAGTTTGATTATTAATGGAAATGTCACACAAGTATATACTTTATTTTCTATAAACAATTCCCAAATGCCTAGCAAGAAGCCAACTAAAAGGTGAATTAACTTCAAGTTATAGTCAATAATATACCAATCGTTATGTGTAATTTGCTGTAGAAAATCTCGGTAGGTTTCATTAGTCCCATGTCATCCACAGATATAAATAAAATAATTTGTTAAAATGTTCAGATCAAACATCCTCAATAAATAAATGCACACAGAGTATATAGGTTAAATGCATACATGAGTCTCATTAGAATATCTTATGTTTTGCAGCTGTTCAACTTCCTCCCAACAGACTTCAATCATGTCGGTTAGCAAGAATACCATTGATTAAGTTTGTTAACATAGCTGAACCATATGCTTCATGTCCTGTGATATCCAATACTGAAAAATGGAATAAATTACCATGAAAATCCAAAAATAATAAGCATGTTCATGTTCATTAGAAATGCTGAGTAGATTTCACGATGCATATCCTATTTCTAATTTCCATCCTAGTCTATTGTTATATCAAATTTGAAAGCAAAATCAAACATCTTGCAAGGAATCTTAAAATTTATTTCGAGTATCCAGTTATCACAAAAATCAAAACCAACTTATCAACTACACAATAACCATATCAACACGAAGACATCCTAAATACTTTGATAAACAGATAAGCAGGCAATTGCGAATAGTCAGCGAGAAATGTAACGGTTACTTATCTTTTGATATCAATGTTAATAATATGATATTCTCATTCCTCACTGCTTTAGAGGATAAACTGTTAAACACTATAACCTGTTATAGAGGATAATAAAGAAAACAAAGGACTTTAAGCATCTACGACTTAAAGTAGGAAAATATCATAAGCGTTGTTGATATTCAGAAGTGTGAAAGTATGGACAATGAGTTAAATCACCTCATTGATACACTGCAACATTGTTAAATAATGAGAAATCTTTTTCGTGAGTAATATTTCATGAATAATAACTTTAAAATCACGTCACTTGAAACCGCCGTCTTAAGTTTTTGCAAATACTATGTTGATTAGTTATAGTTGAAAGTCGATCATACTTGAAACTATAAATTCAATAAAAAAGATAAATTTGTAAAGGATTAATATAACTTACTTTGATCAATGGATTGTATAGCCATTTACAAAAATCAAACTTCTGTAACCAAGAATGCGTCAAAAGTAGTAAAAGATTTCAAAAACAGAATGAGTAAAAGATTATAGGGGAAACTTTACTTAGAATACATGCCATCCACGAGTAGACACGATACCGATATATCAGCATCCTATAACATATTGCAAATGGCACCTAAGCATCACATGAGGAACATAAAAAGACACACAGATCAGTGAATTCATGCCTGGAGAAACATACTGAATTGTTATAATATTCCAAAGCATTAACATGTACCATGTGTTGCGGTGAAAATCGGATAACAAGCTATTAATTAACTCGCATCATTTTTCTTTTACAACCGACTTTGATTTATCCAAAGGAAAGGTTCAAGATCGTTAGAAAAACCTAAAGGGGAGAGATCTAAGGTTCAGGGGTTGGTTACACCTAGGGAAGGTATTAGCACCCTAAACGTCCATAGTACTCTACGGGAACCTCTAGTTAATGTTTATGTTATGTTATGTTTGCTAAAGGTTCTATGCTAAAGGTTGAAACCCTAGGGGTTAGTATCTAAGTATACTCGACAAAGCATCGCACTTTGCGCCTACGTATCCTCGGGTGTAGAATCAGAGTATGCGTAGTTCTACTTCTACTGAACTATTGACTATGGCCAATATTCAGAGGGGAAATGAGTACAAGCTCATTGTAGAGTTCAAGAACTCTCTAGATCTAGTTGAAATGACCCTATGTTATGTTTTAGTCAATAGGGAAAGTGATGATTCATTAGGATGAATATCACTAAGAGTTTATGAACTCTCTCCTAAAGCTAGTTATGATTCCATGGCTCTGATGAGGCCAAGAAATAAGGTTTAGCTCTTATGAGGCTACTAGGTTAAGGTGGGGGCTATGACTTTAAGAGTCAACATTAATCACCTTCCTTTGGAATGGGGATAATAACAGTTGTAAAGTATGATAACAAGAGATAACAAGCTCAAGATGTCAATTCAAAGTTGAATCATATATGTATTTGTCGCGGTGAGAATCGGATATCAAGCTATTGGATTAACTTGAATCACAATTTTTGAAATTCACCACCGGTCTTTATTTTATCCAAAGGAAAGGGTTAAAGATCGAAAAACCTAATGAGAGATCTAAGGTTCGGGGGTTGGTTACGTCCAGGGAAGGTGTTAGCATCCTAAACGTCAGTAGTACTCTACAGGAACCTCTTGTTATTATCTATGTTATATTATTGCTTGCTTGCTAAGATTAATGTGCTAAGGGGAAGACCTAGGGGTTAGTTTCTAAGTATAACATGTAAGTCAACGGGATATGAAACTTTCCTTTGGAATTGATTAAAGGGAGGCCTAAGTGATTCTAAACGATGAATTCTAAACATAAATCAAACTTGAGAATATTAGATCAAAGAAAAGAAATATATATTTTTGAATTTTTATTTTTATTATTTTGGTTATACTAAAAAAAAAAGAATTAAAACTAAATCCAAAAATTAGATCTAATTATAAAATTATTAAAGGTTAAAAATGAAACTTGTTTTTCTTTTGGGTTATTTCTCTTAAGATTAATAATTTAAGAAAATGGGAAGAATTAAAACTAAATTAAACTAATTAATCTAAATTATAATTAAAGACTAAATTATCATTAAATTAAAACTAAAACCGAAAACAAATGTGTCAAATGGAATAGTGGGAGTGTAAAGAAAACACAAATCGCCTGGGCTCATCATACTAGGCCCATTCGGAATAGAAAAAAAAAAGAAATGAAGAAAAACCTCAAAGTCATTTTTATTCTCCTCTCACTCGTTTTCGTTTACTCTCTCTCTCTCTCTCTCTCTCTCTCTCAGAAGCTTTCCTCAAAACCCTTTCTCTCTTCTCGGTTTCGTTCATCAATCTCCTTCTCTCTCGCTCATCGACGCGAACAACAACAACATCAAACGACCTCACTCGCACTCATCTTCTCAGTACAAAACAAATTTCATTTTTATCTTCTCACTAAGTGTAAACCTCAAATCGAAATACAAGATTCAAAGGGGTAATCAACAATTACAACAATGCAAGCATAAATTCAAAGGGAAATAGGAAGCTAACCAGAATCGCGATGATGGCGACGACATGATTGGTTGGACGGGAGAGCTTCAACGGTGGCGCACGGCGGAGTTGGCTTCGTCTGAATCGCGGCCGGTGGAAGTTCGCAGCTAAGCAAAAATGGAGTCTCGAAGTAGATTACACGATTCTGACTTCTATCAACACGCTGCAGGTTCGTAATCTTGTCTTTTTCCACCGCCTTCTTCTTGTGTGTGTATGCTCTGTGGTACTGGTGTGAGTTATTGTTGGTTTTGTGAAATCGTGTATGGATGTGAGCTTCTGAATTCTGTGTGAGTGAATTTTGTAATGTTCTGTTCTGAACTTGTGTGTTTGTTGCTGTTGTGAATGGTTTGTGTGGATTTTTCTCTGCCTCCAAACTGTGTGAATGTGGTGTGTATGCGAGTTTTCTGATGTGTATTCACCCCCCTGTATGTTCCGAATTGTGTCTTTTTATAGGCACATGATATTGGTTTTTTGGAATCCATGAATTGAAGGCTGTTGATTACGACTTGAATACCGAGATCACTATCAACTCGGTTTTGGGAAGAAAAGAATAAGCTGCTGATTTTTTGTGTAATTGTGATTAAGGACTTTGTGATTCTTTCCTATTTTGATGATCATGTGATTGATGCTGATTTGGTGATGAAACTTGATAGATGCTCTTGATTTTCTAGCTATGATCTGACTTTACGTTGATTTTTATTGAAGATGATTGGTTTCCGTTTTCGAACCGACATGCAGGGTTGTGTTTTGGAAATATTTCAAATCCTTGATTAGCTTTCATTTTCCCTTGATTTCTTGCCATACTGTGAAATATTTGGAACTTAATGATTACCGTGGTTGGCCTTGATGTGTAGATTGGGGTTCCGCTTCAGTTCGATCATGTCAGATTGTGTGATTAATTTTCATTTTTATTTGGAAGTATTACAGCCATGAAAACTTGCTATCTTGGTTTCTTGCTCACACTAATGCTCTTGTTATGCTTTTTTTTTTTGAGATTATTGTGGGTCCAAAATGTTGCTACCGTCTGTACATTCTTGGAGCTGCAGAATTCAAAAAGAGGAAGAAAAGTCTCACCAAAGCAATGACCGTGAAGCATCCTGTATCAGCAGAATAATCATCAATATTGGGTTTTGCAGTAACTGATAACGTCTTCGATTTTGTGTTGGCTCAAAAAAGTGGACTTGTATGGAGGGTTATCCAAGCTACAAGATGACGTGGGCTACTCATTTCCACATAACAGATCATTATGAACCGACAGTACTATCTATATATTGCCAAGCTATATGCATAAAGCAAATAGAATGTTCTCAAAGACAACTTGCAACTGGTAGTCGTACAGTAATTTTATTGAAATGTAAAATCAACTACCTCGTAAAAGTCTCAAACCCAAAGTATTTAGTAGCTGTAATCCTGTAATTGAGGTTTATGAAAGGTTTCCTTGCGTCTTGTATAAACTTGGCATGTAATCACTTAGAACATTTTTTTTTAAATTAGCGAACATCCAATCTTGTGAAAAGGAATTGAATTTGCATGGACTTTAAACCTTGAAATGGCATCTTGATCTTTTGGCAATCTTGAACAATTAAACTCAATTTGAACTAAATGACATTATTTGGATGCATTTCCAATTCATATTCAACTCAATGAAATCCTTAATTGCTAACACTCAAAACACAAGTTTTCCTTTGAAAGAATAATGGTGTTTCGAATATTAGGAATCCGCCTCTACATATCAATTCCATTATGGTTTTGAACTTCTAGCAATCTGACCCTCAAATTCTTGGTAGCTTTCTTTACTTGATGATTTTAGCACAAGAACCATGCGTTGGAATTCTTGGACATGAGGATGTAACATTGAGGCTTTTGAGAAATTTTGAGAAAAGAGCCCAATAGAAAATTCTAGGACCTTTTGAAACAAAATCTATTGATCACTTCTTGAAGCATTTGATTGGGAGAAAGAGGACTATCTCCACTTGAAATTAAAATTCCTGCACAAATCCGCTAGTGATAAAGCATGCCAAAATATGCAAAATGATGCACAGAGAGGTGAAATCTTATGGTCAAAAATTAGGGTATGACAGATGCCCCTATTTAAGTTTCTTCTATCCGGAGATATGGAGATTGAAATCTTCGTCTTGACGTGATAGGAGAGACTTAAATATAAACATGCATAATTTTTGGCCCTAAGATGCCACAAATGCATATGATATGACATGAAATGATATGATATGATATGGAAAGAATGCAAAGACAAAGATCCTGCGGGGAATGATACCACACGGGAAAAGTATTACAGTTATGTCAGAAACGAATTAAAACAAAGCAAAGTATCTGGAAAACATCATCCAAGAATGGCATTGGATGAAAAAAAAAGCACCAAACATCCAATAACGGCTTTGGGTGAAAGGTATACTAAGAAGGCAACAGATGAGAATGAGACAAAATGATGTAATCCAAGAAGGCATCGGACATAAAGAAACCAGTCATCCAATAATGGCTTTGAACGAAAGGTACACTCACAATATCTGATAATGGCTTCAGATGAAAGTGAACAAAGACTCGATCTGGAAGAACATCAGAAAAAGGGACACATTAGGCAAAGCGTCAGATGGTCAAGAAACCAGACATCCAATAATGGCTTTGAATGAAAGGTATAATCACAATATCTAATAATGGTTTTAGATGAATGTGAGCAAAAACTACATTCAAGAATGGCATTGAATGCATAGAAACCAGTCATCCAATAATAGCTTTGAATGAAAGGTATAATCATAATGGCTTTAGAAAAAGTGAACAAGGTAAAGAAACCAGACATCCAATAATGGCTTTGAATGAAAGGTAAACTCACAATATCTAATAATGGCTTTAGATGACTATGAGGTAAAAAGGTGGGATCCAAGAAGGCATAGGATGTAAAGAGACCAGTCATCCAATAATGGCTTTGAATGAAAGGTAAACTCACAATATATAATAATGGCTTTAGATGATTGTGAACACAGGACTACATTCAAGAATGGCATTGAATGCAACAAAACAAGTCATCCAATAATAGCTTTGAATGAAAGGTATAATCTTAATATCTAATAATGGCTTTAGACAAAGTGAACAAGGTAGAGAAACCAAACATCCAATAATAGCTTTGAATGAAAGGTACAATCACAATATCTAATAATGGCTTTAGATGATTGTGAACAAAGACTACATTCAAGAATGGCATTGAATGCAAAGAAACCAGTCATCCAATAATAGCTTTGAATGAAAGGTAAAATCACAATATCTAATAATGGCTTCAGATGAAAGTGAACAAAGATTCGATCTAGAAGAACATCAGAAAGAGGGACTCATCCGGAAGAACGTCAGATGGTAAAGAAACCAAACATCCAATAATGGCTTTGAATGAAAGGTATAATCACAGTATCTAATAATGGCTTTAGATGATTGTGAACAAAGACTCGATCTGGAAGAACATCGGAAAGAGGGACTCATCCGGAAGAACATCAGATGGTAAAGAAACCCAAACATCCAATAATGGCTTTGAATGAAAGGTAAAATCACAATATCTAATAATGGCTTTAGATGATTGTGAACAAAGTAGAGATCCAAGAAAGCATTGGACACAGAAACCACAACGTCCAAGAAAACATTGAACGAATATGAATAAAGATGTACTTAAGAAAGCATTGGATAGATGTGACAATATCTGTTTGGTAGGTGCCAAGTAAGTTGGACTTTGACCACAAGGTAAGACGTGAATAACAACACGACCTATGAAGAATGCAAATGAGTGCAGATGAGGATGACACTCTTACTATGCATATGTATATGAATTATGGAGATGATATATGATCAAATGCAAATGTAAATGCAATGTAGACGTCGAAGACACGACTCGACTCTTTTGCGGAGAAGACAAGACTGGAAGACTAATTCCTCAACATGGAGATCACTGCCATTTTGCTTTGGGACTAGAGATGCTACTGAACAAAATCTTTACCACACTTGTAAACTGTACCGATTTGCTGATCCTCATAGGAAGGATGGAAAACTGCATGGGGGACTCTTCAAGTAAATTGCCCCCAGATTAGCTGACTGTTATAGATGAATTGACCACTGCTTTAGCTTGTTTGATTCTGAAAATGACTGAACTACTGTGCACTTGGAAAGCTTGCCACAATATGAGTCTTGAAAAAGTCTTCTGTATAAACCACTTCTGAGAAGGACTTGCACTGAACAAATCTTGAACTGATTCTCAATAGGATCTGAAAGGAACTTGCCCCTGATTGGATCACTGACCAAGTTTCTCAAATGTTTGAAAATCCCTTAAGCGAAAGCCAGATTGCAAACAAAAGTGTTCATACAAACATAGTAAATGCAAAGTTCATGCAACTTTTGAAATCAAAATCATTTTTGGAAAGAGGTAAAACAATAGGGTCACTGGTTAGAACACGGTGGTTCAAGACGTTTAAAAGTGAAAGATAAAGCAAAAAGGCGTGATGCCAAAAAAAAAAAATGATCTGCAAAGATCTTTAGGAGTCAGTTTACGCAACCTCGTTGTAGTATGCTTTCAAAATAACCTTGCTTCAATTAGGTCTTTTGAGGGTTATAACGTGGCCTGGTTCACGGTTTAAGAAACAAAGGATAAAGGCTCAAAGTTTATTTGTACCCACCCAATCTTCGTGATGATCTCCAGTCCTACACTCAGTTAATTCAAATTATGCATTCAGGTTCCTGATGATAGTGATGTTGATGGTTCAAAAGTCAAGGGATTCTTGAGATGGCAGTCACTGCTTCCTTATAACTCTTGGTTGTTTTTTCATTGAGGATTTCATGGTAAGGATTTAAAGATTTCTCCTTTCTATTATCCCTAACTTTTGCCTGAACTGTTTCTCGTGAATCTTACAGTCAGCGGGATGCCCCAATTTTTGCCTAAGTCTCCTTCATAGGTTTCGACTTAGCGGGCTTTTTCCTTTTTTGATTTTCATTTTTTTTTGAAAGAAAGTGACTGCTTGGCTTAATGATTACGGTGAACCATCATCGACTTTTGACTTGAAAGACATCTTCGACACTTGCTTGTTGCGTGCGAAGGAAAAATTGAGAATGCAACCTTTTTATTGAAAGATGTCTTGCATGAAACTCTTGTATTTGAATGCACAATCAAGTTAACTGAGAACTACCCTGCCCCAGGTTAAGATTGTGGGTTTTTATTTGTAAAGAAAGGAAACTCCTACTTCAAGGCTCAAAGGGGTTGACGAGGGGTTATCTTCCTTATTTCTCCTGTGTTTGAGAATTGAAACAATGCCTTACATCTTCAGCAAAGTTTTGATTTGAAAGCATACCAACAACAATTATGGGTATTTACGTTTTCATCATCCTCCCTCCAATCTTTGCATAATCAGAAGGAAAGTGGAAAAGAGATAATTTTTTTTTTTTTTTTTTTTTTTGTTTTTGTTTTTGTTTTTGTTTTTGTTTTTTTTTTTTTTTTTAAAGATAAAGCGTAAGGATGTAAATAACAAAAACAAATGAATTGAATCCAAAAGTTGCAATGCTCATTTTATTAATTATGAAAGTACAAACATAATTTGAAAGCAAACAGCTAATACAAGATAAGGAAAATGTAAACAACAAGAAACAAAAGTCTAGTGACTAATCAAAAACAGGAGTGAGCTGTCCTGTCTGAAACACTGAGGTCTGCTGAAGTCAACTGAAGCTTCACTTAGCGTGCTCTGGCAAAGGATTGTTCTTGACATTTGGATTGGTGTCACGAAAGGAGAGAATACCAATTCTGATAAGCTCTTGTACTCTAGCCTTCAATGCAAAGCAATGTTCCAAGTCGTGGCCTGCGCCACCTTGATGGTATTCACAATGAAGATCGGCTCTATAACCGGCTGGAAGAGGATTTGGAGGAAGAGGCAAAGGCCTTGTGGTAATCAAACCTTTTTGAACTAGCCCAGGATAAAGTTCAGTGTATGTCATTGGAATAGGATCAAAATTATTCCTATTACGGTACTGATTTTGTCCAACAGTCGGACGTTGAGGGGTTTGAGCTGGTCGTGGAGCAGCAACAACAGGAGTAACAGCGGCAATATCAGGGTGGTCAGCATACTGTGGTCGAGGACGAGGCCTTCTGGTTTCAAACATAACAGCATTGGTCTGATCTTCTCTCTTCTTCTGGAAATTCCCATAGAATTTCTTAGCACCATTAGAAGATTCAGCAGCTTTGGATACTTTACCATTCTTAAGTCCTTCCTCGAGTCTCTGACCAATAGTAACCAAATCAGTGAAGCTGGATGAAACACTGCCAATCATCTTTTCCCAGTAGAATGGAGACAAGGTGTCCATAAACAGTCCAGTTAATTCTTTCTCTGCCAAAGGAGGTTCAACTTGGGAAGCCAACTCTCTCCAGCGCTGAGCATATTCCTTGAAAGACTCTTTATCCTTCTGAGACATGTTTTGAAGCTGACGACGATCAGGAGCCATGTCGAGGTTATACTTATATTGCTTCATGAAGGCATTAATAAGATCCTGGAAACAATGAATGTTGTTCTGTTCAAGATTCATATACCATTTGAGAGAAGCTCCACTCAGACTATCTTGAAAACAATGGATAAGCAACTTTTGATTCTTGGCATGAGCAGCCATCTTTCGGGTATACATGACCAAATGAGCTCTTGGACAAGAATCACCTTTGTACTTCACAAAATCGATAGCCTTGAACTTAGCAGGCATAACAAGGTCAGAAACCAAACCCATGTTTTCTGCATCAATGTTGAAGAAATCAGTACCCTCTACTGCTTTGAGTCTCTTGTCTATGGTTTGTAAATGTTCACGGACAATCGCGGGTTCAACAAAATCTTCATGGTCTTCACCCTGAGCAATGTCAGCATTGTACTCATAGAGAGGGTTTTCAAAAGGAGGTCGAGTAGTCGGGGCAACAGCATGAACCACAGGTCTAGGCTCGGAGAAAACTGGAGCTTGAAACACTGGTCTAGAAGTCTGACCAATCATAGCAGTAGATGCAAGAGGTGGAGAGTAGTTGGGAGGTAAACCAAACTCTGGCCAAGTTGAAGGTGGCACCTGAACATGTTGAGGATCAGCAGTTGAAACTTCTTGGATGACAGTCCTTTGGGGTTGCTCTCCTCTAGCAATCAAGACTTGGAGCATTTCAGTGAGCTTTGCCATGCTTGACTTAAGGTCGTCAATCTCCATTCTCATCTCAGCATTGTGTGCTTCTTGCTCTGCCATTATGCGTCTGTAGTTAGCTCTAGTCTGGTATCGATGTCGAGGAATCAGCTTGATGACTCACAGGTAACACTGGAAGATAAAGATAGCTGGAAATAAGTTGTTGGACAAATAGATGTATGCAATGCAATGTAATGGTTTCAAGGAACTCAAGAGTAGGTTGCAAACATTTCGGAAAGGCTGAAAAAAGTTTCATTTTATAATCCAGGATTTTTTTATTGATTTTGCAAATGAAAGAACAATTGAGTTTCTTGAAACCGAATGGTTATGCATAAATGCATGAATGAATGCATAAGCACAGGTATACACATATACACATATACAAGTAAACAAGCAAAGGCATGGGTTTGAAGATCACGAGCATGGAGCCATGGTCTACCCTTCCTAAGGTATGTACTAGAGGTTTATTTGTACCTGCCGAACGGGTTCTACAAAGTTCCCAGAGTCTACAATCCATCTTTCGGATATTATCGATTTTCCAAATCACTTGGTAGTCAATAATATTCTCAAGAGGATCTCGTCTGAGTGTAGTATCGCGTAGCGACTATTGCAGAAATGGACTCCTGCATAGTCCCCGCACTACATCCTAATAGGCCAAGTTGGGTTAAAGGTAACTACAGTCCCCAGTCTCGAGGGCCTTTAGATCGAAACCATATCGTCTTCACGAATGAACTCGTTGGACAAATATTTTATTCGAGAGGGCCTAGACTGAGTGGTGAAGTCTCAATTTACTTTTTCAGGAATCGACTCCCTCAAAGTATCATTGAAGTCTCACCATTTTCCTATCTTAATTTCCCTCTAGTCCGGGTGTAGGACTTTGTCTCACCACACAAATAGTACCCTGCACACAGAAAAACCAAGCAAAACAGGTATATATACAGATATAGAGATATATAGGAAAACAAGTAAATAAATAACATAAATATAAACAAGTTAGGGGAAACCCTCGAAAGTCCCCAGTGAAGTCGCCATTTCTGTCGCGGTGAGAATCGGATATCAAGCTATTGGATTAACTTGAATCACAATTTTTGAAATTCACCACCGGTCTTTATTTTATCCAAAGGAAAGGGTTAAAGATCGAAAAACCTAATGAGAGATCTAAGGTTCGGGGGTTGGTTACGTCCAGGGAAGGTGTTAGTATCCTAAACGTCAGTAGTACTCTACAGGAACCTCTTGTTATTATCTATGTTATATTATTGCTTGCTTGCTAAGATTAATGTGCTAAGGGGAAGACCTAGGGGTTAGTTTCTAAGTATAACATGTAAGTCAACGGGATATGAAACTTTCCTTTGGAATTGATTAAAGGGAGGCCTAAGTGATTCTAAACGATGAATTCTAAACATAAATCAAACTTGAGAATATTAGATCAAAGAAAAGAAATATATATTTTTGAATTTTTATTTTTATTATTTTGGTTATACTAAAAAAAAAAGAATTAAAACTAAATCCAAAAATTAGATCTAATTATAAAATTATTAAAGGTTAAAAATGAAACTTGTTTTTCTTTTGGGTTATTTCTCTTAAGATTAATAATTTAAGAAAATGGGAAGAATTAAAACTAAATTAAACTAATTAATCTAAATTATAATTAAAGACTAAATTATCATTAAATTAAAACTAAAACCGAAAACAAATGTGTCAAATGGAATAGTGGGAGTGTAAAGAAAACACAAATCGCCTGGGCTCATCATACTAGGCCCATTCGGAATAGAAAAAAAAAAGAAATGAAGAAAAACCTCAAAGTCATTTTTATTCTCCTCTCACTCGTTTTCGTTTACTCTCTCTCTCTCTCTCTCTCTCTCTCAGAAGCTTTCCTCAAAACCCTTTCTCTCTTCTCGGTTTCGTTCATCAATCTCCTTCTCTCTCGCTCATCGACGCGAACAACAACAACATCAAACGACCTCACTCGCACTCATCTTCTCAGTACAAAACAAATTTCATTTTTATCTTCTCACTAAGTGTAAACCTCAAATCGAAATACAAGATTCAAAGGGGTAATCAACAATTACAACAATGCAAGCATAAATTCAAAGGGAAATAGGAAGCTAACCAGAATCGCGATGATGGCGACGACATGATTGGTTGGACGGGAGAGCTTCAACGGTGGCGCACGGCGGAGTTGGCTTCGTCTGAATCGCGGCCGGTGGAAGTTCGCAGCTAAGCAAAAATGGAGTCTCGAAGTAGATTACACGATTCTGACTTCTATCAACACGCTGCAGGTTCGTAATCTTGTCTTTTTCCACCGCCTTCTTCTTGTGTGTGTATGCTCTGTGGTACTGGTGTGAGTTATTGTTGGTTTTGTGAAATCGTGTATGGATGTGAGCTTCTGAATTCTGTGTGAGTGAATTTTGTAATGTTCTGTTCTGAACTTGTGTGTTTGTTGCTGTTGTGAATGGTTTGTGTGGATTTTTCTCTGCCTCCAAACTGTGTGAATGTGGTGTGTATGCGAGTTTTCTGATGTGTATTCACCCCCCTGTATGTTCCGAATTGTGTCTTTTTATAGGCACATGATATTGGTTTTTTGGAATCCATGAATTGAAGGCTGTTGATTACGACTTGAATACCGAGATCACTATCAACTCGGTTTTGGGAAGAAAAGAATAAGCTGCTGATTTTTTGTGTAATTGTGATTAAGGACTTTGTGATTCTTTCCTATTTTGATGATCATGTGATTGATGCTGATTTGGTGATGAAACTTGATAGATGCTCTTGATTTTCTAACTATGATCTGACTTTACGTTGATTTTTATTGAAGATGATTGGTTTCCGTTTTCGAACCGACATGCAGGGTTGTGTTTTGGAAATATTTCAAATCCTTGATTAGCTTTCATTTTCCCTTGATTTCTTGCCATACTGTGAAATATTTGGAACTTAATGATTACCGTGGTTGGCCTTGATGTGTAGATTGGGGTTCCGCTTCAGTTCGATCATGTCAGATTGTGTGATTAATTTTCATTTTTATTTGGAAGTATTACAGCCATGAAAACTTGCTATCTTGGTTTCTTGCTCACACTAATGCTCTTGTTATGCTTTTTTTTTTTGAGATTATTGTGGGTCCAAAATGTTGCTACCGTCTGTACATTCTTGGAGCTGCAGAATTCAAAAAGAGGAAGAAAAGTCTCACCAAAGCAATGACCGTGAAGCATCCTGTATCAGCAGAATAATCATCAATATTGGGTTTTGCAGTAACTGATAACGTCTTCGATTTTGTGTTGGCTCAAAAAAGTGGACTTGTATGGAGGGTTATCCAAGCTACAAGATGACGTGGGCTACTCATTTCCACATAACAGATCATTATGAACCGACAATACTATCTATATATTGCCAAGCTATATGCATAAAGCAAATAGAATGTTCTCAAAGACAACTTGCAACTGGTAGTCGTACAGTAATTTTATTGAAATGTAAAATCAACTACCTCGTAAAAGTCTCAAACCCAAAGTATTTAGTAGCTGTAATCCTGTAATTGAGGTTTATGAAAGGTTTCCTTGCGTCTTGTATAAACTTGGCATGTAATCACTTAGAACATTTTTTTTTAAATTAGCGAACATCCAATCTTGTGAAAAGGAATTGAATTTGCATGGACTTTAAACCTTGAAATGGCATCTTGATCTTTTGGCAATCTTGAACAATTAAACTCAATTTGAACTAAATGACATTATTTGGATGCATTTCCAATTCATATTCAACTCAATGAAATCCTTAATTGCTAACACTCAAAACACAAGTTTTCCTTTGAAAGAATAATGGTGTTTCGAATATTAGGAATCCGCCTCTACATATCAATTCCATTATGGTTTTGAACTTCTAGCAATCTGACCCTCAAATTCTTGGTAGCTTTCTTTACTTGATGATTTTAGCACAAGAACCATGCGTTGGAATTCTTGGACATGAGGATGTAACATTGAGGCTTTTGAGAAATTTTGAGAAAAGAGCCCAATAGAAAATTCTAGGACCTTTTGAAACAAAATCTATTGATCACTTCTTGAAGCATTTGATTGGGAGAAAGAGGACTATCTCCACTTGAAATTAAAATTCCTGCACAAATCCGTTAGTGATAAAGCATGCCAAAATATGCAAAATGATGCACAGAGAGGTGAAATCTTATGGTCAAAAATTAGGGTATGACAGTATTAGACAAGGACCAAACATGATGAATAGGAATAACATGACAAGGTGAATAAGGAAGTGCAATAAAACTTTAATAAGCATTCATAATCCAAGCATACATAAAGGTCTCAAAAATTAATATTTTCATTCATTTCTTTTTACATTTGAGAAATAGATTTAATTAGAAAAATATAGCAAGAAGAATGGGATAAAAAAGATAAAAATCAAACAAGTTATGACATTTTAAAATTGAGCATAAATTTAAAAATAAAGAAAAACAACAAGTGACAAAAAATATAAGGAAATGATGCATCTAGGACTTGAACTCAGGTCCACTCGCCTGCAGCTCAAAAACCTATCCACCTGGCCAACGCGCGCCTTGTGACATAACAAGGGTAACACAAATATATATGTTACAGAAGTGAAAATCAGAAATTAAAAATAAAAGGACTGGGCAGGGGATCGAACCCTAGTCCTATATGTTAAAGGCACGACTTCTTACCACTGGGGTGGCTATACATCCATTGTATATGCCACCCCAAATAACATTTAAACCAAGGCGAATGGAATAAATGCTAATTAAAAAACAAACAGGCGAGGGATTTATACGTGAACGTACTTGCGTGCTAGTAACTCATACCAATAGGTCATTAGAATTTAAACCCACAACAACTCAAAACCTTCGCTGGCCAATCACCTAACGATTCCTTCTCTTGGCCATGCAAAACATGCAATAACCAACTAAAACTGTCGTGATGCATCCAGCTCCAACCTTAGCAACATAACTCCCTTGCTCTCTCATTTTGCCACCAAAACCCAACCATTTGTCACGAAACAAAACATCATAATGAAGTTCTCAAAACATTGAATCACCTTAAACCCTAAACAAACTCAAACAACGACCTAATCATATAGAAAAACAACATGGAAAGGTGTGCTCAGAAATGAAAATGAAATCCACAGGATGTTGATATACCAACCCAAATTCAGAAGAGCAATCATTGTCAACCTAAACTAACACTGATGCTAACATATGAATCAAATAACAACATTAAAGTTATCTACATTGCATATAGATATGGAAAACGATGAATATGGAAAGAGAGAGAAAAAAAGGGAGACTTACCAAGTGGAGAAGATCCACCGTCCCTTCACTTGAGAGCTGTGGAAATCAATAAGCTCACTCTTTCCTTTAGCTGGTGATGGTATGTCAGAGCCTGAACACTATGCGTAGCTTCTAGTCCTTCCTTGATTATTTGCGAACACTTCTTTTGGATGACATATTTTACGAGTAGTGCATGCTCTGATGTTTTGTGTATTGATGGTGTTGTGTTGATGATGTTCAATTTTTTTTTTAGAGTTTATGGCCAGACTAGGGAGATGGGAGATGGAGAGGGTTTGAAGTGATTTCCGTTCTTCTCCTTTTCTCCCTTCTAACACGGAGAAAAATGCCTCTTTTTATAGGAGGGCAGTTGGACAATGACCTTGAGTTTGTGTTGGAGATCAACATGGTAGGGTAGCTGACTTTATGCACATATCCTTCCTTAATATTTCTTGAGCCAAGTGAATGTCTTGGTGGCTTGCTTTAAAGTTTATGTCAGTAGAAAAAGATGAGCAAGGAACCAACAAGAAACATTGCACGATGGCTTTTTATTTTTACCTTTTGTGTCTTTTTGCAAAGTACAAAGTAATTGCACTTCAAAGCTTGTTGTCACGGGTTTTGTGGCAAGGGGAGTGTATTGGAAATGATGGATGAACTTGTACTTGCTACCATCTTCTGCTCAGACAATTTGCAAAGGAAGACAACGACATTGTGGCTTGTATCACACGGGTCCATTGGTATGGGAAGAATAAAAAGAAACACCACAATTTCTAGTTGGTACAAGAGAGCCCTTTATTCAAGAAGCAACATGGCATATCTTTACATGGCACACTTTTATGTTTGTAACACAATAAGGTCTAACACTTATAAAAACGTGACAAACTTGTAGTGTAACAAAATAATGAAGGTCTGAATTTTTCTAAGTGTGAAAGATCATGTAACATAGCCACTTTAGGATGCCATAACTTAATGATCAATGCTCCAATTAATGAGGTTTTTGATTCTTTGCAAAATAGGCATGTGATAGATCAATTTCCATGTGGAAGACAACTTGAAATAAGGCTTGTAACAATGAAAAAAAATGCCATAAACTCATGTGAACCAGGCTGTCCAAAAAGAAACTTAGAAAAATTCTAAGTTATAGAGTTTTCACAATTTGAAACACCTAACTTTAAAACACCATAACTTGAGTTTGGCTCATTCAAATGAGATGTTCCATATATGGTTGGAAAGCTCTCATCATGCTCTAAAACTTTCATTTGGGACCCAAGTCTTGAATCCAAGTGGAAATGGGTGAAAAATGAGGTCAAAGTTAGAGAAAAATGTGAAGAAAAGTGTTGAAATTTTTCTAAGTGTTTGGTCAAATTATCTTGCAAGCTTCATAACTCAAAAACCAAGCATTTTTGGAGGAAAAGTCATATGGAACAAATCGAATATCTTGAAAAGAGCTTTCCAATGAGCTTTGAGTCACTCAATTTGAGTGTGTGGTTTAGGAGTTATGGTTATTTCAAATTGTGCTATTAGAGGGAAAATCTCACATATGAAATCTTTCATGATCAAAACCCTACTTCTCTTGCAAGAAACCTCATGAAACTTGATCTTGATGCTTTGAATAACTCATGAGACATTATATGATGATTAGAACCATTGACACTTCATTTGAACCAAAATTCCAAAGGATTAGGGTTTCAGTCAAACCCTAATTTTGACTGTGAATACACTGAGGTTAGATCTTGTAAGCTCGCTTCTTCCTTCTCATCTAAAGGTCTTAGGAGACTCTTGAGGATGTTGATAAACCAATAGAATCAATAATGAGGGTTTGGGAGCTCATTTTGATGAAAATCTAAGTCATTGACTGATAGGTGTCACAAAAACCCTAATTTGGAGGTATAGTGAGGCTGAGGCTCAGACTTCTCTTGTTGAGGACCAATAGATCTTGGATTCTGGTTGAATGATGTCTCTTGGATGTAGATGACCTTAAGTGGTAAGTGAACCACACAAATCTTGACTTGATAGAGCCAAATTCTCAGTGATTTCTTCAGAGCAAAACCCTAATTCCAAAGTTCTTGCACTAGAGATCTTTTGTTGACTTGACTTGCTTCAAAACAACTTGTGGAGCTTCATGGTGATATGCAAACCTGATTTGAATCACAAAGAAATAAACTGCAAGATATGGGTTAGTTCAAACAATGCAGAGATGCTTGACCTAAGATGCACAAATGAAGATGACATCTAAGGGTAAAAATTTGGGGTACAACACCATGTCTTTGAATGCTCCCGAAATATCAATGCATTTGTCCTGTCTTCGTCTTAATTCATGACAATATAGATTTATAATCGATGTCTTCTTCTTATTGGCTCTTAGTCAACCGATCCAAAATTTTATCAGTAGCCACAATGTGACATGTCTTTGTATCTGCAACCTATTTCCGTAGCTGGTTAGTGATACAGTCAGCTTGTGTCTATCTTCCTCCACTCTATGCTGAAATTTTAAACACAGACATGTTGAATCTGCCAGGACATGTTTCTGAAATAAAAAAGATGTACATTCCATCATCAAATTTAATAATATTACAATTTTTATTGCATCACATTACCTTATAAAGACCTTTATAATCAAAGGGGGCACCTTCTGTCTGTATGGCCGCATCATCTAATTTGTCAACCATTTGAAATAAATTATATATCATCAATAAAATCTCGTTATAATACAATAATCACTTCCATTGTGAAAGTTATATGGTTTCAACAGTACTTGTAACATACCTGCATATAGGCCACTGCTTCAAACACAAAGAATAGTGTGATGAGAAACTCCCATCGACTCTCTTATCGCAGGTACACCATTTCTGTCCCGTACATCTCACTTCCATTATTTCTGTATTTATAAATGAAACAACACTTAAAATCCTAACAGAAAATACTGAAAGTGCATAAATTGAAGGATTCCAGTGATAGCTAAAGAAGCAAAAGACAGCAGACAGTGATAGATAAATAAGCAAATGATAGTAGACGCAGATTACGTTAAGTATCAACCTTTCAAAAACGTTTTAAATTTTTTGAATATTTACAACAATAAGTATACTTAAACATATAAAAATAAATGTTATGCTTTTAAAAACTATTATGTGTTCTCCTAAAATAGAATTAACCATACACAAAGGAATATGATGTACCTTATGAAAACCCTCATGTTACAGCACCGGAAACCATAAAACCTAAAACATGTCACTGAAAATAATAACAATGTTTGTTAATATTCTTTTCATTTCCATGAAGTGTGTTTGAAAAGGAAGAAATCTATAATAAGAGCTAAAGACTGAAGAACATTAAAGTAAATTTCAAGATGGACAAGCAAACAACAACCTAACATTAAATTAGAAGAAGGACAACCTTGTGTAAGATCGAGATTTGATACCGGTTTGAATATAACTTCGGAGTTTGGTTTCCATTGTTGTAACTCCGATGATTTTGCTCCGGTCTTTGCGTTAGGTTTTTGTGGCGGTGTGGAACGAAGAAGATTGGGCTGTATTGGAAGTTTCAGAAAAGAAACATTGACAAAAAACCCAAACACATAGGAGAAGAAAGAATAAGAGGAAGAAGATGAAGTTGGTAGTGCAGAGGGAGAGAGAAAGAAAGCGAAAGAGAAAGAGAAAGAAAGAGAAAGAAGGAAAGGAGGAAAGGACGGTGAGAGAGAAAGACAAAGTACGATACAGCTGGTGGTGGTTGGATTTAAAATGTATTGGTTACTTTTTGCCCACAATTATGTGTAACTATGACAAAGAGTGTCATTAGGATTCAAGTAAGTGTGGATTTGGTTGAAAATTGTTGGTATTAGACACTAAGAGCACCCACATCGGTGGGTTCCACACAAATATCAATATTACTGTGTCAGAATTTTTCAGAAAAAGCACTGTGCAAGGAGTTGAAAAATTGTGCAGAGGTGCTATGCAGGGCACCGTAGTAAAAGGAGCCACGTAGATAATACTGAAACAATACATTTAATAAAAAGTGAAAATAATATTAATAATATGTTATTTATGTTGTATCAAGTAACTTTTTCAATTAAATTATAACACTACAACAAGGGTGGCTGGCGCCACACCTTGAAGTGGCTTGCGCCACCCTTCCATTTTTTTTAAATGTTTAGTATATTTTCTGCATGTTTAATATAATTGAATAAATTTGTTTAAATTATATATTTATATGTTAATATAAAATATAAATTTAAAATATATTATAAATTTAGTGGGACCCATTTCAGAATTTTAGATGAGTGGTATGAATATTTGAAAAATATAGTTGGGTGGTTTAATTAATTGGGATATGTAAAATAATATATTATATTAAATGAGATCCATTTATACCACGAAGTTGGGTGGTATGGATGTAGATGCTCTAAATACCCCTCAAATGCTGACATGACTTGCTAATTAAAAGGGTTAGAAAGTGGTTTTCTAGACCCACTAATGTTCCTATATTATAGATGTACCAAGATTTTGTGGGAGAGTATGAGTCTAAAATATCAGCCATACTAGTGTTAAGATAGAGTTAAATTAAATTAAGGGTTAATACCCCTTTTGCCCCCTGCCATATAGGCGAAATCCCAAAAACAACCCTGTAAAAAAAAAAACAGATTCCATCCCTGCCATTTGTAGATTCCCTCGTTTTGCCCCCTAAGTAGATTTGGTCAACAAAATTGATGACATGGCGCTGCTTTGTTGGTTTTTTTTTATATTTTTTATTTATTTAATTACACGCGTGGTATTTTTATTAATATTTTAATATTTGATGTTGAAATGCTTAAAATTTAAAAATTCAAAAAATTGCCCACTACAAGGATTGAACACACCCCCTTTTGTTTCAAAGCTTAAGGGGCTACCACTAGGCTAGAGTCTTTATCTTGTATTTTAATTGCTTTTAAACATACATATTATACGTTTGCATACTTGTTTTCATTTTCATAAATTATTATTAGAATATATTGTAACTATATTATATATACTATAACTATTATTAGAATATAGTTAAATAACATATTGTAAATATTGAGTTCATATCCTATGAGAATGTCATTTTTATGAAAGAACATGAGAATGAATCTGAATCATTGAATTTTAAAATAAATGGTAGAGATTATGTGTGGTTTTTATTTTTCTCTCTCTTCCATTATTAAAATAATTGATGGAGGAGAGAGAAAAAAAACTGACATATAATCTCCACCATTTATTTTAAAATCTAATGGTTCAGATTCATTCTCATGTTCTCATATAAAAATAGCATTTTCATATGATACGTTTCCTGTAAATATTATACTCTAACTATAATTTTTTTACATATTATACATATTGTAACTATATTGTAGCTAAATTCTAAATATTTACTAAGTATTAATATTAAAACACATTTACTAAATTATTATTTATATTTTAATAATTATTAATTACAGTAAATAATAACTAAATAATAATTTCAGCTTATTAAACTAAATAATAATTAAATATTTATAAATAGTAATTACTGTAAATAAAAGCTAAATATTTATAAATAGTTAAGATATTTGTAAAAAATAATAACTATTTGTAACTAAAATATTAACTAAATTAATAATAACTAAATAATATTTATAGTTAAAATAAATACAGTAAATAATAATAATTAATATTTTAAAAAAACTGTTACTTTAAAAAAAATTGCTATTTTAAAAAAACTGTTATTTTAAAAAACTCTTAATAAAAAACTAAACTAAATAAATAAATATAATAGTAGTTTTAATATTAGTAATTACTAATAAACTGAAAATAAAAATATTAGTAATTAATAGTAAACTGAAAATTAAAAGATTTTTAATTAAAATAACAGTTTTTTTATAGTAATAATTAATAACAAATTGAATTTTTTTTAAAATTAATTATAACGTTGAATAAAAATAAATAATTTAGTTTTTATGATATAGATTTGAAATAAAATAAATAAATAAATAAATTTTAAATAATAGCATTAAATAATTTTAGAAAAAATTATTCATTAGTTCAGTTAAAATTATTTAACGCTAATAATTTCATTAGTTAAAAAAGTATTAAATAAAAATTATTCATTTATTTAACGCTAATAATTTAGTATTAATTAATGTTTTAATATTAAATAATTCAGTATTAAAATTAATATTAATATTAATTTAACATATTAATATTAAATTTACAGTAATTAATTAATTAACGTTTTATTTTAGTATTAATATTAATATATAATTCATTATTAATATTTAGATTAATAGTTTAGATTAATAATTCATAATTAATTATAGTTCAGATTTATAATGTAATATATAAATTTCAAAAGGATAATATAACAAAACAATCAAGATGCCCTAGTGGTGAAAGGCGCCCCATGTAAGCTTTAAGTCATGGGTTCCATTTTCATGAGTGACAAAATTTTGATATTTTGACATTTTAATATGTAATCAATAAAATATTAATAAAAATGTCACGCGTGTAATTAAATAAATAAAAAATAAAAAAAAGCCAACAAAGCAGCCCCATGTCATCAATTTTGTTGACCAAATCTATTCAGGGGGCAAAACGAGGAAATCTACAAATGGCAGGGATGAAATCTGTGTTTTTTTTTTACAAAGTTATTTTTGAAATTTCGCCTATATGACAGAAGATAAAAGGAGTATTAACCCTTAAATTAAATTACTGCAAATGCAATTTTGATTTATTAATTTTTCATCAAAGAGAGCCATTTTGACATTTTGTGTAATTAGGCTAAAATATCTTACCCCTAAAACTAAAAAGGAAAAACAGTAGGTTGCACAGCAGAGGTGAAGCCGTCGCAAGTTGAAAGTACGAACGCGGAACATGACGGAGGTGGCGAGAACAGTGGTTCATGAGGTTTTAGGAGATGGAATCATCGACGTCGATGAGCCAATTGTCAGTTACATTGTTAACGTCCTCGCCGATGAGGATTTCGATTTTGGACTCGACGGCGAAGGCGCCTTCGATGCTCTCGGAGATCTCCTCGTCGCGGCCGGATGTGTCCCCGACTTCTCCGAGTGTCGCTCTGTTCGTGAATCCTCACCTCTCTTTCCATCTATCTATGCTTTAATCAATCACACTACCACTCCAGCAACTAACTGATTTCACCATGATTCACTTCATTTAGGTATGCAGCACACTTTCTGACAGGTTTGGGAAGCACGGTTTGGTGAAGGCGAAGCCGACAGTACGAAGCCTTGCCGCGCCTTTTCGTATGAACGAGGGATTGGACGATGGTGAAGCTCCGAAGAGGAAGCCGGAGCCTGTTGACGGTCCTCTCTTATCTGAACGCGATAAATTAAAGATTGAAAGGAGAAAGAGGAAGGACGAACGACAGAGAGAGGTTCCAAATCTTAATTCAGTTAAATTTTGTTCACAGTTTTTCTTCATTGTTAGTATTCATTTGCTAGTGATTATGAACAGGCAAAGTTCCAATTGCATTTGGCGGAGATGGAAGCGGTGAGAGCAGGGATGCCTGTTGCATGTGTGAAGCACGAGAGCGGTGGTGGACACACTGTGAAGGATATTCATATGGATAATTTTACTATCTCTGTTGGTGGCCATGATCTCATTGTTGATGGTTCTGTTACACTCTCTTTTGGAAGACACTACGGTGAATTTTTCTGTCTTCTTTCTCTTATTTCTATGCAGTGTGGACATGGACTTGAATCAAATCGAATAAAATGAATTGTTTGCTTTTTTGTTTGTTCTTTGTGATGTTGAAGCAGAGTGTTGGGGATAAAACTCATACACTTAGTGAATCAGAGATTTTTTTTTATTGATACTACTCTGCTTAGACCCAAGCACACTTTGTAGTGCTATGACCCTCATTAACTATATTAACAAGTCTAAGTCTAACTAACAAAACTGATTCAGTTTGAATTAATATCAACACAGGGCTTGTTGGCAGAAATGGGACGGGAAAAACGACTTTCCTGAGGCATATGGCCATGCATGCCATAGATGGCATTCCCAGGAATTGTCAGATATTGCACGTCGAGCAAGAAGTCGTTGGTGATAATACATCCGCCTTACAGTGTGTTCTTAATACTGACATTGAAAGAGCCCAGCTTCTGGAAGAAGAAGCTCAATTAATAGCCAAACAGGTTCCACATGTTGTTCTTTTAAGTGTGGTGTGAGGAACTAGTATGGATGAAGTGTAGTGTAGCAATAGTAGATCAATGTTTTAGACTGTGCATGAAATACATGCATAGGTAAGTATGACAAATTGTAAGTTCACAACTAACAATGTTGTTGTGATTTTCTGATAGAGAGAATCGGAGGACAGTACCGAAAAGGGCAATGATGCAAATGGAGGTGTGAAAGGAGATGCTATTTCACAAAGACTTGAGCAAATATACAAGAGGCTTGAGTTAATTGATGCTGATGCTGCCGAGTCACGAGCAGCATCTATACTTGCGGTGGGTTTAATAGTAATTTGTTGTATCATAGTTTATAGTTTATCAAAGCTGTTTGTTCGCAGGCCTTATATTTTATATTAGTCACTTGAGCTAGTTGAATTCATATTATTTATTGGATAAACAGTTTCCCAAATCATCATCTTACTGATCAATGGTATTTTCAGGGTCTGAGTTTCTCTCCTGAGATGCAGAAGAAGGCAACAAAAACATTTTCTGGAGGGTGGAGGATGCGTATAGCTCTTGCTCGTGCACTGTTTATAGAGCCTGATATGTTGCTTCTTGATGAGCCTACTGTAACTCATCATTATAACTTTTAAATTTCTTTTATATTTTCATTCAGTACTGTCTGTCATATAACGTCTATTGCGGCGCGCTAGCGTAGCGAAATTTTAACAAACTACAGTTGTTCAATACACAATTTAGTACAAAGAGTTGTCAAATAGTGGCCGTAGCACTGTGAATTTGAACAAACCCCTATTTTCCACGATCTTCAATTGACAACGTTAGATTCATTTATCCCTTAATTTATAGAATTTTTGGAACATTATTCTATTTTTCTTTTTGTTGCAGAACCATCTTGATCTTCACGCTGTCTTATGGCTTGAATCGTACTTGGTTAAATGGCCAAAAACATTTATTGTTGTTTCTCATGCTAGAGAATTTTTAAACACGGTAATATACCAGTTGTTCTACTAGCTTTGATTAGATGTTTCGTTGATTTAGTGCATTGTATGAATCTCAAAGTATTTTTTAATTCTTCTCAACTGTATCTCCAGGTAGTTACTGATATAATTCACTTACAAAACCAAAAGCTAACCACTTATAAAGGGAATTATGATACATTTGAGAGGACTCGAGAAGAACAGATTAAAAACCAACAAAAAGCAGTAGAGGCACATGAGCGCTCAAGAGCTCATATGCAGGTATTATTTTTTACTGTAAAGTTATCCTTTTTATATGGACATTTTTATGTTTCTTCCTACCTAATTCTGAGGTTTGTTTTCCCATTGTACGATAGTAAGAAGACAAGTATGTTCACTTCCATTTTGGTGGGAGCTTACACTCTTTATTTTATCATAATTATTGTGCGTAGCCCATTGTATTTGAGTTATTTTTCTATAAGTTATTGTGCTACTAGGAGCTCTAGGTCAGTAATGTTAGTTTACTGGCATGATATTTAGAATATTACACATTAATTTGTGAATCTATGCAACAAGAACTGGAAAATTATCTCTCCAAGTGAGGTAAATTTGTCTATGTTGTTTTATTTATTAATTAGGCTAGTTTGTGCTCTGATAGTATACTAACATAGAAAGCTACAGATTACTGCACAGATGGCATGATGTGTAGAACCTGGCTTCCAAAATGTATTTTCAATAGAAAAACACTGATGCAAACCCCTAAACTGTTTATAATATTTATTAGAAAAACACTATGACAGACTCCTAAACTGGTGAAGTATGCAATTGGCAATTGTATTTGATATGATACTATACATACGGTCATATCACATGCCAACCATGGTATATCTTTCTGTTTTTGAATATCTGCTACCCTCAAAGTACTTGCCAATCTCAAAATTATTACACAAGGAGTTAGGAAAGGGTTGACACTTGGAAATGGGATGAGATAAGATATCACATAAAGATAAAAGATAATTTTATTTATTTATTTATTTACAAATTAAACATACGTATTTATTTAATATATACTGTTATACAGGTATACCCATATCTTTTATTTTAAGCAAAAGATCGAGTAACCGTATATCATATTGTACTAAATACTTGAATCTGCACCATGCTGTATTGGAAAAACAATATTTTAATGTAAGACATGAGTCAAGAATACTATGAACGATCTGGTTAAGGCTGAATTGTGTGTTTAGACATTCCACTCAAGGTCTTTGTGCATACAATCCTAAATTTATTCTGAAGACTGCTTCTAATTGATTTCATCATATGCACATGATATGTTACCTCAAATATCTAGGATATTCTAACACTTCACTCCAAGTTAGTCTGTATAAATCACACGTACAAATGTTGTCACATATTTAGTTGACTGAGGGACATCTAAGGGCCTTAGTGAAAATGTACGCAAAGTGGTCATTAGAGTTCACAAATGCTTCTTGTGATCGCAGACTGAATTTGATCTCATTCTCAACCAAAGTAGCAATAAATTTCCACGTGCTTAATTATTTAATTCTTTTATGAAATACAAGCTTTGAAGATATATGTAATGCAACTTGATCGTCTCATGAGTTTCATTGGTTGTGATTCACAAACTATAAATTTTGAGTTACTGCTATAACAAGATGAGTTCACATGGATACTATCACTCAATGTTCAACTTCTACCTCAATTTGGCAACCATGGTTTGTTTCTTTATTTTCCATGACATTTAATGCACCAAATTTTTTTAATAACATCACCCCATTGAGTGTCACATAATCCAACACTATGTCCAACACTATTATGTACAACAACGCCGGTCTTACAACCGTCTGATAAAATTTCCCTTCAGTATGAGCATTACTTTCGTATCACTTACAAGTTACAACACTTGACGCCTTCCTACATTTTAATCATCAAACTTGAAATCGATGGTTTACATCTCCTTTTATTTCTCTATTGTTTTGTACTATGAATCCAAGATATTTAAACCAACCGACTTCACTTAGTGGGATAAGGCTTGGTGGTGGTTGTTGTTGAATCCAAGATCTTTAAACCGTGTAACTTGTGGTATGATATGATCTCGAACTTTCCCCTCTAAAAAGGTAGAAATGCTTCGTCTTTTGCTAAAGTTACATTCCATATATTCTATATTGCTTCTACTCAAGCGAAAGCCATACACTTCTAAAGCTCATCTGCAAGTCTTCAACCTCCCATTTAATTCCTCCCTCGACTCCAAGTAGAACTATATCATCTGTATAAAAATATACCTTTCGATGTTAGCTTTTGTATGTGTTCCATAAGTACATCTAAAGCTAAAGTAAAAATATAAGGGCTTAGGGTTTAACCTTGATGCAATTCTATTGGCCAACTTAATGCTACGAAAAATCTTATTAGGGATGGATTGTATCTCCAGACTATTCAAGCATGATCTCTATTTATATTAGTATTAGTATTAATTACAATGATTGGATCCTAAATTCCTAATTACACATTATACAAACTCCCAAGTTATTTTGTAAGATTGCTCCTAATTGGCTGTGAGCTTGGATAAATTTTGAAAAGGTATTAGTTTCAATAATTCAATCCTAATTATAGATATATACTCCTAAATCTCTAAGATTGCTAGCTCCTAACTGTTTGATGGTGCACTTGAACAAGCTTTAAAAAAGAGCACTATTATGATTAGATTTTGACATTTTTGTAGTCTTTTGTAAGTATAAATTCAATTTTTATTTGCTATCTTCAATAATTGATCAAGTTACCATACTTTTTTTAGATATTTTTTGATTAAAAAATGTATTTTTTTATAAATAAAAACGTGTAAACAAACAGGCCCTATCATATACAATATGCCACTATATTAAGATATTTTAACATTTTCCTGACCATGCTACCATCAGAAAATTTCTATGTTTTGCAATTCATAGAACATGTGGTGCATGTGTATCATTTTATTCAAGATTCTATTTGACTTCTGACATGTGATGTTTTGCTTTTCTAACAGACCTTCATTGACAAGTTTCGTTATAATGCCAAGAGGGCATCACTTGTTCAATCTAGAATCAAGGTACTTGTTAATGCCACTTTACCTTCATATAAATTAAAATGCCCAAATTTTTGTGTGCTTTAATCATTTAAGTAGATATATTTCATGTCTATAACCTTTTATTTCCTTGAAAAATGTTTCAGGCTCTGGATCGATTGGGCCATGTAGATGCAATTATTAATGATCCTGAGTATGAATTACTATTTATTCTTTTATCACTTATTGCATCAAAAGTTGAGAATGCGTTTATCTATGTTTTAGTGTTTAACAATGTTTTAATGGTGGAGTGCAGCTACAAGTTTGAGTTCCCAACTCCTGATGATAGACCAGGCGCACCTATTATAAGTTTCAGGTAGAACATTTCTTTCTTATTTTACTTGCTTTGTGAAAAATGTAGATGTAGATTTATAAATACCGTACACACAACTTAGGCCTTATCCCTTATCTAATTTGGAATTGTTTGATTGTGTGTGCAGTGATGCATCATTTGGTTATCCTGGAGGACCCATTCTATTTAGAAATTTGAACTTTGGGATTGATCTTGACAGCCGTATTGCAAGTAAGAATGCATTTCCTAGTCCTATGAATGTTTTTTCTTTTGTCTTTCGGTTCAAATTTTATTAGCATTTTCTAGTATTCATTTTTATGACGTCACAGCCTTTGTTTCTCAACATGTGATGGGCATGTCATTCCTAGGTTGCATCTTTTGGCAAACTAGTATTCAATACACTTATGCATGTGGGGGAATATTGTTAAATTTATGACATGATCCGGCAATATTGATGTGCTTATATCATATCCTCTATGTTTGCAGTGGTTGGACCAAATGGTATTGGTAAATCTACTATACTTAAGTTAATTGCTGGGGAGCTACAGCCAAGTTCTGGGACTGTTTTTCGTTCTGCCAAGGTAATCTATATTACAGCAGTAAAACTGTCCTAAAACTTCACCTCCATCACATACTTTTTAATGTTTTGTATTCTCTCCGTCTCATAAAATGTGTCTCATTTGCACTTTTTTCTGGCTCAAAATAATTGTCCGTTTACAATTCCAATGCAGCATTTATTATTATTTTTCCATTACTATACTCTTATTTATTAACTTTCACTTTATTCAGCTACTCTATTATAGTTAATAAGGGTATTCTAGTAAATGATATTAGTTTTATCATTAAAATCAACACATCTAATCATTTTCTTAAGAACATTGGTCAAATAGGACACTTTTTATGAGACAGAGGGAGGACTTTATTTTCTGCTTCTTACATGACTGCAATTAATTTTTTTGAATGTGTTTATTTTCTTCTTCTAATCCATGGCAAGGTCAGCACAGGTAAAGTCCAGGTCTTATCCTTGTATTTTGCTAATCAGATATATTTCTAAAACTATTTGTGTGATTTAAAAATGGTAGTGCTTTATTTTACTACAATATCATTCAGGAGCTAGAAATGATCAGAACGGAGACTTATTCGGTCTTTATGACGTCTTTTTAATGTTTTGGCATTATTTTGGATAATTGTTTACACATTGTCACTGTTTACAGGTTCGGATAGCAGTATTCAGTCAGCACCATGTTGACGGACTTGACTTATCCTCAAATCCTCTTCTCTATATGATGCGCTGCTATCCTGTGAGTTCCTTGTGCTTAAAGATAATTAACGGTTTTTCTGGGGAGTTATCTTCAATTGAAATATTTTTGGTTGACTTTAATCGGAATTTCCTTCATTATAATCATAGTATACCTTTATAGAAAAAATATGGTTTCAAATTGTGTTTGCTGACTCGAAGTCATGTTGTGTACAAATGGTGCCTGCAATTGACTGCTAAGGCAGTTATGACCGACTGGCACAACCAATGTATCACATTTGCTTGTTCTGATGCAGACTGAGATTCATTAAAAACCTTGTAAAGTTGTAAAGAATGCAAGATGAACTGAATACGAGTTAAGATTCACAAGTTTTTTTATTTTTTTACATATGTTAAGATTTTTTATTACAAACTTAAAATTTACTTTTTTTTTTAATGGGATGAATAAGGTTAGAAATGTGGATGTTAGGCTGTAACAGGTGTTTCTTTACAACTTCGTTACCTGTACAATGTACATGCAATTATATTATTGACTTTGCTTATTGGAATTTTCTGCAGGGAGTTCCAGAGCAGAAACTTCGTGGTCACTTAGGTTCTTTTGGTGTAACTGGAAATCTTGCACTTCAACCCATGTATACTTTGTCAGGTATATTTTTTGAACTTCAACCCATTTATACTGTCAGGTGTAGTTTTTCAATGTTGAGTGTGTGCGTATACCTTTTTGTTATGCATTATATCTTGACTTTTCTAAATGCTTTACTAGGTGGTCAGAAAAGTAGAGTTGCCTTTGCAAAGATAACTTTTAAGAAGCCACACATAATATTGCTTGATGAGCCATCCAATCATCTGGTAGGTCTCTTCAACATTGTATTACTACTTATTGGTTGTTTACTATCATGTTTTGTTGCAGGCCAAGTATGCCGAATCTATAGTCTTTGTTGTTTGTGTTTTTCTCATCATGTTTATTCTTATCTTTTCTCATCTGAAAATGATATCTGAACAACTTCCGTGTTGAGAAATAGTTAAAAGTTCCTTTTAAGGGGTTTGGAACTTCTCATAAGCTATTCATACTATGTCTCGAACAAAGCCTTTTGTAAAAAAAATGGGTAAGAAAATGATAAACTAAAATCCAAGAAAGTTGGAAAGAAATTTGAAAAATCAGAAATTTAAATTATTCATTCGTAGTTATTTTTTGGAGTGTTTAAAACATAATAAAATAGTATATATTTGAAATGATTAAAATATATATTTAATATATATCTATATACACATTTTATGAGAATTTTATTGCCATTTTATCAAGGACAGGGGACATGCGTGGTGGCGGGGTGTGTGTGTGTGTGTTCCCCTTGCCTAAACACAAGGCATGCGCTGCTTATGCTTAATGCACGGCCTTACAAGTTTAGACTAAACATGTATAAAAGAACATAATGTTAAATGTTTTTGTCCCTATAATATATTGTTTTGGTTCTTGCTCTTGTGAGACCTGTTATTAGCATGTGACATTTGGAGGCCGCTTGGCCATCTCAGATGACACTCAATGATCTAGATGCCATGTCAGCATGTCACTACTGTTTTTTTTCCTCATAAACTAAAATCAAAATTTGCTAATTTAAAAGGATAAAAGTCAAAGGATGTAATTCATCAGCCTTGCAATTATGAAAAGAAAATATGAAGTTTTTTAGGGAATGAAACCAAAATTCATCCATTTTATACGGAATTGAATTCGTATTTAACCCATGAACTTGTATTATGTTGCTTTAATTATGATGGTATGACCATATGAAACTCAGGCGATGGAAAATCCTTTTAGATAAAGTGAATATGTATCTTGTGATGATCAAAGTTGATCTTATATGTATCGGGTACTATGATACCTAGATCGAGTAGCTAAACTATAAATCCAATATTGACTGTAATCTTATTGTTGTAGGATTTGGATGCTGTTGAGGCGCTGATTCAAGGTCTTGTGCTGTTCCAAGGAGGCATTCTCATGGTATGCTGAATGCTCAGTTCTGCTAACATCACATTTTTTTAATACTACTTGATCTGAATGCTCTTAACAATTTTATGTCAAAATTGACCTCTGCTTTTTGACAGGTGAGTCACGATGAGCATCTCATCTCTGGTAGCGTGGAGGAGCTATGGATTGTATCCGAGGGAAGAGTGGCACCATTCCATGGCTCCTTCGGAGAGTATAAGAGGATACTTCATTCATCTTAGGGAGAATACCCTGTGGTTTCAGGAAGACATATGGATGACATTTTTCTGTTGCTCATCCTTGCCGACCTAAATGGAAACATGCAGTTTTGCAATTTATAAGAACTATGTACAAGTAATATCATTTTACAAAGTGGAATTGGTTAAATAGTTTTATATGAATTATTTATTAATAGTTATAATTGAATTTTATCCTTTGACAATTTGAAATGTATAATGTATACTGCAAATGTAGTACTTATTAAGTATAGTTTCTGTCAGAAAAACAAATTTAGTAGTTATACTTGAATATGGATAGTGCAAGACTCTGCAAGTATTATTGGTCTCTTGATAAATATGGAGTAGTATGATAAATATGGAGTAGTAGTATCTCGTCATTTGTCCTATTTGCTAGATTGAAGTCAAGCTAATATGAGTGATTGTGACACGCCTATAAGTTAAGCAAATTTGCTTCCGTCTACTTGGATTCGTCCTCCTACAAATTATTATAAACTAGAATAAGACGTAAATTAATTTTTATTTGTTTTTATTGAATTTTATTTATGTTAAGAACTTTTTTTAAAATAAATATAATCGAGAACTTTATTTCAATAATGATTTATTATGAATTATAAGTGAGACTTATTGAATTATTTAACTTTAAAAGTTTAATTATTAAATTCCATGCATCTGTGAGAGATTGAATGGTACACTGCTGAGCACTCATGAAGACAGAGCAGGAGATTGTGGACTTCTACACCAATCTAGTTGGTACTACTTCCCCTAATCTAAAAGCCGTTGATATACCTGCTTTGAGAGAGGGAAAAACATTGAGTAGGGAGGATGCTCAGCAACTAATTAGGCCTGTTGATGATAATGAAATATGGGAAGCCCTCAACAATATTGGCAACAACAAAGCTCCAGACATAGATGGATACAATGCATACTTCTATAAACAAACTTGGCAGGTAATCAAACATGATGTTAGACATGCTATAAAGGAATTTTTTTGACATAGATGGATACAATGCATACTTCTATAAACAAACTTGGCAGGTAATCAAACATGATGTTAGACATGCTATAAAGGAATTTTTTTTTGACACTAGCACCATGCATAAAGCCACCAACTATGCCTTAGTCACCCTGATTCCTAAATCTCCTGAGGCTAAAGCAATAAAAGACATGCGACCTATAGCTTGCTGTAGCACTACCTACAAGATTATTTCAAAAATCATGACCAATAGATTTGGCAAGGTGATTGGCAGCATTATTGAAGACACCCAAGCAGCCTTTGTACCTGGTAGAACAATCCATGATAACATTATGCTGGCACAGGAATTTATTAGAGGTTACAACAGGAAACATCTAACTCCTAGGTGCATGATTCAACTTGACATTCCGAAAGCATATGACACCGTGGACTGGATAGCTTTGAGGAGCATTATGCAAGAGATTGGAATACCTCAAACCTTCATCAATTGGACCATAGCTTGTGTATCAACAGTGTCATATAGATTCTCCATCAATTGGGTACCTTCTAAATTGGTAACAACTATAAGAGGACTGAGACAGGGGGACCCCCTCTCTCCCTTATTATTTGTGCTTATCGTGGAATACATGCACAGAGTTCTACAGAGCTTAAAATTTAACCCTAACTTTAACTTCCACCCTAAGTGTGAGAAGTTAAGGGTCACTAACCTCTTCTTTGCAGATGATATTCTTTTATTCACTATAGGTGATGCTATTTCTTTGCAGCTGATCATGGAAAAGGTGCAAGACTTCTCAACAGCAACTGGATTAACCATGAGCAATCCAAAAAGTAAAATCTATTATGGAGGAATGGATGAAAACACAAGACAAGTTATACAGCAGGGGTCTAGACTGACAGAAGGAACCATGCCATTTCGATATCTGGGAGTTCCTCTCAACAGTAGGAAATTGACTATTAACAACTGTCAACCTTTGATAGAGAAGATGATTAAGAGAATAAGACACTAGAGTACAAGGATGCTTTCTTATGCAGGAAGACTTCAACTGGTAAGGAGTGTCCTTTTTTCAATATCAAATTATTGGATGCAGGTGTTCCCTCTGCCCAAGAAGATAATTGCTCATGTGGAGGGTCTATGTAGAAGATTTGTTTGGACTGGAAAAGACAATGCTAGTAAAAAATCTCCAATCTCTTGGGACCACATATGTGATCCCATCTCTGCAGGGGGAAAAATATCATTTCTTTGGAAGCTTGGAATAAAGCCACTCTTGGAAAGTTGCTATGGAACATATGGAGTAAAAAGGACATCTTATGGATCAGATGGCTGCAAACATACTACATGAAAGAAACTGATGTGGAGGACTACACTCCTACTACCTCAAGCTCATGGATGATACGAGCAATCTTTAAGCACAAGGATACTCTCCTACAGTCGGGGCCTTGACAACAATTCAAAACATCAGGTTTTTATATCACCAGCAGCATGTATCAAGAACTGAGAGGGCCTAAACTAAAGGAGAATTAGAGATGTCTCATGCATAGCAACCTAGCTAGACCACGAGCCACATTCATATTGTGGATGCTGTGTCAAGATCGCCTCATGACAAAAGATAGGATGGCAAGATTTGACATAGTAACAGATGGGTTGTGCTGCTTCTGTAGAGAGCATGAAAGCTGCAATCATTTGTTCTTTGATTGCAGTCATACCAGACACGTTTAGACCCAGGTACTGAATATGTATAAAGTTGATCATAGGCAAAGAGGTTGGGCTCATGAAATGCCTTGGTTGATTACTTTAACTCGCGACAAAGGAAAAAATGCCAGACTGATAAAATGTGCAATTGCTGAAACAGTGTATCATGTCTGGTCTACCCGTAATAAAATGCTATTTCAAGATGGCCAGATTGATGCTTTAGATAATAGACATGTTAAAGACATAGTTCGTATTAGGATAGAAACGAATAGCAAACTCCATGAATATTGTAGTGTGAATGGCTACCATTAGATAGTGTTAGTTTGTTTTTGATACTCTTTGTCGTCTAGATGCCAGGATCCGTTTGGATCGGCCTGCTTGTAATGTTTTTTGGCATTAATGTATCTATTCTTTCCAAAAAAAAAAGTTTAATAATTCAATAAGATATTATTGTGCTTTATTTAATTATTTTAATTTTGATTCTCATGTAATTTGGGTACTTACAAAAGATATTTAATTTTTAACTTGTTAATGATAGGCATTTATTTATTTTTATTCTTGAATAAAGTTTAAATTTTATTTGCAATTATTATTAAGTAAAACTTTCTAAATCTATTTAAATTTATGTCTATATTGTCAAATATTATTTATATTATAAATAAAAGCATTTTAAATGTTAGCTACTTTTTAACTTATTTTTTTTTAAGAAAATAGTTATTTTAATTTGTTAAGACGTTATTAAAAAATATTTATGTGACTTTGTTGTTGATATTAGTTAAAATACGAGAGTAATTTACAAAATATTGTCTTTGTTTTTTATTATACTCACTATAATCATTATTATAAACTATGATCTTTATCTATAATATACGAATTTTTGTGGTTCTGGAAAATACCCATTTACCCTCCTGTCCCCACATTCAGCCACGTCTCCTCTTTTTCAAAATTTCAAATCTTCCTCTTCATTTCTTCTGCTTTGGAGCTAGGGTTTGTTTTTGCACCCACCATTTCCTCGGGCATTTAATCTCTCATTTCTTCTTCTGCCTTTTTTTTCTCTTCTACTGCCTCTCTCTCTTCCTCTTCTTGTTTCTTCTTTCTTCCGATGCATCTCTCTTCCTCTTCTTGTTTCTTCTCTTCTCCTTTTCTTCAACAAAAACTATAGGGTTCTAGGAGGATTTACCGAGATTTACGATTCAAAGTTTTTCAATTTCTCTTCTCCTTCTCTTCAGAAATATCTCTGTCTCCATCATAAACCCTTCTCCCCATTTCAATTTTTGCGGACAGCAACTGAAAAAATGGCAGGTTTTGGGTTTTGGCGACACCCTTTGAGATGGCGACATCCTTTTAGGAATCGAGTATTAAGAACAATTCCAGGTTTTCGATTTTCATTATTTTTGTGATTGTAGCATTTCCATGTTTAGGGTTTTCAATATTTTTGTTTTTTTTCATGAAAATGGAGAATATGATTTCACTCTTCTGAATATTTGTAAATGGTAAATTTCATTATTATATTTACATTGTTGCTTGATTGTTCTGGTTCCTTCAGGAATTAACTGTTAATCTACTTCAATTTGGACTTTTTGTTTAGGATAACTTTAGCAAACTACATGATGGGAGCAAAGAAAGCTCCAAAGTAACGAAGCAACTTAACCGCCTTTTCCCAAACAAAGTGACAATACAATTTCCTTAGGTATCTATAATATAAGAAATCAAAAGGTTATGGAAAACACTTTCATAACCTTTGCCATGATGTTGGTAGCTTCCGTTTTCAGAATAGAAATTTGATTTGATGATTTTGAGTGATAATATATGATTTTCTATGTTATTGTGGTACAAACCATCCGACGGTGGCTATGGCAAAGGCACAAGGCAACATTTACTGCACCAAATTTTGTTTGCAATAGTTTATGCATTAGTCATGACTCTATTGAGTTTTCAGATCCTTTTTTTGTACTTATGCCCATTATGACATGAGAGCTGGTAGATAGGGTTGAGGACTTCTAAACTTTGTTCTGTCCAATTATGCTTAACATGTTCAGTTTTTTTCTGTATTTTTTTTTGTTTTGTTTTGGAATGAGTAGTGAAATTTAGAACATTATATTTGATGACTTGATATGGTAGATATGGTTCAGGACTTCTAAACTTTGTTATGTCATTTTTGGGTTTATGTTCTAAATGTTTTGATTTTTCAAATTCTAATTTATGCTTAAAATGTTCAGTTGTTTTCTGTATTATTTTTCTTTTGTTTTGGAATGAATAGTGAATTTTAGGACATTATTTGGTGACTTGATATGGTAGATAGGGTTCAGGACTTCTAAACTTTGTTCTGTCATTTTTGGGTTTATGCTTTGTTTTTAAGTCACTATTCTTTCTTGCAGACTTTTTAATGTAAGGGACAGAAAGAGGGTATGGTAATTTATAGAATTATTGAATTATAATAAACAATGTGGCAAAAAAGTGATTGTGAAATAAGTTTTCTTGGGTGATCTTACTGACACTAGTGATATTTATTTGGAGTTTTGTTGTGTTTAATAGTTCAGAACACCAACTGGAGACCATGAAAGTGCATTGCGGATGCTTCTTTTGATATAAAAAAGACCATGAAAGTGCATTGCAGGTTAGTTCGTTTTTATTAATTGTTTTATTTTTCTCATAAATTGCAATCACTCTATCTCTATTCTCTTGTGACAAAGTACCAAAATCAGAAAATACCAACAAGACTATTGTTAACAATGTCACTGTTTTCAATCAAGAAAATTCTACTCATGAACTTGGTTTTGTATTGGAACCAGAATGGCCACAAAACAAATCTCAAGCGGCATATTTATTTATGACAATCAGCGAATCACAAATTTTAATATGATTTAGTTTAAATGTGAGTCATTCAATCTTCTTTTAACAATTTCATTTCCATGACTATAGTAACCTTGATTTGTGATTGCATGGAATTCAAATCATATACAATATTAACGGGATTTAATTATCTGGTTGTATGGTTTAGATGGCTGCTCTTATTAATGACTCGGCTGGAGTGATAGCTACCAATACAGCTGCAATTCAGCATGCAAATGCGCGCAAAAAACCTAGGTACTTCTATCATTCACATAAATTGTAGCCTTGCAAGACACTCACATTGATGCCATGAAACTGTTACTGATTTTATGCAGTCTTGCACTGTTTTGCTCTAAAGAGAAGGGAAAGAAGTTTGTTCTGCAGGATGAAGAGAAGAAATGCATTGTAATATCATCAAAGACAGGGAAGTTGATTGATATAGATGTTGAGGATGTACAAAATGCAATTCAAACTTTCAAGTTAAGTGATTATGCTAAGTGTTGTTAATAGTTATAGTGATTGTGCTAAGGGTTCTGGATTTCAAGTTAAGTGATTGTGCTAAGTGTTAACAGTTATAGTAAAAGACAAAATGTATATCGACAATTCATGGTTTTCTTCATGCTATTGCTAAAAAGCACGTACATGAAAAGAATTGTCATAACGCTGTAAAAATAAATGTCGAGAAATCTGTGACAAACATAAACATAAATCTTATGACAGAAAAAGAATGGTGAATCCTTTTATCCAAACAACACAAACAAATGTGAATCCTTGATTATATTCCTTTGGCCATTTATTTTTTATGATACTTAATTATAAAGCTATGATTTTGCATATTTTATACTCTCTTCAATTTTTCAGCAAGAGACTGAAAATGGTGTCTTCAGACTACTCCGAAGTGATGTTACTCGATTCCTAGCAACCATACTTATCGGCACAACGTAATGTTATTTAATTGGTCTTTTAGTTAAATAATATCATTCTCTTCAACTTCATTATAGTAGTTTCTCATGTCAATAAGTTGCGTGCAGTGTGGTAAATATTGCAGCGAATGCTCTGATCACAGAAGCTGTAACTGCAGCATTTGGTGAAGCTGGTGTTAGTGCAGCGACATGAGTGATGATTGTATGTTTTCTTTTTCTTGCTTGGATATTAATAATAGTATGACATCTTTAAACTTTATACTTTCTGAGACTTATCCATATGGTTTCAGTTTGATTCTGGTATTACTGTCCAGCATGTCAAAAATAACACCTTCGAGATTGCCAAGATCATTGGAAATATTGTCAAAGCTGGCATGAAAAAATTTCAACACTATAGAGTATAAAGATATGCAGTAAGAATTTTTTGATCATACATTTATCAATATATCTGGCCGTTGTTAAATATATAATTCATCATTACTCATGATCATTCATCTCAACTATTGTCAGCAGTAAAGAAGATTCTAAAACTATTAAATACTCTCAAACATTACCTCAACTTTAGTAGTTTCTTTTGTAGTTACCTCAACTTTAATACTCTCAAACAAGATTAATTGACTTTGCTCTTTTCGTTATTCCTGGGTCGCCGAGGTGGTTGGTAATGTAGAATCGAATTGGTGAAGCGAGATCGATGTTGTTGAAAACAAATGAAGAGGAGAAAGAAGTGGATGAGAGGCTAGCAGAGATACAACAGGTTGCTGGTTTTGCCAATTCTGATATTTTTTTTGTCTAATATTAACAAGATTTGTATCATTCAAACACAACCGCAGATATATTTGCTGCTGAATTTATATATTTACGATGTTCATATAATTTGAAAGGAAAAATAGGGTCTTCCTCTACTGTGGGACATTATTGTGACCATTTTACATAATGTGAAGATTTACTAGCTCCCACTAAACCTAACACCACTGCGACATTTGTCTAAGACCTATGTTCGTTGCATGCTCATCATGCTATGTCTGGGGTAGTGGTTTCGTAAAGGGGTCTGCAAAATTGGCTTATGTTGCAACTTTACATACTTTGATATCACCTCTATTAAGCATATCTCTAATTAGGTGATACTTCCTGAGTAAGTGTTTGGATTTGTGATGTGCTCGAGGCACTGTCGCTTGAGCTATGGCTCCAGTGTTGTTGCATAGAAATTCCACTGGTCCCTCAATACTAGGCACGACTACAAGCTCACTCACGAATTTCTTAATCCAACAAAGTTGATGATGCTAGAGCTCGTGCAGCAAAACTTCTTGAGGTTTTGGAGAAATCAATCAGTGCACATGCGAGTTCTGGGGCGCTAACTGATCTTCAAAGGGTATGTGTTTGGGCTGTAATTTCTTTTCTTAATGTTTTGTTAATTGTGCTGCTAAAATTTGTGGTATGTGGAATTTCAAATACAATTATGGAGTGTAGTTGTTAGTTGTGGAAAATAATTATGGGTTGTAAGTGTTGAGCTTATATAGTGGTTTTTGTTTTCGGGAAAATCTGATGTTGAAATATCAAGTTGAAGTCTTGACCAACGAGTGAAATTGTTTTAAAAGTGCTTTTAGAATCCAGCTTGAACGCCTTTCTGATAAAGACCGAGAGTTACAGGAGCTGAAGCAGTTGGTATCTCAATACCAGGAACAGATCAGAACTTTTGAGGTAATCCTTAAGAGGCATTGTAGCGAGCGATTTTGGATGTGGTTGCGAAGCACTACCACTATTTGGTATCTACAGCTCGATTCATATTTTATCCTATTGAAGCTGATGAAGGAAGGGAAATAGATGTCTCAAATTAACCCTGCTTGCAAACTGAGGTTAAACAGTCAAAACTGTTGGTTTACAGATGCTACAGAGATCTGGGGTCTCTATTAGGTTTATTTTGTTAAAAGTAGTGTTCGGTCGATTGGTGGGAGGTTAAGATGTTAGGACGGATGTATGAAAGTATGGGATTTTGGGTTTTTGTTTAGTGTGCTCGCTAAGATTTTTCTTTCAATCTTATGCCTACATATTCCCGTTTACCGAAACAGGGAAATCAGAGCGATCGTAGTTCCTCCTATTCTATGGGAGGAAATGGTATTTTGGTGTCTTGTTCAAAGCCCAAGACGTGAAGCTGAAAAGGTGGTTTATATCTTGTTCAAAGCCCAAGATGTGAAGCTAAAAAGGTGTTGTCTTCAGAGAGAATTTGTCATCTCTAAAGAGGTTTGTTTGTCACAACTGTTTATAAAGGAGAATTACTTTAATTGGGATATGTGAATCTGGCAATGCCATAATTTCCTTTATAGGGGGGTTCCAACCTGAAGGAGAAGACTTTAACTCAGTGTAGAGCAATGCCATCTTTCCTTAGGAATTTCTCATACTAAAAGAGGGACAGTGGCATGGATGTAGATGATCCAGAGGCTTGCCGCTTACAGCAATTAGATGAAGGGGAAATAGTTGTTGATGTTTGTGTACTGTGAACGAGGCACAACTTTGATGCTAAAAGGTTGATTGGATCAACCAGTGGTTTTCTTATACAAAGCCTAAGAGGAGGCTATTGGCCCAACAAGAGGGAATTTTTGTGTGTCTCGTACGAAGCCCGAGAGAGAGGCTAAAAGGGTTGACTCAACAGGAGAGTCTTTTATACTCAACAAGAGAGTGTTTTTGTATCTCGTATGAAGCCCGAGATGGAGGCTAAATATGGTGATTGACTCGATGAGGGAGTCTTTTAGTATCTCGTATAAAGCCCGAGATGGAGGCTAAAATGGTTTAGCTCCGCTGGGGAGAATCATTGTACAAAGCCCAAGAGGAGGCTAAAATTGTTTAGCTTCGCTGGGGAGAATCATTGTACAAAGCCCAAGAGGAGGCTATGGCGCTATTTCAGTTGAGTGAGATGTCCAGTATGCTGATTTAAAGAGAAAATCAGTTCTTATATGAGCAATGTTGTACTCAAGGATTTGATTCGAGGATCAGGGTTATTTCCTGTTCTTTAAGGAAATGGGAAATCCAAGGGTATTGAGACTGTCCGAGTCTACGGAGTTCATCTTTTGTACTATGCTTTGAGAAATAGTAGTAGACTCTTGGAAAGGCTGTTCTATTAAGATGACTTATTTCTTTTCCTATACCTTTAGGAGGTCGTCGGGACAATTTGTACGAAGCCCAAGAGGAGGCTGGAAACTTTTAAGAAGCCGAGGGATAATTTGTACTAAGCCCAAGAGGAGGCTATCATTCCCGGAGGAAGAATCATTATACGAAGCCTAAGAGGAGGTTGTGAATACTTCTAAGAAGCCGATGTGTCCTTGTACTAAGCCCAAGAGGAGGCGGGGATGCTTTTAGGAAGCCTGTGGATCCTTGAACAATGCACAAGAGGAGGCCGATGCTTTTAAGAAGCCGATAGGTCCCCAAACCCCGAGAAATTCAAGACAGGCTATTCACGAGGAATAGATCAAGCCAGGAAAGTTTGAGAATTTGGAAGAAACTCAAGAGATGCCATTCACGGAGAAAAGATTATCTCTGGGGAATATAGTTTCTTGACAAGTGCTTTTAAGAAGCCTATGGGTCCCCAAACCCCGAGAAATTCAAGACAGGATATTCATGAGGAATAGATCAAGCCAGGAAAGTTCGAGAATTTGGAAGAAACTCAAGAGATGCCATTCACGGAGAAAAGATCATCTCTGGAGAATAGAGTTTCTTTGACAACTTCTACGAGTGACAGTCTATGAAAGGGTTCACCGAGAATGCTGCCTTTCATGTCACCATATTGTTTAACCCCAAGAGGAGGGAAGACTGTGTCTGGTAATCCTATGGGGATCTAGTTTTGACTATTTAAGAGTGATCAACGGGCTTAATGCTAGACGTAGTTGCCGGGGAAACTCTAAATATCTATACTATTATTACACAGTTGATATGAGTTTATGAAAGAAGACTTACAACGAAACAGCCCCACAATACAGTATATGAAGACTTACACGGTTGTAGAGCTTCCATGCTGTTTGGTTAGTTGTTCAACACAGAAAGATTGAAAAACAACAGTATATTCAAAATCAAAGGAGAAAGTGCTTTGAAAAAGAAAGATTTGGGGCTTATAGCTCAAGGAGAGGCCCAGGGTTTTATCAGTGAGCGCACTGTTTGAATTTGTACAGAGGGACTTATACAAGTGACTGAGGCCCAAAAAATTATTTTTCTGTACAAAGGGATGGGTCTTACACTCTCTCAAGAGGCCCAAAAAGTCTTAAAGAAAAGAATTGGGTCTTACTACTCGAGGGTAGGCCCAATATTTGTTTTTCAACGGATGATGATCGCGTCGAACTTTTTGAAATACAACGGGACTTATACCATAAGTGAGGCCCAAAATAGGTTGTATTTACAAAGGGTTGGGTCTTAAACTCTATTAGAGGCCCAAAATAAAAAGAGTGGGGCTTATAACACGAGGGTAGGCTCAGATGATTTTTCGTTTAAAATGATGATCGCGCTGAGATTTTCTTCTAACGCGAAGGGGCTTATACAATATCTGAGGCCCAAAATGGTTTTGGTTAAAAGGGGGTTGGGTCTTACACTCTATTAGAGGCCCAAAGTGTTTTGAAAATGATTTATGAGGGTTGAATTAATCCAAAAACCCTAATTTGTTTTCAAAATGTATTTTAATTGAATAAAAATTCAATTAAAATGATCAAAATTGTTTAACATATGGAAAACAAATTGTGATCTTGGATTAATGCTTTTAAAATTAAGTATTGACCTACAAAATAATTAGAAGTCATTAAAAGTTGCAAAATCAAGATGGAAAAAATATTCAAAATGTCAAAAATAATTAAAATATTAATTCTTTGCAAAAATATCAATTATATAAAATAAATAATATTTTTGGTATTTTTTGGGAAAATAAAATATTTTAACATTTTTGTGAATTATTAAAAAAAAATCAACTCAAAATCATTAAAACTCAGAGAGAAATTAATTTTTGAATCAATTAAATAAAATCACAAAATTCAAATATTTGAATTTGTGAAAATGGCGCCAAGAACATGGACCAAGAACACGCGCGTTTTCTGCCTTGCCCAGATTTGCATTTTCTATCCAATCTCACTAAATACTTGATCATATCATGCAATCCACATACCAATCAACTCGTTTCAACCTCACGATCATGTCTATGGCAGTTAATTTCATTTAAATTAAGCATAAAACAAGAAATCACGAAAAATCCTCAAGAACCCTAAATTCTGCATGAAGGCTGGGATTTTTAATACACGATTCAAACAAAGCAATTACTTGAGGGGAAACATTCCATGGATGATTATGAACATTTGGCAAAAGTATTGTGCGAGGAAATATGCATAGATTGAGAGATGACCAAGTTTAGGCTTACCTCTAGGTCGTGACAGCAAGAGCAAATTGATTTCTGAGTTGGAGGTGTTACAAATGAGTTGTGATGGTCTGAACAACTTCCCCACACCCTATGGAGTGTGTTTGAATGCTTGGACTTGATGGAAGTTGGCTGGATCACTTCATGGCATCTCAACTGCACTTTGGTTAAAACCTTGAGCAATTGACTAGTGATTCTGAGAAATCAGTGTTCCAGATGTTGTTTAAGTGTTTGATCAGCTCACATATGATGTATATGAGGTGTGTGTGTGATTGGTTTGGGTGGAATTGCTCTCTAATGAAAAACCCGACAGTGACTTGCTAAGAAAGGCATTTTTGAGAGTGAGAAATGGATTTTGAGAAAGGCAAGTGTTGTAGGGCTTTGGTGTACTTAAACTGATCACAATTGAGCTCTATTTATAGTAGAGCAAGTTTGTTTTGCAAGGAATAGTGAATGGCAACTGCTGAGTAGGTTTGGCCAATGTTGGCAAATGAAAATCCAAGTCTCCTCTAGCCATTGACTAGAGGTTAGGGCACAGGCTGCTGGTCCCCTTGGTCTTGGATAAGTCTTGACTGAATTCAGTTGAGAATGGCTCAGTCCATGCCACCTTGATGCTTCCATTGAATGCTTCAATCCAAAATTGGAGTCTTGTCCCTATTTTGGGCAATTCTAGGTTTAGCATGCTATTTCTTGTTCCAAGGACTTTGGAGGCTTGGCTCAGTGATTGTCCCCTTTAGATTCAATCCTCAGATGTGTCCAAAGTGATGACAAGGCTTGGAATTGACTGATTTTGACAAATCTACCAAAAGTGCAAAAATCTGCCTTGCCTTGGCAGATTTCAGCAAGGCAACTTGCCAATGTCATATCTCATAGCTCAAATTGAATTTGGTGATGTTCTTGGCCATTTTGGAAAGCCTTTACATGATACAACAACTTTTTGATCATATTTGGTTTTGATACTTTTTGGATCCAAGTGAAAAATGCCCCTACATTTGGAAAAAAGTAAGGCAAAATCTGACTTGGTGAAATTTTCACTAAGTGTTGGAACAAAGTGACTTTTCTTGATTTTGATCACTCCATAACTCAAAATCCATGAGGAATTTGGACATAGGTCAGTATGAAGCTTTTGTAGAGGGAAATGAGATCTACAAATCAAGCTTTGGATGGAAAAAAATGGCTTTGTGGTTTAGGAGTTATGATCCTCCAAAGTTGGTACCTTTGTCACTTTTTTCATAACTTAGAAAATTTTTCTAAGTCTTTATGGTTACCCCTTTTACAAGTTATCCCATTTTCTTTGATTTTTCTTGATGAATGATGATTCAAATCATACATAAACATCATTTTAGGGTTAAAAATCCATTTTAGTGAAAAATCTCAAAAAGTCAAAGTTGACTTTTGTGCACAGTTGACTTTTTATCCGATGAATTCCAAACTGTGCAATTCTTCAGGAAATCATGTATTTGACCTAAATCAAACTTGATGGACATGTTCCATGGGTGGTATAGGGTGTATTGAATCATGTCTTAGGGCTTGGGAGCATGTCCTGGTCAAAAGTCAAAGTTACAGTTGACTTTTCTCGCGAAACCCTAATTGTGGCTCTGATGAAGTTGAGACTTGTTGCTCAAGCTTCTTGGATCAATCCATTGTTACAAATGGATCAATATGGAATATTGGAGATCCTCAAATCCTCTCTTGAGGTCTTGGTTCATAATTGGTCCCAAAAGTCAACTTAGGGGTGAATTAGGTCAAGAAACCCCAATTCCTGATTTTTGATGAATGCATCCCCTGAGGCAAAATTGATTGGATAATTGAGTTTATGAGGTTCCATGGATCATATTAGGGTATGTTTTGGATCTTTGGCTCATGCCCAGAGGAAATTTTCCATCTGGAGGCCCTAGTCGATCAAAACCCTAATTTGGTGACACTGGCGATCTTGAGGCTTGATCCACCTAGAAGGGAGCATCCTTGTGCTTAATCCTTGAAGTGGGAGTCCTTTTTGATCCTTTGGGTATGTTTGAGGGTGTAGACAAGTTGAAGATCACGTCATTCCTTGATTGATCCTTTGTCTAAAAGCTCTGAGAGGGCTTGAAACCCTAATTTTGATAGTAGTGAATACTCACCCATCTTTGGGGAGACTGATGAGGCATAATGACACACCCATATTGTGATGATGATTTGCACAGTAATGGGAAATCTCAGTGGTCAAAATTTGGGGTATGACAGATGCCCCTATTTAATCTTCTTGGACACGAAGGTGTGAATGACGAAGGTATTCGGGCATTCGGGGTGCAAGAGGATTAAATATCGGAATACCCGAAATTTTGATGGTGGTTATGAATGGCAGATCACATTCATCTTCTTTTTCTAAGCAATGATGCTTAGAAAAGGTAAACTTCCCCTCGATCCTGGTCTTCAGCCAAGGAACTGGTCTCAGTTTTCTTTTGAGATGAACTTCCCCTCGATCATGGTTTCCTACCAAGGAACTGGTCTTAGTTTCTGATTTAAACTTCCCCTCGATCCTGGTTTCCTACCCAGGAAATGGTCTTAGTTTCTAATTAAAACTTCCCCTCGATCCTGGTTTCCTACCAAGGAACTGGTCTTAGTTTCTTTTGTCAATAAACTTTCTTGACAAGGGACGCTATTTGTAGCGGCTTTCCTCAAACTTCTCGCCGAATCTTCCTGGGGAGATGCCATTTGACGGAAAAAGTTGACGTCAGGCTTGCTGGGGAACCCAGTCGTCTGAGTTGTAGAGGTGTACAAACTTCTCTGTTGGAGACGCCATTTGTTTCTACTGGGGAAGACGAGTCTCCTGAAAGTATGCCTTCGTTTGGGGTCTTACATCATACTTTTCTCGGGATCTTCCCGGAGAAATGCCATATGATGGGATCCAATTTTGAGGTGCCGATGACCTTTTCATCAGTGGTTCTTTCGGAGAAAAACTGCTGTATTGTCGAATATTTCTGATTATGAGGCTTTCTCTCGGGATTTTCCTTAATCCGGAAAAGTAAGGATATTATCTTCAATGGCGAAGAGTAATATCTGTTGAAAGTTTCTCTGGTTTTTCAGAGGTTCAAGTTATCAAAGTGGTCCAGGACCTATCTTCAATTCAGAAATAACTGGAGGCGAGATTGTTCAGATGATTCACTTCCTGACGAGGAAAGAATCGACAACTCGATTGAGAGGACTTTTATCACTAGGGGATAAGACCGACCAGAGTGATAGTGATGTAATATGAATGCGAATGCAAGTAAAATGCATGATGTATGTATGTATATGCTGACAAAACTGACGCGACATACAAACTAATGGATGAACACGACTGGATACTCGGCCGTCGCGGGAGATGAAAGGTATCACTTGGTTCAAGATAGCAATCCTACCTTGCTTAGGAGAAGTAGTCCTCGCAGGGAACTATGTTGGTCGAGCTTAGGAGATAAGAACTCTGCCGAAGAGGTCAGATGGAATAGTCGCATTCGACACTGTTAATCCTTCATTCAAGCGCATTGGCGTAGAAGGAGTACTTTGATTCTGCACTTTGAGGTTCGCTTACTTTTGGAGAAGTGGTTGATGTTCTTTTGATGTTCAACAGTCAAAAGAAATTGTCATCTTTATTTTAAAGCAGAAAAAGTTTTACAAGTAAATTCATTTTTTGTTTTATTTCAAGAATCGTTAATCATATCAAAATGTCGTTCTGTAAAGCTAAAACAAATGAGAATTACAAACAAAAGCACAAGGGCTCAAATTTTATTGATAAGACGGAGATCAGCCAAACGCGTGATTCCAAAGAGTATTTACAAAGTTAGAAAATGGTAATTTACAGGGAAAAGGGCTACGTTGAAACATAACGACCACTATCCTTCTACCAACTTTGAATTCGGGATATCCTGAGCTTCTGTCGAAGATGACCTTGACTGGAGTTTTCCTCCGATGGACGGTGTAACTGCTGCTGCTGAGGGACTTGCCTCTGTTGAACATAGTTACTTGCCATTATCCCTAACTTTTGCCTGGATTGTTCTGTGATGTTTCCAATCCACCGGGATAATTTTTTTTATTTTGTCTCTAACTTTTGCCTGGACCGCCCTTTCGGGTTTTCAATCCACCGAGACGTTTTTTTTTAGGCGAAGTATTTCTTGACTACATCAACATTTGTGGGGTAGGCAAATTCGTCTCCGTCCATGGTTGCAAGTCTCAAGGCGCCGCCTGAGAAAGCTTTCGTGACCACATAGGGGCCATCATAATTCGGAGTCCATTTACCTCGCGAGTCAGTGAGAAATGATTGTATCTTCTTGAACACGAGGTCTCCTTTTCTGAAGACGCGAGGTCGGACCTTTTTGTCGAACGCCCTCTTCATTCTTTGCTGATACAACTGACCATGGCATAGTGCCGTGATTTATTTTTCTTCGATCAGATTCAGTTCATCGTGTCGACTTTGACACCATTCAGCTTTTGTTAGCTTAGCTTCCATCAATACCCGGATTGATGGGATCTCTACCTCGATGGGAAGCACTGCTTCCATGCCATATACTAGAGAGAATGGGGTTGCCCCTGTTGAAGTGCGGACAGATGTTCGATAACCGTGAAGAGCAAAGGGTAGCATTTCGTGCCAGTCTTTGTAAGTTACAACCATCTTTTGAACAATCTTCTTGATGTTCTTGTTAGCCGCTTCTACCGCTCCGTTCATCTTGGGTCGATAGGGAGATGAGTTATGGTGTTCAATCTTGAACTCTGCGCACAACTCTTTCATCATCTTATTGTTCAAGTTAGACCCATTATCAGTAATGATCTGGCTCGGAACACCATAACGACAAATGATATTGTTTTTGATAAATCGGACCACCACTTGTCGGGTTACATTAGCGTATGACGCTGCTTCGACCCACTTGGTGAAATAGTCAATGGCGACCAGGATGAACCGATGTCCGTTTGAAGCTTTAGGTTCGATCATGCCGATCATATCGATTCCCCACATGGAGAAAGGCCATGGGGAAGAAAGAACTTTGAGATCTGTTGGTGGTACATGAATTTTGTCGGAGTATATCTGACACTTGTGACACCTCCTCATGTACTTGTAGCAGTCGGATTCCATGGTCAACCAGTAGTATCCTGCTCTCAAAATTTTTCTCGCCATTGTGTGTCCATTGACATGAGTGCCAAAGGACCCTTCGTGAATTTCTTTCATCAGCATGTCTGCCTCTGGTCTGTCTACGCATCGGAGCAAGACCATGTCAAAATTTCTCTTATAGAGAGTATCATCGCTCAGGAAGAAGCTGCTTGCTAGTCTTCTGAAGGAAGCATTTGATATCGTGATACCAAGGTTGGTCGTCTATGACTGCTTCAATCGTGAAGATGTAAGCGGGCCGTTCAAGGCGCATGATGTCGATCTTAGGTAAGTCGTTCCATTGACCTACACTAATCATGGAAGAGAGAGTGGCTAATGCATCAGCCATGTGATTCTCATCACGAGGGATATGATGAAACTCGACTCTGTTGAAGAAGGGTAACAACCTTCTTGCATAGTCTTTGTAAGGAATCAGTCCTAATTGGTATGTGTTCCAATATCCTTTTATCTGATTGATAACCAGGGCTGAGTCGCCGTATACGTCCAAGTTTTTGATCCTTAAATCAATCGTTTCTTCGAGACCCATAATACAAGCTTCGTATTTGGCCTCGTTGTTTGTAAATTTGAACGTAAGTCGAGCGGTGAAAGGAATGTGGGTACCCTGAGGGGTAACAATTATTGCCCCAATTCCATTTCCATAATGATTAACTGCTCCGTCAAAGATAAGTCCCCACTGGGAACCTGGTTTTGGCCCTTCACTGGGTAGCGGTTCATCGCAATCTTTCATTTTCAAATACATGACATCTTTGTCTGGGAAGTCAAACCCGATTGATTCTTGATTGTCAATCGGTTGATGAGCCAAATGATCGGCTAAAATACTCCCCTTAACGGCTTTCTGAACGTGGTACTCTATGTCATATTCTGATAGCAACATTTGCCAACGGGCAATCCTTCCCGTGAGAGCAGGTTTTTCGAAGACGTACTTGATCGGATCCATTTCAGAGATTAACCAAGTAGTGTGACGAATCATGTACTGGCGTAGACGTTTGGCTGCCCAAGCCAAAGCACAACAAGTTTTCTCGAGCATCGTGTACCGAGTTTCACAGTCGGTGAACTTCTTGCTTAGATAGTAAATGGCAGACTCTTTCCTTTTGGTTTCGTCTTGTTGGCCAAGTACACACCCCATTGAGTCTTCCAAGACTGTGAGGTAGATGATCAGTGGTCTTCCTTCCACTGGAGGTGATAGAATCGGAGGATTCAACAGGTATTTCTTAATAGTGTCGAAGGCAGTTTGGCAATCTTCTATCCAAACGCAGTCCTGGTTCTTTTTAAGTAATTTGAAAATCGGCGCACATGTCGCGGTCATGAGGAATATGAATCTGGAGATGTAGTTCAAACGTCCCAGGAATCCTCTGACTTGTTTTTCAGTTTTCAGAGAAGGCATTTCTTGAATGGCCTTGACCTTGTCAGGATCAACCTCAATTCCTTTCTGGCTGACGATGAACCCTAAGAGTTTCCCTGAACGGACACCGAAGGTGCATTTGTTGGGATTCAAGCGGAGTTTGTATTTTCTCAGACGCTTGAAAAGTTTTGACAGGTGGGTCACATGCTCCTCTTCTGTCTTGGATTTTGCAATCATATCATCGACATATACCTCGATTTCCTTGTGTATCATGTCATGAAACAGAGTAGTCATGGCCCTTTGATAGGTTGCCCCGGCGTTCTTCAAACCGAACGATATTACCTTGTAACAAAAGGTACCCCATGGGGTGATGAATGAAGTTTTCTCCATGTCATTCGGCGCCATTTTGATATGATTATAGCCCGAGAATCCATCCATGAAGGAGAAAATTTTGAACTTTGCTGTACTGTCAACCAGCATGTCAATGTGCAGTAAAGGAAAGTCGTCCTTTGGACTAGCCTTGTTTAGATCCCTATAATCGACACACATTCTGACCTTTCCATCCTTTTTCGGAACGGGTACGATGTTGGCTAACCATTGAGGATATTCTGATGTGGCGAGGAAACCTGCGTCAATCTGTTTCTGAACCTCCTCTTTGATTGTGATGGCCATGTCCGGGTGAGTACGTCTCAACCTCTGCTTTACTGGCGGACATTCCGATCTTAACGGTAATTGATGTTCCACGATGCTGGTATCCAACCCTGGCATATCCTGATAGGACCAAGCGAATACATCGGAGAATTCTTTGAGAAGCTTTGTTAAACTCTCTTTGGCAGTTGGACTGAGCAGTGCCCCAATCCTTATCTCTTTTCTCTCCTCTTCTGAACCCACGTTGATCGTTTCCAACGGCTCTTTGTGAGGTTCAATGGACCTTTCCTCTTGTCTGAGTAATCGGGAGATCTCTTCTGGAATTTCGTTGTCAACTTCTTCTTCAGCGCCAAATACCGGGAACTCAAAGTTGGGAGAAGACATCAGATCGTATGTTTCAACGGGGTTTAAAACAAGCAATCTGCATGACGTGATGATTCGTGTTTAGAAGAGATAGAGAAAATGCAAGTGTGTGCAGTGTATTTTTTTTATTACTGTTTTTTTTTATTATTGAATTGTTTTTTAGGATTACCATTTTCTGAGAAAAAACAAAAAAAGAAAACAACAATTAATGCGGAAATTACATAACGACGTTATTTTATTAATGAACAAGTCGATTCTTGAAACTACAGCCCTATAAAACAAAACTCTGTCGCTTTGGGCGAAGCGAAGAGGGAAATTTACAGAAAGCGAGCCATATCAAAACATCCGTTTCACCTGGGCAGGGTGAAAGGTTAAAGATGGCAATTACTTTGATTGGCGAACGACCTTCGGAACATCGACAGCAACCCATTGGCGGCGAACTCCTCGGTGAATCACAAAGTCCGACACCTTTCTTGATTTGTCTTCAGAAATGACGCTGATTTCTGGTGGAGCAGGATCATTGGAATCTGTCTCCCAGGCATAGTTGTCGTAGGAGAATTCCTCTGTTGCATTTTGTAACACCCCGATTTTTATTAATTAATTATTTATATTAATTATTGAGTGATTTTATTAAATATTGATTTATGTGATTTATCTAATTTATTTGAAAATATTTGATTTACATGAATTACTTGATTTAGTGAATTTATATGAATTAATTGATTTATATAGTTTATTGAGTTTATATAAATTAATTGGTTTATTTAATTTGTGTGAATTAATTGATTTAAGTGATTAAATTGAAATATGTGATTTAATTTATTATTTGAAAATAAATTGAATTGTGGAATTTATCTAATTATTTATTTTAATTAGATTGTTAGTATTTAGTAAAATATTTAATCTATTATATTTTATATGATATTATAGTTGTTGGAAATTAGTGGGCTTTGAGGGAGGTGTTAACAGTAAAATTAATATTGGTGAGTTAGGCCCATTTTATTGAATGTATAGTAGGGTTTTAGTGTAGAAGTTAATAAGGTTAGAAAGCAAAAATCTGAAAAGAGGAGGAAAAGGAGGAAGAGGAGAAGAAGAGAAAATCATAGAGCAAGAGAAAATCACCAAGAAATCCAAGGTAAGGGTGAGATTTTATTCAATATTGGAGTTATTTGGATGTTGATTATTGGGTAGAATTAATGTTAAAATAAAATCCCAAAATTTTCTATGAACTGGATTTAATTAGGTTAATGTCAAATTCTGAAGTTATTAATTTTTGAATGTTTAGAAATTGATGTTTGGTGATAATTTAGAGACCCATTTGATATTTAGAATACTCAATAGAGTTGGAATTTGAGAAGGAATTGTTCCTCTTTTTAAACCTATACTGTTATGCGTTAGTCTGACTGTTACAAATTGGAGTTTAAGAGTAGGATAAATTAATCAGTTTTAATACTGTAGCGGGTTTAACTGATAAATAGAATGTGACTTCTTGTAGTTCCTGTAGCTGACATTAATTGGGGCGAGATGATATAACTTGTTTTTCCCCATTTCCTGTAGCACACTTACCACAGACTCATAGCATTAATTTTGTGAGAAATAGTAAAAAGTACTAGTTCTTTTCTTCATGTTGCGCAGTAAATAGGATTAGCATGACAAATCATGTAGTACTTTATTCCATGCTGTGACCATTAGATATTAATTGATATAAAAAAAAATAGCATGAATGAAATACTATATGGGTCCACCCCTTTCATAAATGGGCGCTGGAAGTTTTAGAGTGGGGGATAAATTGTGTAACTATATTATAATTCATGTATATAAGTATAGAATCATATGCCTTGGTTTCTTATCCACTATAGAGTACTATAAGTGAGATATAACATGTATATATAATCAATAGGTGATGTAATCAAAATTGATCCCCCTGTTTCCTTATACTTCATGCGCATGGCCCTATATGTGAGGGAGGAAATACATTAAAATAATCTTATTCCAATAAATCATGTGATGTATATATATAATATGTAGTATTATTAATAGCATTTTAATTAAGAACTAATGTCTTACTAAAAGTTATTAGTTAATTAAAGACTCAATTAAATATGGATTAACTATTTAAGTAGTAATTATTAATTATTGAATACTTATTAAATCTAGACTATTTAATTAAATACTGAATATTTACTGAATAGTGGAATTTTATTAAATATTGGATTCAATATTTAGTGATTGATTAATGATTCTATATTTTAATCGGTACCTTGTGTTTAGTGAATTGTGATTGGATCGAATCGATCCTTATGCATTGATTGCTAATTGTTATGATGATGTTTAAAGTATGAATATCTTGATTATGAAATGTAATTGTGTTGTGTGTGCAATTGTGTGATAATTCAAGTGTGATGAATTATTTGGGATATGCATGATATTAAGATTAGGGAACGGTCTTAATTGCATATTGTTGTTGATTGCATACGCATCATTTGTGTCAAGAGGCAATGCTTGCTAGTTTCGTGGGAGCTAGTGACTTGTCCCAAACCTAGAGTGGGGTTTGAAAGCCTAGGGGACGGGCTTTTGTTTTGTTATTGGTCTAGGGGACGGACCCGATTTAAATGTAAAAACCGAAAAAAAATAACAAGTGTTGGTACCACATGGCATGAGTTGCATTGAGTTTGCATCGAGTCGCATGGCATATATGATTGTTATATGGAAGTATGTGTGTGATTGTTATATGGAAGTATGTGTGTGATTGTGACTTGTTGAGTATTGGAATTTGATATGAATTGTGTGGATACTTGAGTGATACTTGTTGATGAATAGTGAAGTGTGAGATTATTTATTATTCGCGTTTATATGTTTTACAATAATCATTATCTTATAATTTCAATATTGATGTGAATTCTCACCCTTCTGTTGGAATGATGTTTTATACGACATCGCTCAGGTACTGAAGATTAGAGTTGCTTCTAGCGCGAGGTAGCCGTTGGAGTAACTTGTTTAGTCTCTTTATTTATTTTGGGTCGAGTCGTGCTCTGATAATGTAACACTGGGAACATTTCGATTCATGTTTTGGGGAGATACTTTGTATACTCTTCTTGTATTTCATTGTTGTTTATTTTGAATAATGTGGAGTATTGGCTTTTATGCCTAAGTTTTGATTATGATTATTATGAGCATGAGACTTTCAGTATGTCTATTATGACTAAAGCGAATCCGCTGCTACATGCTAAATGAAAGTTTATGAAAAGCATGAATTTATTTAAAGTATTATTGAGCATGACAGGTGTATGTATGATGTTTTGAAAATATATGTGACACCCTTTTGTGAGATGCATGATAAATACTCTGATTATTTATATTTATACCGTGGGGTTAGAAGGGTGTTACACATTTTGTATAGCATTTATGCTCTCAGCTGTATCTCCCCATCCAGTTGACTGGATATCTTTGAGCCTGATACGAGAGCTTTCGGGAGCAGTGTACTTGACCATGTAGTCGAATTTTCCACTCGGTTGTCCCAAGGTGTCCCACACTTCTTTCGAACTGGAGGAGTCATCCCTCTCGATGACGTTGACCTCGGGAAAAGCATAGTTGATGAATTCTAGTCCTGCAAACATTGCAAATTCATCGTCATGTCGAGTAGTGTCTGAATGACCTGAGTGTTGATCCCATGACATGGTGGGGACACAGGTATTCTGTTCAATGATGCTCAACTGAGTTTCATTACTCGACTGACTTTCTGGCCCCAAGTCTCCTGGGTAAGGCTGCCACATTGGCAGGCCATCCATCGGGCCATAGTAATTGTGGTCAAAGTTGTCTTTCATCAGAGTGTCCTCCTCTAATGAATTTGGCGGAGCACGACATCCTTCCGGATCACAACCTCTGTATATCATTTCGACATCTGACCGTGGTATAAATCTCGGACTCTGTGCGGGATAGCAAAATGGCGTAGGCACCTCTTCCTGAGACATATAACCGTCCTCATTAAGATAGGACTTCCATCCTTCATCTGTGTCGGAGGGATCCCCCTCATTGATAGCATGGACTATTTGAGACACTGGGTGAAGGAGACCTCCACTGTGGAAGAAGTCCTGAATGGGATGAAGGCTTTCATCGCTAGCAACTGTCCGGGTACAGGTTGCAGAAAAACCAAGACCCTTCTTTGTTGTATTGCTAGTAGGAATGACAAGCTGTCCCCATCCTGTTGTATCGACACTCAGGAAATCGAAGTTCCTCCTCTGGATTGATCGTCCTTATGTAGGGAAAGCGCTTGGAACTGGGTTTCGATTATCCCTTCTGGTTCCACATAAGTGGATAACGATAAATTGCTGACGAGCAAGGCCTGTTCCCCACAGACTGTGATGAGTTGGCCGTTCTGGACGAACTTTAGCTTTTGGTGGAGGGTTGACGTGACCGCTCCAGCCTAATGTATCCAAGGTCTTCCTAATAAACAACTGTACGTTGCCCGGATGTCCATGACCTGGAAAATAACTTGGAAAGTGCGAGGACCAATAGTTATGGGAAGGTCAACTTCGCCGATAACCGTTTTTCTGGATCCGTCGAACGCTTTGACGACGACCTCACTGGTTCTCATCGGAGGGCCCTTGAATGATAATTGCATCAAAGTGGACTTCGGCATAACATTCAGGGCTGACCATGTGTTTACCAGTACGCTGGCTAAAGCATCATCCTAGCAGTTGACTGTGATGTTGAGCGCCATGTTATGACGGCGACCTTCTTCAGGTAATTCCTCATCATTAAATCCCAAATTATTGCAAGAAGTGATGTTAGAGACAATATTATCGAACTGTCTGATGGTTACATCCTGTTCCACAAAGGCTTGCTCCAAGACTTTCTGTAGAGCCTCTCTGTGCGTTTCTGAACTTAGCAACAGTGATAACACCGAGATCTTTGAAGGAGTCTATAACAGTTGATCAACAATGTTGTATTCACTCCTTTGGATGAACTTCAGTATCTCATCATCATTTTTTGAAAGGTCGGAATTACTGGATTGATTGACTGGTGGATCGGGAGCTTCTGTCTGAAGTTCCTTTTCTTTGTTGGAATCTCCAATTCCTCTGTTGAAGATTCTACCACTCCGTGTTACACGACTGATGTCTGCAATATTCACGACGGAGGGTAATGGAATTTCCTTTCCATTTTCAATTGTTGTTGCACCGTATTTGTAAGGGATAGCCTTAGCTGATTCATACGGTAGTGGTCCCGACAGATAGATGACTATGGGAACCTTCTGGTTTTTCTGACCATCGTACGTAATCTCGATCCGTTCCCGGTTGGGAATTCTTGATTCGTCAAGCAGAGGGATAATGGCGAAAACATCCCTAGTTCTTTGATGATCAGAGATTACAACAACGTCCTCAATTTGACTGACAAGGTAGTTCGGCGACCAATTGATGGGTCCGAAACCTGGATATGGGCGGATCTCTCCACGATCCACCTGCCCCTGGAGAGCTGCTCGCACAAGGTAGCACCTTTGGTTACTTTCCAAACAGACTCCACAACGTTCATAATTGTGTGGTGGCACCTAGCCACGCCCACTTTGAATACAATGTAACCTCACTAGGTTAGCTTCCACGAGTCGGACATCCTGACTTTGACGCCGAGTGGGGTTTCTGTTATTGATACTAATTTGTTGAGTATCTTCATCCATGTAGATTGGCATCCACCAATGATTTAACAAGTGCTGAAGTACCTCCTGGACAAGGGCACATCCTTGATCGTTTTCGCAACCCGCTTTACAGCTGTGATAATTATGTGAGATCAGGAATCTGAGTCGGACCTGCTCAGCATGCAACTCTACCAAGTTGGTATTCATCAAGCGAATGTCAAAGATCTGGACCATGTTGATCTGATAGGGATTCCTATCATGGTAGTCCTGGATCCATCCGAGATCCATCTGACGCTGGAGGGCCTCCTGTATGAAAGAGCATCCCTGTTTGTTTACCGAGCAAGTCAGACAAGAACTATAATCGTGCCACAACAGATTATGATACTGGCTTTTGTTAGGTGCTAAAAAGTGTTAATATTTAGATTAGTTTTTAGCACCTTTTTTGTGAGCTTTATTCGTAAATCCATGCTTTTCCCATTGTTTCCGTTTATAACCGTTTTCTAGTTAATTTCATTATTTATCGTATCTATCTATCTTTTGTGTTTTATTTGCAGATTTTTACATGGAAGGGTGTGGAATGGAGCCTCGAGGATCCCACAAAAACAGTTTGAAGAAAATTGGATTTTTCGAGCATGCTTTGAGCGCGCTCAGCGCGCTCCCAGCGCGAGGATGGAGTGGCTTACAGTAGCTTGCGCGCTCAGCGGGCTAATTAGCGCGCTCAGCGTGGTTTGGCGGTTTAGCATTTAAGTTGCGCGCGCTCCTGCGCGCTCAGCGCGCTTCGCGACACTCAGCCCCCTTATAAAGTGGTTTGATCAGATTTTTTTGGGGATTCATCATTACATTCTGAGATCAAAATACATTACACTGTAGCATAACATTTGTGGAAGATAAAAAGCATCATTTTGTCGATAAAATCGTCGTTGATGCTCGTTTCTCTTCTACCGATTCTTGTTGATCAAGCTACCATTAATATGTGTAGCTAATTTCTCTTTTGTGTCAAGGTTAGATGTAAGTAAACCTTTACTTTGTATGTATATATATTGATCCTATCTAGTGAACTCTTGGATGATGAATGTATGATGATAAACCTTGATTTTATGTTTATTCTTTGTGTTGGTTCATGATTGAGAAATATGCTCCAACTCTTTACCTAGGTTTGTCATCCATCAATATACATTGGCTAGAGATAGCAATGTGTGTGATGTTCACCATATGTTGAACTTTAATGTTGTCATTTTGATAGTTTGTGTGAGAAATCAACAAAGGATCAAAATGGAAAAACTCACAATATGTGTTAGAGATAAACATATTGGGAGGATATGTGATTGTATTTATCATTTAACCGAGTTCATTAGCTTTATCGATTATACACGTGCAAAGAGGTTTGTCGAACCCTAACCTTGACATGTTTTTATAAACCGTTAAAACAATCCTTTACCGCTTTTAATTAACTTTGAATGAAACCGTTGCGAAATCAATCTAAAACCCCTTGTTACTTTAAAGTTTGAAACGTTACGACTGTCGAACGGCGGTAATATCACGAACAATCTCTGTGGAACGATAACACTAAACCCGAACTCTATTTGTATTTCAACAAATTGGCGCCGTTGCCGGGGATTGTAAATTGATATTTCAAGCATTGCAATAGTTGTGAAGTTTTCAACTTGTTACAATTTTTCTTGTGCTTGTTGATGTGTTTTGTTTAAGTGTGCAGACTTGGTTTATGCGAGGGAAACTACCGGCGGACCAACTTCTATTCGATCCTGAGATTGAAAGAACCGCTCGTAGGCTCAATTGCAGAACTAGACGGAGGAGGCAGCTTGCGAGACAAAGACAAGAGCAAGAAGGAAGTTCTACTACAACACCACCACCACCATTCACACCAATCATGGCGCAACCACCTCCACCTCCCGCATCCACACCTTGTGTGAATAGTCCACGACATACCACTCAGTTTGCCAACAACAATCAAGGAAGGCAAGCTGAAATGAAAACTAGAACTTTGAATTTATTGTATGGAAGTCCATTCACCGGAATGGACCATGAAGATCCTTTTGCGTTTCTCACAAAATTCTATGAGATTGCATTAGCGGCCGGTGTAGATCCAGCACAAGAGTTACCTCTCTTTAAAAGATTATTTCCGCATGCTTTGCTTGGCAAGGAAAAGGATTGGTACCTCGATCAAACTCCAGCCGTGATGACCGATTGGAATGTCTTGGAGGAAAAATTTATTGAACGGTTCTTCTCTCATAACCGTTTCATGGAGTCAAAAACAGCAATTTCAGTGTTCTCTCAAGGCACTAATGAATCCCTCAATGAAGCATGGGAACGATTCAAGTCCATGCTTCGCAAATGTAAAGGTCACGGGTTTGATGAGTTAACACAAATTCATATCTTCAAGAATGGTCTCCAACCGAATTGTAAGACTTTGTTGGATGCCACTGCGGGAGGAAGTTTGATGGCAAAGAATGCCGAGGAAGCAACTGATATTATCAATAGAATGGCTCTAAACGACCTTCAAAGTCAAAGCCGTGGCAACTCTCAAAAGAAGCCCGGTGTCCTTGAATTGAGGACTAACAATGCGATCCTCACGCAAAACAAGCTTATCTCTCAACAAGTGGAGCTTTTGACTCAACAAATCAAAGAAATGAAGGAGCCGAGCAGAAGTAAGCAAGTAGCTTGTTGCGAACTTTGTAAGGGGGAGCATGACACCGGATTTTGTCCTCCTCCGGGTTTTGAAGAAGTGAACTATATGGCAAATCAAAGGGATTATCAAGGTAGACAACAACAACCTTACCAACAACAACACAATTCTCAACAAAATTATCAAGGAAATCAAGGATTTCAACCGCGAGCAAATTATCAAAATAATCAAGGTTATGGTGCCGGTCCTTCAAACCGGCAAAATCCGTATCAACCTCCACCACCTCCGGTTGCTAGCTCTAAATTGGAAGACACTTTGACTCAATTCATGCAAATGTCAATGGCCAACCAAAAGAGTAGTGATGCGGCGATTAAGAATCTTGAAAACCAAGTGGGGCAACTTGCCAAGCAAATTGCCGAACAACAATCGGGTCCTTCCTTTTCCGCGAATACTCAAGTGAATCCTAAGGAGCATTGCAAGGCGATTGTTACTAGAAGTAGGAAGGAGTTGGAGAAAGAAAAGGAGGAAAAAATGGAGGAAGAAAAACTTGATGGTCTTGTGGAGGATTGTAGTGATGAGGAAGTAGTTGAAAATAAAAGTGAAGGTGAAGGTGTAGTTGAAAATAAAAGTAATGACATGGTTGAAGTTGAAAATAATAGTGGTGAGGAGTTGAAGAAAAAAGAGAGACTTAGGAGAGTAAAGAAGGGAAAGGAATTAGTGAGCGCTATTCCGATCCAAAACTTACCATATCCTCATGCTCCTTCAAAGAAGGACAATGAGAGGCACTATACGCGGTTCATGGACATCTTCAAGCAATTACAAGTTAACATTCCGTTTGCCGAAGCTTTGGAACAAATGCCAAAATATGCAAAGTTCATGAAAGACATTCTCACGAAAAAGCGGAGGTATTCGGAACCGGAAACTATTGTTCTTGACGTGAGTTGTAGTGCAATCATCCAAAGAACTCTTCCTAAAAAAGAAGTTGATTCGGGGCGTGTGACTTTGTCGGTTACCATTGGTGACATCTATGTTGGAAATGGCTTAATTGATTTGGGCTCAAGCATTAATCTTATCCCTTTGTCCATTATAAAGAAGCTTGGGAACATTGAGATGAAAGCCATTCGTATGACTTTGCAACTGGCCGACAAGTCCACAACTCACCCTCATGGGTTAGCTCAAGATGTCTTGGTAAAAGTTGACAAATTTTTCTTCCCGGTTGATTTTGTTGTTATCGATATGGAGGAAGATGAAGATGCACCGTTAATTCTTGGCCGACCTTTCATGAAAACCGCCCGTATGATGATTGATGTGGATGACGGTTTGATGAAGGTGAGGGTCTAAAATGAAGAGGTTTGTTTTGATCTTTTCGAAGCTATGAAACATTCCAAAGATAAACATGATAGCTTTCGTATCGATGCAATTGAAGAAGCAACTGTGGAGGTTTCTAAGCATGTACATGAAATCTCTCCTTTGGAAATGGCTCTTAATGATTCTTTTGAAGTATTTTCCGAAGAAGAAGAAAGAGCTCTTGAAGAGTGCTTAAAAGAGCTTGATTCCCTCAAAGAGTTGCAACCTTGGGAGGTAGAACCGGAAGAATTAAAAAAGGATTTGAAAGTTGAGAATTCACCACTTGAATTGAAGGTCTTACCTTCCAATTTAAAATACGCTTATCTTGATGACGGTGGTAACAAGCCGGTTATCATTAGTAACGTGTTGTCAAAAAAAGAGGAAGGCCGTCTAATTCATGTTTTGAAGAAAAACCAAGATGCGATAGGTTGGGTCCTTTCCGATTTAAAAGGAATTAGCCCGGCTTATTGCATGCATCGTATCTTGATGGAAGAAGATTTCAAGGCGGTAGCCCAACCGCAACGCCGCTTAAACCCAACAATGAAAGAGGTGGTGAGAAAAGAAGTGGTTAAGCTATTGGAAGCCGGTATGATTTACTTGATTTCCGATAGCCCTTGGGTTAGTCCTGTCCATGTTGTGCCAAAAAAGGGAGGAATGACCGTGATTCGTAACGAGAACAATGAGTTGGTTCCAACAAAAACAGTGATGGGGTGGAGGATGTGTATTGATTATAGACGGCTCAACACCGCGACAAGAAAAGATCATTTTCCATTACCGTTTATGGACCAAATGTTAGAAAGGTTATCCGGGCAGCAGTTCTATTGTTTTTTAGATGGATATTCGGGGTATAACCAAATTGCGGTTGACCCGGTGGATCATGAGAAGACGGCCTTTACGTGTCCCTTTGGTATCTTTGCGTATCGTAAGATGCCTTTTGGTTTATGTAATGCGCCGACAACTTTCCAACGGTGCGTTCAAGCCATCTTCTCCGACTTAATAGAAAAGACAATGGAAGTGTTCATGGACGACTTTTCTGTTTTTGGAGGTTCATTCGATTTATGCTTGACAAATTTGGAAACTGTGCTAGAGAGGTGTGTGAAGACAAACCTAGTGTTGAATTGGGAGAAGTATCACTTTATGGTAACGGAGGGAATTATGCTCGGCCACAAAGTTTCGTCCAAAGGCCTTGAGGTTGATAGAGCTAAAGTTGAAGTGATCGAGAAGTTGCCTCCTCCGACCAACGTGAAAGGAATCCGGAGTTTCCTTGGGCATGCCGGATTTTATCGGCGTTTTATCAAAGACTTTGCAAAGGTGGCTAGACCATTGAGCAACTTGCTAAGCAAGGACCAGGTATTTCTTTTTGACGATGAATGTCTTCGCACTTTCGAATTTTTAAAAAAAAGTTAGTTACCGCTCCAATAATAATCGCTCCAAATTGGACCAAAAATTTTGAACTTATGTGCGATGCGAGCGATTATGCTGTTGGAGCGGTACTTGGCCAGAGGAAGGAGAAAAATTTCCATGCCATACACTATGCAAGTAAGGTTTTAAATGAGGCACAAGTTAATTATGCCACAACTGAAAAAGAACTACTTGCTATTGTGTATGCGCTTGAGAAATTTAGATCCTACCTCATCGGGTCTAAAGTTGTTGTTTACACCGACCACTCGGCGATCAAGTATTTGCTAACCAAACCGGATTCGAAGCAAAGGCTCATCCGATGGATCCTTTTATTACAAGAGTTCGATTTAGAGATAAAAGATAAAAAGGGATCGGAATTTTTGGTGGCGGATCACTTGTCTCGCCTTGTGAATGTTGAGGTCACCATTGATGAAAAGGAAATCCAAGAGGAATTTCCTGATGAAAAGCTTTTTAAAGTCCAAGTTAGGCCTTGGTTTGCAGATTTTGCTAACCATAAGGCTACTGGTTGGGTGCCCGAAGACCTAACTTGGAACCAAAAAAGGAAGTTCCTTTCGGATGCTAGTTATTACGTATGGGACGACCCGTATTTATTTAAGTTAGGAAGTGACAACCTTTTGAGAAGGTGTGTCACGAGTGATGAGGCTCAAAGCATTCTTTGGCATTGCCACAACTCGCCGTATGGAGGCCATTTTAATGGTGCGAGAACGGCCACTAAAGTCCTTCAATCGGGCTTTTATTGGCCTTCTCTTTTTAAAGACGCACATCTCCATGCCAAAAGTTGTGACATGTGCCAAAGAACTGGTGGAATTGGTCAACGAGATGAAATGCCTCTCCAAAACATACAAGAGGTAGAAATTTTTTATTGTTGGGGCATCGATTTTGTTGGTCCATTTCCACCATCTTTTGGAAATGAGTATATGTTGGTAGCCGTTGACTACGTTTCGAAGTGGGTTGAGGCGATTGCCTCACCTAGGGCGGATGGAAAAACGGTGATAAATTTTTTTAAGAAATGCATTTTTTCTTGTTTTGGCACGCCTAGGGTGCTCATTAGCGATGGTGGGTCGCACTTTTGTAATACACCTCTCGAAAATGTTTTAAAACACTATGGTGTATCACATAAGGTGGCAACCCCTTACCACCCGCAGTCGAATGGTCAGGCTGAGGTATCCAACTGAGAGATAAAAAGAATCCTTGAAAAAACCGTGTCTAGTTCAAAAAAGGATTGGTCACAAAAATTGGATGAGGCTTTGTGGGCATATCGCACTGCTTACAAAGCTCCAATTGGTCTAACTCCGTTTCAACTAGTTTATGGTAAAACTTGCCATCTACCGGTCGAATTGGAGCACAAGGCCTTGTGGGCCTTAAAAATGCTGAATTTTGACAAGGACTTGGCCGGTACCAAGAGAAAAGTGCAACTTCTTGAGTTGGAAGAAATGCGTAATGCCGCATACCACTCAAGCTGGTTGTATAAGGAAAAAGTGAAAGAGTACCACGACAAGAAGCTCCGGCAAAAGGACTTCAAGGCCGGACAATTGGTATTGCTGTTTAACTCTCGGCTAAGACTCTTCCCGGGAAAGTTAAAGTCCAAGTGGTCCGGTCCGTTTCGTGTGAAGGAAGTAAAGGAGTTTGGAGCGGTGGTTATCGAAGACCTGGAAAAGAAGGATTCTTGGACCGTAAACGGTCAGCACCTGAAAATTTACCTTCTTGGAAATTTCGATCGCGCCTCCAGTACTGTTCTCCTTGATGTTCTTAAGTGAGCATCTTGGACCGTCGAGCTTAGCCGACGTTAAACAAGCGCTCATTGAGAGGCACCCCAACACTGTAAGCTTTTATCGTTTTTACTAGTGAATTTGCTGTTTAGACATGGTTTGTGAAAATTTGATGTTGTATGATGTTTTGGGTGATGTTTGAACGTGTGGATGATGTCTTTTTGCTGCTGGGAGAATTTTTGATTTTGCTCTGCGCGCTCTTGAAAAAAAGAACCCCTACTTCCAGAGACTACCGCGCTCAGCGCCCTATTTGCACGCTCAGCGCGGGTTGCGATTTTTGCAAAAAAAAAAAACTTTGAATTTCTGGGCCCACCATGATGTACCCGGCCCAGGTTAAATGTTAAAAGGGCTAGGGTTTTAAAACCTTGCCTCTTTTCCTCATTTCCCTCATTTTTCCTCCATCTTCTCTCCTTCAAAATTTTCCAAATTTCCTTGGATTTTCTCTCCTCTACATCATCTCCCTTTCATTTTCTACTCACCATCATCATCATCAAGCATTGTAAGTTTTTGTTTTAGCAATATTTTCATTTTTCAATTAGAAACCCATTTTTGGGACATTGTTAGTAATTGTTGGATGTTCATGTTCTTCTTCTTTCCTTTGCCTCTGTAATGACGAATTTTTATGTAATAGTTTACTGAGTATGCTTGCATGTTATTAATAGTTAGAATTGTGGAAATTAGGGTAGGAAATTTTAGACTTAGGGTTTGTAGAAAGGTTAAATTGCTTTGATTTTGGATGTTTAAGTTCTCTGTAACAGGCTGTGTAGTGAAATTAGGGGTTGTGCCTATCTGTTTAAGCCATCTGTGCAGAGGGGATTTTTTCTGCATTTCGCAGAGCCCGCTCAGCGCGCTCTGAGATTTGCAGAAAAATTCCCCTTTTTCCCAACTCTGTTTTGCTATATTGTCATTGTTTTTATTACTGTTTACATAATTTAGGAATTTTAGTTTGCTTTCGTCACTAACTTGTGGTTCTATTTTGTTTGTACGTTGTTTTTCTTTTGTATTTTTCAGATGTCAGGAAGGAAGAAGCAACGTGTTGGTTCGACGTCGAATCCTAACCGAAGAGCTCCCGCTGGCCAATTTGATTCAACGCGTTTTGTGGGCCTCGAGCAACAACAAAGATATGTGGACCTTGAAAAAAGATCAATATGGCCGGTCAGGTTAATCATGATTGATCCTGATGGTCCACACAGGAACATGAGTCATTTTGTGCAGGGTGGGCCATGGGATAAGCTTGGTTCTCCCTTCCCTGAGTACAACATTGATATTGTTAGGGAGTTCTATGCTAATGCATTGCCGGCTGATGGTGTGACGTTCACTTTTCAAACATGGGTTCGGGGGAAGGTAATAAATTTCTCGAGGGAATCCATCAATACCTATCTTGGGGGACCACCTCAGCTGGGGGAAGATGATTTATGTGATTTTTCATGGACGTTGGCTCGGCGGAACTGGAATGCCGACCAACTTAGGGAGTCTTTGTGCAGAGAGGGGGGCACTTACATTTTAAGTGCTGCTGGTGTGCCGGTAAAGTTTGCTAGGAGGGTGTTGGATTCTGTCACTCAGCTTGTCATGTCGGTTGTTCTATACAACCTTCGACCGAGAAGCCACACCTCATCTATTCCCATGGAGACCGCGACTCTAATTTTCCATTTGTGCGCAGCGGGACATACCGTGGACTTTGGGCGGATTATTTCAAATGAATTAAAGAGAACTGCCACCAGTGGTACACCACTTGGAGACCGTGTGGCTTGCGCTCTCAATTATCCAGGTTTGATTATGGCTTTATGCCATGAGGCGCAAGTTGCATTGCCTTCCCACCCGAATGTGAAGCTCCAGATTGTTGATGATAACTATGTCACTCGTCATTGTATGGGGGCGATTGATTTTGAGCAGGCTGTCCCTGTAGCTGCTGCTGCTCCTGCTTGTGGCCATGGGCGCGGACGCGGGCATGCTTTTGATCCAAGTGCTGAGGCCAACTGGGCCATGCACGAGGCTCATCAGCGAGCTTTATTATTTATGCATGACTCTATGATGCAATTGCAGCTGCAGATTCGGGAGCCACATGTGGACCATCGGCTGAGGACTTGCGAGGAACTCATTGCTTATGCTCGTTGGCCTGAGGGCAGGCCTGGTTTTTCGGAGGGGGCAGGCGGCGGTGATGACGATGGCGGTGATGATGATGTGGATAACTCTAGTTCTGACTGACGTTGGGGTTTGACTAGCCTTTTATGTTATTTTGTTAAAATTTTGTTTTTATTATTTTACTTGGTATAACTATTATGGTTGGAATTTTGTAGTCTCCATCCGGGCGGATGTGAGTTTGAATTTGGTGTTAAAATTTTTTTGGTTGATTTAATGAATTTAACATCCGGGTGGATGTTGTTTTATGTTTATATGGTTAGTTTGGATAGAAATTTTTGTTGTTTGCCAACTTTATTTTTTTTTAAAAGGTAATGGATGGTTGAAGCAAGTGTGTTTCTTTGAACTTTAAGTGTGCACTTCACCTTTCATTGATGGTGATGATATAAGTCTAAATTGGTGCACACAAAGGTACTCTGTTTTGTGCTTGGTAGAATGTTAGTATGTTTTTGAACTTTGTGCTTCACATGATTTTCAAGCTCTTCTTCATTTTGCATTTTTGTTCATTTTGGAATCAATTAGGACACAACCACAAATGTGAGTCCCTCCATTGTTCATATATTGAGTGATTTAGTAATTGTTGTTTAGCTCGTATGATTCATGTGTAATCTTTTATTCATGTGCAAACCGTGGAAACATTGAAATGATCTAGGCAATTTTTGATTATGAGAAAAACCACCAATCCATATAATCTTCAATTTTACCTTATGAGAGGTGTGAGCACTTGCTAGCCATGTTGAGCCTTGAATTGGAATGAATCTTGTATCTACCCTTCATATGATCAAAAGAATGCGCTTTATAGTGGGTTGTTGATGCTTAATGAAAATCATTGTGATTCATTCTAGTTCTTTTGTTTTTACACTTAACCCTTTGTTTGAACATACTTTTGAAGAACATTGCCCACTAATTATAGTATGGTTTAAAGTTGGGGAGAGTTGTGCTAGTTTGTTGAAAAGAAAATGGAGTGGTGAATTGGTGCCTCTTGTGAAGAAAGAAAGAAACTTGAAGCACTATTATGTGCTATGCTTTGCACTCCAAAGGGAGTTGTTTGAAAAGAAAATGAAAGAGTGCACCATAAGAAAGGAATAGAAAAGAAAAGAAAGGTTTGATTTGAATTGTTATGAGGTTTGTCTAAGTGGGTTATTGGCATGTTCTTCATTTGTTGATAATATTTGTTAACCACTTTGATTCATTGGCCTTTTTACAAATATCCCTTTCTTGTTTAACCTTGCCTAGTTACAACCTTTAGAAGCCCTTAAGTGATCTTTGTTTCCTCGGTTTTCCTGTTGAATTGGTTTGATGAAAGCATGAATTGTTCTGGATGCTGACACTTTTGCTATGAGTGTGTTTTGTCCCTGGGATATATTGAGCTAGGCTCATTCGAAAAATTAGGTGATTCTAATTTGAGCATTTGTTGCTTATGAATTGTGCTTGTTAATGATGTTTAGAATTTAGTTCATTTACATATTTTCATTCTTCGTAAGGACGAGCGGGTACTTGCGTGCGTGTTTATTTGGTTTGAACCATTATGTTTTGTTGGTATTTGTTCCCTGTTTTCCGCTTGCTTCTATTCTAAATTATCTTCGTTTGAGGGCAAACAAAGAGACAAGTTGGGGAGAGTTGTTAGGTGCTAAAAAGTGTTAATATTTAGATTAGTTTTTAGCACTTTTTTTGTGAGCTTTATTCGTAAATCCATGCTTTTCCCATTGTTTCCGTTTATAACCGTTTTCTAGTTAATTTCATTATTTATCGTATCTATCTATCTTTTGTGTTTTATTTGCAGATTTTTACATGGAAGGGTGTGGAATGGAGCCTCGAGGATCCCACAAAAATAGTTTGAAGAAAATTGGATTTTTCGAGCATGCTTTGAGCGCGCTCAGCGCGCTCCCAGCGCGAGGATGGAGTGGCTTACAGTAGCTTGCGCGCTCAGCGGGCTAATTAGTGCGCTCAGCGCGGTTTGGCGGTTTAGCATTTAAGTTGCGCGCGCTCAGCGCGCTCCTGCGCGCTCAGCGCGCTTCGCGACACTCAGCCCCCTTATAAAGTGGTTTGATCAAATTTTTTTGGGGATTCATCATTACATTCTGAGATCAAAATACATTACACTGTAGCATAGCATTTGTGGAAGATAAAAAGCATCATTTTGTCGATAAAATCGTCGTTGATGCTCGTTTCTCTTCTACCGATTCTTGTTGATCAAGCTACCATGAATATGTGTAGCTAATTTCTCTTTTGTGTCAAGGTTAGATGTAAGTAAACCTTTACTTTGTATGTATATGTATTGATCCTATCTAGTGAACTCTTGGATGATGAATGTATGATGATAAACCTTGATTTTATGTTTATTCTTTGTGTTGGTTCATGATTGAGAAATATGCTCCAACTCTTTACCTAGGTTTGTCATCCATCAATATACATTGGCTAGAGATAGCAATGTGTGTGATGTTCACCATATGTTGAACTTTAATGTTGTCATTTTGATAGTTTGTGTGAGAAATCAACAAAGGATCAAAATGGCAAAACTCACAATATGTGTTAGAGATAAACATATTGGGAGGATATGTGATTGTATTTATCATTTAACCGAGTTCATTAGCTTTATCGATTATACACGTGCAAAGAGGTTTGTCGAACCCTAACCTTGACATGTTTTTATAAACCGCTAAAACAATCCTTTACCGCTTTTAATTAACTTTGAATGAAACCGTTGCGAAATCAATCTAAAACCCCTTGTTACTTTAAAGTTTGAAACGTTACGACTGTCGAACGGCGGTAATATCACGAACAATCTCTGTGGAACGATAACACTAAACCCGAACTCTATTTGTATTTCAACAGCTTTGCCTTGATTGCATTGCCTCCAAGTTGGCATTCATCGCACGGATGTCGTGGTTCTGAATGACATTGGAATTCGTGTAAACCATGTTAACTCCACAAACTCGGTGCTCTTGGATCCATCCGAGATCCATCTGTTCCTGTAGAGCTGATTGCACCACAGAACAACCTTGATTTTTTTTAGAGCAGACATCACACTGGTGATAATTATGAGGTGGCATATGGTCGTACCCACTCTGTCTACAATGCATCTTGACCAGATTGGTCCTCAACAAGAGTACATCGTGAATTTGATAGACATTGTTAAATTCTTTCTCAATCAGGTTGACTGCAGCTTTCTCATGTTGAGGCAGCGGGTTTGTGAGAACATTGGGATTTGTATCTTTGAAAGATAAGAGTCTGCTCCTAACAAGCTTTTGCACGTCAGATTTGAAATTAAGACAATTCTCTATGTTATGCTCTAGTCCTCCTTGATGATAAGGGCATGTCTGATCCACCTTAAACCAAAAAGGCAGATTTTCCGGTACTGTAAGAGGAGACTTAGTCTGGATGTGCCCCTTGGCCAGTAGTAACGGAAATAGTTCTGCGTATAATATAGGTATAGGATCAAACCCTGGTGGCCGCGTTGTACAGTTGTTGTTGTATTGAGGACGAGCCTGCTGAAGAGGCTGTTGTGTCCTTTGCTGACTAGGTTGGCTCTGCGCAACCTGAGGTTGATACGTAGGAATAGGCACAGGGCTGATAGCAGGAGTTACAGCTGCTACCGGCTGGTATCGTCGCCTTTGCTTTCCGAGAGAGATATTCCCAATATCTTGCTCTTTTTTCTTAGGGAGAGCACTACCGTATCATTTTGTACTACTTGATGATCCAGCGTCTTTTACCAAACGTCCTTCTCGGACGGCTTCCTCAAGACGAACTCCCATGCCCACCATCTCGGTGAAGTCACTGGGTACACTGGCGACCATTCTGTCGTAGTAAAATGAGCTCAAGGTCTTTAAGAAGATCTTTGTCATCTCTTTTTCCTCAAGAGGTGGACAAATCTGAGCGGTGATTTCACGCCATCTTTGAGCGTACTCCTTAAAGGTTTCCTTGTCCTTTTGTGACATTGATCTGAGTTGATCTCTGTCCGGTGCCATGTCCAAATTGTATTTGTATTGTTGGACGAAGGCATTACCAAGATCTCTGAATGTACTAATCGTAGTACGGTTTAAACCCATGTACCATTTGAGTGCGGCACCGGTTAAACTATCCTGAAAGTAGTGAATTAGTAGGTCCTGATTCTCTGTCTGAGGTGACATTCGCCGAGCGTACATCACCAAGTGACTTTGAGGGCAAGAGTTACCCTTGTATTTTCCAAAGTCGGGCACTTGAAATTTGTGCGGAACTTTCACATTGGGGACCAGACAAAGGTCTGCGGCGTCCTTTCCAAATAGATCCTGACCGCGGATGGCTTGCAGTTCCTTATGTATTTCCAGGAACTGTTCCTGGAATTCTATCGAACATAGTTTCCTTTTTACTAGAAGGTATTGGTGGAACCTGTCCTTCCGGGACAGCGTGCACCACAGGGGGTGGTACCGTGACTACGGCAGTGAATCTTGGTGTTTCCCGAAGTTTGTAACCTTCAGGAGTCTTCAGTATGCCCCTGGCAGGCCCAACGGCTTCTGTTATGATTCCCTGATCTTCAGCGATCGGCGGAACATATCCTTCTGGGATATAGTTAACAGGCATGCCCCAAGGACGATCTTTCAGCATTTGATACCTAGGATCATACTTCTCCACTATGGGCGTTGAAGTGATCTCTGAGATCACAGTATTTTGTAGCTAAGCTTCTGCCATGGCTTGCATGTTGTTACGAAGCTTTCTCATATCCTCTCTCAGAGCGTCGATCTCTTCTTTCAACTCTCTATTTTCTTCCTCTAGATCATCCATCTTTTTCTGACGATTGGCCCGAGTATTGTACGAATGAGACAGTTTGACTCTAGAACCGAGACACAAACGTGAGATTCGTAGGTAAGAAGAATACGCGATGTGAGAATGATGAATGCAATGATTATATTAATTGTCTTTTGGTTTAATCAAAATAAACTTTGACAATTAGATTGCAAATATCAAACAATGGGGAAGCCCCTTTTTATTGAATTCAAAGGATTACAGAAATGGAAATGCAGTAGATTACAAGGTGCAGAAACATAAACCTAAGCTAATGGGTCCCGAGTCCTCTCTAAAGAGAAATCGGGTGCTGACTCTGGTACTTTTCTTTTCTTTGACCGGGGCTCTTGGGCCGTTGTCGGGTTATCATTCCTTTTCCAGGTGAAAGGAGTGAGCAAATTCCTTTGGTCATCTTGATTCTCTATAGCATGCTGCTCCAAAATTTCAATCAGAGCATCTTTATCTTTTAGTAGTTGTTGTATTTTGATGCACTCTACGTTGAGGGTGCGGTACTTGTTCTTCCAAGACCTCCTCTCCCGTTGAACTTTGTTGAGAGTAACCTGAAGCTTTTCAGTCTCAGTCATGAAGTACATGACAGACTCCCTCGGTGGAAGAACTCCGTGACGAGGATAAGGCATCTTTAGCTTGAGAGCTCTAGTTTGTACCCAGTGGAGATAAGGCTCCACCGAGACACATTCGGGTTTTCCTAGAGACTCTCGTCCTTTCTTATGAACATGTTTCCAAGCGTGCACTATTTCTATCTTTAGTGCTCTGTCATTTTCTCCTTCCTTGAAGAAAAGACCTTCCAGATGAACACTCCGTGGGACGTGCCTCATCGGGTATCCAAATTGACGGCGAACGAGAATTGGATGGTAATTGATTCCTCCCTTAGTTCCTATAAGGGGTACGTTGGGGAAGTTTCCACAATGGTCAATGATCCTGATCCCATCATAAATCCTATTACACCAATCTATATCAGAGTTGGTGAGGGACATGATTTTCTGCGACCAACGTAAGGCACTCTTGTGATCCCAAAAAGCAGCAGACTTAGGCAAATGGGAGATAAACCATTTATAAAGCAGAGGTACGCAACATGTGATCTCCCCTCCGCTGTACAAATTCCCTAAGTGTACAGAATGATACGCATCTGCGAGCAAAGTCGGCATAGGGTTTCCAATGAGAAAAACCTTAATGGAGTTGATATCGACGAAGTTATTAATGTTGGGCAACAAAAATAACCCGTAGGTGAGTAAAACAAAGATGCTTTCAAAAGCAGTCACGTTCCTGATACTGGCGAAGTACAGGGCTTTCTTTGTCAAGAACTGGGCTGGCAAACCTTGTATGCCACCCTTAGTGGTCATGTGAGTCCTGACCTCAGACTCGTCCAAATGAATTGCTCTTGCAATGGTCTGATTCTTTGGAATTTCTTCCCGTCCAGAAAATGGAGCTTGATCTGTAATGTGTAGATCAATAAGATGAGAATATTCCTCCAGCGTTGGTGCTAGCTGGTAATCCGGGAATGTAAAATAATGATAGACCGAATCGTAGAACTGAATGAGCACATCCATGATTCCCTCAATCACATGGACTCTTAGCAGAGATATCAAACCTCCATACTTGGCTCTGAAAGACTCTTGGTTTGTGATCATCCTCGCCAAACCTCTTAAATCCTCTAGTTTTGGAATCCTGAAGGTGTACTTATGAGTTCTCCTTCTACCGAAATCCAGTAGCGTAATCCTTTTCTCTGATATTTGCAATCACAGTCTTAGTTTAATTTGAAAAAAATAGAGAGACTAGAAGAGAAATTTTTTTTTGAATGTTTTAATTTTTTTTAAATGAATGCATGAATGCAGCACACAAAAACATAGAAAAAACATGGGGTCAAAGGGTCGTTGTCATGGAGTCAAAGGCTCTACCCATCCCCAAAGGTTTATACTAGGGTGATTTTTTGTACCTGTACTCAAAATCATCAGCTCCTCCCAGGATAACAAACAGCAAGCGGATCGCCAACGAGCTGTATAAAATCTTAGAGTAAATGCTATTCACCGAGAATAGATCATCAGCCTCAAATGAGGGTAGTATCGTGTGACAACTATTTCCGATAGCTTCCGCACTACAAAAGGGTTGGCTCCTCAGCTTCTCAGACGTCACAATCAGCCCATTACCTATGAGAGGGCATGGGTTGCATTGGGAAGCCTCCACTGAGGTTAATGGTCGACCTCGTCGCCATCACTTATCTTAAGTGTATACTCAATCTTTCCACATGCGGCATCACACGCATTCCCATTAGCAGAAAAATAAACACAGATATCAATTAGGAAAAGCAATATATATTTGACCTAATGTCCTAGACCTTTTAAAAGATAAGAATCTTAAGTTCCTGAAAGAAAATGGTTCCCCGGCGGAGACGCCATTCTGTGGTTCCTTCCCCACTTAAAGGGTTTTTTGACCTAAGATCCTAGTGAAGTCAACAAAGAGTCCTATCCCAGAAAGAAAGAAAGACCGGCCCCATGGTGGACGCCACTTTTAAAGTTTCCACCTAATAGATGGGAAGAGAACAAAATCTCGCTACAAAGGTGAGACAAATCCTAATGACACCTCCCCAGTGAAGTCGCCATTTTTCTGTAGCGAGCGATTTTGGATGTGGTTGCGAAGCACTACTGCTCTTTGGTATCTACAACTCGATTCATTTTTTATCCTATTGAAGCTGATGAAGGAAGGGAAATAGATGTCTCAAATTAACCCTGCTTGCAAACTGAGGTTAAACAGTCAAAACTGTTGGTTTACAGATGCTACAAAGATTCGGGGTCTCTATTAGGTTTATTTTGTTAAAAGTAGTGTTCAGTCGATTGGTGGGAGGTTAAGATGTTAGGACGGATGTATGAAAGTATGGGATTTTGGGTTTTTGTTTAGTGTGCTCGCTAAGATTTTTCTTTCAATCTTATGCCTACGTATTCCCGTTTACCGAAACAGGGAAATCAGAGCGATCGTAGTTCCTCCTATTCTATGGGAGGAAATGGTGTTTTGGTGTCTTGTTCAAAGCCCAAGACGTGAAGCTGAAAAGGTGGTTTATATCTTGTTCAAAGCCCAAGATGTGAAGCTGAAGGGTCTATTTGTATCTTGTTCGAAGCCCAAGATGTGAAGCTAAAAAGGTGTTGTCTTCAGAGAGAATTTGTCATCTCTAAAGGGATTTGTTTGTCACAACTGTTTATAAAGGAGAATTACTTTAACCGGGATATGTGAATCTGGAAATGCCATAATTTCCTTTATAGGGGGGTTCCAACCTGAAGGAGAAGACTTTAACTCAGTGTAGAGCAATGCCATCTTTCCTTAGGAATTTCTCATACTAAAAGAGGGACAGTGGCATGGATATAGATGATCCAGAGGCTTGCCGCTTACAGCGATTAGATGAAGGGGAAAGAGTTGTTGATGTTTGTGTACTGTGAACGAGGCACAACTTTGATGCTAAAAGGTTGATTGGATCAACCAGTGGTTTTCTTATACAAAGCCTAAGAGGAGGCTATTGGCCCAACAAGAGGGAATTTTTGTGTGTCTCGTATGAAGCCTGAGAGAGAGGCTAAAAGGGTTGACTCAACAGGAGAGTCTTTTATACTCAACAAGAGAGTGTTTTTGTATCTCGTACGAAGCCCGAGATGGAGGCTAAAGATGGTGATTGACTCGATGAGGGAGTATTTTAGTATCTCGTATAAAGCCCGAGATGGAGGCTAAAATTGTTTAGCTCGGCTGGGGAGAATCATTGTACAAAGCCCAAGAGGAGGCTAAAATTGTTTAGCTCCGCTGGGGAGAATCATTGTACAAAGCCCAAGAGGAGGCTATGGCGCTGTTTCAGTTGAGTGACAGGTCCAGTATGCTGATTTAAAGAGAAAATCAGTTCTTATATGAGCAATGTTGTACTCAAGGATTTGGTTCGAGGATCAGGGTTATTTCCTGTTCTTTAAGAAAATTGAAAATCCAAAGGTATTGAGACTGTCCGAGTCTACGGATTTCATCTTTTGTACTATGCTTTGAGAAACAGTAGTAGACTCTTGGAAAGACTGTTCTATTAAGATGACTGATTTCTATTCCTATACCTTTAGGAGGTCGTCGGGACAATTTGTACGAAGCCCCAGAGGAGGCTGGAAACTTTTAAGAAGCCGAGGGACAATTTGTACTAAGCCCAAGAGGAGGCTATCATTCCCGGAGGAAGAATCATTATACGAAGCCTAAGAGGAGTCTGTGAATTCTTCTAAGAAGCCTACGTGTCCTTGTACTAAGCCCAAGAGGAGGCGGGGACGCTTTTAGGAAGCATGTGGGTCCTTGAACAATGCCCAAGAGGAGGCCGGTGCTTTTAAGAAGCCGATGGGTCCCCAAACCCCGAGAAATTCAAGACAGGCTATTCACGAGGAATAGATCAAGCCAGGAAAGTTCGAGAATTTGGAAGAAACTCAAGAGATGCCATTCACGGAGAAAAGATCATCTCTGGGGAATAGAGTTTCTTAACAAGTGCTTTTAAGAAGCCTATGGGTCCCCAAACCCCGAGAAATTCAAGACAGGCTATTCACGAGGAATAGATCAAGCCAGGAAAGTTCGAGAATTTGGAAGAAACTCAAGAGATGCCATTCACGGAGAAAAGATCATCTATGGGGAATAGAGTTTCTTTGACAACTTCTACGAGTGACAGTCTATGAAAGGGTTCACCGAGAATGCTGCCTTTCATGTCTCCATATTGTTTAACCCCAAGATGAGGGAATACTGTGTCTGGTAATCCTATGGGGATCTAGTTTTGACTATTTAAGAGTGATCAACGGGCTTAATGCTAGACGTAGTTACCGGGGAAACTCTAAATATCTATACTATTATTACACAGTTGATATGAGTTTATGAAAGAAGACTTACAGCGAAACAGCCCCACAATACAGTTATATGTATATGAAAGCGGTAAATGAAAGCGTGTAAACACTTACTCGGTTGTAGAGCTTTCATGCTGTTTGGTTAGTTGTTCAACAAATAAAGATTGAAAAATAACAGTATATTCAAAATCAAAGGAGAAAGTGCTTTGAAAAAGAAAGATTTGGGGCTTACAGCTCAAGGAGAGGCCTAGGGTTTTATCAGTGAACGCACTGTTTGAATTTGTACAGAGGGACTTATACAAGTGACTGAGGCCCAAAAAATTATTTTTTTGTACAAAGGTATGGGTCTTACACTCTCTCAAGAGGCCCAAAAAGTCTTAAAGAAAAGAATTAGGTCTTACTACTCGAGGGTAGGCCCAAGATTTGTTTTTCAACGGATGATGATCGCGTCGAACTTTTTGAAATACAACGGGACTTATACCATAAGTGAGGCCCAAAATAGGTTGTATTTACAAAGGGTTGGGTCTTACACTCTATTAGAGGCCCAAAAGAAAAAGAGTGGGGCTTATAACACGAGGGTAGGCCCAGATGATTTTTTGTTTAAAATGGCGATCGCGCCGAGATTTTCTTTCAACGCGAAGGGGCTTATACAATATCTGAGGCCCAAAATGGTTTTGGTTAAAAGGGGGTTGGGTATTACACTATATTAGAGGCCCAAAGTGTTTTGAAAATGATTTATGAGGGTTGAATTAATCCAAAAACCCTAATTTGTTTTCAAAATTTATTTTAATTGAATTAAAATTTAATTAAAATGATCAAAATTGTTTAACATATGGAAAACAAATTGTGATCTTGGATTAATGCTTCAAAAATTAAGTATTGACCTACAAAATAATTAGAAGTCATTAAAAGTTGCAAAATCAAGATGGAAAAATATTCAAAATGTCAAAAACAATTAAAATATTAATTCTTTGCAAAGATATCAATTATATAAAATAAATAATATTTTTGGGATTTTTTGGGAAAATAAAATATTTTAACATTTTTGTGAATTATTAAAAAAAGAATCAACTCAAAATCATTAAAACTCAGAGAGAAATTAATTTTTCAATCAATTAAATAAAATCACAAAATTCAAATATTTGAATTTGTGAAAATGGCGCCAAGAACATGGACCAAGAACACGCGCGTTTTCTGCCTTGCCCAGATTTGCATTTTCTATCCAATCTCACTGAATACTTGATCATATCATGCAATCCACATACCAATCAACTCGTTTCAACCTCACGATCATGTCTATGGCAATTAATTTCATTTAAATTAAGCATAAAACAAGAAATCACGAAAAATCCTCAAGAAACCTAAATTTTGCATGAAGGCTGGGATTTTTAATACACGATTCAAACAAAGCAATTACTTGAGGGGAAACATTCCATGCATGATTATGAACATTTGGCAAAAGTATTGTGCGAGGAAATATGCATAAATTGAGAGATGACCAAGTTTAGGCTTACCTCTAGGTCGTGACAACAAGAGCAAATTGATTTCTGAGTTGGAGGTGTTACAGATGAGTTGTGATAATCTGAACAGCTTCCCTACACCCTATGGAGTGTGTTTGAATGCTTGGACTTGATGGAAATTGGCTGGATCACTTCATGGCATCTCAACTGCACTTTGGTTAAAACCTTGAGCAATTGACTAGTGATTATGAGAAATCAGTGTTCCAGATGTTGTTTAAGTGTTTGATCAGCTCACATATGATGTATATGAGGTGTGTGTGTGTGATTGGTTTGGGTGGAATTGCTCTCTAATGAAAAACCCGATAGTGACTTGCTAAGAAAGGCATTTTTGAGAGTGAGAAGTGGATTTTGAGAAAGGCAAGTGTTGTAGGCCTTTGGTGTACCTAAACTGATCACAATTAAGCTCTATTTATAGTAGAGCAAGTTTGTTTTGCAAGGAATAGTGAATGGCAACTACTGAGTAGGTTTGGCCAATGTTGGCAAATGAAAATCCAAGTCTCCTCTAGCCATTGACTAGAGGTTAGGGCACAGGCTGCTGATCCCCTTGGTCTTGGATAAGTCTTGACTGAATTCAGTTGAGAATGGCTCAGTCCATGCCACCTTGATGCTTCCATTGAATGCTCCAATCCAAAATTGGAGTCTTGTCCCTATTTTAGGCAATTCTAGGTTTAGCATGCTATTTCTTGTTCCAAGGACTTTGGAGGCTTGGCTCAGTGATTGTCCCCTTTAGATTCAATCCTCAGATGTGTCCAAAGTGATGACAAGGCTTGGAATTGACTGATTTTGGCAAATCGACCAAAAGTGCAAAAATCTGCCTTGCCTTGGCAGATTTCAGCAAGGCAACTTGCCAATGTCATATCTCATAGCTCAAATTGAATTTGGTGATGTTCTTGGCCATTTTGGAAAGCCCTTACATGATACAACAACTGTTTGATCATATTTGGTTTTGATACTTTTTGGATCCAAGTGAAAAATGCCCCTACATTTGGAAAAAAGTAAGGCAAAATCTGACTTAGTGAAATTTTCACTAAGTGTTGGAACAAAGTGACTTTTCTTGATTTTGATCACTCCATAACTCAAAATCCATGAGGAATTTGGACATAGGTCAGTATGAAGCTTTTGTAAAGGGCAATGAGATCTACAAATCAAGCTTTGGATGGAAAAAAATGGCTTTGTGGTTTAGGAGTTATGATCCTCCAAAGTTGGTACCTTTGTCACTTTTTTCATAACTTAGAAAAATTTTCTAAGTCTTTATGGTTACCCCTTTTACAAGTTATCCCATTTTTTTTTATTTTTCTTGATGAATGATGATTCAAATCATACATAAACATCATTTTAGGGTTAAAAATCCATTTTAGTGAAAAATCTCAAAAAGTCAAAGTTGACTTTTGTGCACAGTTGACTTTTTATCCGATGAATTCCAAACTGTGCAATTCTTCAGGAAATCATGTCTTTGACCTAAATCAAACTTGATGGACATGTTCCATGGGTGGTATAGGGTGTATTGAATCATGTCTTAGGGCTTGGGAGCATGTCCTGGTCAAAAGTCAAAGTTACAGTTGACTTTTCTCGCGAAACCCTAATTGTGGCTCTGATGAAGTTGAGACTTGTTGCTCAAGTTTCTTGGATCAATCCATTGTTCCAAATGGATCAATATGGCATATTGGAGATCCTCAAATCCTATCTTGAGGTCTTGGTTCATAATTGGTACCAAAAGTCAACTTAGGGGTGAATTAGGTCAAGAAACCCTAATTCCTGATTTTTTATGAATGCATCACCTGAGGCAAAATTGACTGGATGATTGAGTTTATGAGGTTCCATGGATCATATTAGGTTATGTTTTGGATCTTTGGCTCATGCCCAGAGGAAATTTTCCATCTGGAGGCCCTGGTCGATCAAAACCCTAATTTGGTGACACTGGCGATCTTGAGGCTTGATCCACCTGGAAGGGAGCAGCCTTATGCTTAATCCTTGAAGTGGGAGTCCTCTTGATCCCTTGTGGATATTTTAGAGGTGTAGACAAGTTGAAGATCATGTCATTTCTTGATTGATCCTTTGTCTAAAAGCTCTGAGAGGGCTTGAAACCCTAATTTTGATAGTAGTGAATACTCACCCATCTTTGGGGAGACTGATGAGGCATAATGACACACCCATATTGTGATGATGATTTGCACAGTAATGGGAAATCTTAGTGGTCAAAATTTGCGGTATGACAGGCATTCTTAATATTAGGCAGGTTTTCACTATCGGGGCTGGACTGTTTCATTCTTGGCATTTTTATCTACATGTTTGTTTATTTGTGTTTTGGTTGAATTATACAGAGAATATAAAATATTGAATCTGCTGGATTTTAGTAGCAAAAGAAAGCGTATGTCAGTGATTTTACATGATGAGGAGGGAAGTATTATTCTTTTATGCAAAGGAGCCGACATGTTAGCCTAATAATGTGATTTTTTTCTACTCTGTCAGCTGAATGTATGAGTTTAATAATCAAGTAAGACCTACTGGTTTCAACAGCAAAACTAAAATCCTCTTCAAAACTGTGCTGTTTATATTATACTTACTTCTATTGCTAGCACATTATAGTCTATATAATTACAACGACTCTCTGCTTCCAAAGAAGAGCCTGCACACTATCTCTTGGTTAAAGTTTGATGAAATTCTGCTGCTGCTGCATTGTGTTTACCAAGTTGTGTTGAGTTATGAAGCACTGTCATGCATATATGTTCACGTGATAGTATAGTTTTTTTGAATCTACTTCGGTTTAGATTCAAACTTAAAGCAGTTGTGATTGTTTGCTATTGAATGGTTCCATACTTGGTAGTCATATCATGCTAAATTCGTCACTATTCTATTTCAATTCAGTACACTATACATTTCAATTGCATTTTGATGAGCTTAAAACTACTACATATTTATGTTTCAAATTGATGTATTGTTGCTGAAGTGATAGAAATAGGTTGTCTCAATATTCAGTGTGTGTCTTGCAATTCGGTTTTGCTGCAATAATAACACTTTAAGTTCATTTGAATTGTGTTGATTGTTCTTTGATCTCGTGATATTTGCTGGTGTTTTATGGTGCTCTGTTGATGGTTTTGATTCATGTCAATGATTCGACATGGCGATAATATTATGAATACGATTTCGGTGTTTCTTTGAATTCTCTTTTGTGTAATTTGTTGTTGATTGGTTATGCAACTTTGACATTTGTTGCTATTTTGCAGCGGATGCTTCCTGACAGTTAGAGTACAAGTGTTGCTCTTGAAGTACAACGGATACCAGCAAACAAGCAAGGCGTAACAGTAACCCCCGTATTTAAGTGTTTAGTTGAAAGACTGATACATTTCTTTGAACTGAAATCAGCAGGAAACAAATTTGGGAATGCTCCTTTTTACTTCGATGTCTATGATTTGATCATTGTTTTGTTGCATTTTATGTGCTGATTTTTGTTGAGCTGGAGCCAATTCTAAGATCTACAATGGACGGGCACAATGTGAGCAATCCCTAAACTCATTGAGAAGACCCTAGGTATATACTTTGTTCTGATGACTTTTTTTTTAGTATCCTCTAATAAAACCTCCTTGTCATTTTAAAGTTCGGTAGTTTTCTTTTTGCAGTAATTTTGATGACATTTTTGATGTGAAGCATTTCATTAATTCTTTGAAAGATCAAGTTCGAATAGTGAAAAGAGTTCCTAAAAAGTTTAGTAGTAAATATGGACATACTAGCCTGGAGATGCCTCCTGTTAGCTGGTCGAATGAAAAATATTACTTGGAGCAGGTAGGTGTGCTTCTTTTATGAGTTGCACTTCGTCGAGTGTATAAAAGTATATACATTTTGTTTAATCCAATGCTATTGACTCAACACTGCAGATTCTGCCACTTTTTAGAGAGCATAAGGTGTTACACTTCAACAAAACTGATACGCGTCTAGCTAATAACGGTCTCCCACTTGATCTTCAGAAACTCAGGTGCCGTGTCAATTACCATGCAATTAAATTCACTCCTCAAATTGAGAATTTGGGGCGCAGATTGATTCAGATGCTTCATGAAAAGGGGCCTTTTGTGGCATTGCATCTTAGATACGAGATGGATATGTTGGCTTTCTCGGGTTGTACTCAGGGCTGCACGGATAAAGAAGCCAAGGAGCTCAAAAGAAGAGGAGGTTGAGCAATCCGAAATCACCATCCAAAATCGCTGGAAATAATAAGCAATCCCAATAGAATTTCTTTTGCAACTTTGAGTTGAGGTTAATGTAGCGGCAAAATTGTGAGTGTAAGCTATTAATTAACTAAACTCGAAAAGCAAGAGTCGTCACCCGCATTTTTATTTTATCCAAAAAAAGGAAAGGAAAAAGAGCGATCAAAACCTACACAAGCTCTAAACAAGAACAAGTGAAGAGAGACTGGATAAGGGGGGTTGGTTACGCAATGGGAAGGTGTTAGCACCCAAAACGTCTATAGTAATCTATAGGAGCCCTTTGAAATATCTACCGCTTTTTGGTCTGAAAAAGTTTGCTTGAAAAGTGATTGAGGAGATGAGAAGAGAAATTGTTTTTTAAGATTTTTGTGTTTGGAGAGACTTGTCACCTCATGCCTACGTACCCACGAAGTGCAATGTAGGATCAAAACCCCGTAGTTCGTGGTACAAAGAATGAAATTTGTTTGTTTTGGTTGATTTTAAAATGTAAAGACAAGTCGTCATTTCCAAGCGAATAATTCCGCTTAAAGAAATGAATCATGTCTAAACTTATGAAAAAAAGTTAAAAGAAAAAGTGCACGAGGGCATAAAAAGAGAGTGATGAGTTTGATGTTTTTTAAGGTCTTTTGAAAAAGGTGTCAGCATTCTTATGTAGTTTAGCATTTGTTAAGAAATGAAAGGAAAAGAGTAAAATCACTTGACAAAATCAAGGTTTGATTATGAAAGAGATTCAAGTTTGAAATCAAGAAAGTTTTGAAAAAGGGAGAGAGTTTTGAAAATTGAAGAATGGGGAGGAGAAGAAGTGACTATCCTAAAGCATAAAGTAAAAGCTAAGGATAAGAAACATCTAACCACAAAAGTAAGCTCCATAGTCTTCGAACCATAATTCCAAAGCAAAGGGAGAAAGGTCCTAAGTCTAAGTCCAAGGTTCCAAGAATTGCATTGGATGTCCAAAGTCTAGGTGCAAAACTCCATGTCCATTGTAACGGATAGTAACCATAGTCCAAGATTAGAAGCACAAGTTTTTTTTAGAGGTTTTGGCCTTTATTAATGTTTTTGGTCCAAGTGGACAAAGAGAAAAAGGCATAAGCATAAACATGTGTCCAACGGACACAGGAAAAATTGCGGAAGCATAAACATGTGTCCAACGGACAAAGGAAAAATTGCGGAAGCATAAACATGATATGAAATGATAAAAATGAAGCATAAAAGTAAAAGAGATAGGGAGCGAGAAGGAAATTGTAAATGATTAGTACAATATTAATGTTAGTAAGTTAGTGATTAGTTGTTAGAGTTAGTGATCAATAATAATTGAATAATTGCACTTAGGTCAAGGTTGATGAAAACTCATTAGAGGATAGATAAGACCAAAGCCTCCTAACAACAAGTTTCATAAGTTTTGAACCAAAAGACAAATAATCAACTATTCTTGATAGTTTTCCGATGTGGGACAAATATTGCGCTATGTTAAGCAATCGCCGAGTAATTTACGGAGTAATTACCCTACAATGAGGCCGGTCAATATCTCTTTGTGCTAATGCATGCTAGATGAACGATATGTAAATCATCATCCGAAAGCAATAGCGCACGAAAAGAAAAAAATGGTAACGATCTAGTCTTGATCAAAATTCAACAAAGGAATTCCAAGATCAATTAGACTTTCATCGATCAAAAGGAAAAAAGATGAAGAAAAGTGGAATTCCAACAACAAACAACAATAAAAAAAAAAAGCAAAAATACAAAATCAAGAAAATAAAATCAATTGTTTTTAATGATTTTTCAAGAAGTTCTTTCCTTAAAATGAAATTCAAAAAAACATTAAGGATAACATAAAAAGATAAATCTATTTGAAAGAATGATTAAAAAAAGAAAGAAGAAAAAACCAAAGGAGGTTTAATTGAAATGGAATGGTGGTGATAGCAATGAAATCAAACGGGCTCGAGGCCTAGTACAAACCAAAAAGAATCATTAAAAATAAATACTAAAAAAAAGAAAAGGAATCAGCATTTTCGTTCATCATCTTCTTCTCTTCACCGTGGCACTGTTCACGGTTCTTCCATGGCCAAAAACTTCAATAAATTAGAGCGGCGGGATACGATAATGCGACAGAATGAATCGAAATTACGAGCTGATCGCAACGGTACTTTAGATTTCAAGAATCATCCGCAAACAAAATCGAGTCGAAAACGCGAGATAAATCCGAACTACCTTCAGATGCAGGTTCGGAAAGCTAAAACTCTTCCTCTCTTCTTCTCCCGTGCGAAACGTTGTGGTTGTTGTTGATTAATTGATGACTTGTGCGAGATGCGATTGAAGTCGCTGCAAGCGGTGTTGTTGATGTTGAAGGTTTGCGCTGTGTTGAAGGTTTACAGATTGAAGATGATGAAGCTTATGAGATCCATGTTAATTGAAATTTGGAGAGTATTTTTGTAGAGTTTTGAAATTGCAGGTTAAAGCTTGAATTTGGAGATTAGTTTGACATGGTAAGTTTGGCTGTGAAAGCTTGAGAAAAATTGTGAATGGAGGGCTCTATTTATAGATTGAGAAGAGTGATTGAAATGAAATTGATGGTTGCCGTTTTTGAATTGTTTTTTGCATTTTGAACTCTAATGCAGTGCTGCGTTTTGCTTCTTGGCTGTGTTTTATTCATGTCGGTTTGGTTAAGTGGTGTGTTGCATTGTAAAATGGTAGCAGCTTGGCTTATGCAATTTTGGAAACTCATGGCTTTGGCTTGGCTGAAATATGGGAGAGTGGGTCGTGGTAGCTGTAGTTTATAATTCTAGCTTGTGCAGTCAGAAGAAGAGCCGTGTGTTTCATGGCTTGTGTTTTGTTTGGAATAACATCAACTAGCAGCGTAAAGCTTGTCATGCAGTTTGTAGCAGCATATAATTTGATCGTGTGGGCTTGGAATCACTTCTCGCATAAAGGCTTGGTAGTAGTAGCTAGGCAAAAGAAACTTGGTTGTAACTTGAAAGCATGGCCGTGAGAACTTATGAGCTAATTTTTTTCATTTTTTTTGTATCATGGGCTGAAATAATGTAAATGGGTTTATTGTATGAGATGGTTTCACTTTTATAAATTCAATTGGATTTTGTGATGGAACATGTTTGGTTGAATAATGGGTTGATTAAAAATGGTATAAAAATTGAATATGAATAATTGTAAATTGGATTTGGATATTGACTAATTGATATAGGTTTTAGAGAAATGGATAAAAAAATGGATGATTGATTGGGTAATGGAATATGGATATATGGATAATGAATTTGGTATTAAATGGATTGGAATGGATAAGTGAACTAGACATGGTTATGGTTATGGAAATTTGGAGAAATGAGAATTTTGGACAAAAAATGGATAAGAAGATGATTAGCAAATGGAAAAAGGAATTGGTTTAGAAAAAGAAATGGTTTAAGGAATAGAAATGAAAATGGATCATGAATAGCAAATCTTTATTTTTAGCCCAAAACCAATCTTGACTTTTTCACAAGCCTTTGATAAAGTGCACACAACCACTACTGAACAATTCACAACTGAACAACAACCATTTGAATCTGTTTGAACTTGTCTGAATCAGTTATCTGGGAAAATAAATCCACAGATAAACACAATCTGGACTGGTGAACTCATATGAACTTGATGAATATCACCTCACAACAACTTGACAGTCACTGTGTTGCGGTGAAAATCGGATAACAAGCTATTAATTAACTTGCATCATTTTCTTTTACAACCGACTTTGATTTATCCAAAGGAAAGGTTCAAGATCGAAAAAACCTAAAAGGGGAGATCTAAGGTTCGGGGGTTGGTTATACAAAGGGAAGGTATTAGCACCCTAAGTATCCGTAGTACTCTACGGGAACCTCTTGTTTAGTATTTGTGTTATATTAAAGTTGATTGCTAAGGAAATGTGCTAAAGTAAAGAAAGACCTAGGGATATATACACTAAGTATGGTCTAAGGGTGTAAAAAGAAAATATGGAATCCGAGAAGGCATCAGATGTAAAGGAAAAAGATGGAAAAAGAAAAAGGTAGCTCGCTAGGATCTCGCAATCCTATGCCTATGTATTCTCAAGGTGAACTTGAGAAATCAGAGCAATCGTAGTTCCCCTCAATGGGGGTGAGGAACTCTTGACTGTGGTCAAGGTTCCAAGGGAAAGTAGGGTGAAAAGCTTGAAAGCAAAACTTGTAAGGATTGATTGTTTAGGAAAGAGATTAATGGCTATCTCTTGAAAAGATTGTGAAAGGATGGACTGTCTTAAAGGAGAAGAGATTAATAGCTATCTCTTTGGGAAGGCCAGGTCAGAAGGGAGAAGAGATTAATGGCTATCTCTTGTGAAATAGTTTGAGGTTAACAGGGTATTTAAGCTATCTATGACATGACGTCAATAGAGAGCCTTTCCTTTGGAATGTTTAAGGCACAGAGAGAGAAGGAGGGAAAAAAACCTCGGGTCAAGTGAATAGCAAAATATATACAGTGAGTGCGATGAAAATTAGGAATTAATTGAGGTGAAAATGAGGATAGTCAAGATTAAATTTAAGAATAAAATAAAATAAATAAAAATATAAATAGATAAAGTCTAACTAAAGTTAACATGGATAAGATTAATTAAAAGCTAATTAACTAAATCCTAATGAAAATTATTAGTCAACTAAAAATAAAAGGACTAAGTCTAATCACTAATCCTAAATAAAGCTAATAAGATTAAAATCTAATCGAAAAGCTAAATAACTAAATAAATTAAATAGATACTTAAAACTAATTTAAAACTAAATAATTAAATTCTAATTAGAACTAATTAAATAATTCCTAAATAAAGCTAAGACTAACTAACTAATTCTTACTAAAGCTATTGAAATAAAAACTATTTAACTAAAATTATCTAATTTACTAATTATCTAATTTACTAATTGTCTAATTTAACTATTACTAAAACTACAAAATTAAATTCTAAAACTAACAAAAAGATTCTAAAAAAAAAAAATGCTATCCTAAAAGATGGGCTGAATGGAAGGGGCGGTTAGGCCCAAGCCCAAGGCAAGGAGGAAATAGGGTCGGGTCCTGCTGACCCGCACCCGGTCCAGTCACGGAAAGGAAAAGGGCACAAGAACCATGATACTCATGTTGGCAATGAAACCTACTTTGAAATCAAAACACAACGTGAAATCAGAACGCACCGTAAAAAGAAAATTTCAATCATAACAAGCTTCCTCCATGGCCGAACCTGAACCAGATCGTGTTTATCGTCTCACGCATTTCAGTCCGCCTCCGATTGCGTTCTCTCTCGCTTCGAAGCTCTCTCTCGACCTCTCTCGCCGACAACTCACACGTAGTTCTTCTAATCGCATATTGATCCTCTCAGAACAACAACAACTCAAAAAAAATGAGATGAAAGGTTCCACATTGCAACCTTCATAGTTTCGGAATCATTAAGGAGGATAGAAACATACCAAAATTTAGCAACAACTTTCTCCGATTTGCCTCAGATGCAGCGGCGGCGGCAATAGGTCAGCTTCCGGTTCCACACTATCTATACACCTATTCCTTAGTGATTTGTTGATGTTGGTTTTTCAGAGAATGAAAAGATTGATGTTGATTTTTGTAGGTTGAAGTGGATGGAGGTCGTTTATTGAAGGTGAGGTGGTTGTGTTTTGAAGAGGAGGGATTTGTGTTGATATGTGGGAGAAGACGGAAGCGGCAGAATGAATTTGGTGATGGTGATGAACCGTTGAAGGTGTGTTTGGATTTTGACAGAAGGGATTGAAATGGTTAGAAAAGTGAAAGGTGGGTGATTGCGATAGAATGATGATTGGGTCTCAGAAGAAATTTCGGAAGATCAAGGTTGTGTGGTTGAGTCTTGTGGCTGTTAAGGAGATTGGAAGATGTTGTTGAGGAAGTTTGTTGGAAGGTGAGTATTTGTTCAGATCTCTTGCTGTCAATTCTTTTTTCGTTTTTTGTTGAGCCCCCCATGTTCTGAGATTCTCCTTTTATTGAAAGTTTTTTTCAAATTACTTGCCGTTGGTGTCTTGTCGTTGTTATAGCAGATTGGGCAGAAGTGCACAGGTTGGAGCCGTGTTGTTTTGGTTTAGCAGAGTGATGCAGGGGCTTTGGAGGATGATGGGTAGCAGAGTTTTAGCATGTTTTGGTGCTTGGATGTGTAAGCGCCAAAATGGCTTAATCCGCAGGTTTGTCGTGGGGTGTGGATAAGTTGTTTTGGCTGTAGCAACATACATAGCAGAGTACGGCTTTGGCAAGGCATGGCAGAAAGTGGGGGTAGTGTAGTGGGTTTAAGTGGATGTGTTTCCTTACTATTTATTATTTTTTTTGGAGTTTTTGTTGTAATGATTTTGTAAAGTGAAACAAATATAAATATACCAAAAAACCTAATCTAAAATAAAAATAATAAAAAAAGTAAACTTAAACTAAATTAAAATTAATCGAAAGATTGTTTTAACTAAAAAAATAAAAACTAATTAAGTTGAAATTAAAATATGAATTAAATTAGGATATTAGCTAAACTAATTAAACAGACTAAATTAAGATAAATTCTATTAAAACTAAATCAAATAAAAAAATCTAAACTAAAGTAAAAAAATTAAATTAAGTTTAAAAATTAAAATTAAAATAAACTAAATTAAATATGAACCATGTAAAAAGATAAACTATATTAACCATAAACTAAAACAAAAAACATAAACTAGATTAAAAATATAAACTAAATTAAGAATACACACTAAATAAATTTTAAATAATCTAAGATAGTGAAAACAAATTTAAAGTGGAATGACAAGTTCGACAAAAAGCGCATGATTGATGATTAATGCAAAAAAATGACTGACTCTGAATGATATGAAATGATCAGAAAAATCTGAGGGTAAAATTTGGGGTACAACAGTTGTCCCTATTTAAATAGCTTTACCGGATGGCACGAGGGATAGAAATCCTCGAGAGATCAAGGTGAAAGGTATTTAAATATAGCAAACGGAAAATTTTGCCCTTAGATGGAATGCAAATGCTACAGACAGTTAACAGACATGTAAATGCAGACATGCCATGAATTTCTAGTATGATGGAAATGATAGAATGGTAAGTGCAAAATGCAGACGAAGACAAAAGCAGACGGGGCCAAAGTCCACACAATGAGCAATCACTCACTGGGGATGACAACAACAATGGGGAATAATCTAAGGTGATGAAGCAACTGGTTCAAGCGTGACCGGCTGACACTGGGGAAATAAAAGATACTCTTACTGGGCATGGAACCAGAAAGAAGACACGATCTCCACTGGGGATCAATTTGAAATGAGAGGATAGACATCAGCAAAATATTTTCTGGAATTTCTTATACTGAAGAGTTCAAACGAGATCTTCAAGAAAAACCAGGAAAGACAGGGAAAGAAACCTCCGAAAAAACATCAGATGGCAAAAGAAACCAGTCATCCAATAACGGCTTTGAATGAAAGATATAAATCACAATATCTAATAACGGCTTTAGATAGAGTGAATAAGGACTCGATCTTAAAAAAACATCAGAAGGAGAAACACATCCGAAAAAACATCAGATGGTAGAGAAACCAGTCATCCAATAACGACTTTGAATGAAAGATACAAATCACAATATCTAATAACGGCTTTAGATAGAGTGAACAAGGACTCGATCTGAAAAAACATCAGAAGGAGAAACACATCCGGAAAAGCATCAGATGGTAGAGAAACCAGTCATCCAATAATGGCTTTGAATGAAAGATACAAATCACAATATCTAATAATGGCTTTAGATAGAGTGAACAAGGACTCGATCTGAAAAAACATCAGAAGGAGAAACACATCCGGAAAAGCATCAGATGATGAAAGCAATGTCATTCCAGAAAAGCATCAGAATAAACAAAGTGATTATCTGGAAAAACATCAGATAAGTTCTGGAAAAACATCAGATCAAAAGACTCAATCTGAAAAAAACATCAGAAAGAGAGACACATCCGGAAAAGCATCAGATGGAAAAGGCAATGAAATTCTGGAAAAGCATCAGAATAAACAAAGTGATCATCTGGAAAAACATCAGATAAGTTCTGGAAAAACATTAGAACAAAAGACTCAATCTGGAAAAACATCAGAGGGGACAAATATATATGACATCCAAGAATGGCATTGGACACAAAAGAGGAACAAACATATCCGAAAAAACAATCGGATAAGAAAGGTCATATCTGGAAGAACGTCAGATAGACACGACAATACTTGTTTGGTAGGTGTCATGTAAGTTGGACTTTGACCACAAGGTAAGACGTGGATAACGACACGACCTCGGGAGAAATGCAAATGAGGATGAAACACTCATGCTATGCATATGTATATGAATCATGCAGATGATATAAGATCAAATGCAAATGCAGGTGCAGATGCTGACGACACAGCTTGACTCTCTGGTGGAGAAGACAAGACTGGAAGGCTGATTCCTCTACACGGAGATCACTGTCGTTCTGCTTGGGGACTAGAGATGCTAACGCTGGACACATCATCTGTCACACTGGTAAACTGTATCCAAATTAATGATCCTTGTGGGAAGGATGGAGAGCTACTTAGGGATTCTTCAAGTAACTTGCCCCAGACTAGCTGATTATTGTAGATGAGCTGATCATTGCTTCAGCTTGATTGATTCTGGAAATGACCATTTCATGGTGCTATTAGAAAGCTTGCCCCAGTCTGAGTCTTGAAAGATGATTATTTCACTGGACACTGGGAAAGCTTGCCCCAGCCTGAGTCTTGCAAAATCTTCTGTATAAACCAATTCTAAGAAGTCGCCATTAAACCACAAATCTTGAACTGATTCTCAACAGGATATGGAAGGAACTTGCCCCTGATTGGATCACCGACCAAGTTTCTCAAATGTTTGAAAATTCCTTGAAAAGAAAGCTAGTTTGCAAACAAAAGTATTTGTACAAACATGGTAAATGCAAAGTTCATGCAACTTTTGAAATCAATCATTTTTGAAAGATGCAAAGTATATGAGTTATTAGTCTGAACACGGTGGTTCAAGACATTAAAGTGAAAAGTTTAAGCAAAGGGTGTAATACCAAAACAAGTAATCTGCAAAGATCTTTTGGAGTCAGTTTACGCAACCTTGCTGTAGTATGCTTTCAAAATAACCTCGCTTCAATTAGGTCTTTTGAGGGTTATAACGTGGCCTGATTCACGGTTTAAGAAACAAAGGATAAAGGCTCAAAATTTATTTGTGACCCACCCAATCTACGTGATGAACTTCCCTCCTATGCTCAGTTAACTCAGACTATGCACTCAGGTTCCCATAGGTTAGGAAATTGCACTGATGATGATAATGATGATGGTTCAGAAGTTAAGAGACTTTGAAATGGCGGTCACTACTTCCTTACAAAATTGTTTGCCCTTGAGGGCTTCCAGGATAAAGGATTTAAAGATTTCCTCCTTTGGTTGTCATACAAACTTTTTTTTTTAGTGACTGCCTGGCTTAAAGATTACAGTGAATCATCATTGGCGTTTGACTTGAAAGACATCTTCGACACTTGCTTGCTGTGTGCGAAGGAAAACTGTGAATGCAACCTTTTGTTGAAAGGCGTCTTTCATGAAACTCTTGCACAATCAAGTTAACTAAGAACTACCTTGCCCCAGGTTAAAATTGCGGGTTATTATTTGTAAAGAAAAGAAACTCCTACTTCAAGGCTCGAAGGGGTTAAAGAGGGATTATCTTCCTTATTTCTCCAGTGTTTAGGGATTGAAACAATGCCTTACATCGTCAGCAAAGTTTTGATTTGAAAGCATACTAACAACAATTATGAGTATAAAGTTTCATCATCCTCCCTCCAATCTTTGCATAATCAAAAGGAAAGTGGAAAAGAGATAAAGCATTTTGCAAAAGAAAGCATAAAGATATAAATAGCAAACACAAATGAATTGAATCAAAAAGTTGCAATGCTCATTTCATTAATTTGAAGGTACAAACATAGTTGAAGGCAAACAGCTATTACAAAATAAGGAAAATGCAAACAACAAGAAACAAAGGCCTAGTGACTAATCAACACAAGGATGAGCTGTCCTGTCTGAAACACCGACTTTTAGGAGGATAGCATGCTGAAGTCGACTGAAGCTTCACTTGGCGTGCCCTGGCAGAGGGTTACTATGGACATTGGGATTGTCCTTAAAGGTGAGGATTTTGTTTCTCATCAGCTCTTGTACTTTAACCTTCAACGCACAGCAACCTTCTAAATTATGGCCCGCACCACCTTGATGGTATTCACAATGAAGATCAGCCCTATAGCCGGCTGAAAGAGGATTTGGAGGAGGTGGCATAGGCCTTGTGGTAATCAAACCTTGCTCGACCAGACTAGGATACAGTTCAGTGTACTTCATGGGAATTGGATCAAAATTATTTCTATTACGGTACTGGTTTTGTCTTGTAGTCGAACGTGGAGGAGCTCGAGCTGGCATGTCAGTCTGACCAACCGTAGCGGCAGATGCAAGAGGTGGAGAATAACCGTGTGGAAAATCAAACTCTAGCCAATTTGAAGGTGGCACTTGAACCGGTGGAGGATCAGCACCTGAAACTTCCTGGATGACATTCCTTTGGGGAGGCTTTCCTCTAGCAATCAAAACTTGAAGCATCTCAGTTAGTTTGGTTACACTTGACTTGAGGTCGTCAATCTCCATTCGGATCTCAGCATTATGTACGTCTTGTTCTAACATCCTGCGTCTGTAGTCAGCTCTAGTCTGGTATCGGTGTCGAGGAATCAACTTGACGACTCACAGATGACACTGGAAGATAGAGACCACGGGAAATGAGTAACTGGACAAACAGACACATGCACTGAAACATGCAAGGATGCAAATGATATGCAATGCAAAGCAAATAGGATACAAAACACACATAGCAAGATCAAGGGTTCGAGATCACAGCATGGAGTCTGGGTAAAGAACCAAGCCAAGGGTGTGTACTAGGGTTCATAAACTGTAGAACAGGGTTCTAAAAATTTCCCAGAGTCGACAACCCATCTTTCAGATTTTAAGGATTTCCCAGATGACTTGGTAATCAATAAAATTCTCAAGAGGATCTCGTCTGAGTGTAGTATCGCGTGACAACCAATTCAGAAATAGACTCCATCATGGTCTCCGCACTACATCTAAAAGGCTTAAGTGGGGTTTGGTAACTACGGCTCTCAATATCACGGGCTCCTAGGTCGAGAGTAGCACGCTTTCACGAACGAATTCGTTCAACATAACTAGACTCTCGAGAGGGCCTCAACTGAGTGATGGTGTTATCAATTCAACTTTTCAGGATTCGACTCCCTCAAAGCCTCCTTGAATACCATCGTCCTATCCTAAGTACACTCAAGTCTGGGTTAGGACTTATCTCACCACTCAAAAGTAGTACCCTGCACACAGAAGATCCCAAGCAGAAACAGATATACAGATATATACAGATATAAATATACAAATGTACAAGCAAGCAAACATATAAATAACACAAATACAAACAAGATAGGCTTAACCCTCTTAGAGATTCCCTAGTGAAGTCGCCATTTCTGTTGCGGTGAAAATCGGATAACAAGCTATTAATTAACTTGCATCATTTTCTTTTACAACTGACTTTGATTTATCCAAAGGAAAGGTTCAAGATCGAAAAAACCTAAAAGGGGAGATCTAAGGTTCGGGGGTTGGTTATACAAAGGGAAGGTATTAGCACCCTAAGTATCTGTAGTACTCTACGGGAACCTCTTGTTTAGTATTTGTGTTATATTAAAGTTGATTGCTAAGGAAATGTGCTAAAGTAAAGAAAGATCTAGGGATATATACACTAAGTATGGTCTAAGGGTGTAAAAAGAAAATATGGAATCCGAGAAGGCATCGGATGTAAAGGAAAAAGATGGAAAAAGAAAAAGGTAGCTCGCTAGGATCTCGCAATCCTATGCCTACGTATTCTCAAGGTGAACTTGAGAAATCAGAGCAATCGTAGTTCCCCTCAATGGGGGTGAGGAACTCTTGACTGTGGTCAAGGTTCCAAGGGAAAGTAGGGTGAAAAGCTTGAAAGCAAAACTTGTAAGGATTGATTGTTTAGGAAAGAGATTAATGGCTATCTCTTGAAAAGATTGTGAAAGGATGGACTGTCTTAAAGGAGAAGAGATTAATAGCTATCTCTTTGGGAAGGCCAGGTCAGAAGGGAGAAGAGATTAATGGCTATCTCTTGTGAAATAGTTTGAGGTTAACAGGGTATTTAAGCTATCTATGACATGACGTCAATAGAGAGCCTTTCCTTTGGAATGTGTAAGGCACAGAGAGAGAAGGAGGGAAAAAAACCTCGGGTCAAGTGAATAGCAAAATATATACAGTGAGTGCGATGAAAATTAGGAATTAATTGAGGTGAAAATGAGGATAGTCAAGATTAAATTTAAGAATTAAATAAAATAAATAAAAATATAAATAGATAAAGTCTAACTAAAGTTAACATGGATAAGATTAATTAAAAGCTAATTAACTAAATCCTAATGAAAATTATTAGTCAACTAAAAATAAAAGGACTAAGTCTAATCACTAATCCTAAATAAAGCTAATAAGATTAAAATCTAATCGAAAAGCTAAATAACTAAATAAATTAAATAGATACTTAAAACTAATTTAAAACTAAATAATTAAATTCTAATTAGAACTAATTAAATAATTCCTAAATAAAGCTAAGACTAACTAACTAATTCTTACTAAAGCTATTGAAATAAAAACTATTTAACTAAAATTATCTAATTTACTAATTATCTAATTTACTAATTGTCTAATTTAGCTATTACTAAAACTACAAAATTAAATTCTAAAACTAACAAAAAGATTCTAAAAAAAAGAATGCTATCCTAAAAGATGGGCTGAATGGAAGGGGCGGTTAGGCCCAAGCCCAAGGCAAGGAGGAAATAGGGTCGGGTCCTGCTGACCCGCACCCGGTCCAGTCACGGAAAGGAAAAGGGCATAAGAACCCTGATACTCATGTTGGCAATGAAACCTACTTTGAAATCAAAACACAACGTGAAATCAGAACGCACCGTAAAAAGAAAATTTCAATCATAACAAGCTTCCGCCATGGCCGAACCTGAACCAGATCGTGTTTATCGTCTCACGCATTTCAGTCCGCCTCCGATTGCGTTCTCTCTCTCTTCGAAGCTCTCTCTCGACCTCTCTCGCCGACAACTCACACGTAGTTCTTCTAATCGCATATTGATCCTCTCAGAACAACAACAACTCAAAAAAAATGAGATGAAAGGTTCCACATTGCAACCTTCATAGTTTCAGAATCATTAAGGAGGAGAGAAACATACCAAAATTTAGCAACAACTTTCTTCGATTTGCCTCAGATGCGGCGGCGGTGGCAATATGTCAGCTTCCGGTTCCACACTATCTATACACTTATTCCTTAGTGATTTGTTGATGTTGGTTTTTCAGAGAATGAAAAGATTGATGTTGAGTTTTGTAGGTTGAAGTGGATGGAGGTCGTTTATTGAAGGTGAGGTGGTTGTGTTTTGAAGAGGAGGGATTTGTGTTGATATGTGGGAGAAGACGGAAGCGGCGGAATGAATTTGGTGATGGTGATGAACCGTTGAAGGTGTGTTTGGATTTTGACAGAAGGGATTGAAATGGTTAGAAAAGTGAAAGGTGGGTGATTGCGATAGAATGGTGATTGGGTCTCAGAAGAAATTTCGGAAGATCAAGGTTGTGTGGTTGAGTCTTGTGGCTGTTAAGGAGATTGGAAGATGATGTTGAGGAAGTGTGTTGGAAGGTGAGTATTTGTTCAGATTTCTTGCTGTCAATTCTTTTTTCGTTTTTTGTTGAGCCCCCCATGTTCTGAGATTCTCCTTTTATTGAAAGTTTTTTTCAAATTTCTTGCCGTTGGTGTCCTGTCGTTGTTATAGCAGATTGGGCAGAAGTGCACAGGTTGGAGCCGTGTTGTTTTGGTTTAGCAGAGTGATGCAGAGGCTTTGGAGGATGATGGGTAGCAGAGTTTTAGCATGTTTTGGTGCTTGGATGTGTAAGCGCCAAAATGGCTTAATCCGCAGGTTTGTCGTGGGGTGTGGATAAGTTGTTTTGGCTGTAGCAACATACATAGCAGAGTACGGCTTTGGCAAGGCATGGCAGAAAGTGGGGGTAGTGTAGTGGGTTTAAGTGGATGTGTTTCCTTACTATTTATTATTTTTTTTGGAGTTTTTGTTGTAATGATTTTGTAAAGTGAAACAAATATAAATATACTAAAAAACCTAATCTAAAATAAAAATAATAAAAAAAGTAAACTTAAACTAAATTAAAATTAATCGAAAGATTGTTTTAACTAAAAAAATAAAAACTAATTAAGTTGAAATTAAAATATGAATTAAATTAGGATATTAGCTAAACTAATTAAACAGACTAAATTAAGATAAATTCTATTAAAACTAAATCAAATAAAAAAATCTAAACTAAAGTAAAAAAATTAAATTAAGTTTAAAAATTAAAATTAAAATAAACTAAATTAAATATGAACCATGTAAAAAGATAAACTATATTAACCATAAACTAAAACAAAAAACATAAACTAGATTAAAAATATAAACTAAATTAAGAATACACACTAAATAAATTTTAAATAATCTAAGATAGTGAAAACAAATTTAAAGTGGAATGACAAGTTCGACAAAAAGCGCATGATTGATGATTAATGCAAAAAAATGACTGACTCAGAATGATATGAAATGATCAGAAAAATCTGAGGGTAAAATTTGGGGTACAACACACTGCTTGAGAAATAGCCCACTGAAATAGATAACTTGCACTTGCAACAAATGCTTGATAGTTTGACCAAGATTAGGTCAAACATCCATCTGAACTAGATCAAGAGCAAACAACCACACTCAATTTCAAATTATCCTCTTGTTCTGACAAACCTGCAAAATACACAGAGAGAGAAACTGTAGCAAATTTTTGGTATTTTTGGTTAGAGATTAGTAAATAGAAACAAGTAATGAAGCAAGTGAAAAATAATGTACAAATGATCAGGAGAAACAAAGATTGTGATCTTGTTTATGGTATGGGATGCAAATGAAATGTGCGAAATCTTAGGGGTAAAAATTAGGGTTCAACAGCTGCCCCTATATAAGTTTCTTCAATCAGGATATATGAAGGTTGAAAACTTCGTCTCGACAAGATTGGAGATACTTAAATACAGAAATCCAAATTTTTAGCCATAAGAAGTCACAAGATGATATGAATGCAAAGGATGAGACACACTCCAGAGAAACTTGAAATAAGAGTTACGGTAAATTGAGAGAGAAGATGCGAAAAGACACGCTGGGGAACACAAGCTATTTATGGAGATCTGTCAAGGTGACAAGAAGTATCCATCAATAGTTGGAAAGAGAGGGACAAGACCCTGGGAAGACAAGTAGTGACATCCAAGAATAGCATTGGATGAAAACTACGAACGAGACAAAAGGTATGTCAAAAGATGTCCAAGAATGGCATTGAACAATCAACAAGAAAGTTTTTGGTAAAAATAACAGCGTCATCCAAGAATAGCATTGGATGGAAGGTGAAAAACACTCTATTGGGGATAAGATATCCAAGAATAGCATTGGATAAAAAGAACCACAACAATCAAGAATGGCATTGAATGAGGCAATAACAAGCATCAGAATCATCCAAGAATAGCATTGGATGGGAACAAACTTCCATTTAAAACTTCACTGGGGACATCCAAGAATGGCATTGGATGGCAAGGTTAAACATCAGAGATATCCAAGAATAGCATTGGACTTGGCTGGGGAAAAGGTGTCCAAGAATGACATTAGACAGAAGAATCTCAACATCCAAGAATAGCATTGAATGAAGTGAGAAAAATTCTGGAAAATACATCAGAAGTATCCAAGAATGGCATTGGATAAAAAGAGTTCACAATATCCAAGAGTGGCATTGAATAAAGTGAGCAGGGACTTTCAGGAATGGCACTGAAAGTAAAGGTAAATCACTACATCCAAGAATGGCATTGAATGATAGTGAGAAAGAGCTTTCAGGAATGGCACTGAAAGGTAAAGGTAAATCACTGCATTCAGGAATGGCACTGAAAGCAAAGGTGAAACTCATTCAGGAATGGCACTGAATGGACAGATAAAACTTTCAGGAATGACACTGAAAGTAAAGGTAAATCACTACATTCAAGAATGACATTGAATGATAGTGAGAAAGACATCCAGGAATGGCACTGAATGCAAAAGAGAAAACTCATTCAGGAATGGCACTGAATGGACAGATAAAACTTTCAGGAATGGCACTGAAAGTAAGGGTAAAATCTCATTCAGGAATGACGCTGAATGAACAGATAAAACTTTCAGGAATGCACTGAAAGATATCCAAGCAGATATATAAAGGGGATTACAGAAGAGAGGCAAAACTTCTAGGAATAGCACTGGGAGAAACGAGAGGAACAAGATATCCAGGAATGGCATTGGAGATCAAAAGGACAGACATCCAGGAATGACACTGGAGTGAAAGAAAGCAAAGATCCAGGAATAAAACTGGAATGAAAGAAGACAAACATCTAACAACAGGACAAGATGCACAAGGAAGCGACAATATCCAGGAATGGCACTGGAAAGAAAGAAGACAGGTAAATGACAACATTCAGGAATGACACTGAATGAAAAGGCAGGTAAAAGTTTGGGTAGGTGCCAAGTAAGTTGGACTTTGATCACAAGGTAAGATGTTGAAAGCAACAAGACCTCAGGAAATGCATATGAGCGCGAAGCAAACTTCGAGCTATGAAAATATCTCTATGTATGAAATATGAATGATTTATGTATGCAATGTATATGATAGAGACAACTGAGATAAACTCCTTTGTGAGGGAAGAATGGAACTCTGATTCCTCAACACTGGGATCACTGCCCACTCTGCTTAGAGAGAAGATATTGAACATATCTCTGTCACACTTATGAATTGTATCAGACTGATGGTCTTTTGAGGAAAGACATCTTGAGGATTCTTGAAGAAGATTGCCCCAGATTGACTGATGAAGATAAACTGATCATAACTTCAGTTTGACTGCTACAGGGGAAGAATGAACTAATAATGGCTTCAATTCTTGAAATAATTGTTGAGAATAATCTGATCATGGCTTCAGCTTGATTATTGTAGGGAATAAACTGATCATAGCTTCGGTTCTTGAAATGAATACTGAGAATAAACTGATCATGGCTTCAGTTTGACTATTGCAGGGGATGAACTGATCATGGCTTCAGTTTTTGAAATGAAAGTTGAGAAGGCTAAACTCAGTATGGGTCTTGAAGGAGATCTTCTGGCTAACCAATTCTGAGGATGACTTGCACTGAGCAATAAATCTTGAACTGATTCACAACAGGCTCTGGAAGTAATGTGCCCCTGATAGGATCACTGACCAAGTTTCTCAACAGTTTGAAAATTTCTTGATGAGGAAAGTTTGCCTGCAAACAAGATCATTCAAATAAGCATGGTAATTTTAATGCAAAGCTCAATGCAATTTTTGAAATCAAAAATCATTTTTGGAATGATATTATTGATGTAAAGCAAAATGAATCACTTGTCAAAACACAACGGTTTAGACATTCAAAATGAAAGATAAAGCAAAGGTATGACATCAAAGAAAATGATTGGCAAGAAACATAGGAGTCAGTTTACGCAACCTTGCTGTAGTATGCTTTCAAAAGAAACATGGCTTCAATTAGGTCTTTTGAAGGTTGTAACGTGGCCGGGTTCACGGTTTTTGAAATAAAGGATATAGGCTCAAAGTTTATTTGTACCCAACCCATTCTTCATGATGACCTTCAGTCCTATGCTCAGTTAATTCAAACTATGCATTCGGGTTCCAAGTGATTTTGGAGTTGCAACATAGTTATAATGATGGCTCAAGGGCCAAGGGATTTTTTGAGATGGCAATCACTCTTTCTTACAACATTTTGTTGTTTTTGATGAGGACCTTAGTCAACTCGTTTTGTCTTTGAGGATTTTGGTAACCTCTTGACTTTTCTTTTGTTATCCCTAACTTTTGCCTGAACTGTGTCATTTGAGTTTACAGTCAGTGGGATGCCCCAATTTTTGCCTAAGTTTCCTTCGTAGGTTTTGACTTAGCGGGCTTTTCTTTTGAGTTTTTTTCATTCTTTTTTTTTTGAAAGATAGTGACTGTCTGGCTTAATGATTACGGTGAACCATCATTGGCTTTCGATTTGAAAGACATCTTCGACACTTCTATGATGTGTGCGAAGGAAAACTTGTGATTGCAATGATTCTCTTATGTTTAAATACACAGTCAAATCATTGCAATCACCTCGATGGAACTCGCAGAAATGGATAAAAAATGGATGATTGTTTGGGTAATGGAATATGGATATATGGATAATGAATTTGGTATTAAATGGATTGGAATGGATAAGTGAACTAGACATGGTTATGGTTATGGAAATTTGGAGAAATGAGAATTTTGGACAAAAAATGGATAAGAAAATGATTAGCAAATGGAAAAAGGAATTGGTTTAGAAAAAGAAATGGTTTAAGGAATAGAAATGAAAATAGATCATGAATAGCAAATCTTTATTTTTAGCCCAAAACCAATCTTGATTTTTTCACAAGCCTCTGATAAAGTGCACACAACCACTAGTGAACAATTCACAACCGAACAACAACCATTTGAATATATTTGAACTTGTCTGAATCAGTTATTTGGGAAAATAAATCCACAGATGAACACAATCTGGACTGGTGAACTCATATGAACTTGATGAATATCACCTCACAACAACTTGACAGTCACTGCTTGAGAAATAGCCCACTGAAACAGATAACTTGCACTTGCAACAAATGCTTGATAGTTTGACCAAGATTAGGTCAAACATCCATCTGAACTGGATCAAGAGAAAACAACCACACTCAATTTCAAATTATGCTCTTGTTCCGACAAACCTGCAAAACACACAGAGAGAGAAACTGTAGCAAATTTTTGGTATTTTTGGTTAGAGATTAGTAAACAGAAACAAGTAATGAAGCAAGTGAAAAATAATGTACAGATGCTCAGGAGAAACAAAGATTGTGATCTTGTTTATGGTATGGGATGCAAATGAAATGTGCGAAATCTTAGGGGTAAAAATTAGGGTTCAATAGCTGACATGTCTTCTTTAGTCTATGAATATTATCGACTGAATCTGTATTTCATTTGATTGTCGTTAGAAACAATGATATCTCATTGATTTGGTTGTGTATAGCTTCATATGCCTAAACTTGAGGGTGCTTTAAATGCCCCTATTAGACCTATACGTAGTAAGCACTATATACAAATTGCTGAAGTGCATCATTACAAACTTTTCATTTTCACCTGCAAATATATTGTTTGAAAACTCATCTTTTACTCATGTTTCTCACTAATTTCTGCTATCCCTATCATTTCAAATAAATCCCTGGCGATTGGTGATCCTTCACAGTTCACAGAAAATGTAAGATAAATTGGATCATTGACAAAACCTGATACTAATAACAACTGAAAAAAGTTTCTTAATTCAAATTTGAACAGTTTCTTTCCTTTCTTTTGTTTGGAATAAAAATATATATGATCAGTGCTGGCTCACCGTAAGGTTGGCAATGAATGGATGTAAAAAATACAATAATCTATTATCCAAATGGTATTAGCAAAAAGATATTCACACATTCTTAATGGTTCCCATAATAAATAAAAATGCCCATCCACATAAGTCGATCCCATTCATTTAATAATGGCCATTCACACATCCTTCTTTTCATTTTCACTTGCAAATTCTATTGTTTGAGCACTTTAATTTTAAAACCTCATTTCATTAAATTAAGTGGAAGTAAAAGTGGGGATTTGATTGAATGGGATATAATAGATTTCATTATGTTACATTTCACTTTCTCTATTATATACATATTCAACAGTGGTTTTTTCATTTTTGAATGTATGTAGTTGCATTAATCATAATTCAATCAGTTTACCAGTCAATAAATTTATCTTCTCATGCTATTCAAAATCTATTGCTAAAAATTGAAAAACATATCATTTCCTGTTTGGCTTGGGCAGACAGGATTCAGAAAAACCAAAGAACAGTCAGAAGATTCAAATATAGTTTTCCTTAAATTAAGATACGAACCGATCAAGTTGTAGTACATTATAATTTGTTGTCCATTGTAATATATACTTATTAAATAACATTCCACCTACTAAAACATTCTACATAACTGAAACATGCATCTTATTTGTTCAAATTGTCAGTGTCACATCCTAAAATATGATATTTGAATGAATTCAGCTCGGCCATCACTTCCTCTTCTGGTCAATAAATTAGATCCATCATCCGCCAAATCTGCAATAAATCAAAGTATCATAAGATTCAGCAAAACTTAACCCCAACTGATGTTGTAATATGCATGGATGATAAATGTTCAAGCCAAAAGATATGTTTACCTGTAGGGTGCCACCTCCACCAGTGCTAGCACAGTCATCAGAGACACTAACAATTGTCCATGGATCAGCTGCATTCCAATGAAAGTCCACAACCTTATCCCCGTGAGATCAATTTCAATCAATTAGCATAATAGCATATTTATAATGTTGAATTCCAAAGAACTGCAAATAGATAAATAAACATGAGTATGGCCATCTGCTATCATACTTATGTCCCGCATAACGCAAAAACAAACCAGGGGAAACCTGTGATACAGTCGGATCAGCAAATACTGAAAACATACTTTGTTGATTCAATTATTATTATATAGTTTCAAATATATAAGTCATGTAAAAACAAATTTAACATTTATATACGGGGTCAAATTCGTTGTTGATTATAGGCACCAAATTGTTATATCTTTTAAAATTAATAATTTTTTTGGTTGAAAATTTTAATTTTTTAATTTTATTTTTATTATAATTTGGAAAAAATGCGCGTACCACACTAGTACCCGTGCGAATGCACGGGTCTCCAAATATTGAATAATATTAATTTATCAATCATATTATTTTTTCAAATATTGAATAATATTAATTTTTCAATCATATTATTGTTTCAAATATTTATTAATATTAATTTTTCAATCATATTATTGTTCCAAATATTGAATAATATTAATATAGATAAAATTTGATGTAATATAATTGGTGTATTTACGTACGGGGAAAATATATTGTTGCTTCTAATATTTTTATACGGGAAAAAAATACACTGTTGATTAATTTATTTATATATATGGAAAAAAAATATTGTTATAAACGGGAACAACTTTATTAAAACACTAAAACAATTATAACAAGAACATGAAGTTATTGATAAAAATATTGAATAATAATGACAATAAATTTATTATTAGTTCTAATATTTTTGTAAATAATGTCAAAAACACTAATTTATTATTTCTTTTAAAAAAACTTTTTAGATAATTTTTATTATATTTTTTTTGAAAACACTATTTTATTTGTAAATAATTCTTTAAATAATTTTTTAATATCATTTTTATTATATTTTGAAAAAAATGCGCGGAACACACTGGTACCCGTGCGAATGCACGGGTATCCCACTAGTTATAAAAAAAATTGAGCAAATTATAACCTCTATTTTCTTATTGCAGTTTCTAAATCTGAGACAGAGAGAATATTATAGTAGCTTTGGAAATCAGAGCTACCTGCGTAGATTTATCGGCCGTACAAAACGTTATTAGTTCCTTAATAGATATAGAAATCATGCTGAAATTAACTTTGTGTCTGAGCCAAATCAAAATCCTCTACGCGCAGGGACAGTTTATGAAAAGATGATCAAACGTTTTCGCATCTGTATTGCAAAGGTAGCAGCGCGAAACCAAAGCAACACCCCGCTTCACAACCTGACAGTCCGTAAAGAATTGGCCATGAATGAGCTTCCAAACAAGTAACGAGTGCCTCAGAGGGATATCGGCACACCACACTTCCTTAGCCCAATTATAAACAGCCGCAGCTAGAGATCACGGCGTAAGCATCTTTGAACGTGAGAGAGCCGTTATCAGATAAGAACCAAATAAGCCTGTCCTCAACACCATAATTTAAAGGTGGAATGAAGGCGAAAATGAAAGGGAACCAAAGCTGTCAATCACTTGGGAAAGTCCAAGTCATATCCCGGAAAAAAATCCGACACTTTACTGCTAGAAGAAATACCTTTGGATGCCAAAAAATTCACACAAGTGGAATCTATCAGCAGCTGGCTGCACTAGTTATTGAGCCAGAAGTTAACATCCTTTCCAGAACCAACTAGCCAGCGAGTGTTGGAGTGAACCGTCTCAATATCTGTTTTTTGCACCAAACCATAAAGAGGAGAAAATATAGTATTTAATAATCCCTTTAGGCCTAAGAAGTCTCCTTCTAAGAAGGACAACCCAATCGTCCCTGATACTAAAAAGCTCCCATCAAAGCCTTAAATTGAAAGCCTTATTAAGACGCATCATCGACCTAAGGTCAAGCCCACCACCACTAAATGGCTGACAACATTTTTTCCAAGCCACCATGAACATACTTCATTTATGAATATCGCCAGTCCAGATGAAATTCCTACACTCTTGTTCGAGTTTTTTTGATTAACGAAACAGGCCAAGAGTAAACAGCCATAGTATAAGAAAGGATACTGTAAACCGTAGACTTTACCAGCGTGATTCTCCCCCGCCATTGAAAGAAAAGATCCATTCCATGAAGACAGCTTTCCAAAAATTCTGTCGGCAATCGATTGTAAATGACATGCCTTTACTCTACCTTTAAACAATGGAACTCCCAAATAGGTGAAAGGAAGACTGCCACATTTGAAACCAATCAGCTCCATAATTTTCCGACACCGATTTGTGCTAACAGATCCAGGAAAGAAGAAAGATTTTCCAAGATTGATATTCTGTCCCGAAGCAGCTGCGTTACCAACAAATACCTTCTTGAGAGCTCTAGTGTTTGCTATCTTAGCAGTGCAAAATATGAGGATGTCGTCAGCATAAAGAATATGGGACATGATTAGCGAATTTTTGGAAGATTTGATGAGCTCAAGATCCCCATTCAAGACCAACTTTCCAATGCTACGACTTAAAATGTCTTCGGTAAGGCATAATAAAAGAGGAGAGAGAGGATCCCCCTGCCTCACACCTTAAAAACATTTGAAGTAATCGTGTTGGACACCATTAAGATTGATCGAAATTGTGGCAGATGAAAGAAGAGCCGCAATCCAATCACAAGACTTATTGCAGAAACCAAACTGCTTCAGAACTGAAATAAAAAAATCCCATCTTATTGTGGTGAACGCCTTAGAAATACCGGCCTTAAAAGCAAGGTTACCATGAACACATTTGCCACCCAGAACATTAATCGCCTCGGAGGCCAAACAGGTGCACTCGTGGATGTTCTTAACATTAATGAAACCTCTCTACTCTACTGAAATAATCGAAGGCATGATGGAAGATATTCTATCACCTAAGATCTTCAATATTATCTTGTATTTGAAATTTGACAATGCAATAGATGAAAACATGTCCATGGAATCTGCATCCTTAGATTTGGGAATTAAAATCAAGGAGTTAACATTAAAATTCAGGAGCAGCCACCCATTACGTAAAAACTCAAGAACCGCAACACATACATCAGATTTGATAATGTCCCAATAGGTATGGTAGAATACCCCTCCAAAACCATCTGGACCGGGAACACTAGATTTATTGAGATTGAAAACCGCTGCAGTGATTTCATCCAAAGAAGACAGTAGAGTTCAGAGATTATTAGTGTCAGAATCCACCAAGAAGGGGTTAGCGTCTTCAATGATTTTAGCCTCCTGCAGAGTACCTGCAAAACAAAAGAGATTAGTGTAATAATCCACAACAATTGCAGCCATCGCAACAAGATCGATAACTGAGTCGTCCCCTTTTTTAAGAATGGCAATGCTGCATTTTGCTCTCTTGATTTTGGCCATACGGTGAAAGAAAGCCGTATTTCTATCCCCTACTTGTGCATTTAAGATTCGCTTTTATGTCAATTAATTTTGTCAATCAATGGTCATATGTATTATATCAAATCACACTATAATTTTAATGTTATTTATGTGACATTGAATTATAAATTTTTATTAATGATAATGTAAAATTATTTTAGATAATTATTAAACTCTTATAAATATGATGAGAAGAGAGACAAATATGTGTTATTATGATACTATTAGTTTAAATTGATATTCTTATTAAGAAAAAATTATGTTGAATCACCTATTTTTTCTAATCTTTTGGTCTCATTATATTAATTAATATTTTGATCACTATTAAAATGGCATGAGGTTAAAGAGAAGTATAAAGAGAACGGCTAAAAATAATAAAAAAGAAATAAAGCAGAACTGGGGATACGGTTAAAGAACTAAAGTTTTTCTTTTGTTTAGTAGTAATACTAATTTGTTTTTAATTATTGTTATTATTATTATATTTATTATTTATCAAGTTTGTTTATTTGTTTATAATGATCAAAATTAATCGCCGCCAATTAAGCATAAAATAAAACTAATAAAGGGTTATTTATATGCTTACGAGCTTGTCCCGTATCTCCCGTCCCAAGAGCTAGAAATTAAGGTTTGCTGAAAATTTTAGTTATTATCAGCTGAACCAAACACTCAGAGACTCAAACCTATATTCTCTTTCAAAATTCAAACCTTTTTTCTCTTTCGAATATTAGGATTAGGGTTAGGGTTAGGGTTAATCGCTGTTTTGAAGAAGATGCAGATAAGAGAGGTATGGAATTGCGTGCGTTTCAATTTCCCTTGAACATTCCGATACTGTTACGCCGCTACTTTCACAACGCGAATTTCACCATGCAATTTCAATCCTCTCACATGTCTTCCATCGGATGCCGTTTCCGATTCCGTTTCCGTTCGGCATTCGATCCTTATTCAGTTGCTTCCGAAGCTTTTTCTGAACACACCCTTGTTCCTTCTCTTCGACTTCTCACCCTTTAGTAACCTGAATAATCGTTCGATTCCTCGCTGGTTTTTTTTCTGAGGGGGATTTTCTTGTGTTTTGGTGTTGTTATGGATTCTGAAACTGTTGATGTTGGTGTTGTGGAGAAAGATCCTACTTTGCGTTACGCACGGGTATGTTAATGTTATTGCTGATTTATTGATTTTCAATTTTTGTTTATTATTCATGTTAATGTTAATGTTATTGGTTATGATTGATTGATTGATTGATTTCGGTTTGTTTACAGTATGATGAAAAGTTAGGGAAAGGAGCGTTTAAAACTGTGTATGATTTCCTCTTTTTCAATTTTGGTTATTATTAGTATTGGATTTTATTGATTTGTTTGTTTGTTTATTTAGTTATTTTGTTGATTCGTAATGGTATTTTAGGTATAAAGCTTTTGATGAAGTAGATGGAACAGAAGTTGCTTGGAACCGAATTACTATAGAGGATGTTATGCAATTACCTGAAAATTTGGAAAAGTTGTATTCTGAGGTTCACCTTCTTAAGTCACTGAAACATGAAAATATTATTAAGTTGTATAGCTCTTGGGTGGATGAAAAGACCAGGACTATTAACATGATTACTGAATTGTTCACTTCTGGGAGTTTGAGGCAGTAAGATTTGTTGAATTGGGTTTGCTTTGTGATTTTTAGTTTTGTTTTGAGTGATTGGTTGTTTTGATATTGCTATTGCTTTGTATTGTAGGTATCGGAGAAAACATAAGAATGTGGATATGAAAGCTATCAAGAACTGGGCGAGGCAGATTCTTCGTGGCTTGTGTTTTCTGCACAGTCACAATCCTCCTGTTATTCACAGGGATCTTAAATGCGATAACATTTTTGTTAACGGAAACACTGGGCAAGTTAAGATTGGAGATCTCGGATTGGCAATTATCATGCAGCAGCCTACTGCCCGGAGTGTTATTGGTATTATATTTGAGCTTATCTGAAACTTTCCACTTGATTAAACCTTGTAATTGAATAACTGTTTTTTGATCTTGCTGGGAACAGGTACTCCAGAATTCATGGCTCCGGAGCTTTATGAGGAAGAATATAATGAACTTGTTGACATATATTCCTTTGGCATGTGTATCTTGGAAATGATCACCTGTGAGTACCCGTATAGTGAATGCAAAAATCCGGCACAAATATATAAGAAAGTTACCTCTGTAAGTTTGCAGCATTGGAGTTCATTTAGTTTTCCACGTTGTTTATGTTTTCTTTTTTCATAAAAATACTTATGCTGGTTTTATGTTGTTCTTAGCTTGTGCTCATGTTTTTTGATTCAGGGTATAAAGCCTGCTGCTCTTGCTAAAGTGAATGATCCTGAAGTGAAGCAATTTATAGAGAAGTGTTTAGTTCCGGCATCTATGAGATTGCCTGCATCTGAATTGCTGAAAGACCCATTCCTCGCAACTGGAAACACAAAGATCTCTCATGATACCCCGCTGCTGCTCAATCCCTCCATCAAATCAATGAATCCACCAGCATGTGAGCCCCATCCCATGGAGATAGATTCAAACCTCGGGCATACATCACCTGGCTCCTCTGTGGAAAAGATTAAAGAAACTTCTCAGGTTTCAACTCTTGATCTCCTGAGGAAGACCGAGAACAATGAGTTTAGGTTAAAAGGGGAGAAGAATGCCGATCGTACAATTTCACTTACACTGCGAATTGCCGATTCTCATGGTGAGTATGTTCATGTTTTTTTAAAAATCTACTCTATGCTAAATGTTATTATTATGTTTCTGTAGGTGGAGCTAGGAATATCCATTTTCCATTCTATATTGATTCCGACACCACAATTTCAATTGCCGAGGAAATGGTGGAACATCTGGAACTCAAGGATGAAGATGTAGCTGTCATTGCTGAGCTTATACACAACATGATTTTTGAGCTTGTGCCTGACTGGAAACCCGTATGTGAGAACCTCTCATCTGGAACAGATAATATGTACAGGCCTTTGGAAGCTCAGAATGGTGGACAGTCAAATTGCCATTCGACATTGGGATCAGATAGTTTTGATTTAAAGGCAATGTATGAGGAGGATTTAGGTCAGTTACACCTTGATGGGGAAGATCAGGACAAACAAGAATCTGTTTCATCAGATATTTCAGCTGAGTATGGTGTTGCAATTGCCACTGATTCTGAAGGTGCGGAGCCTGATTGTTATATTCTTCATGAATGTTGTAAGGGATCCAATGGCTTAAATTCCAACAATTCAGATGTCAGGATTTATGGTCAAGAAAGTGGAAACAATAAACAATCAGAGAACTCAGTCTCAAGTTACATGTCAAGCAAATGTTCTCTTGACAATGATCATTTAAACGAGCTACAGTTGGAGCTTGAAGCAATTGAAACCCAGTACCGGCAATGTTTTCGTGAACTTGTGAAGATGAGGGAGGAAGCCATAGAAAATGCCAAAATGAGATGGATTTCAAAGAAGAATACAGCAGTTATATGATGCATTAGGGTGATTTTCTGATATTCTTAGGCGATTTTATTTGTTGATTTTTTTGGTTGATATTTGGATAATTTCTCAATCCGTCTGCCTATATTTTCAAATCTCTCAAAAATGCATTACCCAAACTTAGGGGGGTGGATTGAGCAATTATCTGGTATTTTTGTTATTGATTTACATTAATTGATTTGTGGCTGCTTTTTATCATTTGCTTTGATATTCTCTTGATGGATTTTGTTTTTGGTTGCAACTGACCTTTGTGATTTTGACATTACTTTATATGAATGATGATGACGAAAAATCTATATTTTGCCATATTCTAAAACCTGCCTGACCTTTGTTTTAGGTCAAATGCCTTTTTTATGTGTATGACCTTAATCATCGTTGTCCAATTCTAAAACCTAGAATCACTTGTGCAAAAAAAGAAACTGTTGCAGATGACCTAGCAAAGCATGTTTCAATTTAGATTTCGGTAGTAGAATGTTTGATTGTGTTCTGTCTTATGTTTGATAGTTCCTTGGTTGTTTTGTCTCCGAATTTTTGATGATTACTTTCTTTAGGCTGTTTTACCCCTTACCAAGAAAATTAAAAAATCTAGCATAAATAAGCTAATATTCCTTTTCATCTCTTAACACGACATTCCAATTCACTATCTTTTATTGGTTGAAATTCATATGGATCCCGCAAAAGTGTGTGGAACTCCTAAATTTGTGTAACTCATAAGTATGTGGATCTCATAAATATACATGTCAAAATTATATTTTGGATCAAAACTGTGTCCGTGTCTGATTCTTAACCCCAGAAGAATATGTTGATAATTATGTATTGATCCATATGTCAATACATGAAGTTTACGGAATTATACAGTTAATAGTTATTCAAATCGCATCATTTGATACTTATGCATACTATATATTATTTAGAATATAATATCATCTATCAAATTTAGTTTTTCAATACGTTTCCATCTAATTTTAGCTCAAATTTAGGGATTTCCGAGACCAAAACAATTTATATTTTTGTAGAGAATAAATTTTATTGCAAGGATTCAGAAGACATAATTCCCTCACGAGATCCATCAGAACCCTCATATCTACAAACAGATCCAACACCGTCAAAGAATACATCCAGACGTCAAGACTGGATCAGTGTAGCCTCCAGGCTACCAACCAAGAACAGTATGTAGATCTGGAGATCTCCCAAGATCTCATCAACGGGTGGAAACGTGAAGGTTACACAACCCTCCACTTTGGAGTCGTCAGACTTATCCTTTCACTACATGGAAGGAAGAACCAGCCAGTCTTTGCTAAGATAGCTTTGCTAGACTCTAGCTATCTCAATTATGAGAACGCCGTTATAGGAACTGTGCTAACCTAACTTCATGCCGGAAGTGTTGTCCTTACGGTGTATCCCAACTACAACGTCAGTCTCAGTGACAGTACCTTGTCTACCAGATTAAAAGTTCAGATTCAGATCACTGGATCCGACCAAGTCCCTGAAGCTATGGTGGCTACTCTTCACCACCAGATCATCTACCGTCTGCAGAACCATGCCATAGATCTTTCCACTGCAGGATGTTCTTCCGATTCCTTGCTGGTTATGGCCGGCAGAGAAGAAGTACCCTCAATCGTTCAGATCCCCAGGAAGATTGACAGAAAAGAGTTAACTCATCTTATTCCTCTAGAATGGATGACTAACTATGAAAGACTCCATGCGGATAGAAGACCAATCCAGTCCCAGGAGGTTTCTTTCAGAAGATACCCAGACAAGACGGTCAAAACGATATTCAAGAAACCTGAGGAAGAACCCAGTTCGTCCTCTCAGGTCTTTCAAACGATGATGATCAGACCAGCTCTTGAAGAAACCTGGTGCCCTATTCATGCCGTTACATCAGATGCTAAACCCATCTATACAGACAAGATAAAAGGACACTTCATATGGGATGTCGATCCCTCCAGATGCGACCCTGATTGCGACTGTTGGATGCATGACGATGATATTGACCGAGATATCATTCGCCCAAAGCCTAAGAAGAAAGGAGCATGCAAACCACAACCTCCTCCTCAAAGAAGATTAGACCCTGAAGATGGCCCATGGATTGGAATCCATGAAAAGAAGAAGCCGATGTCTATCTATGAGGAAGGACTTGCAATCTTAAGAAAGGAAGGACTTCTACCTCCTGATGATCCCACTTTAGTATCATGGTCTCCCAAAGACCATTACAGATCAACAGAACCTCCTCAACAAACGCAACCAATCCCTTGCTTTATGTATACAGCCACTACACCAGAATATGGCCAGCATTTTCCTCCTCTAGAAAGGAAAATAGATCTTATCACCAATAGGACATCAAAGCCGTTCATCAATCCCTCTGAAGTTCAAGCTGATGGGAGAATGAAGCCTTTGACCCAGGCCGAAGAAGTTCTCAATTGGCAATCCGAGAACATGGTGGCACAAAACGAGATGCTCCAGAATCTTGACAAGAAGGTGGACAAGATTACTAGAGAAACAGAAGAGTATCTCAAGGGATTTTCCACGAAGTTAAGACGAAGCTACAAATCTCTCAAAGCTCAGGTGGCCTCCTTAGATCAAAAACTCAGCCATATCCATGGCGCAAAAGTCTTCAGTTATGACTTCACCAAAAAGGAGAGAGAAATGAATAATCTGCAAGCTCAGATTAGAGAGATAGAAGAATATGTTATGAGAACTCATAAGCAAGAGGAAAAGCCTGCCCAGGAATCATTCCATGGCGTTCCCGCTTATCCTTCTTATTACTCAAGACCAGCCAGACCCTCAGAACCGGATCTATCTGGCTTCCTAACTGCTTCTCCAGCCAGGCATGCACAGCCTGACTTATCTGGCTTCCTAACCGCTCCACTGAAGAAATACTGGTCAGCCGAAGCTAGAAAGCTAAGGCTTACCAAGCCCCAAGAAGCCTCAACTTCGAGATCCAAAAGACATACTACTCGAATGAGCACTTCATCATCGGACTCTCAGGATGTTCCTAAAACACCTCTTACTGCATTCCCCACGAATGAAGAGGATCCTGACAAAACCTATGAAGCCTTGGCCATTACAACAAAGCATGAGTCTTCTCTTGGATCTTCTCCAGACAACCAGTCCGTTGCTGACACTTCAACCTCACAAAAAGAAGATCAATTGGCCACAGAACCTTCTACACCAAGAAATAACAATTGGTTTAGAGACGATGAAGACAAGCTATATCCAAGCACAAACTCTGATGAGACACAACAGACGTTGTCCCTAGAAAAAAAATCTCTAGGAACTGAACCAGAAAAGGATCTTATTCCGAAGCTCTTCATGGCTAACATAAAGGAGGAAGATACCTTATTTGAAGAATCCTCTCAGGAAACTCCAGAAGCTGAAAAGACCAAATCCACAGGTGGACCTTGGTTCACCATTGACGATATACCACCCAATAAACGGAGAAAAAGGATCCTAGACTTTGGTGCTTGGCTCGACATGCAATTAATGAAAACCACTGCTGATCCCTACAAAGTAATCGAAGAATTCTGTTGCCGCATGACGGGAACAATGAAAGAGTGGTACATTAATCTTGGAACTGTCAAACAGGATGAGTTACACCGTTTGCACACTTCATCCAATCTCCTCGGCGTTATACATCAAGTATTCATTGGAGATGTTGACATTCAAAATAAGAAGTACAAACAAGAGTTCTTTGAGATGAAATGTTGTTCTCTCAAAACCAAGGACATAGATAAGCATTATCATAGGATGCTTCAGAGATTCTATGCTCTAAATGGTTTTAATGATACCAGCCTCAAGAACACTTACGTAGCATCTTTGCCCCAGGAGATTCAACCTGAACTCCACAAAATGATAGCTGCAGCACAAAAAGACATTCCCTCAATGAGTCTTGGACAAATCCATCAGATGACTCTAGAAGCCCTAGATAAACTATGCAGACTTCATCAACAATTCTCAGAAGTCCTTAGTCAAAAGTCCAAGTACAACAAGGCTTGTAAGAAGTCTTATCTGGAGATCAAATGCAAAGACAAAAAGTGTAACTGTCCCACCAGAAAGAAACATCATAAACAGAAATACAAATCCTTCAAGGATTATAAAAGAAAGAAGAGAAAAGGGGTTAAGTTCTTCAAGAAGAAACCCTTTCGTGGAAAGGGAAAATCCCAAAGATGTTTCATCTGCGGACAAAAGGGACATTACTCCAAAGAATGTCCTAACAATAAACACAAGGCTGCAAAACTGATCAACTCCCTTCATTCTGTCGAAGAAGACCTGGAATCAGTTTACTCTGAACAAAGCTCAGCTGACGAAGAAACAGTCTTCGCCCTTCAAGACTACTCATCTGAAGGATCCTCCCTCTGTGATTCAGGAGGTGAAGATTTTGTCCCGGTTTACTCTTACAAGGAAATAGGAAGCTCTCTTCCTAATCCTCCTCTACCTTGTGTGGAAATCCATGTCATGGCCGCAAAATTCTCACGACCCAAGAAAGTCATGGCGTACATGGACACCGGAGCACAAATTACAATGATGAATCCCGACATCTTGCCAACTGAATTCTGGAAAGATCACAAAGCTTACTTTATGGCGGCAGATGGAGAGACCTTCACAACGAACTTGATGACAAAGAACAAAATAGGGATCAAGTTCTTCCCAAATTGCATTATCTGGACGCAGGTTATAGGAACAAAACTTCCAGCCAAAGACATTGTCATTGGAATGGATGTTTATGTGGCAGTTAAGAAACTCCAAATCCTTGCCACTAGAATCAAATATAAGAGAGAATTCAGGCCATTCTCTCAGATCATGAAGTTGTATTCCTTGTCAAATGTTCCTACGGGATATGAAGAAATAAAGTCAAAGCTTCTCAAGCTCTGTGTAGATAGCCACGAGAAGTTCCTTCATCCGGAACCCTTATGGAAGAATAAGGACTTCTTTGTCCAGCTTCCATTCAAGCTTAACGAAGATATCAATCCAACAAAGGCGACTCATCCTGGAATGAGTCCTCCTGATTATGCCTTGGCAAGAGAAGAATGCAACCAGCTGCTCAAACAAGGGCTGATAGAACCCACAAAATCTGAGTGGGCTTGCCAAGCCTTCTATGTTGAAAAAAGATCTGAAAAGGTTAGAGGAAAGAAAAGACTTGTGATCGATTACAAGCCTCTGAACCATTTCCTTCAAGATGACAAGTTCCCTATTCCAAAGACCTCATCTCTGAACGTGTTCATCAAAGACGCCCAGATCTATTCAAAGTTTGACTTGAAGTCAGTTTTTTGGCAATTGGGTGTTGACCCAAAGGATCGACCAAAAACGGCCTTTTGCATACCTAATGCCCAGTACCAATGGACTGTTTTACCTTTTGGGCTTAAGGTTGCCCCATCATTGTTCCAAAAGGCTATGACAAAGATATTAGAGCCCATTCTCCACAGTGCTCTCATCTACATTGATGATGTGTTACTTTTTTCCAAAGACGAGAAGGCTCACCAACAGTTATTGGGCCAGTTTCATAAGATAGCCCAACAACATGGAATAATGCTTTCTGAGAAAAAGAGCCAATTGGGCCAGACTGAGATCGACTTCTTAGGAATGCATTTCTCTAATGGAAAGTATCGTCCTCAACCTCACATTGCTCAAGAATTGTTAAACTTCCTAGATGAGAATCTCACAGTTAAACAAATTCAGCAGTTTCTTGGTATAATCAATTATATCAGAGACTTTATTCCCAGACTAGCCAGATACACCAGTGCTCTGTCTCTATTGCTGAAAAAGAAACCACCACCATGGGGAGAAGAACAAACCAAAGCTGTAAAAGCTTTGAAGGAGATAGCTCAATCTTCTTCTGCTCTCAAAATCCCTGGAGAAGGGAAACGAGTCCTCCAGACTGATGCAAGTGACCACTACTGGGGAGCAGTTCTGATTGAAGAGATAGGTGGCAAGAAATACTATTGTGGACACGCCAGTGGTCAATTCAAAGATGCAGAGAAGCATTACCACACCACCTACAAGGAAGCACTTGCAGTAAAGATGGGAATTCAGAAGTTTGATTTCCACCTCAGAGGTTACCATTTTGAAGTCCAGATGGACAACTCATCTTTCCCTAAGATCCTGGAATTCAAGAACAAAATGCCTCCAGATCCTCAGACGTTAAGACTTAAAGATTGGTTTTCCAGATATGATTTCTCAGTAAAACACATCAAAGGAACCCAGAACGTCATTCCAGACTTATTATCCAGACCCATGAAACCCATCCATGTCATAACCTCAAGGCATACCACCCCATTAATCTTAATGGTCCGTCCTATTCCAACCAATGCCTCGGTCACCATGAACTTTCCTCCAAGAGTCAACCACTCCTTCTCTGTATCTAAACTCAAGGAATATGCCAGGAATAATCTCTTTTACTTTCTGTCCAGAATCATTAGAAAGAAGCCTCTTCCTGACCATAGCCCTTTTTTCCCAGATACTCCTTTCCATTTACCATTTTTGATAAATCCTGCTTTCAGATTTACAAAAAATCAATTATGGTATCTTTGGTGTGCTACTAGCTTATACGCTATGCCAGTCCTTATTCCTACTGTTGCGATGTATGAGCATCTGATAAACCCTAGAAAGCACATATCTTTAATCTGGACTGCCCTAGAATGGTTCTCTCCATTAAACTGGTGGAGAGAAAATCTCAGCCTAGCTGTTAACGATCTTAAAGAATGGTGCCCAATTGTAGAAGCTCGAAGTAACTGCAAAACAGTGTACATCCTTCATCGTCCTTATCCGACTGATCCTAGAACCCAGCTTCTAGTCTGCAAGAGTTACATTAATGCTTGGGAAACCATTGACGATTATCCCACAAGCATGGAAGGATTAAAAGCTTTAATGGATTATGTTAATTTGATTAATCTTTATAATCCTGTTAAGAGTCCAGATAATACAACTTGTATTAGTCATGGAAACCTTCCTCCGCAATGGCAAGATATGAAATTACCAGAAGATCCTGATCCTCACTGTTGGAAACCTCCATGGACAACATGGTCAACGTATGAAGTTGGAGAAAGCTCAGGAGTCAACAATGAAGCATCCAAAATGAACATTGAAGAACAATTTGCAGAAATGAGTTTTCAAGAATTTGTTCAGAAGGATGATCAAAGAATCAACGACCAAGATATGACTGAAGACAACAAGAAGGATAAGTCATCACTCTATCCTCCAATCATAGACAATCTTGATGATGACGCTCTTGAGGACTTAGAACTATACTCATACCACATTGATCTAGATTACTATGCACAAAATCTGTATGAAGATATGATGTGGGACAGCTGGGAAGATGAGTCACACTACGTGACAAACAACCCCTCAGAAGGAGATTACTCTGATCCAAACATGTCACCATCACACGAGCCAATTATCAAACACTAATGTGACACGTGGGTCCAGAATCTTATCACAATCTGTGATAAGTCAAAAGTTTGTCCTCCACTTCAGAAAAGCTACTCCATTATGCTTAGTGGCGGGACCAGATAGTTATCTTATCTTTGTTTTAGTTAAAAGTGGCAATTAGTGTGTCTGCCACTAGTTTGTAACGTGTCTTTGTTTGCTGAGTGCTAGCTTGCTTACTACGCTTCTCCTTCCTATATAAGGTAAGCTCTTGTATCATATTTTCACAAGTTGAAATACAATAAAATGTGTGTTTTCAGTCTAAACATGTTCTAAACATTTCTCTTTTCTCTGAAAGCTTAAATTCTTATGTTCTATCCATAGTTGCCCCATAGAGATGAAAGTATGCTCTACACTTGCCTCTTTGAGGATCTTGTGTAACAGAAATCCTCTGATCAATGATCCTTGCTATGGTTCTTCCTACTATGATATGATATCTCTGATGATGTATCCTAGGCTGAACCTAGAACCTAGTAAGTCCACAAGGGTTGGCAGAGATGGTTCGAAAGTTCCTGCTCGACGGGTACTAGTTAGGGGGATGGTTTCATGGTATGTGAAGGCTCCCGGCCAGCGTGGTAACCTCTGAGGTGGAAATCAAACATCTGAATTCCCATCTTTACTGCAAGTGCTTCCTTGTAGGTGGTGTGGTAATGCTTCTCTGCATCTTTGAATTGACCACTGGCGTGGCCATAATAGTATTTCTTGCCACCTATCTCTTCAATCAGAACTGCTCCCCAGTAGTGGTCACTTGCATCAGTCTGGAGGACTCGTTTCCCTTCTCCAGGGATTTTGAGAGCAGGAGGAGATTGAGCTATCTCCTTCAAAGCTTTTACAGCTTTGGTTTGTTCTTCTCCCCATGGTGGTGGTTTCTTTTTCAGCAATAGAGACAGAGCACTGGTGTATCTGGCTAGTCTGGGAATAAAGTCTCTGATATAATTAATTATACCGAGAAATTGCTGAATTTGTTTGACTATGAGATTCTCGTCTGGGAAGTTTAACAACTCTTGAGCGATGTGCGGTTGAGGACGATACTTACCATTAGAGAAATGCATTCCTAAGAAATCGATCTCCACCAATTTATCATGGAAATATTTATAGAAGCTAGGAACATATTTAACATAAATCTACTATTTATACAAGAAAAAGAGTATACTATTAAATCATATTTCCATTAGACTCTTGTTTTTAATGAACTATTTGAAACTTTGTATGATCACAACTTCAACTGTCCATCGGTTAAATTCAGACCCTACAGAAGTTTAATCTTGCTATGTTTTGAAGTGCTTCCAACCTCCCCATTCGTTTTCTTTACACAACGATGGTATTAGAAACTTTATTCAAGTAATTGTTACTACTGTTTATTAAATAGGTGCATAGATAACAATTTAATATGAACCAATTCGTGATTTATTAATCAAACCACTTGTTATAAAAATCAGTTTAAAATTTATAACTGGTTTGATTTTAATTCAAATTATCTAATTAATTTTTTTTTAAATTGATATCAATTTATAAATTTAAATACTTAAATAATTAACATATATAATTTAGGATAAATATATTTTATCAAATAACATAAAATTTAGAACAATTGAATTTCTTAATATATGTGCCAAACTTTTGACAGAATAATATGATACCGTATAACTTTTCCAAAACTATTAAAAAACAGAAATTATATCAAGCATGCATAAGGGAAGTGGTCTAAACTATGCCCTGATCTAAACTATGTATTCTTAATGCAGTAGGAATGAGAAAAATACTGCGCTCAAGAGATCGAAACTCATTAATGATACCTTTAATTGTTGACTTTTAAGTTAATTATCTAATTAAAAAAATTATCTTTTTTTTTTTTAATTTAAAATATAAAATTGGTTTATAATGTGTATATGTTAAAACATGATAAGAGACAAACTAACTATGGACCGATTTCCGTGACCCCCACCAATCTTGAGATGGTGAAATTCTAGTGAACCGTGCTTGTGCCACTTTCGAATTTCTAATATTTATCCTATGATGCTTAAAAGAAAGGGGAGAAATCTAAACTAACACTGCGTGCAAATGTGTTCCCTACAAGTGCAAAGAGATCTGAAATCGGGGGTCGGTATTAACAACCTAAATATCTATAGTACTCTATAGGAACCTTTTGTACACTTTTACTATTAGTTATCTTATCTACTTAAAATGTTTACTGTTGATTGGGAAAGTTTTAACCTATGGGTGAGAATGAGAATGTGAGATATTTTTGGGAGTTTTTGTTTTATGAAAGGTACTGGGACCTAAAGGGTTTTATTTAAAGGTGTGCTTGCTAAGATCTCGCAACCTTATGCCTATGTATTCCCAAAAGAGACTTTGCGAAATTAGAGCGTTCGTAGTTCCACCTAACTATGGGTGAAATTTGTATCTTGTTCAAAGCCCAAGATGTTGAAGCTAAAAGTTTTGTTGGTTTGAAAGAAAAGACAAATTGTTAGTATTAAGGGAGATATCTCACCTATTCATCACAAGCATTTGAGAATGATATTATAAGGTAAGAAGCTTTGAACTTGGATGTTAAAGAATCCTAAGCAATGCCACATCCTCCTTTATGAGTCTTTGCATACTAGAGAATGGCTTTAACTTGGATATAGTATCAACAAGTGTGCCACTTACATCACTTAGATGAAAGAAAAGTTTTGGACCATGATAAAGGAAGGACTCCAGCTTAGATTTTGAATCAAAAAGTGTGCCACTTACATTAATTATATGGAAAAATAGTTTTTGATGTTTGATTGTGAATTGTGGTGTATAGAAGAGATATCTTCGTATAGAGATGACTTAATGTCTCATCTCTGGGGAGAAGTTGATTTATTTGAGTATCTTGTTCAAAGCCCGAGATGTGAATCTAAAGTTTCGTTTGTATCTTGTTCAAAGCCCAAGATGTGAAGCTAAAAGGTTTATTTGTATCTTGTTCAAAGCCCAAGATGTGAAGCTAAAAGGTTTATTTGTAGCCTAGGAGGAGGCTGACTTAACTTGGGTGAGTTTTGAAATGCTGATATTTTGTTATGAAGCCCAAGATGGAGGCTATGATGCTTGGATAAAGCCCAAGAGGAGGCTATGATGCTTGGATAAATCCCAAGAGGAGGCTATGATGCTTGGATAAAGCCCAATAGGAGGCTATGATGAAGTTGACTTCACAAGAGGGGAACTAATATTTGAACTAAGTTGTAGTTGAGGGAACCCTAATGTTTGAACTGAGTATAAACTAAGGATGAGGTGTTATAAATGTCAAGAGAAACTTAACATGAATAAGTACATGACAAATATTTGACAAGTATAGACATGAATTGAAAAATGTGATGAGTCTTTGATAAGTGCATAATGTACCTATTTTTGTATATAAGTTTTGTTGCACTTATCATTACTTTGTGTTAAAATTGGTTGAATAAACCCCACTTTATGTGTAAATACGTTTACTTTACGTTTTAGTGTATATATTGCGTATCGTGTAAATATCATTGAGTTTAATTTATTTTATCTCATTTTTGTAGGTATTCAAGTAAAGATATTTTTCCATATTCATAAAGAGCATTGAATAAGCTTTCCAGTGCTTCCGACCGTGCGTCAATCGGAGTTACGGTTCAAAAGTTATGATCAAAACAAGTTCTGGTTTGCTGTCATGTTCGCTAGGCGAACTGGAGGCGAGCGTATTCGCTAGGGAGTTCGCAAAGCGAACCCGGGGAGAATAAAAAGTGCCCAGAAGCGTGAAAAACAAAATTTTGGCAGTATTTAAGGCGGTTTATGTTCGCTAGGCGAACCCTAGAACCCAATTTTGCCTATTTTAGTCATTTTTCAGCATTTTTTAGGTGATGGTTTTGGGGATTCTTGCTCCAACTCCATCAAACTTCATTTTTCGGTAGATTAGCTTAGAAAACAACATGGAAGCTTGCATACGGATGAACCGGGGTGGATTGATCATCGATCGGCTCTGACAAACCGCGAAATGTTTGGTTCATTTCTCTTCTTCTTTGTGTTTTTCTTCTTTGTTGGGTTTTGTATATGTATTGACTATGATATCATGTATATTTGTCACCCATGGCGTTGTATAAAACTTGATTTACAAATCTCTATTGGTGATTGTCTCTGATTTTTGCTTTATGTGCGGGGTTTGAGTTGCGTTAGAGATAATCCTCGCAAACTTCGATTAGGGATGGTTATCTGTTAGTTTCGGGACTCTAGAGATAGATTTAAGAGCTAACAATCTTCAATAAGCGTCGAAGCTTAATGCCTCCGTGTCTTGAGTCGCGTGCGAGAGTATCGATGATGGTAACACGGTTGTTCTCTCAACTTTGCGTTAGACATAACCTTTGTTGTGAGCGATGCTGGGTGATATTGAGGAGTATTTTAGGTCGAGTATAACTGGTCGTAAGTTTAATTTTGTGAGGAGTCGATTATGTGCACGCCGATAAGTTTTTTCTCTCTGAAGAATGATTTCTTTTTATGTTTTAATATTTACTTTTCTGTTTCTATGTTTAAACCATTCTAAACCCAAACTCATAAACGCGAGAGACTGTCGAACGACATTTTTTCTCTCGAACCGATCTCTGTGGACACGACATAAATCCTGGAGGGAATTCTTCCGAAAATAAATATTTTTGCTGCTTGCCCTATTCTGCATCCAACAGTCTTACACTCTTACAGAGGCCTAAGAGTTTAGATTTGAATGATTTGAAAAGGTGGTGAGTCTTACACTCTAACAGAGGCCCAAGAGTTTTAGATTTTTCTTGAATGCCACTAGGGTTGTGTCTGATGAAAGTTGAAGAATTGAGTCTTGAACTATTGAAAGATTTGAGAAATCTAAGAAAGTTTTAAGGAGGAGGGGAGAGACTTACACTCTAATAGAGGCCCATGAGTTTTGATTTTTTGAATGCCACTAGGGCTATGTTGAAAGTTAGAGATTGATTTTTTTGGAAATATTTGAAAGATTTGAGAAGAGGGTCGGGACTTACACTCTAATAGAGACCCAAGTCTAAGCATGGTTAACTTGAAAAGATGGTGGGTCTTACACTCTGATAGAGGTTTAAGAGTTTTGTTATGAGTGTTGATTGAATTTAAGAAATTTTATGAAAGAAATGTTTAAACCAGTATGATTTTTACAAAGTACTCACATGACCAAATAATTAATCATGGTGTGAGTTAAAAAAAGAGAAGGGAATTATACCAAGTGGAGGCCCATGGTGTGAAATGTAAATTGAATCACACAAGGAGGTATGTTTGTCATGGTAAGAGATTATGAAGGAAATACTTGAACATGTAAGCAAAGTTTTAAATTCATGAGAGCAATTACAGAGAAGTTCAAGCAAGTATATGTTTTCAATATGAATCGAGGATCTAATGGATATATTAAGGGAAATAACCAAGCATACTTTAACATTTAAGCATGGATACAAGTTGAACATGTTAATGACAAGTTGGTAACAACACAACATGAACATTAAAGCATGGTTTTGAACAAAGTGGAAACATCATAAAGGTTCATACAAACAAACATGTATACAAAGGTATTTTCAAGACAAAGTTCAAGTGTTTTAGGAGCACATAAACATGGTATAATTAACACAAAAACATATGTACATATCAAAGTGGTATAAACATGGAAGGAAGATCACATGTTAAGGCAAAATAGTCAAGCAAAAGTTCATGGTATAGACAAAATTGAACATACACTTTTATATGAACATATGCTAAAAAACAAATAGGAACAAAGATGTACAACATTACAACATAATACAAGGTTCAAATAGAATACACATGGTGTAAACAAGTCTTTGTAAGCAAAGGAAAGTAAGGAATCATTCAAAAGAAACAAAGAAGTCCTTAAGGAAACCCTAAAAAGTCACACACTTTAAGCACTCATAAATGTGAGAAAAATAATCATTTTTGGTATTTTATTTTCACAAATATAAAATAGACATTATCATGAACAATTTGAAAAAAGAATTGATTTAAAATGATAAAAAATGAGAAAGTTATAATAGTTTGAAATTTTGAAAAAAATAAAATAAGAAATTATGAAATGTGGTAAAAAGAAATGGCATGGGTGGGGTTTGAACCCATGCCCTTATGCATCAAAACAACAAAACAAGTCCTTGCCAACTGAGCAATGCGCGTTGGTGTCAACTAAACAAAACCATTACACAATATACTAAAAATGCGTGGTAAATTCAAAATTTTGCGCCAGACTTCATCTTCTTCCTCGAGCCAGCTTCTAAATTTGCAAAACCTATGCTATCTCTCTCAATACGCAACCATTTGGCACGATGTAAACATCAAAGTTGTGTGTTTTTAAACAAGGAATTGAATGTCTCTTTTTGATTTTATTTATTTTTAGTGTGACATGAGTTATTAAGCATGAACACATATGAACCCTAGTTTTGCAAAAACTATAATGAAATCCTATATGCGTAATATAAATGACAATTGATTGAGGGTAAATGATCTATGAACTTCCAGAAACACAATGGTAACTTGAAATAACATTTATTATGCATGAATCATTGAGTTTGAAAATTTTAGGCTTACCTTGCAAGAGGAAATCGAATCCTCAGTTGGAAGTGTTACAGATGTGAAATGATGATCCTAACAACTTCCCTGAACCTTAAGGATTGTGTTGAGATGCTTAGAACAAGTTGAAACCTTCTGAATTGATGGGCTCGAATCCAACTGCACCTTGATCAAGGTGAGATGTGACCTTGATGAATTTGATGTTACAGAAGGCGTTTATGTGTTTGGATCACTTATACATGATGTATATGAAGTGTTTGAATCAAAAGTTTGAGTGGAGAAGCTATGGTTTTGAAAATTTGATTTCTCACCTTTTTGGATTTTGAATTTTGACATGAATGGAGATTTGTGAGAAAACAAGTATTGTAGTTGTTTTGGTGTGTCTTGAATCATCAAATGTGGTCTCTATTTATAGGGTAGTAAGTTTGTTTTGGACGAATAATGATGGTTCGAAGGCTGAGTTCATTATTCAATGTTTTATCAATGCATCATTACTTATTATCCAAGGTACATTATCTTCTTCCACTAGCCTAGCTTTGATTTTGACCAATTCCACATTCTGCAGATTGTTTTATTGCTGTTTAAGAGAACATCTTGATTGGTGGGAGTGATATCTTTGACAATGCACTATTCCACATAAATGCACCTTGAATTCAAGGCTTTCTTACATTTTCAAAGAGAATCTTCATGATCAAATGGCTCTATCTTGCAGTTTTAGCATGACTATCAAGGATTTTGGTTGAATTGAGTGCACATTAGTCTTGTGTAATCACTCCAAGTTGGACTCAAAATATTGTGGTACAAGAAAATGCCAAATTTGTCTAGCAAAAACAATTGCATCAAGGCACATTGTGCCTTCATATCTCTTTGCTCAAATGGAATTAGATGATGTTCTTGGACATTTTGGAAAGCTGATATATCATACTTCAAATTTGATGTTTGCATTTGGTCTTGATTCATATTGGATCTTGGAGATAAATGGCCTCAAAGTTGGTTAAAACACAAAACAGATTCTGTCCAAAATTTCTCTAAGTGTCAAAATTCAAAAAGTCTTGAAACCCTAACTTCATGGCTTCATATCTCAAAATTTATGCATTTTTTGGGAATTCACCCTAAGTGTCAAAGTTGTAGTATGTAACAAGATCTTCAATTTGATCTTTGGATCAAGGAAAATGGTTGCTTGGTTTGAGAGTTATGACCTTGCAAAGTTTGCTCCAAATTAGGGTTTTCTTCATAACTTAGAAAAATTTCATTTCTTCATGGTTGCCCCTTTTGCAAGTTACCCCACTTTTCTTGATTTTTCTTGATCAATCATGATCCAAATCACATATTAACATTGTCTTTGACTTGAAGAGGCCATGGTTGACCAAAAACTCCAAAAGTCAAACTTGATTTTGGGCACAGTTGACTTTTTGTATCAGATGAATCTTGAACTTTGTGACCCTTTATGAAATCAAACCCTTGGGCTATTTTTAACATCATGGATGGACTCCAAGGGTGTTTTTGAGTGTCTTGAATCATGTCCCATGGTTTGAGATCATGTCTTGGTCAAAAGTCAAAGGTACAGTTGACTTTTCATCAAAAACCCTAGTTTGTGGTCCAGATGAATTTGAATCCTTGCATTGCTTATGAATCAAGTTCTTTGGATTAATCCAATCTGAATGGACTAATGTGATGTATTTGAGGTCCTTGAAATATATCTTGAGGTATTGAATCATGCCTTGCTCCACAAGTCAGCCCAAGGACTGAATTAGGTCAAAACCCTAATTTTGGTGCACTGAGGATCTTGAGGCTTGATTGACTTGAAATGATGTAGACTTATACTTGATCATTGACGAATGAGAGCCCTTGACCTTCATGGATGAAAAAGGGACTTGAGATGTTAAATATCATGCTTATCCTTGATTGATCCTTTGCCTGAGTCTTCTTTTGAGGCTCAAAACCCTAATTGGTAATCAAATGAAACAAACAACAATCTTTGTATCTCCAAATGGATTAGTGATGCATAAAAGTATACACACATATGATGCTAATGAAAATGAAAATGATGTGGGATCTTAGGGTAAAAAATTAGGGTATGACAAATGCCCCTACTTAAGGTTCTCCTATCTGAAGAAGTGAAGATTGACATCTTAGTTTCGACTAGATATGAGAGAGTTAAATACAACTAAGAATGCACAAATTTTGGACCCTAAGATGACATAAATGATGTGATGTTTGTGAGTGCAAGACACGAGACTCGTGAGGATGACACCACAGAAGACCAATAATAATTCGAATCGCTGGGGATTAAAGAATTATTCACTAGGGAAAGAAATTAAGACTAAGGATGTAGTCTGCTGGGAAACAAAGAAGTATCTTCACTGATTGGGGAGATGACAACTCCCCGGGGGGGGGGGGGACACGACTAAGATTATGATAATTTTAATGGTAACAGTCTCCTATCGTCGAAACATGCTTGCTCATCTTCTTTAACTAAGTAATCCTACTTAGAAAGGGTAAAACTTCCCCGCATTTTTGGCCATGAGCCATGAAAATGGTCTTCGTTTCTAAAATAAACTTCCCCTCGATCCTGGTTTATTTAGCCATGGAACTGGTCTTCGTTTCTTCTTATCAAGTCATTCTCTTCAAATGACCGAGATAACAAACTCTGGAAAAGGTGATCACTTGCTAGACCAATAACTTCACCGGGAATCTTCGAGGAGATGTAGACTAGTTATCTTACGGGACATATTTCTCAAATTAAGAGACATAATCTGTGATGGTGTTCATCAAACTTCTCGCCGAGATTTACTGGGGATATAGCAATTTGATGAAAATAGACCTCATCATACTTCTATTTGAGACTTCTTCGGAGAGACGCCATAAGAGGAGTGACAATCTGATGTCAGACTTGCTGGGAATACCATTGTCTGAAATGTAGAGTTTACAAACTTCTCTGCTGAGATGCCATTTGCTGAAAAGATTTCATCATATTTCCCTTTGAGACTTCTTCAGAGAGATGCCATGTGATGTAGGACAATTTTGAGGTGCTGATGACTTTGTTGAAAAAGGGACAAAATTCTTGGGAGGAGATTTCCATTTGTCGATCCACCGGGAATTTTTGGGACAAAAACAAGCTTCTTAAGAGACTGCCACTTGTTTGTCAGGTGTAGATTCCAAAAAGGAATAAACTTATCTTCAACGGGGATAGGCAAGTTGCTCGGCAGGAGACTGCCGTTTGTTGATTACTAAAGGCTTCATGGGGATATGATATCCCTTTTGTTTTCGAGAGGTTTTGCTGAAAGGCTTCCACTGGGGGATCTATCTTTATTTTGGGAAGCAAAGTGTGCCTATGCTGGGAAGAGTGGGGTTTAATGGGTGCAAAAATGAATCCCTTCCCATTCTTTAGAGGTTCAAGTTATCAAACTGGTCAAGGAACGAATTCAATCCAGGAATAAATTGGAGAGAGAATTTTTAAACAAGACACTTCCCAATGAGAAATGAACTCAAACTGGGAATTTATCCTATCCAAGTGTGGAGAGGAGGACTGAAGAAAAACTTCCACGAGGATCAAACTCAGTGGGGAGTTGGAAAGGATATACACTTTCTGCTTAAAGTTGACAACTATATTTGGAGAGAGGGAACTTAACACTTGGGGAAAAACACGACCAAAGTGTGTGAACTATGTCAAGAGATGTATATGAATATGAATTATGAATTTAACTATGCATGATGTATAAATGAATGTTATGTTTTATGCTGACAAAACAAACACGAGCCAAGAACTGGTGATGAAAATAAACAAAACCGGATACTCGGCCAATCTTGCATAGATGGAAGAAACACTGGAGGTTTTGAAGGCAACACTCTACTAGGGAAAGGGACCAAATCTTATCTTGATTCCAACATTCACCAGAGGAAAAAGGAAGTTCACTCCTAACTAGGGGTGATGGGTTGAGCACCTCAATTGGAAGTAATGATCCGCCATTTGGAGATATTTGTGAGGCTGGTCACAAAAGCACATGATTCTGTATTTCGAGGTTTGATCGTTCTTAAAGTAGCTGTTGATATTCCTTCTTATGTTCATAAATTAAAGGAAGTTGCCGTCTTTATTTTGAAAGCAAAAATACATTTTTATTGTTTCAAGAATGAATATCAATAAATAGAAATGTTATTTTGCAAGGCAGAATGAAATAAGAATTGAAATCAAACGGGTGAAAGGCTCAAATTTTCATTGAAGGAATGGTAATCAGCCAAATGCGTGATTCCATGGAGCATTACAAAGTTAGGAAATGGTAATTTAAAGGGAAAGGGCTACATTGAAATATAATGACCACTATCCTTTTAACAACTTTGAATTTCTGGTATTCTTGAGCTTTTGTTGAAGGTGACTTGATTGAGGATCCTTTGACAGATGACGTTGCTTTAGATGATCCAATCTTGTTGGATGCAGTTACTTGCCACAAATCCCTAACTTTTGCCTAGATTGCCTTTTCAGGTTTTCAATCTACCGGGATAGTTATTCTCTGTTTATGTCTCTAATTTTTGCCTGGACCGTCCTTTCGGGGTTTCAGTCCACCGAGATGCTCCTTTTTGCCCATGCTGCCATCTCAGGTTTCCAACATAGCGGGCTATTCTTTTGTTTTCTTCTAGGCAAAGTATTTCTTAACTGCATCAACATTTGTAGGACGAGTGAACTCTTCACCATCCATAGTTGTGAGTATTAAGGCACCACCTGAGAAAACTTTCATGACAAAATATGGGCTATCATAATTTGGAGTCCATTTGCCCCTGGAGTCGGTGAGGAAAGATTAGATCTTTTTGAGCACGAGCTCGCCTTCTCTGAATACCCGAGGTCGAACCTTTTTGTCAAAAGCTTTCTTCATCCTTTGTTGATATAACTGACCATGGCATAAAGCCGTCATCCTCTTTTCTTTGATTAGATTCAATTCATCATATCTGCTTTGAAACCATTCAGTTTCTGTTAGCTTGGCTTCCATCAAAACTCTTATTGACGGGATTTCAACTTCTATGGGGAGCACATCTTCCATGCCATATACCAAAGAGAAAGGGGTTGCCCATGTTGAAGTGTGGGCGGACATGCGATATCCATGAAGGGCGAACATAAGCATCTCGTGCCAATCCTTGTAAGTCACAACCATCTTCTGAATGATCTTCTTGATATTTTTGTTAATTACTTCAACCGCTCCATTCATCTTAGGCCGGTAGGGAGACGAGTTATGGTGTTCAATTTTGAATTAAACACATAATTCGTTCATCATTTTGTTGTTCAAGTTTGATCCATTATCAGTAATGATCTGGCTTGGGACTCCGTAGCGACAGATGAGTTTATTCTTGATAAACCGAACCACCACCTGTCTGGTTACATTGGCGTATGATGCTGCTTCGACCCACTTGGTGAAATAATCAATAGCGACCAAGATAAAGCGATGTCCATTTGAAGCCTTAGGCTCGATCATGCCGATCATATCAATCCCCCATATAGAAAAGGGCCATGGAGAGGATAGAACTTTGAGAAGAGTTGGAGGCACATGAATCTTGTCGGCATAAATCTGACATTTGTGACATTTCCTTATGTATTTGTAACAATCGGATTCCATTGTTAGTCAATAATATCTTGCTCTTAACATCTTTCTTGACATTGCATGTCCATTGGCATGAGTGCCAAAGGAGCCTTCATGTATTTCCTTCATTAGTAAGTTAACTTCGTGTCTATCCACGCATCTGAGCAAAACCGTGTCGAAGTTCCTTGTGTATAACACATCATTATTTAGGAAGAAGTTGCCAACCAGTCTTCTGAGAGTCTTCCTATCTTTATTTGATGCCCCTAATGTGTATTCTTGTCTTTGAAGGTGTCATTACCCAAAATTTGACCTCTCTTTTGCCTTTTGCATGAACACATCCATTCACATCGTCGGCATACGCATTCGCACTTTTCTTTATGTGTTTCTTGTTGCAGGATTCTCCGATTTAAGCTCGATTAATCGCATCCTTCAAAAATCGTCTCATCATCAAAACAAGCACAAAACAAGGGTTTCTACGCCTATTCATCAAAACAAGAGGTGGAAAATTGAAACCGGGACCTCAGCACTTGTTTTTGAGTGATCTGGGCAAATTTTTTCTTGAGTTACCGGTTACTCAATATAGGGTAACCGGTTATTAGTACAAATTTGCAGTCTCTGCTGCATTTTTGGGACAACAACTGTGTACACTCTTTGGGCTTTGATTCTACATTGTTCTAGCAGCAGGTGTAACATTCTAGACATCTCAAGAATATTCAAGAATTCACTCAAATTTACTCCAATGCATCATTTCCAAATAAGTGCACCATGTTCCTTGATTTCCAAGTATGTGGACCTTTGGATGTTGGAGCTCACATTGGGATTGTTACCGAGTTGATCCTAACTAACCGAGTTAACCGCTTGACTCGGTGAGTCGAGCCTAACTAACTCCTAGCCTAGTTCCAAAGCACCCAAAGCTAAGTCTAAACCAAGTTCCAAACCTCTCACACTCCAAACCAAAAGTCTATATAAACAAGCCTTCACTCATTTTTCAAGGGGATCAACCATTTTTCACACAAATTTCTCACACTTCACTCTTAATTCTCTCATATTCCCTCTGAATTTTTCTGCAACTTCTTCATCTTCATCTAGATTTTATTCCCAAACCTCACTATAGCTCTTCACCATTGAAGAATAATCACTTTTCTCATTGAAAGTGATTATTTCTTGAGCTTAACCTTCATCATCTTGCTATTATACTTGAATTTCTGGAGTTCTATTAGCTTTTGGATTTATCTCAAGTGTTTGCTTCAAGATTCTACGGTTCGAATTCGTATTTCGGAGTTTCGTCGCAATTTGCTCGGTTTCGATACGATTCGGTTCTAATTGAAGATTCCTCTGGTTTTCTTTGATTATCTTCATCAAGATCTCCTTGCAACAAATTACCAAGCCAATTCTCCGGCTTGTAGGTTGGTAGATCTCACTCATTTTACTGTTTCACACGTTTTTCGTATCATTCGCGATGTAGTTTCAACGCTTTTGTGTGTGAATTGATTTTGCATTGTTTGATCCATGATCTTAATGTGTTAATTGATTCCATCACTGCTTATTTACTGTTTTCAAACTTGATTTTCGTGCACAAATTCATACCCTAGCATGTGGTGATTTAAGTAAGTGATTTAGTTGCTTTAAGTATTTTTCAAAAGCTGTTTTTGCCACAGTTACAGTGGTAACTGGTTACTCAATATAAGGTAACCAGTTACTCTTCACAAAATTTTCCTCAGCGCTGCCATTTTCAACTGAGTAACCGGTTACTCAATATAAGGTAACCGGTTACCCTACACAAATTTCACCATATTTGCTTTTTTCAAGCAAAGTAACCGGTTACCCACTTTAGAGTAACCGGTTACCACTGTAACAGAAGGCCATTTTCTTGCTTTTTCAAGTGTTATTGCCATGCTTTCTTCCTCTAACTTCCATGGATTGATATGCTTGATTTTTAAGGATGTTTTAGGTGTCATTTAACTTATGTTTGAAGCATGCTCATGAACTTTCGGTGCACGATTTCGATTATTCCTTTTGTTCACATGTTTGGCATTGTATGAACATAAATGTTTTGCACAATTTTATTCACATGATAGCATGATTTGTGAAGCATTAAGTGTCATTTGGTACTGTTTTTGCTTCTCATTGTTTTGCATTAAGTTTGTTCTCAAAGGATAACCTTAATCTTGTACAATCAACAATACACCTTTTGCTTTAATAATTTTTCATTTATTTGAAAAATTATTAGCATGTGCCTCCCCTTGGTTAATTAATCGATACTTCGTTTCAATTGTTAATCTTCTCTTTTGGAGTTTCTCTTTAGGCCTCTTTTAGAGCTTTCTCTCTCTTTTCTTCCCCGCGGATTCGGAGCTTTCACGTGACACGGGAGCACTGTACAACTTGGAGTTGTATTGCTGTCCGTTTCAATTTCTGCACTACACCCTGTGTGTTAGAGAAGGAATGAGAAGGAAGAATTCCTACTCTCATTCTGACTACTTCAGGTAGGGGACGAATGACCCTGTGCTTGGCTTAGTCATCTCTATCCTCAGGCGGTAGCGTACTCCGTCCCCTAGTCGAGTCGATTCTTGATCACTCTTATCTCCTCCAATTTCTCTCTTGATCAGTCACCATCCTTGGTTAAGATCATTGCCCTCGGGTTAGCAAACTCTCTTTGTTTCAATACCCTATTCTTTTCCTGCGGTCAATCATTGCTTTTTGATCCCCCAGAAGAGTCTCAATTCCTTTTTCTTCGGTTAAACACAGTATTCCTGTCACAACCGTATCCTCAGGAGTTCGCAACCTTCTCTTGGTTCTTCTCCCTTTGTGTGGTTAATCCCTGCTTGTCAGTTAAAACACCAAATTTGCACCTCCTTCTCAGTTAAACACAGTCTATCCGTTAACACACTGAGTTTCTATTGGATTAATCACCTTCTCTTGGTTAATCACCCACTTCTTCAGTTAACCACAGCCGGTCTGTTAAAAGACTGAACCCCTTTCGAGTTAATCACCTTCTCTTGGTTAATCACTCTTTTCTTTTCGGTTAATCACAGTTTCTCTGTTAACAGTGATTCCTCAGTGGTTAGCAACCTCTTTTGGTTCAATACCCTTTTTGTTGGTCTAGTACTGCTTGTTCAGTCAGTATCGACATCCCCTTTGGGTCACAACCACTGCTTGGTTCCGCACCCGTTTCTTTGGTTAACCACTGTTTATCAGTTAATATACCAAAACCCCTTCATAGTCAAACACCTTCCCTTGGTTCAGTACTCTCTCTTCTGGTTGATCACAGTTTGTCTGTTAAAACCTTTATCCCCACCAGAGTTCTTTTCTCATTTCTTTCGGTTAATCACTGCCAGTCAGTTAACATACCGAATCCTATCTCTCTTGGTTTGGACACCATTCCTTTCGCTTTTTCCCAGCGTAGTCGCCCTTTCTGCTCGGGTTTCCCCAGTAGAGTTCCCTTTTCTCTATCAGAGTTTTATCTTCTTTTCTCCGGTTAACCACTGCCAGTCAGTTAATATACCGAGCTTTTATCCTTTCGATCCCCAGTAGGGTCACTACCCTCTGGTCCCTAGCACTGTCGCTTTGTTCTCTTACCACCCCAAGTGGAGTTTTTTTCTATCATCTTTCTTCATTTCTTCTTTCTTGGTTTCGACACCAATTCTCTTTGTTACCCCCACTGCTTTCTTTTGTTCTTGGGTTTGACACCACTTTCCTTTTCCTTTTCCGTCTTAGTTCCCCAAACTACGGAAGCTCTGATTCTGCATTCATTCGAATGTATGATACGTAGGCACGAGATCGCGATGATCTTGGCGAACACCCTTCCACCCTTCCTTCTTTCTTTCCCCTTTTCTTTTCCCTGGTTCCATGAACTACGGCGCTCTGATTTCCTCATTGCACTATGAGGGTACGTAGGCACGAGGTCCCCAATCCTCTGCGAGCACTTTATTTCTTTCTTTCTTTTCTCCTCTCTGTCCTTCTTCTAGCTGGAAGCCTTTAGATAGATAAACCATCCAAGCCTAGAAGTAAGCGAAATGGTTCCCGTCAAGTACGACAGATGCGTAAGGTGCTAGTACATTCCTTTCGCATAACCGACCCCCACTCCCGTTTCTCTTCCCCTTGGGTTTTATCGATATTTTCCCTGTCCTTTGGGACTAAATAAAGTTCGGTGGCGACTCTGTGTTATCTTTGAGTGTGCGATTCACTCAGGTATAAACTAGCCATTTTCAGCTGGCGACTCTGTTGGGGAGTCCTTGCGCTTGCGAGTTGCGGTCTCGCCTAGTTTTGTTTGCTTTTCTTGCTTGCTTGGGTGTTTATCTTTTGCGCTTTACTTGCTTTATCTTTATACTTTAGCTTTTTGTTTATTTACTGCATTTCTTTACTGTTTTGAATATTCATATGCTGTATATTTTGGATATCTGCTATATTTTCTGCTGTTGTTGGGATGGGTAGATATTATTGGAGAGAAAAGTCCTAACACCGGGCTTAGCATACACATAGGCTAGAACGTGGATAGTCGTGAGGCCTTCATTTCGCGCGTTGGGTTACCACGAGAGCCACATCCCAGATTGTGACTCGCTTGAGAATACTTCCGTCCTGTGAGAATTCACTACGGCGGAGTGTTTTCATTCTGAGTCCTATGGTTTGGGCGACCTTTCTAGGGACCACCTTATTGTGTCTAGATCACACCTGTGAGGGGGATGGGTTTTTTTTGCAGGAAATCAAGCCACTTCATACCCTTGTTCTCTCACACACGTCAGATTGTACACACATAACAGACTATGTTGAACCGACACAGAATTATATGCAGATATCTAGATTATTCAGATTTGATTATTCAGACAGTGCTGGCTTCCTGTTGCTTGTGTTGCATATCATATCATCATGTAAATTAATTTTTGCATGTGCATTTCCAGGTATTCGAAGACTTATTCTTTGTTGGCATTATCATAGAGATGAGTACTGGTTGCCGAGGCATTTTCAGCTACAAGTTTGTGGAGCCTAAGCTGGGTACTTTGAGAGGTCTAGCATCCCGTGTGGTTGAAGATAACAGAGGGGTTTTCAAGGATACTTATGGTAATCAGTTTGTCATCCTCAATACTGAAGTGAACATCACCGCCCTTCATACTCTGGTTCAGTTCTATGATATGCCATATAAGTGCTTCATATTTCAGGATTATCAATTAGCACCTACACTCGAGGAGTATGCTTATGTTCTGGGGGTTGAGATCAAGAAGCAGGTTCCTTTTGTTTACACTAGTGGTTGTCTGAAGTTTTCTCTTATTCCTGATGCACTTTGCATTAGTAAGAAGGATGTGGAGGATAATCTCAAGACCAAAGGGAAGGGTATTCGAGGGTTTGCTTCGAAGTTCTTGGTTGACAAGGCCACTTCTTTTGCTAGGGATGGAAACTGGAAGGCTTTCAACGCCGTTCGTGCTTTGCTAATATATGGGATTGTCTTGTTTCCGAACATGGAGGATTTCGTAGATCAGGCTGCCAGCAGTATCTTCTTGTCCAAGAACCCTGTTCCAACACTTCTTGCTGATACCTACCATTTTATTCATTCTAGGAATGAAAAGAAGAAGGGGACCATTGTCTGTTGTACTCCTCTGCTGTACCGATGGTTCATGTCTCACCTTCCACAGAAGGGTCCCTTTGTTGAGAATAAGGGTAATCTCAAGTGGTCTCAACGAATCATGTCTCTTACTGCTGATGATATCTCTTGGTATTCTCGAGTCTTCGATGATACTATGATTATTCTTCATTGTGGGAAATTCTCCAATGTGCCTCTCTTAGGCACAAATGGTGGAATTAACTATAATCCGAGACTTGTACTCCGATAATTGGGATATCCTATGGTTGCCAAGCCTGATCCTGAGGTAGTGGAAGAGTTCATCTTTCATGAAGGGGTTGATGACATGGGATTGCTGAAGAGGTTTAGTGCCACTTGGACTCAGATTCACTCAGAAGGAAGAGCCGATTTGGGTAAGAAGATTTGCATAGCCTAGGAAGCTTACAAACTTTGGGTCAAAGAGCGCGTCAAAGAGATCTTGTTGCCATTTTCTCCCGAGCCTTCCATGAATGCTAGACCTCCTGAACTCGCCATTGTTCCTCCATCTGAGGTAGACCAGCTCAAGCTGACTATTGAGAAGTTGAAGAAGGAGAATGCTGATCTTTGTCTCAACCTTGTTAGAGTCACTTCCGAGAAGGATAGTCTACAGATTGAGCTCCACCAAAAGCGTGAGCGCATGCTCAAAGAGGTGGAGGTTGAACAGAACAAGCGTAGGAAAGTGGGTGATGCTTTGAAGAGCACCTATGAGGGACTTGCTTCAAAGAAGAGACAACTCACCGATACCCAGTATCAAGCCTACAAGGATGAGTTGAGCTATAAAAAGCAACTTGAAGAGCTTCGAGGGAAGTTATCAGAGTACAAGACGAAGTGGCAAAATGAGAAAGACCGTGCTAATCAGCTAGCAAAGGACTTTTCTCAATGTCAAGCCCAGCTCGACAAAGCCTTCGGTGAGATTCAGAAGCTGCAGGATCAAGCACATCAGAGCCGAGAGCAGATTAGTCGACTCAACATAGAGAGCACTCATTGGGAGCATCAAAGACGTCATATGCAAAACCTCCTGGATCAGAAAGAGGCCTTTCGTCAGGATATGCTTCAGGGACCCAACCATTCTTTGCTGCGCAACCTCATGAAGGATGCGAAGTATTGAAGTGAGAGGCATGGCCGTCTAGCCAGATTTGCTAAGCATGCACTGGAGGACTTACCTGGGTTGTTGAGAGATGGATATGCTGATGTATTGCCGCACCAGCTTCCTTGGGCTGTTTTCCACTTCTTGTCTGTTTGTAGGGTGGTATTTGATAGGATCCATGCGGATTTTGTTGTAGCCCAAAAGGCAGATATTTGATTTGTACTTGACTTATATTTCTTTCCTTTAGTGTTGAATGAATGATTACAGTTGCTTGCCAATCTTATCTTTCGCACCTTTACTTGTATGCTTTATGATTATTGTCAACAAAGATAAGTTTAAGAATTCCTGGAATTTAAAAATTTATTTTTGCATGTATAGCATACATTCATTTGCACACATATGCACGTCCCTTCATCTGGAAACCGTTGCTCATCCTTGTCCGCCTTCCTTGTAGCAAGACAATGACTCGACATCTGTATTTCACTCGATCAAACAAATCCAGAATCATGGCTGACTTCGAAGCTGAGAACGCTGCCTATAAGGAAACTCTGGCTCAATTCCAAGGTCGGATGGATCAGTTTCAGACGAACATGGATGTCATTATGGAACTCCTTCATACTCAGAAGGACGCCGCCGCTGCTGCCACTGTTGTTGCAACTGCTACTGATGTAACTGTCGTCACTCCTGTTGTGGCTGTTCCTCCTGTTGTTACAACTACTCCTGCGGTTATTCCTTCTCCTGCTATTGTTGAAGTGCCAGTTGAGCCTGTGTTTCAGTCTGTTGTTCATCCGACAAATTCTCAATCCAGTTTGAACAAGATGCCCGTTGGTTTTCCTTGGGGAAGTCCTCCAAATTACACTCCTCAGATTGCAAATAATGGTAGTGCCTTCATACCATATCAGCCTTTTGTTATGCCCATGCCTAATGGGAGTTCTGCTGCATATCCCTGGGGCATGCCTACTCCAGTCCCACCTCCAGTGGTGAATGAAGATCCTGAGAATATTCAGGTTCAAACTCGTCAAACTCTCGGGTTGGCTTACCTTGAAACTCCTGATGAAGAAGAGCATGTGTATAGGAGTCCGCCTTTTCAGATTCCGGTCTCATCTTAAGCTGCTCAAACTGATGTTTAAAATGTTCATCCTGGAATGTTCTATCCTGGGGCATCTTCCTCAGCTGCTGTGATACCTCCTCTGAATTATCCGGTTGGTGTTCAGATGGGTCAGAATGCTGGTCATATGGTTAATCCGGGTTTGGTGTATCCTTCTCAGTTTGGTACTCCTCAAGTGCTCGCTCCCGCCGCATCTCAGCTGCCAAATCCTCAGATTCTTGTTAGGCCTGTTAATCAAAGTAGACCTACTGACTACAAGTTGTTGGAAGACCGTATCAGAGCTATTGAAGGGTTTTCTGCTTTTGGCATGGAGGCCAAGGACTTGTGTTTGGTTCCAAATGTCGTACTGCCGCAGAAATTCAAGATACCTGAACTGCTAAAGTATAAAGGTTTAAGTTGCCAGCGTAGTCACATCACTATGTATTGCAGGAAGATGGAATCCTATATTGATAAAGATGACTTGCTTGTTCATTTTTTTCAAGATAGCTTGTCCGGTGCTTCATTGGATTGGTACATGGGTTTAGAACACATCAAAATCCGTACTTGGAGGGATCTGTCTGAAGCATTCTTGAAACAATACAAATATCATCTTGATCTGGCGCCTACTAGATTGCAGTTATAGAACTAGTCTCAGTGCTCAGCTGAAACATTCAAGGAGTATACGCAAAGATGGCGTGAGATGGCATCACGTGTGCGACCTGCTCTCTCTGACAACGAGTTGGTTGACATTTTTATGGGTACATTGCAAGGATCCTACTTTGATAAAATAGTGGGTAGTTCTTCATCAAACTTTGCTGACATTGTAACAATTGGTGAACGAATAGAGAATGGTTTGAAGATTGGAAAGATTCCTGGAGCTTCTTCCCAGCAGCCGGCCACTAGAAAGTCTCAGAACAGTCAGTCAAAGAAAAAGGAAGGTGAAGCCAATGCTGTGACAGCTCAAGTTTCTCCTCAGTATCAAGCACCCATGGCTCCTGTGCCATATTATCCATATCCGTACATTGCTGCTGCACAATATCAACAACCTCAATATTAGTATCATCCACAACAACTAGTTCAGAATGCTCAGAATCAGCAACAATCGCAACGTCAGCAACAGACTCAACAGAACAACAAAAACCAGCAGAATCAAAACTGTTAGAACAACAACAATCAAGGAAATCGTAAGCGTCCGAATTTCGACAGAATTCCGGTGTCATATACAGAATTATTTCCTTATTTTGTCCACCAAAGGGCAATTGTTCCTAAGGAGATCACGCATGCAATTCCTCTATTTGGCCCGAAGCATAATCCAAATGCGTCCTGTGCTTATCACGCTGGATACATAGGACATGCGACAGAGGACTGTTTTGTTTTCAAAACCAAGGTTCAAGAACTCATTGATAAGAAGATTCTGACTTTCGTTGAGAAAGGACATAACATTCAGAATAATCCATTGCCGAATCACGGTGGACCCGTGGTTAACATGATTGAGGATAATTCAAGAGCTGAATTGATCATGGATGTTGACGAAGTAAAGACCCCGATGACCATGGTTTTCAAGAAGTTGAATAAACATGGACTGTTGAAAGGGTTGCATGGTAAGTGTCAGATTTGTGACGATAATCCTAACCAGTGTAGAAGGCTGAAGGGTTGTGTCCAGATTTTGATAAACTGGGGTGAAGTTCAATTTGCCAGATATAAACCTGTTGAGGAAGTTGCTAACATCGACCCATTCACTATCGTCTATAGGAAGATTCCTGTTGAATCCCCTAAGTAGAAGAAGGTACAACCCATCGTTGTTTGCCCGCCAAAGCCATGTCTGTATTAGAATTATAAGGAGGTACCTTGGAGGTATGGGTCTAATGTGTTTTTTGGAGATCAAGAGATAAGGTTTGCGGAATCTGAGATTGTAAATGTTAGAGCCGCTGGAGGTATGACTCGTAGTGGACGGGCGTTCGCTCCGAAAGTCACTACAAAGCCTGTTCAAGTTCCAACTATTGTTCCTCCCAAGGAGATGCTTGCATCTGCAACCCCTGTTGTTCAACAAGGGGCATCTACAGTACCAGTGCCGACTATCCCGTCCAGAGATATTTCAAAGAGCAAAGAGACACTTGATGATCAAGAGTTCCTAAAGTTGATCAGGAAAAGTGACTTTAAAATTGTGGATCAGTTGGGGCAAACTCCCTCGAGGATATCAATCTTGTCCTTACTCATGAGCTCACCCACGCACAGATAAGCTTTGTTAAAAGTTTTGAACACTACCCATGTTATGCATGATATATCCGTTGTCGAGTTCGATGACGTAGTGGCCAACATAACTGCAAGCCGATACTTGGGTTTTAATGAATCAGAATTACCTCCTGAAGGAGCTTCCCACAACAGAGCACTGCACATATCTGTAACCTGCATGGATGCCTTATTATCTCGTGTCCTTGTAGATACTGGTTCTTCTCTCAATGTGATGCCTAAGGGTACGTTGAGCCAACTACTGGTAGAAGGGAGCGAGATGAGGCCGAGCGCCTTGGTTGTCCGAGCCTTTGACGGTTCTCGAAGGCAAGTCATTGGAGAAGTGGATTTACCCATAAAAGTTGGACCGCACCTGTTCACCATTACTTTCCAAGTAATGGATATTAATCCCGCTTACAGTTGCTTATTGGGTCGTCTGTAGATTCACGCCGCAGGGGCAGTTACATCCACTTTACATCAGAAATTGAAATTTATGTTCGACGATCAGCTGGTCATCGTCTGTGGTGAAGAAGATCTGATTGTGAGCGAGTTATCATCTTTTCGATATGTCGAGACCGAAGAAGGCATAGCTGAGGTGCCGTTGCAGTGTCTTGAATTTGAAGATGTCAGCTCTGCTTCAACTAATCAAAGTGGATCACCACGAATGACCTTAGCGTCTGCTAAGAGTGCCAAAGAGACCATTGAGAGAGGTGCCTTTCCTGGCTGGGGGCATGTGATTGAGAAGCATAATCGATTTGGATTGGGTTATCGTCCTGGTTGATAATCTAGTTCACATGGTCCAAAGCAGTGCAACTTGATCAAGTTCAATAGTGCAGGTTTTCAGATGGGTGACATCGTGGCAGCCCTTGATGATGCTGGTCCCAGTAACCAGATTTCAAGCTTTGTGTGCAAGTGTCCGCCGGGTTTCAAGCTCAACAATTGGACATTTACCGTGATTCCTGTGGTTTTTCCATATAACATGTAATGGATTTTGCTTTCTCGTTCCCTTGTCCTCGCCCGAGATGAGTGGATAGCTTGTAAAGGGCCTCACACTTTTGCAATATTATGTGATCAATAAATAAAAGTTTTTTGCATTAAAAAATATGCTCTATTTTCTTTCTTTATTTTACCTTTTCACAAACAAATGGCAAAAGTTTCTTTTATTTTCACTTTCAAAATAGCTCATTCTAAACATATTCATAAATGTGCAAAACTAATAAACGCATTGATAATAACATGGCAAACATCCATTGTAATTCTGGAACTCCGATTAACCAAGCCGAAGAAGATGGTGAGGAAGATTGTGAATTACTGGCTGAACTAGCAAGGCTCCTTGAGCACGAGCATAAAGAGATTCAGACACACAAAGAGCCAGTAGAAGTGGTCAATCTTGGTACTGATGAGGTCAGAAGAGAAGTCAAGATTGACGCATCTCTCGCAGAGCATGTACACTCCGAGTTGGTCAAGTTATTGAAAGAGTATGTTGATATCTTCACCTGGTCTTATCAAGATATGCCTGGGCTGGATACCAACATCGTTGAACATCACTTGTCGTTCAAGCCCAGATGTCTTCCTGTCAAGCAAAAACTCAGGAAGACTAGACCCGACATGGCCCTCAAAATCAGAGAAGAGGTAAAGAAATAGTTTGATGCTGGGTTCCTTGCCACTTCTGAATATCCTGAATGGGTTGCCAACATCGTCCCAGTTCCAAAGAAAGATGGGAAGGTTAGAATGTGTGTGGATTATCGAGATCTCAACAAGGCAAGCCCGAAAGATGATTTTCCTATGCCTTATATTGATGTCTTGGTAGACAACATATCGGAGTTCTTTGTCTTTTCGTTCATGGACGGGTTTTCAGGGTATAATCAGATCAAAATGTCCCCAGCTGATATGGAAAAGACTACTTTCATCACACCATGGGGTACATATTGTTACAAGGTCATGTCATTCGGTTTGAAGAATGCAGGGGAAACATACCAACGTGCCATGACAACCCTCTTTCACGATATGATTCATAAAGAGATTGAGGTTTACGTGGACGATATGATTGCCAAGTCCAAAATAGAAGATGATCACCTAGTTCATCTGAAGAAACTGTTTGACAGACTCTGAAAGTTTAGATTGCGGTTGAATCCTGCCAAGTGTACATTCAGAGTTCGATCTGGTAAACTGTTTGGCTTTATTGTGAGTCAGAAGGGCATTGAAGTTGATCCTGACAAGGTTCGAGCAATTCAGAACATGCCACCTCCCAAAACAGAAAAAGAAGTCCGTGGCTTTCTAGGCAGACTTAATTATATCTCAAGATTCATTTCCAACTTGATGGCTACCTGTGAACCGATGTTCAAATTTCTAAGAAAAAATCAATCGGTCGAATGGAATAATGATTGTCAAGAAGCTTTTGACAAAATAAAACAATATTTGCAAGAACCACCGATCTTAGTACCGCCGGTTCCTGGTAGGCCTTTAATCATGTATCTCATCATTCTCGATGAATCAATGTGATGTGTATTGGGTCAACATGACGACACTGGCAAAAAAGAACATGCAATTTACTATCCGAGCAAGAAGTTCACTGATGGTGAGATCAGATACTCACTCTTGGAGAAAACTTGTTGTGCTCTGGTCGGGGCTGCTCGACGCCTAAGACAATACATGATTTTCCATACTACTTTATTGATATCCAAAATGGATCCGATAAAGTACATATTTGAAAAGCCCGCTATATCTGGAAGGATTGCTCGGTGGCAGATGCTATTAACTAAGTATGATATTCAACATGTTACCCAGAAAGCAATAAAAGGGAGCATCCTATCTGACTACCTTGCCCATCAACCTGTAGAGGGTTATCAACAAATGAAGTTTGACTTTCCCGATCAGAATGTTCTATTTATCAGAGATTATGAGACTCCAAACCCTGACCTAGGACCCGAACCAGGGGCGCGATGGACGTTTGTGTTCGATGGTGCCTCCAATTCTAAAGGTCGTGGAATTGGTGCTATCCTCATCTCTCCAATGAGTTTTCACCTTCCCTTCACTGCCAGATTATGTTTTGCATGCACCAATAATATGGCTGAATACGAAGCATGTATCTACGGTATTGAAGCGGCTATTGACATGAGAATTAAGATTCTTGAAGTCTATGGAGATTCTGCCTTGGTCATCGGTCAAGTCAGAGGGAACTTGGTGACTCGGGATTCCAAGCTGGTTCCGTACCAACAACACATTGCGAAGTTGATTCCTTACTTTGATGAGATCTCTTTTCATCATATCTCCAGAGAGGATAATCAACTAGCTGATGCTCTTGCCACTTTAGTATCCATGTTCAAGGTCAAGTGGAAGAATGAAGTTCCTCATATCTACATTGATCACTTAAATGAGCCAGCACACTGTTTAGCAATCGAGGATGAGTCTGATGACAAGCCTTGGTTCTACAACATTAAGAGATATCTGGAAAAACAGGAATATCCCGAGGGTATTACCATCACTGACAAGAAAGCTCTTAGACGGCTCTACGCCAAATTCTTCTTAAGTGGTGGTGTACTATACAAGAGGAATTATGATTCCGTATTGCTCAGATGCGTGGATAGACACGAAGCAAACACCATCATAAGGTCCATACATGAGGGATGTGAGGGTGTACATGCTAAAGGTCCTGCTATGGCCAAGAAGATCCTTCGAGCTGGGTATTATTGGACAAAAATGGAGGTAGATTGTTACAACTTTGCCAAAAGGTGTCACAAGTGCCAAATCTACGGAGACAAGATCCATGTGCCTCCAACTCCTTTGAACATTTTGACTTCACCTTGGCCATTCTCTATGTGGGGTATAAATATGATTGGAATGATCGAGCCGAAGGCTTCCAACGGTCATCGATTCATTCTGGTTGCTATTGACTACTTCACTAAGTGGGTTGAAGCTGCTTCTTACGCAAACGTTACACGACAAGTGGTTACCAAATTTATCAAGAAAGAGATAATCTGTCGCTATGGAATTCCTAGCAACATTATCATGGACAATGCGAGTAACCTTAACAATAAGATGATGAAAGAGTCGTGTCAAGAATTCAAGATCAAGCACCACAACTCTTCACCATATCGGCCCAAAATGAATGGCGCCATTGAAGCAGCAAATAAAAACATCAAGACGATTGTCCAGAAAATGGTCAAGACTTACAAGGATTAGCACGAAATGCTTCCCTTTGCACTGCATGGCTACAGAACTTCAGTCCGTACTTCTACTGGGGCAACTCCGTATTCACTTGTGTATGGTATGGAGGCAGTTCTACCCGTTGAAGTTGAAATTCCTTCGCTCAGAGTCATCATGGAAGCAGGTCTTGATGAAGCTGAATGGGTTCAATCCAGATATGACCAGCTGAATCTCATCGAGGAGAAGCGCCTTAAAGCCGTTTGTCATGGTCAATTGTATCAGAGACGCCTTAAGCGAGCTTTTGACAAGAAAGTTCTCCCTCGGACGTTCTGTGAAGGCGAACTCATGCTCAAGAGATATTCACGTGTTCACTCGGATCCACGAGGCAAGTGGACTCCCAATTACGAAGGACCCTTTGTTGTCAAGAAGGCATTCTCAGGAGGAGCCCTGATCCTCACCACCATGGATGAGGAGGAGTTTCCATCACCCGTGAACTCCGATACAGTAAAAAAATATTATGCCTGAAAAAAAAGGATAAGAGTCCGCTAGATTGACATCCGCAAGGACAATCTAGGCAAAAATGGACGTCCCGATGGATTAAAAAAAAGAAATGTCCATGCAAAAGTTAGGGACAATGAAAAAAAACAATAACAGCCCGCTAAGTTGAAAACCTGAAAGGGCGATTTAGGCAAAAATGGGTATCCCGGTGGACGGAAAAAAAATAAAGAAATATGTCCAAGCAAGAATTAGGGATAAAGGCATTTGACTGGGAACACTTGAGCCTCTCTTTGTCATAGCTGGACCTCAGAAGGTAACAAAGCAGTCGAATCATCATCAACTGGTGCAAGGCATTGGAGCCTAGACTTACAGTGGATGGTAGCCAATGTTGTAATCAATGCAAAGCAAGATTTCCCTTTGCCATTTACATTTGTTTTTCAATTTTATTGCAAATTTCCTCATCAAGGATTTTTGCATCCTTGTACACATCTTATGTACATATTTTCACATTCAATGAAATGCATTATTCGATTTCTCAATAGTTGTCTTTTTAGTATTTTGTTTGCAAAATAAACGATTATTTGTGATCACATAATACTATAAAGTATTGAGAAAAATAAAAGGCTAAATCAATGGAGAAAGCATTATGCATTGCATATTTTACTGGTGACTCACGCAGGATAATCGGTAATATCCATTGGCAAGCCTAACGCCTGGCCAATAATGTGATGGATCTTTGAAGAAGTTGTTGTTTCCTCAGCGGAGCCATCATTTCCCCAGCAATCGCCATTATGGTTCTCCGGAAGGGTTGATTAACTTCCAATCCCCAACAGATCCATAAGGTTCCCAACAAAGTTGTCACGATGTACCCCAAAAAAGAGATGATTGTTCTTCTCCTCGGCACGGGTTGTGCATCATTTCAAGCATGTCGAAACTATCTCGCTTTAGCAGCGGTACAACTTGGTTTCTCATCTTCCCCAAACAAAGGAGGTTCTCCAGACCGTGGTAAACTCCCTGCAGCAGAGTCAGTGGTAGTTTTCTGGGTTTATTCTCCCGGCAGAGGCAGTCATGATGAAGAGATGGATCTGATCCTCTCATCCCTAGCAGTGTCAACGATGATAATCTCGAAATCCGATATTTCTCGGTTTCCTCCTAGCGCGAATTCTCACCCTTCGTGGACTTTTTCTCCAGCAGGCCGCCTACATGTGCGGGTCCTCTCCCAACCGAGAATGTCGAGTTCATTTTTCTACAATTTCTACTTGACCACCGCGCAATACTTTAACATGCATTTTTGCATCGAATAATATCAAGCATCATGTAGAATCGCACATACGTGGCATATGCATCAAGCATACTCCCTCCCTTTGTCTGAATCATCTCCCTGACAGATATTCAGCTAAACTTCAAACACATTCAACCCTTCTTTTGTCGCCATCGGCCAAATTTTTGAGCTACTCTTTTATTTAATCCCCTTTTACCGTGAATCATCGAAAAGCTAGCGCAATTCGCACATTCAGGTCAACGAGGATTAAATAGGGGCAGCTGTCGTAACCCAAAATTTGACCTCTCTTTTGCCTTTTGCATGAGCACGTGCATTCGCATCGTCGGCATACACATTCACACTTTTCTTTATGTGTTTCTTGTTGCAGGATTCTCCGATTTAAGCTCGATTAATCGCATCCTTCACAAAATCGTATCATCATCAAAACAAGCACAAAACAAGGGTTTCCATTCCTATTCATCAAAATAAGAGGTGGAAAATTGAAACCGGGACCTCAGCACTTGTTTTTGAGTGATCTGGGCAAATTTTGCCTAGAGTAACCAGTTACTCAATATAGGGTAACTGATTACTCAGTACAAATTTGTAGTCTCTGCTGCATTTTTGGGACAGAAACTGTGTACACTCTTTAGCCTTTGATTCTACATTGTTCTAGCAGCAGGTGGAACATTCTAGACATCTCAAGAATATTCAAGAATTCACTCAAATTTACTCCAATGCATCATTTCCAAATAAGTGCACCATGTTCCTTGATTTCCAAGTATGTGGACCTTTGGATGTTGGAGTTCACATTGGGATTATTACCGAGTTGATCCTAACTAACCGAGTTAACCTCTTGACTCGGTAAGTCGAGCCTAACTAACTCCTAGCCTAGTTCCAAAGCACCCAAAGCTAAGTCCAAACCAAGTTTCAAACCTCTCACACTCCAAACCAAAAGTCTATATAAATAAGCCTTCACTTATTTTTCAAGGGGATCAACCATTTTTCACACAAATTTCTCACACTTCACTCTCAAATCTCTCACATTCCCTCTGAATTTTTCTGCAACTTCTTAATCTTCATCTACATTTTATTCCCAAACCTCACTATAGCTCTTCACCATTGAAGAATAATCACTTTTCTCATTGAAAGTGATTATTTCTTGAGCTTAACCTTCATCATCTTGCTATTATACTTGAATTTCTAGAGTTCTATTAGGTTTTGGATTTATCTCAAGTGTTTGCTTCAAGATTCTACGGTTCGAATTCGTATTTCGGAGTTTCGTCACAATTTGCTCGGTTTCGATACGATTCGGTTCTAATTGAATATTCCTCTGGTTTTCTTTGATTATCTTCGTCAAGATCTCCTTGCAACAAATTACCAAGCCAATTCTCTGGTTTGTAGGTTGGTAGATCTCACTCATTTTACTGTTTCGCACGTTTTTCGAATCATTCGCGATGTGGCTTCAACGCTTTTGTGTGTGAATTGATTTTGTATTGTTTGATCCATGATCTTGATGTGTTAATTGATTCCATCACTGCTTATTTGCTGTTTTCAAACTTGATTTTCGTGCACAAATTCATACCCTAGCATGTGGTGATTTAAGCAAGTGATTTAGTTGCTTTAAGTGATTTTTCAAAAGCTGTTTTTGCCACTGTTACAGTGGTAACCGGTTACTCAATATCAGGTAACCGATTACTCTTCACAAAATTTGCCTCAGCGCTGCCATTTTCAACTAAGTAACCGGTTACTCAATATAAGGTAACCGGTTACCCTACACAAATTTCACCAGATTTGCTTTTTTCAAGCAAAGTAACCGGTTACCCACTTTAAAGTAACCGGTTACCACTATAACAGAAGGCCATTTTCTTTCTTTTTCAAGTGTGATTGCCATGCTTTCTTCCTCTAACTTCCATGGATTGATATGCTTGATTTTTATGGATGTTTTAGGTGTCATTTAACTTATGTTTGAAGCATGCTCATGAACTTTCGATGCACGATTTCGATTATTCCATTTGTTCACATGTTTGGGATTGTATGAACATGAATGTTTTGCATAATTTTATTCACATGATAGCATGATTTGTGAAGCATTAAGTGTAATTTGGTACTGTTTTTGCTTCTCATTGTTTTGCATTAAGTTTGTTCTCAAAGGATAAGCTTAATCTTGTACAATCAACACACACCTTTTGCTTTAATAAATTTTCATTTATTTGAAAAATTATTAGCATGTGCCTCCCCTTGGTTAATTAATCGAAACTTCGTTTCATTTGTTAATCTTCTCTTTTGGAGTTTCTCTTTAGGCCTCTTTTAGAGCTTTCTCTCTCTTTTCTTCCCCGCGGAGTCAGTGCTTTCACGCGACACGGGAGCACTGTACAACTTGGAGCTGTATTGCTATCCGTTTCAAATTGTGCACTACACACTGTGTGTTAGAGAAGGAATGAGAATGGAGAATTCCTACTCTCATTCTGACTACTTCAGGTAGGGGACGAATGAACCTGTGCTTGGATTAGTCATCTCTATCCTCAGGCGGTAGCGTACTTCGTCCCCTAGTCGAGTCGATTCTTGATCACTCTTATCTCCTCCAATTTCTCTCTTGATCAATCACCATCCTTGGTTAAGATCATTGTCCTTGGGTTAGAAAACTCTCTTTGTTTCAATACCCTATTCTTTTCCTGCAGTCAATCATTACTTTTTCATTCCTCAGAAGAGTCTCAATTCCTTTTTCTTCGGTTAAACACAGTATTCCTGTCACAACCGTATCCCCAAGAGTTCGTAACCTTCTTTTGGTTCTTCTCCCTTTGTGTGGTTAATCACTGCTTGTCAGTTAAAACACCAAATTTGCACCTCCTTCTCAGTTAAACACAGTCTATCCGTTAACACACTGAGTTTCTATAGGGTTAATCACCTTCTCTTGGTTAATCACCCACTTCTCCCGTTAACCACAACCTGTCTGTTAAAATTCTGAACCCCTTTCGAGTTAATCACCTTCTCTTGGTTAATCACTCGTTTCTTTTCGGTTAATCACAGTTTCTCTGTTAACACCGATTCCTCAGTGGTTAGCAACCTCTTTTGGTCCAATACCCTTTTTGTTGGTCTAGTACTGCTTATTCAGTCAATATCGACATCCCCTTTGGGTCACAACCTTTTCTTGGTTCCACACCCGTTTCCTTGGTTAACCACTGTTTATCAGTTAATATACTAAAACCCCTTCATAGTCAAACACCTTCCCTTAATTCAGTACTCTCTCTTCTGGTTGATCACAGTTTATTTGTTAAAACCTTTATCCCCACCAGAGTTCTTATCTAATTTCTTTCGGTTAATCACTGCCAGTCAGTTAACATACCGAATCCTATCTCTCTTGGTTTGGACACCATTCCTTTCGCTTTTCCCAGTGTGGTCGCCCTTTCTGCTCGGGTTTCCCCAGTAGAGTTCCCTTTTCTCTATCAGAGTTTTTTCTTCTTTTCTCCGGTTAACCACTGTCAGTCAGTTAATATACCGAGCTTTTATCCTTTCAATCCCCAGTAGGTTCACTACCCTTTGGTCCCTAGCACTTTCGCTTTGTTCTCTTACCACCCCAAGTGGAGTTTTTTTCTATCATCTTTCTTCATTTCTTCTTTCTTGGTTTCGACACCAATTCTCTTTGTTACCCCCAGTGAAGTTTCCTTCTTTCTTTTGTTCTTGGGTTTGACACCACTTCCTTTTCCTTTTCCGTCTTAGTTCCCCGAACTACGGAAGCTCTGATTCTGCATTCATTCGAATGTATGATACGTAGGCATGAGATCGCGATGATCTTGGCGAGCACCCTTCCACCCTTCCTTCTTTCTTTCCCCTTTTCTTTTCCCTGGTTCCATGAACTACGGCGCTCTGATTTCCTCATTGCACTATGAAGGTATGTAGGCACGAGGGCCCCAATCCTCCGCGAGCACTTTCTTTCTTTTCTCCTCACTCTCTCCTTCTTCTAGCTAGAAACCTTTAGATAGATAACCTATCCAAGCCTATAAGCAAGCGAAATGGTTCCCGTCGAGTACGACGGATGTGTAAGGTGCTAGTACCTTCCTTTCACATAACCGACCCCCGTTCCCGTTTCTTTTCCCCTTGGGGTTTATCGATATTTTCCCTGTCCTTTAGGACTAAATAAATTTAGGTGGCGACTCTGTGTTATCTTTGAGTGTGCGACTCACTCAGGTAAAATTAGCCATCTTCAGAAGGAAGCACTTGATGTCGTGATACCATGGTTTGTCATTGATGCCTGCCTCTATCGCAAATACATAAGCGGGTCTGTCAAGGCGTGCCACATTAATCTTGGGCACGTCGTTCCATGGGTTTACACTAATCATGGAAGATAAGGTAGCCAGTGCATCAGCCATGTAATTCTCTTCACGAGGAATGTGATGAAATTCAATTTTGTCAAAGAAAGGTAACAATCTTCTTGTGTAGTCTTTATAAGGAATTAAACCAAGTTGGCAGAGTCTCCATACACATCCAAATTCTTTATTCTTAAGTCAATGGCTTCTTCGAGACCCATAATGCAAGCTTCGTATTCGGCCTCGTTGTTTGTACATTTGAATGTCAATTTGGTTGTGAAAGGAATCGGGGGTACCATGGGGTGTTACAATGATTGCCCTAATTCCATTTCCATAAGTGTTAACAGCCCCTTCGAATATTAATCCCCAACGGGATCCTGGTTCTGGTCCTTCATCTGGTAACAGTTCATCGCAGAAATTCATCTTTAAATACATCACATCTTCATCGGGGAAGTCAAGTCTGAGCGGTTCATGATCATTAATTGGTTGGTGGGCCAAATGATAAGCTAGAATACTTCCTTTGACAGCTTTCTAAGTGTGGTACCTGATGTCATATTCTGATAGTAACATCTTCCAACGGGCGATTCTTCCGGTTAAAGCAGTTTTTTCAAAGACATACTTGATTGGATCCATTTCGGAGATTAACCAAGTGGTATGACAAATCATTTATTGGCGAAGACGTTTAGTAGCCTAAGTTAAGGCGCAACAGGTTTTCTCGAGCATAGAGTAACGAGTCTCACAGTCCGTGAATTTCTTACTCAGGTAATAAATGGTATACTTTTTTCTTCCTGTTTCGTCTTGTTGGCTAAGTACACAACCCATGGAATCTTCTAAGACAGTTAAGTATATAATCAGGGGTCTTCGTTCCACTGGAGGAGACAGAATAGGCGGCTTAAGTAAATATTCCTTAATACTTTCAAAAGCTTTTTGGCAATCTTCCGTCCATACACAACTATGATCCTTCCGGAGGAGTTTGAAAATTGGTGCACATGTCGCAATCATGAGGAATATGAACCTTGAAATGTAATTCAAACGTCCCAAAAATCGTCTTACTTGTTTCTCAGTTTTGGGTGAAGGCATTTCTTGAATAGCCTTTACTTTGTCGGGATCGACTTCAATTCCCTTTTTGGTAACAATAAAACCTAGGAGTTTTCCTGAACGAACACCAAATGTTCATTTGTTGGGATTCAAGTGGAGTTTGAACTTCCTCAGGCGCTGGAATAACTTTGATAAGTGTTCTACGTGTTCTTCTTTAGTTTTGGCTTTAGCAATCATGTCATCGACATATACTTCAATTTCTTTGTGTATCATGTCATGAAACAGAGTTGTCATGGCCCTTTGATAGGTTGCGCCTGCATTCTTTAGACCGAATGGCATCACTTTGTAGCAAAAGGTTCCCCAGGGTGTAATGACAGAAGTTTTCTCCATATCCTCTGGTGCCATTTTGATTTGATTATAGCCTGGGAATCCATCCATGAAGGAAAACCCTTTGAACTTTGCGGTACTGTCGTCCAACATGTCAATATGTGGTAATGGAAAATCATCTTTCGGACTAGCTTTATTTAGGTCTCAGTAGTCCACACACATTCTGACTTTTCCATCCATCTTGGGAACGGGTACTATGTTGGCTAGCCATTGAGGGTATTCTGACGTGGAAGGAAGCCTGCATCAATCTACTTCTGAACTTCTTCCTTAATTTTGATGGCCATATCTGGGTGAGTTCTTCTCAACTTTTGTTTGACTGGTAGACATTCTGGCTTTAACGACAAATGATACTCCACAATGTCGGTATCCAACCCTGGCATCTCTTGAGAAGCTTTATCATACTTTCTCTAACAGTTGTACTGAGCAGTGCTCCAATCTTAACTTCTTTCTTTTCTTCTTCTGAACCCAAATTGACCATTTTCAATAGCTCTTTGTGGGGTTGAATGGACTCTTCCTCATGTCTGAGTAGTCGGGAGATCTCATCTGGAATTTCTTCGTCCTCTTCTTCTTCAGCTTCGAATACAGGGAACTCAAAGTTGGGAGAAGACATTGGGTCATATCTTTCAATGGAGTTTTTTTATGATTAATCTGCACAACATGATTTTTCTTTAAGAAAACGTATTAAAATGCAAGAGTGTATGCAGTGTTTTTTTCCGCAAATGTTTGTTATTCATTTTTGTTTTTTTAGGATTACCATTTTCTGAAAAAAGCAAAAAAACAAAAATAGCAATAAATGCAGGAATTCAGAATGACATCTTTATTTATGGTTTGTCGATTCTTGAAACACAGGCCCTATAAAACAAAACTCTTCCGCTTTGGGCGAAGCGAAGAAGGGAAATTTATAGACAAGGGGAGGCCCTATAAAACATCCCTTCACCTGGGCAAGGTGAGAGGTCAAAATAAAGACGAGGCATTTACTTTGAGATGTGAACAACATTAGGGACATCAAGAGCTACCCAATTGTGGTGAACTCCTCTATGTATCACAAAGTCTGGTATATCCCTCCTGGGATTGTCTTCAACAATGGCGCTAACTTATGGCGGAGTCGGGTCAGTAGAGTCTTCTTCCCATGCAGAGTTATTAGAAGAGAGGTCTTCTGCTGTTTTTTCGTATGTATTTTCTTGTATAGGAGAATCTCCCCCATCCAGTTGGTTGGATGTCTTCATACAAGATGTGAGAGCTTTTAGGGGCAATATACTTTACTAAGAAATCAAACTTGTCGCTTGGATGTCCCAAGGTATCCCAGTTCTCTGATGAAACTGAGGAATAATCTTCTTCAATGGAGTTGATTTCTGGTAGTGCAAAGTTGATAAATTCTTGTCCAATAATTCTTGCTACCTCATCAAGACGATGATTAACATATTCAGGATTTTTTAGATAAGACCTCCATTCTTCCGAATGAATAGATGAATATTTTTAAGGGATGTTCAGTAGATATGCATTTTCTGGCTGGCTTTGATACACTGGATCTTCCCTGTTAGGTTCCCAGATGGGCAGATCGTCTATGGGATCATACGAGCTGTAGTCAAAGTTATTGTTCACCACATCATCAGTTTTAAATGAATCAGGAAGAGCACGATATCCTTCAGTATCATGATCTCCGTAGGTCATCCTATTGTCTGACTTTGATATATATCTAAAGTTCTGTTGTGGACTGCAAAAGGGTACGTATGACTCTTCTTGCGACGTATAACCATCATTGTTGAAGTATGATTTCCATTCTTCATATAGATTGGAAGAAGTGTCCTTAAACTCATCTCCTTCGATGATGTCCACTTCTTGAGAAATGGGGTGGAGGAGACCTCCGCTGCGGAAGAAATCTTGAATAGTACGAATGGCTTCGTCCTTCTTCATAGCTTTGGTGGATGTTTGAGAGAAGCCAAGGCCTTATCTTGCTTTGTTATCGGTAGGAATCACAACCTGTCCCCTTCCTTTAGTGGTTCCACTTTCCATTACTCGGAGAGCGTCTTTGTAGGAGGAAATGAATGCTCCTTTTTCTTGACTGTCCTTTTTATTCACAGAAAGTGCCTGGAATTGAGTTCCGATGATTTCTTCTAGTTCTATGTAGGAAAATGATGATAAATTGCTTACAATCAAAGTTCGTTTGCCACATACTGTAACCAATTTGTTATTCTTTACGAACTTCAGCTTTTGGTGAAGTGTTGAGGTAACTGCTCCTGCTTCATGGATCCAAGGACGTCCTAACAAACAACTGTATGCTGCTTGAATATTCATTATCTGGAAGGTGATTTGAAAAGTGTGAGGACAAATGGTTATGGGAAGGTCAACTTCACCAATAACTGTCTTTCTGGATCCGTCAAAAGCTTTGACTACGATCTCGCTGCATCTCACGGGGATGCCTTGACAGGATAATCGTACAAGATTAGATTTTGGCATGACATTCATGGATGAACCAGTGTCTACTAGTACGCTAGCTAGATCATCTTCCATGCAGTTGATTGTGATATTGAGTGCCATGTTATGATGTTTACCCTCCTCTGGGAGCTCTTCATCAGTGAAGCCTAAGTTATTACATGCAGTGATGTTAGCAACGATGCTATCAAACTGATTCACTGTTACCTCTTGTTCCACGAAAGCTTATTCCAGAACCTTTTGTAGAGCTTCCCTGTGAGCTTCTGAACTAAGTAGAAGAGATAATACAGATATCCGGGAAGGAGTATGCAATAACTGATCCACAATGTTGTATTCACTCTTTTGAATTAGTTTTAAAATCTCATCATTGTTCTTTACATGCTATGTGCTGCTTGATTGGCCTATCTGTTTATCGAGAACTTCGATTTGGGTTTCCTTCTCCCCAGCAATTTCTTCAACTCCTTTGTTGAATACCCGACCACTTCGGGTGATCCGACTTATATCAGCGATGTTGACAATGGATGACAGTGGAACTTCCTTCCCATCCTCCATCATGGTGGCGTTGTACTTATAAGGAATGGTTTTCTCTATTCATATGGTATCGGACCTGGAAAGTAAATGACCAAAGGAGTCATAGTGGTCTTACTACTGTCATAGGTGACCTCTAATGGTTCCAACTTGGGAATATCAAGAATTTTCTACCATAAAAAAGGATTTCAATGTGCTTTGGTTCACTGAGTAGAGGAATTATGGTGTAACCATCCTCATCACGTCCAACATTAATGGGCTCTCCTTTCTGGAATGCTTTGACGGCCTTTTAATTTAGCAATTTTTGAGTCTCGTCCTGGATGAGAAGGCAACCGTAGCGGCTTTTGCGGCACTTTTTGCGAGTTGAGTGCTCATGTTGATTTGGACCAACGCAGTCAGGTTCATGCATGTTTTTAAATGAAGATTCTTTGTCACAGATTGAGGGCTGTCTTGGGCAACCTTGTACCATATTGATTGACAGATAATCCTCCATTCTGTGTGGTATGATCTCTCCTCGGTCTATCTGATCTGGAGAGCTGCTCGTACGAAGTAGCATCCTTGGTTATTTTCTGAACATATCCCGCAACATTCATAATTAAGGGGTGGTATACGACCCTGTCCACTCTGTATGTAATGCATATTTACCAAGTCTGTTCCCAACAAGCAAATATCACAACTTTTATGTCTACTTGGGCTCCCATCAGTTATGTTGATTTGATCTATATTCATGTTACGATATACTGGAAGCCACCAGTGGTCCAACAGATGTTGAAGAGCTCTTTGTATGACTAGACAAACCTGATTATCTTCAAAGCAAATTTTGCAATCTTGATAGTTGTGTGATGTTAAAAATCCAAGTTTGACTTGTTTAGCGTGTAATTTTACCAAATTGGTGTTTATCAGGCGAATGTCAAAAATTTGAACCCATTATGGATCTTTATCAATCATGTTAATTTGATAGTTGTTCCTTCCATGATAATCCAGAATCCATCCTAAATCCATTTGACGTTGGAGAGCCTCTTGCACAAAAGAACACCCTGATTATCCCTTGAACATATTGAACAAGCGCTGTAATCGTGCAACACAAGCTGATGGTGTTGACTCTATCTGGAGTGCATTGCCACCAAATTTACATTCATTAAGCGAATGTCAAAGTTTTGAAAAATGCTTGGGCATCCATAAACCATATTTACTCCTTGGATTCTGTGATCTTGGATCCAGCCTAGATCCATCTGTGCTTGAAGGGCTGTCTGTACAATGCTGCACCCTTGGTTGTTCTTGGAACAAATGTTGCATTGATGATAGTTGTGAGGTGGCACATGGCCGTATCCACTTTGCCGACAATGCATCTTAACTAGATTTGTTTCTAGTAAGCGTACATCATGAATTTGGTAAATGTTGTCAGGACCTTCGCCAATTAAGTTTACAAAAGCTTTCTCATGCTGAGGTAACAGGTTCCTTTGAACATTTGGATTAGTGTCTTTGAAAGACAAAACTCCATTCTTGACAAGTCTTTGTACATCGGATTTAAAACTGAAACATTTCTCGATGTTATGCCCCGGTGCTCCTTGATGATAAACACAAAATTGGTCAGCCTTGAACCAATAAGGGGGATTATCAGGAATGGCAGGAGGAGTCCTGGTTTGAATGTGTTCTTTTGCTAGCAAAACTGGGAATAGCTCCGTATATGGCATTGGTATAGGATCAAAACCTGATGACCTTGAGATACGAATGATGTTGTTGTATTGTGGGTGAGCCTGCTGAAGAGGTTGTTGCTGCCTTTGTTGATACTATGGTTGTTGAATTTGCTAATTTTGAGAATTTTGTGGTTGATATGCCGGAACTGACGCTGAGTTGATAACAGGAGATACCACTGCTATTTGTCGAGGTTGGTATTTTCCTCTTTGTTTACCCTATGAGATAGTAATGATATCTTGCTCTTTCTTCTTTTGGAAAGTGCTCCCATACCTCTTGCTACTACTAGATGGTTCTGCATCTTTGACCAATCGACCTTCTCGGACTGTTTCCTCAAGGCGTACTCCCATGTTCACCATCTTGGTGAAGTCACTAGGCGCACTTGTGACCATTCGGTCATAATAGAATGAGCTCAAGGTTTTTAAGAAGATTTTTGTCATTTCTTTCTCCTCGAGATAAGGACAAATCTAGGCGGTAATTTCACGCCATCTCTGAGTGTATTCTTTGAAGCTTTCTTTATCCTTTTGAGACATAGCTCTGAGTTGATCCCTATCAGGTGCCATATCCAAATTGTACTTGTATTGCTGAACAAAAGCTGCTCCAAGATCTCTGAAGGTACTGATCATTGTACGGTTTAACCCCATGTACCATTTGAGTGCGGTACTAGTTAAACTATCTTGAAAGTAATGGATCAGTAACTGTTGATTTTCCGTCTGGGTGGACATCTTCCGAGAATACATTACCAAGTGACTTTGTGGGCAGGAGTGCCTTTGTACTTTTCAAAGTCAGACACCTTGAATTTGTGTGTTATTTTAACATTTGGGACCAAGCCGAGATCGACAACATCTTTCCCGAACAAGTCTTGTCCACGAATGGCATAAAGTTCTTTTTGCATTTCCAAGAACTGTTCTTGGAATTCATTTATCCTTTCATATACTCCTATATCCTTGCTTGGAGCGACATAAAAGATCTGTTCTTCTAGAGTAGCATGTATCACAGGTTGTGGTACAGACATTACTGCTGCAGCTCTTGGTGCTTCGGTGACCTGAATTTTGTAACCTTCAGGTATAGGAATCTCTGTCATGGCTCTTGCATCTTTAATTACCTGAAGTTGTTAACCTTCAGGCTTGGAGACTTCAACTGTAGCCCATGGGTCTTCAGCGACCGAAGGCCTATATCCCTAAGGCACAAAATTGAAAGGCATTCCCAAGGGAAAACCTTTAGGCATGTTGTACTGAGGAAGACTGACGGGTACTTCAAAGGTTGGTGCGGAGACAATTTCTGAGATCACATTCCTTTGAGACGGTTGATCATGAGCTATTGCCATCGTTTATATCATGACGTTGAGTCTTTCCCTACTTTCTTTCAGAGTAGTAACCTCCTCTCTTAGTTCTCTGTTTTCTTTCTCTAGATCGTCCATTTTCTTCTGACGATTGGCCCGAGTGTTGTATGAATGATACATTTTAACTCTAAAGTGTAGAAAATACATGTAAGTTTTCTTATGAAAGACATGAAATGTGAGAATGATGCATGATGTGCAAAGGATGAAAATGCTCTTTTTGTTTTTTTAAAGAACTTTCGACAATTATGTTGCAAATATCATTCAGTGGATAATACAAACATTGATACTTTTATTTGATAAACTAAAAGTACAATATTTACAATGCAGAAAAAGGGAAACTAAGCCTATACCTATTTAAGGAACTCTCTATGATGAGGTTCAAAACCCTTTTTGAAGACTTTTCTTCTGCTTGTTGAGCCGGACTTCCTCAACTATCGGCGGGTTGACGATCTTTTGCCAAGTGAAAGGGGTGAGTAAAATTTCCCGTTCTTTTTGTCTTTCCACAGCATGCTGCTCAAGTATCTCAATCAGAGCGTCTTTTTCTTTTAGTAGTTCTTGGATCTTTGTGTTCTCCAAGCTGACAATTTGATATTTGTTCCTCCAATAATTCTTTTCATGTTGAGTTTTGTTAAAAGCAACCTGAAGTTTCTTTGTGTCATTCATGAAGTAGGGAATAAATTCCTTTAGGGGAAACACTTCCTGACGAGGTTAAGGCATCCTCAACTTGATGGCTCTAGTTTGTACCCATTGGAGATAAGGATCTGTAGAGATGCAGTATGGTTTTCCCAGAGATTCTCTTCCTTTCTTGTGAAAATGATGCCAGGCATGCACAATTTCCTCTTTAAGAGCTCTGTCATTTTCTCCTTCCTTGAAGAAAAGACCTTCCAAATGAATGTTGTATGGTATGTCCTTCATAGGGTAACCAAGCTGACGACGAGCTAAAATTGGGTGGTAGTTGATCCCTCCTTGAGTACCAATGAGGGGCACATTGGGGAAACTTCCACAACTACCAATGATTTTTTTTCTGTCATAGACCCAATTGTACCAATCTACGTTAGAGTGAGTGAGGGACATAATATTTTGCGACCGTCGCATACCACTTTTGAGATCCCAAAAAGCAACAGATTTGGGTAAGTGAGAAATAAACCATCTGTAGACTAATGGTACACAGGATGTAATCATCCCTCTGCTATACAAATTCCTTAGATGCACTGAGTGGTAAGCATCTGCAAGCAAAGTTGGGACTGGATTCTTGATTAAGAATATGTTGACAGCGTTGACGTCGACGAAGTTGTCAATGTTGGGAAAAAGGAATAACCCATAGATGAGTAGAACAAAGATATCCTCGAAAGCAACCATGTTTCCTATATTGGCAAAGTATAGAGCTCTTTCCTTCAGAAACTTAGCTGGTAGACCTTGAATTCCTCCCTTGGTAGTCATGTGGGCTTTGATATCTGACACTTCCAAGGAGGTAGCTCTTGCAATGATCTGATCTTTGGAAATCTCTTCCAAGCCAGAGAATGGGTCTTGGTCAGAAATGGGTAAATCAATCAACTGAGAGTACTCTTCCAATGTTGGTGTGAGCTGATAATCTGGTAATGTGAAGCAGTGGTACACCTGATCATAGAACTGAACCAATATAGATGAGACTCCTTCCACCATGTTGACTTTTAAAAGAGACAAAAGCCCTCCATACATAGCTCTGAAAGCTTCAGGATTAGCAATCATCCTTCCCAATCTTCTTAGGTCTTCAAGTCTTGGACTGCTGAAAGTGTACTTCTGAGTTTTTCTTCTACCAAATTCCATAGCACAATTTCTAATATTTGCAACAACCTGATTTTTTAGTTCTTTTGAAAAATTTGAAAAATTTTGAAATTTTTTGACGAATGCATGAATGAATGTATGCACAAACACATATATTTACAAACACGGGTTTAAGGTTTTATCGTCACAAGCATGGAGCCAAGGATCTACCCATCCTAAAGGTATGTACAAGGGGTTCATTTTGTACCTGTAAAACGGGTTCTAACAAGGTTCCCAAAATCACGGACCCCTCTTTAGGATATTACCATTAAACTGATTGACTCATGAGAGCTGTAATATCCCCAAGATGAATCTCATTTGAGTGTGTAGCGAGTGATTTTTGGATGTGGTTGCGAAGCACAATCGCTCTAGTACTACAGCTCGATTCATTTTTTATCCTATTGAAGCTGATGAAGGAAGGGAAATAGATGTCTCCAACTAACCCTGCTTGCATACTGAGGTTAAACAGTCAAAACTGTTGGTTCACAGATGCTACAAAGATTCGGGGTCTCTCCTAGGTTATTTTGTTAAAAAAAAAAGTTTTAGGCTATCAGTTGAAATGTTAGGACAGATGTATGAAAGTATGGGATTTTGGGTTTTTGTTTAGGGTGCTCGCTAAGATTTTTCTTTCAATCTTATGCCTACGTATTCCCGTTTACCGAAACAGGGAAATTAGAGCGATCGTATTTCCTCCTATTCTACGGGAGGAAATGGTGTTTTGGTGTCTTGTTCAAAGCCCAAGACGTGAAGCTTAAAGGTGATCTATATCTTATTCAAAACCCAAGATGTGAAGCTAAAGGTAGTTTGTATCTTGTTCAAAGCCCAAGATGTGAAGCTGAAAGGTGTTGTCTTTAGAGAGAATTTGTCATCTCTAAAGAGGGGTTTGTTTGTCCCAACTGTTTATAAAGGAGAATTACTTTAACCGGGATGTGTGAATCCGGCAATGCCATAATTTCCTTTATAGGGGATTTCCAACCTGAAGGAGAAGACTTTAACTCAGTTTAGAGCAATGCCATCTTTCCTTAGGAATTTCTCATGCTAAAAGAGGGACAGTGCGTGGATGTAAATAATCCCGAGGCTTGCCGCTTATAGCGATTAGATGAAGGGGAAGGAGTTGTTGATGTTTGTGTACTGTGTACGAGGCACATCTTTGATGCTAAAAGGTTGATTGGATCAACCAGTGGTTTTCTTATACAAAGCCTAAGAGGAGGCTAATATGTGTCTCGTACAAAGCCCGAGAGAGAGGCTGAAAGGTTTTGACTCAACGAGGGAGTCTTTTGGTATCTCGTATAAAGCCCGAGATGGAGGCTATTTGACGCAATAAGAGAGTTTTTTGTATCTCGTACGAAGCCCGAGATGGAGGCTAAAAATGGTGACTCACCAAGAGAATCATTTATACTCAACAAGAGAGTGACTTTGTATCTCGTACGAAGTCCGAGATGGAGGCTATTTGTTAGCTCCGCTAGGGAGAATCATTGTATAAAGCCCAAGAGAGAGTGCTATGGTGCTGTTTAAGTTGAGTGACAGGTCCAGTATGCTGATTTAAAGAGAAAATCAGTTCTTATATGAGTAATGTTTGCACTCATGGATTTGTTTCGAGGATCGGGGTTATTTCTTATTCTTTAAGGAAATGGGAAATCCAAAGGGTATTGAGACTGTCCGAGTCTACGGGGTTCCTTCCTATTCTTGAAGGGTGCTTGAGAATGTCTTTGAGACTCAAGGAAATTAGACTGTCCAAGTCTAGAGTTTCATCTTTTGTACTATGCTTTGAGAAACAGTAGTAGACTCTTGGAAAGACTGTTCTATTAAGATGACTGATTTCTGTTCCTATACCTTTAGGAGGTCGTCGGGACAATTTGTACGAAGCCCAAGAGGAGGCTGAAAACTTTTAAGAAGCCGACTGGTCCTTGTATGAAGCCCAAGAGGAGGATATCATTCCCGGAGGAAGAAATCATTTATACGAAGCCTAAGAGGAGGCTGTGAATACTTCTAAGAAGCCGACGGGTCCTTGTACAACGCCCAAGAGGAGGCGGGGATGGTTTTAGGAAGCCTGTGGGTCCCCAAACCCCGAGAAATTCAAGAGAGGCTATTCACAAAGAATAGATCAAGCCAGGAAAGTTCGAGAATTTGGAAGAAACTCAAGAGATGCAATTCACGGAGAAGAGATCATCTCTGGGGAATAGAGTTTCTTGACAAATGCTTTTAAGAAGCCTGTGGGTCCCCAAACCCCGAGAAATTCAAGACAGGCTATTCACAAAGAATAGATCAAGCCAGGAAAGTTTGAGAATTTGGAAGAAACTCAAGAGATGCAATTCACGGAGAAGAGATCATCTCTGGGGAGTAGAGTTTCTTTGACAACTTCTACGAGTGACAGTCTATGAAAGGGTTCACCAGAATGCCGCCTTTCATGTCTCCTTATTGTTTAACCCCAAGAGGAGGGAAGACTGTGTCTGGTAATCCTATGGGGATCTAGTTTTGACTATTTCAGAGTGATCAACATGCTTAATGCTAGACGTAGTTGTCGGGGAAACTCTAAATATCTATACTATTATTATGTTGTTGATATGAGTTTATGAAAGAATACTTACAGCGAAACAGCCCCACAATACAGTTATATGTATATGAAAGTGGTAAATGAAAGCGTATAAACACTTACTCAGTTGTAGAGCTTCCATGCTGTTTGGTTAGTTGGTTAACAAATAAAAATTGAAAACAACCGTATATTTCAAAATCAAAGGAGAAAGTGCTTTGAAAAAGAAAGATTTGGGGCTTACAACTCAAGGAGAGGCCCAGGGTTTTATCAGTGAGCGCACTGTTGAATTTGTACAGAGGGACTTATACGAGTGACTGAGGCCCAAAAATTGTTTTCTGTACAAAGGGATGGGTCTTACACTCTCTCAAGAGGCCCAAAAGGTTTAAAGAAAAAGAGTGGGGCTTATAACACGAGGGTAGGCCCAGATGATTTTTCGTTTAAAATGGCGGTCGCGCCGAGATTTTGTTTTAACGCAAAGGGGCTTATACAATATCTGAGGCCCAAAGTTGTTTTGGTTAAAAGGGGATTGGGTCTTAAACTCTAATAGAGGCCCAAAAGTTTTGAAATGGGTCTTACTACTCGAGGGTAGGCCCAGAGTTTGTTTTTCAACGGACGATGATCGCGCTGAACTTTTTGCAATACAATGGGACTTATACAATAAGTGAGGCCCAAAAAGGCTGTATTTACAAAGGGTTGGGTCTTACACTCTAATAGAGGCCCAAAGTGTTTTGAAAATGATTTATGAGGGTTGAATTAATCAAAAACCCTAATTTGTTTTCAAAATGTGTTTTAATTGAATAAAAATTCAATTAAAATGATCAAAATTGTTTAACATATGGAAAACAAATTGTGATCTTGGATTAATGCTTCAAAAATTAAGTATTGACCTACAAAATAATTAGAAGGCATTAAAAGTTGCAAAATCAAGGTGGAAAAAATATTCAAAATGTCAAAAAACAATTAAAATATTAATTCTTTGCAAAAATATCAATTATATGAAATAAATAATATTTTTGGGATTTTTTGAGAAAATAAAATATTTTAACATTTTTGTGAATTATTAAAAAAAGAATCAACTCAAAATCATTAAAACTCAGAGAGAAATTAATTTTTGAATCAATTAAATAAAATCACAAAATTCAAATATTTGAATTTGAGAGAAATGGCGCCAAGAACAGCTGAAGAACACGCGCGTTTTTCTGTTTTGCCCAGATTTGCATTTTCTATCCAATCTCACTGAATACTTGATTATATCATGCAATCCACATATCAATCTGCTCGTTTTCACCTCACGATCATGTTTATGACAATTAATTTCATTTAAATTAAGCATAAAACAAGAAATCACGAAGAATCCTCAAGAACCCTAAATTCTGCATGAAGGCTGGGATTTTTGATACACGATTCAAACAAAGCAATTACTTGAGGGGAAACATTCCATGCATGATTATGAACATTTGGAAAAAGTATTGTGCGAGGAAATATGCATAGATTGAGAGATGACCAAGTTTAGGCTTACCTCTAGGTCGTGACAACAAGAGCAAATTGATTTCTGAGTAGGAGGTGTTACAGATGAATTGTGATGATCTGAGCAGCTTCCCTACACCCTATGGAGTGTGTTTGAATGCTTGGACTTGATGGAAATTGGCTGGATCACTTCATGGCATCTCAACTGCAACTTGGTTAAAACCTTGAGCAATTGACTGGTGATTCTGAGAAATTAGTGTTCCAGATGTTGTTTAAGTGTTTGATCAGCTCACATATGATGTATATGAGGTGTGTGTGTGATTGGTTTGAGTGGAATTGCTCTCTAATGAAAAACCCGATAGTGACTTGCTAAGAAAGGCATTTTTGAGAGTGAGAAGTGGATTTTGAGAAAGGCAAGTGTTGTAGGCCTTTGGTGTACTTAAACTGATCACAATTGAGCTCTATTTATAGTAGAGCAAGTTTGTTTTGTAAGGAATAGTGAATGGCAACTGCTGAGTAGGTTTGGCCAATGTTGGCAAATGAAAATCCAAGTCTCCTCTAGCCATTGACTAGAGGTTAGGACACAGGCTGCTGGTCCCCTTGGTCTTGGATAAGTCTTGAATGAATTCAGTTTCTAATGGCTCAGTCCATGCCACCTTGGTGCTTCCATTGAATGCTCCAATCCAAAATTGGAGTCTTGTCCCTATTTTGGGCAATTCTAGGTTTAGCATGCTATTTCTTGTTCCAAGGACTTTGGAGGCTTGGCTCAGTGATTGTCCCCTTTAGATTCAATCCTCAGATGTGTCCAAGGTGATGACAAGGCTTGGAATTGGCTGATTTTGGCAAATCGAGCAAAAGTGCAAAATTCTGTCTTGCCTTGGCAGATTTCAGCAAGGTAACTTGCCAATGTCATATCTCATGGCCCAAATTGAATTTGCTGATGTTCTTGGCCATTTTGGAAAGCCCTCATATGATACAACAACTGTTTGATCATATTTGGTTTTGATACTTTTTGGATCCAAGTGAAAAATGTCCCTACATTTGGAAAAAAGTAAGGCAAAATCTGACTTAGTGAAATTTTCACCAAGTGTTGGAACAAAGTGACTTTTCTTGATTTTGATCACTCCATAACTCAAAATCCATGAGGAATTTGGACATAGGTCAGTATGAAGCTTTTGTAGAGGGCAATGAGATCTACAAATCAAGCTTTGGATGGAAAAAAATGGCTTTGTGGTTTAGGAGTTATGATCCTCCAAAGTTGGTACCTTTGTCACTTTTTTTCATAACTTAGAAAATTTTCTAAGTTTGTATGGTTACCCCTTTTACAAGTTATCCCATTTTCTTTGATTTTTCTTGATGAATGATGATTCAAATCATACATTAACATCATTTTAGGGTTAAAAATCCATTTTTGTGAAAAATCTCAAAAAGTCAAAGTTGACTTTTGTGCACAGTTGACTTTTTGTCAGATGAATTCCAAACTGTGCAATTCTTCAGGAAATCACGTCCTTGACATAAATCAAATTTGATGGACATGTTCCATGGGTGTTATAGGGTATGTTGAATCATGTCTTAGGGCTTGGGAGCATGTCCTGGTTAAAAGTCAAAGTTACAGTTGACTTTTCCCGCGAAACCCTAACTGTGGTTCAGATGAAATTGAAACTTGTTGCTCAAGCTTCTTGGATCAATCCATTGTCCCAAATGGATCAATATGGTATACTAGAGACCCTCAAATCATGTCTTGAGGTCTTGGTTCATGATTTGTCCCAAAAGTCAACTTAGGGGTGACTTAGGTCAAGAAACCCTAATTCCTGATTTTTGATGAATGCATCCCCTGGGGCAAGATTGACTTAATGATTGGGTTTATGAGGTTCCATGGAGCATATTAGGTTATGTTTTGGATCTTTGGCTTATGCCCAGATGAAAATTTCCATCTGGAGGCACTGGTCGACCAAAACCCTAATTTGGTGACACTGTCGATCTTGAAGCTTGATCCACCTAGAAGGGAGCAACCTTGTGCTTAATCCTTGAAGTGGGAGTCTTCTTGATCCATTGTGGATGTTTGAGAGGTTAGACAAGTTGAAGATCATGTCATTCCTTGATTGATCCTTTGTCTAAGAACTCTGAGAGGGCTTGAAACCCTAATTTTGATTGTAGTAAATGCTCAACAATTCCTTGAGGAGATTGATGAGGCATAAAGGTACATCCATATTGTGATGAGGATTTACACAATGATGGGAATCTTAGTGGTCAAAATTTGGGATATGACAGAGTGTAGTATTGCGTATCAACTATTCTCGATAGTTACCACACTACATCCTAAAAATGGCCAAATGGGTAAAAAGTTCCTAAAGTATTTAACTTCATAGATTCCTAATGGATAAAGTAATGTATTCACGACTTGCTCGCTCAACATCAGTAATTCCAAAATGGTACCTCCACTGAGCTGGAGGATTTTTAAGTTAGCTTGTTCGGGATTCACTCCCTATAAGCCTCATTGATTATACCACCTCCTATCATAAAGTATGTTCTCAAGTCCAAGTTTAGGACTTTTCCTCACCACATGTGTATTAATCACATTCCCAGAACAAAAGAAATTGAACAGATATGGCAAGTAGGCAAATAATATTAACCCTAATGATAAAAAAATGAAATGATATTAACAGTAATAATATAAAGGGTACAAAGTAGGCTTGACCCTCTTAGGGGATCCCCAGTGAAGTCGCCATTTTTCCGTGGACCGTTTTTCGTGACCCCCACCAATCTTGAGATGGTGAAGTCCTCGTGAACCGTGCTTGTGCCACTTTCAAATTTCTAATATTTATCCTATGATGCTTAAAAGGAAGAGGGAAGAAATCTAAACTAACCCTGCGTGCAAATGTTTTCCCTACAAGTGCAAAGAGATCTGGAATCGGGGATCGATTATGCTAAGGGAAGCTATTAACACCCTAAGTATCTATAATACTCTATAGGAACCTTTTGTACATTTTTACTATTAGTTATCTTTTCTGCTAAAAATGTTTATTGTTGATTGGGAAAGTTTTAACCTATGGGTGAGAATGAGAATGTGAGATGTTTTTGGGAGTTTTTGTTTTATGAAAGGTACTGAGACCTAAAGGGTTTTATTTAAAGGTGTGCTCGCTAAGATCTCGCAATCTTATGCCTACGTATTCCCAAAAGAGACTTTGGGAAATCAGAGCGTTCATAGTTCCACCTAACTATGGGTGGAATTTGTATCTTGTTCAAAGCCCAAGATGTTGAAGCTAAAAGTTTTGTTGGTTTGAAAGAAAAGACAAATTGTCATTCTTAAGGGAGATATCTCACCTGTAAGTTCTGTAATTGGCTAAAATTTTGTTAAAACAATGCTGATGTCATAGTTGATGTTGCAACATGAGCTTCTAACAGTATTGTTATGTTTTGGCTAACATTCTGTTGAAGAGTTAAAGTGCTGAAGAGTGATGTCAAATGCGATGTCTTAACATCACTATACCAGAACATTAAAACATCAGACTGTAATGTGTTTAGGGCTGCACGTGTTTCTGGTGTGAACGAGATATTCTGCTAAAGAGAATCAAAGAATGCAGGCGAAGACCAAGGGAGAGATATATTCTGTTACAATCAGTTATGAAGATCAGTTTGTTGCGCATTTAAAGCATAAAGATATGGAGAATATTCAGAGTTAATAATTGAAGATTTAATTGAAGATTTGATTGAAGATCTATTTAGAAGCAGATTTGTTACAGAAGATATGATATGATTTGAAGGCCCAAATCCAGTTGGGATTATGATATAAATAGAATGTTTGTAACCTAGAAGAGGTACGGGTCCAAGATGTAGATCTTTAGGGCTTTGTCAAAGTGAACCACTCGGGTTGTGAGATGGTCACTGTAGTTAACTCAGAAACATGTAGGTAATGAGTATTGTATTTTTCTTAGAGGAAGCTTTGAAGCAACTCCAAAGTAAGTCATGGAAGTGTGTCTTCTGGTTTTCTGTGTTGGAAAAGTCATTGGTAAACAAACTGTCGATGCAGTGACGGTGTAGTTGATTGCTAGACATCATGGCTATGATTGGAAGTGAGATGGAGTCTCTTACCTAGGGAGGACTTAGGTAGAAGGGTCATTGGGTAGTTATTAAATTAGGTAGATTGTCAACTGGTCTGTTGAGTCTGTAATTTGATACTACTAATAGTGGACTTCCTTCCTGGCTTGGTATGCCCCCAGATGTAGGTTGTTGAACCGAACTGGGTGAACAATTGAATGTGTTCATATGCTGTTTCTATTTTTGCCTTGTTCATACAGCAGAATGCGATGTTGTGACATTGCACTTGACATCACACGTCTGTACCAGAATTTCATCACCTATTCATTACAAACATTTGAGAATGATATCATAAGGTAAGAAGCTTTGAACTTGGATGTTAAAGAATCCTAAGCAATGCCACATCTTCCTTTATGAGTCTTTGCATACTAAGAGAAAGACCTTAACTTGGATATAGTATCAACAAGTGTGCCACTTACATCACTTAGATGAAAGAAAAGTTTTGGACCATGATAAGGGAAGGACTCCAGCTTGGATTTTGAATGAACAAGTGTGCCACTTACATCAATTATATGGAAAAACAGTTTTTTTATGTTTGATTGTGAATTGTGGTGTATAGAAGAGATATCTTCCTACAGAGATGACTTAATGTCTCATCTCTGGGGAGAAGTTGATTTATTTGAGTATCTTGTTCAAAGCCCGAGATGTGAAGCTAAAGTTTTGTTTGTATCTTGTTAAAAGCCCAAGATGTGAAGCTAAAAGATTTATTTGTATCTTGTTCAAAGCCCAAGATGTGAAGTTAAAAGGTTTATTTGTAGCTTGGGAGGAGGCTGAATTAACTGGGGTGAGTTTTGAATTACTGGTATCTTGTTATGAAGCCCAATATGGAGGCTATGATGCTTGGATAAAGCCCAGGAGGAGGCTATGATGCTTGGATAAAGCCCAAGACGAGGCTATGATGCTTGGATAAAGCCCAAGAGGAGGTTATGATGAAGTTGACTTCACAAGATGGACTGCTTGTGTATTTTAGAGGATGCACTGCACAAAGAGAATCTCTTTTGGCTAGAAAAAGTTAGAGTTAAATGGTGAATTCACTACTACAAAAAATCCATACAACCATGGTTGGAAAAGGGGTACCACAACGTCTGACCATCCGTTGTGAGGTAAGGGGTGATTGTATGTCTGGTGCTTTCCACCACGGTCGCGAGACTGTGATAGTAAAGCAGGACGTGCGCTACCTACCACAACGGTTAATAGTTTCAACTGTTGTGGTATATACATTTATGAAAAAAAGATTTAACCACGGTTAAAATAAATAACCGTTGTTGAAAGTACTAGGGTTTATTATAAAATATGTAGATTGCTTGTTTTTCAATAAATCTCATAACAACATACAACCATTCAAATTGATGAAGAAGTATATAATATAAAAATTAAACTATTCTTGAAAACCAACTTACACAAACCATTGTTTTTCAAATTGCATGCGTCTCATCATTCATTTCCCACTCTTTAACATATAGAATGTGGTTCAATGGTCTAAGTCCTTCAGGATATCGATTCCTTCTACTCTACTTTAATTTGAATAATATCAATAAATTATTATTATTCAAATTAAACTATAAGAGAAGATATGGATGTAATGACAGAATCAGGTCATTGAACCACATTCTAAATATTAAATATCGTGGGATGAATGGTGAGATGAATGCAATTCGGAAAACAATGATTGCTATAAGTTGGTTTTCAAATACAACTTAATTTTCATATTTTAAGTTTGTATGTCAATTTAAATGAAATGTATTTTCAGTGAAGGGTTAGTGAAACAAACAATCTACATAGCATATAATAAACTCAAGTTCATACAACAACACAAGATATTACGCAATGTTTTAAGAATTTAAAGAGCAAAACACTGTTAAGTCACAAGAAGCTTCTTTCTTGTGACTTAACAATGTTTTGTTCTTTTTCTTAAAACATTAATCAACAATAATAACATACAAAAACATTTATCAACAACACAACAACATACAACAAAATAAGGTTCAAGAACAACAATAGCAACATACAACAACAACAACATACAACAGCATACAACAACACAAGATATTATGTAATGTTTAAAGAACGCTCATTTTTTTAAACTAATCATGGATCTGGAACAAATTATGATTTTCATTTAGTTTATGAAGTTATGAAGAAGAATTATAAGGTGAATGAAATTAATACAATAACTTCATACTTCTTGTATTTTTCCTCATAGCTACACAAACCATATGAATCATAGCCAAAGTATACGCCTTGTTAAGATGATGAAGACGAATCTGAAAAAATGAGAATATTCACCAAATAAAAAAATGAGAACCCATTTTTAACAAGAAATGTAAACGAAATCGAAGTATAAGTTTAATGAATGAACCTGAAATACGATTAAATAGTATCATAGCGATTGGTGAAGACGAATCTGAAGGTTTAAGAAAGTTTAAAGAGTGATATGGATGTTAGGGTTATGTTATGAGAGAGAAGAGTGAAATATGTTAGGGTTTTCATTTGAGAGAAACGACTATTATGTACTGAACGATAGATACTTTCGCTTATATAGCAAAAAATATCAATTTTTTATCACAGTTAGAAAGAAAAACCGTGGTATAATATATCACTTTTCATCACGGTTAGAAAGAAAAACCGTGATATAATTTTAAAATTTTACAACGGTTCTTTAGTAAAATAGTGGTTAAATAACTTTCTATTATTTATTTATTTATGAACGCAATGGTGAGAGAGTTATTAATTATTGTTATTGTTATTCTTCATTACTGTTGCGATTGTTGTTGTTATTTTTGTTGGCTTGTACTATTTTTTTGTAAAACAATAATAGTGTATAAATGAAAAAGTATATAAAACAATAATAAATAATTTCGTTAAGAGGACCAAAAGGGAAGAGTACATAAATAATTTCATTACATAATTTTGTCAATGTCGGAACAATATCCTCTAACAATAAAGGAATATTCATAATCTATGACTCTCTCCTCACTACCCTCGTCAGAATGTACTGTGGTGACTTCAGTTGAGATATTTCTGTTAGCATTCTCAGATGGAGAACTCATGTTGCTATATGAAGTTAAGAAGAATAGTTTTGAAGAAGTGAAAATTCATTATATGAAACTGTGCCTTTATAGAAGAGGTTGAAGATGAAACATCTGATGATTTAATACTTGCAATGGTTACTTCTAATGGTTGATATTCTAATGGTTGCATATTAAATCCGTGATATAATCTTCAATTGTTTATTTATTTATGAACTTAAGTGACACACGCTTTTTGTATTATGAAAAATGGAAAAATATAGTTGCCAGGATTCGAACCTTGTACCACTCACTTTATCACCACAGTTGTGTCTATCAAGCGTGATTAAATAACTTTCAAAAAATAAATAAGCATTAGGCGCATCCAGTTTCAGATATTACAACGGTGGGAGACATGACCGTAGTAATATTATGTTACCAAATGTGTATTTTGTAGTAGTGATCGGTCAAAAAGTACTAGTGTGCATGTCATCCGTGCAAAGGGTAGGGACGCTCAGAGGCATTAATAGGTATATTACGCTGTATGGTGGTCAGAGCTTGCCCACAGTGGCGAGAAGTCATGTATGGTGGTGTTTTGTGGCGGTTTAGAGGAAATGCTCATGTGAGATAACATGCTCTTTGTGTGAGTGGTGTGCTTAGATATAATAAGCGTATGTATGATGTGATGTGCATGAGTTCAGATTTGTCCTCCTCTCTCCCCTAGGGGAGATATATTTATAGAGGCTCTTGTGGGCCTAGGATTTCAAAAGCTCTTTGGGCGTGCTGATTGAGCTTTTTTTATATACTTTTATTTTTATTAATGATAATATGATGATGTGGATTTATTATTATTATTATTATTTTTCATTTATTTTTAATTCCACGGCATTTTTTTATATTTTTATATTTTATTATTTTAAACTTTGAAACTATAAAAGGTCCAAGAATGTTTAATCCCACAACCTTTCTCCCATAATGCAAGACTTTTACCACGTGGCTAAGCTTGTTCTTTTGTTAATAGTTCTCTTTTAGATGTATATATTACAAAACTATGTAAACTTATCTTAATATATAGATAGGTATTAGTCTAAAATAAACCATTTTAAAGTTAATTAATTTAATAATAAATTATAAAAAATTTATATATTATGTTTTCAAAAATGTAAAAGTTCCAATTTATTATTAAAAATTAATTTTAGTTTTTTATTAAAAAAATTCATTTAATGTGTTGATAAATATAATGTTAATAAATTTATAATTTACTTAACTTATCTATAATACTTCTCTATATTTTAAAATAATATATGTTTATCTATATATATTAACTTTAAATTAATTAACTTTAAGATAATTTATTTTAATTGTATATATTACAAAACTATAATATATTTAATACATAGTTTTGTAATATTATATTTAATAATATTATATTATTTTATATAGATTATTTAATATTTAATAAATTATTTATTTTTTAATTTAGATGCAATATTATTTAAGTTTATGAATTTTTTATAATGATATTAAAAATTAATATAAATTTGCTATTAATTTTTGTTTAAACTTGAATATATGTTATTAAAAAAATGAATTAAAGTTATTAAATGTGTTTGAATATGAATATGAATTTAAATGTGTTCTAAAATCATTTCTAATTATTTCTAATTTAAATGTGTTTAGACGAAATTTGTTAAATGTGTTTAATAAAAAATTATTTCTAATTATAATTTGTTATTAAATGTGTTTAAATGTACAAATTTCAAGGCACAATTTTTCTGATGGAACGAATTATTCTCGGATTAGACACGCCTATAGCTAAAGGAACGTACAGCGAGCCATAGCGGAAGGGAGGCCAATGTCCCGTCAGATGCCACAGCCCACGGGCAAGCCAGCGACCTTCACCTCCCGCAAGTCCCTTCGGTCTCCTTTAGCTCTGGTGGGCGTGGTTCTATAGTTTATAAGAACCATTATTTCTATTTTATAAGAGACTTGGGTTCAGCCCTGGCGTTGGTAAAATTTTGTTTGGTTTTGATAATTTTAATAGTTGTTAAGATTAAAATAATTTAAAAAGAAATTAATAAAAATAAAAATTAATTTTTAATAATATTAAAAAATTATACATTTAAATTCAAAAATTAATAATTTATTACTTCTTTTGTCCAAAAATAATTGTCACATCTTATAAAATTATTTATACTAAAATAAATGTTGCATTTTAGTTTCCAATATAATTCTAATGTTTAACTTTCAATTATGCATACCTTCTAATTAATACTCTCAATTTATAATTTTTTCACTCTATATTTATGATAATTCAAATACACCAACTACTCTCTCTTTCATTTATTATATTTTTTAAGAAAAAAATATAATAAAAATATGAAATATTATGTAATATATCCATTTCAGTAACAAAACTAATCACAACATACAAGTTAACTTAGTGGTAGGTGCCTTTTGCAAGGAACATAAAGTTCATCCGTTCAAGTCCTTTGTCCTCAAAATTTTGGAATTTTGCAATTTTTAAAAATTTCAAATTTAAAATAATAATAAATAAAATGCCATCATAATATTTAAAATTAAAATTCATAAACTTAAAATAATTAAAAAATAAAAATAATAAATCCACATTAGTATTTATGGAATTAAAAAAATGAAAAAACAAAAAATAATGTCACATAAGATGACACATAACTTAGAGTGTGCCATTTTCCATCGAGATTAATTTTCCGGAGGGTAAAATAGTAAAGGATAAAATGGTATTAATCTTTCTTAAAAATCATAAAACCATTTTCAAAATGATTGTTATGATCGCAATAATTGTGAAGGAGATGGAAAGAGAGAAGAGATAAGAGTGAGATTTTTGTCTTAATTTTTTTTCCTCTCCTCTCTTATATCTCAATTTAATAGTTATAATAATTTAATAATAATAATAATAATAAATTAATTATCAATAAATATGATTTATGTTTTAGGAAATAAAAAATAGTAATAATTAATTATGAATAATCAGTAAATGTTATAATTAATAATAAATTATCCATAAATGTTATAAATGAAAAAAAAAATGGAACCAACATATATACTTAAATGAAAAGAAAAATTGGAATTATAGTTAAAACCAGAAGCACCTTAAAAAATATATGTGATTTTTTTTATCTGAACACATTCATTTTTCTATTCCGTGACCGAGATTTAATATTTTTTTAATAAATTAATTTAAAATTAAACACTTGTTTGAGTAGTTAATAATATGATGTATAACCACTTCAAAACCTTAACCAAAATCTTATGTATTAGTACTAACTAACCACTTTACATTTTCAACTTTAATATGTTAATTTTAAAATAATATAAATCTATTTCAATGAAAAAATAAAGAAGGCACAATAAAATGAGAATCATATCAATCTCTTCTATTACTAATATGAGAAAATAGATAGTTGAATCTATTACACTTTTATCCTAATTTAATCTTATCAGAAATCTAATTTCATTGTTATAAATAGGGGTGGCAAACAGGCATGCCCGTCCCGCAAATGCCCGCAAGAAAACGGGGCGGGGCGGTCATAGTTGAGGATGCGGGCCTAAAACTTAGATGCACTCCGCAAAAAAGTGAGGGCGGGGCGGAGAAAGCCCGCGAGCACGGTACCTTTTAAGCCTAAAAATGCAAAATTTTAAGTAAATGCTTGTGCCCGCAAAAACCCGCGAAGAAAACAGGGCGGGGTGGACACATTAGAGGGTGAGGGCCTAAACCCTTGGCCCACCCCGCACTAAAGTGCGGGTAAAATGGGCATGCCCAACGGGCCGGACCCGTTTTGCCACCCCTAGTTATAAACGTCGATTTGTGTCCCTAATTATACCAATATTTCGAAGCATTTAATAACAATATATAATGCATTCCAAATAATCAATAAATGTATATAAATGTATATGAATATATTACAAATGTATTAATGGATATCAATAAACAATAATCAACAATATAATAAAACTTTATTATTATATAAAGAATATATTTTTTTTAACTTAAAAAATTGTTTTGTTTTATATTTTAGTATGATTCAAGATATATGTTATTTCGGTGTAACAATATAGAAATGTTACCTACAAATATATTTAGATTATGTATAAATATATAAATATATATATATAAACAGTATAAGTGCATAAAACAGTACAACATGCAAAAATATAAATGCATGAAGATTTAGGATAATTCGAATAATACAGTGAGTAATACAATGAAATATATTAGACCTTGGCATCCATTACATACATCTCCATGTGTTCTATGTCCTTACTATTAAGGACACTCCATATATCAATAACACAAAGAATCATCTATATCACCCACAAAATCGAATCCGTGTGACATTGCTCCTGAAGATTAGGAACTGCAGGTAGGGTTTGGTTTATATTGCCATAAGTTAGAATCCAAAAGGGCAATTGTTGATACATTAAAATTTAAAAGTGTATAAATTGATACGTTTAATCATGACAATACTAAAGATAAATAGTAATTGTAATTTTTAAAAAGACCCAAATATGACAAAATATTTAATATATAGTCGCAAAAAAGGAACTTATGAGATAATGGTATAATTGCAACAGACAAAAGGAATTGATTTGGAATGCATTATATATTGCTATTAAATGCTTCGAAATATTGGTATAATTAGAGACACAAATTTACGTTTATAATCATGAAATTAGGTTTCTGATAAGATTAAATTAGGATAAAAATGTAATAGATTCAGCTATCTATTTTCTTATATTAGTAATAGATGTTGTGATATTGTAAAGTGATTTATTTACTAATTTTAAAAATTAATTGTGGTAAATTTTTTTTATGATAATGTAATTTATTTGAATTAACGGTTAAAAATCTAATTTGTTTCTTTTAAAAAAATGTTGTAATTTTCCTAAGTGTTACTATGGTTAGTAATTCAAATTTATATTTTTCTTTATAAATCTAATTATTAATAGTTAAATTTTGTAAATTGTTAAAATGTTGTAAAATTGTCAATTTAATATTTCTATAATGCATACATTATTGTTGTACAAAACCAAATTAATTATTTATATAATTCTCTATAAAAATGGAGTATATTGAAAGAGTAGTAGACGAAGTGGATATTTTTGTAAGTTGAAATTTAAATCTCTTTAATTGACATTTAAATTTATGTTAAATTTAAATATCAGTTCTTGATTACGTAATATTATTAGTTTGTTTTTCATTTATTAAATCTTGCTTGGAACACGTAAATTTTTTTGGTACGGCAAAACAAAGTTAATGATTGTCAAAGAACATAAAAATCTTGCTTGGAACATGTAAGTTTTTTTGGTACAACAAAACAAAGCATTAAATTGATTTTGAAATCATGAATTAATGACAATATAATTAAAATTTAGAACATAAAAATCAGGAATTTTAGCAGTTTAAAACAAATATAATATAAAATTAGTATTATTTTATTTTAAATTTATATAATGTGAGTCTTTATTGTTAAACAATAGTGTAATTGATTCTCTCAGCAACTACTGATATTATTCAATTCTGCCAAATACTGGTATCTTAAGTTTTTTTTGTTGATAGAATGGTATCTTAGCTTTCTGAAGCAACATTATAGTCTCACATGTTTTATAATAAACAATATTACTCTCTTTTTTAATGTATAGTTTTAAAATTATGTATGACTAAAATAGTATTTTTTTGATTTAAAATGAGAAATAAATAATTTTTTGTTTTTGTTTAAGTATATAATGTGAGTTTTTATTGTTAAACAATAGAGTAATATTTTCTCTCACCAACTACTAGTATTATTAAATTCTTCCTATTATTGATATCTTAAGTTTATTTTCTTTTTGAAGCAACATTATAGTCTTATATGTTTTATAATAAAAAATAATAATACTTTTTTTTAATGTATAGTTTTTAAATTATGTATGGCTAAAATAATAAATTTTTTTTATAGAATGAGAAATAAATAAATTTTGTTGTTGTTTAAGTATATAATGTGAGTCTTTATTGTTGAACAATAGAGTAATTGATTCTCTCATCAACTACTGGTAGAGGTGGAAATAGGCTGGGCCGAGCTAGGCTTTACCAAGCCTAAGCCTGGTCTGCCAAAAAAACTGAAGCATAAGCCTGACCTGTAGCCTGTTATAGGCTTATTTTTAGGCCTAAGTCTGACCTTTTCTAAGGCCTGGTTAGTCTGTTAGCATACATAAAAGCCTATTATTTTAGAAATATTTAAATAGACAATTAAAATAATGTTTAAATAGACTAACAAACTAAAAAATCAATGAGACTAAAAGTTTGTTTGCATTGACTAATTTTAACTTACCTATTATTTATGTATTTTAACTCAACGTACAAAACATAACATAAGATAATATAAAAAATATTCATATTTATTTAAATAGGCCTGCCTGTTCGGCTTAAAAGGCTTTTTTTTATAGCCTAAGGCCTAACCTTTTTTTAACTAAATAGACTTATACAAAAGCCTAGGCCTTTTCTATTTAAAAAAATAGCTTGGCCTGGTCTGAGCCTGTGTAGGCTAGCCTATAAGCCCTGTTATCGGCCTGACCTATTTCCACCCCTAACTACTGGTATTATTCAATTCTTTCTACTACTGGTATCTTAAGTTTCTATTTTTTTAAATTAAATGGTATCTTAACTTTTTGAAGCAACGTAATAGTCTCTCATATTTTATACTAAAAAAATATAATTTAAGTTGATCGTCAAGGGTACATAATTAAATATTATAAATTTTTTTAATTTAATTTATATATAAATAAACGGGCATGGTACAAATACCCTCAAAATTACCCATAACGGATAGGGTAAAAACCCGTCAAAATTACCTGCAATTGATAGGGTAAAACTCCCTCAAAATTACAAATATTTTTATATATGAGAATGAGTTACAAATATTTTTATAAACGAAAATAAGTTACAAATATTTTTATAAACGGGAATACGTTACAAATATTTTTATAAACAGAAATAAGTTACACATATTTTTATATATGAGAATGAGTTACAAATATTTTAATAAACGATAATAAGTTACAAATATTTTTATAAACGAGAATAAGTTCCAAATATTTTTATAAACAAGAATAACTTACAAATATTTTTATAAACAGGAATAAGTTACAAATATTTTTAATATAAATGTTTGTTTATTTCTTAACTCTAAAATAAATTTTTTTATATATTTTTTGAAATATTAGTAAAAAATTAAAATGACCTGATAAATTACAATTGATTGATAACTTTTATTATAAATGCGGGTAAACGGGTATGTGTATGGATATTTGTGTACCCATAGGATACGGGTACAAATGTTGGTTCTCACTCAAGTATGGGTTCGACTCCTATATTTGTTTGACAATCATCATTTAAAACATTTTTTCGACATTGTGCGACTCGTGCGAACGCACAGGTAGATGACTACTTTGTTATTTCCTTTAATACAACCATGTTACAACATTATCAATACTAATTTAATCGATTATATATATGTGTTTGTATGAAGTGCACTACACAATACTCATATATTTTTTAACATAATTTCTATGTATATCCTGACAATTTCCTACTATTTGATAAATTATATTAATATTTATATGACAAGTATCATTTAAAATATTTTTCTCTTAATTTATACATATTTTTATATACATTTCTTAACCATAACTATATAATATTTATTTAATATTTATATAGGCATTGCGTGACCCGTACGAACGCACGTGTCCTTTACTAGTTTAGAAAAATAAAAAGAAACAATCCTATTTTATGTTGAATGACATAAAATAAATTAAAAACAAAAATAATAAACGAATAACATAATTTGGATTACAAACAAATCGTTAAAAATTAAAAGAAGAGATAAGGGTTTTGATTAAAGATGTTGAAACTATTGTTATGGAATAATAAAAATTAGGGTTAATAGTGATTTACCCCCCTGACATATGAGCGTGTTTCGGTTTACCCCCCCACCGTTACCAAAGGCAGGTTTTGGCAACGGTTTTTTTGAAAAAACCGTTGCCAAAAGCCAGGGAGGGGGGTAAAGCAAAATTCGCTCATATGTCAGGGGGGTAAATCACTATTAACCCTAAAAATTATAATTTATACTCAGAATCATGATCACAATTTATATATAGTTTATATATAATATGAGATATTGGATCGAACTCTAGTATAGTCGAAGGGTAATTTCTTGGTTCGATAATTCGAAAGAATCTTAGCATGTCGTCGAAGTTTATTCACATGATGTAGTCGAAGTATGCTAGGAGTATTAGCATGTCGAATTGGGCATTGGTTGTAAGCTCAATTGTTTAATTTAGATTGTTCCCTAAGTTAGCTTGTGTAATGGGCCTGTGTGTAAAAGTCCATTAGGTTAGTATGTTATTTTTCTTTTAAATAGCATGCTAGTCTCTTATCTTTGTGTACGGTGCAAATCCTAATTAGGGCGAGAAAGGTTATTTGCTATTCTGTAACACTTGTAATCTTGTTTCAAAGAGAAAGTATAGAATAGCAGTTTATAACCAATTTCATTGTGTTCTTCTTATTTCACTTTTTTTCTTACCCGTGAGGGTTTCTTGCTGATCAAGAAACCGATTATACTTTGTTATTCCGGTATCATTTTTCACAACAAATTAGTGCGGTGAGCATGGAACAGATGCCGTCAACAAAGTATGAGATTGAAAAGTTCATAGGAGTGAATGATTTCGGTCTATGGCGCTTGAAGATGAAAGCCCTACTGGTTCAGCAGGGTTGTTTAGAAGCGTTGAAGGGAGCCGCAGCCATGGACGTTGCATTAACAGACAAAGAAAAAATGAGCCTTGGTGATAAAGTTCTTCGACAGGTTTCGAAGGAGACGACGACGTCAGTGTTATGGGTGAAACTTGAAAGTTTGTACATGACCAAATCATTGGTCAATCGCCTCTATCTGAAGCAAGCTCTGTATTCATTCAAGATAAGTGAAGACAAAGTTCTGGCTGAGCATTTGGATATGTTCAACAACCTGATTCTTGATCTTGAAAATATCGATGTCAAAATCGAGGATGAAGATCAAGCGCTGTTGCTATTGTGTGCTTTGCCCAGATCACATGCTCACTTCAAAGAAACTCTCTTGTATGGAAGAGTCTCTGAATTTTGAAGAAGTTCAATCAGCCTTGTATTCTAAGGATTTGAACGACGAAAGGAGCACAAGCTATCTTCGATTGGTGAAAGCCTGTCAGTTAAGGTGAAATTCACAAAGAGAGGTGGCAAGTTTAATAAGAAGAAGGGTAAAAGTCAGCAGACATCTTATAGTGGTGTTGCATATGATATTTGATGTTATCGCTGTAAGAAGGAGGGTCATACAAGAAAAGTATGCCCTGAACGTCTGAAAGATCATGGAGGTAAGGATAATGGCAACGCAACCATTATTCAAGATAATTTCGACTCATCTGATGCTCTTGTGGTTTCAAGCGACGACTCAAGTAAATAGTAGATTATGGATTCAGGTTGTACTTGGCACATGACTCCAAACAAATACTTGTTCAAGAAACTATGTGATCAAGATGGTGGATCTGTAGTGCTTTTAAACAATAAAGCTTGCAAGATTGCAGGTGTTGGATATGTGAAGGAAGTCATGAAGGGGTCGAAGGAAGTCTTGAGAGGCGTGAAGAAACAAGGCTTGTATACCCTTGAGGCTGAAGTTGTCAGTGGTTCTGCAAATGTTGTATCCACGAAACTTTTGTCGGAGACAGAAATGTGGCACATGAGATTGGGCCATGTCAGCGAAAGGGGTCTGGTCGAACTGGGGAAGTAAAATCTGCTTGGTGGAGACAAAGTCGAAAAGCTGAAGTTTTGTGAACCCTGTGTACTTGGAAAATCTTGCAAATTGAAGTTCAACAAAGGCAAACAAAGAACACATGGATCCCTTAATTACATCCATGTTGATCTTTAGGGGCCTGCAAGGTGTCCATCACATTCAGGAGTAAGGTATTTTCTATCCACAGCTGATGATTATTCTAGAAAGTTATGGGTATTCATCCAGAAGACTAAGGATGAAATTTTTGATAATTTCAAGAGTTGGAAGACTTTGGTCGAAAATCAGACTAACATAAAGGTCAAGAGGTTGAGAACCGACAATGACCTTAAATTTTTCAATGAGGCGTTCGACAGTTTTTGTGCAGCCTCTGGTATTGCAAGACACAAAACTTTTATAGGTATTCCCCAACAAAATGGTTTGGCTGAAAGGTTTAATCGAACCATTTTGGAAAGAGTTAGATGCATGTTGACTAGTGCTGGGTTAAAGAAGGTGTTTTGGGCAGAGGCTGTTTCAACAGCAACATATCTGATAAACAGATGTCCTTCGACTACGTTAGATATGAAGACACCTGAAGAAGTTTGGTTGGGACATCCACCAGATCTTTACAAACTTAAAGTATTTGGCTGCGTAGCCTATGCTCACATTAGGTAAGACAAGGTCGAACCTAGAGCTTTAAAATGCATGTTCCTTGGATACCCTGAAGGATTCAAAGCTTATAGATGTCACAGGAGGGGTATCACAATTCAAGATGTAGTTTTCAATGAGGATGAGATGACTTTCAAGAAAATTGATGACACTGGTCAAAGTTCGAAGATATCTGAAGAGGATCTGGAACAAGAAGAGATTCCTATTGAGGTGAAACATAGTGATGCTGAATTGCATGACCCAGAAGAAGTCGAAGAAGAAGCAGAAGCTGCTGTCGAAATTGAGGAGACCGTCGATGGCTACCTGTTGGCAAGAGATAGGTCGAGGAGAGTCATCAAGCCACCTCAAAGACTTGGGTATGCAGATCTTATAGCTTATGCCTTAGTCTCTGCAAGCGAGGTTCTGGACGAAGAACCTAAAGACTATAAGGAAGTTATGAGAAGTTGAAATAAGGCTGAATGGCTGATGGCCATGGATGATGAGATGAAGTCTCTTCATGATAACCACACTTGGGAATTAATCAAGAAACCTGCTGGAGCCAGGTTAGTCATCTGTAAATGGATTTTCAAATTTAAGGAAGGAATCGAAGGAGTGACGTCAAAGAGATACAAGGCAAGATTGGTTGAAAGGGGTTTCACTCAGAAAGATAGTGTCGAATTCATGATGTGTTCTCTCCTGTTGTGAAGCATATGTCCATTCAAATGTTGCTTTCCATAGTGGCACAATTCGACCTGGAACTAGAAAAAATGGATGTGAAGACTGCTTTCTTATATGGATATCTAGATGAAACAATCCTGACGAGGAAACCTGAAGGGTATGCAAAAAAGGGAAAGGAATATTATGTGTGCAAACTGAATAGATCTTTATATGGACTGAAACAATCTCCTTGACAGTGGAATAGGAGATTTGACAAGTTCATGGCACACATAAGTTTCATTAGAATTCACTTCGACCACTGTGTTTACTTCAGATTTCAACCTGGAAATTCATTTGTTATTTTGTTTCTTTATGTAGATGATATTCTCATAGCAAGCAACAATGTTGAGGATGTAATGAAAGTGAAGGTTGAACTTAATAAGGAGTTCGATACGAATGATCTGGGAGCTGCATCCAAGATTCTTGGGATTGACATCTGGAGAGATAGAAAGCAGTCGAGATTATGCTTATCTCAAGAGGCATACCTGAAGAAGATTCTCGACAAGTTTGGTATGTCGAATTCAAAGCTTATTCTAACTCTGACAAACCCTCAATTCAAGCCGAGTACAAATCAGTGTCCCAGTACTGAGGTTGAAAGAGCTTATATGAATAGCATGCCATATGCTAACATAATAGGTTCTTTGATGTATGTTATGGTTTGTACTAGACCCGGCATATGCAGTAAGTCTTGTAAGCAGGTACGTGGCGAATCCTGGAAAGATTCATTGACAAGCATTGAAGTGGATTCTAAGGTAGGTTAATATGTTAGTTTTCTTTTAAATAGCATGCTAGTCTCTCATCTTTTTGTATGGTGCAAATCCTAATTAGGGTGAGAGAGGTTATTTGCTATTTTGTAACACTTGTTATCTTGTTTCAAAGAGAAAGTAAAGAATAACAGTTTATAACCAATTTCATTGTGTTCTTCTTGTTTCCCTCTTTTTCTTACCCTTGAGAGTTTCTTACTGATCAAGAAACCAATTATACTTTGTTATTTTAGTATCGTTTTTTCACAACATACACCAAAAGTGCATTAATGCACATATTAACTATAGAATAAATACAAAGAGGCCAGGAATTTTTATGAAATCATTTTTAATAAAATGGTTGTACATGAAAATGAAAAGATAATAAAACATGATAAGTAAGAACTTATATTCAAAAAATAAAACTAAAATAAGGATATACTTTGATTGGAAAGCCAAACTCCAAGACAGATAATGGTACGAAGAATACAGATTAATTCTATGTATTGTGAATGAGTACAAAGTTTTCCGTTTATATTCTACCCATTCAACATGACAGATAATGAAATGAAGAATATAAATTAATTCTTACTCAGTGGCGGATCTATGTGTAATGCTAAGGGACTCTTGCCCCCACAAAAGAAAAAAATAGCACAATAACGATTAATTTATATCTTACCTTTACCTTGAAACAAAAAATAATTGTTGTCACCATAAATTAAATTTTAAGAAAATAAACATGTCAAACTATAAGTGATAAAAATTTTAAATGATACACATTTTAATTATTTATTCTATTTTATTTTTTATAATTCGTTAAGTATGTATACAGATAAAAAACATTATATTTAAAAAAAAATTATGCTATATAATTTTTCAAATTTTAAAATATTTATCTTTTTTAATTATTTTATAGACTATCGTTATGAAATAGTGGTGTGATGACCGTTATGTCGGATATACATGACATTGTTTGAGGTCGTCGTAATGGTAATATAGACCAATATTGCATATTTATTTACCATAATATGTTATAACGGCGCTGCAAAATAGTCTATATGACATAATTTTGCCCCCACAATCCAAAGTGTCTGGATCCGCCACTGTTCTTACTCATTCAGTGTTGTTTCAATTCTAGGTGAGGAGTGTCACTCTATTTAAATTCTTTGTGGATTATATCTTTAACAAATATGACATTTGGATTTTTCCCAATACACATAATTAAAAACATTAGTTAGGAGGAAAATTATGGAAATAATTGATAATGACTAGCAAATTAACAAATATACATATAAACATCTGAATTTTTTATTTGGGGGTATCATAATTATTACTTTCCACTAAGCATATTTGTTGTTTATGCTAAGGATTTTACACGTAAAAATAATGATAATCACAAACTTGTTGGAAAGTCATCGTAAGCATTAAATTATCAGATGCTTCATCTTCCATGAGCGGCGTTTGAGTTACTCTTCTATAAATGCACACTTTCATATACTGAATTTTCTCATCTTTAACCTACTCTTCTTAACTTCCTAGCAACATGAGTTCTCCATCTGAGAAGGCTAAGAGCATTATCTCAAAAGAAGTCATCACTGTTGAGAACAAAACCATCACCATAGTACAAAACCATCAACAGTTAATTGAGGAGGCCCAACCATCTGAGTCGACTGTTGTTAGGGATTCATTAAGGGTGAGGAAGGCAAAAAAGAAGAAGAAGATGCTGAAGAAGAAGAGAAAGGTGCCGAGGAAGATTAATTACTATAACTCAGATGAGGGTAGTGAGGAATGAGGAGTGAGTCATAGATTGGAAAGATTTATGTAGTACTAGAGGATATTGTTCTGATGTGGAAAAAGTTATGTAATATAAGAATCTTGTAATCTTTTCTTGATCAATGAAAAAATGAAAAAAATAAAATAAAAATAGTACACAGCCAACAAAAATAAAACTTCTTAACAATAACAACAACAGTAATGGAGAATAACAAGAACACCAGTAATAGACCAAAGCAACAACAAGAAAAACAACAACACTAATAATATATAGGAGAATAATGGTGAGAGAGTTTTTTTGTTCGCTAGGGCTTCTAGGAGAATAAGTGTTCTTTCATTTGCTGGAGAAGAAGTGTTCTTTCACTAGGGCTCGAGAAGTGAATGAGGTAGACATTGAGGGAATAATAAATATAAAGAGAATAACAAAAACAACAGTAATGGACCAAAGCAACAACAAGAACAACAACAACAACAACAACAACAATAATAACATACCGGAGAATAATGGTGAGAGAGTTTTTTCATTCGTTAGGGCTCATTGGAGAATAAGTGTTCTTTCATTGACCGGAGAAGTAGTGTTAGGGCTCGAGAAGTGAATGAGGTAGACACTGAGGGAATAAAAAACATAAAGAGTATTTATCGCGGTTATACTGAAAACCTAGGTAACATATACAATGTAAAATCTTTAAGATATAAAGGCACCTTTTTGGTTTCAAAAAAAAATAAAAAATTAGAGAGTATTTATCTCGGTTTTCATGAAAACTGAGGTATCATATCCGACGTAAAGTCTATAAAAATTAAAGGCACCTTTTTGGTTCCATATAAAACATAAAACTGCAGGAGCTGGGAATCGAATCTCAAACCCCAAACATATATTTAAGTCGGTTTTTCATAAAACCGAGGTAACATATTGATATTTTTTAAAAATAAAATCCCAAACATATTGATTTTTGTCGTTTTTGTCGTTGTTGTTGGGCTGGATCCGAGCAATCTCCATGTACCTATTTGGTTTTTGAAATATATATATTCTTTTATTTAAAAAAAAACAAGGTGGTACCGTTACATACACCCTCGGTTTTATATTGTTCATGGTGAAAGTTTCGTCATAAAAAGTAGTATTTGTTGTAGTGTACACTCCACCATAGAGAATATCAATATGTATATTTTCGACCATTCCCAATAAAACACACGTAAACACAATTTAAAGGTTCACTGGTGAAAAGAAAGACAATTTACAATAAAAAGATGCAAAATTGATGTGAAAGAGAAATTTGTAGGAATTACCAAAGTGAGAGAAATATGATGTGCAAGTGAAAGAGGGAAAATTGGGCAAGAAGTTAACAATAAGGAAGAAGAATAGAAAACCATAGAAATTTTAAATGGAGAATTTGAATTGTTATTGTTTAATGGGTGTATTTGATATGTTTTAAAATCACGGTTAAAGGACATATATATGAAACAAATATAGGCCAGTTCAAGATAATCTATTCCCTTTATCCATAATTATAAATTTTTTATAAGTATTTTTGGTTTTTGGATTTAATTTTTATTTTTAATTGATGATTGAGGAATAATCTTCACTTAGTGGAAATATTAGAAGAAAGAAAAATAATGATATTGTTCAATAATGAAACAACTTTTACCTCTTCAAATGATTATTTTTAGTGGCTACAAATTTAAATAGATTAGAAACACGATTAAACGATAAAATTTTTCAGATGTGAAATTATGGGGAACACTAGTACAAAGTGACGAATATAATTTTAAAATTTACACCCATTATACTGAAAACGGGTGTAAATAATAAACGCGGTGACAAATTTGTAAATAAAATATCATTTATAGTAGCAGTACGTGACAATAGACACCTTATTAAAAAAAAGTGTAAATTAAAAATATTATTATAATAAATTAAAATCATTACTATAATAATATCTCTATTACTCCTGTTAAAGGAAAAATGGATGTAAATTAAGATTGGTTGAAAAAATAATTATTTAGTTTAATAACTCTAAATATTAACCTGGAACATATTAATAAATCACACCATATTTTATTAAGTGATATTTGGGCAAGTAAATAAATTAATGTGTGTAAATTTATTAATTAATATTTTGTAAATAAAATAATAACAAAACACATATCAAATTTAATTATGAATATATCAAACTCATTTCTCTCTAAACTCCATTTCTCTCTTAACCCTATTTCTCTTTTTCTTCATTCATCGCGATTTTCATCCTTTTCATTCATCGCGAGTTTCATCTCTTTCCTCTCATTGTCGAACTACATCTTCTTCATCTCATCGGACATCCGAAAAACAGACCTCCATCATCTTTAACTCTCTTTCGGTAAAACAAACCCTAATTTTTTCAATCCAATGACACCACACACTGCCGAATGTGAATAAGATAATAATAACCTAAACGCCACCGACGACAGTGACAGCGATGACGTCTGATGAATATGAGGACTACATCCTTCTCAGATCAATGGTTCCTTCCATTTCCATATTCTTCTTATCTTTCTCTTCTCTCTTTCTTCTCCACAATTCGCTTCCAGTTTCAACTCAATCAATCGATCACTTCACCTCTCAGATCAACCAAATCAACCTCAAAATCACTCACTTAGGTAATCAATCAAACAACACTCTTCTTCGTATCCTATCATTCAAATTATGTCGCATTTCACTTTGACGAGTTTTTTTTATTGCAGAATTGGTTCTTCAAGAAACCAATCGAAAGGTAGCAGAATGGGATTTATATATACAAGAGTCCGAAAACCGAATGAATGAAATGGCGGAAAAAATTCATGATCTGAACTCTACTCTCTCTTCGTTGAAGGTTTATCGCTAATGCTTGACCTAATTTATTGAGTCTATTTTTTTGTTTAAACAAGACAAAATTGATTTCAGAGATCAGATTTGATTTTGACATGTTTTTCACTCAAAATGCATAGTTATGCTAGAGGAGGTTGATGTGATTTTTTACTAAAATTGATTATATTTGAGGGCAATGTATTGATCTATCTTGCAGGGTGATTCATTTCATGCCGAGACACGACTTAAAGCTCTGGAGGAAGAGGTATTTGAATTCCCTTTTACTTCTCTTGGTTGGTTGGTTATATAACAGTGACTTATTTGTTTTTGGGATTTGATTGAAAGTTAAACTCATTTGAGGAATAGGTGTGGACATGCATAGGTACAACTTCTTTGGCCTGCCTTCAGAAAGAACAACTTTGATCTCCATATTTTAAAATCTAAAGCGGAAGATAGTGAAAAGAGACTGGATGAAGTTACTTCAAGAGTTGAAAAGGTTTCTGCATTTTCTTTATATATGAACTGAAAGTTTTTGTTCTACAAATTTTGGTTATAGTGTGGTAGTGGACTAGTGGTATGTATATATATATATATATATATATATATATATATATATATATATATATATATATATATATATATATATATATATATATATATATATATATATATATATATATATATATATATATATATATATATATATATATATATATATATATATATATATATATATATATATATATATATATATATATATATATATATATATATATATATATATATAAAGGGAATGGTTACTAAATCCTATCTGTTCTTTGAGTATGAGTCGTTGAGCCTAAAGAGTGTATGATAAGGCAAAATAGTGATTTGTGCCATAAATTAACCAACAACTGATAAGCACTGGTGGGCACGTGTATCAAATGGAAAAACAAGTATCCATAAAGCAAGGAAGAATGTCTGTTTCGAAGTATATATAATCAGTTTTAATCTAGTAATTACTATATTATAGCTGACAAAGGTTTCACCTGATATAGATGTCCACTGTGATTTTGTTTATTTTATATGTAATTTAACAATTTTTTTCTACTCATTTTGAGCCTCGGTTAAGATAGTTCATAGATCCTTGCATTAGTTGATGTTATTCATTTTTTTATTCAGATGAGTGACATTATGACTGAATAGTGGATTCAAGTTCAGCATCTTGAGCAGGCTCTTCACATTTCCAAAGTATGTAAAGTTTATCCTCTTATATAAGTTTTTCGGAAACCTTGTGTTTTTTGTGCTTGTCATTTACTTTGTTTTTGTGCAAAGATGAGGGCTCTAAAGGTTCAAAGGCAAGCAAGCTTGGCAAGATGCACATTCTTGAAGGTAATTTAATTATTCAGTTTGAGAACATTTATATACCATGAATCATAATTTCTCATGCCCTTTTCACATATGTAATTATGATTCTCTGATGAGAATTTTATGTTGATAATTTTTTGCAGGGGAGAATAATTTGATTTGATGGATAATATTCCAGAGCATATAGTATGGGAAATATTGAGTAGGACAAAGAAAACTAGTGACAGAAACAATGTTTCCTTAGTTTGTAAATGGCTTTACTATTTAGATAATGCACAAAGACATTCTCTTAAGGTTGGTTCTAGAATGGATCCTGCAAATCAAGCATTAACATGTTTGTGGACTAGGTTTGGAAGTTTGTCCAAAGTAGAGATCATGTATTCCGGTTGGATGTCAAATTAGGATAACAATTGGATGATAACGGTCTTTTCATTCTTGCAAACCGTTGTCCTTTACTACGTGATGTTTCGTTAAGTTATTGTACTTTTATCACTGATGTTGGTCTTCGTCACTTGGCTTCTTCTTCTGAGTTGTCGTCGTTGAGGTTGAATTTTACTCCGAGGATAACGGGTTATGGAGTATTGTCTCTTGTTGTTGGTTGCAAGAATCTTTTGAGGCTTCATCTTGTTAGGTGTCTCAATGTAGCAGTGTGGAGTGGCTTGAGTACCTTGGAAAACTCAGAACACTTGAGGATCTGTCTATGAGGAATTGCAGAGCTATTGGTGAAGGTGATTTGATTAAGCTTGGTGCTGGTTGGGGAAAACTTAAGAGGTTGCAGTTTGAAGTGGACGCGAATTACCGATATATGAAAGTTTATGATCGATTGTCGGTAGATAGGTGGCAAAAGCAGCATGTCGCTTGTGAAAACATGGTGGAACTTAGTTTGATGAATTGCATTATAAACCATCTGCATCCATCGACGCTAAATCTGGTAAAGGTGAGTTCCTTGCAGCCCATCACTCACCTGTAACTTTTTATCCTTAATTCTAGAACAATTAACACCGGTAGTTTATGTCTAGCTCACTTTTTATTTTTAGTCCTTGTAATGTACTTCAGTTAACTGCAATCTCACTAAAGGGAAGAGAAGCATATTAAAATATATAGCTCTTGAGATGTAACTTTGAGTTGTAGTCCTGAATTTATCCTTTGGCATTCTGGATAACTTTCTAGTTTATAAAAGAAAGTTTAGTCCTGGATTGATGTTTTATTTTATGGTGCCTAAATAATTATTAATTATGGATTCAACACCAATACCCATATGGCAATAAACCTTTTGCTTTTTGTTTACAGTGCTAGTTTCTAGACAGTTTGTGGAAATGTCTCGTATAAGAATTGAGGGACTTCTAGCAGCATTTCCCAAGTTAATAGGCATCGGGAAACAACACACATACTTTGAGACTGAGAACGTGCGCTCTGTATCTGCTTCTTTTAACAAACAAACAGAGCAACATACTGGAAGATTTGGATACTCTGAGACTTCTCTCCAAATTTGTACTTTTTCTCTAATCCTTTTATTTTCAATTGATTGGTCTTCTTATCATGTTAGGAGCATTATTAATTTTGTCATTAACTTTGTATGCCTTGCTGGCCTGAATCTAGAATTTTTGTGCCCTGTCTTCTCAATTTTCTGTCATATTGGTGTTTTCATGGGTTTTTAATGGTACAGTTATCAAATGCACAAGTTCCACTTCATTTAAACATGGCGTTTAGTCCATTTAACATTATAGGAAGGTTTAAGATTGATGAAATGGATTTTTTGTGGGAGGTATATCATCTTTTTGAATCAGTTGTAAAGTTCTTGGATCAAACTTTTGTCAAAATGTTCTTAGATTCATTACTTAATATTGATAGGTCCCTGAATATTCTTATTCCCTTGACGAAGAGGGTATCTGAAAACTTGCCTTTGAGCTGATTTTTGTGTTTGATGAAGTCATCTCTCTTGGGCACAAGGAGAATGTGATTGTTGCATAAGTTAAACAATACTGTGAGATGGAAAGTCAGGAAGAGAAGCTGCACAAGCTGGTTATGCAAAGCAAGATCAACGAAACTAAGGTTGTTATGAAGCGGAAAGAGTGTGAGATTGATAAAAGCAAGGTATGATTGCAGGGACTACTATTTATTACTCCCTCCGTCCCAAATCTATTTGTAAAACAAATTTGTCCCAAAATGAATCACCTCTTTCGGTTTTTCAATATAACATTAATTACTTTTTCCAATTTTACTATCTAATTTATACTACTTGAATTGCATCACTCTCAATTCAGTATATTCAATTGAGTCAGTTTTTTAGGACGAAGAGAGTAAATTTCTTATGTTTTAACATTTAAGACTGGGATTGCTCATAATTTTATTGAACATAATATGTTGTTCAAATTGAAAAGAATAGAGGTGATAAAGGAGGCTTTTGGTCCGTTGACGTCAATGGGATCTGGAAAAATTGAAAATAGCTTCAATGATATGAGCATATCTAGCACTGGAGCAGGCTTTGGGAGTGGCTCCGGTTTTGGATTGAGTACTGATATTGATTCCTTTTCTACCAAGCCTAAAGGATGGTTTTCATAGATTCTGCCAAATATTCTAGAATGCTTTTAAATGTAACAATTTAGAATGACAATGAAGCATACAGTATCCAGGCAGTGCTTTATTTTATGTCAAAACTTACATGTATCTGAATAGAGAGTAAGTTTTTCATTTATGTATTTTCCTATTCGCTCCCTTAGGTCGTCCAACTGCATCTTCCACTGCTCCACCAAAGGGTCTTGGTATGAAGCTTGGTAAATCACAAAAGACAAATCAGTTTTTGGAATCATCGAAAGCAGAAGGTGAGGTCATTGTTCAAGATGTTCAGCCAAGACCTAGCAAGTCTCGGATAGCTGCCCCGCCGCTTACTGATCCTGTCAATTTAACTGTCAGGAGAAATTAAATGTGACACTGAAACGAGATGGTGGAGTTGGTAGTTTTGATGTTCAAGGCACATTGTCTCTCCAAATTCGTAACCAATACTATGCCATAAAAGCCTTTAGACAACGCTTTTTTTGGCATTACACAGCGCTTAAAAGCACTGTCTAAACTGGCGCTGCTAAAAGATTAGACAGCGCTTTGGTTAATGTCAAAAGCACTGTCTAAAGGGGTGCTTTGACTGAAAAAGCACTGTCAAAGCACCGCTTTAGACAGCGCTTTTACAATAGACAACGCTTTTTGCTTATATTTTAGACAGCGCTTTTATTGTAAAAGCGCTGTCTAAATGGTGCTTTAGACAGCGCTTTTTGTTTTTTTCAGACTAACATTAGACAGCGTTTTTTGCCTTTTTTTTAGTATACCTTAGACAACGCTTTTGCTTTTTATGGTATACCTTAGACAACGCTTTTAGTGTAAAGCGTTGTCTAAGGTATACGAAATTTTTTATATGAATTACTTAAAAAAAGCGCTGTTTGTTTTATACAATTTATATGCACCTGTTTTTAAACCACAATTTGCACCAGGTTTTCAACCACAATTTGCACCTGTTTTTCAACCACATTTTGCATCAAAATATCATAAATTGGAGCTTCAAACCAATATATACGCACCAATTTTGCCTATTTATATATACAATTTTCATCCAACAATTTATATATACAAAACAATTGATGATACAAATCATTTCATCCAACAAAACATTTTACTTCAAATCTACGTATTACTTATAGAAATGCTAAGCAAAAAGCAATGCACATCAATATAACTCTATCTTCTACTTTGCTCATATAACCTGAAACAACACAAAAAGATTGTAATTCAATTAAAACAAGACATAAGCAATGTCTATAGTTACAAAGTAATACATACTCAAAATTCTCATCAATTAAAGTAAGAGTACAATATACCTTATAAAACTCCGAGCTCAATAATGAATTGACACCAATCCTCTTTAATTTCATCCAAATGATCTCTTGAGTAATACGCACACTTGAATTCATCAAAGTACTACATAATAATATAACATAGTTTGATTTAGTTTCAACTATTTAATTATATGAGAAATATGTGTTAAATATTAAAATAACTCATAAGTTAGAAATACATACATCGGATGGAATCTCTATTCGATCCAAAAAAAGAGTTTCTCTCATAAACCTCAACATGAAATAACCGCAATCTATATCATTACGTTGCCGAGGACACTACACATGAAAAGAAAATATGGATAAATCCTAAGTTTTATCAATTATCATCACTAATATAATAAAAAATGTGATAATTAATATACCTTCACTCCAATCCATGTAATGTTGTTGGCTCTCCTCTTTGGTACTTGGATATCTCTTTGTGCTCGAAAAGCTTGTAGAATGCTAATAAAATATAAATGAATATTTAGAACAATTCACATAAATAAATAAATAAATATACACATGAATATTTAGAACAAACACAATTGAAAGCAATCAATATCAACTTCAAAACTAAAACCATGAAGATGTTAGTAACACAAGAGAGATTAAAGCAGGAATAAGCCATTGAAGAATTCCAAAATAAGTTGTCTTCTGCTTTTGAAATTGTAAGTTTTAATTATAATATAATCGGTCCTCTTGTTTATATTGTTTACAATTTTCCTATCAACTTAGCATGCCCATCTGATTTCTATTTCAACACAAAAACCATTTAATTTGATTCACAGCATCACTGAACCTTTACATGCTAGTACAAAGTTTTATGATTCTATTTCTTTACATAATTCAGTTGAATGTAAGACTGACCATAAATCCTTCACAGCCACATATTGGTGTCAACTTAATAAACAACAATACCAACAAATAGATCTAATGAAAAGAACAAAATTCATACTGATATGTTTTTTCAATATAAAAGCATATAAATTAAATACCTCTCATGTTTATTGAGACTACGCGAGGAGTGTATGTATCTATGCCCTGCACACATTTAAGTAAAATGGTATAAGCATAAGTATAACAGCTAATGCTTCTAATCTATAAACTCGTATCATTAGTTGCAATTTTAACTATTACAAAAATTATCCATCTAGACATTCAATTACTAGTTATTAGTTAATAGTTAACTCGTAAAAGAACCTATTTCACCACTACTTAAAGGCTAGCATTGGTGCACAGAGATAAAACACGTGGAAGGAATGGAGCCCGTAATTCTAGATTGAAGTCTACAACCCCAATTACATCTGCAATATAAAGGTTTTCAAGGTCAACGCAATGCCATCACAACCGCAATCCGACCACATTTTCCTGCACTTTGCAACAATGTCAAGTTTCGCAGCAAAACTATAATATACATCCATAAGAAGTCGACCAACTAGATAAGCCCAAAATGCAAACAAGACCATATTCAATAATCTATCACCAAAAAACTTATAATCAAATACAAATTTTTTTCTTCTTTTCAAAATAACAACAATTAAATATATAAATTACAGAAAATTGCACCTGATGTGTCTCACCAGTACGATAAAGCACATCCATGTTAAGATCCTGATTTTTGAAGACTGAATCAGCTTGAGGATCCCCAGCCAACCCAATCAACTCATCCTAACAATTGAACACACATTAATTATAGCATAATAGAAAGAAAAGAAAAAAGCATTTCAAATTCAAACCATTGGAAACAAATAAACAAAGCAGACAGAATGTGAAATAGATAAATTTTCTATCATTAAATCGTAAAAAAATAACAAATACTACAAACCTGAAAGTTCCAGAAGTGAGAGCCAATATAATTGGCATAATCACCAACTTAAATAGTAATAATTTCTTTCATTTTTGCTTCATGTATCAGTTGCAAATTGGCATAACTGCATTAATTTCTTCAACACAAGAAAAAAAGAGTTTGTTTCGAAATTACGCCAAGTTAAAAGTTCACCTTAGGTTATGGTCGCAGAAACTCTAGTGGTTCACAGGGATGAAGAACATCCTGCTTTTTGAAGGAGATTCACAAGCAGTGAAGAACAAACAGAGACGACGCGAGGCACGGCGGAGTAGAGACACTTGTAGTGACAGAAATAGGTAGTACTGGAGACGGTCACAGCGGAGTACCAGCGCTGAGGGAGCTACAGGGTTTATGGTTTTGAGTGCAAGAATAAAATACCTTTTTCGTAGTAGCACTTGGTTTAAAACAAATTCTCCTCAAACAACAATCTGAAAAGAACAATCACAATTGAAAGCAATCAATATCAACTTCAAAACTAAAATCATGAGTAGAACCACTATTTATCATCTCTAACGTTAACCCTAACAGAAAAGAAAAAATCTTACTGAAACGGTGGAGGACGGTGGAGGACAATGGAGGAAGGACGACGGGGAGACTGTAACCGAGACGGTGGACGACGGTGGCGAGAGCTGTTCTTCGTTCGTTCTCGCCGTTCGCAGTTCGCAGCAGAGAGGGAAAGAATAGAGATATGAAAAATAGAATACTGATACTATTCAATTTTTTATTTTAATTAATAAGACCTTAGATAGCGCTTTTGAGAAAAAGCGCCGGCTAATATAGGCCTTTAGCAGCGCTTTTGACAAGCGCTGGCTAATATGGGCCTTTAGCAGCGCTTTTGAGATTATTTTTTTTTATAAATTTATATGACTCTAGAAAGCGCTTTTGAGAAAAGAGCTGGCTAATATAGGCCTTTAGCAGCGCTTCCCAGAAGCGCTGGCTAATGTTGTCCTTTACCAGCGCTTTTCAAAAAGCGCTGTCTAAGGTAGGCCTTTTAGCAGCGCTTTTACTCTTTTTCGTATACAGTTTCCGTGTTTTATTTTTTATTTAACTTATAGCAGCGCTTTTGCATAAAAGCGCTGTCTAAGGTGCGCTAGTAAAAGTCATTTTTGGCGTAGTGCAAGAAGATGCATATATTCAAGTTCAGGCACATATGGCATACTCACTATCTCTTAAGCTCTGTGTCTTGTGGCTGATGGTTTGCATAACTGGGACTTGTATACTCTACCATTTGCTTTTCCTTTTGTTGACTGCTTTTCTCTGGTTGGCCTAATTCAAATATAAGTTATATTCTTTGCATTATGTGGCTCATAGTAATTTGTGCAGCATGAGGCTCAAAAGTGTAAGCCTAAGCCCACCACAATACTAACTTTAATGTCTAATGTCCGAAAAATTGTAAGATTGTGAGTCAGTGACATGTTTGACGATTCAACCGGTTGAACTTTGAATAAGAGTTTATATGGTTTGATCATTTCTACGGTTTGATTGTATTTTGTAGTTCCGTCTCAGTTTATTTTGATTATGACAATTTTAAACGGTTGAATCATGATTCTGATGTCTTAATCCGGTACATTTTTTGGAACATTTGTTTAAGTGCAAAATGTAAAAGATGTTTTACCTGGATAATTTGATCAAGTTAGTGCCACTCATTGTAACACTTAATTCACCAAAACCAAAGTGTTTTTTTCCAATAAAACAAATGATCTTGAAATCATTCTTCCAAAATAAGTACTGTAAAAGCTAATTGCTTTACATAAAGTTGTGGCACTGATTTATATCATTATTGTCCTAATAAATGCACCAAGAACTCCCTTAACCCACCACCATTAAGAAAAAGTATAAAAATTAGAAGAGTGTATAAAGGTTGTGTGGTCCTTCATTATCATCTCATCTCAACCAACTACTAGTTTGATGGATACCTATTTTATTTGTGTGATCTGCCCCTGATGTGTGAGTGTGGAGCTCCTTGTCAAATATTTATACTAAACTATAGTTGCAGAGTCACCACATGTTGATAGTGTTCAAGTTAATTGTTTTTTAATGTTTATGTTTGGTATAGAGGATAACTTTAGAAATAAGACTAGAGTTAAAACTAGTTCAATTCAATTTAACTTGATAAGAAATCAATTCAGTTTGAAACTCAATGAGTTCGTCAAGAATTTTTTAACTCAAATTTGAGTAAATCAAAATTTATGAACAATTCGGTTCATTTCAATAATTGATTTACTTCAAAAATCTTTAGTGCTACTAATGGCCCGTGCCCTTCCAAATTTAAGTCATTGGTGGAATATGCTGCTTTCCAATTGTGTGGCTTTCATGCCATCTTTTGTAAGATGAGTTTGAATTCTCAAAAGGAGTTGTATGATCGATGCGGCGGAAAGTGGAAGCGGGTTTTGGGGTTCTTGCAGTTTATGGAACAAGCCTCTGGTGTGGTTGAGACACCATCAGGAAGTGTAATATTTATTTCATTTGTACTTGTTTGTATTTAGCATTGTTACTATTTTTTTTATATATAAGAAGAGCAGTTGTGGAGTTGTTGATAATGATGAATGTCGTTTTATTGGCAGATGCAAATAACAACAGGAAAGTATCACACGTTAGTGATCAGCAACTCCTCGGTGTATTCATGTGGTTCTAGCTTGTGTGGTGCCCTTGGTCAAGGGTCTGAAACAACACAGCTTCCAGCATTGGCTCAAATCAATTTCCCACCTTTGGCACGTGTCGCGCATGTTTCGGCCTCTTATAACAATGCAGCTTTTGTTATGCAATCTGGAGAGGTTTGTAGTGGCTTAATATTTATTCCATTAGCTATGACTCGTTAGCAAGTCACTAGTCTGGAATAAACTAATTATTTAATATTATAAAATGATTAATACTTGTTTCCATTGTGAACTTTTTCACTTTGTAGGTATTCACATGTGGAGATAATTCGTATTTCTGCTGTGGTCATAGAGATACAAATCGAGCAATTTTCAGGCCACGTCTTGTTGAATCCTTAACGGGGATTCCTTGAAAGCAGGTAAAATGCAGATCATACTTTCATTATCATTTTTGTTGGCTGAGTGAAAGTTAATGGTTGGTCCCTACAAAGGTTAAGAGTGGCATTAGGAGCTGCAAAAGGCCTTGCTTATCTCCACTCAAGTTCTTGTGTTGGAATTCCTATTGTTCATAGAAATTTGAAATCCACCAATATTCTTTTAGATGCCAATTTTGAAGCAAATGTATTGATAATTAACATAAAACCATATATAATCTTTAATGAGTAAAAACTAACCAGCGTTTATATTTGGTATTCAATTTTATTAGGAGCAATTGATGTAATGTAATTTGGAATCAAAATGGATTGGTTAATTTTTTTTCTTCTCTTTGCAGGTTAGGAATATTATACCGGTTAAGGGTGATAATCCTCCGAAATACGCACAGAGAACACAATTGATAACAGAAAACTACCAAGTTGTGTGAGTGGTTTCGTCATGGCTTTGAACTTCTATGGCTTTGAACTTCTACCAGTTGATAACAGAAGGTTACAAATTCTTATGTTGTATGTAAGAATTGGATTGTAGCATGTTAGGTTGATGTTTTGTTGTGTCACACTTCACGAGGTTCTGACAAATAACTGACATAATTGGAAGAGTATAGTTATATACAACTAAGATTTTATTGTGTCTTCATTGGATTGTAGCATGTAAGGTGGATGTTTTGATGTGTCACACTTCATGGTGTCTTTATTGTAACTAAGATTTTATATATATGTAGGCACATCGTCAAGATAACGGATGGGCATGTGGATACTACGTCATGAAGACTATATTTGGCATCGTTGATGCCTCTGTTGTTTCAAGATTCAACGAGGTAGGATAACTTAAAATATTGTTGTATTGCATGTATTTAATGAAAAACGTATAGTAGTTTAACTTATTATATGTAAACTTGTAGATATTCACAGACACTTCGTCATATGAAAAAGAGATGATTGACCATGTGCGACAACTATGGGCTAAATGTTTTTTGGAAATGATTGAAGAGCAAGACGTACAAATATTGCCAAAACCAAAGCGAAGGAGAAAAAATTATATATAGATAGTTTTTGTTAATATGATTTAGTTGTATGACTTTATGCTATTAGATAATATGATTTGATAAGAATTATATGTACAATGATGTTAGGATGGTTGTTTTGGTTGTATTTTTTGTTTATTGGATGTTTAGTGGTATACAAACATAATTATGAAACTAATGCAAACATTCTATTTAAAGTAATCAGAGTGTAAAAACGCTAACATCAATGGTGAAATCGGGTGTAAAATGCCAACATTAATGGTAAAATGGGGTGTAAAATGCCAACATGAATGGTAAAATCAGGTGTAAACATGCCAACATCAACAGCAAAAACTGGTGTAATACATTGCGTTTTTACACCCTATTTAAAGAAAACAGGGTGTAAATTTGTCAACCTCTATAGTAATCACTACTCATTTTATATCCGATTTTTTATGAAATTGGGTGTAAATTTGTTTGACTGAAATGCAATTATTTACACATTTACACCCGTTTTCTATAAAATAGGGTATAAAGTTGAATATATATATATATACATCTGTTTTAAACAAAAAAAGGGTGTAATATACTATTTATAAATGTATATATGTACAAATTTACCCCGATATCTATAAAAGAGTGTAATTTAACATTAAATTTACACCCATTTTCTTAAAGTAGGGTGTAAAGTGGAATATATATACATCAGTTTTAAACAAAAAAGGTGTAATATATCATCCATAAATGTATATATGTAATAATTTACACCCAATTTCTATAAAAAGAGTGTAATATAACATCAAATTTACACCCGTTTAAAAACGGGTGTAAATTTGTCAGACATTTCTCACCCGTTGAATTCACACCCTCCAATAACGGGTGTTAAATGTAGAAAAATCGGGTGTAATTGTATATATCTGCACTAGTGGAACAATCTCAACACCTTAATGGATATATAATGGATGAATGTTTGGCTAACTTTTGATTTCAATGCTTTCTTGTTTTTTACTTCAATCTCTTCATCTATTTATAAAAGCCAGTCAATTTTCAAATACAAAACAAAAGCATATGAATTGTTGGTAATTACACTCTAATTTACCTTTGACTTCAAATATAATCTACGCAAACGTAAGTCTATAGAATATTTAAAAATTAGCAAAAGACTTGTGGGTTCGCACGGGTCACACAATACTGTTATAAATATTAAATAAATATTATATAGTTATGATTGTCATATAAATATTAATATAATTTATCAAGTTGTTGGAATTGTCAGGATATACATAGAAATTATGTTAAAAAATATATGCGTATATGGTGTAGTACATTTCATACAAACACATATATGTACTTGATTAAATTAATATTGATGATGTTGTAACATGGTTGTATTAAATGGAAACACGTGTATTATATGGTTTTGTACGGTTTTGTGTATTTGGTGGCAACGTAACCAAATTATATTTAACGACGGTATTGGATGTTCGATTGATTTATTTCATCAAATTGTTTATATGTCAAGAATGTGGCTAGCTATTAGAGCAAACAATAGGATCCAATGCAATTATTATGAATGGTTTCTTCAGTCTTTTGATTTCTTGTAAATGATAGATGGTAGGAGGTTGGATACTTTGTATCATCTGTAATTAATCTTGGAATACTTTCTGTATTCCATTTAAATAATGTGAGGAGTATTTGTTGGAATTTCACCACAACATATGGGGATTTCTTCTATTCAATCTTGATCACAAGATTATTAATAATCACACAATGGCAATGAACAAAATAAAGAAAGAAAGAAAGAAAAGAAAGAAAAAAAAAACGTTGGAGAAGAAGATGAACAATTTTCTGCAGAGAAATCTCTGCCCACAAACTGTGGAAACTTTTCTCTATTCACTTGCAACCGCAAACTGTGAATACAAGTTCTCAATTCTGAATTATTACAAAAATAAGGGTTTCTCTCTATTTATAGATTTAGGTTAGCTTGCATGATCGGTGGTTTTTATGCTTTCTTTTATTGTTAATTTTAGTTAATCTTGTTATATGTTTAGTCGTGTTATTTCCCTTTTTCCGCATTTTATGCTTTGGTTATGTCTCTTTAATGTTTTTAGGTTCAGATAAGCATTCAGGAAGAACTCGGTGCGAGAAAGAGGAAAAATACGTAGTTTCGGTGGAGGTTTGCTCAACCTACAGGAGACCGGACACGGCTACCCGTGTCAGCTGACACGGTCCGTGTCAGGAAGGTTGGTACTTGCGTGAAATTATGGAGAAAACAGAGGGCTGACACGGGCACCCGTGTCACTTGACACTGGCCGTGTCAATATGCCTGGAGCCTGAAGTGAAAATGTGGAGAAAACAGCAAGGCAACACGGCCACCCGTGTCAGCTGACACGGGCCGTGTTGGCTCAGACGTTGATTTTTCTTGCTTTGCTGATTTTTCACTGAGTATTAACCTGTGAGGGAATTTTTGGCATTTCCCACTGCTATTATTGGATTTTGACTATTAAGATGAGTTTTGACGATGAAAGAAAGGACTTTTGACTAGAGAATTTTACGATCAAGAGATTGGAGAGCTCAGGGTTTTCGGACGACGAAGGGTTTTCAGGAGCGGAAGCGATTGACGATCCGAGTTTATCTAATTTCTTGTAGTCTCTAATTTTTATACTGTATTTTCTCTGATCCATATGAGTAGCTAAACCCTAAGTGCGCTATGTGAAGACACAACTAAGAGATCTAAGGTTCGGGGGTTGGTTATACCTAGGGAAGGTGTTATCATCCTAGATATCTGTAGTACTCTACAGGAACCTCTTGCTAATATTTGTGTTATGCTATTGTTTGCTTACTAAGGGAACTGTGCTAAGGTAAAGACCTAAAGGTATATACACTAAGTATGCTCGCCAAGACGTCGCATCTCGTGCCTACGTATCATGACTAGGATGGAATCAGAGCATTCATAGTTCACCTAACTACGGGTGAGGAACACTTGATAATGATCAAGGTTCCAAGGGGAAATGAGTATTCATGATCATGATACTCGCATAGAGTTAAAGAACTCTCTAAGTCTAAGTTGTAAGGTAAAATAGCTCGACAAGATATCGCATCTTGTTCCTACGTATCCTGATTAGGAATGAGGAATCAGAGCCTCCGTAGTTCGCCTAACTAGGGTGAGGAACCATTGACTATGGTCAAAGTTCCAAAGGGAATGAGTATGATACTCATATAGAGTTAAAAAACTCTCTAAGTTTAAGTTGTAAGGCAAAATGGCACGACAAGATATCGCATCCTGTGCCTACGTATCCTGATTAGGAAAGAGGAATCAGAGCCTTCGTAGTTCGCCCAACGGGGGGTGAGCAACTCTTGATAATGATCAAGGTTCTAAAGGGGACGTAAGTGTTCATCATTATGACACTTACATGGAGTGCGGTGACTCCAAACCTAAGGCTGGATCAACAGGGAAAGTAAGTGTTCATCATCATGAAACTTACATGGAGTGCAGTGACTCTAATCCTAAGGCTAGGATAAAAGGTAAGGTAAACTAGTCTCGATCACGCGACGACGAAAAATAAGGGGAGTTAGTTGTTAGTGGTTAGTCAACTCGACAAGACATCGCGTCTCGTGCCTACCTATCCTGACTAGGAATGAGGAATAAAAGCCTCTGTAGTTTGCCTCAACGGGGGTGAGGAACCATTGACTATGGTCAAAGTTCCAAGGGGAATGAGTATTCATGATCATGATACTCATGTAGAGTTAAAGATCTCTCTAAGTCTAAGTTGTAACGGGGAAGTGAATTCTCATGATGATGAAAAAAACGGCGGTTGGTGACGGGAATATGGCTCGGTTTGACCCAATCCAAATCACTTATATTAAAAGGGAATAACCTTAAATAGAAAAGAAGAAAAAAACGGCAGATGGAGGAAACCTGATACATGAATTCACAAGCTCCAATGTTTCTCAGAAGGCTCCCTCCTTCGAAGCTGTTGTAATACCTTCAATCGCTCCTCATTCAAAGCTCTCCTTGCATCTTTTCTTCTTTCGCGGCGGGTCGGGGTGGTTGGTGACGAACTTGTTGGATGTATTCGTCGAAAACGCGACAACAGAGATGACCGTAGAGCTTGAAAAAGCACACGGTTGGTGTTTTTAGAGTACAAAGGTGGTGCCTTTGTGTTGAAGGTGAGGTTGTTGGTGGTGGAGGAGATTCGTGTTTGAGTGAAAACGGCGGAGGGAATTGTTGTTGTTCTGTGTGGTTCAAATCGTGATGAAATGGTCCGTGATTGATAGTTATGGTTTTATTGAATCAGAACCAAAATGGTGGCCCAAGGTATTCTCTTGTTATTCCTCCCTCTCTTTCTTGTCCCTATTCTTCTTGTTGCAATGTTGTTGTTGGAAAAACCGTTGATTTGGTTGCGTAGAAACGATGCTACGTCGTTGATAAAAGGCAGTGAGATTGATTTTTGGTTCTGACGAAGGTGAAGGGGTGGTTTTAAGTGACAATATGTTTAGGTTTGTTGGCTGCCGGGTAATTAGAGTTTGAGTATGTTTGAGAGTTTAGAGATGATTCTGAAGAGATGAAGGTGAAGTTAAGGCGGGATCAGAGGTGTTTAATGGGGTGCTGTGGCTGTGAAGAAATAGGGTCCAAGGAAAGGAATGCGAGGGTGGTGGTTTTTTTTTAGGTCGAATAGAGGTTGTCTTCAAGAGGATTAAAATCCTTCAGGTTTTCGCTTCTTTCTTCTTTTTTAATTGCCTCCAATTTTTATTGTTTCATACTCCATTTAAATCAATTCCTATCCTTGTTATTCAAAAATTCTGAAATCCTGCTGTTGAAATGTCGTTTTCATGGCAAGGTGTTGGTTTTGACAGGTTTGTCTGTTGCTTTGGAGCAGAAGGGTACAATTTTCCATCTTGGTGTAATGGCTTTGTTACAAATGGTCTTTTGGGTATTGCATGGCTTTGGCTCGTTTGGTCAAGGATGTGTTGCAGAATAGTACACTGCAGACTTTGTCATTTTGTGTGGAATCCAACTCTTTCCTTTTTTTTGAAATCTTAATTATGGGCTTATGGTAGTAAGAAAAACTGAATGGGCTTGAACCCTTTTTTTTTTGAATGGTTTCTTGTAATGAAATAAAAATAAAAATAATAATAATAAAAAAAAAGATAAAAATAATTATGGATATTAAAATAGGAAGTGGATAATTGTGGAAATGGATAAAAAGTGGGTATTGGATTTAAAATGGGTAATGGATGATCAAACCCAAAAATGGATTAAAATAAAACAATGGATAATTGGATAAAAATGGACACGTGGACATGGCTTTGAAATGAATTGGATCAAAATATGGATAAAAAGGGTTTAGAGAATGGACATGGATTGATTAACTAGCTTGAACTTTTGGAAACGATGGCAAAACCTGAACCACATAGCTAGTACTCTCGCACAACTCCAATTGTAATGCCCTGTATAATATATATCTAGAATAATACAATACAAGCACTTTATTTGGTACTGACACATCAAAAGTGCCTAATGGCATAGTTCACATACTTGTCCATTTCTAAAACCTAAATACAACACATGGCACAAGTCATGGAAACTAGCCAAAAATAATAAAAACTAAGAACATTATACAATATTCCTCATTGTACAAGAACAATAAAATACACAGGGGAAATAAGCTTAACTAAGCTTCTCTTGAAACATCCCAGCATCGCTCCACTTGTAAATCAAACCTGCAAACCGTACCTGAAATATAGCAACTATAGTGGGGTGAGATACATCAAATCTCAGTGAGTTCCCTATCCTATAGTCCTCTCGGCTTTACAAGGTTCTAACAACCTAACTCAAGTCAAAAGGGAAGGGAAGTGACTTTGAGTACACACACGCCAAATATGGATACACACTCGTGAGCCTGGTAACTCACACTAGTACCAAAGTAAGTCATGAGCCTGTTAACTCAAGAATCTCGCTAATCAATAACCGTACCAAGGCATCCCCTCTTCCCGTCCGCTTCTACGTCTAGAAGACGATCCGAGTCATGGATCCTTGTATTTACTTGGCATACGAATTGGATTCGGGATCATCGGCCTATTAACCGTGAACCGTCACTTCTCATGGCCTGTTAACCATCACAAGTCTCTTTACCCGTAGGCTCTAATCGTACTATACGCGGGAATCAAACCTGCCAAGTAATTGTGCATACGTTTCAGAGGAGGTGCTCGAGTCTCATGAAACTACACCACAAGATCAATCAGTTATGATTACTAGACACACGCCTCGGCCTCTTCTGCACGAGCGTTGTCACTATGCCATTTCCACACTATCCGACAATTGTTTACGGTAATCTTCCTCACTCTACCTATTTCGTATTTTAACATGCATATTCTTTCAATCAAGTTAACATCAATTAGGCAAGGCATATCACAATTGCACATTTGCACTACATATAATAATTTCCATCACAAGTTAAACAAAAGCATATAACAATTGTATAATATAATCATACTTAATGATTTATCACATAAAACACCCCTTTTTGGGTTCCCTCCGATTCGTTTAATCAGGTATCGAAAACAATACTTTTCACTTTCATCCCGTAGGATATTTCCACAGCTATCTAACGACTATAAATATGCCCCAGTCGGATTACGATCCAAAAGATATGGATTCACACATATCACATAACATTGTTTCCATCATTTTCCACTTAAGAACGTCCCGATCCGAGTTACGGATCAAAAGTTATGAAGGAAACAAAACTGCACCAACTGTCATGTTCGCTAGGCGAATCCCCGGCGAGCATTCGCTCCAGTCTTCGCTAGGCGAAGCTCCTGGTGAATGAACAAACAGAACAAAACAGACATAAAGTTCGCTTCGCGAACACTCTGGCGAACACTCGCCTCTCCCTTCGCCTAGCGAACAACTCAGCAAAACAAGGCAGAACCAAGCAGAACTGAAAACACCCAAAGTTCACTAGGAGAACGTCCCTGGCGAACACTCGCTGACCTTCGCTGGCGGGTTCGCTAGGCGAACCCTCGAAAATCCGTTCACTGGGACTCGCCCCAGGTTCGCTAGGCGAAGCCTGGAAAATCCCACTTCTCCACAGCGCTGTTCTCATCCAAAACCAACATTTCTCCATCCAAAACACTTCCAAAACACAACATATCAATCAAAACATACTCCAATCATAACAATAATTATTCTACACAGTTTACACCATATTTCATCCGTTAGGTTCATTGATTTTATCCAATTAATCAATTTCTCTCAAATCTAACCTAAGTTCAAATCATTGATTTCTAGCACTTAAGTTTCTATCTAGAACCCACCTGATAATCGAAGAGGAGTTTGAAGGAGATACTGATGATCCATGGGTTTCTCTTCTTCATCTTCTCCATTTTCTCTCTTTCTCTTCCTTTCCTCTTCTTCTTCTTTTCTTCTTCCTTTCTATCTTTTTCTTTTCTTTCCAAATATATATATATATAAAACCAATATTATATAATATAATCCAATAGAGCAAGATATCTCCAAATGATATTTTGTCGTTTTAACCAATTGATCAATTATTAGAGTTATCATAGAAGCCTCTCTTGAACTAATAATAAATTGATCTCTTCAGAGTTCATTAGTTGCTCTATTGCTCCTAATTGATAATACTTAAAGTGCCTAAAGGATCCCATTAATCCAATTTACCAAGGATAGAGCACAAATATGCTCATCTGATATCCAATTGAGCATTTAGATAATACAGGGTATTACACCAATGTTTTAACCATTGATGGCTCTGTATCTTGACCTCAACAAATAGACTTTGATATGGTGCAAAACCCTAATCCTGGTCATTTGACAATTAGCAGACATAAACTTCTTGAAGCTGGCACTTACTTGCCCGCCAAACAATCCGCAACACAAATGACTTGAACTGAAACTGCCACTGCACCAAAACCCTAATTGAAAGTGAAATGACTCTGACATAAATGCTTTCAACACAACCTGATACTTGATACTGAAACAAGATACCTCTTTGACCAAAGATAGGTCAAACTCCACTAAATTCCACCAACACCACACACAGGCCCTTAACCTGATAACCTTGCCTGACCCTTGATTTAGTCTTACAAAACCTGAGCCTCGGAGAACTTGTGATGAAACCAGATTACACTGGATTATTGAGGAGAGGAGGTATCTTAGGATTATGAGAAACTGGCTTGACTAAGGACCAATCAAAAAGATTGTTTGATCCATCCATTAAGCCCTTTTGCAGCAACCCTAATTCATAAGAAACAGAACAAATCCAAAACACGACAAATGGTTAGCTATGCATGAATGATCTAGATGATGTGCAAAAGATCAAAGAATTTAAGGGTAAAATTTGGGGTATGAGACACTGCAAATTATACACCTTACCTTGTCATACTTCTCATATCTGTCAGAAACCTATTTTATCATTCTGTTTTATTTTCTTCTTGTTAATTCATAATTTTGCAATCAAAACTCAAACCCCCAAGTTATTTTGTTTGGTTGAACTCTAATTAGAACGAATTATTCATACGTAGTCCTCGAGATCGATAATGGGGAATTACCCCTATTTTAACTACATCGGTGAAAATAGTACACTTGCTATTTTTTCGATGAAGTTTTTGGCGCCGTTGCCAGAGACTGCCAAAATAAAAGTTTTAATTTTAGTTCAATTGAAATTTTGTCGCTCTGCGACTAAAATTTTATTTTCTGTTATTTTTATAATTTTTATTATTACTGATATTTGTCTAATCTGTGTATGCGAGGGAAGCCATGAACTAATTTTCCTTTTGACGCAGAACCAGAGAGATCGTTGCACGACAGATTCAGAAGCAGAAAAGTTAGATTCGGAAAACGAAAGAGAGGAGGAAGTTTCCAACCACTTCGACACAGAGTCTGATAGAGAAACAATAATGGGAGAACCTTAAGAAAGACTTCTTGGGGACTATGGCTGAGCAAATGCTCCAACAGGGCGGTTGACCATAGTGAATCAATCGATCAATGTGGCACACTTTCAGTTGCACCCAACAACGATCCGACAGCTCGAAAAGAGATCGTTTACAGGAAAGATTAATGAAGATGCAAATTAGCATTTGCAATGGTTTCTTACAATGAGCACCACTTTGAAGATCAAGGGGCATTCTGAAGAGGCAAAGAAGCTAAGGATGTTTCCATTCACCTTAGCGGAAGATGCAGAAGAGTGGTTTTACTCCCTACCTGCGGGAAGTATCATTACTTGGGAGGAAATGGAGACGACATTTCTGAATGAGTATTTTCCTGCTTCTATTTACATTCGCAAATGATATGACATTGTGAACTTTAAACCGAAGGAAGGAGAATCTCTTGGTGACGCTTACAAGAGGTTTAAGAGGTTATTGGTAGCTTGTCCCACTCACAATATGGATCAAACTGAACAGATGCAAATGTTCGTAAATGGCATCCGAATGAAGACTAAGCAACTCATTGATACAACTGCTGGTGGCTCATCAAACTTTACAACAACAACTGGTATTAAAAAGATCATTGAAGCCATTGCTGCAAATGAGCATTTGGAATTATACGACCATAGCGTGAGTAAACCCGAAGGAATAATTGATTTGAAAATGGCTAATCAAGTGGTAAAGATGGAAGATCAGATTGCTGCAGAAGTTGAAAGAAGACTCAAGGCCATGAATGTGGGTACTCAACAAGTAGCCCAAGTTCAAAATTGTGAGATTTGTAGTGGACCACACTTTACTGCACAATGCGTTGCGACTGCGCAACAAATTGAAGAGATTAAGTTTCTGAAGAAAAATAATCCCTATTCTCAGACTTATAATCCAGGGTGGAAGAATCATCCTAACTTTTCCTGGAAAGATCAGAATCAACCTCATTACCAATAACAGGCTCCTTAGAAAGCAGAGTGGGAGATAGCTATTGAGAAGATGGCAGCTCACAATATTAAATTCCAAGAAGAGACCTGAGATAATCAAAGGAACACCACAACTTCTATAAAAAAATCTTGAGGTTCAGATGGGAAAAATAGCACAACAACTCTCCATGCAAACTCAAGGAACCTTCCCGAGTACGACAATACCAAATCCAAAAAATCATGAGAATGTTAATGTTGTCACAACAAGAAGTCAGAAAGTTGTTGGAGAAGAAGACATGGAAACAAATGAGCATTATTGTATAGATGTGGATCTGGAAGTGAGAGAAAATAAGAGAGAACCAGAAGAAGCCATGCCACCAGTAAAGCCAACTGAAGAGAAAAAGAAAGAGGAGGTTAAACCCAAAATCAAGCTACCTTACCCTCTGAGACTTACGAAGAAGGATCCAAAGGAGAAAGACTTAGGGAAATTTATCACAATGTTAAAAAGTTAGAGATCAATATGCCTTTCTTTGAAGCACTCGAGCAAATGCCGTTATACAAAAATTCATGAAAGAGGAAATCGTTAAAAAGAGACTAATGGGAGAGGAGCAGAAAAATTTAACTGAGCAGTGCAGTAAAATATCACAAGGTAGGAGAATCCCCATCAAGCGGAAAGATCTTGGACCTGTAGCTATCACATGCACTATAAAGAACAGAACTTTCAAGAAGGTCCTAATTGATTCGGGTGCTAACGTGAGTCTCATGCCATTATCTATTTTTAAAAAGTTGGGTATTGGAAAGGTGAGTGATACAGGTGTCATACCCCAAATTTTGACCACGAAGATTTCCCATCATTGTGAGAATCATCACCACAATATGGATGTACCTTCATGCCTCATCAATCTCCTCAAAGATGGTTAAGCATTCACCACAATCAAGAATTAGGGTTTTAAGCCCTCTCATAGCACTTAGACAAATGATCAATCAAGAAATGACATGATCTTCAACTTGTCTAACCTCTCAAACACCCATAAGGGATCAAGAGGACTCCCACACCAAGAATCAGGCACAGGAGTGCAGCATTCCAAGTGGATTAAGCCTCAAGATCGCCAGTGTCACCAAATTAGGGTTTTGGTCGACCAAGGCCTCCAGATGAAATTTTTCCTCTAGGCATGAGCCAATACTTCAAAACATGATCCAAAATTCTCCAAGGGACCTCATGGATCCACTCATCAAGCCAAATTAGCATCAGGGGAAGCATTCATAAAAAATCAGGAATTAGGGTTTCTTGACCTAATTCACCCCTAAGTTGACTTTTGGAGCAAAGCATGAGCCAAGACCTCAAGACATGTTTTGAGGGCCTCAAATACACTACATTGATCCATTTACAACAATGGATTGATCCAAGAAACTTGATTCACAAGTTTCAATTTCATCTGAACCACAACTAGGGTTTTGAAGAAAAATTCAATTGTATCTTTGACTTTTGACCAAGACATGCTCCCAAACCTTGGAACATGATTTAAGACACCCTAAAACACCTATGTAATCCATCCATTAGATTTGAATTGGGTCAAGAACTTGATTGGACAAAGGATCACACAGTTTGGATTTCATCTGACAAAAAGTCAACTGTGCCCAAAATCAAGTTTGACTTTTTGGAAATTTTCACAAATATGGTTCCCCTAAGTCAAAAACAATGTTAACGTATGATTTTGATCATCATTTATCAAGAAAAATCAAGAAAAGTTAGGTTTCTTGCAAAAGGGGCAACCATGAGAAACCAAAATTTCTCGAAGTTATGGAATAAAAGTGATTTTGTAACAACTTTGCAAGGTCATATCTCCTAAACCATAAGGCGTTTTTCTCCCATTCAAGGCTCAAATGAAAGTTCATCTTACATACTTCAAATATGTCAACTACAAGAGATTCCAAATCCTCATGGATTTTGAGTTATGGATTGATCAAAATCACAAAAATGGGAAATGACCACTTTTTCCAACACTTAGTGAAAATTTTAACAAGTCAGAATCTGTTTCACTTTATCCAAACTTTGAGGTCATTTTTCACCTTGATCCAACTTGAACCAGGTCCACTGGTGAACAACAAAGTTAAAGTATGTCATGAGGGCTTTCCAAAATGTCCAAGAACTCAATCAAACACCATTTGAGCTAGGAGTTATGGATCTCACAAGTTGCCTAAACACAAACTATTTTTTGATAGCATTTGGTACAAACTTGCATCCCACGATTCCTTAGACTAATTTTGGACACTTTGATCATTCAATTTCTGTCCAATTACAACACAAATGAATGAGGGATCTGATCCATAACACAAGATGCCAAGAATCTAGCCTTCCATATGCAAAATCATCATGAAATGAACCTTGAAATTCAAATTTGGCATCAAGCATTCAATGGATACATCAAGGTGGCATGGACTGAAGCAAACCTAACTGAATGAGTCAAGCCTTATCCCTACAATAGAAGACCATATGCATGTTCTCTAATCTCAAGTCAATGGCTATGGAAGACTTGGATTCCTTTATGAAACCATTGGCCACAGAACTGTACCAGTTGCCATTCACTATTGCTTGCAAAACAAACTTGCTCTACTATAAATAGAGCTCATTTGTGATCAGTTTGAGTACACCAAAGCACCCAAACTGATGTTTTACTCAAATTCTCTCTTTCACTCCAAAAAACACCTTCTCTTGCAAGTCACTATAGGGTTTTGCATTTGAGAACAATTCTGCCCAAACCAATGATGTAAACACCTCACATACATCATATGTAAGTGATTCAAACACTAAAACAACACCTGGAACATCAGAATCAAAAAGTGGTATCCCATTTGCTCAAGTTCAAGAAACTGCTGCAGAAGGATTCGAGCTGGTCAGACCAAGATGTTTCCAGCCACTCCAAGCATTCAAACACATTCCTTGACACCTAAGGAAGCTGTCCAGATCATTGGAACACATATGTAACATCTCCATCATCAAGCTCGATCACCAGCTGCAAAAGGTAAGCCTGAAGCCTCAAACTCTATATTGCATGCATCATAAATGAATTTTTGAGTTACCATCGTGTTTCTGCATGTATGTAGAGTAATAACCCTCAATCAATTGCCATGAATCAATCGTGTATGGAATTTCATTGTGTTCATGCTGAAATTAGGATTCTTGAGGTTATCCTCTGATTTCTCACTCCACACTTAATATAAATGCAGTTAATCTATATGGTTGTGATCCTTGTTAAAAAACGAGTGAGATTGGTGTTTGAATCGTGCAAAACCATTGATTAATCAGAGAAAAAAATGAGTTCATGCAAATCATCCATGGCGCGGTCACGAGGAAGAAGAAAGTGACCGTTGGCGCCATAATTCAAATTTTTAAGTATTTGAATTTTGGTTATTTTGTTTAATTGATTCAAAAATTAATTTCTCTCTGAGTTTTTATGTTTTTGGATTGATTCTTTTTTTTCAAAATTCATAAAAATGTTGAAATATTTTATGCTACAAAAATTTCACAAAAATATTATTTATTTGATATATTTAATATTTTCATAAAGTATTTATTTTTTATTTGTTTTTAATATTTTAAAAATATTTCTTTTCTTGATTTTTCAAACTCAATTGATTTTTAAATCATTCTAGGGATAAAACATGATTTTTCAAACATTTATCATAGATCATAATTTGTTTTTACATATATTTGTTAATTTTGATCATTTTTATTTGAATTTTTATTCAAATAAAAATACATTTTTAACCAAATTAGGGTTTTGATCATTCACACCCTTACAAATCTTTTTCAAGAACACTTTGGGCCTCTAATAGAGTGTAAGACCCATCCCTTGTAAATAAAAACCTTTTTTGGGCCTCAGTCATTGTATAAGTCCCAGTACGTTAAAAAATCTCGGCACGATCGCCGTTTTCAAAACAAAATTATTTAGGCCTCCCCTTGTGTTGTAAGTCCCATTTTTCTTCTTTTTCAAACATTTTTGGGCCTCTAATTGAGTTTAAGACCCAACCCCTTTTTTGTACATAAATAATTTGGGCCTCATTCATTGTATAAGTCCTAGTACAGTTTTCAAAACAACGGTGTGATCACTGTTATTTTTGGGCCTCTCCTTGAGTTATAAGCCCCATCTCTTGTATAAAAATAAACTTTGGGCCTCTAATAGAGTGTAAGACCCAACCTCTTTTGTAAATACAATAAATTTGGGCCTCAGTCATTGTATAAGTCCCGATATAATTTTTCAGAACAACGGTGCGATCATTGTTATTTTTGGGCCTCTCCTTGAGTATAAGCCCCAATCTTCTTTTCAAAACAACTTTCCCTTTTGATTTAGATTCAGATTCATAGTTGTTATCAAACCTTTCTTTAATTTCTTGAATAACTAACCATACACCTGTAGTACTTGAAGCTTGCTCACCATTAAGTTCTATCAGCTTTCTTTTACATACTTGTACATATTTCATTTGTATATATATATGCCTGTATATTATCTTGCTTAGAGTTTTCCACAGCAACTCGGTCTAGGGTTAGATCAAACCAGTGGTCACACTTTTAACACAGTCAAAACTAGTTCCCCATAGGAAATTCCAGATACAGTCTTGCCTCCACTTGGGCTTATACAATATGGAACAGAGAAAGGCATTATTCCCGGTGAAACTTTTCTCAAGACTGTCACTACTAGAAATTTGTCTAAGAAATTAATTTCCCCAGAGAGGATTAATTCCCGGTGAAACCTCTCTTGAATTTCTTCAAACCCTAGAACTGTTCACTAAAGAAAGGATTATTCCCAGTGAAACCTTTCTTGAACTTTTCTTAGGTTTGGACCCACAGGCTTCCTAAAAGCATCCCCAGCCTCCTCTTGGGATTTGTATAAGGACCCTAAGGCTTATTAGAAGTTCTCATGCCTCCTCTTGGGCTTAGTACAAGGACTCAAAGACCTCCTACAAGTATAGGACATAACTTAGTCATCCTTTGATAGTTCAATCCTCCAGAGAGTCAGAATCTCAAAGCATCAGATCAGTTTAGGGTTGATTCTCATCCCTTAAAAACACCAGCCTCCTCTTAGGCATCATACAAAGATAAACCTTTTCATACCAGTAGACTTGGACAGTCTCATCTCCTTTTGGATCTCAAAGAAACCCTCAAGTTTCATAAAAACACAGGATTAACCCTGATAATTTGATCAATCACCAACAGAGTTAAGACCTCCACAGGTTTCAAAACTCAATCTTTAAACTCTCACTTTAAAATTTCCCCAGCTAGGGTCAAATCACTATCAATAAACCTCAATCAGAACCTCAACGCTTCTGATGTTTCAACTCTTCTGTAATCTTCAGCAAGAGTTGATTCCCCACTTTGGACCTGTCTCTGGATCTCAATAATCCTCAACAGAAGTTAGCCTCCTCTCAGGCTTTGTATAATAATCATCCCTCATCACCTTTTAGCCTCAATCTTGAGCTTTGTACAAGACACCCATAAACATTCTCTAGCTGAGTCAGTTAAACCCTTTTAGCCTCAATCTTGGGCTTTGTACAAGACACATATAAAATCTCCCCAGTGGAGTCATTTCTCTTTTAGCCTTAATCTTGGGCTTTGTACAAGACAGATAAAACCTCTCACCAGTAGAGTCAATCCCTTTTAGCCTCAATCTTGGGCTTTGTACAAGACAGACAAAATATTTCCCTGGAACAGTCAATTCCTTCCAGCCTCCTCTTAGGCTTTATATAATGATCTCCCTAAAAGAGCCAGTCTCATTTCATCCTCAATCTTGGGCTTTGTACAAGACAGATATAAAACTCCCTAGTAGAGTCAACCTTTTAACTTCAACCTCGGGCTTTGATCAAGGCACACAAAAATCAACATCCCCTCAGAGAAAAAAATCAAAACCTCTCTCTGTAGGAAGACATTTCTCTGTACATCACACATCAAAATAGATAATCAAAACAAACCCTAATCCCAGATAACTGCTGTAAGTGGCACACTTGTTGATTCAAAAATCCAAGCTGTAGTCCATCTCTTATCCTGGTAAATCCTTTTTTTCATCTAATTGATGTAAGTGGCAAGCCTCTGGATTATTTACATCTAAGCCAATTTCCCTCTCTTAGCATGAAAGATTCCTAAGGAAAAATGGCATTGCTTAACACTAAGTTAAAGTTTTCTCTTTCAGGACAAATCCCTCATAAAGGAAATTATGGCATTGCTGGATTCTCATATCCCAAATAAAGTAATTCTTCTTTATAATCAGTCACCCAACAACTGTGATAAACAGATGAGATATCTCCCTTAGAGATGACAAATTATGTCTCAGTCAAACCTTTAGCTTCAATCTTGGGCTTTGAACAAGACACAAATAATCTTTAGCTTCAATCTTGGGCTTTGAACAAGACACCAAAACATCTTTTTCCTCCCATAGAATAGGAGGAACTACGATTGCTCTGATTTCCCTATTTTATTTAACGGGAATACGTAGGCATAAGATTGCGAAATCTTAGCGAGCACACTAATCAAAAACCTTAGGTCCAGTACCTTATAAAAAACATCTGAAAACCCGAAATCAACAAAAATACTCTCTCTCAATATTCCCAAAGGAGAAACTTTCCCAACCCACGACAGATAAACACCAGTAAGCAGATAACAGTAGAATTTGCTAAACGATCTATGGATAACCATATATAAGATGGGTAATTGACAACTCCCCATTGTATAACCTGACCCCGGACCCCCCAATCTCTTAAGCATTTGTTAAAGAAAACATTTGCGTGCAAGGTTAGTGTTAGATAGCTTCCCTTTCCTTTCCAGCTTCATAGGATAAATAAGAAATCAGAAAGTAGCATCCAATTCAAACCAATGGCGATAAGGTGGTCGCGTCACCGACAGAAATCACACGCTACAACAGGTACAAATTTAAAATTTGTTGACCACACGGTTAAGCTGTCATATGGGCTAGCCGAGGATATACTGGTGACGATTGATAAATTTAGATTTCTAGTTGATTTTGAAATCATGGACATTCTGGAAGATGAAGAAACCCCTATCATTCTTGGTCGACCATTCTTGTTCACAAGTCGATGCAACGTCGATGTGGAAAAAGGAACCCTGACTTTAAAAGCATTTGAAGAGGAGATGACCTTGAAAGTGATTGAAATCAAGAACCAAGTGGACGAAAAAGATAATCGCTCTCCTATTGGCATGATCAGAACATATGGGGGAAACCAAATCCCAAAACCTCCACTAGAAAAAGTCTCAAGCGTAAGCTCTCAGAGGATGTCATCGTCATCAGCTTCACCAAGCATGGAAACTCAAAGATTCATTCAAGAAATCAAGAAAATAAAAGGTAAGGATATGGAAGTTGGAGGTAACTTGAGGCACAAAGTGGCTCTTATCTCTGGACCAGACTAGTTCTTTGTTACAAAAAGGTCAAGCAACAAGGCGTGGAAGCTGAAATACCCCCATAAAATAGGGAGTGAACCGCCGGGCCATGCGACGTTAAACGAAGCGCTACGCGGGAGGCAACCCACGCTGTTACGGACTGAGCATTTTCTTTTTGTTGTTTGTTTTATTTCGTCTGCAGGTAATAAACAAGACCTTACAAATGAAAGCTATGATGCTGCAGTTGGTGTTGCATTACCTTCCGCCTCCTCGGTAAGCATCTCTATGAGTAACCCTTCTCGCTCTTTTTCTGAAACATTGGGGGCAATGTTTAGTTCAAGTTTGGGGGAGGATTTTCTATTTTTAGTTTTTCCTTTCCGCACTTGTTATTTATGTTTTTGTGTGTTATTTTATTGAAACCACTGTGAATTCTCCCCGAATTAGGACCGTAAAATTTTTTTCTTCTGAATTTTTGGATTTTAAGGATGTTGAGGAAAGTATAGAGTTTGAGGGAAGAGAGGCTAGAACTAGGGACATTGGGAAAATTTGAAAATTTAGGTATGACCCGAATACCCTAGATTCCCCGGAGTAAGAAAACGAGTCCAACGTGTAGATTTATGCCACAATACTTGGATTTGAGAAGTATTCCCCAATTAGTTCATAGTGATAGTCCGACATGATTAAAAAGAATTGCATGTATAGGGTTGATTGAGAGAATGCCTTAAAGCACCGAAAAAGTGAATATTGGCGATAAAGACAACTGGTCCTTCTAAGTTGGGTAACCCTCACCCAGTTACTTAGCCTAATAGCGATTGAGTCTCAATTATCATCCTAAAGTGGATTAATAAATGCCAATGAGCGAGAAAAAAAGAATTAAGGTGCCTAGAAAAAGTTTCGATCAATCTTGTACATGTGAAGGAAAGCGATCATAAATGCCTTAATCTGATTATCCGAATGAAAGGGGTAGAAAATCGAAGAGAAGACTTAAGCCCAAAGCATAGTTGAAGAGGTGACCGAAAGGGGGATTTAGGCCCGTGGTTTTACCGCGGTATGTGTTTGTGTAATACCTTCATTAATAGACGATTACCAAGAAAACCAGTCTTAGCTTATTGAAACAAAGGCTCACGTATGAGTATCAACATACCTTACCTTCACAAGTCTTTTGTTTGATGTGTATCGTTTCATCTGAAAAATCTTTATGCAAGCTTGTTGCTTGAGGTCAAGCAACGGTTTAAGTTTGGGGGAGTTTGATCGGTGGTTTTTATGCTTTCTTTTACTGTTAATTTTAGTTAATCTTGTTATATATTTAGTCACGTTATTTCCCTTTTTCAGCATTTTATGCTTTGGTTGTGTCTCTTTAATGTTTTTAGGTTCGGATAAGCATTCAGGAAGAACTCAGTATGAGAAAGAGGAAAAATATGAAGTTTCAGTGGAGATTTGCTCAACCTATAGGAGACCCCGGACACGGCCACCCGTGTCAGGAAGGTTGGTACTTGCGTGAAATTGTGGAGAAAATAGAGGGTTGACACGGGTACCCGTGTCACTTGACACAGGCCGTGTCAGCATGCCTGGAGCCTGAAGTAAAAATGTGGAGAAAATAGTATGGCAACACGGCCACCCGTGTCAGCTGACACAGGCCGTGTTGGCTGAGACGTTGATTTTTCTTGCTTTGCTGATTTTTCACTGAGTATTGACCTATGAGGGTATTTTTGGAATTTCCCACTACTGTTATTAGATTTTGATTATTTATATGAGTTTTGACGATGAAATAAGGGACTTTTGATTGGAGAATTTTACAATTAAGAGATTGGAGAGCTCAAGGTTTTCGGAAGACGAAGGGTTTTTAGGAGCAGAAGCGATTGACGATCCGAGTTTATCTAATTTCATGTAATGTCCACTTTTTATACTGTATTTTCTCTGAACCATATGAGTAGCTAAACCCCCCCAATGCTAGGGGGTGTACCTAATTTGACTTTGTAATGACGTTGATTTCTTATTTTCAGTGATACTTTTGTTTATTGATAATCATTTTAATCGTGCAATGTTTCTAATGCCTTCTCTGTCGGACCAACAGAGATTGATTTATGATTAACAATTAGGTTGGACCACCATTGTCAAAGTTTTTGTGCGATTATGCTTCAGTAGATATTACCTAGGACTAGGGATACCCTGTTGCACTTGGAACACTGTTGACATTATGATGCTTGATTTAAAACATAATTACCTATGGACATAGTAATTAGGTTGAGAAATCAAAGGTTTTCTCACTAAGGACTTAGGAGTAAACAACTTAAGGTCAGGAAATTGATTATTTTAAACTTTTCTCTGAAATAAGGATTTATTGTCGTTACACTGCAAATCATACACCTTACCCTGGCATACTTCTCATATCTGTCAGAAACCTATTTTATCATTCTGTTTTATTTTCTTCTTGTTAATTCATAATTTTGCAATCAAAACCCAAACCCCCAAGTTATTTTTGTTTGATTGAACTCTAATTAGAACAAATTATTCATACGCAGTCCTCGAGATCGATACTGGGGAATTACCCCTATTTTAACTACATCGGTGAAAATAGTACACTTGCTATTTTTCCGATCATTGCACCCCAAGCCAAAGCCCAAAACTATAAAAGCCCAAAATAGCTAACATTACTAAAAGAGGCCTAAGTCAAAATCCTGTGTGAAGCAAACTGCTTCAAAACTTCGACACACTATTACAACATGACACAGACACATTATAACAATTCGACTACTCCTTGTTTCTGTCGAGCCACACTACTTCGACACAAGAATTACAACTTAACACACCACCTAATTCATTGTGTCTAAGCTGTCTACATTCATCATGGCCCTTAGTCTTCTGAAAACTTCGACCTGCACTACCTTCGTCATGATATCTGCAATCTGATTCTCAGTTCTACAGTGTTCCAAATTCATCTTCCCTTCTGCTACCTGATCTCAAAGATAATGAAACCTCATTTCAATGTGCTTGCTTCGACCGTGTGCTATTGGATTCTTTGCCAAGTCAATAGCTGACATGCTATTGATCTTCATGGTAATTGCTCCATGATTCTTCCCTGTAATCTCTTCGACCAGGTTCACTATCCAGGTTGCTTGACATTCACAAAGAAAATCAGCTATGTACTCTGCTTTGCATGATGACAATGCCACTACTGGTTTCTTTCTTGAACTCCAAGCAACTGGTGCACCGCCTAACATAAACACATAACCAGTTGTGGATTTTCGATCCTCAGCATCACTACACCAACTTGAGTCAGTGTATCCCACTAACTTGCATTCTTTTCCTTCATCAACTGCAGGAAACAAAATGACGTAGTTGAAAGTCCCTTTCAGATACCTCAATATCCTCTTTGTTGCTGCTAGGTATGATACCTTTGGCTTCTGCATGAATCTACTTACCATACCCACATTGTATGCTAAGTCAGGCCTTGTGTGACAAAGGTATCGAATTGACCCAATAAGTCTTCTATATTGGGTTGGGTCGACATCATCTTCATCTGACTGCTTCGACAGTTGCAATCTGGTTACAACTGGAGTCAAAGTTGGGTTGCAATCTTGCATCTCAAATCTCTTGAGTATTTCTCCTGCATATCTTCTTTGTTTCATCATCAAACCTCTACTAGTCTTGTAGAATTCAATGCCAAGGAAATATGAGAGATTTCCCAAGTCTGAAATTTCAAACTCCTCACTTAGGTTATGTTTGAAATATTCGATCTCCTTCTTGCAACTTCCTGTTATCAACATGTCATCGACATAGAGGCATAGTATAAGCAATTCACTACTGCTTCTTCTTACATACACTTTATGCTCAGTCTTTCACTTCACAAATTCCTTCTACCTTAATGTCATACCACAAATTTTGACCACTAAGATTTCCCATCATTGTGAAAATCATCATTACAATATGGAGGAACCATCATACTTCATCAGTCTCCCCAAAGATGGGTGAGCATCCACTACAATCAAAATTAGGGTTTCAAGCCCTCTCAGAGCCTTAGACAAAGGGTCAATCAAGGAATGACATGATCTTCAACTTGTCTAAACCTCTCAAACATCCACAATGGATCAAAAGGACTTCCACTTCAAGGATTAAGCACAAGGCTGCTCCCTTCTAGGTGGATTAAGTCTCAAGATCGACAGTGTCACCAAATTAGGGTTTTGGTCGACTAGGGCCTCCAGATGGAAATTTTTCATATGGCCACAAGCCAATGATCCAAAACCTAACCTAATATACTCCATGGAACCTCATGGACCCAATCATCAAGTCAATTTTGCCTCAGGGGTTGCATTCATCAAAAATCAGGAATTAGGGTTTCTTGACCTAATTCACCCCTAAGTTGACTTTTGGGGCAAATCATGAGCCAAGATCTCAAAAGAGGATTTGAGGGTCTCTAATGAACTATATTTATCCATTTGGAACAATGGGTTAATACAAGAAGCTTGAGCAACAAGTCTCAATTTCATCTGCACCACAGTTAGGGTTTTAAGGGAAAAGTCAACTGTAACTTTGACTTTTGACCAGGACATGCTCCCAAGCCCTATGACATGCATCAATATACCCTATGACACCCATGGAACATGTCCATCAAGTTTGATTTAGGTTAAGGACATGATTTCCTAAAGAATTGCACAGTTTGGAATTCATCTGATAAAAAGTCAACTGTGCACAAAAGTCAACTTTGACTTTTTGAGATTTTTCACCAAAATGGATTTTTAACCCTAAAATGATGTTAATGTATGATTTGAATCATCATTCATCAAGAAAAATCAAGAAAAGTTTGATAACTTGTAAAAGGGGTAACCATAAAAACTTAGAAAATTTTCTAAGTTAAAAATAAAGTGGCTAGGGTACCAACTTTGGAGGGTCATAACTCCTAAACCACAAAGCCATTTTTCCTCATCCAAAGATGGATTTGTAGCCCTCATTACCCTCTACAAAAACTTCAACTAGACCTAACTCCAATTCATTGTGGATTTTGAGTTATGGAGTGATCAAAATGGCTGAAAAATGAAAATGTCACTTTTTCCAACACTTAGTGAAATTTTCACTAAGTCCAAATCTGTTTTCATTTTTTTCCAAATGTAGGGGGATTTTTCACTTGGATTCAAAAGAGATCAAAACCAAACATGTTCAAACAGTTGTTGTATCATGTAAGGGCTTTCCAAAATGGCCAAGAACATTGCCAAATTCCATTTGGACTATGAGTTATGACATTGTCAAATTGCCTTGTTGAAATCTGTCAAGGCAAGGCATAATTTGCATTTTTGCTCGATTTTCCAAAATCAGCCAAATCCAAATGCTCCTATCCACTTGGACACATCAGAGGATTGAATCTAAAGGGGACAATCACTGAGCCAAGTCTCCAAAGTCTTTGGAACAAGAAATAACATGTTGAACCTAGAATGGCCAAAATAGGGACAAGACTCCAAATTTGGATTGGAGCATTCAATGGAAGCATCAAGGAGGCATGGACTGAGCCATTTTCATTTGAATTCAGTCAAGACTTATCCAAGACCAAGGGAACCACAACCCTGTGCCCTAACCTCTAGTTAATGGCTAGAGGAGACTTGGATTTCCATTGGCCAACATTGAACAAACACCTGCTGCAGTTGCCATTCACTGTGGATCCCAAAATAAACTTACTCTACTATAAATAGAGCTCAATTGTGATCAGTTTAAGTACACCAAAGGCCTACAACACTTTCCTTTCTCAAAATCTCTTTCTCTTGGCAAAAATGCCTTTCTTAGCAAGGTAGCTATCGGGTTTTGAGCTAGAGGGCAATTCCACTCAAACTAATCACTCACACACCTCACATACATCACATATGAGCTAATCAAACACTTAAACAAGAACTAGAACACTGATTTCTCAGAATCACCAGTCAATTGCTCAAGGTTTTAACCAAAGTGCAGTTGAGATGCCATGAAATAATCCAGCCAATTTCAATCAAGTCCAAGCATTCAAACACACTCCATAGGGTGTAAGGAAGCTGTTCAGATCATCACCACTCATCTGTAACAACTCCAAATCAAAAATCACATTGCACTTGCTGTCACGGCCTAGAAGTTAGCATATACTTGTTCATCTCTCAATCTATGCATATTTCCTCGCACAATAATTTGGCCATATGTTCATAATCATGCATAGAATGTTTCCCTTCAATTAATTGCATTGTTTGAATCGCGTATAAAAAATCCCAGCCTTCATGCAGAAATTAGGGTTCTTGAGGATTTTTCGTGATTTCTTGTTATATGTTTAATTTAAATGAAATTAAATGCCATAGACATGATCGTGAGGTTGAAGCGAGCATATTGATATGTGGATTGCATGATATAATCAAGTATTCAGTGAGATTGGATAGAAAATGCAAATCTGGCCAAACCCAGAACACGCGCGTGTTCTTGGTGTGTTCTTGGCGCCATTTCTTTCAAATTCAAATATTTGAATTTTGTGATTTTATTTAATTGATTCAAAAATTAATTTCTCTCCGAGTTTTAATGATTTTGAGTTGATTATTTTTTTAATAATTCACAAAAATGTTAAAATATTTTATTTTATCAAAAATCCCAAAAATATTATTTATTTCATATAATTGATATTTTTGCAAAGAATTAATATTTTAATTGTTTTTGACATTGTAAATATTTTTCCACATTGATTTTGCAAATTTTAATGCTTTCTAATTATTTTGTAGGTCAGTACTTAATTTTTGAAGCATTAATCCAAGATCACAATTTTTTTTTCATATGTTAAACAATTTTGATCATTTTAATTGAATTTTTATTCAATTAAATACATTTTTGAAAACAAATTAGGGTTTTTGGATTAATTCAACCCTCATAAATCATTTTCAAAACACTTTGGGCCTCTAATAGAGTGTAAGATCCAATCCTTTTTTGACCAAATCATTTTTGGGCCTCACTTATTGTATAAGTCCTGATACCGTAAAAAACAAACGGCGCGATCGTCGCCTTTTAAAAAAAATAACCCTCTGGGCCTACCCTCGAGTAGTAAGACCCATTTCTTTTTTTAAAACTCACTTGGGCCTCTATTAGAGTGTAAGACCCAACCCCCTTTTAACCAAAATCATTTTGGGCCTCACTTATTGTATAAGTCCCTCTGCGTTAAAACAAAACCTCGGCGCGATCGCCACTTTAAACGAAAAGTCAATTGGGCCTACCCTCGAGTAGTAAGACCCATTTCCTTTCTTAAAACTTTTTGGGCCTCTTGAGAGAGTGTAAGACCCATCCCTTTGTACAGAAAACTTTTTGGGCCACAGTCACTTGTATAAGTCCCTCTGTACAAATTCAAAACAACAGTGCGCTCACTGATAAAACCCTGGGCCTCTCCTTGAGCTGTAAGCCCCAAATCTTTCTTTTTCAAAGCACTTTCTCCTTTGATTTTGAATATACTGTTGTTTTCAATCTTTATTTGTTGAACAACTAACCAAACAACATGGAAGCTCTACAACCGAGTAAGTGGTTATTGCTTTCATTTACCGCTTTCATATACATATAACTGTATTGTGGGGCTGTTTCACTGTAAGTCTTCTTTCATAAACTCATATCAACTGTGTAATAATAGTATAGATATTTAGAGTTTCCCCGGCAACTACGTCTAGCATTAAGCCCGTTGATCGCTCTTAGAAATAGTCTAAACTAGATCCCCATAGGATTACCAGACACAGTCTTCTCTCCTCTTGGGGTTAAACAATATGGAGATATGAAAGGCAGCATTCTCTGTGAACCCTTTCATAGACTGTCACTCATAGAAGTTGTCAAGAAACTCTATTCCCCAGAGATGATCTTTTCTCCGTGAATGGCATCTCTTGAGTTTCTTCCAAATTCTCGGACTTTCCTGGCTTGATCTATTCTCGGTGAATGGAATGTCTTGAATTTCTCGGGGTTTGGGGACCCACAGGCTTCTTAAAAGCACTTGTCAAAGAAACTCTACTCCCCAGAGATGATCTTTTCTCCGTGAATGGCATCTCTTGAGTTTCTTCCAAATTCTCGAACTTTCCTGACTTGATCTATTCCTTGTGGATAGCTTGCCTTGAATTTCTCAGGGTTTGGGGACCCATCGGCTTCTTAAAAGCAATCGGCCTCCTCTTGGGCATCATACAAGGACCCACAGGCTTCCTAAAAGTAACCCCGCCTCCTCTTGGGCTTAGTACAAGGACCCTACGGCTTCTTAGAAGTCTTCACAGCCTCCTCTTAGGCTTCGTATAATGATCTCTTCCTTCGGGAATGATAGCCTCCTCTTGGGCTTTGTACAAGGACCGATCGGCTTCTTAAAAGTTTCCAGCCTCCTCTTGGGCTTTGTACAATGATTTTCCCCAGCGGAGTCAAACAACATTTAGCCTCTCTCTCGGGCTTTGTACGAGACACATAAGAGACTCCCTCGTTGAGTCAATTACCCTTTTCGTCTCCATCTCGGGCTTTATACGAGATACAAAAAGGTTCTTATTGAGCCAAATAAACAACAACCTCCATCTCGGGCTTCGTACGAGATACACAAAAACTCTCTTGCTGAGTCAATTAGCCTCTCTCTCGGGCTTTATACGAGACACCAAAAGATTCCCTCGTGGAGTCAAAACCTTTTAGCCTCTCTCTCGAGCTTTGTACGAGACACATAATAGCCTTCTCTTAGGCTTTGTATAAAAAAACCACTGGTTGATCCAATCAACCTTTTAGCATCAAAGTTGTGCCTCGTTCACAGTACACAAACATCAACAACTTTTTCCCCTTCATCTAATTGATGTAAGCGGCAAGCCTCTGGATCATCTACATCCATGCCAATGTCCCTCTTTTAGCATGAGAAATTCCTAAGGAAAGATGGCGTTACTCTACACTGAGTTAAAGTCTTCTCCTTCAGGTTAAAACCCCCTATAAAGGAAATTATGGCATTGCTAGGATTCGCGTATCCCGGTTAAAGTAGTCTTCCTTTACAGCCAGTCACCCAACAGTTGTGACAAATAGACCCCTTTAAAGATGACAAATTCTCTCTAAAGTCAAACCTTCAGCTTCATATCTTGGGCTTTAAACAAGATATAAACTACCTTTCGCTTCACGTCTTGGGCTTTGAACAAGACACCAAATACCATTTCCTCCCATAGAATAGGAGGAACTACGAACGCTCTGATTTCCCTGTTTCGGTAAACGGGAATACGTAGGCATAAGATTGAAAGAAAAATCTTAGCGAGCACACTAAACAAAAACCCAAAATCCCATACTCTCATGTATCTATCAAAAAGCATCAGTCCTAACATCCTAATCCTTGTTCCCCGCTATAAAGTCGCTACAGAAAAATGGCGCCCACCGTGGGGCCCGTCTCTGTTTTCTTTCTTAACCTTTTTTTCTCTCTTCACTTGTGTGAATACCACAGATTGGGGCTTCCGCCGGGGAACCCATTTTCTGTCAGGAACTTAGGATTCATAGCTTTAAAGGTCTAGGATGATTAGGACAAATATATATACTGCTTTTCCTAATTGTTATACATGTTTATTTTTCTGCTAATGGGAATGCGTGTGATGCCGCATGTGGAAAGATTGAGTATACACTTAAGATAAGTGATGGCGACGAGGTCGACCATCAACCTCAGTGGAGGCTGACCAATGCAACCCATTCTCTCACCTAGACAATGGGCCGATTGTTAAGTCTGAGAAGCTGAGGAGCCAAACCCTTTCGTAGTGCGGAAACTATCGGGAATAGTTGTTACGCAATACTACCCTCATTTGAGGCTGGTGATCTATTCTCGGTGAATGACACTTACTCTAAGATTGCTCTACAACTCGCTGGCGATCCGCTTGTTGTTTTGCTTTCCTGGGAGGAGCTGATGATAATGAGTACAGGTACAAAAATCACCCTAGTATAAACCTTTGGGGATGGGTAGAGCCTTGACTTCATGACAATGACCCTTTGACCCCATGTTTTTTCTATGTTTTTGTGTGCTGCATTCATGCATTCATTTAAAAAACATTAAAACATTAAAAAATATTCTCTTCTAGTCTCTCTGTTTTTCAAATTAAACTAAGACTGTGATTGTAAATATCAGAAAAAAGGATTGCACTAATGGATTTCGGTAGAAGGAGAACTCACCAGTATACCTTCAAGGTTCCAAAGTTAGAGGATTTGAGAAGGTTAGCGAGGATGATCACTAACCCTGAGGCTTTCAGAGCCAAGCACGGAGGTTTGCTACCACTATTAATAGTCCATGTGATTGAGGGAATCATGGACGTACTCGTTCAATTCTATGATCCGGTTTATCACTGTTTCACATTCCCGGATTACCAGCTCGCACCAACGCAGGAGGAGTATTCTCATCTGATTGATCTACATATTACTGATCAAGCTCCATTTTCTGGACTGGAAGAAATTCCAAAGAATCAGACCATTGCAAGAGCAATTCATTTGGACGAGTCTGAGGTCAGGACTCACCTAACCACTAAGGGTGGCATCCAAGGTTTGCCAGCCCAGTTCTTAACTAAGAAAGCCCTGTATTTTGCCAGTATAGGAAACGTGACTGCTTTTGAAAGTGTCTTTTCCTTGCTCACCTACGGGTTATTTTTGTTTCCCAACATCAATAACTTCGTCGATATTAACGCCATTAAGGTTTTTTTCATTGGAAACCCTGTGCCGACTTTGCTCGCAGATGCGTATCATTCTGTACACTTAGGAAATTTGTACAGCAGAGGGGAGATCACATGCTGTGTACCTCTGCTTTATAAATGGTTTATCTCCTACTTGCCCAAGTTTGCTGCTTTTTGGGATTGTAAGAGTGCCTTACGTTGGTCGCAGAAGATCATGTCCCTTACCAACTCTGATATAGATTGGTGTAATAGGATCTATGATGGAATCAGGATCATTGACCGTTGTGGAAACTTCCCCAACGTACCCCTTATAGGAACTAAAGGAGGAATCAACTACCATCCGATATTGGTTCGTCGTCAATTTGGATACCCGATGAGACACGTCCCACGGGGTGTTCATCTGGAAGGTCTTTTCTTCAAAGAAGGAGAAAATGACAGAGCACTAAAGATGGAAATAGTGCATGCTTGGAAGCATGTTCATAAGAAAGGACGAGAGTCTCTAGGAAAACTAGACTGTGTCTCGGTGGAGCCTTATCTCCACTGGGTACAAACTAGAGCTCTCAAGCTAAAAATGCCTTATCCTCGTTACAGAATTCTTCCGCCGAGGGAATCTGTCATGTACTTCATGACGGAAACTGAAAAGCTTCAAGTTACTCTCAACAAAGTTCAACGGGAGAGAAGGTCTTGGAAGAACAAGTACCGCACCCTCGACGTAGAGTGCATCAAAATACAGCAATTACTGAAAGAGAAAGATGCTATGATTGAAATTTTGGAGCAACATGCTGTGGATAATCAAGATGACTAGAGGAATTTGCTCGCTCCTTTCACTTGGCAAAGGAATGAAAACCCGACAACGACCCAAGAGCCCCGGTCAAAGAAAAGGAAGATACCAGAATCAGCACCCGATTTCTCTTCAGAGAGGACTCGGGACCCATTAGTTTAGGTTTCCGTTTCTGCACCTTGTAATCTACTGTATTTCCATTTCTGTAATCCTTTGAATTCAATAAAAAGGGGTTTCCCCACCGTTTGATATTTGCAATCTAATTGTCGAAGTTTATTTTGATTAAACCAAAAAAACAATTAATATAATCATTGCATTCATCATTCTCACATCGCGAATTCTTCTTACCTACGAATCTCACGTTTGTGTCTCGGTTCTAGAGTCAAACTGTCTCATTCGTACAATACTCGGGCCAATCGTCAGAAAAGGATGGATGATCTTGAGGAAGAAAACAGAGAGTTGAAAGAAGAGATCGACGCTCTGAGAGAGGATATGAGAAAGCTTCGTAACGACATGCAAGCCATGGCAGAAGCTCAACTACAAAGAACTGTGATCTCAGAGATCACCTCAACGCCCATAGTAGAGAAGTATGATCCTAGGTATCAAATACCGAAAGATCGCCCTTGGGGAATGCCTGTTAACTATATCCCAGAAGGACATGTTCTGCCGATCACTGAAGATCAGGGAATCACAACAGAAGCCGCTGGGCCTGAAGGTTACAAACTTCGGGAAAGCGAAGATGTTAGGGGCATACTGAAGACTCCTGAAGGTTACAAACTTCGGGAAACGCCAAGATTTACTGCCGTAGTCACGGTACCACCCCTGTGGTACACATTGTCCCGGAAGGACAGATTCCACAGATACCTTCTGGTAAGAAGGAAACTATGTTTGACAGAATGGAGGAATTCCAGGAGCAGTTCTTGGAAATGCAGAAGGAGCTGCAAGCCATTCGCGGTCAGGATTTATTTGGAAAGGACGCCGCAGACCTCTGCTTGGTCCCCAATGTGAAAGTTCCGCACAAATTTCAAGTGCCCGACTTTGAAAAGTACAAGGGTAACTCTTGCCCTCAAAGCCATCTGGTGATGTATGCTCGGCGGATGTCAGCTCAGACGGAGAATCAGGACCTACTGATTCACTACTTCCAAGATAGTTTAACCGGTGCCGCACTCAAATGGTACATGGGTTTAAACCGTGCCATGATCAGCACATTCAGAGATCTTGGCACTGCCTTCGTCCAATAATACAAATACAATTTGGACATGGCACCTGACATAGATCAACTCAGATCGATGTCGCAAAAGGACAAGGAAACCTTTAAGGAGTATGCTTAAAGGTGGCGTGAAATTGCGCTCAAATTTGTCCACCTCTTGAGGAAAAAGAGATGACAAAGATCTTCTTAAAGACCTTAAGCTCATTTTACTATGACCGAATGGTTTCCAGTGCACCCAGTGATTTCACCGAAATGGTCGGCATGGGCGTACGTCTAGAGGAAGCCATCCGAGAAGGACGTTTGGTAAAAGACGCTGGATCGACGAGCGGTACTAAAAAATACGGTAGTGCTCTCCCTAAGAAAAAAGAGCAAGATATTGGGAATATCTCTCTCGGAAAGCAAAGGCGGCGTTATCAACCGGTAGCAGCTGTGACTCCTGCTATCAGCCTTACGTCTATTCCTACGTATCAACCTCAGGTTGCGCAGAGCCGACCTGCTCAACAGAGGACACAACAGCCTCTTCAGCAGGCTCGTCCTCCATATAACAACAACCGTACAACACGGCCACCAGGATTTGATCCTATACCCGTAACGTACGCAGAACTATTTCCATTACTACTGGCTAAGGGGCACATTCAGACTAAATCTCCTCTTACAGTACCGGAAAATCCGCCTTTTTGGTTTAAGGTGGATCAAACTTGCCCTTATCATCAAGGAGGATCAGGGCATAACATAGAGACTTGTCTCAATTTCAAGTCCGACGTGCAAAAACTTGTTAGGAGCGGGGTCTTATCCTTCAAGGATACAAATCCTAATGTTCTCACGAACCCGCTGCCTCAACACGAGAAGGCTGCAGTCAATCTGATTGAGAAAGAGACTAATAATGTCTATCAAATTCACGATGTACTCTTGTTAAAGACCAATATGGTCAAGATGCATTGTAGACAGAGTGGATATGGCCATGTGCCACCTCATAATTATCACCAGTGTGATATCTGCTCTAAAGACAACCAAGGATGTTCTGTAGTGCAAGCAGCTCTACAGGAACAGATGGATCTCGGATGGATCCAAGAGCACCGAGTTCGTGGAGTTAACATGGTTTACACGAATTCTAACGTCATTCAGAACCACGACATCCGTGCAATAAATGCCAACTTGGTGGCGATGCACTCAAGGCAAGGCCAGTATCATAATCTGCCGCGGCACGATTACAGTTCTTGTCTGACTTGCTCGGTAAACAAATAGGGATGCTCTTTCATACAGGAGGCCCTTCAGCGTCAGATGGATCTTGGATGGATCCAAGACTACCATGATAGGAACTCCTATCAAATCAACATGGTTCAGATCTTCGATATTCGCGTGATGAATACCAACCTGGTAGAGTTACATGCTGAGCAGGTCCAACTCGGATTCTTAATATCACATGACTATCAAAGTTGTAAAGCAGGTTGCAAAAACGACTGAGGTTGTACCCTTGTCCAGGAGGCACTTCAGCACTTGTTAAATCATTGGTGGATGCCAATTTATATGGATGAAGATACTCAGCAAATTAGTATCAATAACAGGAATCCTACTCGGCGTCAAAGTTAGGATGTCCGACCTGTGGAAGCTAACCTAGTGAGGTTACATTGTATTCAAAGTGGGCGTGGCCAGGTGCCACCACACAACTATGAACGTTGCGGCGTCGGTTCGGAAAGTAACCAAGGGTGTTACTTTGTGAGAGCAGCTCTTCAGGGTCAGGTGGATCGTGGAGAGATTCGCCCATATCCGGGTTCTGGACCCATCAATTGGACGCCGAACTACCTTGCCGAGCAAGTTGAGGATGTTGTCACAATCTCTGGTCGTCACCAGACCAGGGATGTTTTTGCCATTATCCCTCTACTTGACGAATCTAAAGTTCCCAACTGGGAACGAATCGAGATTAATTATGATGGTCAGAAAAATCAGAAGGCTCCTGTAGTTATCTATCTACCGGGACCGTTACCGTATGAGTCAGCTAAGGCTATCCCTTACAAATACGGTGCAACAACAATTGAAAATGGAAAGGAAATTCCATTACCCTCCATCGTGAATATTGCAGACATCAGTCGTGTAACACGGAGCGGTAGAATCTTCAACCGAGGAGTTGGAGAACCTAACAAGGAAAAGGAACTTTAGACGGAAACTCCTGATACACCAGTCGGTCAATCCAGTAATCCCGACCTTTCAAAAAATAATGATGAGATGCTGAAGCTCATCCAAAGGAGTGAATATAACATTGTTGATCAGCTGTTACAGACTCCTTCAAAGATCTCGATATTATCACTGTTACTCAGTTCAGAAGCCCACATGGAGGCTCTACAGAAAGTCTTGGAGCAAGCCTTTGTGGAACAGGATGTAACGATCAGACAGTTCGATAGCATTGTCTCTAACATCACTTCCTGCAATAATTTGGGATTTAGTGATGAGGAATTACCCGAAGAGGGTCGCCGTCATAACATGGCGCTCAATATCACAGTTAACTGCCAGGATGATGCTTTAGCCAGCGTACTGGTAGACACAGGGTCAGCCCTGAATGTTATGCCGAAGTCCACTTTGATGCAATTATCATTCAAAGGCCCTCCGATGAGAATCAGCGAGGTCGTCATCAAAGCGTTCGACGGATCCAGAAAAACAATTATCAGCGAAGTTGATCTTCCCATAACTATTGGTCCTCACACTTTCCGAGTCACTTTCCAGGTCATGGACATCTGGGCAACATACATTTGTTTATTAGGAAGACCTTGGATACATCAGGCTAGAGCGGTCACTTCGACCCTCCACCAAAAGCTAAAGTTTGTCAAGAACGATTAACTTGTCACAGTCTGTGGAGAGCAGGCCTTGCTTGTGAGTAGCTTATCATCGTCTACTGGTATAGAAGCTGAGGAGGTTATTGGAACTCAGTTCCAAGCACTATCGGTAAGCAAGAACAATGAGTTCAAAGGAGGAACCTCGATTTCCTCATACAAAGATGTTATCAAAGCGGTCGAGAGTACCGATACAACCGGATGGGGGACAACTTGTCATTCCTATTGACAATAAAACAAAGAAGGGTCTTGGTTTTTCTGCAACCTGTACCCAGACAGCTGCCAACGATGAAAGTCTTCATCCCCTTCAAAACTTCTTCCATAGTGGAGGTTTCCTTCACCCAGTGTCTCAAGCAGTACATGTTATCAATGAGGAAGATCCCTCTGACACAGATGAAGAGTGGAAGTCCTACCTTAACGAGGACGGTTATATGTCTCAGGAAGAGGTGCCTACGCCATTTTGCTATCCCACACAAAGTCCGAGATTTATACCACGGTCAGACGTCGAAATGATATATGGAGATTGTGATCCGGAAGGATGCCGTGCTCTGCCAAATTCATTAGAGGAGGACACTCTGATGAAAGACAACTTTGACCACAACTACTATGGACCAATGGATAGTCTGCCAATGTGGCAGCCTTACCCAGGAAACTTGGGGCAAGAGAGTCAGCCGAACAATGAAAATCAGCTGACCGTCATTGAACAGAATACCTGTGTCCCCACCAAGTCATGGGATAAACACTCAGGTCATTCAGAAACTACTCAGCATGAAGATGAATTCGCAACGTTTGCAGGACTAGAATTCATCAACTACGCTTTTCCTGAGGTCAACGTCATCGAGAGAGGTGACTCCTCCAGTTCGAAAGAAGTGTGGGACACTCTGGGACAACCGAGTGGAAAATACGACTTTATGGTCAAGTACACCGCTCCCGAAAGCTCTCGTATCAGGTTCGAAGACATCCAGCCTACTGGAAGGGGAGATACAGCTGAGAGCACAAATACTATGCAAAATACAACTGAGGAATTCTCCTACGACAACTCTGCCTGGGAGACAGATTCCAATGATCCCGCTCCACCAGAAATCAGCGTTATTTCTGAAGACAAATCAAGGAAGGTGCCAGACTTTGTGATTCACCGAGGAGTTCGCCGCCAATGGGTTGCTGTCGATGTTCCGAAGATCGTTCATCAGTCAAAGTAATTGCCATCTTTAACCTTTCACCCTGCCCAGGTGAAACGGATGTTTTGATAGGGCTCGTTTCTGTAAATTTCCCTCTTCGCTTTGCCCGAAGCGACAGAATTTTGTTTTATAGGGCTGTAGTTTCAAGAATCGACTTGTTCATTAATAAAATAACGTCATTATGTAATTTCCGCATTAATTGCTGTTTTCTCTTTTTGCTTTTTCAGAAAATGGTAATCCTAAAAAACAAATCAATAATAAAAACAAGCAGTAAAATAAAACACTGCACACACTTGCATTTTCTCTATCTCTTCTAAACACAAATCATCACGTCATGGAGATTGCTTGTTTTAAACCCCGTTGAAACATACGATCCAATGCCTTCTCCCAACTTTGAGTTCCAGGTATTCGAGGCTGAAGAAGAAAATGACGACAAAATTCCAGAAGAGATCTCCCGACTACTCAGACAAGAGGAAAGGTCCATTGAACCTCACAAAGAACCGTTGGAAACGGTAAAGTTGGGTTCAGAAAAAGAGAGAAAAGAAATCAGGATTGGGGCACTGCTCAGTCCAACTGCCAGAGAGGGTTTGATAAAGCTTCTCAAAGAATTTCCCGATGTATTCGCTTGGTCCTATCAGGATATGCCAGGGTTGGATACCAGCATCGTGGAACATCACTTACCGTTAATATCGGAATGTCCGCCAGTAAAGCAAAGGTTGAGACGCACTCACCCGGACATAGCCATCAAAATCAAAGAGGAGGTACAGAAACAGATCGACGCAGGTTTCCTTGCTACGTCTGAATATCCTCAATGGTTAGCCAACATCGCACCCGTTCCCAAAAAGGATGGAAAGGTCAGAATGTGTGTTGATTACAGGGATCTAAACAAGGCTAGTCCAAAGGACAACTTTCCTTTACCACATATTGACATGCTGATTGACAGTACAACAAAGTTCAAAGTTTTCTCCTTCATGGATGGATTCTCGGGCTATAACCAGATCAAAATGGCGCCGAAAGACATGGAGAAAACTTCGCTCATTACCCCATGGGGTACCTTTTGTTACAAGGTAATGCCGTTCGGTTTGAAGAATGCCGGGGCAACCTATCAAAGGGCCATGACTACTTTGTTTCATGACATGATACACAAAGAAATCGAGGTATATGTCGATGATATGATTGCAAAATCAAAAACAGAGAGTGAGCACATTGAACATCTGTCAAAATTGTTTGCACGTCTAAGAAGGTTCAAGCTCTGCTTAAATCCCAACAAGTGCACCTTCGGTATCCGTTCAGGGAAACTACTAGGGTTCATCGTCAGCCAGAAAGGAATTGAGGTTGATCCTGACAAGGTCAAGGCCATTCAAGAAATGCCTTCTCCGAAAACTGAAAAACAAGTCAGAGGATTCCTGGGACGTTTGAACTACATCTCCAGGTTTATATTCCTTATGACCGCCACGTGTGCGCCGATTTTCAAATTACTCAAAAAGAACCAGGATTGCGTTTGGACAGAAGATTGTCAAACCGCCTTCGACAGTATTAAGGAATATCTGTTGAATCCTCCGATTCTATCGCCTCCAGTGGAAGGAAGACCACTGATCATTTACCTCACAGTCTTGGAAGACTCAATGGGGTGTGTACTTGGCCAACAAGACGAAACCAAACGGAAAGAGTTTGCCATTTATTATTTGAGTAAGAAATTCACCGACTGCGAAACTCGGTACACGATGCTTGAGAAAATTTGCTGCGCTTTGGCTTGGGCAGCCAAACGTCTTCGCCAATACATGATTCGTCATACTACTTGGTTAATCTCCGAAATGGATCCAATCAAGTACGTCTTCGAAAAACCTGCTCTTACGGGAAGGATTGCCCGTTGGCAGATGCTGTTATCAGAATATGACATAGAGTACCATGCTCAGAAAGCCGTTAAAGGAAGTATTTTAGCCGATCATTTGGCGCATCAACCAATTGACAATCAAGAATCAATCGGGTTTGACTTCCCAGACGAAGATGTCATGTATCTAAATATGAAAGACTGCGATGAACCGCTACCCAGTGAAGGGCCAGAACCAAGTTCCCAATGGGGACTTATCTTTGATGGAGCAGTTAATCATTATGGAAACGGAATTGGGGCAATCATCATAACACCTCAGAATTCCCACATTCCTTTCACCGCTCGACTTACGTTCAAATGTACAAACAACGAGGCCGAATACGAAGCTTGTATTATGGGTCTCGAGGAAGCGATTGATTTAAGGATCAAAAACTTGGATGTATACGGCGACTCAGCCTTGGTTATCAATCAGATAAAAGGAGATTGGAACACATACCAATCAGGATTGATCCCTTACAAAGACTACGCAAGAAGGTTGCTACCTTTCTTCAACAGAGTTGAGTTTCATCATATCCCTCGTGAGGAGAATCACATGGCTGATGCATTAGCCACTATCTCTTCCATGATTAGTGTAGGTCAATGGAATGACATACCTAAGATCGATATAATGCGCCTTGAAAGTCTCGCTTACATCTTCACGATTGAAGCAGTCATAGACGACAAGCCTTGGTATCACGATATCAAATGCTTCCTTCAGAAACAAGAGTACCCACCCGGGGCACTAAGGAAGGACAGAAAAACCCTCAGAAGATTGGCTAGAAACTTCTTCCCGAGCTGTGACACTCTCTATAAGAGAAATTTTGACATGGTCTTGCTCCGATGCGTCGACAGACCAGAAGCAGACATGCTTATGAAAGAAATTCATGAAGGGTCCTTTGGCACTCATGCCAACGGACACACAATGGCGAGAAAAATTCTAAGAGCAGGGTACTATTGGTTGACAATGGAATCCGACTGCTACAAGTACATGAGGAGGTGTCACAAGTGTCAGATATACTCCGACAAAATTCATGTACCGCCATCACATCTCAAAGTTCTTTCTTCCCCATGGCCTTTTTCCATATGGGGAATCGACATGATTGGCATGATTGAGCCCAAGGCTCCAAACGGACATCGGTTCATCCTGGTCGCCATTGGCTATTTCACTAAGTGGGTCGAAACAGCATCATACGCTAATGTAACCCGACAAGTGGTGGTCCGATTTATCAAAAACAATATCATCTGCCGTTATGGTGTTCCAAGCGAGATCATTACTGATAATGGATCTAAATTGAACAACAAGATGATGAAAGAGTTATGTGCAGAGTTCAAGATTGAACATCATAACTCATCTCCCTACCGACCCAAGATGAGCGGAGCGGTAGAAGCGGCCAATAAGAATATCAAGAAGATCGTTCAAAAGATGGTTGTAACCTACAAAGACTGGCACGAGATGCTACCCTTTACTCTTCACGGTTATCGAACATCTGTCCGCACTTCAACAGGGGCTACCCCTTTCTCTTTAGTGTATGGCATGGAAGCAGTGCTCCCCATAGAAGTAGAGATCCCGTCAATCCGAGTATTGATGGAAGCTAAGCTCACCGAAGCTGAATGGTGTCAAAGCCGACACGACGAATTGAATCTGATCGAGGAGAAGCGAAACACGGCATTATGCCATGGTCAGTTGTATCAACAGAGAATGAAGAAGGCGTTCGACAAAAAGGTTCGACCTCGCATCTTCAGGAAAGGAGACCTCGTGCTCAAGAAGATACAATCATTTCTCACTAATTCGCGAGGTAAATGGACTCCGAATTATGATGGCCCCTATGTGGTCACGAAAGCTTTCTCAGGCGGCGCCTTGAGACTTGCAACCATGGACGGAGAGGAATTTGCCTACCCCACGAATGTTGATGTAGTCAAGAAATACTTCGCCTAAAAAAATGTCTCGGTGGATTGAAAACCCGAAAGGGTGGTCCAGGCAAAAGTTAGAGACATAAAAAAAAAATATCATCCCTGTGGATTGGAAACATCACAGTACAATCGAGGCAAAAGTTAGGGATAATGGCAAGTAACTATGTTCAACAGAGGCAAGTCCCTCAGCGGCAGCAGTTACACCATCCATCGGAGGAAAACTCCAGTCAAGGTCATCTTCGACAGAAGCTCAGGATGTCCCGAATTCAAAGTTGGTAGAAGAATAGTGGTCGTTATGTTTCAACGTAGCCCTTTTCCCTGTAAATTACCATTTTCTAACTTTGTATATACTCTTTGGAATCACGCGTTTGGCTGATCTCCATTTTATCAATAAAATTTGAGCCCTTGTGCTTTTGTTTGTAATTCTTACTTGTTTTAGCTTTACAGAACGACGTTGTTAACATGATTAGCGATTCTTGAAATGAAACAAAAATGAATTTACTTGTTAAAACTTTTTCTACTTTTAAATTAAAGACGGCAATTTCTTTTGAATGTTGAACATCAGAAGAACATCGGTCGCTTCTACAGAAGTAATCGAACCTCAAAGTGCAGAATCAAAGTACTCATTCTAACCCAGTACGCCTGAATGAAGGGATCAATTATGTCAGAGACCTTGTTTCGTCTGACACGCCACGACAGAGTTCTCGTCTCCTAAGCCCGACCAACGGTAGCTCCCAACATGGACTATCTCTCCTAAGCAAGGTGGAATTGCTATTCTGAACCAACGGTGCTTCTTCGCCCCGCGATGGCCGAGTATCCACTCGTGTTCACCTGTCAGTTTGTATGTCGCGTCAGTTTTGTCAGCATAAACATACATACATCATGCATTATTGATTTGCATTCTCATTCATATCGCATCACTATCACTCTAGTCGGTCTTGTCCCCTAGTGATAGAAGTTTTCTCAATTGAGTTGTCAGTTCTTGCCTCGACAGGAAACGCTGCGTTTGAACAACCTCGTCTCCAGTTTATTTCTGGAAGGAAGCTGACCCTTGACCACTTTGATAACTTGAACCTCTGAAAAACCAGAGGAAATTTCAGTCAGCATCACTCTTCGCCATTGAAGAAGACATCCTTGCTTTCCCGGATTAAGGAAAATCCACAGAGAAAGCCTCGTAATCAGAGATTCGGTAGCATCGCTCCGAAGAGACCGCTGATGAAAAGGTCATCGGCACCTCAAAATTGAACCCCATCATATGGCATTTCTTCGGGAAGATCCCGAGAAAAGTATGATGTAAGATCCCAAGCGACAGCAGTCTCCCAAGAGACCTGCTTTCCCCCAGTAGAAACAAATGGCGTCTCCAACAGAGAAGTTTGTGCAATTCTACAACTCAGACGACTGGGTCCCCCAGCAAGTCTGACATCAAAACTTTTTCCGTCAAATGGCATCTCCCCAGGAAAATTCGGCGAGAAGTTTGAGGAAGACCGCTACACATAGCGTCCCTTGTCAATTAAGTTTATTGACAAAAGAAACTAAGACCAGTTCCTTGGTAGGAAACCAGGATCGAGGGGAAGTTTAAATCAGAAACTGAGACCAGTTCCTTGGTAGGAAACCAGGATCGAGGGGAAGTTTACATGAGAAACTAAGACCAGTTCCTGGGTAGGAAACCAGGATCGAGGGGAAGTTTACCTTTTCTAAGCATCATTGCTTAGCTAAAGAAGATGAATGCGTAAGCTACCATTCATAACCACCATCAAAATTTCGGGTATTCCGATATTTAATCCTCTTGCACCCCGAATGCCCGAATACCTTCGTCATTCACACCTTCGGGTTCAAGAAGATTAAATAGGGGCATCTATCATACCCCAAATTTTGACCACTAATATTTCCCATCATTGTGAAAATCATCATTACAATATGGAGGAACCATCATACTTCATCAGTCTCCCCAAAGATGGGTGAGCATCCACTACAATCAAAATTAGGGTTTCAAGCCTTCTCAGAGCCTTAGACAAAGGGTCAATCAAGGAATGACATGATCTTCAACTTTTCTAAACCTCTCAAACATCCACAATGGATCAAAAGGACTTCCACTTCAAGGATTAAGCACAAGGCTGCTCCCTTCTAGGTGGATTAAGTCTCAAGATCGACAGTGTCACCAAATTAGGGTTTTGGTCGACTAGGGCCTCCAGATGGAAATTTTTCATATGGCCACAAGCCAATGATCCAAAACCTAACCTAATATACTCCATGGAACCTCATGGACCCAATCATCAAGTCAATTTTTCCTCAGGGGTTGCATTCATAAAAAATCAGGAATTAGGGTTTCTTGACCTAATTCACCCCTAAGTTGACTTTTGGGGAAAATCATGAGCCAAGACCTCAAAAGAGGATTTGAGGGTCTCTAATGAACTATATTGATGCATTTGGAACAATGGATTAATCCAAGAAGCTTGAGCAACAAGTCTCAATTTCATCTGCACCACAGTTAGGGTTTTAAGGGAAAAGTCAACTATAACTTTGACTTTTGACCAGGACATGCTCCCAAGCCCTATGACATGCATCAATATACCCTATGACACCCATGGAACATGTCCATCAAATTTTATTTAGGTCAAGGACATGATTTCCTGAAGAATTGCACAGTTTGGAATTCATCTGATAAAAAGTCAACTGTGCACAAAAGTCAACTTTGACTTTTTGAGATTTTTCACCAAAATTGATTTTTAACCCTAAAATGATGTTAATGTATGATTTGAATCATCATTCATCAAGAAAAATCAAGAAAAGTTGGATAACTTGTAAAAGGGGTAACCATAAAAACTTAGAAAATTTTCTAAGTTAAAAATAAAGTGGCTAGGGTACCAACTTTGGAGGGTCATAACTCCTAAACCACAAAGCCATTTTTCCTCATCCAAAGATGGATTTGTAGCCCTCATTACCCTCTACAAAAACTTCAACTAGACCTAACTCCAATTCATTGTGGATTTTGAGTTATGGAGTGATCAAAATGGCTGAAAAATGAAAATGTCACTTTTTCCAACACTTAGTGAAATTTTCACCAAGTCCAAATCTGTCTTCATTTTTTTCCAAATGTAGGGGGATTTTTCACTTGGATTCAAAAGAGATCAAAACCAAACATGTTCAAACAGTTGTTGTATCATGTAAGGGCTTTCCAAAATGGCCAAGAACATTGCCAAATTCCATTTGGGCTATGAGTTATGACATTGTCAAATTGCTTTGTTGAAATCTGTCAAGGTAAGGCAGAATTTGCATTTTTGCTTGATTTGCCAAAATCAGCCAAATCCAAATGCTCCTATCCACTTGGACACATCAGAGGATTGAATCTAAAGGGGACAATCACTGAGCCAAGTCTCCAAAGTCTTTGGAACAAGAAATAGCATGTTGAACCTAGAATGGCCAAAATAGGGACAAGACTCCAAATTTGGATTGGAGCATTCAATGGAAGCATCAAGGTGGCATGGACTGAGCCATTTTCATTTGAATTCAGTCAAGACTTATCCAAGACCAAGGGAACCACAGCCCTGTGCCCTAACCTCTAGTCAATGGCTAGAGGAGACTTGGATTTCCATTGGCCAACATTGAACAAACACCTGCTACAGTTGCCATTCACTGTGGATCCCAAAACAAACTTACTCTACTATAAATAGAGCTCAATTGTGATCAGTTTAAGTACACCAAAGGCCTACAACACTTTCCTTTCTCAAAATCTCTTTCTCTTGGAAAAAATTCCTTTCTTAGCAAGGTAGCTATCGGGTTTTGAGCTAGAGGGCAATTCCACTCTAACCAATCACTCACACACCTCACATACATCACATATGAGCTGATCAAACACTTAAACAATAACTGGAACACTGATTTCTTAGAATCACCAGTCAATTGCTCAAGGTTTTAACCAAAGTGCAGTTGAGATGCCATGAAATGATCCAGCCAATTTCAATCAAGTCCAAGCATTCAAACACACTCCATAGGGTGTAGGGAAGCTGTTCAGATCATCACCACTCATCTGTAACACCTCCAAATCAAAAATCACATTGCACTTGCTGTCATGGCCTAGAGGTAAGCATATACTTGGTCATCTCTCAATCTATGCATATTTCCTCGCACAATAATTTGGCCATATGTTCATAATCATGCATAGAATGTTTCCCCTTAATTAATTGCATTGTTTGAATCGTGTATCAAAAATCCCAGCCTTCATGCAGAAATTAGGGTTCTTGAGGATTTTTCGTGATTTCTTGTTATATGTTTAATTTAAATGAAATTAAATGCCATAGACATGATCGTGAGGTTGAAACGAGCATATTGATATGTGGATTGCATGATATAATCAAGTATTCAGTGAGATTGGATAGAAAATGCAAATCTGGCCAAACCCAGAACACGCGCGTGTTCTTGGTGTGTTCTTGGCGCCATTTCTTTCAAATTCAAATATTTGAATTTTGTGATTTTATTTAATTGATTCAAAAATTAATTTCTCTCCGAGTTTTAATGATTTTGAGTTGATTCTTTTTTTAATAATTCACAAAAATGTTAAAATATTTTATTTTATCAAAAATCCCAAAAATATTATTTATTTCATATAATTGATATTTTTGCAAAGAATTAATATTTTAATTGTTTTTGACATTGTAAATATTTTTCCACATTGATTTTGCAACTTTTAATGCTTTCTAATTATTTTGTAGGTCAATACTTAATTTTTGAAGCATTAATCCAAGATCACAATTTGTTTTTCATATGTTAAACAATTTTGATCATTTTAATTGAATTTTTATTCAATTAAATACATTTTTGAAAACAAATTAGGGTTTTTGGATTAATTCAACCCTCATAAATCATTTTCAAAACACTTTGGGCCTCTAATAGAGTGTAAGACCCAATCCTTTTTAGACCAAATCATTTTTGGGCCTCACTTATTGTATAAGTCCCGATACCGTAAAAAACAAACGGCGCGATCGTCGCCTTTTAAAAAAAAAACCCTCTGGGCCTACCCTCGAGTAGTAAGACCCATTTCTTTTCTTAAAACTCACTTGGGCCTCTATTAGAGTGTAAGACCCAACCCCCTTTTAACCAAAATCATTTTGGGCCTCACTTATTGTATAAGTCCCTCTGCGTTAAAAGAAAACCTCGGCACGATCACCACTTTAAACGAAAAGTCAATTGGGCCTACCCTCGAGTAGTAAGACCCATTTCCTTTCTTAAAACTTTTGGGCCTCTTGAGAGAGTGTAAGACCCATCCCTTTGTACAGAAAACTTTTTGGGCCACAGTCACTTGTATAAGTCCCTCTATACAAATTCAAAACAACAGTGCGCTCATTGATAAAACCCTGGGCCTCTCCTTGAGCTGTAAGCCCCAAATATTTCTTTTTCAAAGCACTTTCTCCTTTGATTTTGAATATACTGTTGTTTTCAATCTTTCTTTGTTGAACAACTAACCAAACAGCATGTAAGTCTTCTTTCATAAACTCATATCAACTATGTAATAATAGTATAGATATTTAGAGTTTCCCCGGCAACTACGTCTAGCATTAATCCCGTTGATCGCTCTTAGAAATAGTCTAAACTAGATCCCCATAGGATTACCAGACACAGTCTTCCCTCCTCTTGGGGTTAAACAATATGGAGATATGAAAGGAAGCATTCTCTGTGAACCCTTTCATAGACTGTCACTCATAGAAGTTGTCAAGAAACTCTATTCCCCAGAGATGATCTTTTCTCCGTGAATGGCATCTCTTGAGTTTCTTCCAAATTCTCGGACTTTCCTGGCTTGATCTATTCTCGGTGAATGGCATGTCTTGAACTTCTCGGGGTTTGGGGACCCACAGGCTTCTTAAAAGCACTTGTCAAAGAAACTCTACTCCCCAGAGATGATCTTTTCTCCGTGAATGGCATCTCTTGAGTTTCTTCCAAATTCTCGAACTTTCCTGACTTGATCTATTCCTTGTGGATAGCTTGCCTTGAATTTCTCGGGGTTTGGGGACCCATCGGCTTCTTAAAAGCAATCGACCTCCTCTTGGGCATCATACAAGGACCCACAGGCTTCCTAAAAGCAACCCCGCCTCCTCTTGGGCTTAGTACAAGGACCCTACGGCTTCTTAGAAGTCTTCACAGCCTCCTCTTAGGCTTCGTATAATGATCTCTTCCTCCGGGAATGATAGCCTCCACTTGGGCTTTGTACAAGGACCGATCGGCTTCTTAAAAGTTTCCAGCCTCCTCTTGGGCTTTGTACAATGATTCTCCCCAGCGGAGTCAAACAACATTTAGCCTCTCTCTCGGGCTTTGTACGAGACACATAAGAGACTCCCTCGTTGAGTCAATTACCCCTCTCGCCTCCATCTCGGGCTTCGTACGAGATACACAAAAACTCTCTTGCTGAGTCAATTAGCCTCTCTCTCGGGCTTTATACGAGACACCAAAAGATTCCCTCGTGGAGTCAAAACTTTTTAGCCTCTCTCTCGGGCTTTGTACGAGACACATAATAGCCTCCTCTTAGGCTTTATATAAGAAAACCACTGGTTGATCCAATCAACCTTTTAGCATCAAAGTTTTGCCTCGTTCACAGTACACAAACATCAACAACTCTTTCCCCTTCATCTAATTGCTGTAAGCGACAAGCCTCTAGATCATCTACATCCATGCCAATGTCCCTCTTTTAGCATGAGAAATTCCTAAGGAAAGATGGCATTACTCTACACTGAGTTAAAGTCTTCTCCTTCAGGTTAAAACCCCCTATAAAGGAAATTATGGCATTGCTAGGATCCGCGTATCCCGGTTAAAGTAGTCTTCCTTTACAGCCAGTCACCCAACAGTTGTGACAAACAGACCCCTTTAGAGATGACAAATTCTCTCTAAAGTCAAACCTTCAACTTCATATCTTGGGCTTTAAACAAGATACAAACTACCTTTCGCTTCACGTCTTGGGCTTTGAACAAGACACCAAATACCATTTCCTCCCATAGAATAGGAGGAACTACGAACGCTCTGATTTCCCTGTTTCGGTAAACGGGAATACGTAGGCATAAGATTGAAAGAAAAATCTTAGCGAGCACACTAAACAAAAACCCAAAATCCCATACTCTCATGTATCTATCAAAAAGCATCAGTCCTAACATCCTAATCCTTGTTCCCCGCTATAAAGTCGCTACACTTAAGAAGCTGCCGATTTTCTTATTCCAAGCTCTTGGAGCTTGCTTAAGTCCATACAGGGCCTTATGCAGCTTATACACTTTTCTTTCTTCGCCTCGTTTCAGATACCCAGCTAGTTGTGCGACATAAACTTCTTCATCTAAGGGACCATTAAGGAATGCACATTTCACGTCCATCTGACATGTGTGCCAATTGTTTATATTTGCTAGACCAATAACCAACCTGATTGTTTCAATCCTAGCAATAGGTACAAATACTTCGTCGAAGTCGATTCCTTCCTTCTGAAGAAATCCTTTCGCCATAAGTCTCGCCTTGTGTCTAGTTACTTCTCCTTTAGGGTTCACTTTCACCTTGTAAACCCATTTCACATCAATTGCCTTTTTGCCTTGAGGCAATTCGACAAGTGACCATGTGTTGTTGACTTCGATGGAGTCTAACTCCTCATTCATTGCTTTCACCCACTTCGAATCTTTCAATGCCTCAGGTGCATTGACTGGTTCGACATCTGCGTAGAAAGCATAATGTACCAACTCACCCTCTTCATCAACCACATCATCTGATGTAATCACACATTCTTGCAACCTTGCAGGCATGTGTCTTGTTCGTCGAGGTCTGCTTGGGCCTGCTTCATCTCTGACTTGTTCTTGTTGAAATTTTCTTTCGACATTAGTGGCTTGTTCTTCACAAGAGATTCTTACTGAATCCTTCTTGACATTCTAAGTCCAATTCCATTATTTAAACTCATATATGATCACGTCCCTGCTGATCACTACCTGCTTATTCACTGGGTCGAACAGCTTGTAACCTCCAGTCGAATGATATCCTATCAAGATCATTTGATTCGACTTGTCATCAAGCTTCCTTCTCAACTGATCTGGCACATGTCTATGTGCTATAGATCCAAACACCTTCAAGTGACTGAGGCTAGGCTTAACACCAGACCAACATTCTTCTGGTGTGATTCCTTCAAGCTTCTTCGTTGGACATCTGTTTAATATGTATGTTGCTGTCGAAACCGCTTCTCCCCATAATTATTTGGGTAGATGCTTTCCATTCAACATACTTCTCATCATGTTCATGATGGTTCTGTTTTTTCTTTCTGCAATTCCATTTTGCTGTGGAGTGTAGGGTAGCACCACCTCATGCATAATCCCTTCTTTTTCACATAATGCATCGAACTCTTTAGTCACAAACTCTCCACCATCATCAATCCTCAGATTTTTTTAGCTTTCGACCACTCTGTCTTTCGACCATAGATTTGAATCTGGAAAATACCTCGTTCACATCACTTTTCTTCTTGATGAGGTAAGTCTACAACTTTCGACTGTAATCATCTATGAACGTGACAAAGTATATGTTGCCTCCAATCGAATCCACCTGGATAAGACCACATACATCAGAGTATATGACTTCAGAAATTGCCTTCGACTTCCTTCCTGCATCCTTGCTGAAGCTATTCTTGTGTTGTTTCGACTGAACACACTCTTCATAGACTTCACTTGGAATTTCGATTTCAGGTAATCCTGAAGCCATATTTCTTCTCTTTAGCTCTCTGATGTCATTGAAGTTAAGATGGCCTAGTCGAAAATGCCATAACCACTCATCTCTACTGGCTGCAGTTGCTAGGCACTTGTGCTCCATCACATTTAGTTCAATCTTGAAGGTCCAATTCTGAGACATTAGAGCCTTCAAGATCATCCTACCACCTGTGTCGAGAACTCTCATAATCTTGTCTTCGACAACTACCTTGTAGTTCTTTTCGACAAGTTATCATATACTGAGCAAATTACTCTTCATGCCTAGTATGTACAACACATTGGAAATTGTTGACCTCTTGCCATCTTTCCTCATAATCATAACATCACCAACACCTTCAGCTGCTATAGTGTTGTCATTTGCAAACTTCACTGTGTTCTTCGACGGGGGCTTCATGTTGACAAACCAATCTTTCCTTCCAGTCATGTGTGATGAGCATCCTGAGTCCAAGCACCACTGGTCCTGGAATCTCTCTTCGTCTCTTGTTGTGACCATCAACAACATCTCTTCTTCTTCATGTTTCGCTAGCTTTGCATCAGTTTCTTGATTCTTCTTCTTTTCTGGACAATCACTAAAATAATTACCATACTTCTGACAATTAAAACACTGGATGTGACTTTTGTCAGGCTTTCGACCACCACCTCTTCCTCTACTTACAACACCACCTCTTTGGTTGCCTTGGTTCCAGAGTTTTCTCTGATTCAACTAGTTTCCTTCATACTAATTTTGACCAGTCGAATTGGTGTAGCCTCCTCTACATTTGTTGCCATTCTAGCCTCCTTTGCCTTTCCTTTCTTTTTCTGACTGTGCCTGCAAAGCCATATCACTCTTCGACTTTCCTGCACTCTTTCAGCCATCCTTTGTTCATGAGACTCAAGCGTCCCTTGAAGCTCTTCCTTCGTCAATACTGACAAGTCTTTCGACTCTTCTATGGCTACTACCACGTTGTCGAACTTTGGAGCCAATGACCTCAAAATCTTTGACACAACTGATCTTGATGTCAGTACTTCTCCATATACCTTGATTAGATTCACCAGCTTTGTAACTCTGGTGAAGAAATCTGTTATACTTTCATTGTCTTCCATCTGAATCAATTCATATGTCCTTTTGTGAGTTTGTAACCTCACTTCTTTCACCTTCTCCGCCCCTCCAAACGATTTTTCAAGAATCTCCCAAGCTTGTTTTACTGATTCTACATCACTAACCTTTTCAAAATTATCTGGATCAACACATTGATGGATTATAAAGAGAGCTTTATAATCTTTCTTCTTTAATTTTGTGTGTGCAACCTTTTCTTGATTCGTTGCGTCTTCTGCAAGCGGTGCTACTCCTTCCTTCACAAGATCCCACAGATCTTGATAACAAAAAACCACCTTAATCTACTTGCACCAATTCTCATAATTGTCTTTCTTGAGAATCGGAAGGCTCCCCAGAAAGTGCCCGTTTGGATGATTCATCGCCATCACAGTTTTCTTCCTTGAATCGCAACTGGAGCTCTAGATACCAGATGTTTGAATTTCACCACAACCTATGGAGAACTCTTTTATTCAATCTTGATCTCAAGATAGTTAATAATCACACAATGGCAATGAACAAAATAAAGAAAGGAAGAAAGAAAAGAAAGAAAAAAAATGTTGGAGAAGAAGATGAACAATTTTCTGCAGAGAACTCTCTGCCCACAAACTGTGGAAACTTTTCTCTATTCACTTGCAACTGCAAACTGTGAATACAAGTTCTTAATTCTGAGTTATTACAAAAATAAGGGTTTCTCCCTATTTATAGATTTAGGTTAGCTTGAACCCCAAGCCAAAGGCCAAAATTATAAAAGCCCAAAATAGCTAACATTACTAAAATACGCCTAAGTCGAAATCCTGTGTGAAGCAACCTGCTTCGACACTTCGACACACTATTACAACTTGACACAGACACATTATAACAATTCGACTACTCCTTATTTTTGTCGAGCTACACTGCTTCGACACAAGGAATTACAACTCAATAATATTGATTATAAAAACAACTAGTAGAAGACCCGTGCGTCCGCACGAGTAAGTTGATTCCTATCTTAAAGCATTCGATAAAAAATCTAAATGTTTGTGGCTCTTTTTTAATATATCTTTACATGTATTAACAATAATTGATAAAGTTTGAATTAAAAAATATCAAGAGTAATAATCTCAAAAATAATTATTTGGCTATAGTAATGATCCAACATACATGTGCTTTAAATGGATATGTAAATTTGAAAAGAAATACTTAAAAATAAATAGGTATTGTTATGGTAGTGACCCGTGAGGTTTTGAATAAGTATTTTAGAATATACAAACTTTTTACAAATACACGGAATATAAATTATTTTGTACTATACAATTGTACTGAAATGATAAATTGCACGAGTAAGTTCATTCCATTCTTAAATTATTCGATAAAAAATTTGAATGTTTGTGGATATTTTTTAATATATATTTAAATGTATTAACAATAAATGATAAATGTTGAATTAAAAATTATAGGTATTGGTCCAGCATAAATGTGAATTTGCACGGATAAATTTATCTAATATAATATAAAAAATATTTAAATGTATATGTATATTTGAAAAGAAATACTTAAAAATGAATAGGTATTGTTCTGGTAGTGACCCGTGAGAATTTGAAAATGCCTTTTAGAATATTCAAACTTTTTACAAATATACGAGATAGAAATAATGTTGTACTATAGAATTGTACTGAAATGCATAATAATCCCAATATTTATGAGAAAAAGTATGACATGTAGTATTAAACATTAATAGAGATGTAACAAAAATGATATATTTAATAGTGTTAGTTGATTAATCATTACATCTCAAAATTAGTGTAAAAAATAAATATAGAAAAAAGGAAAACAAATACAAATGTAAGAAATGATCACTTCATTTATAACTTGAAAGAAACAATTGGAAAATTCATTTCTATCTTAAAATATTTATAGAAAATGTGAGTATAAATAATGAAATACTGAAAATTTATATTATTAATACAAAATAACAATGTAGATGTTTGAATACATCTTTATATAGCAGGTTACTTCAATAACATGATGGCTAAAGTTATTGCACATTTATGAAGATGTATATAGCCAATAAGATTAATGTTGTTGCTATACAATAGAAAACTCCCACGAAGATTCGTCGGTGCTACAAATTCATCTATGTGCAACATTCTCAACATACAGAATAGGAAAATGTAGGGTCTACAAATTCATTGCTCTCATTGTGATATGTGCCATTCCTGTACGTGATAATTGTAGTAGCTAACGGAAAATACAGGCTCTATAAATTCATTGCTTCCATTGTGATATGTGCAAATCCTGTACTTGACAATTGTAGTAGCTAACGCTTGAAAAGCCATTATGTTAGTCAATATGGAAAAACAAATTCATAGCTCCCATAATGATGATTGACAGTGTAGCAGGGCCAAAAGTGTACGAAGCAACATCAATTTTACTCAAAATGATGATTTATGTTATGAACCTGCAAAAAGTTGAAGTGTGGCATTATATACTATATTGGAAAGAACTATTAGTTGGCAAAGAATTATGATATTGTCATACCCCAAATTTTGACCACCAAGATTTCCCATCATTGTGAGAATCATTACCACAATATGGATGTGCCATCATGCCTCATCAATTTCCTCAAGGATTGTTGAGCTTTCACTACAATCAAGAATTAGGGCTTTAAGCCTTCTCAGAGCACTTAGACAAAGGATCAATCAAGAAATGACATGATATTCAACTTGTCTAAACCTCTTAAACACCCACAAAGGATTAAGAGGACTCCCACATCAAGAATCAAGCACAAAGTTGCAACATTCCAAGTGGATCAAGTCTCAAGATCACCAGTGTCACCAAATTAGGGTTTTGGTCGACAAAGACCTCCAGATGGAAATTTCTCCTCTGGGAATGAGCCAATGCTTCAAAGCACAACCCAAGATACTCCAAGGGACCTCATGGACCCAATCATCAAGTCAATTTAGCCTCAGGGGAAGCATTCATCAGAAATCAGGAATTAGGGTTTCTTGACCTAATTCACCCCTAAGTTGACTTTTGGAGAAAAGTATGAGCCAAGACCTCAAGACATGATTTAAGGGCCTCAAATACACTACATTGATCCATTTACAATAATGGATTGACCCAAGAAACTTGATTCACAAGTTTCAATTTCATCTGGACCACAATTAGGGTTTTGAAGGAAAAGTCAACTGTATCTTTGACTTTGGACCAAGACATGCTCCTAAACCTTGGGACATGGTTTAAGATACCCTAAAACCCCTATGGAATCCATCCAATAGGTTTGAATTAGGTCAAGAACTTGATTGCACAAAGAATTACACAGTTTGGATTTCACCTGACAAAAAGTCAACTGTGCACAAAATCAAGTTTGACTTTATGGAATTTTTCACAAATATGGTTCCCCTAAGTAAAAAACAATGTTAATGTATGATATTGATCATCATTCATCAAGAAAAATCAAGAAAGGTGAGGTTTCTTGCAAAAGGGGCAACCTTAGAAAACTTAAATTTTTCTAAGTTATGGAACAAAAGTGGTTTTTACCCAACTTTGCAAGGTCATAACTCCTAAACTACAAGGCTTTTTTCTCCCATTCAAAGCTCAAATGAAAGTCCATCTGACATACTTCAAATATGTCAACTACAAGAGATTCCAAATCTTCATGGATTTTGAGTTATGGATGGAACAAAATCACTAAAACATGAAAATTCCACTTTTTCCAACACTTAGTGAAATTTTCAATAAGTCAGAATCTGTCTTACTTTTTCCAAAATGTAGAGGCATTTTTCACTTTGATCCAAGCTGAACCAAGACCAACTTTGAACATCAAAGTTGAAGTATGCCATGAGGGCTTTCCAACAAGTACCAGATCATCTCCAAATTCAATTTGAGTAGGGAGTTCCAACCCTTGGAACATGGCATCAAAGACTGATTTTGTTCAAGGAAGATTATAGGTCATTTCCATTTGGACACCTCAAGGGATTACATCAAAGGAAAAGTATCTGATCCATAAGCCTCCCAAGTCCAAGGATCTACATGTAGCTATGTCACCCTAAAATGGCTAAAAAGCTCAAAGACTCCAATTTTGTTTCAAAGCATTCAATGGATACATCAAGGTGGCATGAACTGAAGCAAACCTAACTGAATGAGTCAAGCCTTATCCCTGTAACAGAAGACCATAGGCCTGTGCTCTAATCTCAAGTCAATGATTATGGAAGATTAGAATTCCTTTATGCAACCATTGGCCAAAGGACTGTCCAAGTTGCCATTCACTATTGCTTGCAAAACAAACTTGCTCTACTATAAATAGAGCTCATTTGTGGTCAGTTTGAGTACACCAAAGCACTACAACACTTGCTTTCCTCAAAATCTCTCTCATTTTGCAAAAATGCCTTCTTTTGCAAGTCACCACTGAATTTTTGAGTTAAAGAGCAATTCCACCATAACTCATGATCCAAACACATCCAATGTATCATATATAAGTTGTTCAAACACTCATCCCTGATCTGAAACACCAAAATCATAAAGTCAACCTCCAAAACCTCAAATTTTGACTTTTTCGCATTTTTCAAGCCATGTCTTGATTCAGTCACTTTCAAAATCAAACAAAGCCTTAAACACACTCCAAATATCATCCTCAAACTGTCCCAACTGGTTCCCCTCAACTGGAACACCATTTGAGTGAGTTGCCACTTTGGTCACTTTTGCCCCTTTTGCAAGAAAGAGCCAATTCTTGTTCCTGAGGATTCCAGCTGGTTTTGATCATCCTAAAAGCTTCTAAGGGATCAATCAAGAGTGTCTAAAGCATTGAATTACTTCTGGCACAAGAATCTTGACAGTTAGCACAAGGAGCTTCAAAAGGTAAGTGCATCACAACTTGAACTCTTTAAATCATGCATTGCTTTGATCTCCATTGATCATGAACATCTCATACATATCATATATGTTGTGTTTGAACCAATTTACCATGCTATTGTTGCGTGTATGATGAGATAGCATAGAACAAGCAAATCTAGGTCTATTTTGAAACCACTATCGAGTTTTAAAATAGGGACATCTTTAGAAAAATCTAAAAGCACCATTGGATTCCTCATGAAATTCTAGGCAGGATGCACCTAAATTTTGTCCAAATCCATGGAGAATTAAGGAAGTTAGAGCGTTCATGCAAATCCACCAAAACTTGGTTTTTGCCTTGGTCATACCTAAAACCCAGTCACCCTTATGTATTAATGGGGTGGTTTTGATACACGGATGTATCACCACCCCAGTGGTAGTGCACATGTGTGTTTGGTTGGGAGGTCGTGGGTTCAAGACCCACCCAGACCATTTTTCCATTTTCCCCTATTTTGCTATTTTTCACATTTTTCATGGTTTTTATTAATTAATTCCAAAATTAATTTCTCTCTCAATTTTATTTATTTTTGATTGGTTATTTTTTTGAAAAATCACAAAAATATCAAAATATTTTATTCTACAAAAAATTTACAAAAATATTATTTATTTCATATATTTGGTATTTTTGTAAAGAATTATATTTTTATTTGTTTTTAGGCATTTAAAAATATTTCTCTTGATTTTGCAAATTCAAATTATTTCCAAATCCTTCTATGAATGAAAAATGATTTTTCAAACACTAATCCAAGATCACAACTTGTTTTTCACACATGTTTGATAATTTTGATCATTTTAATTGAATTTTATTCAATTAAAATACATTTTAAATCAAATTAGGGTTTTTTCTTATTTTCACCCTCACAAATCTTCACAAAAACACTTTGGGCCTCTTGATAGAGTGTAAGACCCATCCCTTGTAAATAAAACAATAATTTGGGCCTCAGTCATTTTATAAGTCCCAGTACAATTTTCAAAACAACGGTGCGATCATTGTTATTTCTGGGCCTCTCCTTGAGTTATAAGCCTCATCTCTTGTATAAAAATAAACTTTGGGCCTCTAATAGAGTGTAAGACCCAAACCTCCTTTGTACATAAATACTTTTGGGCCTCAGTCATTGTATAAGTCCCAATACAGTCTTCAAAATAACGGTGCGATCACTGTTTTTCATTTGGGCCTCTCCTTTAGTATAAGCCTCAATCTTCTTTTAAAACAACTTTTCCTTTTGATTTAGATTCAAATCCATAGTTGTTATCAAAACTTTCTTTAATTTCTTGAACAACTAACCATACAGTTGTTATAATGGAAGCTTGCTCACCTGTAAGTTTTAAAACAACTTTCTTTTACATACTTGTATATATATATATATTTGTTTGTTTGTAATGCTGGAAGCTTGCTCACCTGTAAGTCCTCCTACTCTCTTTTACATACAGTATATATTTCAGCTGTATATATATACCTGTATATCTTGCTTAGAGTTTTCCCCAACAATATATTAGGTCTAGGAATAGATCAAACTAGTGATCACTCTTTCAACACTTTCAAAACTAGTTCCCCATAGGAATTTCCAGATACAGTCTTGCCTCCTCTTGGGCTTATACAATATGGAACAGAGAAAGGCATTATTCCCGGTGAAACTTTTCTCAAGACTGTCACTATTAGAAATTGTCAAAGAAATTTATTTCCCCCGGAGAGGATTAATTCCCAGTGAAACCTCTCTTGAATTTCTTCAAGCCCTAGAACTGTTCACTAAAGAAAAGATTATTCCTGGTGAAACTTTTCTTGAACTTTTCTTAGGTTTGGACCTACAGGCTTCCTAAATGCATCCCCAACCTCCTCTTGGGCTTTGTACAAGGACCCTCCAGCTTCTTAGAAGTTCTCAGACTCCTCTTGGGCTTAGTACAAGGACCCAAAGACCTCTTACACGTGTAGGACAGAACCTAGTCATCCTTTGTTAGAGCAGTCTTTCCAAAGAGTAAAAAACTTGGACAATTTAGGGTTGATTCTCATCCCTTAAAATACCAGCCTCCTCTTGGGCTTCATACAAGCAGACTTGGACAGTGTCAGTCTCCTCTTGGGCATTATACAAAGATAAACCTTCCCATACCAGTAGACTGGGACAGTCTCATCTCCTCTTGGATCTCAAAGAAACCCTCAAGTTTCCCAAAAACACAGGATAAACCCTGATCATTTCATCAATCACCAGTAGAGTTAAAACCTCCATAGGTTTTTAAAACCCAATCTTTAAACTCTCACTTTGATTTCCCCCAACTAGGGTCAAATCACTATCAATAAATCTTTATCAGAACCTCAAGGCATCTGATATTTCAACTCTTCTGTAATCCTCGGCAAGAGTTGATTCCTCAATCTGGACCTGCCTTTGGACTCAATAATCCTTAGCAGAAGCTAGCCTCCTCTTAGGCTTTGTATAAAGATCTTTCCTCACTCTCTTGTTGAGTCAATCACTTCCAGCCTCCTCTTAAGCTTTGTATAATGATCATCCCTAAGCACCTTTTAGCCTCAATCTTGGGCTTTGTATAAGACAGCTATAAATATCCTCAGTTGAGTCAGAAAAATCCTTTTCAGCCTCAATCTTGGGCTTTGTACAAGACACATACAAACTCTTTCCCAAGAAGTCAATCCTTCTAGCCTCCTCTTAGGCTTTGTATAATGATCTCCCTGAGCAGAGTCAATATTCCTTTAGCCTCAATCTTGGGCTTTGTACAAGACACATATGGAACCTCCCCAGTGGAGTCGATCCTCTTTTAGCCTCAATCTTGGGCTTTGTACTAGACAGATAAAACCTTTCTCCAGTAAAGTCAGTTTCCTTTTAACCTCAATCTTGGGCTTTGTACAAGACACATACACCATATTCCCCAGAGGAGTAAATAACTCTCCTTTAGCCTCAATCTTGGGCTTTGTACAAGACAGACAAAATATTTCCCCGGAAAAGTCAATTCCTTCTAGCCTTCTCTTAGGCTTTGTATAATGATATCCCCCAAAGAGTCAGTCTCTTTTCAGCCTCAATCTTGGGCTTTATACAAGACAGATAATAAACTCCCCAGTGGAGTGAATCAACCTTTTAGCTTTAGCCTTGGGCTTTGATCAAGGCACACAAAAATCAACATCCCCTCAAAGGAAATAAAAAAACTCTCTGTAGGAAGACATTTCTCTGTACAATCACACATCAAAACAGAAAATCAAACAAACCTAATTCCAGATAACTGCTGTAAGTGGCACACTTGTTAATTCAAAAATCCAAGCTGTAGTCCATCTCTTATCCTGGTAAAATCCCTTTCTTTCATCTAATTACTGTAAGTGGGAAGCCTCTAGATTATTTACATCCATGCCAACGTCCCTCTCTTAGCATGAAAGATTCCTAAGGAAAAATGGCATTACTCTATACTGAGTTAAAGTTTTCTCCTTCAGGACAAATCCCTCATAAAGGAAATTATGGCATTGCTGGATACGCATATCCCAGTTAAAGTAATTCTCCTTTATAATCAGTCACCCAACAACTGTGATAAACAGGCGAGATGTCTCCCTTTAGAGATGACAAATTCTCTCTCAGTCAAACCTTTAGCTTCAATCTTGGGCTTTGAACAAGACATAAATAACCTTTTAGCTTCAATCTTGGACTTTGAACAAGACACCAAACATCTTTTTCCTCCCATAGAATAGGAGGAACTACGATTTCTCTGATTTCCCTGTTTTCTTTAACGGGAATACGTAAGCATAAGATAGCAAAATCTTAGCGAGCACACTAATAAAAAACTTTAGGTCCAGTACCTTCACACACCAATAAAAAACATTAGGTCCAGTAGCTTACCAAAAACATCGGAAAACCCGAAATCAACAAAAACTCTCTCTCAAAACATTCCCAAAGGAGAAACTTTTCCAACCCACGACAGACAAACACCAGTAAGTAGAAAGCAGTAAGAAAATTGCTAACAACCTGCGGATAACCACATATAGGATGGGTAATTGACAACTTCCCATTGTATAACCTGACCCCAGACCCCCCAATCTCTTAAGCATTTGTTCAATAAAACATTTACGTGCAAGGTTAGTTTTAGATAGCTTCCCTTTCCTTTCCAGCTTCATAGGATAAATAAGAAATCAGAAAGTAGCACCCAGTCCCTACCATTGTGGTGAGGAAAAACCAAATGGCGATAAGGTGGTCGCGTCACCGACAAAAATCGCACGCTACAGATATGACATGACATACTTTTTATAAAGCTGCTAAGTACTGTCACTTGTAGTAGGTAACAATAAAGAAATACCTAGTATTTGTTGTTGCCAAAGTCTATGCAGTTCATTATACATTAACTTAATCCATGTGAAATAGAATTTGCATAGGTGTAGTTAAGAATAAGTTGTAACTAAAAGGAAGAAATGTTATATGTGAAATAGAGCTGCCTTTTATAAAAATTAGTTTCTACATAAATAAAATTTGATAACAAAATGAAAACATATCAAATTCAAAGGGGAGAGAGTTTGAATGTCTTAGTAATACCTCAATAGCATCAGGAACTGTTTAATCTCATCTGCCACTAACCCTTCTGCCAACATTTAGATTTTTGAACTGTTTGCAACATACTTTTTTGAATGTATTACTAATACCTCAATAGAAATTTTTTTTGACAACATAAAAATAGCCACAAAAGACATCGGTAACCATAAAAAAACCATAATTTTTTTTTTAAAAATAACCACAAAAGCCTAATTTTTATTCTCATGAATTTTGAAAATAGCCTAATTCTGTGAATGTCTTAGTAATATCTCAATAGCATCAGGAACTGTTAGAACTGTTTGCAGCATACTAAAAAGACATTAAATACCAAGAAAAAGATTATACATTTATAAAAATACATACTCTCCACAACAAATCCAATGTACCTACAAAACATAAAGAGAAACTAACATGACTAACATGGCTATTTTTTAATTTTACTATGTAAATATTCAACCAATTGGGTTTGAGCATACCTGCAAATATTCAAACAATAGAGTTGAATAATCGCCTATCAGTCCATTATAAATAATCTTGGCTCCATATTTCATTAGTACCTTGTGTGGGAGAAAAACGTATATCAGTAAGTTAAACATGTAAGTTGAAATTTGATAACAAAATGTAAACATATCAAATTAAAAAAAAAATACCTTTGCATCCTTTATAACAACTTCAAGATGTTAATGTAGATTGGGTTCCTTCACTTTTCATAGATGGATAACACGTGTAGCCATTTTCGAAACTTATTTCCAGGGCTCAAGTTAGTGATAAACGTGAGTCCAGGGCTAGCATGAGCCACTGCAGACTCGGGTGTTTCTAATCCAAAAAAACAGTTGCAAAATTTTAAGGTTTTATGTAAGACATACATGCCAATCAACACACTTTCAGTAGAACTATAAAACTATGAACTACCATTACATCTAACACAGAAATGAAAATAAATGAATGAAGGAAATTATCATTAGAAAATATGAAGTCTTTATCATTCAAGTTGCTAGTATGAAAAGGGAAAGTTTCATATTCAAGACAACAAAAACTATTGATTAATGAAGACAACAAAGATAGTTTGAATTTTTAATTGTCAAATCTAAAAGCCCTAGCCCTCATAAAGTTACCCCATCCACAAGGTGCTTCGTCATCATCATCTGAATCGAACGTACTTCTCCTTCTTATCCTTCTTCTTAATCGTCTCCTGGTTCGTCTTCTTTGCAATGTGAACACCTGTTGGGTCTGGACAGCTTCCTCGACCTGGACACCCTGTTGGACCTCTACACCATGTTGGACCTAGTAAAATTGTTGGACCTCTACAACCTCCTGGTCCTGGTGAACTTGTTGGACTTCTGCAGGTTGTTGAACATCTGAACTTGGTTGGACATGGACAACATCATTGGGACTCATTTTGTTTTTTCCTATTCAAAAGTGTTGCTTGTGTGATGACAAGAAGAGAAAATACGATTTTATAATGGTTTATATGATTCTTCATATTCTTTTTACATTGGAAATGTTAAAGTTTTTGGTGGGCTGTCATTAATGCTTGGGTAATTCAAAAACCAAAGTTGGTTATTGAATAGTGATGGTCAAGTTTATGACTCACATTTTAATAGATTGTTATTCAAGGAGGGCCATTGGAAATCAAAACATTTTAAAACCTCACTAATTACAACATTCACATAGCAAAGTCATGACTAAGTAACAGACTTACAGAACATGAAATAATGATGATATTAATACATTAAATTGATGATGCCTGTTCATGTTAAAGTTCATCAAATTTTAGATTATAAGTTGTAAAACACAACAATTAAACTGTAGTAGAAGAAAATATAACTCACATGGTTATTTCCCAAACTGTGATGAGGAGCAAATTTTCCCCGACCACCTGTAACCCGTCGCCCTTGGGTGCCAGGTCTCGATTGTGACTCCAAAGTCTCTCTGTTGTTAAAATTCTGCAAAATCAAAGATAAATGAAAGGAAAAACATAAACAGAATTAGTCAGCTAAAACAGGGAAGGGTAATAGTGGGGGAAAATGATCCCCTAAAAAACCAGAATGAAACATCACAATAGCTTGGACGAATAGGTGGTATAGGACAGTGACAAAACATGTAACTTGAATAATGGAAAAGTTGTATGTGTGAACAGGATTAACTTGAGTAATGGAAAAGTTGTATGTGTGTATCAGATTTGTATAAATTAAGCCTAGGTAACAGTTTAGTACTTAGCTAAATGTTGTTTAAAAAGATGTGTTGTACTGTCACATCCAGTAGGAAACAATAAATAAATACCTAGCTTCTATTTTTACCATGGTCATTGTAGTCCCGTCGTCAGAATAATGATAGTTATGATGTAGAATATTCATAGGATTATATGAGAATCAGGTCTAGACAAATGCAATAAATAGTGATCGGAAAAAATAAAAGTTAATATTAAAGGTAGATGAAAAGTTATAATAACCATGCTCACAGAAAGTTATAAAAAAACTTATAGAAGGTTATTTATCACCAAGCACTTGTCTTTCTCTATTTAACAACGACTTGATAAATCATCAAACAAACCCTGCTCACACAATCCATGCCTGCAACAAAGTGCTTTGAATGAAAAAAGAACAGAAAGTGACAGGATAAAAATGAAAATGTAATCTTTCAATGGTTGAATTTGATGCAAAGAATCATGTGTTTAAACATGACCAATTTGATTATTTATCACAATTTCAGTATTACTACAGGTTTATGTAAATGATTAACAATATTGGATAGCCAACATGTAGTATGAGATACAATCATAATAATCATAACACGAAGAACACAATAACACAATGCCAGGCGCTAAAAAGTCCAAATCCAGAAGATTCCTATTGGGAGCAAGCAATTGTTGAATAACACATGAGTCTACATGTGAATTTAAATAGTATGAGGAAAAATAACTAGCATACCTAACATGTAGTATGAGATACAATGACAAAAACCATATGAGCAAGAACAAATTAACACAATGACAAGATATATAATTCATGAACTTTTAATGTTGTTGGTGTACCTGACATGTATGCCAATATAGGTATTGTCATCCATTTCTTAAATGCAGCAAAACATCCTGTAGCAACAATGCACAAACAACACGAGATAAGTTTCAAATCTACATATAAATTTACCAATCCTCCTGACATAAACCACTATCTGACACACTGCTTGACCTGTTATAACGCCTCGCGCAGTTCTTCCTTTCGCGGTCGCACATTGCCACCATGATGTAAACCATTAAATAAAATCAACCAATTTACCTTTCATGCAATTGATACATACCAAACAAATCTTGATTTAGCTGGATTTTTATGAACAAACATCTAACAGGTCACATGGCAAATGATTAAAGACAGTCTAAGCTAAAAAAAAGTAAAAATCTGTTTTCCTAAGCTGAATGGAATATATCTGTATTTGATGGCAACCATGATCCAAGCATTTCATCATTTTTGTGATAGTAGTTCTTGTCTTCCTTCTAAGTTTATCTATCACTCATTAATGGATGCACCCACCTGAATTTATGGATTGCTTGAAGTTGAAAATTGGTGACCATTATTTGAGTTCTCATTTGCAAGGAGACCAATATTTCCACCTGAAACATTGCTTTCTGAACTTATTTAGGACTTTCTGGAGTCTTTATTATAAGTTTCGTTCCTGTCTATTGCATCTGTAGGTCAAGCCGTAATTGTTGAATAGCATGAAAATGGAGTCTCTCCATATCTACAAACTATCACCAATAAAATAGAGTATGAAGTCAAGTAGCATAAACCATTTTTTAAGTAAATGATCAAAATTAACATAACATATTTTAAAGAACTAAAACATGCCTATAAAACTTACAACAAAACAAATTATTTGAAAATAATTCAAAGAATCTACAAAACTAAATCACAAGTATAAATTAAATGGTAAATATCTATTTCAAAACGATGCAAACCGATACATAAATATAAAAAGACGTAAAATAAAAGTGCGAGTAAAAAAGGGAACTTTATCTTTGAAGGATGATTATATGGTTCATTGCGCTCCTGCAATTCAGCTTGTAATGACTGGTTTGTTGTTGACCGGAAAACATCCATCTCGCATACACGGGATATCCATGCTTAGGCCTCTCTAACTCGTTCCTCTCAAACATAATTGTCTCCTGAGCAACCATATTGTGAAAGGAAGAAACATCAGCTGGCGATGTAAGTGAATAAATAATAAATAAATTCTTATGTGATAAAATACATAGCATATTAGAGAACTGGTTAGGGATGTTAGTCATTAAGTTATCAACATTTCAAATGAGGGTCATAAGTTTCTGGAAAAGCTTCAATAAAATGTAACATGCTCATATTTTGATACACACTTCCGTGGATATCGTCGTGGTTACACCTGTACTTCCATGATAACAAAAGAGATCAACTCAACTATGATAATATCAGTTCAAGAGGTATGTTTTACTAAGAAATATTAAGTTACCACTAAACGTCTCAAACTTTTTACTGAATTTACCACCTCTATTAACCAGATCCATCATTTCTTGCCTGTAAAAATACCAAAAATGTAAGATAGGACAATGTTTATCAGAAGAGAGGAACAACATACCAGATCACAGAACACAATCAAATCAAAACCTCCATAAAAAAATTAAAAAAAAAAACCCATTTGTTCAAACGATACAAAAAATGTAGAAATGAATCATTTCAAAATCATAACCCACAAATAGATATGAATACAGTGGATGAATGCTTTGACAAACTGAAACTGTAAACCCTAAAGAATGTGACAGATTCGGAGAGTATTTATGAAATGAACCTGGGTCAGATTGACAGCAAACAATATTCTTACTTCCACCGCCCTTCGACGTAAAGAGTCAGAACGCCGCCATCGCCGAAGACCACGAGTCCCCTCGCCGGAATTGCGTCTCCACACCCGAAGTTGTGCTTCTATACCGTCGTTCACTTTCCCAGAAAAAACCTCCCGGATTAATCCATTTTCAATTCCACTCATATTATTTGATTTTATTTTATGGATTGATAAAAAGGAATGAGGAAGACAGAGAGAAAGAGGGAGGAGGAAGATGAGGGAGACGAGATCAGAGAGAGAAAGAGGAAGGAAGAGAATGAGAGGAAGAAAGAGATAATGGAAGAAAATTTGAAATGTAAGTTGAGAAAATTGTGCCATATGGAAGTATGGTTGAATGTGATTGGTTGTGTATTTTTTATTTAGTAAATTATCGTTAAGGGCAATTATTAGTGTAAAAGTGAGTGTAAGTAAGGGTAATTAAGGGAGTTAATGGACATCTTTCATTTATAGGTAGTTAGTTGAAAACATGATTGTATTAAAGAAAATAACAACATTTGTACCCATCCTCATACCTGCTATTTAAAAAAATCTCTGTACTAGATCCCATACTTGAGTGGGAACCAACATTTTTTCCCGTACCCTATGGGTACACAAATATTCATACACATACCCCTTTACCCGCATTTTTAATAAAAAATTATCAATCAATTGTAATTTATCAGGTCATTTTAAGTTTTTAATAACATTTCAAAAAACATAAAAAAAATTATTTTAGAGTTAAGAAATAAAAAAATATTTATATTAAAAATATTTGTAACTTATTCCCGTTTATAAAAATATTAGTAATTTATTCATATTTATAAAAATATTTTCAACTTATTCTCATTTATAAAAATATTTGTAACTTATTCTCGTTTATTAAAATAATTGTAACTTATTCTCATATATAAAAATATTTGTAACTTTTTACTACTGATAAAAATATTTGTAATTTATTTCCGTTTATAAAAATATTTGTAACTTATTCCCGATTATAAAAATATTTGTAACTCATTCTCATATATAAAAATATTTGTAATTTTGAGGGAGATTTTATCCTACCCGTTGTGGATAATTTTAGTGGATTTTTACCATATCCATTATGGGTAATTTTGAGGGTATTCGTACCCATGTCCGTTTATTTCTATATAAATTAAACTAAAACAATTTATAATTAATTATGTACCCTTAACGATCAACTTACATTATATTTTTTTATAAAACATGTGAGACTATAACGTTGCTTCAGAAAGTTAAGATACCATTTTATAAAAAAAAAAGTAAAAACTTAAGATACCAGCAGTAGGAAGAATTGAATAATACCAGTAGTTGGCGAGAGAATCAATTATTCTATTGTTTAACAATAAAGACTCACATTATATACTTAAACAACAATAAAAAAAATATTTAATTTTTATTATAAATAAAAAAAAAAAGCTATTTTAGTCGTACATAATTTTAAAACTATACATTAAAAGAAGAGAGTAATATTTTTTTATTATAAAACATGTGAGACTATAAATTTGCTTTAGAAAGTTAAGATACCATTTTATCAAAAAAAAAAAAAACTTAAGATACCAATAATTGGAAGAATTAAATAATATCAGTAGTTGGTGAGAGAATCAATTACTCTATTGTTTAACAATAAAGACGTACTTTATATAAATGTAAAATAAAATAATATTGATTTTAAATTATATTTGTTTTAAACTGCTATTAAATTCTTGATTTTTATGTTCTAAATTGTAATTATATTATCATTAATTCATGATTTCAAAATCAATTTAACACTTTGAATAGTTTTATAATTTCTTTGACAATCATTAATTTCATTTGGCTATACCAAAATTTTTATGTGTTCCAAGCAAGATTTAATAACTGAAAAACAAACTGATAATATTACGTATTCAAGAACTGATAATTAAATTTAATGTAAATATAAATGTCAATTAAAGAGATTTATATTTCAATATTTGTTAATAGCAAATATTTCAATTACATAATTACTCCGTTTATAGTAAATAAGATTTGTTAATAGAACAATTATTAAGATTTCAATTTATTAGGCGATATATTGTTTTTATGGTATATAATAATATGGTTACTGTCAACTTGTGTGCTAAAGACAAATTATTTGTATAAATTTTGCTAATAATTATTACTAACACAAACTTATCAATTTTTAAAGCATGTATAAAATAATTAATATATACAATAACGACTTAGTGTGATATTTATATCTAAAGTAAATTTATAAAAAAATATAATTGATCGATAAATACTTTATAATTATAGTATTTTTTAAATAATCAAATTAACAATATCTCAATTATTTTATGATCATTTAGATTATTAAATAAATATTTATTTTTATTGATTATGTTTGAAATAATAATAATACAGGCCAAATAATATGAAGAGTAATATCAATACATATTAATATATTGGGAAAAAAAATAAAAGACAAACAAAATACTGGTAGGCATAAGAAATTTGTGTATTCACCGATCTAAAAAATGCTAACAATTTTTTAAGGCAATTTTCTTTTTCCATATACAATGTCATAATATATATATATATATATATATATATATATATATATATATATATATATATATATATATATATATATATATATATATATATATATATATATATATATATATATATATATATATATATATATTGTTCTGGACTGGGTCGAGGCTGCCCAACAGTCGAGCAGGCCCAACCCATACAGCCTGGGGAGGCCCAGTAAGGTCCTTCTGCAGGACACGCGACTGCCACGTGCTAGCCACAGTTTCGCCGGGCACTCAGGCAGTGTCGAGCACTTGGGATAATAGGGGAGGAGGACATCACACCCTGCTGAGATGTATCTCCCCGACAGACTAGCTTCTCCCCGTGAGAATGCTACATATCATTCCTCGACGAACATGGCTCCTCCCCGAGAGGCCATGTCCGTTCCACGGGCATCATCTCTCCTCGACGCATAAGGCTCCTCCCCGCGAGGAGTATACAGGATTCACATCTCCTCGGCCACAGGAGGCTCCTCCCCTGCAAGGAGCACCCAACGGTCCATCCCGCGTGGACACGTTCCAAGTAACCTCCCACGTCCGAAAGATTCGGTCTGCCCTACTTCCGGAAATCTAGGAGCAGTTACTCTAGGGCGAAGACCACGTGGCGGTCTTCACTACCACACGTAAGCCCTAGCAGTTACTTGGAGTGGGCCTAGTTGATCCAGCCTATTGCAGGTAACCGTTGGCCCCGCGCTGAGGGCTCTCTATAAATACCCTCTCATTTGAGAGGGTCAGGTTAGACACTTTTCTTCCTACCATTCACACTTTCTGTATTTGCTGATATTCTGTACACTCTCTCACTTGAGCGTCGGAGTACCTTGCAGGTACACCCCCCCCCCCCCCGCCGTCTCTCATCAACACAGGAGCTGCCGTTCCAGACGCCGTTGGCCACCATCAACTGTCTTATCCAGGTACGATCAGTGGCGCCGTCTGTGGGAACTATAAGCTTCCCCGTTTTTCTGTTCGATAAACCAAAGCTTTCTCCGATCAACAACCATCATGGCCAACCCGTCGGCGAATCAAGCTCTAGACAACGTTATTGCGCAGCTTAGCACTGGCAACCACGTCGACAACAACTCTGCCCGACCTGTCGCGGAGAACGACGTCAGAGACGGACTCACCGCTTCTCCATCTTCCGAAGAAGTGGAGTACGAGACAGCTCACCAAGACGAACAGGAAACCGTCCTTCAGCCCGTTTTCCAGTCCGTGGACCCGCCGCCAAATGCGGATCCGAGCACTGCTGCCCTGTTTGCTTTGGTCAATCAGACCAACCAGATGATCTTTAACCAGAACATCCGTATCGAGGCGCTGGAGAAAAGTCGTGGTCGGTCTTCCCCGCGAAGGCACCGACCACCACCATTTCCAAGACGTTCACAGTCCCCGGAGGCGTCTCGCAGCCCCTCCCTGGTTCCCAGGGGTCGCAGACCACGCTTGGAGCGTACTCAGCCGAAACATCCTCAGAAACGCCACCCCTCCCCGCCACCAAAGGGACTGGTTCGCTTGTCGAAAAATAAAAGGAGCAGGCCGGACGCCGTGGAGCCGAGAGGACGCCCAAAGGACCACTCCCCGAGACGTCACTATGTTCATGGACAACACTCCCCCTCTGTGTCTCCGGGTGCCAGCGAGGATGATGATTACCGGACCCCTCTGGCCAGGCACATCATGGACGCCCCTATTCCTAAGGGCATGGAGAGGCCCCCATCTTTGGGAACTTATGACTGGACATCTGATCCTGACGACCACGTCGAGAGTTTTGAAGCTCTGCTCGATTTCAGGAACGTCTCCGGCGCTATCAAATGTCGGCTATTCCCCACAACCCTTCGGAAAGGGGCCATGGCTTGGTACAAAAACCTAGCATCTGTGTCAATCACGTCGTGGAGAGTCCTGAGGGAGCGTTTCAGAAAACATTTTACGGCTTCTCGTCGACATCCGAAGACGATAGCCTCCCTGGAAGCCATCTTTCAGGGGAAGGACGAACCTCTCCGGAGCTACATAGAGAGGTTCAACAAATAAGCGGTCAAAATCCACATGACCGATCACATCAAAATGTATCTCATCATCAAGGGTTTGAGGATAGGATCTAAGTTCGCAGAATCCGTCAGGCTGCACCATCCCCGCAGCTTTGAAGGCCTCATCGAGAGGGGTCAGTCGCATATTGAGTTCGAGGAAGCTGAAGCTGCACAAATTGCCCTCGATTCGAGGCGCAGAGAAGGCCCCCGCGGCAACAAGGAAGAAGACTCCCCTTCACCCAGGCGAGGTGGAGACAGGAGAAGAGAAGACTCCCCTCCACCCAGGCGAGGCGGGGAAAGAAAGAAAGAAGCCCGAACCAAAGAGCCCCGCGAATCACGGGGACCGTCTGGCCTTTTCAAAAACTACACACCGCTGAACGCGTCCCGCGCGCCCATTTTCAGCGGCTTTGCCAATTCGGAGTTCGTCAAAGGGGGAATCCGCTTCCCGAAACCGGCGGCTTCCAAACCAAATCCTGACAAGTCCAAGTATTGCCGGTTCCATCGCAGTCACGGGCACGTTACTGAGGATTGCGTCCACCTTAAGGACGCAATCGAGTCGCTGATTAAAGAAGGGTACCTGAAGAAGTACGCCAAGCTGCAAGAGACCCCCCGCCCCAGCGGCCAGGAGGCCCAGAATGTCGAGGAGCCAACTCCCTCTCCCAACAACGGATAGCTGCAAGTCGCGTTGAGCATCACGCGACCTGAAGACTTCAGTTTTTCAGGAGCACTTGACAACCCTGAAGCTGTTCGAAACATGTGGAAGAACTTCCCAACAGAAGACTCGATAAGTGCCCGCAGCACCTGAAGCCTTTCCCCCAAGCCCTGGTCATATTTGGCGGAGCCCCTGACCGTTTGACCTTGGGGTCAATAAAGAGGAAGTTCGACGAACTGAAAGCAACAACTCCTCGAGCCCCTACCCTCGAGAGAGTTAAAAGAAGATCAAATCCGATCACCTTCTACCTCGAGGAACTTCCCGGTGGGGCACCGAACGCCAACATCCCCCTCCTGATCCGGGCACAGATGGCCAACTTTGACGTCCACAGAATTTTGGTCGACCAGGGGAGCTCGGTGGACATCATGTACGTCCACCTCTTCGAGACCCTCCAGCTGACCAAGCAACACTTGTCCCCGTACGTAGGATCAGACCTACAAGGCTTCAACGGCGCGACCACCAGACCATGGGGCTTCGTGGAGTTGATGGTCACCTTCGGGATGGAGGAAACTGCCCGACAAGTGAAGACGCGTTTCTTGGTGGTGGACTGCCCGTCCCTCTACAACTGCATAATGGGGAGGACCACGTTGGCAGAGCTAACGGCCGTACCATCAACGGTCCACCTGAAGATGAAATACTACACGAAGCGCGGATGTGTGGTCACTCTCCACGGGGACATCAACGCGGCCAGAAGATGTTTCGACGCAGCAATCAGGGGTCTAAGTGTCGTTGGCGGCATCAAATCTAAGACTCAGGCCGAGACACCTCCAGACGTCGTGCAGGTTCCACTCCCGCCGGTCAGCGCGGTCGACCTTGACAGTAGGTTCCCCGGGGAGCAGGAGGAAGCTGCAGGCGAGGACCTCCCAGTTGAAATCAACGGGCAGCCTCTCCACCCAACGTGTCCCGTCCCAGATGGGGATTTCGAGCTGGTTCCTCTCGGCGACAGCCCAGACCAAAGCGTGAAGATTGGCTATGGACTCCCCGACCTGGCGAAGAGGCAGCTGAAGGCATACCTCCGAGAGAATGCAGATTTGTTCGCCTGGAGTGCTGCAGAGATGCCCGGACTGGACCCTGAAGTAGCTTGTCATCAGCTGACTATAGATCCGGCCACTAGGGCTGTAGCTCAACGTAAGCGTAGGCAGTCTCCGGAAAAAATGGAGGCTGCTGAAAAAGCTGTAAAAGACCTCCTAGAGGAAAACTTTATTTCCGACGCCAAGTACACAACTTGGCTCTCAAATGTTGTACTCGTTAAGAAAAATAATGGAAAATGGAGGATGTGCGTTGACTACACGGATCTTAACCGGGCATGCCCGTAAGACTCTTATCCCTTACCTAACATCGACCAACTGGTCGATAATTCCGCAGGATTCAAATTACTATACTTTATGGATGCCTATTCGGGGTACAACCAAATCCCCATAGACGAGACCGACAAGTAGCATACCGCTTTCATGACCGAGTCGGGCAACTACTACTATAACCTAACGCCCTTCGGCTTGAAAAATGCTGGCGCCACCTACCAACGGATGATGAACAAGGTCTTCCGGGCAGATATCGGCGATGTACTCGAGGTTTACATGGACGACATGATCGTCAAATCCGCAGAAGAAGTCGACCATGCCGCTCATCTCAAGAAAGTGTTTGACACGGCGAGGAAATGTCGCATGAGGTTCAACCCCGACAAGTGCACCTTCGGTGTTCGCGCAGGGAAGTTCCTCGGCTTCTACCTCACGGAGAGGGGCATCGAGGCGAACCCCGACAAATGTAGGGCATTCTCCGAAATCCCTACCCCGAACTCGAAGAAGTCGATCCAGTCACTCAACAGAATGCTGACTGCTCTCTCCCGTTTCGTAGCCAAATCTGCTCAGTACGCACTCCCCTTTTTCAAGCTTCTCCGACAGAAGGCGACTTTTGAATGGAGTGAAGAATGCGAACAAGCCCTCCTCCATCTAAAACAAGACTTGTCACAACCCCTGGTCTTGTCCCGACCAGATATCGGGGAAACACTTTTCTTGTACCTGGCCGTCTTCGGCGAAGCGGTAAGTGCTGTCCTTATACGGGAGACCCCGGACGGACGAAAACCGATTTATTTCACGAGCAGAGCTCTTCAGGGCCCCGAGCTCAGATACCAACAGATTGAAAAGGTCGCCTTGGCCCTCGTATCTGCAGCCAGAAGATTACGTCATTACTTCCTGGCCCACACAATCGTGGTAAGGACAGAGCAGCCCGTCAGACAGCTCCTCAGTCGACCAGATATGGCGGGGAGAATGCTCCGATGGTCTCTCGAGCTATCCGAGTTCGACCTTCGATACGAAGGAAGAAAAGCCTTGAAAGCCCAAGTACTGGCCGACTTCGTAGCGGAAATGACCGTCCCTGAATCCTCGACCAATGGCTCCCAGAAATGGACGATTTACGTCGACGGGGCCTTCAGTGCAAACGGTAGCGGAGCGGGCATTATCCTCGAAAACGAGCAGGGCATCCTGATAGAGGTCTCCCTCGGACTGTCCTTCAAGACATCGAATAACCAAGCCGAATACGAGGCCTTCCTCGCGGGACTTCGACTTGCGGAAGACCTTGGCGCAAAAGAAGTCAAAATCTTTACAGACTCCCAGCTCGTGGCATCACAGGTTCGGGGAGAATTCCAGGCCAAAAACGATAGTCTCATCGAGTACCTAACCTTGGTGCAAGAAAAGTTGAAGAAATTTGTCTCCACGGAGGTGGCTCACATCCCGCGCGAGCACAACACTCGAGCAAACGTGCTCTCCAAGCTTGCGAGCACTAAGAAAAAAGGAGGGAACAAATCAGTTATCCAGGAGATACTGACCCAGCCGAGCATAAACAAAACCACACCGACCATAGAGGTCAACGTAATCGGGGATGCAAACTATTGGATGACCCCAGTTTACGAATACTTGACGATGGGCAAACTGCCCGACGATCCTAAAGAAGCGGGGATAGTCAAGAGGCGGGCATGTGCGTATACCGTCGTCGAAAGTAGGCTATACCGTCGAGGATTCTCCATTCCCTTACTCCGGTGTGTCGAAGAAGGCAAAGTTTCGGGGATCCTCCAAGAAATCCACGAAGGGATCAACGCCCAGCACCTCGGTGGAAGGTCCCTAGCCCGAAAAGCACTCCGAGCAGGGTATTATTGGCCCACTATGCAACATGATGCAAAGGAGCACGTTAAGAAATGTGACTGCTGCCAAAGACACGGAGACATGCACCTCGCTCCTCCAAACGAGCTTAAGTCATTATCGTCCCCGTGGCCATTTGTGTGGTGGGGAATGGATATCCTCGGACCTTTCGTCATAGGGTCGTACCAAAACAAGTACCTCATCGTCGGGGTGGATTACTTCACGAAGTGGATTGAGGCCGAGGCGCTGGCCAAAATCACTGCTTTCAACATACTCCGTTTCTACAAGAGAAACATCCTCGCCCGATTCGGGGTGCCCCAAGCCATTGTCACGGACAACGGGACACAGTTCACCGACAGGAACTTCCAAGACTTCGTCGCCAAACTAGGCACAAAACAGCACTTCACGTCGGTCGAACACCCCTAAACCAACGGGCAGGCCAAAGCAGCGAACAGAGTGATGCTCTGGGGACTGAAGCGACGACTCGGCGAGGCCAAACAACGGTGGGTCGAGGAGTTGCACAGCGTCCTCTGGGCGTATCGAACAACCCCACACTCCACGACCGGGGAGACCCCGTTTCGCCTAACGTACGGCACCGAAGCGGTTATCCCCGTGGAGATCAGGGAACCCTCGAGGAGGACAGAAGCTCCCCTCGATGACGAAACAAACAACGAAGCCCTGCGAGAGGAACTCGACCTTGTCGAAGAGATAAGGACCAACGCTTCCCTCCGAGAAGCCTCTTTAAAACAAAAAATAACTTTGCGTTATAATGACAAAGTTATCAAATGCGACTTCCAAGTTAGCAGTCTTGTCCTACGGAGAAATCAGAAAGATTCACGCGAAGGAAAACTGGCCGCAAACTGGGAGGGCCCATACCGCGTCATTGCGAAGACGGGGACGGGTGCCTATTACCTCGAAAACCTCCACGGTGAACAACTCGCTCGACCATGGAACGCTGAAAAGCTCAAACAATATTACAGTTAGACACTGCCCGGGACAGTACGACGTCGCGACCACGGGGGCGCGCAACGGTACATGTGCGACACCTTTGTATAACACACGACGGCCAAAAACCACGAAGTGTGTGCGTGAGACTTTTTAGCCCGACGAGGAGGCCTCAACCGAGCTCCATCGTCGACGTACCAATTAGGCAGAACACCCAGCTCGCGATGGGAAGTTCACGCCACGAAGCTAAGACCTCGACCGACGTCTTAGCCTCGTTGAAGGTCGGGGTACAGCCCCCGACCAATCGACTACCTCTCTCTGCAGTCGAGGATCATCAGAGTCGAGCAAACTCCCAAGACGCCAGTGATCTCAACTACTTAGGCAAACATAAGTAATGTATAAAGTATCACACACAAACAAAATAAATAAAGTAAGCCCACAAGTCGGGCAAGAATAACCATTGTACGAGTATTACATCAAGCAAGCCCACAAGCCGGGCAACAACAACAAAATGGTACGCAGGCCAAGCAAACTATATTCCTACTCTGCAGCGGTCTCGGCGGCGTCTGGCCCACCTCCCTCGTTGGCATTCCCTTCCTGTCCGGGTAGCACTATCCGGCCATCGACCACCTCACAGTCAGCGTCCGCCCCGTCGGTCACCAGGTTGGGATTTAGGATCCGAAGCAGCGCCACTGCATTTCGGAACCCTATGCCCGCAGTTTCAAGAGCATCGTCCTTGGCTAGACGGAGATCCTGCTCGAGTCTCCTGAGTTGGGCCACCAGCGCCGCTCGAGTGGTTAGGAGCATATCCTCTTCAGTTTCTCCTTCAGCTGGCCGAACAACATCCTCTAACTCGGCAACCCTCTCCCTGAGCCGCTTCTCCTCTGCCTCCAGCTCGGTGATCCGGGCAAGATGGCCTTTCTCCGCTTCCTCGGCTTCCTTTAGCTTGGTCTCAGCCCACTACTGCTGCTCGCTCTGTTCTTTATTCAGGTCCCTGCATTCCTTTAACTTTTTGCGCAGGTCGAGCAGCTCAGCATCCAAGGTCTCGAGTTTTTCTTGCAGTCGAGAAAGTTCGGCAGCGGGGAGAGTCTCATCGTTCAGGACAATGGCAGTCGAGCAAAGCCGCATGACCGCAGACATGTCTTCAAAGATCATTTTCCTCCTCGCTTCCGCAGCGGCCCCCAACACAGCTTGGATGTCAGAGGGAGGGACGCGAGGATAGATGACTTCAGAGAAGAAGCGGGGCTTGAGATGGCATGGTGGGAGTTCGAAGCTTGAAGGAGGTGGGGGACTGTCTTCGTGGGCCAGGTCGACGATCTCCGCGTTCGAAACCCGTTGTCGTTTCGGCGTCCCTTGAGCACCCGAAGACTGGCTCCCAGCAGGAGGTGTCCGCCTGTCTGAAATCCCCGACACGGTCGCAGCGGGCTGAGATTGGCTGGAACCTTCGGGCATCGCAGCGGAGGAAACACCCTCAGGCATGACCCCAGAAGGAGCAACATCTTGACCCTTTGAACGAGATACCTCTCCCCGGGCCTGCTCTTCCCGAGCCCTCTTCGCCTTCAACTTCTTGAGTCTCTCCTCGGCTCCGGCCATTTTTCCTGCAAAAAGAAAGAAAACATTAGTAAGGCAAGGTATACAAACACGAGGAAGGCCTAGATCGAGGATGTTTTCACCACCTAACAACTCGCCTGCTTCTTCTTCGGAGAAGGTCTCGAGCAGAACACGGGTATTGATCAAGCGACGTTATTTCTTCACCTGCCCGTCTGCTCCCGTTATAGGATCGCCGTCCAGCGTTTCGTACTGAGCTTCATTGAAGCTCTCGACAAATGCGACGATCTTATCATAAGCTGCGCGGTCGTCGACGTCCAGCTGATTATATTTCACCTTATATTTATCAACCCCTTTTTTGAAGTGTTCCTCCGTCCAGTACAGGGGGAACTTCGGCTCCAAAACCTCCTCGGAGCGACCGTCGACTTTACGGGTGACTCTCCGGTACAGCGAGTTGATGGCCTCAAGGGTGACCGGCTTCACGAAATAGTAGCGGTACTTGAAGTCCCGGACGGAATCCAAGTACGTGTGGAACAGAGCTTTGCTCTGCTTAAAGGACACCCAGCCTTGTCTTCCACCGGCCGACGACCTTTGAAGATGGAATATACGAAAGAAAAGGGACACCGTCGGCACGATTTTCAAGTGTTTACAAACGAGCTCGAAAGCCCGGATAAAGGCCAGCGAGTTCGGATGAATCTGCGAGGGTGCCAGCCTCAACCAGGCGAAGACCCCCTCTTGGAAATCCGTGAAGGGCAGCCTCCACCCCGATTCGTCGAATATGAACTCGTACAGCGGGATACGCATTCCTCGGTAAGGCGAGCATATCTGGTGATGTTCTTCTGGGCAGAAAACCTTCCATGATTTATCGGACCCAATTAGCCTGTGCTCGACGGTGCAGAACGCGTCTTCCACGTCTTTATAGACAAAGATGGACGACATCTCCAAGGCTTCGTCGCAGACCCACTCCTCGAGCGGGCGCTCCTGGGCAAAAGCCATATGTGCCATGGGAGATTCTGGGTGGTCGTCCTCTTCAAATGATCCTACGGCCACCTTCGCAGCTAAACCGCCCATTTACCTGAAAAGCAGAAGGAAACGGTGAATTCGATGGGTCATATCAAATTCACCCCTCCACCGCTGTTCAAGCGAACGGGCGAGGAAGGGGCAAGGCTTTCTCGTTTCCCCGGCATAACCGGCCGAGGATCAACATGGTCACCGGGGAATTCATCGCCTCCCCGGAAAATTCTGCCCCCGTGTTCCCATAACGCTAACGAAAAGAGTAACTATTGGGGACCCCGGGACATTCAACGTGTCCCCGAGATGTTCATCCCTGGTCCCCGAGATATTCAACAAAAGCGAGAGAAATTCTTAGCACCCCCTCTCTCAACAACTAAAGATTCCCGCCGTATTCGCCAGGAATCCTTTCATTTCTCGTGGGAACTTCATCAGTTCACCAAGGAAATGTTATACACTAGTTAAAATTAAAAAGAAACGCAAGAAAAAGGTCAGTTTTGAGCAAATACCTTATAGGCGGCGGTTTAGGTTTCTGGCGCGGAGTTTCCGGCGGTTGACGGCGGCGAACGGCTACTGTAAAAGGTAGAGAGAGAAGGAGCGAGATTGTTGAGAGAGAAACGGAAAAGTGGGAAATGAACGTGGGGAGGAGTTTTTATAAGTGGCTCTCGCGGGACTCGAGGGACATAGGGCACTTGAGTGCGCTACCCTAGCCAGCCTCCCAAGGTAATAATGACAGATGACACGTGGCACACATGCAGCCGTCCATCCTCCCATGCGCGTCGTTTCAGTCATCCCCAACGTTTCGAATCTGAAACTCCTCATCTCCCCGGCATTACGACCAGACACAGCTGATCGATGCCTGACTTATGTGCGACTGTAGGAACGTCGAGCATGAGAATGGCCTCCTCGGATCCTCTCTTCGCGTATCCCCGACATGCCAATAACCCTTAAGTCATTGCTCTGACATCTCAGAGCAACGACTTGGGGGGCTCCTGTTCTGGACTGGGCCGAGGCTGCCCAACAGTCGAGCAGGCCCAACCCATACAGCCTGGGGAGGCCCAGTAAGCTCCTTCTGCAGGACACGCGACTGCCACGTGCTAGCCACAGTTTCGCCGGGCACTCAGGCAGTGTCGAGCACTTGGGATAATAGGGGAGGAGGACATCACACCCTGCTGAGATGTATCTCCCCGACAGACTAGCTTCTCCTCGCGAGAATGCTACACATCACTCCTCGACGAACATGGCTCCTCCCCGAGAGGCCATGTCCGTTCCACGGGCATCATCTCTCCTCGACGCATAAGACTCCTCCCCGCGAGGAGTATAAAGGATTCACATCTCCTCGACCACAGGAGGCTCCTCCCCCGCAAGGAGCACCCAACGGTCCATCCCGCGTGGACACGTTCCAAGTAACCTCCCACGTCCGAAAGATTCGGTCTGCCCTACTTCCGAAAATCTAGGAGCAGTTACTCTAGGGCGAAGACCACGTGCTGGTCTTCACTACCACACGTAAGCCTTAACAGTTACTTGGAGTGGGCCTAGTTGATCCAGCCCATTGCAGGTAACCGTTGACCCCGCGTTGGGGGCTCTCTATAAATACCCTCTCATTTGAGAGGGTCAAATTAGACACTTTTCTTCCTACCATTCACACTTTCTGTATTTGCTGATATTCTGTACACTCTCTCACTTGAGCGTCGGAGTACCTTGCAGGTACACCCCCCCCTCGTCTCTCATCAACACAGGAGCTGCCGTTCCAGACGCCTTTGGCCACCATCAACTGTCTGATCCAGGTACGATTATATATATATATATATATCATTTCTTTTATCAAGTATATGATAAGTTTTTAAAATAAATCATTTAATATGATGGTTTAGTCAATTGTTTTGAAAATCTCTCATTAACTCTGTGTTATAATTACATATCGCTTCAGTTATAATAAAAGGATAATTGCAATGCATATGAAATGGTTTAAAATCATTGAAAACAACTAAAATGATAAATGCATTAAACGTGTGATGCATTAATTGTGAATATTATACTTATTTTAGAATATTTCAATTAAGATATAAATTCTAAGATAAAACTATTAAAATTTAAAAATAGAAAAAAAAAATTTAAAAATAATATATTATAATTATTTATATTTAAATTTTTTAAGGAAAAATATCGGATATATTACATTTAATCTACTGGCATTGTTCACAAACATCTTAACTATATAGAAATAAATATCACACAACTTATATGAATAATTAATTAAAATCTTAATTCAAAAATACATTCAACAATAGTTTTAGTGCTTGAAAAATGATTCAAAGGCATTTAATTTTTTTTACCTAATCTATTTTGAAATAACCAACACAATCCAACTACATCATCCGTCCCATATTATAAGCAAATTTTACTTTTTAGATTCATTGTAAAATTAAGGTATCTGGTCAATATATAGACCAGATACATTAATTTTACAATGCATCTTAAAAGCAAAATTGACTTATAATATGAGACGGAGTAGTATTTAAAACTTCCTAAATTAAATATCCTTGCAAAGAATGCCTACCAAAACAGCTTCAAATCCATTAAATCCTGCAATTGTTTTCAATTATTTAGTTCTATTTTTTCTTTCTTAGTTGGTTTGATTCCCGAGAATTGGGCTACAATAACATGGAGAACTTCCTAATAGAAAATTGGAAAATCCAAAAATAAAATAGTACTATTTGTTAAATGCCAACATTTGATTTACACAGTATAACATATTCTTCTTTAAATTTGCAGAATTCAGTTAATGAAATACATTTGGAAATCACATTTTTAATTATAATGTTAATCAGTGTCTCCAAACTCAAGATGAAGGAGTCAGGGCCTATATAAGAAAATATATAACCATTAAAATCAATAAAAAAAATAACCCCACTCATAATGTATAGTTATCCAGGATTGTTACACAAAATAAATAACAGGTGGGGATGACCTTCAAACGGTTCTTTTGAGCAACATGATAGTTGATATTATTTATACCACCTCTCTATTATTTGGTTGATCTTAAATAGGATTCTTCATCCCAACAAATCCAATTTCAGAACTGAAACATTTCAGAATTGAAAACGAATCCATGATAAGAAGAATAAAAAAAGCTTACCTTTTAAATTGAAAATCTAACCGGATTGTATGACAGCGGCAAGAACTGAAACAATTGTGGCAACATATAATTATTTGCAAATTTATGATTTACAAATGAATCGTTTGTAAATAAAATTGAGAATTTTAGAAGATATGAGTTTGTAACATAAATGAAAACGAATTCAATTTCATAACTGAAAAACAATTCAGAATTGAAAAGAAATACATTATAAGAAGAATCTATTATAAGAAGAATAAGAAGAATCTATTATAAGAAGAATAAGAGAAAAAAACTTTACATTTTGAACTAAAAAATCCGATTTGATTGTATGACAACTGCAAGAACTGAAACAAATTGTAATAGCATATAACAGTGGAATATGCCACATACAGTTGGTGATGAAAATGCATGTGGTGATGAAAATTTTAGAAAAAAAAAACTGAATTTTTTGTACCTTCAAACGGATCTTTTGAGACAAATGATATCTGATATTATACAACCTAAATGTAGGATTATTCATCCCAAATAAATCCAATTTTAGAATTGGAAATAATTTCATAATTAAAAATGAATCCATTATAAGAAGAATAACAAAAAAAAAAAGCTTTACCTTTTAAACTGAAAATTTAACTAGATTGTCTGACAGTTGCAAGAACTTACACGAATTGTAGTAGCATATATTCCTTGAGCAAATCTTTTCTTCTCGCTATTGTGTATGGTCGTGTCGAATCAATACTTGAATTTTATCACACTATTAAAGTAAAATAGGTGTAAAAACAAAATATTTTCAAATCAATGATAAATTAGAATATGAGAGTTAAAGCAAACATTCTAAATTGATTGCTACCTTTGTATCCATTACAAATACATTGAGAATACGACCAACAAATTAAACTGTGTATCCAAAATCATATTTTGCATCTACATAATCTTCATGTAAATACATGAGAGTATAACAGTAAACAATTGATTTGCGAAATTTGGAATATCTGAGTTTAAAGCTTAAATATAAAAATAGTGTGGAAATAGAAATAATTTGAGAAGTGGAAACAATTTCACAATTGAAAACGAATCAATTCTTAGAAGAATAAAATAAAATCTTACATTTTGAATTGAAAATCTGAACAAAACCATTATCGCTGTATTTTAACCGTTAACGGAAAAATGGGGTTTTTTTTTATAAAGAATGATAACCCTAAAATTGAAAATTTGGAGAAAAAAATCATCAATTGAATGTTTTAGCTTGATAACAAAATCAATTATTATTATCTGATTAAACAAAGAACATACCTTTTGATTCGAAACTTGATAATGATTTTAGAAATTAGGGGAAATCTATCTTCATCTACATCTTCATCTTGTAATAATATCAGAGACGGAAAATCTCAGTTTGATAAAGATTTCAAACTCAGTTTCTCAAATAACATAACATCATAGAAGAGAAATCTGAGTTTACACCCTAAACAAAAAACAGAACGACAAAACTAAAATAATTTCAAAATATAAATGCAATATCGAAGATGGAAAGAAGAAAATGGAAAGGGATAAAAAATTGGAATTGGAAAGATAAGAAACACATATAATTTGATGGAAGATGAAAAGATGAGAAGTTGGTTCCTCTATCAACGATACTTAGGTCTGTTTGGTTCAAATGAGGGGGATTTTAATGGAGGGAAGGGGAGGGGAGGGGTTTTTTAATCAGATAAGTGTTTGGTTCAAAAGAGGGGAGGGGAGGGGAAGAGAGGGATTTTAATTAAAAATGTGTTTGGTTCAGAAGGGGGAAGGGAATGATTTTATTAATAATTTACATTTTTATCCTTATGATCTTATATAAGTGATATGATATTCAAATGTGAAAAATTCATGCATGCTTTTTTTTGTGATAAAATTTTTAATATTGATTGACTAAAAAATTATTTATTTATCCCATAACATTAAAAAAATTGAGTACACTTAATTCAGATTATAACTCTCTAACATAAATTAAATATATGCTAATAACAACGTTTAAATCGTGATGAATCATCTAACAAAACAAATGCATAAAATAAATTATTATTAAATATTAATGGTTTAAAATGTTTAATAAAATAAATGGTTTAAAATTTGATATAAAAGAAAATATGATATGATACATAATAAAATTAGAAGAAAAAAACGAATATAACTAAACATAATTTTTTTTATAAAAAAACAAAAAAAAACAATACTGATTATGATTTATATTAAATAAAAAACTATAAATAATCTGAAGTTGGAGAATAATTATAATAAATTAATTGAAGCAATCGAAAAAATCACACAGAAGAGAAATAGTAACACGAAAAAAACGAATAATTGTGAAATAATAAAATTAAATTGAGGATATTTTAGTAAATATAATAATATTTTAATGGGTTAATACCCATTTTGCCCCCTGCCATATAGGCGCTTTTCGAAAAAACCCCCTGTAAAAAAAAACTTGCAAAAAAAAACCCTAACATTTGAATATTCTCTCAGTTTTGACCTTCATCACATCCAGTCACTAAAAATGCCAAAACTCACTTTCCCTCCCCTCCCCTCCAAATCCCCCCAATTCGGAGGGAATCTGTAATACCCCGTAATTTTAATTGCTCTGGATAATAGTAAGTTGTGATCAACTGAGCTCCAGTGTACTCTGAGGAATTATCTGCAAAGATAATTGGAGTAACTGTTGAACTCAGAGCCGTTCAAGTTAATATTACCCGACTCTGAGGTTCTAATTATTTGGAGCTGTAGAGACTTTTTGGACATTTAGTAGTATTAGTTCTAATACTATTTTACTACTTATTTCCTTTTCCTCCCATTTTCCAAACAAAAAGAGAAAGATAGAAACATTGAAGGAAAAAAGAAAGAAAGGAAAGGAAAGGAGAGAAAATAGGAAAGAGGAGAAAGCTCAAGAACATCAAGATCATCATCATCCATTCATCAACTCTTCATCATTTCATCTCATCTTCATCATCCTCATCTTGTTATCCAGGTGGGTTCTAGCTAGAGACTTTAGTGTAGAATTTCTTGAGGTTTTAGAGTTAGGTTGAATTTGAGGAAAAATGAATAATTTTGCTAATCGACGAATCTAACGGATAAAATGAGATATAAATCGTATAGAACAACCATTATATATGTATAATCATCTGTTTATGCTTGGTTGAATGTTTGAAATGGTTTTGATTGGGATTGGAATGGAAAGAATCCAAGAAAACAGAGTTTTTGGGTTTCTGCAACATGGTTAATCGATTAACGCTATGGGTTAACCGATTAACCAGTGATAAATCTGTTGTTTTACGTGGAAATTGAACTGGTTAATCGATTAACCCTTTTGGTTAATCGGTTAACAGAAAGTGTCTGATTTTGGTTAATCGGTTAACCAAATGTGTTAACCGATTAACACTGTAACTTTTTGGAAAAATACTTTAAAAATCCATATCTTTTGAACCGTGTTTCCGATCGAGGAGTTCTTGGTACCGATGGAAAGCTACGGAGATATTCTACACAATGAAGGTGTAAAATATCGGTTTTGATGCCCGATTAAATAATCGGAGGAAACCCCAAAAGTGGGATAAATGTGTTGTTTTCATCATTTGAAATTTCTAGTGTGCAAATGTATTATGCTTTGTTTATTGTTCTCATTGTTAAACATGTTTGAAGATGTATGCATGTTAAAATACGAATTAGGTTGGGTGAGGAATATTACCATAAATAGTGTCGACAAATGTAGATGGAATAAACACTAGTATGGAACATGTGTGTTAACCTTTGTGGTTATGATAAGGCGTTATGGCCTTGTGATCGTCGAATACGATCACGTTTGTGGGTGTTATTACGTAATCGTAACCGGTTATTCTTGTGAGTGCGTTTCATGGGTCTCGAGCTCCTCTGAAACATGTGCACAACTACTTGGCAGGTTTGATTCCCGCGTGCAGTACGAATGATGCTCTGGGAGCGTATGCTTGTGACGGTTAATGGCCCGTGTGAAGTGACGGTTCATAACGGTTAATGGCCCGTAGGACCCGAATCGATTCGTATGTCAAGTAGGTTACCAGGATCCATGACTCGGGTCGACTTCTAGACGTAGAAGCGGATGGGAAAAGGGGATGCCTTGGTGTGGTTACCGATTAGTGATAGTGTGAGTTGATGAACTCATGACATGTTTCCATATAGTGTGTGTGTACTCAAAGTCACTTCCCTTTCCCCTTTAACTTGAGTTAGGTTTATTATAACCTTGTAGAGCCGAGAGGACTATAAGTTAGCGAACTCACTGAGATTTGATGTATCTCACCCCACTGTTGTTGTTTACATCACAGGTTCTGCAGGTTCGGCGAAGGGTAAGGACAAAGTGGTTTGACTTTTCCTTACGGATCGTAGCTTTTGAGATGGCAGGGCTTCCGCTATGGCGTTTTATTTTGAGATCATTATAGTGATCTAGTTCTTAGTGCTTTTTGGACATCTTGTATATGTTGTGCCGTAGACTTTAGAACCTTTGTATTTAGGGCACTTAATGTATACAATGTGTTAACTAGGAACTTGTACATATATATTTCAGTACCAAACGTATTATTCATGTATGATATATGCTTTGATGTATGTATGTATATGTGGGCGTTACAGTTGGTATCAGAGCAAGTCGTGTCCTCGACCTAGCCATGGAATAGTATAAGTATTTTCTTTCCATTTCATATGCGGCGTGTCGCCATTGGTCTTGAGTGTTATATTTATGGTATTGAGCCTGATCAACTTAATCCTATCTGTATGACATTCAGGAACATGGCGGACAGACGCAGAAACAACCGTGGAAGACCGAGGACTACTCCGGCTGGGACGGTTCCACCGGGTGCCGAAGGAAATGCCCCTTTGTATCAATTCATGCAGCAGATGCAGCAGCAGCAAAATCAGTTTATGTAAGGAATGGTACAACAAATGGCTGAGGGTCTGCATCCTCCAGTGGTTGTTCCTGAAGTTGCAGGGGGAACCTTTAGGGAATTCATTCGTATGAATCCTTCGGAGTTTCAGGGAGGGTTAGATCCGGTGAAGGCGCATGAATGGATATCAGGTATGGAACAGATTTTCTTAATAGTGCAGTGCAGTGAGGAAAATAAAGTGGTTTTTGCTTCTCACTTACTAAAAGGTCCTGCCATGAGGTGGTGGGAGAGCGCTTCAGCCTTAATGACAATTCAAGAGGTACCAAAGGTGTGGGAGCAGTTTAAGGTAAATTTTATGGAGAAGTATTTTCCAAGTTCCTTAAGGTCTCAGAAGGAGTTTGAGTTCCAACAGTTGAGACAAGGCAATTTGACAGTGGCTTCTTATGCGGAAAAGTTCGAGATCATGGCTGACTATTCTAGACAGGCCGTATATGCTCCTAATGAGAGATGAAAGATCGATCAGTTTCTGTTTGGTTTGAGGGCTGAAATTTCACTTAGTGTGTCACAGAGGGAATTTACTAGTTATGCTGAATTGTTAAGACAGTGTTATGTGGCGGAACATAGTTTAAAGAAGGTACAAGCAGAAGGAGAGTTAAGTAGGGTGAATCAAAGTGATCGTGGACGATCGAATCAACAATTTAGACCGAGACAACAACCTTTCAAAGGGAAACAAGTTCAGAGTTCCAGGACTAGCGTGCCTCCGGCATGCCATACTTGTGGTAGAAATCATCAGGGGAGGTGTGGTATCGAAGGTGTAAGGTGTTATCAGTGTCAGAAAATGGGCCACTTGGCGAGAGACTGTCCTCAAAACAAGAATATCGGGCGAGTGTATACCTTGGATGCAAGAAAAGCGAAGGGTGACAACTCTTTGATTGCTGGTACGTGTTTTGTGAATGGAAATCCTTGTTTTGTTTTATTTGATTGTGGGGCAACGCATTCTTTTGTGTCTTTGAGATGTGTGAAGCGACTTGGGTTGCAAACTGTTCCTTTGTCTCCTACTATGGTGGTTACTACCGCCATGGATGAAATGGTTGAAACACCGTTGTTGTGCGAAAATTGTGTTTTGTCTGTGAATGATAGGGTTTTCCAGATTGACCTTATCTGTTTACCGCTTAAGAAAGTTGATGTCGTTTTGGGGATGGATTGGCTTTCTGCTAATTCGGTGTTTATTGGGTGTGAAGAAAAGTTAATCATTATTCCATCTGCTGAGGCTACCCCGAAAGATGTGTTATCAACGATTTTAGAAGGTACGGTGGGAATGATAAATTTCTTGTTTGAGAAGGAAAAATCTGTTTTATTAATTCTTACTAAGGAGGGGAGTAGTAACCTTCAAGTTTTGAGTATTCCGGTAGTTTGTGACTTTCCTGTGGTTTTCCCCGAGGATATCACTTCTCTTCCTCCGGAACGGGAAGTGGAATTCTCTATTGACCTGATACTGGGAACGGCTCCAATATCCGTTTCTCCGTATCGGATGGCACCACTTGAACTAAGAGAATTAAAGGACCAATTGGAAGAGTTGTTGGCTAAGCATTTTGTTCGACCAAGTGTTTCTCCCTGGGGAGCTCCAGTGTTGTTGGTGAAGAAGAAGGATGGTGGAATGCGGTTGTGTATTGATTACCGTCAATTGAATAAGGTCACCATCAAGAAGAAATACCCATTACCAAGGATGGACGATTTGTTAGATCAATTGAAAGGAGCCTGCGTGTTCTCGAAGATTGATTTACGGTCGGGTTATCATCAGATCCGAGTGAAGAGTTCAGACATACCAAAGACTGCATTTAGAACCCGTTATGGTCATTATGAATTTTTGGTGATGCCTTTCGGTGTGACGAATGCTCCGGCAGTTTTCATGGATTACATGAATCGTATATTTCAACCTTACTTGGACCAATTTGTGGTAATTTTCATTGATGACATTCTTATCTATTCACGTGACCCTCAAGAGCACGGTGAACACCTAAGAATCGTTTTATCCATTTTGCAAGAGAGACAACTTTTTGCTAAGCTAAGTAAGTGTGAATTTTGGATGTCGGAGGTGAATTTCCTTGGACATGTCATATCTCAGGGAGGTGTAGCGGTTGACCCATCAAAAGTGGAAGCAGTGATAAATTGGGAGAGACCGAAGAATGTGTCTGAAGTTAGAAGCTTTTTGGGACTAGCAGGTTATTATAGAAGGTTTATTAAAGGCTTTTCCCAACTGGCTTTACCGATGACGAGACTTACTCGGAAAGATTGTTCTTATGAATGGGATTCGGCTTGTGAGCAAAGTTTTATGAATTTGAAGGAGAGGATGACGACCGCTCCTGTTTTGGTTATTCCTGATCCTAGCAAGTCGTATGAGGTATATTGTGATGCGTCGAAGATGGGATTAGGAGGGGTGCTAATGCAAGATGGACATGTAGTGGCTTATGCTTCACGACAGTTGAAAGTCCATGAAGAGAATTATCCAACGTATGATTTAGAATTGGCGGCGGTTGTATTTACCTTGAAGGTGTGGCGTCACTATTTGTATGGTGTGCGTTTTGAGATGTTTAGTGACCACAAGAGCTTACAGTACCTCTTTGATCAAAAGGAGTTGAATATGCGACAAAGAAGGTGGATGGAGTACTTAAAGGATTATGACTTAGAATTGAAGTATCATCCAGGAAAAGCGAATAAAGTAGCGGATGCATTGAGTCGGAAAATGATTCATAGTGCAGAATTGATGATTTTGGAGTATTCGTTGTTGGAAAAGTTTAGAGATCTTAATCTCCAGTTCGTGTGGACTCCGAATGGTGTGATTATGGGAAGTTTGAATGTCAATTCTACTTTAAGAGTTGAGATTCCTCAAGAGCAAATGCTAGAAGAGGAATTACAAGAGTTGTTACTTCAACCGGGTTTTACACGAGCAACAGATGGGATTGTTCTGTTTAATCAACGGATTTGTGTTCCGAAGGATGAGGCATTGAAAAGGAAGATTTTAGATGAAGCTCATAAAGGTACTTTTACGATACATCCTGGTTCTTCGAAGATGTATCAAGACTTAAAGAGAGATTATTGGTGGTCTGGGATGAAAAAGGATATAGCAATATATGTGTCGGAATGTGCGGTGTGCCAATAGGTGAAGATTGAACACCAAAGACCGGGCGGTCTGTTACAACCTTTGGATATTCCAGTTTGGAAGTGGGATAGTATTTCTATGGACTTTGTAGTGGGTTTACCCCGTACGCAAGGTGGTTATGATTCTATTTGGGTGATTGTAGATCGACTAACGAAATCTGCGCATTTCTTAGCCGTGAAAACTACTTACAAGGCAAGTTATCTTGCAAGGTTGTTTATTGCTGAGATTGTGAGATTGCATGGTGTTCCTTCTAATATTGTGTCCGATAGAGATCCGAAGTTTACTTCAAGGTTTTGGAAGGTGTTCCAACAAGCTATGGGTACGAATTTGCGTTTAAGCACGTCGAATCATCCTCAGACGGATGGTCAGACTGAGCGAACAATACAGACGATGGAAGATATGTTAAGAGCTTGTGTGCTAGAGAGTAGAGAAAATTGGAATGAACTTTTATCGTTAATTGAGTTTTCCTATAACAATAGTTACCATGCGAGCATCGGTATGGCTCCTTATGAAGCATTGTATGGGAGAAAATGTAGAACACCTTTGTGTTGGACAGAAGTTGGCGAAGATAGAATTTTGGGACCCGAAATTATTCAAGAGACTACGGAAAAGATTCGGAGGATCCGTGAGAAAGTTAAACAAGCACAAGATCGTCAAAAGAGTTATGCGGACAACCGTAGGAGACCTCTGGAATTTGAGGAAGGTGACCATGTATTTTTGAAAGTTACTCCGAGATTGAGATTGAAAGGACCGTTTAAGTCACGCAAATTAAGTCCGAGATACGTAGGACCGTATCAGATCTTGGAGAGAATTGGTGAAGTAGCCTATAGATTAGCCTTACCTCCTTCTCTGTCCGAGATGCACGATGTTTTTCATGTATCTCATCTCCGTAAGTTTATTCCTGATCCTTTTCAGCCAATTCTACCAGAATCCGTGGAAATAGAAGCGGACTTGACTTTTGAACCTCAACCGAGTTGTATTGTGGGAAGAGAAACAAAAGTGTTAAGGAACAAAGACATTCCTCTTGTTAAGGTGCAATGGGATATGACGCATCCGGGCGATGCTACTTGGGAACTCAAGTCGGAAATGCGAGATTCTTATCCGCATCTGATCAGGTAATCTTCTAAATTCGAGGACGAATTTCTATTTAAGGGGGGAGGATATAATACCCCGTAATTTTAATTGCTCTGGATAATATTAAGTTGTGATCAACTGAGCTCCAGTGTACTCTGAGGAATTATCTGCAAAGATAATTGGAGTAACTGTTGAACTCAGAGCCGTTCAAGTTAATATTACCCGACTCTGAGGTTTTAATTATTTGGAGATGTAGAGACTTTTTGGACATTTAGTAGTATTAGTTCTAATACTATTTTACTACTTATTTCCTTTTCGTCCCATTTTCCAAACAAAAAGAGAAAGATAGAAACATTGAAGGAAAGAAGAAAGAAAGGAAAGGAAAGGAGAGAAAAGAGGAAAGAGGAGAAAGCTCAAGAACATCAAGATCATCATCATCCATTCATCAACTCTTCATCATTTCATCTCATCTTCATCATCCTCATCTTGTTATCCAGGTGGGTTCTAGCTAGAGACTTTAGTGTAGAATTTCTTGAGGTTTTAGAGTTAGGTTGAATTTGAGGAAAAATGAATAATTTTGCTAATCGACGAATCTAACGGATAAAATGAGATATAAATCGTATATAACAACCATTATATATGTATAATCATCTGTTTATGCTTGGTTGAATGTTTGAAATGGTTTTGATTGGGATTGGAATGGAAAGAATCCAAGAAAACAGAGTTTTTGGGTTTCTGCAACATAGTTAATCGATTAACGCTGTGGGTTAACCGATTAACCAGTGAGAAATCTGTTGTTTTACGTGGAAATTAAACTGGTTAATCGATTAACCATTTTGGTTAATCAGTTAACAGAAAGTGTCTGATTTTGGTTAATCGGTTAACCAAATGTGTTAACCGATTAACACTGTAACTTTTTGGAAAAATACTTTAAAAATCCATATCTTTTGAACCGTGTTTCCGATCGAGGAGTTCTTGGTACCGATGGAAAGCTACGGAGATATTCTACACAATGAAGGTGTAAAATATCGGTTTTGATGCCCGATTAAATAATTGGAGGAAACCCCAAAAGTGGGATAAATGTGTTGTTTTCATCATTTGAAATTTCTAGTGTGCAAATGTATGATGCTTTGTTTATTGTTCTCATTGTTAAACATGTTTGAAGATGTATGCATGTTAAAATACGAATTAGGTTGGGTGAGGAATATTACCATAAATAGTGTCGACAAATGTAGATGGAATAAACACTAGTATGGAACATGTGTGTTAACCTTTGTGGTTATGATAAGGCGTTATGGCCTTGTGATCGTCGAATACGATCACGTTTGTGGGTGTTATTACGTAATCGTAACCGGTTATTCTTGTGAGTGTGTTTCATGGGTCTCGAGCTCCTCTGAAACATGTGCACAACTACTAGGCAGGTTTAATTCCCGCGTGCAGTACGAATGGCGCTCTGGGAGCGTATGCTTGTGACGGTTAATGGCCCGTGTGAAGTGACGGTTCATAACGGTTAATGGCCCGTAGGACCCGAATCTATTCGTATGTCAAGTAGGTTACCAGGATCCATGACTCGGGTCGACTTCTAGACGTAGAAGCGGACGAGAAAAGGGGATGCCTTGGTGTGGTTACCGATTAGTGATAGTGTGAGTTGATGAACTCATGACATGTTTCCATATAGTGTGTGTGTACTCAAAGTCACTTCCCTTTCCCCTTTGACTTGAGTTAGGTTTATTATAACCTTGTAGAGCCGAGAGGACTATAAGTTAGCGAACTCACTGAGATTTGATGTATCTCACCCCACTGTTGTTGTTTACATCACAGGTTCTGCAGGTTCGGCGAAGGGTAAGGACAAAGTGGTTTGACTTTTCCTTACGGATCGTAGCTTTTGAGATGGCAGGGCTTCCGCTATGGCGTTTTATTTTGAGATCATTATAGTGATCTAGTTCTTAGTTCTTTTTGGACATCTTGTATATGTTGTGCCGTAGACTTTAGAACCTTTGTATTTAGGGCACTTAATGTATACAATGTGTTAACTAGGAACTTGTACATATATATTTCAGTACCAAACGTATTATTCATGTATGATATATGCTTTGATGTATGTATGTATATGTGGGCGTTACAGAATAAAAAAATGTGTTTTGGAGGGATTTTGCTCCCCTCCCCTCCTAACATTTGAACCAAACATATTTAATTAAAAATTTCCCCTCCCCTCCCCTCCATCTACTCGAACCAAACACACCCTAGGAAAACGTGAGAATGGAATGATAAAAAAATTCTTGGAAGAGGAAATAATCAGTTTGTGAAGTGCAATAGCCGTAATTTTGTTTTATAAATGTAAAGGAGTTATTGGCAATTAACCTAATCATATAATGACATTTAATGTAAATCTGTGTGATGCAAATGACTATTAGGGACATGAAAAAATAATTGAGAATTGATTTAAAAGGTTAAATATGTAATTAAGTCGGCTATTAACCTTCTTATATTGATAATAGAAGCAATTTGAAAACTGATAGTGATTATAAAATGTTGTGATGTCGGTTTTTTTTTTAATAATCAAACAAACTTCATTCATAAAATCAAAAGAGAATACACATGAATGAATCCTTTCTAAAATCTAATAGCCATACATACCAAGGCCAAAAGAAAAGAGAAAGCTTGTAATATAAGAAACCTATTAAACTGAATCAAAACCTTTGATAACAGTAAGTATAATCCCCCTATAAGCCAAACCGTACACCAGCAGTTCTGAATTTGTTACAAGTAAGACCAATCTATAGGCATTTTATACCAATAATAAAAGTTGTCCTCAAGCTCATTCTTTTTATTCGTCCTCCTCCATTTCCATGTTAAAAGTTTTATGTCTAATAACAGTCCCTTTAAATCCAACTCTGCTCGGTTTCTTAGTAATTAAATCTAATTTATAACATCAACATCCATCCACTTTAGTTTTAGTTTTTTAAATGGACTTTATTAATTTTTTTTATATTATTTATATTTCTCAATTATTTAAACAATTATTCTACATTTTTAAATATCCATACAATTCATTAAAATTTTTAAAATGGCTTTCATTAAATATCTTACTAAATCCTAAATTAATTATATATTATTTTTTAAATTTAATTTATAGTTAGAGAGCGTTATTTTGTAGAGACATGAAGGAAAATAAAAGAACGAATTACAAAAGCTAAACATTCATTATTTTCTAACAGGGTGGCTTTGAAATATGTGAATTAACGATGCTTTCTTATCGATATGTATGCTCTGTTCAGGTCCTAGTATTTTTTTCCAGTTAGGTCCATAACAAATGGAGGTAATGAAAAGGGGATAATATGTGGTTAGGGTTTTTAGAATAGAAATTAAATTTGTTGATTCTGAGTGATGATATATGATTTTCTGGGTACTGGGATGGATTAGTTGAGTTTTTAATGTTGATTTTCCAGATTGTACATCTACCAATATCTAACGAAGACCTACACATATCGAACAAATGCATCCTCAAAATTTATTTTTAGATGAGATTTGTTGTCTTCAGTTACCTTCATCATCGTGCTTCAATATTGGTAAGTGCTTTTGAAGAGAATAACATGTTTAATCTGATGGATTTGATAGATCTGTTTTTTTAATAAGCAATGATATTAACACAAGCACAAGGTGTGCTTGAACCCGTGATACAGAATAACGGGAATGTTACATCCGTTTAATACAGTCTAATGGAGCAACATAGCAATTATAAAAGTTACAGATAGGAAATTTATCGTGCCCACCCCACCATCTCCAAGAAAAGAAAATGATCGAATTGATAATATCATCTACTGCCATCAATTTACTATTAAAAATAAGACTGTTCCTACTGTACCAAATGAACCAAACCGTAATAACCCAAACTGAAATACCAACAAAATTGCCTAGTTTATTTCTAGAATAAACAGGAAATCTGTTAAACGAGTCGATACAAGAACATCCAATTATTACCTTCATTCCAAACCAGGTTGACACCCCCTTCTAGATTTTCTCTGCGTAGGGACAATCCATGAAAATGTGTCTGAATGTTACAAAACTGGCATAAATCCGATGCCCAGCCGATTCCTATGTTCCTCCTGATAAGTTGGTCTTTTGTAGCAATTATGTTCCTCAATATCCTCCAAACAAACTCCTGCAGATTAGATGGAATATAAGAACCCCAAACATATTTGTAACCAATCCGCAAATTATCCTGCACTTCGATCACCTTCCTATCCTGGTACAGTTGCACGTAACAGGAAGAGACAAAGAAAGAATTTGAGACTTCACCCTTCCACACAAACCTGTCACGATCTTCTTTGCACGACCATAATTGAGGAACGAAATTCAACATTTCTTCCTTTTCCCTATGCATAATAGAATCAGTTGAGAAATGTCTGAACTCTACATTCCATTCCCACCTAGAATCCTTCCAAAAACCAGAATCCGCAACTAAACATTTTGAATTGATACAGAACCTGAAGAGGTTAGTGAAAAGAACCTTAAAAGGCAAACTGTTAGTCCAATTAGTATGCCAAAATACCAGATCAGAACCCCTACACAAGGAACAATCTAGGATTTTGATTAACAGACCCGAAGAAGAATCTGAATCGAAACTCAGAGCCAGCAGGTCTCTCCACCAAATGGACTTCGTGATTTTCCTTTCTCCTCTTTGTACCCCATAATAACCAAACCAAGACCGACTTTAGCATATCTATGAACCAAAATGTCCCTCCATAACGGCTTTTCCTATGTCAAACGCCTCCATTTCCACTTGAGTAGCAAAGATCTATTGAATGATTCTAAGTCTTTAACACCAAGACCTCCTTTCTCTTTCAGCGCACAAACCGTCTTCCAGTCTACTCAATGAACTCTCTTATCCAAAGAATTGTCTCCCCATAAAAAGTCACTTTGAATTTTTTGAATAGTTTTTGTCACAACTCTAGGCGCTTTATAAAAGGACAACGAGTAAATTGGCACAGAGTTAAGAACAAAGTTAATAAGGATAACTCTACCTCCCACCGACAAGTGCTTGCCTTTTCAACCCGCGAGTCTCCGCTTAACATGTTCTATCACCTCCACCCACATAAAAACCTTTCTCGGACTATCCCCAAGCTTAACTCCTAAGAACTTCATAGGAAACTCCAGAATTTCACAATGCAGCAAAACTAATGCTGCCTCCAAAAACTATGAGGACATCTTTGATACTCCACAAGTTATCCTAAGTGGCTTCTCTAATCAGTAATGTGTTGTCTGCGAATTACACTAAGTTGTAGGAAGCATAGTCATTTACCTTAAAACCCATGAATAGCCCTGACTGACAACTTTACGCATCATCTTCATGAGACCTTCCATGACCAGAATAAACAGGAACGATGATAGAGGATCCCCTTGATGAAGACCTTTACCAACATCAAAATCACTCGTCGCACTACCGTTAACCAGAATAGACATCGAACCATTGAAAACCAGCTTCTCCATCCAACTCCTCCAACTACTTCTAAAGTTCATTTTCTCGAACAAGTATCTCAGGTATTTCCAAGACACACAAACATAGGCCCTTTGGAAATCAATCTTCATAATCATACATTTCCGTCTCGATCTTTTCGCCAAATCCAAAACTTCGTTAGCTACAACCACTCCGTCCAAAATAAATCTACCTGGAACAAAAGCAGATTGCTCTTCTGAAACAATGCTTCCCACAACCTTCTTCAACCTACCCGCCAGAATTTTATCCAGGATTTTCTAAAAACTATTCACAAGACAGATAGGTCTGTAATGGGATAAACTTTGAGGATTCTTATTTTTAGCAACCAGAGTTATAAACGACGCAGAAGCAGCTTTTATGAGGGAAGTGTTAAAGAAAAAATTTCTAACAAAATGAACAACATCACCTTTAACAATATCCCAGCAAGTCTGGAAGAAGAAAAAGATGAAACCATCTGGCCCTGGACTCTTACTCCCGTTACATGCCCACACTGCCTCTCTAACTTCCTCCTCTGTAACCATTTGATCTAGATAAGCTTTATCTTCCTCCGAAAGTTTCTTCAAACCAACATCCTCGAGGGACAGCCTATCGTGAAACAACTCCTTAAAATTCTTAGCAAAAAATTCTCTAACAGCGGATTTTACTTCAACCACTTCTTCTGTTCTGCCTTTGCTACTGTCTACAAACGATAAGTTGTTGCTTCTACGTCTTCCATTCAAAACCTTATGGAAATACCTTGAGTTCCTATCACCTTCTTTTAACCAAGAAGCCTTTTCCTTCTGTTTCAACATAGCCTCTTTAAGATTGAGTTGTTTCCATAACTTCGAAGATGCTTGCTGTCTACACATTACCATTTCATCGAAGCTGGAAAATCCTAAACAACTGACTTCAGAATCGAGGTCGTTTATGTTATTGACCGCCTCCTCCACCTTCAAATCAATTAAACCAAAAACTTCACGATTCTAGATTTTGAGCCTAGACTTGAGCAGGTTCAGTTTCGTCTTCAAGACAAAGTCCCCTCTACCTTTAATTTCGAACGAATTCCAAACTTCTTTCACAAACTTCATAAAGCCATCGTGACTCACCCAACAATTGTTGAATTTAAATGGTTTGGGACCCCCAGTCATTGTTGTTAGCTTTAATAAAAATCGGGCAATGATCAGAAAGATCCTGCTGCCAATATACTGTCCAACTAACTTCCATTCGTCAAGCAAACTTTGTGATATCAAGAACCTGTCCAACCTGCTCATAGAGGAACCCGAGCTGTTGAACCATGTAAACTAACCACCGATACAGGGCAAGTCTATACAATCCAGGTCCCCAATGAAATAGTAGAACTCCTCTATTTCTTCCTTCCTCCAATACTCATTCACTCCTCTCACTAGAATGGGACACCGCGTTAAAATCCCCTCCTATAAACAAATCGCCTTTACCGATTCTAATCTTCACCTCCATGAGTTCACACCACGGCTTCCTTTTAAGGGCTAGGCTGCAGAGAGAATAGACATTTACCAGGTAAATGTCCTTCCCCTTCCAATCTATGTTGATGCCAATGAAGCCATCACCTCTAAAGATACTCATTGACTTCAATGAATCCTTCCTCCACACAATAGCCAACCCACCAGCCGCACCAGACGAACTAGCATAAGACCAATCCACTTCACTGCTACCCCATAAGGATGAAGCAACATAACCCTCAATAACATCCAATTTAGTCTCTTGCAGAAAACAAACATCCACCTTCCCAATTTGAATCAATCTTGCAAGCCTCTTTCTCTTCACCACACTTCCACATCCTCTTATGTTGAAGGATAGGATATTCATAATACACCCTTTTAAGAAGACCCCATCATACGTTTACCTTCTATTATAACTTAATTTTTTACTTTTGATGTTTCAAAAGTGCAAGCTCCTGTTTTTGTTTCTCTTCTATTTGTTTCTTCAAATCTATGAAAGATTGTAGATGGCATTTTAGACATGGAGAAAATGATAGACAAAAGTATCTTATCCTTAAACTATGATAAATTCCTCTCTTTCATTTGATTTCTTTTCTCAAATTCGTTATGGTTTTTTTTAATGTTTTTCAAGGGTTTACTATGTGTAATGTTTTTGTTTAATTAAAAAAACTCTCTTTTGTTTAGGAATAAAGAGGAATGGCGAGGATGAATATTAACAGGAATGGATTACAAATAAGCATAAGAGAGACGAGGTTGCTCAAAACAAGATGTTGAGGTTGAGAACTTTCAGACAAACACTTCCAGTTTTGTCTGGGTTGCTTTGTAATGTTCAATCTCTATTTTATTAGGTTGCGTTGTAATGGTCAATCTCTATTTTCATATTGTATTTTATTCTAATAATAACCATTATTTTGATTTATTTGTATTTATTTTCAGATCTCCCATTTGACAATAAGCATGGAAGCTTTGTATTGTTGGCTGCTGTAAATGCATTGAAAGGAGATACATCTGAAGCCATCCGTGGATCAGATTCCAAAATCAATGGAGTCGGTGATGTGATGAACATAAATTCCAAAAGTGCTTATGCTATAACTATAAGTGCTTAATTAATTTGTACATTTGCTTTTGGTTAGGTCTTGTACGATTTTATAACTAAAAGGACAATATTAAGATAATTCCTTCATGCTCTGAGAATCATGTCTATGAACTTTTATTTTACAAAAGGTACTAGCAAGTGTTTTATGCTTCAATGTTCGATTTTCTTTATGTATGAAATTATCAATCAGTTCATTACTTTTATGTTTCCAAATGTAGGTTGTTTTATCAGTGTGTTTGTGAAGAGAATAAATTGCTTAAACGATGCTCTCCAATTGTTCCAAGGAAGCATAGTAAATCTCTATAATTAAATTACAACATTTTCCATATTTTCTTGTATGAAATTTGACGTAATATTATGCTATACATATGCTCTAATCAAATGTTTTATTTTAGTTGAATTTGGTGGAATAGGCTTGTGATATCTGTGCTGCTATATAACTTTTGTTGCTTTTTAAATCTTTGACCAATTTTGTGCTTCAACATATAGAGTGGGATTGATGGATGCTGAATATTATGTAAAACAACATGTAAGATTTCTCTCAGTAAAAAAGACAAGAAAGAGAACAAGATGATTGAGAAGTGACATCCGACTCCATATCGCCACAACTTGCGCTGGAGAGAAACGACCGCCAATAAGTGATTTTCTCCTCAATTCAAATTAGTTCCAACAAAGCTCCTATTCATCTTTTTGATAAGACAGGGCTCCTCCGTCTCTCTTGTTATGGGTTTTACAATCTGATACAGATACTAAGCTGGTTCTTAAAACAAATCTTTGACCTCTAGCTTCCTTGGCAATGTAAGATTTTGATGTCTTTGGTTTAAACTCCTATACTTAGGTATAGGGACCTTGGCATCTGTTTCTTCTTCATTGATGCAGGTTTTAAGGGTCTTTATTTGTTGTCTTGGCTCATTTGTTCTATTGTGAGCAATCTGTATCACCGTTTTCAATATGGCTTCAAAGAATAATCGAGATAAAGGTTGGGAACAAGTAAGGAAATCGAAAACAAAGAGGGAGGTTATCGCTAAAAGATCGATATGGAAAACACTTAGAAACAAAGAGATTGATCATGATTTACGTGATTCATCTTCTTTTTTCTTCACAGAATTTCCAGATTCTTATGATGCAAAAGATATGTTCTACGTTTTTAAGGATTTTGGGTTGGTTCTTGAAGTTTTCATTCCTTCAAGACTTGACAAAAGGGGGAAAAGGTTTGGTTTTGTTAGATTCAAACAGGTGACTGATGAACATCTTCTTGCCATTAAACTAGACAATATTGTCATTAATGGCAAAAAGATATTTGCAAATACACCTCATTTTCAGAGAGGAGAAAGAGTGAATATTATGGATGGTTCGAAATCAAAACTAGAGGCAAGGAAGTGGACTAAGAAGGGAGAAAGAGAGATTATGAAGGAACAAGGTTTCAGGAATGATAAGAAATCCTATGTTGAAGCAATAAAAGGTGGTTCGATTATGTACCTTCTCACCAGGTGCATATGGGAAACAAACCAAATTTCGTTCATCTCATTTTAATGTTAAAAAAGAGGAGTTAGAACGTTTCCATCAAGCTTTTGTGGGTGTAATGGAGAGACCGAGATCGTCTTATGAGTTACAGGAAGCTTTACACATGGAAGGTTACTTCAGAATCAAAGCGATTCCTTTGGGCGCAAATTTGGTGTTACTTGAAGAAGAAATCACTGGGGATATAAAGAAGATGGTTGAGGAAGATAAAGAATGGATTGAGAATTGGTTTTCTGATATTCACCCGTGGTCACCTTCTGAAGTAGATTTTCAGAGGATGACATGGGTAAACATTTTCGTACTACCATGTTATGTTTGGGGAGATAATTTCTTTATATTTTTAGCAGCCAGAATTGGGTCCTTTGTTAGAGCGGATGAAGAAACACAGAGGCTTGAAAAGTCGCTCGAATACTCATCAGGACCAAGTTTGCCATGAACTTGAATGAAGTTTGTAATATTGAAGTTAACAAACACATTTTTTGAATTAAAATTGTGGAAGAAGCAATTGGCTTCTGTTCCAAGAATACATGCCATTTCAATGTTAACTGCTCGGAGGATAGTTCTGAGGTGGACTCCTTTGATAGTGACGTTGAGGGGACGATGCAGGGAGATTGTGAACCGGTGGATAATAACCCCAAAAATTTTCGCGATAACTGTGCAAAAGGCAAAAAGTTGGGTCATGTATCAGGAAATGTTGGGAGTTTCAATAAAGGTCTTTCAAGGGTTTGTGATGAGGAGGGAAGCATCTTGCCTACACGTTTGGATAAAAAATTAGCATCTGAGGATAATCATGAGTTTATTGGGACCCACTCTGGTAAGAAGATAATAGCTGGTGATGGGACCTATTCTGTAGGTCTGCAAAAAGTGGTGCAGAATACCTGCCAAACCGTGTCTGATACTCTACAGTAAATAGACAATGATGATATTCCTAGTCAATACATTGGTAGCGAGAATTCCAAAGAAGTTTCAATTGGAAATTCAATTGAACCCACTCCTGTGAATATGCTTGGGCCGGACCATGTCTCTAATTATGGGCCTAAGCTTCAGGCTTCTGCTTGCAACAGCAAACTAATTATAAAGAAGAAATCTTTGGGGGACATTTATAGGAATTTAAAAAATTCCTTTTACACCTTCTTACTACTCCACCCTCCTTTTAGCTGACAAACATTTACATACTCCTTCAATGCCGATGGTGCGTGAAAGTGGAAAGATCACAGATGAGAGTAACGACTCAATTTCAAAGTTTTCAGAAGACTCAAAAGGTGAAAGTTCTGGGTCAATTGATGATGCAGAGGTATTTCAGAGCAACTCCAGAATCAAGAAAAAGCTTACAGATCTCCCTAATAGAGTGTGGGATTCCATCAAGAGGTTGGGGATAGAAGCTGAAGAAGACGACGAGGCTTTTGAGTCTATAATTCGTATCTTGGAAGAGGAAGAAAGAAAATCCAAGAAAGGTAAGAAGGTGTCAGCTACTGGTTCTTTAATAATTTTGTTATGTATAATGTTAGAGGGTGTGGTAGCTCGATTCAGAAGCGGAAAATTCGAGATAAGTTGAAGAAAGGTGGAGCTGACATCGTTTTTATTCAAGAAACTAAATGTGATCTTATGACTGATGCTATTGTTCATAACATTTGGGGCAACGACAATTACCTTTGGTCGGCTACAAATTCTGAAGGTATGTCTGGTGGGATTCTTACCATTTGGAGGAAAAATACTCTTGAACCTGTTTGTAGCTACAGAGGAAAAGGGTACTTGGGTTTGAAGGCTTTTTGGAATAACAAACTATGATACTTTTACAATATTTACTCATCTTGTAACAATGCTGAAAAAAGAGAACTGTGGAGTCACATTTTACTACTTAAATCTAAATTGGAAGTAGGAGAGTGGGTAATTGGTGGCGACTTTAACGCCATAAAATGTGCAAGAGAAAAAAAAGGCAGAGGATATCATAACAGAAAACTGATGACAGAATTCGAAGATTTTATTCAATTAACTGGCTGCGTGGATTTGGTGACATCGGGGAATAAGTTTACTTGGTTCAGCTCCTTTGGCAATGCTTGCAGCAGACTTGATCATTTCCTTGTTTCTTTTGGTTTGTTGAATGATTGGAATGTGGCTTGTCAAAAAGTAGGGTTGCGTGACATTTTCGATCATAGACCGGTTTGGATTTCGGTTAGAAATGTCAACTGGTGCCCCAAACCTTTTAGAAATCTTCAATGCTGGTTTCAACATCCTCAATTTCTGAAGTTTGTTAAAAAAGTTTGGGAGTCTGTTAATTTTCATGGCAGCGGTACGTATGTTTTGTCCAAGAAACTTCAATTTCTGCGTTCAAAACTCAGGTGGTGGAATAAGAACGTATTTGGATGGATTGATACCAATATTGACGAGAACATAGAGATTTTAAACAACGCTGAAGATGCTCTTGCAGAGAATGAGGATATAGAGGATTCTCATGTTTTTTCCAGTCGTAATTCTGCAGAAGATGAGATTTGGAAATTACTTAGGATCAAAGAAAGTCTTTTACATCAAAAAGCTCGAACCATATGGATAGAGGAGGGAGACCAGAATACTAGTTTTTTTCATGTTGTCATTAAATATCGCAACTTGATGAATACCATTTCTAAGGTACCTGTGTTGATAATAGAGATGTTAAAGATGTAGCTGGTGTGAAAGAAGGGGTCGCTAGCCATTTTGAAAGAAGATTTCGCTCAGTTAACAAACCTTTGCCGCGTATGAATAACGAATACTTCAAGGTCCTATCAGACTTGAATAGAGTGACTTTAAAGTCGATTTCGCCAAAGCTTACGACTGTGTCGAGTGGCCTTATATTCGTAAGGTGATGAAATTCATGGGTTTTGGCAACAAATTTATGCGTTGGTTAGAAGGAACAGTTTTCAAAAGTTTTATGTCTGTTCTTGTTAACGGCAGTCCCTCTCAAGATTTCAAAGTTACTAGAGGGCTTAGACAAGGTGATCCTCTATCACCTTATCTCTTTGCCATTGCAGCGGAAGGATTAGCGACATTGATGAAAAAGGCTGAGGAAGTTTCTTTATTCCATGGTTTCAAGATTAATCAGCAGGCTGTGTTCAATTTACTTCAGTACGCATATGATATTGTTATAATTGGAGAATGTTCTTGGAATAACCTATGGGCTATAAAAGTGATTCTTAGAGGATTTCAACTGATGTCGGGTTTAGAGATAAACTTCAACAAGAGTAGTCTTGTCGGTTTTGGTGTCGATGAACCTTTTTTGAAGGCTGCTGAAAGCTTCCTAGCCTGGAAAATTCAAAAGTGCCCTTTCAATTTCCTTGGTATTCAAATTGGTGGAAATCACAGATTGATCTCCTTTTGGAAACCGGTCATAGACAAAGTTCAAGCTAGATTAGCTTCGTGGAAGGGTAGGTTTATGTCCATTGGCGGCAGAACTACTCTTATAAAATCGGTCATTGCAAATCTTCCAATCCATTATATGTCGTTTTATAGGATGCCTACCAAAGTTATCAAGATCTTAACATCATTGCAAAGGAGATTTTTATGGAATGGTTCTTCTATCAAGAAAGGTATAGCTTGGATTAAATGGGATACGGTATGTAAATAGAAGGAACTAGGGGGCCTTGGTATTCTGGATATCCGATGTTTGAATGAAGCTCTGTTAGCTAAATGGATTTGGAAGTTTACTTGCCCGGGAAAGGTTATTTGGCTTGACATTCTTCATGCTAGATATGGTCGGTTCTTGCCGTTCCTGGTTCGAGGTGAATTGCAACCCTGTTTTGTTACTCCATCTTTATGGTGGCGGGACATTACCTCCATCTCTTGTGCTTTTGGAGATGACTCGTTCTTCAGCAATATTTCTTCTAAAGTAGGTAATGGTGAGTTGACCTCTTTCTGGTTTTCGTCGTGGTGTGGTCGTGATAGTTTCGCTTCTCTTTTTCTGGAGCTTTGGAGAGCTGCTTTGTATTCCCACAGTTTGATTGTTGATAACGACACTTGGAATGGCGAAACCTGGGTTTGGAATGTTGTGTTTGAAGACAGTAATCGTGCGTTACACCTGTTACAGCAACATACCTGCTTATTCAATTTACTGCAAGAGGTGGCCCTTCGTAAAGACGTCATGGACTATTTGCATTGGAAACTAAATCCTGATTCCTCTTTTTCTGTCCCCTCTGCTTATTCTTTTTTGGCCCATAATACATTGACCCCTGATCTTTTCCCTGCAGAACTTAGGGCAGCATTTAAGTTGTTATGGGTTGCTTCATCACCTATTAAAACAGTGGTTTTTGGCTGGCGTTTGTTACATGACCGACTTCCTACGCAGGATAATTTATGCGCTCGCGACATTATTTTCTCTCCTCACGACATGATCTGCCTGTTCTGTTTTGAGGTTGAGGAGAATTATACTCATCTCCTGTTCTTTTGCAGAAAGTCAAGCTATGTTTGGAGAAGGATCATTGAGTGGTTAGGTGTGTCGGCGAATTTACATGGCTCGGTGGTGAATCATCTTAGGATTTGGACGTCCTCATTACACTCTTTTGGCATTGCTATAAAAAATGTTGTTGGTCTTTGGCTTATTATCAGTTGGTGCCTATGGAGCCTTAGGAACAACATTATGTTTAACGACGAGGTTTGGAACGATGAATTGGTAATTCATAAGATCGTGTTGCTAGCTTGGAGGTGGATTGCCAAAAAATCTAACTTTACGTGTAATTGTTACGATTGGTACAAATCACCGTGTAATTTTTTGTAATGGTGCTTTCTGAGTAGGATACTTTTTGTATTTGGGTTAGGATACTCCTTTATATCCTTATTTGAATATTTTTTGCTTATTAAAAAAAAAAATATAAAACAGCATGTGATTCCAACCCATATGTTTTTTAAGCCAATCCCAATCCATATCCACACATTCAGCAAGAGGACATAAAATTGGAAAAAAATAGGACACTATGACAATTTTGTATTAGAGAGGTATCATGGATATTGGTAGTTTGAATGGATTTCTGGAGATGTTTTTAAGAATTTGAAACTGGCTCTTGATATTATCTTAGCTGCATCAAGGAAGGATATTGAATGTTGCCACAGTGAAATATACGATACTAGACTAAATATGTGATTAGATGCGTAAGTTATAGTTTTAGATAATTAATTTTTTTTAGAGTAACTGTATTTTACCACTACTCCTTTGTTTATAATAACAAGAGAATAAGCATCCATCAATTGTACATTCTAATGAAATAAGTTATTTGTCTTTCAAACTTCAATGAAAAATGGCTAAATTTATATTCCACGTTCTTCATATTTTTTTTCTCACAATAGTATATTCTTTTGTAGTAAACGAAAAGTGAGAGCATGTCTTGGAATAAGTATTTTTTTCTCTCCTCCTCCAAAAATTCGGTTTTTAAAATATATTTATTTTTCATCAAAAAGATTAAAGTTATTTTATTACTCAAAATTCTAACTCATCAAAATTTCTAAAAAAAATCAAAAACAGCTTAATTCTTCTTAGTTCAGAAACGTGCTTTAAAGGCAACTGTTTCACAAGTGATAACTCTACTAAATTTAAAGAATGACAATTTAACTTAATTTACTCAAAAGTGATCCTAAAATTATCAAAAGGTCACTGACGTCAAAAATTGCTAAAAAACATCACAAAATTTTATTATATTATTCTTAACTTAAAAGAGTTGTCAATAAGCTCAAAAACCGCTCACAACTTCTCCAAACTCTCAAAATATGTTAAATAATTCCATGAAAAAGCCCCGTAAAAAAACAGGGATTCCATCCTTTTTAAATTTTGAGGCCAAGAGTTGCTTCTTAATGAAATCTCCACTTAAATTTATATATTATATCTAAAACGTAAATATTTAATTAAACAATATATTTAATTTTAGTATATTATTTATTTTCAATTGATACATTCAATATATTTTTACTTTCAATTTATTATTAATAAATATTAAAATTTTAAAATATATTTACTTTCCGTTTAATATATTTAATTTCAATTTGTTATTTACTTTAAGTTTTTTTTTAAATAATAAATGTTAAAATATACTTTAGGTATACTAGTATGATAAAAACGTTAGTTTAAACAATTATTAAACAAACATTATTTTAATATTTATTATTTCAAAATAGAATGTATTAAACAATTATTTGAAAGTATGAATAAAAATGAAAGTATTAAACAATAATTATGTAATAAATTTGAAAGTATGAATAAAACTGAAAGTATTAAACAATAATTATTTTAATATTTATGGAAATACTACCTAATTTCGTGTTGTCTATGAGATTGAGATGAAGAAAGGAAGGGGTAGGCCGAAGAAGAATAAGGCGACACCTTCGAGCGCTTTCACTCCATATAGAGATGTGAAATCGGAATTTAGTATTATGGGGATAGTTACAATGTATAGAATGGTCAGGGTGAAGAAAGCAGTGAAGAGGAAATCATTGCGCAAACCCTAGTTAAGAATCCTACTCTTGAAGTTGAAGAAATGAGTAATCAGAAAGAGGATAATAACACCAAGTTATGGGTCGACGTTATCAGTGGGAATCGTATCCCAGCTAATGGTATGGATATTGAATTTGTTGCCCCAAACATAGTGGAAGATAAGATAGAAGTAGCAATTGAGGAAGAGGATGTTGAAATGGAAATCAAGTACTGGGAATCGTCTCTAATCATGTATGTTCTGTGAAAGGATTTGAGCATGAATCCAGTTAAGCAATTCATGATTAGGTTTTGGAATTTTATCAAACTACCGAAAATATTTTACCATGAAGACACTACTACGAAAACCCCATTTAACGACGCCAGCTTTACCACGGTTTCGTATCCCACCGTTGTAACAGGATTAAAAATTAATAACGCCATATTTAACGACGGTTGTATTACATAACCGTTGTAATATAAGCTGTGTAACAAGCTTCGATTCCCAGCTCTATATTTTTTTTCCATATTTTTACATTTTAACACGCTTGTATTAGAAGACCGTTGTACTACATGTATCACGCTTCGATTCACAGCAATGTATTCTTTAGTGTTTTTAAGTGCAATAGAGTATATATATAACTTTAAAAATAAAACTGTAAGAGATGAACATATATAGACATAATTTTATTTTAATATTCCATTGAGAGTACATTGATAAACATATTACATATCAAGATCATTGTCAGAGCACATAGCTTAAAATGCATCTTCATAATCTAGACATTTCTCCTCACTCCCCTCATCGGAATCATAATATACAGGCCTCATTTTCTTCTTTATCTTCTTCTTCTTCGGCTTCTTCTTCTTCTTCTTCTTCTTCTTCTTCTTATCCTTCCTTGCCCTTAAGGCATCCCTGAAGTTGGCAGTTGCTGGTTGGACGACCTCCTGGATTGGCGCCTGATGTTCCTCATTGAGGTTTCTAGGATTCTCATTTGTTGAACTCATTGTTACGAAGAATATATTATTTAGATATGTAAAATTGTCTATTTATAGATGAGGTTAAAGATGAAAAGACTAATAGTTTAATGCTTGTAATGAAGATAACTTGTAAACCGTTCATATTCTGGAACTATATTTTCTTGTAAACCGTTCATATGTTGGGAAGTGCAATGGTTAATAATATCACGACGGTCATAAGTAATGACCGTAGCGATATCACTTATAATCCAGGCGTAATTTTAGGAAAATGTTGTTGCCTGGTGTCGAACCTTGTACCACGTATAAGGGGTATCACTACGGTTATTATAACTAACCGTTGTGATATTATTAAATTAATATATAATCTATCATAACGGTTATTTAAGAAAACCGTTGTGAAACATTTACCTATATAAGGGAATTAACTTTCCCGTTTTGACAGTCGCGTCGTTTCCTTCACAGCGAAACCCTAGCACCCAAACTTCATCTTTTTTTAGAATCTGCGAGAAGAAATACAAGAAGTATGAAGCTTTTGATTTAAGCTTCTTCCTCCTTGTAGTTCTTCCTGCAGAATCTAAAACTAGATGAACATGGTGATGATGCTGGCGGTAGCAAGCGTAATGTACATATTGTTTATGGAAAATAAGGCAGTCTTCTACTTCAATCTTTTTGTTAAATAGTTCCCATTATCTCGTTTACTTCATGTTGTTTTTGTTGATTGTTCTCATTTTGTGCAGATTCGACTTCAATGCTTCACAAGCAAGGTGAACTTCATTGTAATGGTACAGTCCCACTTCTTAGGGTTTTGTTTTGAATACTAACTAATTTTTTTCATTGCTTCCCACTTCTTAGGGTTTGTTTCACATGGTGATGATGATGGTGGTACATATATATATGAATTCATTCTGATAAGGTACATATATATGAATTCATTCTTATATTGTATATGAAATTTAGTTTATTATATACTATGTACATTGTTTGTTTCACTATCCTTTTATTGAAAATGCAATCAGTTAAATTGATATAGAACATTAGTTTATTATATATATACTATGTATATTGTATATAGTTAAATTTAATACTAACTAATTTTCTTCATTGCTTCCGACTTCTTAGGATTTGTTTCACATGGTGATGATGATGGTGGTACCTATATATGAATTCATTCTGATAAGGTACATATATATAAATTCATTCTGATATTGTATATGAAATTTAGTTTATTATATACTATGTATATCGTTTGTTTCACTATCTTTTTATTGAAAATGCAATCAGTTAAATTGCTATAGAACATTATAATCTGAAAATTAGGATGTATTTGAAAACCAACCTTTATCATGTCAATGTTTTCCGAATTGCATCAATTTCATTCCGCATATTTTATGTTCCTTAACATAAAATTTATGGTTCGATGGTCGGTTTCCTTCAATCCATCGATATCTTTTATTATAATTTACCTCATCGTTGTCACTAATCGTCGTGGTTGTTAAGATCATGATCATTGTTATGATGATAAAATCGTGGCGATTTTTAGCGATGATGAGGTAAACTATAACAAAATATATCGATGGATTGAAGGAAACCTACCATCGAACCATAAATTTTATGTTAAGGAACATAAAATGTGCGGAATGAAATGGATGCAATTCGGAAAACAGTGGTGGGTTTAAGTTGGTTTTCAAGAACAGTTTAATTTTCAGATTATATAGTTCTTTACCAATTTTAATGGTTCTATTTCTTTAATAAGGTGGATGGTAAAACAAGCAATATAGATTTGTATTTAATAAACTAAGGATACATTCCACAACGGTTGAGACAAATAACTGTTGTGATAGTTAACATATATGACAACGGTTCATACTGATAACCGTTGTGATAGTTAATATATATTACAATGGTTGAAATACCTAACCTTTGCAATATATCGCGCGCTTCCAGAATACAACAACGGTTTCCAGACCGTTGTAGAAACGACGAACTTACAACAACAATCTACATAACAACGCCTTCGCCCGCGTCATTATATGTCATTCCCAACCGTTGCTAAATGGGTTTTTCGTAGTAGTGAGAAGGGTATTTTATCTTGAGGTTTAAATCATTTGCTGAGAAAGAAATGGTTCAGATGAAGGGTCTGTATACTATATACAATATGCCGATGATTCTAAAGGATTGGAGATCAGATTTCAACTTTCAGAGGGATATGCTCAGGACTCTCCCCATATGGGTAAAACTTCCCCATCTTCCTCTCTATTTTTGGGGTTCTAAGAGCCTTGGTAAAATAGGAAGCGCCCTGGGAAATCCTCTAGTCACTGACGAGTGCATTGCGAACAAATTACGAATATCATATGTGAGGATCCTTGTGGAAATGGACATTACTCAGAATCAAAAGGACACTATCACTATTAAAGACCCTGAAGGCAACATCATCCACCAATAAGTTGAATACGAATGGAAGCCTCTCTTCTGTGATTCCTGTAAAAAATTAGGTCATAATTGCAACAAGGAGAATAGAAAAGTGGAGAAATAATGGAAAGAGAAGAAGGTTAACCAAGCTACCCCCAAGGCTGCGGTACATGACACTACTCAAGAGAAACAAGATGCAGGTTCCACTTCTTGGACTGAGGTTGAAAGTACCAGAAAAGGAAAAGGTAAGACTAATTCTAGAGAGAATGTAACAACTGGTTTAGTTTGTCAGAATGGATTTGAAACACTAGGGATTTTGAAGGATCCCATAGTGTCCATTGACAATGGTTAATGATTATTGCTTGGAACATAAGGGGGATCAATAATAAAGGTAAATGTAGAGAGGTTTGCTCCCGCCTTAATCGCATTAGCCCGTCTATTGTCATTTTTGTAGAAACTAGAGTTAAGGAGTCTAAGGCTTCTAAGATAAGGAATAACTTTGGTCCCTGCTGGTCTTTCATTGATATCTACACTGATCATTCTAACGGGCGAATCTGGTTGCTTTGGGATCCTAATAAAGTGAGAATTGATAAGGTCAGGTATTCTTTCCAGTTTATTCATTGTGGCATTTATTCTAGGAGTGGTGAGTTCAAAATGTGGTGTACTGCAGTGTATGCTTTCAATACTTTGGAGATGAGGAAAATCCTTTGGAAGGACATTCAGAAGTTACAGCTCAACAATACTGATCTGTGGTTCTTAATGGGTGACTTTAATAATGTCATCCATGTTCAGGATTGCTTGGGTGGTGCTATGGTCCACGAAGCAGAGTTTAGGGACTTGGTTAACATGCTGCAGAGAACAGGTTTACATGATAAAGAAAGTGTTGGTGAGGCTTATACTTGGTTTAACAATCAGGCATAAAACCCTATATATTTGAAAATAGATAGAATTTTTACTAATCTGGTGTGGCATCAATTATTTGCTGATAAAATTCTGAAGGTGTTGGATAGTGAGGTGTCTGACCATGCCATGCTCTACCTCATGGATAATCAAATTAAAAAGCCAAAAAGAAGTATCTTTAAATTCCAAAATCCTATTATTAACTCTGAAGGTTTTTTAGACACGACGAGTAGGAATTGGAACCAGCCAGTCAAAGGGAGTGAGATGAGAGCTTTGTGGAAAAAGCTCATTAGGCTTCAACCTGCTATAAGAGAGAAAAGCAAGATGTTTTATGGTATTAGAAAGCAAGTGGAGGAAGCTAGAGAAAATCTTAGAATTGCCCAACACAATCTTGCGCAGGATAAAATGAACAAAGATAAAATATTTTTGGCCAAAGAGTGCTCTGAGAAGGTCATCCACTTGAGTAACATTGAAGATCAACTATTGAAACAATGGCTGAAGATTGATTGGCTGAAAAAAAGAGACAGTAACTCTGCCTTCTTTTATGCTCTCTTGAAAAGTAAAAAAGTGCTCAACTAAATCTCTTTTTTAGAAACTGAAACAGAGGAGACTGTCCATGAGCAGAAAGATATTTAAGAGGAGATCCTCAGGTATTACAGCAACCTGGTAGGTAAGGCTTCAACTAGTCTTCGTGGCATAAATATTGTATCCATGAGGAAGGGAAAGAAATTATCCGTGGAGCAAAGAAAAAGCATTGTTATGCCCATCAAATTGGAGGAAATTGACTCAGCCCTTAAAGGAATAAGTGATAATACTTCTCCAGGTATTGACGGTTTTGGTGCCAAGTTCTTCAAGGCCACATGGGAGTATACAAAGAAGGATGTCTATGAAGCGGTCAAAGATTTCTTTGAGAACAACAGGATGCACAATTCTTTTAACAGTGCTTTGGTTACTCTTATTCCAAAAGTGTCGAATGCGAAGAAGGTGAAAGAGTTCAGGCCGATTTCTTGCTGCACTGTTGTTTATAAAATCATAGCCAAAGTCTTGGCTTCTAGACTTAGCAAAGTTTTGAGCTCAATTGTTCATCACAGCCAGGCAGCATTTGTCCCTAGCCAGCATTTTCAAGATCATGTTTTGTTGGCTTACGAATTGATCAAAGGGTATAGTACCAAGGGAGGTCCCCCAAGGTGTTTGATCCAAATGGACCTGCAAAAGGCCTACGATTCTGTCGGATGGTTGGCTTTGGAAAGCATTCTCTATGAACTTAACTTCCCTCCTAAATTCATCAAGTGGATCCTCCTTACTATTCAGTCTGTTTCTTATCGCTTTAATGTGAATGAAGAGCATACCAACAGTTTGAAAGCCAACCGTGGATTAGGGCAAGGGGATCCTCTTTCCCTTATGTTGTTTATTTTAATGATGGAGTACCTTTATAGGGTGTTTGGTAATCTGGCTGTAAATCCCAACTTTAACTTCCACTCGAGATGCGAAAAGCTGGATATAATCCGCCTTTGTTTTGCAGATGATCTTTTGGTGTTCACTCGTGGCGATACAACTTCAGTGAACCTTGCTTTGCAGGCTTTCAAAGAGTTTTCAGAAGCTATAGGTCTGACTGTGAACCCTCTTAAGTGTAGTATCTATTTTGGTAATGTGGAAGACAGAACAAAGCAGAATATTCTCACCTTAACTTCTTTCAAGGAAGGCAGTCTTCCCTTTCGCTATTTAGGGATCCCTTTATCTAGTAGGAAGTTGTCAGTGGCTGAATGTAGGCCGTTAGTGGAGAGAATTGTAGCTCGTATCGATCATTGGAGTATGCACCTTCTGAGTTTTTCTAGCAGGCTTGAGTTAATCAATAGCACTCTGATGGCGGTAACTAATTTCTAGATGCAATGTATCCCGCTTCCAAAAAAAGTTATCAAGCAAATTGAAGCGGTTTATCGGTCGTTCTTGTGGTGTGGTTCTGGTGTAATCACAAGAAAGGCTCCGGTCTCGTGGAAAAATACGTGTTATAGCTAAAACCATGGTGGCTTAAATATTAGAGATCTTACTGAGTGGAATCAGGCAAATCTTTTGAAGTTGCTCTGGAATTTGAGTAGGAAAAGAGATAGTCTATGGATTAAAATGGGTGCATATTTACTACTTAAAAGGTAGGGACATAATGAAGATATCAGTGAAAAACCATTGGTCCTGGATCATGAAATCAATTTTTAAACAAAGGCACAGATTATCTCCTTAAGAGTGGATCTCAATTAGTAACCAGAAAAGTATCACCACAAGGCGTATTTACTTGTCCATCAAACCGTGCCAAGCTAAGGTCCCTTGGAGGAATCTTTGGTTCAATAACCCGGTGTTGTACCCTAAATTTTTACCCTTAGATGTCATCCAGCTTTTGTGCATCTTAGGAGCATCTCTGCATTGTTTGAACTAACCCACGCCTTGTAGTTTGTTTATTTGTGTTCAAATTAGGTTTACCTATCCCTATGAAGCTCCGAAAGTCGCTTGAAGCAAGTCAAGTCAACCAAAGATCACCAGTGCAGAAATCTGGGATCAGGTTTTTTTACCTTGAAGAAATCATTAAGTATTGGCTCTATAGAAGTTCAAGATTGTGTGACCCACTTACCATATAATGCCGCCTACATCCAAGAGATATCATTTGACAAAAATCCAAGGTCTATGGGTTCTCAACGAGCGGAATTTGAGCCGCAATCCCACTATATCTCAAAACTAGGGTTTCTGTGACGCTTACCAGCCAACAACCTTGATTTTTCATCAAGATGATCCCCTAAACCCTAATTATCAATGCTATTGGCTTATCAACATCCTCAAGAGTCTCCTAAGACCTTTAGATGGGAAGGAAGAAACAAATTCACAAGGATCGACCTCAGTGCGTTCACAGGCGTAATTAGGGTTCGACTAAAACCCTAATCTTTTGGAATCTTGGATCAATTGAAGTGTTAATGGATTTAATCATCATACATTGTCTCATGAAGTATTAAAAGCATCCACACCAAGTTTCATGAGGTTTCTTGTAAGATAAGTAGGGTTTTTGTCGCGAAAGGCTTCGTATACGGCATTTTCCCCCTAATAGCCCGATTTAAAATAACCATAACTCCTAAACCGTGCACTCAAATTAAGCGACTCAAGGCTCATTGGAAAGCTTTCATCAAGATCTTTAATTCATTCCATATGACTTTTTGCCTAAAAATGCTTGGATTTTGAGTTATGGAGCTTACAAGACATTTTGGCCAAACACAAATTTTTCAGCACTTTTCACCACCTATTTTCCCAACTTTGACACGACTTTTCACCCCTTTCCATTTGGATTCAGATCCTGAGTCCCAAATGAAAGTTGTAGGGCTTGTTGAGAGCTTTCCAACCATATGTGGAACATCTCAAGGGGATAAACCAAACTCATGTTATGGTGCTGTGAAGATAGGTATCTTAAAATGTCAAAACTTAATAACTTAGAAATTTTTCTAAGTCCTTTTTCGCTTTCCCATGTGCACGACTTTATGGCCCATTTTCTCAGTGTTACAAGCCTCATCTCAAGCAACTTTCCACATGAGATTTAATCTATCAAATGTCCACTCTCCAAAGAATAAAAAACCGTGAGATTTGATGGAGTAGTTATCAAGTTATTGCACACCAAAGATGACATGTTAAAACATGCATCCACTTGAAAAATTTCAGATTTTATCTCTTTGGTACATCAAACATTGTCACGATTCATGTCACATGTTTTAAATTCAATCCCAATCTGTCAAAGTCACCCTACCTTGTACTAGCTTTCCAAGAGTTCAAAAGTCACTTCATTTGGTGCATTAAACCAAGAACTATCGTGTGGCAAATCTCACCTCACCAATGCATGTCTCACTGACAAGAAAAAAACCTACACCATAGCATGTGTTCCCAAGGATTGCTTTTTCTGACTCACAACAGAGATAAGCTGCATGGCCAGCTTTCACTTGGCTCAAGAACGATAGTATCTTGCAGGGGGCATGCCTTTACTGCATTTAAGACAGCAGCACACCAGCTCACCTATAAAAGGAGCATGGTTCCCATTCATTCGCGAGGACACGAAGAAACACAGAGAAAAATCATCACAGCCATACTAAAGCCTCTCTGAAGCACTATTTCCTTGGCACACGAGAGCTGGCTGGGAAAAGAGAAGACAAACCAACAATCACCATCAACAACATCCGTTTTACACAACAAAAACACTCTAAAGAACTTTGAGTTTCTATTTGGCAAGTGATAAGTCAGTTGCAGCTGTGAACCGAACAGGAGGAAGTTTCTGAATTGCTGTAGAAGTTTCTGAACACTCAAGACATTAGTAAAGCTCCAGTTGGTATCATTCTCTTTTCATCCTTATTTATCATATTCACTCAATATCATTCTTGTCATGAGCATGCATTACACCTGAATCCTGTCTATGTGTGCCTGTTGTTATATGTATGATGTGCATTTGTTATGAAGTTGTCATTACTTGCTCATTAGAGAGGTATAGGTTACTTTGATCTGAAACCATGCCGTATGTCATATCTGTTGCTAACATGTCGAGCTAACCATTAGTCTTTATAGATTTGTTTTGTGGTCACTCTGCTGATTTCTATCATATGGATCGAAGAATGTTAGTGTTACTCTTGTTCATGTCCCTATTGGTTTAACCTTTTAATGTATTTTTTTGGAATCATGTTTAGTTTTGAGCTGATTATAAGTGTTAGGGGTTTGGCAATTATTGAATCTGGGTCCTAGTTTACTCTTCTCCTTAATGCCATTGTCATGATTCAAGTCTACTCCTTTATGTGTCTTACATAGTTACATATATACCTTGCCAGTAACTCCACAACTCAAATGCATCTTGCTTTTATATTATGGCCACTATGTTGTCAAGCTGTATTGAAATCTGCTAAGTGTATGTGTTCTCCATCCATGATTTTCATCTAAGCCTATTGACATGTGACTTGACTTGTCTAATTTGGTCTTGCTATCTGTCATTTTATTTTGTGGGAATAATATCACTTGAATAGTTGTGTCTAGTTTGTGTATTGGTTATGAAGAAAACATATGAATCTTAAGTTGGATTAGCATATAAGGTTACAGGCCCCTTGAGGATTTCATGTCGTGCTATTTGTAATATTAATTCCCTCCTACTTTAATTTGTCCTTTCTATTCTGTTGTGTTGTTTGTTATCCTTTCTCATTCTTGTTTGTGTTATCTGATATTTTGTAATATCTCATCCTTTTTGACTTGTATTCACGTGCCCTTTATTGTCATTTGCTGTTAGCATATGTCTGTTTACACTACTGAGTTCTTTCTTATGCGGCAATTGTGTCTGCCTGTTGGTTTTACTGTTTCTATTCGGGAGACTGTACCATCGTGTGTTGTCTAGTCTGAGTTGTGTATGCATGTCATATGTTATATCGTGGTGTAAGCTTTTGTACTATGTCATAAAACTCGTGAGTATCTTTGAGTTTTTATCTTATTATTTTCGTAGTATTTTATGTGTAGTTGTATTTTGTTCTTCACGCATGAGTTCTACAGTTGTGCTATGAATGTGTTGCATGCTGTGCTTCATATACAGGCCTGCGATGTGATAGCATGGGTGTTCTGATAATCTGTTGCAGTATGTACATTGTAAGTATAATATGTGGATTAGTGTTAAGTTGTAGTGATGAATTATTGTTGCATAAAGTTGATAGCATGAACGTGTTTTTGGTTGTGTGCTGCAGTCATGTTGGATGTGTGTACGTGAATAATGTGTGGTGTATGTTGTGGTATACTTTCACGTGCGTGCGTATTCTTCTTCCATTCAATACATTTTCATGATTTTGTTTAGCTTATAACTTAATGGACGCGTATAATATAATGGATGAACACGCCGTCCCAACGGTCACACACATGCACTTAAATAAGCCAATGCCTTGCCACACCCGGGTTCGATCCTTGGATCACCCATTTTGTTGCTTTTTTCATTTTTTTTCGCCTGAATTCTCTTTTCCTCTTGGGCCTTGCGCCCCTCGCTATCCACACCCCCACTACTTAGGCCCAATTCACCTCTTCCTTTTATTTTAACTGAATCAAAATCACCAATACACCCCCTCCTGCACTGTTATTTCAATTCTTTTTCTTTTTTTTTTTAAAAACTTCAAAATCTTTTCTTTTTTTTAAGACCTTTTTTATTTATTTTGCTTAATCCAAAAAAACTCTAAAAATATTTTTATTTTGTTTTATAATTTGTCCCTTAATTATTTATTTTATCATTAATTAATATGTGGTATGTTTTCTAATTGTTAATTACATTTTTATTGTTAATTGTTCTAGTAGCTTTTTTTGATTTTAATTGCATTTTGAATGGTATTGCTAATTCTAATTGAGATGTTAATTGTTATTTCCAAATTATGTCGCTAACTTCGAATTATCAATCTTGTGCCATAATTTTGAGGTTTGTCAATTTGAATGTTTAATTTCTAAATATTAATTATCCATGTGTAGCCAATTTTTAATTACCTAATTGTGTGTTAATTGTTAATTCCTATTGTGTTGTCAATTAATTATCAATTCTTGGTCTAATTATCAATATGATTTTAAGCACCTTTGTTTAATTCTTAAGTCAATATATCCATGTTGATTGGCCATGCGTTTGACTTTTGCATGAATATGATTCTTCCTTATCACCCTTTAATATCATTCTACATGTTTGTCTTCCTAAAGATTGAAGCATGTTGATTGTCATCCTTAATATCATTCTACATGTTTGTCTTCCTAAAGATTGAAACATGTTGATTGTCATCGTTAATATCTTCCTCCATGTTTGTCTTCCTAAAGATTTAAACATGTTGATATCATTCTTAATCATTCTACTTGAAGCACATTCATCTTATCCATATCTTATCATGAAACATATTGCCATCCTCATGCTTATGTTGTTTCCATTATATTATCTCATATCAATGTTGTAACTCGTATCATGTCTTACCTTGTTATTTTATCATGTGTATGTTTATCATATCTTACTTCTATCTGTATGTTTATTTATTATTGTCTAAACCTTTTCAAACTCATAAAAATTCTCGATCCAACGTCGAGCCCATTTTCTACCCATGTAAGTCGATCACCTTCGGGTATCGCATTCAACCTTTTGGTCACAAGACACAAGTCTAGCATCACCTTGCTAGCACCATCGCCTAAACAACGTAACTTAATCGCATTAATATCCAAAGGAAAATCCCATGCATGATGACCATGTTATTGTGCATGGTGCATATCATTTGCATTCATGGTCGTCACCTTGAGATAATGACTCCCATCTTAACCTAAGTAACCTCTTAGGAAGAGACTTTGTTTCTTGGCCTCATCAGAGCCATAGAAACCACAACTAGCTTTAGGAGAGAGTTCTTAAACTCTTAGTGATATTCATCATAATGAATTTATCGCTTCCCCTACTGACTAAACTTCAACATAGGTCCATTACAACTAGATCTAGAGAGTTCTTAAACTCTACAATGAGCTTGTACTAATTTCCCCTCTGAATATTGACCATAGTCAATAGATCAGTAGAAGTAGAACTACGCATACTCTGATTCTATTCCCGAGGATACGTAGGCGTAAAGTGCGATGCTTTATCGAGTATACTTAGATACTAACCCCTAGGGTTTTCCAACCTTTAGAATAGAACCTTTAGCAAACAGATAACAAATAACATAATTGAATCAAGAGGTTCCTGTAGAGTACTACAGATATCTAGGATGCTAACACCTTCCCTAGGTACAACCAACCCCCGAACTTAGAATCTTAGTGCATTTGCATTGCATTGTGGGAATTCGGTTTTTTCTCCCTTCCTTTGGATAAATCAAAGACCGGTGGTGACATTAAAAATACGATACAAGTTAATTAATAATTTGTTATCCAATTTTCACCGCGACAGAAATGGCGACTTCACTGGGGACACTTCTCATAAGAGGGTTCCCCCTAACTTGTTTAATCATGTTATTTGTTATATATACTTGTATTTGTTATGCTTGCTTGGGTTGTCACTTTGAGTGGTGAGGAGTCCTAGACCCGGACTTGAGTATAATTATAGGAGATGATATGGTCAAGGGTACTTTGACGGAGTCGATTCCTGAAAAGTCGAATTGAGAAAATCATCGCTCAGTTTAGGTTCTTTTGAACTTAATATTGTTTGAACGAGTACATTCGTGAAAACGATATTAACTTCGACCAAGGACCTTTAAGACTGAGGACCGTAGCACCTTTAACCCAACTTGGCCTTTTAGGACGTAGTGCGGTGACTATGCGGGAGTCCATTTCCAAATAGTTGTCACGCGATACTACACTCAGACGAGATTCTCTTGAGAATATTATTGACTAACCGAGTAATTTGGGAAGTCGATAATATCCGAAAGATGGGTCGTAGACTCTGGGAACTCTTAGAACCCGTTCGGCAGGTACATTCTAAAACCACACCACCCCATGGGATGGGTAGACCTTGACTCCATTCATGCTCCTTTGAACCTAGGACTTTTTGTTTGCTTGTTTGTGTGCCCTTTTGTTTGTGTGTTTGTGCATACATGCATACATAAGCATCATTTTCGTTCAAGTTCGTGGAGTCTGAGTCTTTTATTTACGTCGTAGGGTGCCATGGACAATGAAAGAAGGAACACCGTGAAGTATACTTACAAGAGTTTTGACACAAGTGACCTAAGGAGGTTGGAGACTCTGTTGGTTGATCCAAAAGGATTCGAGCGTAGATATGGGGCGCTTTTGTTTCTATTGAAGATGAGGGTAGATCAAGGACTTCTCTCCACCCTACTTCAGTTTTATGATCCGGTATATCATTGCTTCACATTCCCTGATTACCAACTGGTGCCTACTCTTGAGGAATATGCATGTCTGACTGAGATACCTATTTTGGATAAGTCCCCTTTTCCCATTTTTGGTAAGGACCCTAAGGAACAAGAGATTGCTAAGGCGACACATTTGGAGTTAGCAGACATACGAGGGAATATGACTACCAAAGGAGGGATTTCTGTTTTGCCTATGAAATTTCTGGTGGAGAAAGCTCATCATTATGCCAGGCGTTCTGACATGGCTGCCTTTGAGGCTATATATGCTTTAATGATTTATGGTACCTTTCTGTTCCCCAATCTCAAAGACTATGTGGACCTCAATGCCATCAAGATATTTATGAAGAGGAACCCTGTCCCTACTTTGTTAGCTGAAGCTTATCACGCCATACATTCGAAGCATGCCAAAGGAGGGCAGATCACATGCTGTGTACCCTTATTGTACAAGTGGTTTACTTCGCATTTGCCCAAGGCTAACATTTTTTGGGACCCTAAAAAAGGATGGTGGTCTAAGAAGATCATGGCCCTTACTCATTCTGACGTTGATTGGTATAACCCTCATAGGTACGAGGATGTTGTGATCATTGACAGTTGTGGAAAGTTCGGGAACGTGCCTCTTCTTGGCATACAAGGAATAACCAGTTACAATCCGGTCTTAGCTCGCAGACAGTTTGGTTACCCTTTGAAGGTCAAGCCTCTTGGTATTCACACAGAAGGATTTTTCTCCAAAGATTACGAAAAGCAAGAGGAATTGAGGAGCAGAATTTTAGAAGCCTGGAGGGACAAACACAAGAAAGATAGGAATGCTTTGGGGAAGCATAACTGTGTCTCCATGGACCCCTACCTACAATGGGTCAGAAGAAGGGCTATTGAACTAAGGATGCCCTATGATCGCCAAGAGCCTATGGTCTTGAATGAAGAACCTGTCTTCATCTTTGCATCTGAGACAGAGGAATTAAAGCTCGCCTTAAGGAAAGCTCAGCAGATAGGAAATGCTTGGAAGGATAAGTGTGAGGTGCTTGTGGAAGAGAACGAAGCGCTTCAAAGACAACTAAAGGCAAAAAGTGAGGAAGTTCTCTCTTGCAAAAGGAGGAAGTTACAAGAAGACCCGAGTCCCTCAAACCCTGAGACTACTTCGTGGGAGGCGATAATAGAGGAGCTGGTTCTCGAGAAGTCCCGAATGGAAGAAGAGATTAAGAAGTACAAACTAAGATTATTGGGGGAATCTCCTTAGGTCTTTTATTAGCCTTTATTTAATTATTAAAACTCTTGTAAGAATATCAACGGTTGTAATGTTTTCCTTACGAAGTTTTAATTCCCGTTTCTTTCACTTGTAACAAATTTTGTATGATTAATGAAATCAGGTCCGTTGGTATTCTGTGACGATTACAAATACTCAAAATTCCACGAACTTTTGCATCTCATTGCATTTGCATTCTCATTCTCATTCACTTCAAAGAACTCAAAGTTTGTTGTTTTTAGATATCGTAAAATGGATCATGGAAGGAAAGGAACGGTACCATACACCTTCAGGGTTTTTGATGTGGAACAGTTGAGGGAACTGGGAGGTCGGATAAGGGATCCAGATGCCTTCGCCGCAAAGCACGGGCATATGCTCTCTTTATTGCAGGTACAAGTAGCTGAGGGTTTATTAGAGACATTGGTTCAACTCTACCATGTGATCTACCACTGTTTCATCTTCCAAGATTTCCAGTTGATGCCCACTTTGGAAGAGTATTCCGCCTTATTAGGGATACCCGTCAAAGATTCACCCCCGTTCTACGGTGGAGAAGGAAGACCCAGTCAGGAAGACGTCGCGAGAGTGACTCGCATAAAGCTGATAGAGATCCAGACACACATGAGGTGCAGAAGAGGGATCGATGGCTTGCCTGCTCAATTCCTATTTAAGAAAGCTCAAGAGTTCGCCGACCAAGAAAAAACTAGGGCTTTCGAGAATCTTTTCGCGCTACTGGTCTATGGTCTATTTTTGTTTCCGAATGTTGAGAATTTCGTCGACGTTCATGCAATCAGGATCTTCATGCTCAAGAACCCGGTACCAACGTTGTTGGCCGATGCATACCACTCGATCCATTCAAGGATCCTGAAAGGAGAAGGTCAGATCGTATGCTGCACTGCTATCCTCTATAGGTGGTTTATTTCGCACCTACCAAAGACCATGGCCTTCTGGGATGTGAGGGATGGCTCGGAATGGCCCGTTAAACTCATGGACCTGACCCACTCAGATGTTGTTTGGTATGATCCGATATACGGAGGGATTCCCATGATTCACAGTTGTGGAGATTTTTCCAACGTGCCTCTTCTTGGCACGAAAGGGTGCACCAGTTACAACCCTGTTCTCGCTCGTCGCCAGCTTGGGCATCCGATGAATGAGATACCAGATCCAGAGAACTTGAAAAGAATTTTCCTCTATGAAGGAGAAGACCCCCAGCTGAAGATGCAGATTCTATTCGCTTGGCGTCAAATCAATAGACAAGGAATGACTGCAGCAACAAACCCTGACTGCACGGTTACAGAATCTTACCTAGAGTGGTCACGCAAACGAGCCCTCGCTCTGACGATGCCATATCCTCGGCCCAAGCCTCCTGTAATAGAATCAAATGAAGTTTCAAGACTAAAGGTAGAAGTGGAGAAGCTGACACTGGACAAGTACATATTGCAGGAAAGGATTGACAAGTTGATGGAAGAACTCAGCGAAAGGAAAGGAGCACCATCCAGCGGGTCAAAGCCCTAGTTCCTCTTTGTTGTATTTTTGTTGTACTAAAAGCCCTGAGGGTGTACCGCTTGTAAACAAGTTTTAAAATTTTAATAAAAACAAGTTTCCAATTGCGATATTTAACTACACTTTCGAGCTCCTTGAAGTGAATGTTGCATCATGTTGCATCATACGCATCACATCTGCATTTTCGCATATATATGTGCATTTCTTCGGTGTCTCATTATCCTTTTATCTTCTTCAGTTGTCGTCATTGAACCACCACCCTGAGTGCCCTGCACCGTTACAACTTTGAAGAGAAAGGATGTCTGAAAATTGCGAGAATCTGGATCAGGTTAACAATGAGCTCGCTGAATTAAGAGTAGGAATGAGGCAGATCATGGAAGCCTTGAGTATCATACGAGCAACGATGGACACACAAGCCACTGTGGTCTCAGAAATCGTCACTACGACTGTTGTGCCACCGGTTATACCTGTCGTAAATCCCACTCTGGGGATGCCATTCGAGTTCATGCGAGCCACAGCCCCTCAATCCACGCAACAAGCGGTACCATTGCTCAGTGAGAATCAACAAGCTATTCCGACTTATGTTCCGCCTGTGGTACAGACCCAATTCCAACCTGTTTTCCAGAACCAGCAGTATTTTGATGGTATGTCTGTAGAAGAGGGTGACAGTAACGAGAAGTTGAGAGCCAACATGGAGGTGATGCAGAGAAAGCTGAAGGCTATGGAAGGAGACAACGTTTTCAGTTCTGACCTTAAAGATATGTGTCTAGTCACTGATCTAGTGATTCCACCGAAATTCAAGTTACCAAGTTTTGAATTGTATTCTGGTGCCACGTGTCCTAAGGAACACCTAGTCATGTATCTCCGAAGAATGGCGGCTTATATGGATAATGATAAGTTAATGATCCATTGTTTCCAAGACAGCCTGAAGGGCGCTGCCGCAAAGTGGTATTTAAGCTTAGACCAGTCTCAGATCAAGTGTTTCCAGGATGTTATGGACGTGTTCATAAAGCATTATAAGTATAATTTGGATTTAGCTCCTGATCGTAGACAGCTATTGACCATGACTCAGAAGAACACAGAGTCGTTTAAAGAATATGCTCAAAGATGGAGAGAGACTGCATCACAAGTTGAACCGCCATTGACTGAAAAGGAATTAGCTGATTGGTTTGTAGATACTGTAAGACCAGAATTCTATGAGAAGATGATCAGTAATATCGGCGCTAATTTCTCCGATATCATTGCAATTGGTATGAAGGTGGAGGCAGGTCTGAAAAGTGGAAAGGTAGCCAGCTCACCGAACAGTTTTACTAGCACCGGTATCAAGAAGTCTCCGGGTAACTTCCATAAGAAGAAGGAAGGCGAGACTAACGTTATTTTGACAGGAAAGAGGCAAAATCCTAGTTGGAAACGATCTCTATTCCAACCACAACCGAGTCCCGACTTTCCTCAGCAGCCAATCTATCCCACACAGTTTGCACAACAACCATACGTGGCGTCTGTTACGCCCACTTTTAATCATCAGATAATGCAGCAAGTTCCTGCTTCCCAGTCACCAAATCAGCAACAGTGGACGAAGAACCAGAATCAGAATTACCAGCAACAACGACGGCCAGTGCCACAGCAAAATACCCCGCCAAGAAGACAAGCAGTAACACCAAATTTTCCACCCATACCAATGACGTACACGGCATTGTATCCTTCGCTGGTGGAGCAAGGATTAATCGTTACTAGGCCATTGGGGCCACTATCTGAAAAAGCTATGCAGTTCTACAATCCTAATGCATCATGTGCTTTCCATCAAGGAGGAGTAGGCCACGATTTAGAAGGGTGTTTGGCGCTAAAGAATCTAGTAAAGAGTCTGATGGAGAAAAATATCTTGTCTTTCGCTCACAACCAGCCAGATGTGAAAAACAACCCCTTGCCAACACATGGGTCAGCCAATGCCATCGAAGATGAGAATGGTGAAGTACTAGTCTCAGATGTAACAAAGATTAAGACTCCCTTGAAGATGTTTCATGCTAAGCTATTCAGCGCCGGTTTGGTCAAAGATTGCCACGATGTTTGTAAAAAGTGTGACAGTAATAATGAAGGGTGTCAGTTGGTTCGAAATGATATCCAACAATTGATCGATGAAGGTTTCTTACAGGTTTTTAGAAAGGAAGGCAAGGTACCAGTGATTGAACCAGTGTTTAATTTACCAAAGCGGATGCCAGCGCTTGAAGAAGAGTACATATCAGTAGTCCCTGTGTTCAACAATCCAGGGGCAGCTACCGTGAGCCCTCTGTTCAATAATCCGGGGGCAAGTACCGTGAGTCCGGTATTCAGACAACCAGTTCCAAGATTCAACAGGTCTGAAACTGTTTCTCTTGATAATCCTACAAGGAGGAATAATCTCCCAAGACCAGTCCCGTTCAGATTCAGGGGAACCAAAGCAGTACCTTGGGTCTACGAAGGCAGTGCAAGTGGAAAGTGGAAGGAGGAAACGATCCCAAGGAAAGAGGTGGGGGTCATTATAGAAGAACCGGTCCCAAGGAAAAAGGTGGGGGCTGATGAAAATAGCGTGTCTAATATAGCGGGAACAGGAAGAATGATGAGGAGTGGAAGGATTCTCCCCCCTATTAACAAAGAAACGTCAGATAAAGAGAATGAGGTGCGTGTACCCACCAGCGACAAAAGTAAAGAAGTAATCTCCAAGGAGGATGATGAAGAATTTCTCAAGATAATAAAGAGAAGTGACTACAGGGTTGTGGATCAGCTTCACCAGACCCCGTCCAAAATTTCTATTTTATCCCTATTGATTAATTCACCAGTCCACCGGTCATCACTACAGAAAGTACTGGCTCAGGCTCATGTGGCCCAGGACATTACCGCCGGACAGTTCGATCATGTTATCTCTAACATTACTGCTTGCAATACGCTCAGCTTCAGCGATGAAGAATTAACCCAATCAGGTCGGAATCACAATCTCGCCCTGCATATATCAATGAAGTGTCAGGAGGACACATTGGCCAGAGTTCTTGTGGATACAGGATCCTCTCTAAATGTCCTACCGAAGAGGGCCCTCGACAAGCTAGCATACAAAGGAGGGATCATGAGACCCACGTCGTTAATTGTCAAAGCTTTTGATGGCTCACGAAGATCCGTGATGGGGGAAATTGAGCTGCCAGTTTTGATTGGACCCCAGGAATTCAATGTTCTGTTTCAGGTTTTGGACATTAACCCTGCCTATAGCTGCCTACTGGGAAGACCCTGGATCCACGAGGCAGGCGCTGTTACTTCAACCTTACACCAAAAGATGAAATTTGTGGCCGATGACAAGCTGGTCATCATCCATGGGGAAGAAGACTTAATGGTTAGTAACTTGTCGTCTTTCCGTTATATTGAGGCTGACGAAGATGCATTGGAAACTTCTTTTCAAGCCCTGGAAATAGCCAACGCAGTTACGGTTGACAATGAGGAGACAGTGGTACCAGAACATCCATCTTTTGCTTCATATAAGAGTATCCAGTCTGCCCTTCAAGACGGTGTGCCCGCAGGTTGGGGTGAAGTGATTGAGGTTGAGAAGAGAGTCAGACACCAAGGGTTGGGTTACAGACCAACTCTAGAAGAAGAGGCTGCTTCAGTTTCAAGAGAAAGAAGAATGAAGATAAAGACCGTACAGGAGACATTTATCAGCGGCGGCCATCAAGTCCACGCAATCATAGGAAGCACGGAAGAAGACGAAGATATTGATCGTTTGATTTTTCGCCAAGAAGGCGCATTATGCAACTGGGAGTCCATTGAGATCCCAATTCTGTACCCGGAACCAGAGTAACTTGTCTAGATTTGTTGTTTTCATCTCCCTAGTCTTGCCCAAAGCTAGTGGATTGTTTTGTACGGGCCTCCGTTTTCAAACTTTAAATCAATGAAATGACTCTTTTGCTAAAATTTGCTGTTTTGCTTTATTGCATTCTATTTCTAAAAATGGCAATCTTTTCAAACAAAAGCATCTCCATCCCGCATGTTCTTGAATTATTGCGCTTTTAATAATATAAGTCATTCTACTATGCAGAATGAATCATAAACCTCTTGTATTCAATGACCCTGATCTTACCATTGACTTCGACTCCCCCGTCTATCAAGCTGAGGAGGAGGAAGATTATGAAGTGTCCGAGGATCTAGCAGATATGTGTGATTACCAGTATGCAGACCTCCAGCCTCATGAAGAGCAGGTGGACGTCATCAATCTTGGCACCGAGGAAGAGAAGAAAGAGGTTAAGATTGGGGCATCCCTGAAGCCGGAAATTAGACAGCGGCTGATTTCACTCCTTGAAGAGTATGTGGATGTGTTTGCTTGGTCCTACCAAGATATGCCTGGTTTAGATGCAGATATTGTGGTTCACAAGCTACCGCTTAAGCTTGAGTGCCCACCAGTGAAACAAAAGCTTCGCAGAAGTCATCCAGACATGGCCCTCAAAATTCGAGACGAAGTCAAGAGACAGTTGGATGCCGATTTCCTAGCAGTTTCCAAATACCCAGAGTGGGTAGCTAATATTGTTCCAGTTATGAAGAAGAATGGAAAGGTGCGGATGTGCGTGGATTATAGGGATCTTAACAAAGCTAGTCCCAAGGATGATTTTCCTCTACCACATATCGACACATTAGTAGACAACACGGCCCGTTTCGCCATGTTCTCATTTATGGACGGTTTTTCAGGCTACAATCAGATCAAAATGGATCCATCTGATATGGATAAAACCACTTTCATTACCCCGTGGGGCACTTATTATTATAAGGTCATGCCTTTTGGACTAAAGAATGCTGGAGCAACTTACCAAAGGGCTATGGTAACCTTGTTCCACGACATGATCCACAAAGAGATAGAAGTGTATGTGGACGATATGATAGCCAAATCTCGAAATGAGGAAGAACATGTAGAACATCTGCTAAGGTTGTTCAAGAGGCTTCAAAAGTATCAGTTGAGGTTAAACCCTGCAAAATGTACCTTTGGAGTTAGGTCAGGGAAGTTATTGGGTTTCATTGTTAGCCAGAAAGGCATTGAAGTGGATCCCGATAAAGTGCGAGCTATTCAAGAAATGCCAGCTCCGCAAACAGAGTCTCAAGTCAGAGGATTTTTGGGCCGTTTGAATTACATCTCCCGGTTCATCTCCAATATGACTCCGATATGTGCTCCCATCTTCAAACTACTCCGCAAGAATCAGCCGGTAGAATGGAATGCTGAATGTCAGCAAGCTTTTGAGAAGATCAAGAGTTATCTCCAGGAACCACCTATCCTGATCCCTCCAGTACCTGGGAGGCCGCTCTTTATGTATCTGACTGTTTTGGAAGAGTCCATGGGTTGCGTTTTGGGACAGCACGACGAGACTGGCCGAAAGGAGCATGCAATCTATTATCTGAGCAAGAAGTTCACAGACAGTGAAAGCCGTTACTCAATGCTTGAAAAGACTTGTTGCGCTCTGGCTTGGGCCGCCAAACGCCTGAGACAGTACCTAATTTTTCATACCACCTTGTTGATTTCCAAAATGGACCCGATAAAGTACATTTTTGAGAAACCTGCTCAAACGGGTAGACTTGCCCGTTGGCACATGTTATTGTCCGAATATGATATTCAATATGTCACTCAAAAGGCTATTAAAGGAAGTGTTCTTTCAGAATATCTTGCTGATCAACCAGTTGAAGACAACGAACCACTCAAATTTGATTTCCCTGATGAGGACATTATGGCAGTGAAAGATGGTGAAGAGTCAAGTTCTGAAGATGATCCCAGGGCCGAATACAGGTGGAAGATGATGTTCGATGGTTCGTCCAATTACAAGGGGCATGGAGTAGGTGTTGTTATGATTAATCCGGAAGGTGGCTACACCCCTTTTACAGCTAGATTGGATTTCGGATGTACGAATAATATTGCTGAATATGAGGCATGTATCCTGGGACTAGAAGCAGCGATCGATCTTGGAATTTGTTTTCTCGAAGTTATGGGTGACTCTGCTCTAGTTATTTATCAAATTAGAGGTGAATGGGAGACAAAAGATGAGAAGCTTATCCCCTACCAGGCATATGCTTTGGAATTGATTGAGCATTTTGATGAGATTACTTTCCGCCATGTGCCACGTACTGAGAATCACGTGGCTGATACTTTAGCAACGCTGGCTTCAATGTGGCAAGTCAGATTTATCAATGAGGATCCGGTTATCAGTATTGGGAGAAGGGCTGAACCTGCCTACTGCCAGGCCATTGAAGAAGAATCAGATGGCAAACCCTGGTTTCATGACATTTTGAACTTCCTGAAGAATCAAGAATATCCGGCCAACGCCTCCGCTCTTGATAAGAAAACTCTGCGAAGGTTGTCAGCTAAATTCTTCATCAGCAACGGTGTACTATACAAAAGGAATCATGATATGGTGTTGCTAAGATGTGTCGACAAGAGAGAAGCAGGCTTGCTGATCCACGATATTCATGAGGGAGCCTTCGGCACCCATGCCAATGGACACGCCATGGTTAAAAAGATCTTGAGAGCTGGATACTATTGGTTAACTATGGAGACTGATTGCATCCAGTATGCTAGGAAATGCCATAAATGTCAGATTTACGCAGACAAAATGCATGTTCCTCCTACTTTGCTAAATGTGCTATCATCGCCCTGGCCATTCTCTATGTGGGGCATTGATATGATTGGGGCGATTGAGCCTAAAGCATCCAATGGGCATCGATTCATTTTGGTGGCTATAGATTACTTTACCAAATGGGTGGAAGCCGCCTCTTATGCGAATGTAACTAAACAAGTAGTTGCTCGTTTCATCAAGAACAACATCATTTGTCGTTATGGGATTCCAAGCAAAATCATAACCGACAACGGGACCAACTTGAATAACAAAACCATGAAGGAATTGTGCGATAACTTCAAGATTGAGCACCATAACTCTTCACCATATCGACCGAAGATGAACGGAGCAGTTGAAGCCGCGAACAAGAATATTAAGAAAATTATTCAGAAGATGGTCAAAACATACAAGGATTGGCATGAGATGTTGCCATATGCGCTACACGGATATAGAACGTCCGTCAGAACATCAACAGGGGCAACCCCTTTTTCGCTGGTATATGGAATGGATGCTGTCCTCCCTATAGAAGTTGAGATACCTTCTCTGAGGATATTAATGGAAACAAAGCTTGACGAAGCTGAATGGATTCAAGAGAGATACAATCAGTTGAATCTAATTGATGAGAAGCGCCTGACAGCTATGTGTCATGGTCAGTTGTACCAGAAGAAGATGAAGAGAGCATTTGATAAAAAGGTCCGCACTCGGGAATTCCGAGTAGGCGAATTGGTACTTAAGAAGATTCTGCAATCACAAAGTGACACCCGTGGAAAATGGGCACCTAATTATGAAGGTCCCTACATAGTTAAGACAGTGTTTTCAGGAGGGTCATTGCTTCTTACAACTATGGACGGTGAACAGCTTGCGCATCCTGCGAATGCTGATTCGGTGCGGAAGTATTATGCTTAAGACTAGGACGCCTCTGTAACATCCAAGAATCCCCAGAGAACCTCAAGTTTTGCTACAACAGAAATCCTTAGTCATTAGGGGTCATTGGTCATTGAATACAATATAACCTTTTGCTAAACTGCCATTTCGATGCATCTGTAATATCTCATGGGACTATGCTATTTGGCAAGTCACCAGTTTTCAATGAATATCAGTTATATGATCATCTTCTTATCGTCTTTATTTTTGCAAATTTTTCCATTTTCACTTGATTTTTGAAAACGGAAATATTGCAATTGCTAAGAAAACACAAAGATAAACTAAGTTTTACTCTGGATCTTCTACGAATCAAGCTGGTGTAAGGAGATTTAGCAGTATTGCATTTTTGGCATGGATTCGCCACCTCCAGTGGAAAGAAGATCGCCTTGGCTATCCTTGACGTTGGGTTTCAGGGTGTTGGCTTGTGTTATCCTTTCTCCTTTCCTGTTTTGCGTCGTTCGCGTTGTTCCTAGCATATAGCTAAGCATGTGCATCATCCTTTAGCATCTTTGCATCCTTTGTGCTCTGTTTTGCTGGTGATCTTTTGTTGTGCTTATCTTTATTTCCCTAGTGGAGTAAGGATATTCCCGGTTTTCTTTGCGTCGTGCTTGTTCGGTCTTAACCTCTGCGCGCCAAATTCGAATCTTTAAAATCTTTTTTTTCCGTTCCCCAAGAGGTTTAACTTTAAAGGATTTTATAGTTGTTCTCGTTTGAATCGTGTCAAACTTGAACTTGGACTATGTTTGAATCGCGCCAAACGTTGTCTTAATTTGGACTTTGTTTGAAGCGTGTCAAACACTGTCTTATGTGTTCTTGTTTGAATCGTGTCAAACTTGAACTTGGACTATGTTTGAATCGTGTCAAGCATTGTCTTCTTAAAAACTTTGTTCTTGTTTGAATCGTGTCAAACTTGAACTTGTTCTTGTTTGAATCGTGTCAAACTTGAACTTGGACTATGTTTGAATCGTGTCAAGCATTGTCTTATTTGGACTTTGTTTGAAGCGTGTCAAACACTGTCTTATGTGTTCTTGTTTGAATCGTGTCAAACTTGAACTTGTTCTCGTTTGAATCGTGTCAAACTTGAACTTGGACTATGTTTGAATCGTGTCAAGCATTGTCTTCTTACAAACTTTGTTCTTGTTTGAATCGCGTCAAACTTGAGCTTGGACTATGTTTGAATCGTGTCAAGCATTGTCTTCTTACAAACTTTGTTCTTGTTTGAATCGCGCCAAACTTGAGCTTGGACTTTGTTTGAATCGTGTCAAGCATTGTCTTCTAAAAAAAAAAAAAAAAAAAAAATTTGTTCTTGTTTGAATCGTGTCAAACCTGAACAGAGTCCTTGTTCGAATCGTGTCGGACATCGACTCTTGTTTTAAAACCGTTCTTGTTCGAATCGCGTCGAACTCGAATTGAGGCTTTGTTTGAATCGTGTCAAGCACCGTCTTTTGTTTTAAAACTGTTCTTGTTCGAATCGTGTCGGACATTGAACACCCTAATCTTTGTTGCTTTTCTAAAATTTGCTTTAAGATTAAGTTTCTTGGAACAAATTTCTTCAACTTTAAGACTCCTATCTGGTGCGCAGAGTTGGTCTCTGCCTTCCTGACTCTTTCTGAAGATCCCATTTTGAACTCTTATTTTTGAGATCCCCAGGAAGTCTTTGTTTGCTTGTTTGTCTCCTCTAGACTGAATCTTAGTGATCAGTTTCTTCTTTCTGGTTTCATGCCCAGGAAGAGCGTGGTTTTGTTTCCTTCCCCGTGAAATCTATCTCCTTGGATTTCTCCCCAGTGGAGATTGTCTTTTAGTTTTTCCCCAGTTGTTTCCTCGGGATCTCCCCGGTGAGTCTTCTTGCTGGTTGACCAGTATCCCCAGTGAGTCTTTGCTTGAGGATACTAGTTTCCGTCTTTCCCCAGCGAAGCTTTTCTTGCATGTTTGCTTACTGTGGTCCTTGGTGTCTGGTTTGTCTGCATCCTTTGCATTCCCGGCATCATATCATCATTTTAGAAGTTCATGGCATGTCAGCGTCTGCATGTCCGTAGCGTGTCCTTAGCATTCGCGTTCCATCTAAGGGCAAAATTTTTTGGTTTGCTATATTTAAATATCTTTCACCTTGTTGCCTCCGGAATCTCCGTTCCTTGTGCCCTCCGGTGAAGCTATTTAAATAGGGGCAACTGTTGTACCCTAAATTTTTACCCTTAGATGTCATCCAGCTTTTGTGCATCTTAGGAGCATCTCTGCATTGTTTGAACTAATCCACGCCTTGTAGTTTGTTTATTTGTGTTCAAATTAGGTTTACCTATCCCTATGAAGCTCCGAAAGTCGCTTGAAGCAAGTCAAGTCAACCAAAGATCACCAGTGCAGAAATCTGGGATCAGGTTTTTTTACCTTGAAGAAATCATTAAGTATTGGCTCTATAGAAGTTCAAGATTGTGTGACCCACTTACCATATAATGCCGCCTACATCCAAGAGATATCATTTGACAAAAATCCAAGGTCTATGGGTTCTCAACGAGCGGAATTTGAGCCGCAATCCCACTATATCTCAAAACTAGGGTTTCTGTGACGCTTACCAGCCAACAACCTTGATTTTTCATCAAGATGATCCCCTAAAACCTAATTATCAATGCTATTGGCTTATCAACATCCTCAAGAGTCTCCTAAGACCTTTAGATGGGAAGGAAGAAACAAATTCACAAGGATCGACCTCAGTGCGTTCACAGGCGTAATTAGGGTTCGACTGAAACCCTAATCTTTTGGAATCTTGGATCAATTGAAGTGTTAATGGATTTAATCATCATACATTGTCTCATGAAGTATTAAAAGCATCCACACCAATTTTCATGAGATTTCTTGTAAGATAAGTAGGGTTTTTGTCGCGAAAGGCTTCGTATATGGCATTTTCCCCCTAATAGCCCGATTTAAAATAACCATAACTCCTAAACCGTGCACTCAAATTAAGCGACTCAAGGCTCATTGGAAAGCTTTCATCAAGATCTTTAATTCATTCCATATGACTTTTTGCCTAAAAATGCTTGGATTTTGAGTTATGGAGCTTACAAGACATTTTGGCCAAACACAAATTTTTCAGCACTTTTCACCACCTATTTTCCCAACTTTGACACGACTTTTCACCCCTTTCCATTTGGATTCAGGTCCTGAGTCCCAAATGAAAGTTGTAGGGCTTGTTGAGAGCTTTCCAACCATATGTGGAACATCTCAAGGGGATAAACCAAACTCATGTTATGGTGCTGTGAAGATAGGTATCTTAAAATGTCAAAACTTAATAACTTAGAAATTTTTCTAAGTCCTTTTTCGCTTTCCCATGTGCACGACTTTATGGCCCATTTTCTCAGTGTTACAAGCCTCATCTCAAGCAACTTTCCACATGAGATTTAATCTATCAAATGTCCACTCTCCAAAGAATAAAAAACCGTGAGATTTGATGGAGTAGTTATCAAGTTATTGCACACCAAAGATGACATGTTAAAACATGCATCCACTTGAAAAATTTCAGATTTTATCTCTTTGGTACATCAAACATTGTCACGATTCATGTCACATGTTTTAAATTCAATCCCAATCTGTCAAAGTCACCCTACCTTGTACTAGCTTTCCAAGAGTTCAAAAGTCACTTCATTTGGTGCATTAAACCAAGAACTATCGTGTGGCAAATCTCACCTCACCAATGCATGTCTCACTGACAAGAAAAAAACCTACACCATAGCATGTGTTCCCAAGGATTGCTTTTTCTGACTCACAACAGAGATAAGCTGCATGGCCAGCTTTCACTTGGCTCAAGAACGATAGTATCTTGCAGGGGGCATGCCTTTACTGCATTTAAGACAGCAGCACACCAGCTCACCTATAAAAGGAGCATGGTTCCCATTCATTCGCGAGGACACGAAGAAACACAGAGAAAAATCATCACAGCCATACTAAAGCCTCTCTGAAGCACTATTTCCTTGGCACACGAGAGCTGGCTGGGAAAAGAGAAGACAAACCAACAATCACCATCAACAACATCCGTTTTACACAACAAAAACACTCTAAAGAACTTTGAGTTTCTATTTGGCAAGTGATAAGTCAGTTGCAGCTGTGAACCGAACAGGAGGAAGTTTCTGAATTGCTGTAGAAGTTTCTGAACACTCAAGACATTAGTAAAGCTCCAGTTGGTATCATTCTCTTTTCATCCTTATTTATCATATTCACTCAATATCATTCTTGTCATGAGCATGCATTACACCTGAATCCTGTCTATGTGTGCCTGTTGTTATATGTATGATGTGCATTTGTTATGAAGTTGTCATTACTTGCTCATTGGAGAGGTATAGGTTACTTTGATCTGAAACCATGTCGTATGTCATATCTGTTGCTAACATGTCGAGCTAACCATTAGTCTTTATAGATTTGTTTTGTGGTCACTCTGCTGATTTCTATCATATGGATCGAAGAATGTTAGTGTTACTCTTGTTCATGTCCCTATTGGTTTAACCTTTTAATGTATTTTTTTGGAATCATGTTTAGTTTTGAGCTGATTATAAGTGTTAGGGGTTTGGCAATTATTGAATCTAGGTCCTAGTTTACTCTTCTCCTTAATGCCATTGTCATGATTCAAGTCTACTCCTTTATGTGTCTTACATAGTTACATATATACCTTGCCAGTAACTCCACAACTCAAATGCATCTTGCTTTTATATTATGGCCACTATGTTGTCAAGCTGTATTGAAATCTGCTAAGTGTATGTGTTCTCCATCCATGATTTTCATCTAAGCCTATTGACATGTGACTTGACTTGTCTAATTTGGTCTTGCTATCTGTCATTTTATTTTGTGGGAATAATATCACTTGAATAGTTGTGTCTAGTTTGTGTATTGGTTATGAAGAAAACATATTAATCTTAAGTTGGATTGGCATATAAGGTTACAGGCCCCTTGAGGATTTCATGTCGTGCTATTTGTAATATTAATTCCCTCCTACTTTAATTTGTCCTTTCTATTCTGTTGTGTTGTTTGTTATCCTTTCTCATTCTTGTTTGTGTTATCTGATATTTTGTAATATCTCATCCTTTTCGACTTGTATTCACGTGCCCTTTATTGTCATTTGCTGTTAGCATATGTCTGTTTACACTACTGAGTTCTTTCTTATGCGGCAATTGTGTCTGCCTGTTGGTTTTACTGTTTCTATTCGGGAGACTGTACCATCGTGTGCTGTCTAGTCTGAGTTGTGTATGCATGTCATATGTTATATCGTGGTGTAAGCTTTTGTACTATGTCATAAAACTCGTGAGTATCTTTGAGTTTTTATCTTATTATTTTCGTAGTATTTTATGTGTAGTTGTATTTTGTTCTTCACGCATGAGTTCTACAGTTGTGCTATGAATGTGTTGCATGCTGTGCTTCATATACAGGCCTGCGATGTGATAGCATGGGTGTTCTGATAATCTGTTGCAGTATGTACATTGTAAGTATAATATGTGGATTAGTGTTAAGTTGTAGTGATGAATTATTGTTGCATAAAGTTGATAGCATGAACGTGTTTTTGGTTGTGTGCTGCAGTCATGTTGGATGTGTGTACGTGAATAATGTGTGGTGTATGTTGTGGTATACTTTCACGTGCGTGCGTATTCTTCTTCCATTCAATACATTTTCATGATTTTGTTTAGCTTATAACTTAATGGACGCGTATAATATAATGGATGAACACGCCGTCCCAACGGTCACACACATGCACTTAAATACGCCAATGCCTTGCCACACCCGGGTTCGATCCTTGGATCACCCATTTTGTTGCTTTTTTCATTTTTTTCGCCTGAATTCTCTTTTCCTCTTGGGCCTTGCGCCCCTCGCTATCCACACCCCCACTACTTAGGCCTAATTCACCTCTTCCTTTTATTTTAACTGAATCAAAATCACCAATACACCCCCTCCTGCACTGTTATTTCAATTCTTTTTCTTTTTTTTTTAAAAAACTTCAAAATCTTTTCTTTTTTTTAAGACCTTTTTTATTTATTTTGCTTAATCCAAAAAAACTCTAAAAATATTTTTATTTTGTTTTATAATTTGTCCCTTAATTATTTATTTTATCATTAATTAATATGTGGTATGTTTTCTAATTGTTAATTACATTTTTATTGTTAATTGTTCTAGTAGCTTTTTTTTATTTTAATTGCATTTTGAATGGTATTGCTAATTCTAATTGAGATGTTAATTGTTATTTCCAAATTATGTCGCTAACTTCGAATTATCAATCTTGTGCCATAATTTTGAGGTTTGTCAATTTGAATGTTTAATTTCTAAATATTAATTATCCATGTGTAGCCAATTTTTAATTACCTAATTGTGTGTTAATTGTTAATTCCTATTGTGTTGTCAATTAATTATCAATTCTTGGTCTAATTATCAATATGATTTTAAGCACCTTTGTTTAATTCTTAAGTCAATATATCCATGTTGATTGGCCATGCGTTTGACTTTTGCATGAATATGATTCTTCCTTATCACCCTTTAATATCATTCTACATGTTTGTCTTCCTAAAGATTGAAGCATGTTGATTGTCATCCTTAATATCATTCTACATGTTTGTCTTCCTAAAGATTGAAACATGTTGATTGTCATCGTTAATATCTTCCTCCATGTTTGTCTTCCTAAAGATTTAAACATGTTGATATCATTCTTAATCATTCTACTTGAAGCACATTCATCTTATCCATATCTTATCATGAAACATATTGCCATCCTCATGCTTATGTTGTTTCCATTATATTATCTCATATCAATGTTGTAACTCGTATCATGTCTTACCTTGTTATTTTATCATGTGTATGTTTATCATATCTTACTTCTATCTGTATGTTTATTTATTATTGTCTAAACCTTTTCAAACTCATAAAAATTCTCGATCCAACGTCGAGCCCATTTTCTACCCATATAAGTCGATCACCTTCGGGTATCGCATTCAACCTTTTGGTCACAAGACACAAGTCTAGCATCACCTTGCTAGCACTATCGCCTAAACAACATAACTTAATCGCATTAATATCCAAAGGAAAATCCCATGCATGATGACCATGTTATTGTGCATGGTGCATATCATTTGCATTCATGGTCGTCACCTTGAGATAATGACTCCCATCTTAACCTAAGTAACCTCTTAGGAAGAGACTTTGTTTCTTGGCCTCATCAGAGCCATAGAAACCACAACTAACTTTAGGAGAGAGTTCTTAAACTCTTAGTGATATTCATCATAATGAATTTATCGCTTCCCCTACTGACTAAACTTCAACATAGGTCCATTACAACTAGATCTAGAGAGTTCTTAAACTCTACAATGAGCTTGTACTCATTTCCCCTCTGAATATTGACCATAGTCAATAGATCAGTAGAAGTAGAACTACGCATACTCTGATTCTATTCCCGAGGATACGTAGGCGTAAAGTGCGATGCTTTATCGAGTATACTTAGATACTAACCCCTAGGGTTTTCCAACCTTTAGAATAGAACCTTTAGCAAACAGATAACAAATAACATAATTGAATCAAGAGGTTCCTGTAGAGTACTACAGATATCTAGGATGCTAACACCTTCCCTAGGTATAACCAACCCCCGAACTTAGAATCTTAGTGCATTTGCATTGCATTGTGGGAATTCGGTTTTTTCTCCCTTCCTTTGGATAAATCAAAGACCGGTGGTGACATTAAAAATACGATACAAGTTAATTAATAATTTGTTATCCAATTTTTACCGCGACACCCGGCGAGGCCGAGGGCTAAATTTACGCTATGGATGGCTTGTAACGGTAGATTCGCGACGAAAGAGAGAATGCAGCATTTTGGCTTTATTGATCAAGTTAGTGTAAGAACAAGATTTGGTTCTGCATCTTATCTCTATGTTTTGATGACAACAATGGAGTGTTTGTGTGAGAATAATTTTGGTATTCTAACGTTTGTTATTCTGATAGTTTTAACAAACAGGTTCTGATCTTAATTAAAAACCATATGCGAATCACCTTGTGTGATAAAAGTCGCTTCCGTTCCAAGAAGCAAGGCTGCTCTGTATCTGATCACATTCAGATGTATTCTGAGAACACATTATGTTGCTGCTGTAACATCTCGTGGATTCTAACTTCAAAGCGTGACTCTGACGTTCTACTTTTGAAGCATGTTTAGCTTCTGAAGTCGTTAACTTCTGAAGACTAAGTGCTGAAGATTCTGAAGACAAGGTTTTATTGAACAAAGTTCAGAAGACTCTGAAACTGTATGACTCTGATACGATGTCTAAAGAAAAACAAGTTCTGATGATCTGAAGACAGAAGTTCTGATGAACAAGTCCAGATGCTGAAGACTTATGCTTCTTAGACAACGGGTTCTGAAGACCAAGTCTTGAAGACTCTGAAGATGTAGCTCTGCAGACTCTGAAGACTTGAAGCTCTTAAGACCAAAGTTACGTTTTCCCTTCTTCTATCTGATGCTCTCAGAAGCCTCTGAAGTCAGGAAGTTGAGAAGACTAAGCAATGTGGTATAATAGTACAACGGTACGATGAGGACGCTTTGCTCCACTCCGGATAGGGCGGATGCAAATGTACTATTTCTCCTCCACGTTCTTTCAAGCCGCCATAATTCCGAAATGTCAGAAATATCCTTCAACGGTCATATCACATACATGGCTATATAATGGCTTGAAGACTTCAAGAATATGTTGTGCCAATCTTCACTGTTCATACGCTTTATTGTTCTTATCATTCTTAAGTCATTTTGTTCTTAAATCTGTTTACTTATCAGCTTGTGTAGAAGCATCATTATTGTAAACAAACCTTTGTAACAAACAGTTGTTTGGGATTCCTAAAGGACCAGTTAGGTCTGAAGCTTTAGGAAGATTTGTGTTCCCTAAAGGACCGAGTAGGTCAGAAGCTTTAGGAAGACTAAGACAGTGAGTTTTAGTGTTGTTAGTCACTTGCAGTTTGGCTTGTGCATTTTATTTTCAAACAGTTGTTGATTTCCTTAAGAGACCGGTTAGGTCAGAATTCTTAAGAAGTCTATGACTAGTGTGTCTTAGAGATTGTTGTTAGTCACTTGTAGTTTGGCTTGTACATTGTATTAATCAGTTTGATTAGTGGATTAAGACCTCGTTTGAGAGAGGCAAAATCACCTTGGTGGGTGGACTAGACTAACTTGAGGATTTCTCAAGTGAACCAGTATAAACATAATGTATTCTTTCTTTTCAGTTTCTCTTGCTTTATTATCAAGAAGTGAAGGTTATTTGTAAAGGGGATTATTTTTAAAGAATCGTTTTTATTGTAAAAACACAATTCAAACCACACCTTCAATTGGCATCAGAGCTCCGGTTCTAAGAAGATAAAAAGTTTGAATTTTTATCAAGCACCTAACAGTGTTCAGTACTGATCCAAAGTGTGAAAAACAATGGCTGCCACAAGTACTTCTAATGTCACTTCTGATAATAATGAAAGAAACTCATATAGTGCAAAACCTCCTATCTTTGATGGCGAGAAATTTGACTATTGGAAAGACAGAATCGAAAGTTACTTTCTGGGATTTGATTTGGATCTATGAGATTTGGTAGTTGATGGCTACAAATATCCAATAGACTCTGAAGGCAAAAAGATTGCCAGAAGCTCATTTACAGAGGCTCAAAAGAAAACCTACAAGAATCATCACAGAGCGAGAACGATTATGCTAAATGCTATTTCATATACAGAGTATGAAAAGATTACAGATAGAGAGACTGCAAAGTCTATCTTTGACCCTCTTCGGATGACTCATGAAGGCAACGCTCAAGTCAAGGAGACAAAGGATCTGGCCCTAATCCAGAAGTATGAGGCCTTCAGAATGGAAGACAACGAATCTGTGGAAACTATGTTTTCAAGATTCCAGATGCTTGTTGCAGGACTCAGAGTTCTAGACAAAGCTTATTCTACTGCTGATCATGGCAAGAAGATTATCAGGAGTCTGCCTGTAAAATGGAGACCAATGGTAACTGCTTTGAAATTGGCAAAGGATCTGAACAACACAAGTCTTGAGGAACTGATTAGTTCTTTAAGAAGTCATGAGATGGAACTTCAAGAATATGAACCTCAAAGAAGAGGTAAGTCTGTTGCTTTGAAGTCTAAGTCTGAAAAGACAAAGGCTTACCAAACAGAGGAGAACTCAGAAGAATCTGAAGAAGATTCAGACGAAGATGAATTGTCTCTCATATCAAGAAAGATAAATCAGCTGTGGAAACACAGAAAGAGCAAGTTCAGAGGGCCAAGAAGAAAAGGTAGACCTGAGTCTACATCTGGTCAAAGGAAAGCTTCTAAAAAAGAAGTTACTTGTTACGAATGCAAGGAGCCTGGAAATTATAAGAACGAGTGTCCAAAGCTCAAGAAAGATGGAAAACCTAAGAAGGTTTTCAAAGCTAAAAAGGGTCTTATGGCAACATGGGATGATTCAGAGTCAGAAGAAGAAGATTCTAATGAAGAACATGCCAACGTGGCACTCATGGCAAAGACCAACACGAGTGAAGCCTTATCAGAGGATGAATTGACACTTGATGAAGAATCGGACTCTTATGACGACAAAGAGGTACTTTCTTCCTTATCTCGTTCTGAACTTGAAATAGGTTTATCAGAACTTATGAAAAGGTATCAACTTCTTCTAAGTAAACACAAAACTCTGAAAAAGACTTTTGTGGCTGTTTCTGAGAACTCTACTAAGAGCGAACCCAATATTTCTGATTTAAATGAAAAAAAATTTCTTTAGAAAAATCTAATGTTGCTCTAAAAAGTAAAGTTTCTAAGCTAGAAGAAGAGATTACTTCTAACATATTTGTTACTGATGAAGTAATCATATATGATAGAGCTTTTCAACACTTCCTTGCTAAAAGCATAGATAGAAGCAAGATGGCTTCAATGATCTATGGAGTTAGCAGAAATGGAAGTAGAGGTTTGGGATATTCAGGACCATTAAAACCAATTGATGAGCTCTGAGTATCAAACTAAAACCTCTGTCTGAACATTTTATGCCTGCTGGCACCGAACTAAAATGTTCAGAATTAGAAGGTTCTAATTCTGTGGCACCACAATCACACACACAGAAGGAAACTTCTAAGCCTAAATATCATGCACAAATTCCACTTGATTATCATGTTGCACAGAAATCCAAAGGTGTCAGAACCTCTGGAAAGACTAGCAAGAAAGGACCCAGAAAATGGGTACCTAAGAGTGAGATAGTCTATGTTGCAGACATCCTTGATGGTGCCACTGAAACACCAGTCATGGTACCTGGACAGTGGATGCTCGTGACACATGACGGGAGAAAGGCATATGTTCCAAGATTTGGAACTTAAGTCTGGAGGTGTCGTTGGTTTCGGAGGAAACCAGAAGGGAAATATCATTGGCTCTGGAACTATTTGTAATGGTAAACTTCCTTCTATCAACAACGTTCTTTTAGTTGAGGGCCTAATGCATAACTTATTGTCAATTAGCCAATTTAGTGACAATGGTTATGACTTTATCTTTAATCAAACGTCCTGTAAGGCTGTTAGTTAGAAGGATGGGCCAGTTATGTTCAATGGTAAGAGGAAAAACAATACTTACAAAATCAGAATTTCTAATTTGAAAAATCAGAATGTAAAATGTCTTCTGTCTGTTAATGAAGAGCAATGGGTCTGGCACAGACTTCTGGGTCATGTTAGCTTGAGAAGAATTTCTCAACTGAACAAGCTAGGACTTGTTAGGGGCTTGCCCAATCTGAAGTATTCTTCAGATGCTCTTTGTGAAGCATGTCAGAAAAGGAAAGTTTTCAAAAACTTCCTTTAAAGCAAAAACGATTGTTTCTACCTCTAAACCATTAGAACTTCTTTACATTGACTTATTTGGACCAGTGAAAACTGCTTCAGACAATGGAAAGAAATATGGACTAGTCATCGTTGATGATTACAGTCGTTGGACATGGGTAAAATTCTTAAGACACAAGGATAAGTCACATTTTGTGTTTGCTTCCTTCTGCACCCAAGTGCAAAATGAAAAGAATTGCAAAATTGTCAGAGTCAGAAGTGATCATGGTGGAGAATTTAAAAACAAAGATTTTGAAAAACTTTTTGATTCTTATGGAATATCCCATGATTTCTCCTGTCCTAGAATTCCACAACAGAATGGGGTTGTAGAAAGAAAGAATAGGACATTGCAAGAAATGGCTCGCACTATGATCCAAGAAACTGACATGGCTAAGCACTTTTGGGCAGAGGCAGTTAACACAACATGTTATATTCAAAACATAATATCAATAAGTCCTATTTTGGGTAATACTCCTTATGAATTGTGGAAGAATAGAAAGCCCAACGTTTCTTATTTTCATCCTTTTGGATGTGTCTGTTTTATGTTGAACACTAAAGAGAATCTAGACAAGTTTGATTCCAAAGCACAGAAGTGTCTGATGTTTGGATATTCTGAACGCTCAAAAGGCTACAGAGTCTATAACACAGAATCACGAATTTTGGAAGAATCAATTCATGTCAGATTCGATGATAATCTTAACTCTGAAAAGTCAAAGCTAGTTGAAAAGTTTGCAGATTTGGAGATCAGTTTTTCAGAACCTAAGGAAAAGGCAGAAGAAATCAAAGATTCAGAAGCTCCTACTTCTGATATTGTTGTTGCTCCCACTGACCCTCCACAACAAAAGAAAAGCAGAGTTGCAACTTCACACCCTGAAGAATTGATTTTGGGAAATAAGGACGCTCCTATCAGAACCAGATCAGCCTTCAAACCTTCTGAAGAAACACTTATGGGATTGGTGTCTTTGATCGAGCCAACATCTATTGATGAAGCTCTACTGGACAAAGACTGGATTCTGGCGATGGAAGAAGAACTTAACTAGTTTTCAAAGAACGATGTTTGGGATCTTGTTCAGAAGCCTAAAGGTGTCCACGTTATTAGAACTAAATGGGTATTCAGAAACAAGCTCAATGAGAAGGGTGAGGTTGTCAGAAACAAGGCACGACTGGTTACACAAGGTTATAATCAACAAGAAGGAATAGACTATACAAAAACCTTTGCTCCAGTCGCCAGGTTAGAAGCCATACGCCTATTAATTTACTTTTCTGTAAATCATAACATCATCTTATATCAGATGGACGTTAAGAGTGCATTTTTGAATGGTTATATTTCAGAAGAAGTTTATGTCAAACAACCTCCTGGATTTGAAAAGTTAGATTTTGTTTTTAAACTTAAAAAATCTCTCTATGGTCTGAAACAAGCTCCCAGAGCTTGGTATGACATATTGAGTAATTTTCTTTTAGAAAATAACTTCACCAGAGGCAAGGTTGACACCACCCTCTTCTTTAAAATGTTCAAAAATGATATGGTTATAGTTCAGATTTACGTTGATGATTTATTTTTGGTTCTGCTAATCCCTCTCTTTGTGAAGAGTTTTCTAAGCTAATGCAGGAAGAATTCGAGACGAGTCTGATGGGTGAATTAAAGTTCTTTGTGGGAATTCAAATTGAACAAAAATCAGAGGCCACTTACATTCATCAAAGTAAGTACACCAAAGAACTTCTGAAGAAATTCAACATGATGGATTGTACACCAGCTAAGACTCCAATGCATCCAACATATATTCTGGAAAAGGAATAGGTAAGTGGAAAGGTTTGCCAAAATCTCTATCGTGGTATGATAGGCTCTCTTCTGTACTTAACTGCTTCTAGACCTGATATTCTTTTCAGTGTTCATTTGTGTGCTAAATTTCAATCAGATCCTAGAGAATCTCATTTAACTGTTGTTAAAAGAATTCTAAGGTATCTGAAAGGAACTATTAACCTTGGCTTGATGTATGAGAAAACATCAGAGTACTCTCTTTCTGTTTATTGTGATGCAGATTACGCAGGAGACGAATTGGAAAGAAAAAGCACTTCTGGAAACTGTCAGTTTCTCGGGAAGAATCTGATCTCATGGTCAAGCAAGAGGCAATCAATAATTGCTCTCTCAACAGCAGAAGTAGAGTACATATCCGCATCTCTATGCAGTACGCAGATGCTATGTATGAAAAACCAGCTAGAAGATTATCAGATGCATGAGAGTAATATTCCTATCTTTTGTGATAATACTGCTGCTATCTGTTTAAGTAAGAATCCAATCTTACATTCCAGGGCTAAGCACATAGAAATTAAACATCATTTTATTAGAGACTATGTTCAGAAGGGAATCTTATGTTTAAAATTTATAGATACAGATCATCAATAGGCTGATATTTTTACAAAACCCTTGGCTGAAGATAGATTTCTATTTATTCTGAAGCATCTGAAAATGGACTACTGTCCAGAGTAAGATTTCATTAGAATCAGATGTGTTTAGTTAGAGTCTGAAGAAATCAGATTTTCACTTAAACTAAGAAGCATTTGTTTTTAACCTTATTCATCATAAGATGCTTTGTCAGAAGTGTCTTTGATCAGACGGAAACCTTTTGGTTTTCCAGACTCAGAGGATATCAAAACATGTCCAAAATCAAATCATATCTACTGTTGATGAGACACCTCGCGCGTTGTGATTTCGTGAGACTAGGTTTCAAGTAATTATTATCTATTACTCCTTAATATCATGTTTAACACATTGGATTTGAAAATTTACTTGATAATTGTTTAAATCTTTACGCCTTCCTTCCTCTTTAGGCATTCATAAAGATGTATGTAAGACAAAGATTTCTTGGGACTTAACACTTGTCTTCCTTCCTTTATTCTTTGTCAGATTATGCCCTCTCATTTTCAAGTATATATTTATTCATATTTATTGACTGATGTCATAAAATCAATAACGTATACTATTCCATAATCTTGTGGAGACTGATACACTCTTTCATCATTCTTTGTTCTTGTTTGTATCCCGTGTATTGGAAATGATGAATTTCTCGTCTCAATTCATCCAGTCTTTATTGCTATTTATTGCTATCACTTTTTGTTCTCTTTATATACCACATAACCAGTCATCCGTTTCTAAACTTGCTTTTTGCTCCTATCCTTCTTACTTTCAAGATGTCTTCTAAAACCATTAGAGGAGAAATCTATGATTTGGATCTCTTGAAAGAATACTCTATTGATCTTAATGATGTTGTTGAAAATGGTCATACCAACATTCTCTCAGACATCATCTACCAAACCTGGGACAGATATCTTGAAATTCTCAACGGACTTATCTATCCAACTCTTGTAAAATAATTATGGGCCAATGCTCGCATCCTTGCATATGAATCCGATACTTGTTACATTCTGTCTACTGTATATGGATTTCCCATCATGATCAACTCCTTAATCATCTCTCAAGCTATTGAATGCAAAGAAGATGGTGAATGTGTTGAATACTACAGAGGAAATAACTGATTTGCTAAACATATTCACATTATTTATCTTTAAGAAGGACCTGCTGACAATCCCTCTTCTCTCACTCCTGAGGCTAAAATATGGTACCAAATCATGGGAACAAATCTTAGAACTAGGGAAAAGGGAACAAGACGACTTTCTGCTATAGATAGGCTTTTCACTTTCTTCTTAATCTCCAAGATTAAGATTAATCTTCCTCAATCCATATTCAACTTCTTGAAAGGAGAAATTCTTTGGTCAAGAGCGGAGTTATCGTTTCAGATTCCTTATAGTAGAGTTATTTCTCACATTCTTGACCTCCAAGGAGTTGTTGCTCACTTATGACAAATCGGAATGAATGAGAAACTCGATACTGAATGGTGTTCTCCCATGAACTACTCTGAAACCATCATCAGGGAATGAGATAGCTGGTTGGCGTGCGTTTCATCACTGTTTGGTCTTTTGGTTGTTGGTTGCTTGGTCTTTCTTCCGTTTATCATTGCTTTTCCTGTCCGATGTCCTTGTTGTTGTTTGTTTTCCTGTTTTATGATTCTGTTCCTGTACTGCGCTCCAGCGTTTTGTTGTTCTATCAATGAAGTACGTTCCTTATTTTCTTTATCTTTTCTTGCTGCATTCCATCATGATTACCATAAAAAGGAAGAAAAATGACTAAATTTAACTTATCTAAATTCTTTCAAATCAAAATTATTTAGTTAAAATTTTGATTACTCTTTTTGATTATGACAAAAAACGGGAGAAAGTAAAATGATTTTGATAGTACTCATTCTCAGAATCTCGAACTCAAACATTACATAATGCTTTTGCAACTAACCGTTTGTTTGATGTTTCAATTAAGGAACTTAGAAAAATTTCACTTAGCATTCTAGACAGTTTGAATATAAAGATTCTACTCTCTAAAGATTGAAAATATTATGGATAATTTCAACTCTGATAATTCATGGTTAAGAAGTTGTACACTTCGGGAATATATGTTTATTCAAACAGATGTTCCAATACTGTTCAGAAGTTGTGAACTTTCTGAAAGTCAAGAAATCTTGTTTGATATCATAGTGTTCAGAAGTTGTAAATTTCTAAAAGTATGAAATTCAGACTCAAAGCGTCAGAAGCCGAAATCTCCATAAAAACAAGTCAAGTCAATTCTCTGATTCAAAGATACTATTCAGAAGATACGCTCCGCAACAGATGCTATTCTAATAAAATCAATCAGGCTCTGAATCTGATAAGATTGGTGAATCTAAGAAAAGATTGACAAAAGAGAAGTCCTTTCTAATCAAACTCTAATACTTAAGAAGTTGTGATTATTCATCAAGATCTGATAAGAAGTTCTGATACAAGATGCGCGACATCATCTAATCAGACTCAAAATCAAGTTTTGATTTTTTATCAAAGTTATGATAGTAACCAGGTTCTAAGTTGAAGACCTAGTGATCTAGTCAGACTCTGATGAGTTGTTGTAGGGAAGTATTCCTTATCTATTGTTATGTTCTGAAGAACTCAAATTTTATTTTGTTAGTCTTGGGATCAGGGGGAGACTCTAAACAAGCATAAATGAAATTTTGAGATTAACAGATTCAAGGAGAGCTGAGACCTTAAACTCTGAATTTGTCGGCTATGGTGATTACCCTGTATAAATTGTTCTATCAAAATACATCATTTTGTCATCATCAAAAAGGGGGAGATTGTAAGAACAAGATTTGGTTCTGCATCTTATCTCTATGTTTTGATGACAACAATGGAGTATTTGTGTGAGAACAATTTTGGTATTCTAACTTTTGTTATTCTGATAGTTTTAACAAACAGGTCCTGATCTTAATTGAAAACCATATATGAATCACCTTGTGTGATAAAAGTCGCTTCCGTTCCAAGAAGCAAGGTTGCTTCTGTATCTGATCACATTCAGATGGATTCTGAGAAGACATTATGTTGCTGTTGTAACGTCTCGTGGATTCTAACTTCAAAGCGTGACTCTGATGTTCTACTTCTGAAGCCTGTTTAGCTTCTGAAGTCATTAACTTCTGAAGACTAAGTGCTGAAGATTCTGAAGACAAGGTTCTGCTGAACGAAGTTCAGAAGACTCTGAAGTTGTATGACTCTGATACGATGTCTAAAGAAAAACAAGTTCTGAAGATATGAAGACAGAAGTTCTGATGAACAAGTCCAGATGCTGAAGACTTATGCTTCTTAGACAACGGGTTCTGAAGACCAAGTGCTGAAGACTCTGAAGATGTAGCTCTGCAGACTCTGAAGACTTAAAGCTCTTAAGACCCAAGTTACGTTTTCCCTTCTTCTAACTCATGCTCTCAGAAGCCTCTGAAGTCAGGAAGTTGAGAAAACTAAGCAACGTGGTACAACAGTACAATGGTACGATGAGGACGCTTTGCTCCACTCCGGATAGGGCGGATGCAAATGTACTATTT